>JASDDO010000019.1:622117481-623403677 GCA_030015575.1 Agapanthus africanus
GTCTCATGGGAAAGATGACAAAGACTCCGTTCACTGGACACGGAGAAAGAGCGAGTGAGCTCTTAGGACTCATACACAGTGACGTGTGTGGTCCAATGTCTACACATGCGCGAAGCGGTTATTCATACTTCATTACTTTCACAGACGATTTCTCTAGGTATGGACATGTCTTCTTAATGAAGCACAAATCCGAGGCCTTTGAGAAATTTCGGGATTACAAGAATGAAGTTGAAAAACAAACAGGCAAAAGTATCAAGATCCTAAGATCGGATCGAGGTGGTGAATACTTGAGTGCCGAGTTCCTGGACTATTTAATAGTGAATGGTATTCTCTCTCAGCGTACTCCTCCATACACTCCGCAACATAACGGTGTATCAGAAAGGAGGAATCGAACCCTATTGGATATGGTTCGTTCCATGATGAGTAAGGCTGAGTTACCGCGATCTTTCTGGGGATATGCACTAGAAACAGCTGCACATCTCTTGAACCAAGTTCCTACTAAGACTGTGCCTACCACACCATATCAGATGTGGAGTGGGAAGAAACCCTGTCTTAAAGCCTTTAAGACATGGGGATGTCCGGCTTTTGTAAAAAAGCAGCATGCGGACAAGCTCGAGGCACGCTCAGTACAGTGCAAGTTTGTGGGATACCCAAAGAACTCCAAGGGGTATCTATTCTATTACGCAGAGGAGCAAAAAGTCCTTGTTTCTCGTCATGCCCACTTCTTGGAAACTGAGTTTTTGGAAAATCAGATAAGTGGGAGCGCAGTAGAACTGGATGAAATTCCAGAACCTCAGACTATTACTGAAAGCTTAGTGGAACCAGAGGGTTCAAAAGAACAGGACATTCCTATGCCGCTTCGTAGGAGTAGTAGGCAGTCTCATCCGCCCGAGAGATACTGCGGTTTTCTCATAGACGGGGATAGAGAGGATTGCATCATAGATTATGATGAGCCTACTAGCTTCCAGCAGGCCATTCAGAGCGTTGACTCGGTAAAATGGCTGGATGCAATGCGGACCGAAATGGAGTCCATGTACACCAACAAAGTATGGACGTTGGACATTGCTCCAGACGGGGTAAAACCCGTAGGATGCAAGTGGATCTTCAAAAGGAAGATTGGTGTAGATGGACAGGTTGAGACCTATAAAGCTAGACTTGTAGCAAAGGGTTTCCGTCAAAGACCTGGCTTGGACTATGACGAAACCTTTTCTCCAGTGGCTATGCTGAAATCCATTCGGATCCTTCTTGCCATTGCTGCCTTCCACGATTATGAGATTTGGCAGATGGACGTAAAAACCGCTTTTCTAAATGGAAATTTAGAGGAGTGTGTCTATATGGATCAGCCAGAGGGTTTCATTCAGAGTGGGAGCAGCGGAAAGGTGTGCAAGTTGCTTAAGTCCATTTATGGACTAAAGCAGGCATCGCGGAGTTGGAACATCTGTTTTGATGAGACGGTCAAGGAATTTGACTTTATCAAAAATCCAGATGAACCATGCATCTATAGTAGATTTGTAGCGAGAACTGTAGTATTCCTTGTTTTATACGTGGATGACATTCTCTTAATAGGAAATGACATTCCTATGCTACAATCTGTCAAGGGTTTCTTGTCACACAGGTTTTCCATGAAAGACCTGGGTGATGCCTCTTACATCCTGGGGATCCGGATCCATCGTGATAGATCCAAGAGGATATTAGGACTTTCACAGTCCAGGTACATCGACACCGTACTGAAAAGATTCAGTATGGAAGATTCCAAGCGCGGTAACCTACCGGCTTGTCACGGGATCACCCTCTCTAAAGAGATGTCTCCCAAGACTGATTTGGAGAGGGATCGCATGTCTATTATACCCTACGCTTCTGCGGTAGGCTCTATAATATATGCGATGTTGTGTACCAGACCGGATGTAGCTTATGCACTGAGTGTGGTAAGCCGGTATCAGTCAAACCCTGGGGAGAAACACTGGATAGCGGTAAAGAACATTCTCAAGTACCTGAGAAGGACTAAGGAGATGTTCTTGGTGTATGGCGGAAAAGACCTCCAGATCGAGGCCTTTGCTGACTCCAGCTTCCAGAGTGACAAGGATGATTCCAAGTCCATGTCGGGTTTTGTCTTTACCCTCAATGGAGGGGCGGTGTGTTGGAAGAGCTCCAAACAGGAAACCGTTGCAGACTCGACTATGGAAGCGGAATACATCGCTGCATCTGATGCCGCAAAAGAAGCTGTCTGGATAAGGAAGTTCTTAAAAGAACTTCAGGTGGTTCCGTCCATTGTTGACCCAGTACCTCTGTATTGCGACAACAACGGGGCTATAGCTTTAGCGAAGGAACCCAGGTCCCATCAGAGATCCAGGCACATCTTGAGGCGGTATCACCTGATCAGGGAGATCGTGGATCGCAAGGAGATCGAGGTTCGGAGGGTTGCTTCAGAAGAGAACACTGCAGATCCATTCACCAAGGCCTTACCCCAGACTCAGTTCGAGCGGCTGATCGAGATGATAGGTCTTCGATACGCCAGTACATGGCCTTAGTGCAAGTGGGAGATTGTTAGTGTATATGCCCTAGAGGCCATTACTGTATCATACTAGTTTGTATATTACTTGATGGAAGCTTGGGATATTCACCTTGTATAAACAATCTTGCTCAATATAGTAGTATGCTACTTGGTTTGTTTCTACTTCAATGTGTACTTGTGTTTATTTCAGTATATCACTTATACGCATTAGTGGAGCCCTTAGGATCTTTGCTTGATTACCAGCGTTGTGATGGCAGTCACACTAGTGGGGGCTGGGTAATCTATAAGCACATCCTTATACAGGTCCCTAGTCGCAGGACTATCGAGACAGGGCATCGATACTCCGGAGTAGACTAGCGTATGCGCTTCTCATCCCAGTGTGGGAGATGGTCTGTCCCACAGCCATCAGTACGTCGTACTGGAGATAGTATACGGGTGCTCGTTGGGTTACGAGTACACTGGACAGGACTCGTCGAGAACTGACAGGTTGGTATTATACCTATCGTCAGTTATCAGTTCCCAGGTGACATGAGTACAGCTTAGTCCGCTGACTTGACACTGGCACTTCGCCTCGAGTGTGTTCCCACTGCACTTTGATCACTACCCTACCACGGCTCAAAGGAGTCGTGCAAACAGGTGGTGGTTGGGTGCAGTCCCGAAGCACTTGGAAGCAGTGACAGTTAGACAGGATTCGTCTCTCCCGGTATTGGGGGTTGACATCGCGCTGTGTCTAGGAGAGCCATTACACGAGTAGTCCCTGGCCAGGGCAAGCGAGATATACTGGTAGGTTTCCAGTGTTATCTCAGGGTGTTTTGGGCTTCACTCCGACACGACTTGTACCGCTATTGGGGGACTGACGTTTTACCGCCCCCTAGGCCCGACATGCGATGTATCAGACGAACAGACCGGACTGTGCGGAGAATGTCACATTCAGACTCAGTAGGAGTTCAGATGGGGTTTTCACCTCGTCAGCCTTCTTGTCGACATCTACCTGGGGACCGTTACGCACAGCTAGTGCCGCTTGCGGTCTGTGGTTAAACCCACTGCCAGCGTAGTGTCGAGTCTTTAGAGTCCCACACAGAGGGTATTCGCCTCTGGGCAAAACAGAGTAGAGGTCGCATGGTTTTGCGACAGGGTTCGTTCTCATCCGCGCACTTGTGCACGTTTAGAGTCCGGACGGATATTACTGGCTGGCTCTGGTTTGAGTCAGATACTGGTATATGTTTTTGGGGTTGCTTTTATCTCAGTATTCATGTTCCTCGGAACAAGGATGCAGGTGTGTATGCACGGTTATTTGAGGAAGAGGAAGATGACTTTCATTAGGGTTTCGGAACGGGTGCGTATGCACAGATGACAGTCGTCTTTTTCCAAACCCTAATGGATTTGTATTATATCAATTAATAATATATAATAAAATGAAATTGTGTCATGGTTGGTTTTTGTTGACTTGTTGACCATGGTTGACTTGTTGACCATGGTTGAAGTTTTGACCATCATCATTACAAAAGAAAGATGCTCTTTGATTCTAGCAAATTCATTTAATGTTTGAAATGATAATGGTCATTCTAAAACTTTCCATCAAACTTTTCATTTTCATTATTATTATTATTGATAATTCTTTTTCTTTTGCATTATGGTTGCAAGAAAGAAAAAGGATAGCTCATTCTATCATATTCATTCTCTCTCTTCACTTCATCTTCTTCTTCCTCTAGCTAAAGAGAAACCTTCTCATGTGTTGAGAATCCTTCTCTTTAAAAAGAAAAGCACCCCTTAGACACTCTCTACTTATTCTAGGTTCAAGGTTTAGCAAGCCGGAAACCCTAGTTCACTCAAAGCACGAGGAAGAGCCCAAAGGTTGAACTCTCGAGGTGGATCCATCTTTGACGGAAGAAGGCGACAAAAAGAGAACCATCAACCTCTACAAAGTTTGAAGAAGAAGGAGTTCAAGTTTAGGTATAACCATCTTCATCCGAGTAGCTAACTCTCTTTAGCAAAGTATGCTAGTATTAGTTTAGTTAAAGATCCCGACTTTGTTTTAGTCCATGTTGCCTCTTGCGATAAAAATTTGTTTTTTATACCGTTTCCGACTCTAAATCTTCACTTGAAAAAAATCTAGCAAGCTTTCTTCTTCTTGAAGAAGAAGAAGAAGAAGAAGAAGAAGAAAAGAATAAGAATTATATGAAAAGAATAATCAAGTGAAGTCTATCATAATGCAACCATGGGTGAGTTAACCTTTGTAGAGACTAAACCATAGTTAATTATAATGGTTTGGTCAATGAATATCTTAATCAAGACAAAATGAGTGGACTTTGTCAAAGTTGCTTCAAGCTTCATGAAGCTTCAAGCCATGACAAAAGAAGCCACCATTTTGAATAATTAAGATAAATAAAAACCTAAATTATAAATAACATGGTGTATGTCATACACCCACCCATGTTTGCATGTATCATCAAACATGATACAATCTAGTGCACAAACATATATCACATATACAACATTTGCACAAAAAGTGAGAAAATCAATCTTAAGTGAACCAATACTAGTTAATGTAAAGTAATTGTTTAGTTGATAAAACTGCACATTTGTTATTACATTTTTCCTACTATTTCTATATTAAAAAGGTCTTTATTATAATATATCATACATATGAGGGTTTATCTGTAAAAATACTATTTTCCATGTGTTGATATATTATAATTAGCATTTGGTAGGAAAATGTATGCAATAAAATATCATTGACCAAATCTTAAGAAAACAAACTCTACTAATTATCATTTGAGTTGTTGTGCAAAATTTTCATGTCTAAAATCAAGGAAATCAAGTTGTTAAAGCAAACCTGTCTAATTAAGAAATCAAAACTTAGAAATCAAGTCTGGCAGCAACTACGAGAAGATTTCCAAGTTCCAAAGGTCCTAGATATCGCCACATGTCACAAGGAGAAAGCTTCAGGAAATTGATCAAGTGATCAACACCCTTGGCCACGGATCCGCGGCCAAACCCCCCTGTTGGCCACGGATCCGCGGCAGGGAAGGAGGTTTAGAAGCTCATAAATTTTAGGGTGAATCTTTACTACTAGCTTCCAAATTTATAAGCTAAGTTTCTGGATTTGGGACTATAAATAAAGACCGAGAGCCTCTTGGAAAAATCATCAAGTGTAACGTTTTAAAAATAATTAAATAAATAATTAAATGAATAAAATTGTTTAAGTGAATTTTGTGATTTTCGGTAAAGTAAAATGTATTTTTCATAAAACGAAACCGTGATTGTTTTTCATTATAATTTCAAAAATACCTATTTTAATTATGTAATTACTAGTAAATGGTGTTTATTTAGCCACTTATAAATTTTTAGTTTAATTAAATATTTTTCCTAAATTAATTATTTTAAATATTAACATAAGCTTTATTTTTACACTAAATTAGTGTAAATTACAAATTTGAATGGTTTTAATTTGTAAAAATGAACCATGGCATGTTATAATTTAGTGTGTATCATGCAAAATTTATTTGCAAATTTTTCCTATTTTCTAGAGTTTTCTTGAGTTGCTATAGTAAAGAAATAAAAGAAAAATAAATAAATGCATGAAAAAACATAATGAAGTGATATTTTGGTGGGGACATCTACACATTTTCTCACCCTCTTCTTTCTCTCCCTCACCTCCAAAAAAATGGCCGGCCTCACCCCCCATGGTAGCCCCCATTTTCCTCATTTTATTTTGCTCCAAAATTCATCAAAAATCCTTTAAAAATTCAATTAAAAATCCACAAAATCCTATTTATTTCCTACCCTTTATTCCTTGCTCATTTTTATATGGAATTTGGAGATGGAAAGCATGCATTTTGGAGGCTCATTTTCTTGTTTGGATTTCATATTTTGGAGGTATAAATTTCCTTCTTTTGTTTATTTGTTATTAGATGTTTCTTTTAAGTATGTTTAGATTTAATGAATTAATTCTATGTTCAATTTTTAAAATACAAGTTAGGGTTTGTAAATTCAAGTTATGATTTTTATTAATTAATTAGGGTTATAATAGTTAGTTTAAGACTTTTAGAATTGGAAAATCTTGCATGGTTGTTGAATTGTAAATTTTTCATTTAAAATTGTTTAAATTAGGAATTTTGCTAACTAGGTTTCTATAAAACATAATTTTTGGTGAAATAAAATTTCAATTAATATTTGTAACACTAGATTGTGGTCTTAATAAGTGTATTAACTTGTTGGTGGAAGGGAAACTTAAATTGATTGCTAGTTTCTATTGATAATTGATAAATTGTGATAAAAAATTGCTATTTTGTAAACTAGATTTTAGAAATTCCTAAATAAATGAGATTAAAAATATAATTTATGATTTCATTAAATCATTATCATCATGAATTGTGGTTTAATACATTAATTCATGCAAAATCACGTTTTGTGGTGGAATTGTGGTATTTTGCTTGAAAAATGTTAAAAATTATTAAAGGTTGCAAACTAGAAATTTCAAATTAATACAAATTTGTGTAATAAAAATATAGTAATGGTTTGTATAGTCTAGTTATGCTATTTAATGAGTTTTATGACCATTGGTTTCATTTAAATGTCAAGTTTTGATGAAAAACGGTAAATTGGCATTTTCGGGTTTTACGAAATTGGACGGTTTGATGGATTTTAGGGTTTCGATGGATTTAATCATGTTTTATAATATAAGTAAAGTGTTTTAAAACTACGAGTTATTTGTTGATGTTTATCTCGATCCATCGGAGTTTGTACGCCGATATCGAGCGATATTTGGTTCTTTTACGTGGACGGGACATAGGTTTTAACCTATGCTTGTTCCTTGTATCGTTTGACTTTCGTATGTGATCCAGTTTACGATACTATTTATATGTTTGCGTTTAGGTACCCCTCACGTGGACTGCGGGCGATGAAGAGGAGGATGGTGACACCGTCTTCGGCAGACATGGACCAGGTGAGTAGATGCATATCTACGGGGGGAAGTCGGGTGGATGGCGTTTAGCACCCCCGCAACGTAGAATAGGAATAGTACTTATTGACATTAGGAAACCAGATGTGACCCTAGATTCTTAATGAGTAGGGCCCTAGTAATGACCCTAGGCTGGACTAGACTGATTTAGGAAGACATATCAGAAGATGAATACCTTGGAAGAGTTTCGTAGGTTTCAGGTAGAAACACACACACGCACACACTAAAACATGATATGGTGTGTACGTGCATGTGTATATATATATAGGATGAGGTATAGGTATATATATATACAACACGTATATGGGATACATTGATGTGATATGATATCCGATGTATGATGAAACAGTGTAACTGGGCTTGATGCCGTGATTCTTGGCTATACAGTCGTATTAAGTGTTAGCGGATCATTAGAGAATGAGATAATGAACATGTATACTTAAATTATAATGGGTGGTGATGATATTGAGGTATATGGGACTCTAAAATAGTACCCGGACTGTAACTTGTGATTGATCACGATATGGGATATGTATGACTTGATTACGACATCATATAGGTGTGACCAGATGTCGATATCATAGAGGTGTGACTTGAGGACGACATGATATCAGTATAACTTAATCACAATATGATATATATGACATGATATTTCTGAGGATAAACTAATGATGCTTATTATGATGGCAATGATATATGATTGATGTATGCGATCACAGTTTAGCACCTTGATCATGAGATATGTTGATGATGACATTATACTAATGATGAGACACCTAGGAGATACTTGAACCGTACCCCGATATTGGGATGCCGTACGAGGCATAGATATGATGATTGATCCGCACTCTTGATTCGAGGAAGCCGTACTACGTACGTGACGCTATTGAGGCTGGATCGCCGACGATTAGAGATATTGATTCAGACCTAGGTAGACTCTTATTTCTTAATGACTAGTTTCTTAGGTTTAGTTCCTTAGGAGGTTAGATGGACACTAGGTTAGGTTCGAGTCATATAGTGGTAGTGATAATTGTATATCAAATGAGTGGATAACACACATCCGTCTTTACTTTCACACTGTAATCATAATGTTGCATGTTCATACATATGTTGCTATAATCAGTATAAACTTTACCTGTTAGGACACCAGCACCATTACCGATGATGCGCATATTCCACGCACACTTATTTGTCGTCTCACACACATCATCATCGGTAATTGCTATGTCACGTACACTTTAGATCTTATTATCTTTTATTGATAGAATCAGCTAGCAACTAGATCGATATATAATATTGTGATTACTCTCAGATGCTAGTATAGACATGGCATTTATTACTTAGACATTCATGCATTCATATTCTCATGTTATCATGCAGTTTTATGGGGCATATGCCGACACTTATCATTTACTTACTCATGATTTTGAGATTTGGATTTCTATGAGATTTCTGGATTTTGGGGAAAACCGCAAGAATATATAAAAACTTCTCTCTCTCCTCCTCCTCTCTTTTTAAAAACATAAGAGGCGGTTTTCTCGTGATGTATGTGTCGTCCACCATGAGATTTCATGTTTTCTGATGGATTTCGAGACCCGATTCGAGGAGTGGATGAACCGTCTCGGGTACATGGTGGGCCCGGTATGGTACCCCGGAGCAAGAAGATCGAGTTGTAGACGATGAGCCTGGCAGGGGAAGGCTACCTACCGGTGATGTCTGGCGCGGCGGATATCCGGAGGATACCGACCGTTGTCGTGAGATTTGATGATATTGGCCGATCCGGACAGACGGAGCCCGAGATATTGAGACTATGAGACATTGAGATTTTGAGGTATTGAGACTTGAGATTTACATGTTTTGTGTCAATGCTTGACACGGATTTCATGGATTTCATTGTTGATATTTCAGATTCCTATACACATTTTACAATGATAAAAGCTAAAGATTTCTTATACAGATACACCTGGATTTCAGGATTGGTTATTTTACATTCATGGTGCATGCATATCCATTCATATGACATAGTACTATATGAGGCACTGACACTAACACGGAGTATTTGCACTTACACGTAGTATTACCCTGCTATTACTAGATGATTGGGACTTAGTAGTGTATTATTATGACCTAGGATAGCGTCGTGCATTCGATTTCTTTTCGTAGATGTGTTCTACTCACGAGTTGGCAACTCACCCCCGTTGTGCCAAATTTTATTACAGGTTCGATGTACAGGTTTTCCTAGCAACTTGCTGGCACATCTTTTCTTCAGGGTGATTTGCACGGTAGGTTGGTTCACTTGTATCTGAACCACCATTGTATTTTTATTCTTTCATTTGTATCTAGTAAGCTCCATCAACCATACTTGTATTACTTGATAAGTTTATTGGACCAGTATTTTTTTTATTTAGACCTTAGAGTCGCGCATGTATTATTCTGATATGGTGGTTTTGTTTTCTTTGAGTTTTGAGCCTCGCCCTTTGGCGTTGTATATTATTGTGCTTGTTGTGGTTGTTTCCGCCTGTTGGCGTTGATGCTAGCTCCCGTTGGGGATGCTTTTTATTGTTTATGTATATTAAACTTGTTGTACCCGTTTGGGGGCCAGTTTTTATAAAGGAGACTCTGCCGAAATTTTTGAGAAAATTGCTGATGTTTTAAACTAGTTCCTTCATGTTTTCTTTTACTGCTTCTTCTTCTTTTTCATGGTTTAGATTTCTGGGCTTCGGCTTACTTAGGTTACGTTGCGGCTCTAGACGTTTCGTAATCTAAGTGCCGGTCACGTTCCGTACTTTCGGGTCGTGATAAAGTTGGTATCAGAGCGCTAGGTTTAACCTTGTATAAGTCTAGGTGACCCTTGGTTGATGGAGTAGGCGATTTAGGTAGAGTAACGTACCGTGGGTATGGTCCGCGGCATACTTACGATACGCTACTCTGCTTAAGGAGCCTTAGGATGTACAATTGTTTGCACCGTATTCCATTCGTTCTTTTGATCTATCTTCGTCAATGTTGGAGGGTGGTTTCTGTTACCACGGGCACACTGGCAGAGGGAGCTGCGTCTCGAATGCGATAACCATTAGAGTATTGGTTATTCTTGAGGATTGAAGCATTGCTTAGCGTGCGGACGAAGGGTATTCACATGTCGTCCGGATGAAGTTAAAGGGTTCGAACGATTATCAGAAAACCATTTTCCCAAGTTTAATGTATTCGGAAGAACATGCAGGTATTTCGATGGACCCTTTAGAAGAATGAAACCCTAACTCGACATAATGACCATGAGAACGCCCTTGAACCTTAGGGTTTACGGCAGTTCCGCGGTGCCATTAGTGAGGCTTGGGTTTGCCCTTCTACGGCTGGATCATCGATGCTGGGGTATGTACCGGATATTTTTAAGTTGTACTTGAGTGTTGAGCTCTCGGGGAATTATGGGATTTTGATGGATCGATCGAAAAGTTTAATGTAGTCCGGATATCAGGTGAAGAGATCGATTACGTGGGAGACTCTAGATGTGAGTATTGCCGTTGGTAGCGCAGTCAGCACACTTATGAAGAGACAAGTTTGAAGCAGCAGACATCAGAGGAAAGAAGCGCACATTGACGATAGTGATTACGATGTGACTTGGTGATTTGAATTTCATATTTCTGTTATTGGATTTTGGTATTTTGAGGATTTTGTTCTACGATTGGTATTTCTTATGTGTACCTTCATTACATTCTATCTGTGTTTCATATATCAGTTGTATTGATGTTGCTTAGTATACACCCAGTACACTTGATTTGGTTTTATATATTTTGAGATTTTTGATTTGATTTCGTGCATATGGGTTACACATGATTTTGATATATGCTTCGACCTAGTTTTTATCCATTTTCATACTGTGATTTCGATTCTGATATTCGGCGTATGTTTTCGTGCACCATGTACACCTGATTGAGATTCTTGCGCACACTTGGCGCACTTGATGCGATTTTGTGCACACCAGATGCACTAAATCGGGGTTTTGTGCAGATTAGATGCACCTGATAGTGAGTCGTGCACACCCGTTGCACTTGACAGATGTTTTGGTGCACACCTGTTGCACTTATTTTGTTTTTGTGTGTATTCATGGTATCTGTATTTGGTTTCGATTTCAGTGCGCACCGGACGCACATGATATTTTATTGATGTGATTGGGATTGATTTCAGTTTGAGCAGTATGTTTCATAATCATTATTATTTGATTTAATAACCAGGCGGGACGTGTATGTTAAATAAAAGATATATATATATAGTTATTTTTTTTAAAAAAATAAACGTCTGCTACTTATGCCGTGACACGTGCATTGCACGGCGATTTTCAAGAGGGGTTTTTGTATGCTTCTTTATTATGATGTTTAGGCGATTTTACTAGGATGCGAACTATATATAAGTTATAGATTGATGTATATTATGATGTTCTTCATATTGAGTTTTGATATTTTATTCTCGCCATAACTCTGATGATTGTGTTATGCTTGACGGAGTTGATTTTAGTTATGTATTGATGATTTCGGAGCCCCGACGATTTGAGTGTTTGATAAGTGTTTTAGTATTTGGAAGGTGAGTTTTAATTTAAATTCGGGGACCGAATTTCTTAAAGGGGAGAAGATTGTAACGTTTTAAAAATAATTAAATAAATAATTAAATGAATAAAATTGTTTAAATGAATTTTGTGATTTTCGGTAAAGTAAAATGTATTTTTCATAAAACTAAACCGTGATTGTTTTTCATTATAATTTCAAAAATACCTATTTTAATTATGTAATTACTACTAAATGGTGTTTATTTAGCCACTTATAAATTTTTAGTTTAATTAAATATTTTTCCTAAATTAATTATTTTAAATATTAATATAAGCTTTATTTTTACAGTAAATTAGTGTAAATTACAAATTTGAATGGTTTTAATTTGTAAAAACAAACCATGGCATGTTAGAATTTAGTGTGTATCATGCAAAATTTATTTGCAAATTTTTCCTATTTTCTACAGTTTTCTTGAGTTGCTATAGTAAAGAAATAAAAGAAAAATAAATAAATGCATGAAAAGACATAATGAAGTGATATTTTGGTGGAGACTTCTACACATTTTCTCACCCTCTTCTTTCTCTCCCTCACCTCCAAAAAAATGGCCGGCCTCACCCCCCATGGTAGCCCCCATTTTCCTCATTTTATTTTGCTCCAAAATTCATCAAAAATCCTTTAAAAATTCAATTAAAAATCCACAAAATCCTATTTATTTCCTATCCTTTATTCCTTGCTCATTTTTATATGGAATTTGGAGATGGAAAGCATGCATTTTGGTGGCTCATTTTCTTGTTTGGATTTCATATTTTGGAGGTATAAATTTCCTTCTTTTGTTTATTTGTTATTAGATGTTTCTCTTAAGTATGTTTAGATTTAATGAATTAATTCTATGTTCAATTTTTAAAATACAAGTTAGGGTTTGTAAATTCAAGTTATGATTTTTATTAATTAATTATGGTTATATTAGTTAGTTTAACACTTTTAGAATTGGAAAATCTTGCATGGTTGTTGAATTGTAAATTTTTCATTTAAAATTGTTTAAATTAGGAATTTTGCTAATTAGGTTTCTATAAAACATAATTTTTGGTGAAATAAAATTTCAATTATTATTTGTAACACTAGATTGTGGTCTTAATAAGGGTATTAACTTGTTGGTGGAAGGGAAACTTAAATTGATTTCTAGTTTCTATTGATAATTGATAAATTGTGATAAAAAAAATGCTATTTTGTAAACTAGATTTTAGAAATTCCTAAATAAATGAGATTAAAAATATAATTTATGATTTCATTAAATCATTATCATCATGAATTGTGGTTTAATACATTAATTCATGCAAAATCACGTTTTGTGGTGGAATTGTGGTATTTTGCTTGAAAAATGTTAAAAATTGTTAAAGGTTGCAAACTAGAAATTTCAAATTAATACAAATTTGTGTAATAAAAATACAGTAATGGTTTGTATAGTCTAATTATGCTATTTAATGAGTTTTATGACCATTGGTTTCATTTAAATGTCAAGTTTTGATGAAAAACGGTAAATTGGCATTTTCGGGTTTTACGAAATTGGACGGTTTGATGGATTTTAGGGTTTCGATGGATTTAATCATGTTTTATAATATAAGTAAAGTGTTTTAAAACTACGAGTTATTTGTTGATGTTTATCTCGATCCATCGGAGTTTGTACGCCGATATCGAGCGATATTTGGTTCTTTTACGTGGACGGGACATAGGTTTTAACCTATGCTTGTTCCTTGTATCGTTTGACTTTCGTATTTGATCCAGTTTACGATACTATTTATATGTTTGCGTTTAGGTACCCCTCACGTGGACTGCGGGCGATGAAGAGGAGGATGGCGACACCGTCTTCGGCAGACATGGACCAGGTGAGTAGATGCATATCTACGGGGGGAAGTCGGGTGGATGGCGTTTAGCACCCCCGCAACGTAGAATAGGAATAGTACTTATTGACATTAGAAAACCAGATGTGACCCTAGATTCTTAATGAGTAGGGCTCTAGTAATGACCCTAGGCTGGACTAGACTTATTTAGGAAGACATATCAGAAGATGAATATCTTGGAAGAGGTTCGTAGGTTTCAGGTAGAAACACACACACGCACACACTAAAACATGATATGGTGTATACGTGCATGTGTATATATATATAGGACGAGGTATAGGTATATATATATACAACACGTATATGGGATACATTGATGTGATATGATATCCGAGGTATGATGAAACAGTGTAACTGGGCTTGATGCCGTGATTCTTCGCTATACAGTCGTATTAAGTGTTAGCGGATCATTATAGAATGAGATAATGAACATGTATACTTAAATTATAATGGGTGGTGATGATATTGAGGTACATGGGACTCTAAAATAGTACCCGGACTGTAACTTGTGATTGATCACGATATGGGATATGTATGACTTGATTACGACATCATATATGTGTGACCTGATGTCGATATCATAGAGGTGTGACTTGAGGACGACATGATATCAGTATAACTTAATCACAATATGATACATATGACATGATATTTCTGAGGATAAACTAATGATGCTTATTATGATGGCAATGATATATGATTGATGTATGCGATCATAGTTTAGCACCTTGATCATGAGACGTGTTGATGATGACATTATACTAATGATGAGACACCTAGGAGATACTTGACTCATACCCCGATATTGGGATGCCGTACGATGGATTTTACCGTACGAGGCATATATATGATGATTGATCCGCACTCTTGATTCGAGGAAGCCGTACTACGTACGTGACGCTATTGAGGCTGGATCGCCGACTATTAGAGATATTGATTCAGACCTAGGTAGACTTTTGTTTCTTAATGACTAGTTTCTTAGATTTAGTTCCTTAGGAGGTTAGATGGACACTAGGTTAGGTTCGAGTCATATAGTGGTAGTGATAATTGTATATCAAATGAGTGGATAACACACATCCGTCTTTACTTTCACACTGTAATCATAATGTTTCATGTTCATACATATGTTGCTATAATCAGTATAAACTTTACCTGTTAGGACACCAGCACCATTACCGATGATGCGCATATTCCACGCACACTTATTTGCCGGCTCACACACATCATCATCGGTAATTGCTATGTCACATACACTTTAGATCTTATTATCTTTTATTGATAGAATCAGCTAGCAACTAGATCGATATATAATATTGTGATTACTCTCAGATGCTAGTATAGACATGGCATTTATTACTTAGACATTCATGCATTCATATTCTCATGTTATCATGCAGTTTTATGGGGCATATGCCGACACTTATCATTTACTTACTCATGATTTTGAGATTTGGATTTCTATGAGATTTCTGGATTTTGGGGAAAACCGCAAGAATATATAAAAACTTCTCTCTCTCCTCCTCCTCTCTTTTTAAAAACATAAGATGCGGTTTTCTCGTGATGTATGTGTCGTCCACCATGAGATTTCATGTTTTCTGATGGATTTCGAGACCCGATTCGAGGAGTGGATGAACCGTCTTGGGTACATGGTGGGCCCGGTATGGTACCCCGGGGCAAGAAGATCGAGTTGTAGACGATGAGCCTGGCAGGGGAAGGCTACCTACCGGTGATGTCTGGCACGGCGGATATCCGGAGGATACCAACCGTTGTCGTGAGATTTGATGATATGGGCCGATCCGGACTGACGGAGCCCGAGATATTAAGACTATGAGACATTGAGATTTTGAGGTATTGAGACTTGAGATTTACATGTTTTGTGTCGATGCTTGACACGGATTTCATGGATTTCATTGTTGATATTTCAGATTCCTATACACATTTTACAATGATAACAGCTAAAGATTTCTTATACAGATACACCTGGATTTCAGGATTGGTTATTTTACATTCATGGTGCATGCATATCCATTCATATGACATAGTACTATATGAGGCACTGACACGAGCACGGAGTATCTGCACTTACTCGTAGTATTACCCTGCTATTACTAGATGATTGGGACTTAGTAGTGTATTATTATGACCTAGGATAGCGTCTTGCATTTGATTTCTTTTCGTAGATGCGTTCTACTCACGAGTTGGCAACTCACCCCCGTTGTGCCAAATTTTATTACAGGTTCGATGTACAGGTTTCCCTGGCAGCTTGCTGGCACATCTTTTCTTCAGGGTGATTTGCATGGTAGGTTGGTTCACTTGTATCTGAACCACCATTGTATTTTTATTCTTTCATTTGTATCTAGTAAGCTCCATCAACCATACTTGTATTACATGATAAGTTTATTGGACCAGTATTTTTTTTATTTCGACCTTAGAGTCGCGCATGTATTATTCTGATATGGTGGTTTTGTTTTCTTTGAGTTTTGAGCCTCGCCCTTTGTCATTGTATATTATTGTGCTTGTTGTGGTTGTTTCCTCCTGTTGGCGTTGATGCTAGCTCCCATTGGGGATGCTTTTTATTGTTTATGTATATTATACTTGTTGTACCCGTTTGGGGGCCAGTTTTTATAGAGGAGACTCTGCCGAAATTTTTGAGAAAATTGCTGATGTTTTAAACTTGTTCCTTCATGTTTTCTTTTACTGCTTCTTCTTCTTTTTCATGGCTTAGATTTCTGGGCTTCGGCTTACTTAGGTTACGTTGCGGCTCTAGACGTTTCGTAATCTAAGTGCCGGTCACGTTCCGTACTTTCAGCTCGTGACATCAAGCCGACGAGATCACGAAGTCCAAGACGGCTCACGCATCCATGCTGATCATCAACGGTTCATCTACCTCCTTAGAAGAGATCGAGAAGCAAACTAGTATTTGTAATCATTTTCTAAGGAATCAAAGTGTAATGAATATTGTTGATTAATAAAGATAGTTCTTTTTCCTATTCTATTTCTTCATAGTTTAATTATACATTTTCTCTCCATCTCTTTTTCTCCCAACATGCGTGAGTAATTCTCCGCTTGTTAGGGTTCGTAGGATTAGGGTAGGCTAATGGATGATGAAAATACCTAAACTCTTTTTACGTCCTATAAAGTTTATAAACTTTACCAAAAGAATCATTAATATCCTAATCGGGCGCGCTACCAATTCATTCTTAGTCCCGACCGCGATTAGAGATTAGATTAATGATTGTTTTGGTAAAGGCTAGATATGAACGGAGTTCCGTGTCGAGATAGGGGTTAAGAGTGGGATTCCTTTTCCCTCCAGAAACCCTAATCTACACGCATCACCGTCGTTCTAGTTTTAAATCTATTAAAGGATAGAATGAGTAATTTTTAATTAATCATCCATAACTACTAAATCCTAACGAACCCTACAAGCCCCTTCTTATATTAACTACATCATAAGTAATCTAGATCTATATTTTGCATTAGTGCTTAACGTAGATCTAGAAACCATTCCTCAACATTCTTATCCCTCCTCTCTTTTTCAACACATCTAAAGTAAGAGTAAAAGATTCAACGTTTCCCTGAGGACGACCCGTACTCACCTCGGTCTTGCTACACGCGACACCGTTCTGATTGCGGTTACACTACAAACACTTTTTTTTCGAACCAATCAAATGGCGCCGCTGCCGGGGATACGTGCGTAATTTTTTAGTCTTACTATTTGTGTTGAATTCTTAGGCGATTCATATCATTATTAATACTAAACTGCAAATTGCATATTTAACGATTTGTGCGTGAATTTTTGCAAGGAGATCTGGAGTCACAGACTTGAGGAAACAGGAGATCTACGGTTCCAAACTCCGCTGGTATCTTTCTTAACTCCTTCTCTCTCCTCTCAAATCCAATAAAATCTATTTTCTGCAGGATTCTTTGCAAAATAGCGCCGCTCAAAAAAATCTTTTTGCAAAAGTTTTGTGATTGGTTTTGTTTTGCATATTTTAATACGGACTTTAAGGGGCAAAGACCAAATCAAGATTAGGTGGGGATTTCATCACCCTTCCTAAGCCCCACAAATCAAAAACCGAGTATCTGCATCAATCCTACATTAATTTAAAAAATATCTAGACCAGACTTTAAGGACTGTCGCGCTCATTAAGGATAGAGGAAGGTCGTGGGTAATCTATCGCTTATCCGCATTACTTTTGTGGTACCTAGGCAAATGTGTCTAAGGCAAGTGGTTTACTTAATTAGGCCCGCTATTTTCGGTGATTCGTATAGCGGATACCTCCCACTTACCTGGCACTTACCTGGCCACAAGAGTAGTAAAGAGGCGGTAGAGGATTGATCCTGCGGCTTGTCCTTTGGAAGTCTAGGAGCGGTCTAGAGACTGACCTAGGTAACCTTAGTTCTAGGGTTGTTTGTGCATTTTAGAGTGATTTGTCTTGAGTCCCACTTTTTTCAAAACAAACCAATTTTAAATCACACACACGCTGCTACTTGCACTAAACCCGCTTAGTGCATGCTCGGCTGGACACGGGATTCTAGTGCCCGTCTTGTCCGCGTTCCTGCTATCGACGCCAAAGTCGGTACTTCTTCATCTTCTTTTCCCCCACCACACACCACGACCGAGATGGACGGCACTCTATCAGATTATAACACCATGTTGCCACCGCCCGTAGGTGCCACCGCGCATCTCTCTCCAAGAGAGATGATATCCTATCCGTGGTCCTCTTCCCACTTGTCTATCTCTTCCACCAGCTAACGGGGATAATTTCGAAATTAAACCCCACTACATCAATCTGCTGCCCAAATTTCACGGGCTTGAGTCAGAAGACGCGTACGTTTTCATCTCCAAATTCTAAAACGTATGCGCAATGATGGGTACTTCACAGTTGACTGTCGATGCTATGCACTTGCGACTTCTCCCATTCACACTGTGCGACTTGGCAGAAAAATGGCTTTATAATACTGCCGCACACTCTATCACTAATTGGGATGAATTCGTCATATCATTTCTTAAGAAGTTTTACCCAAACCATAAGATTGCCCATATTAGGAGCGAGATCAACCAGTTCATCCAGCTTCCCAATGAACCATTCTGGAAGTGCTTCGAACGTTTCAAGGATCTGCTTGTCCAATGTCCTCATCATCGAATACAAAGATGAGATTTATGTTGGATTATATATGAGGGCATTAATCCAGCGACAAAGCAGATGCTTGAAAAAATGTGTCAATGCAATTTTATGTCTAAAGATGACGGTGAAGCATGGAAATATCTGGAAGATCTCGCAGAAAACACTTTGCAGTGGGAAAGCGTAAGACCACCTACATCTAAGGGAGGTATTCACCAGCTCGATGTTTCTATTGCAGTAAAAGCCGAAATGGCAGCGATACAAAAGAAACTCAACGCTATTGAGAACAAATTCTCATCATTCTCCCTAAATCAGGTCACGCTTCCTAAGACCGTCTGTGGTTGCTGTTCGGATCCTTCACACTTAACGGAAGAATGTCCTATGAATGCATCGTTTCAAACTAATGCTGCTTTTCAGCAGCGATCTAGAAACAATCCTTATTCTTCAACGTACAATCAAGGATGGAGAAATCATCCTAACTTTGCTTGGAATCAAAACCAACAAAGCAATTATCAAATACCTCCTCCACAGCAACCAGAACCACAGAATCAGCTCTCCTTTCAGTCACAAAATTTCCAAAATCCGGCCAACACTTCTACACCACAAGTGGCCGGTACTGACAACTCTTCACTTGCACAAACTTTGGATTTGTTCATGAAACATTCCATGCAATTGTCGGCTGAGATGAAGTCTTCTATTGATACCATAAAGAAAGACTCCGCCTCCCACGGCGGGAGTATTAAATCAATAGAAAACCAACTTGCACAGTTGAACGCCGCAATGAGTGCGAGAGAGAAAGGGAAACTCCCATCTCAACCCATACCTAATCCTGGCCACTCACAAAGTTATAATGTGAGTGCTGTTACTACGTTGAGATCGGGAAAAGTGCTGAATAACCGAGTGGGTGAGCAATGTGATGATAGTGACACCAATGATACCCCAGCTTCTTCTTCTTCCCCTAATTCTTCTAGTCTCCCACCTTCACCCGAGCCTATTCTCCGTTTTCCCCAAGGCTCGAACCCTTCGCCCATTTCCTCGAATCTACCTAAAACGATCCCCACTCCAATTCTGGGATTCTCTCCATCCCCACAATCCTCTCCAATGTTGGACCAAACCCTTATTGATAAAGCACCTTATCCAAACAGGTTAAGGGGCAACAGACCAAGTCCACAAATGGAGAAGATTGTGGAAATTTTTAAGCAAGTTAACATAAACATTCCTCTCCTAAATGCTATTCAACAAGTTCCGTCATATGTGAAAATCCTAAAGGACTTGTGCACTAAGAAGAGAAAAGTTCAAGTACCTAAAAAAGTTTTCCTTGCGAGTAATGTGAGCACTGCTTTTACACAACAACTACCCAAGAAACGAAAGGACCCCAGAAGTCCTATAATTTCAATTTCTATTGGGGGTAAAAATATCAATTGTGCTCTACTCGATATAGGTGCTAGTGTTAACTTGCTTCCGTATTCTGTTTATGAGCAATTAGGAATCGGAGAGTTAAAACTTGCGCATTGCACTCTTTAGATGGCCGATCGATCTATCAACCAACCTAGGGGTGAGCTCGAGGATGTGTTAATCAAAGTCAGGGAATTTATATTTCCTGTGGACTTTATTGTTATTGATACACAACCTGTGGCAAACCCATGCAATCAAATCCCGGTGATACTCGGTCGACCCTTTTTGGCCACTTCCAACGCAGTAATCAATTGTAGAAACGGCTCTATGACCCTATTCTTTGGAAAGAAGTCAATTGAGCTTAACATTTACAAGTTGGGAAGTGAACCCTCCAAACCCTATGCTCATGTGTGTTCTGTAGAATTAATGGATGTCGACAGCAGCGAATTTGATCAACCTCATAATTCTGACTCTTTTCATATGTTGTTGCTTGACACGGACTCTTCCACCGAGTTGTCTGGGTCAACATCTAACGCTGATGAGGAACTTTTTATAGAGTCTGACGATCACCCCATTTTTTCTGATGACATTATTCTTCGGGGTATCGACGAAAGCTTTGAGGAAATTTTCGCTGATGAACTCGCATTTTTACAAGACACGGGTGTTGAGATGAATCAACTCCAAGACAAAGAAATTGAACCTCCACCCCTTCTTCTGGACAATCATGATAATGCGAGTAATCCATCATCACTATCACTGTGTCGTCTCTCCAAATTGAGATGCAATCCTTTTCCATTACACCTCTTATCACCTTCCCACTTCTTCACGTCGAAAGGTGACATATTCTTCCACCAACCTTGGTGCTTCATCGATAAATTTTTTGAATGGTTGGTGTTGACCTTCGGTCTTTGCAAAGCTTGGCATTGACCAATAACCTTGACCCCCTCGTATTAATTTAAAAGATTAACATAGTTTAACTCAGGTTTGCGGGGGTATATTTTGGCTCTTGAAAGAAAAATGATTTTTACAAGATTGTGAGCCAAAAATAAGTTTGGGGGAGGATTTTCACTTTCATATATTCTTGCCCCGATTAATAATTTCCTCCCAAGTCTATATGTTTTTGAGCTTAACGGATGACATCAGTGAGGACACTGCTGTAAACAGGTTTGGGGGAGGTTTGTGCTTATTTACGCATCAATTTGCATCATACTTTGCATAAGCACAACATTTTTAAAAAAAAAAAAATTTTATAACAAAAGAGTAGAAAGTGAAAAATTACATCCAAAAGATAGGAATAGTTTAAGAAAACCAAGAAAATTAGAAGTTTTCTTAAACGAACTAGTAATAAGTAGTTATGAGCTATTGTCCCAAGGGTTAGTAAGATGAAGGAAGTCACTGATCTGAGGATAAAAATAAGTCTGAAAAATAGTTTCTATTCTTGAAGCCAAACATTTGAATGTTGATACCCTACTATATGCACTTACACACGTCTTGAAACTCGGGATAGTAGAGGATACCTTGAAATGCTCTTGTCTAAAAGCCAAAGTATGAAGGAAATAAAAAATGAAGAAAATATAAAAATGGTGAAAAGAAAAAAAAAGAACACTGGTTTTTTTATCGCCAAGGCAGCAATAAAAAATATAGCGAGGGTGCTTAATCACCTAGTGCCCTAAGGCCAACTGGTCTGGGAGTCACTGCTAAGCCTTGTTAGTGTATATGCCCCAGAGGCCATTACTGTATCATACTAGTTTGAATATTACTTGATGGAAGCTTGGGATATTCACCTTGTATAGACAATCTTGCTCAATATAGTAGTATGCTACTTGGTTTGTTTCTGCTTAAATGTGTGCATGTGTTTCTTTTAGCATATCGCCTTTACACATTAGTGGAGCCCTTAGGATCTTTGCTTGATTACCAGCGTTGTGATGGCAGTCACACTCGTGGGGGCTGGGTAATCCACAAGCACATCCTTATGCAGGTCCCTAGTCGTAGGACTATCGAGACAGGGCATCGATACTCCAGAGTAGACTAGCGTATGCGCTTCTCATCCAAGCTTGGGAGACGGTCTGTCCTACAGGCGTTAGTACGCCGTACTTGAGATAGTATGCGGGTGCTCGTTAGGTTACGACTACACTGGACAGGACTCGTCGGGAACTGTTGGTTGGTACTATACCTATCGTCAGTTATCAATTCCAAGGTGACATGAGTACAGCTTAGTCCGTTGAATTGACACTGTCACTTCGCCTCGAGTGTGTTCCCACTATACTTTGATTACTACCCTACCACGGCTCAAAGGAGTCGTGCAAACAGGTAGTTTTTGGGTGCAGTCCCGAAGCACTTAGAGGCAGTGACGGTTAGACAGGATTCGTCTCTCCCGGTATCGGGGGTTGATATCGCGCTGTGTCTAGGAGAGCCATTACACAAAGTGCCTGGCCAGGGCAAGCGAGATAAACTGGTAGGTTTCCAGTGTTATCTCAGGTGTTATGGGATACACTCTGACACGACTTGTACCGCTAGTAGGGGACTGATGTTTACCGCCCTCTAGGCCCGCCATGCGATGTTCTCAGATGAACAGACCGAACTGTACGGAGATTGTCACATTCAAGATCAGTAGCAGTTCAGATGGGTTTACCTCGTCAGTCTTCTTATCGGCATCTACCTGGGGACCGTTACGTACAGCTAGTGCCTCTTGCGGTCTGTGGTTAAACCCACTGCCAGCGTAGTGTCGAGTCTTTAGAGTCCCACACAGAGGGTTATTCGCCTTTGGGCAAAACAGAATAGAGGTCGCATGGTTTTGCGACAGGGTTCGTTCACATCCGCGCACTTGTGCACGTTTGGCGTCCGGACAGACATTACTAGCGGGCTCTGGTTTGATCCAGATCCTAGTAAATGTTTTGGGGTTAGTTTTATCTCATAGTATTCATGTTCCTCTGAACACGAATGCGGGTGTGTATGCACAGTTGATTGAGGCGGAGGAAGAGGTTTTTCATTAGGGTTTTGGAACGGGTGCGTATGCACAGTTGACAGTCGTCTTTTTCCAAACTCTAATGAATTTGTGATATATCAATTAATAATATTAATTAAATGAAATTGTGTCATGGTTGGGTTTGCTGACTTGTTGACCAAGGTTGACTAGTTGACCATGGTTGAAACTTTGACCATCATCATTTCTTTTCTAGATGCTCTTTGATCTTTGCAAAATCATTTAATGTGAAATGATAATGGTCTTATCAAACCAACCATCACCTTTTTCATTTTGGATTAATATTATTAATTTGATAATTCACATATATTGTTATGGTTGTAAAAACTATTCTCATTTTATCATAACCATTCTCTCTCCTCTCTTCATCTTCCTCCTCCTCTAGTTCAAGGAGAATCATTCTTATGAGTTGAGAAACCTCTCCTTGGAGATAAAACACCCTAAGCCACTCTCTACTCTTCCTAAGGTTGAAGGTCTAGCAAGCCGGAGACTTTAGTTTTCTCAAAGTTCGAGAAAGGAGCTCAAAGAAGAAACCCTCAGGTGGATCCATCTTCGACAAGAGAAGGCAACGAGGAAAGCACCATTCGACCACCATCAAGAGTCAAAGAGAAGGAGTTCAAGTTTAGGTATAACCCCTAACCGAGTAGATAACTCTCTTGTTAGTTGCTAGTGTGTAGTTTAGCCAAGATCCGTTTTCGTAGTCCATGTTACCTAAACCCTAAAAATTGTTTTATACCATTTCCGCAAGTCCGAAAGAACCAGGAGAGGTAACGCGGACTTACAAGCCATAGGTGGTGCAAGACGAGGAAAATATTATCACCTAATCAGCAAGCACATGAGTAATCGGTCGGTTAGTACCTCAAGAAGTATTAACGGTCGCATGAAAATTTGTGAGCAAATCTAAATATTCATCAAGTTAAAAAGTACTGAAGTAGATGGACAAGAGTATGATAGCTTGAATTGAATTCTCCGAGTGTAGGGATGTCCATTTCACACACGTAGGGGTATATGATCGATGTTTGGATGAAAGGTAGGAATGAAGAATAAAGACGATGTTTTATTGAGGGATGATGTGATTTCTAACATTTTTTCATGACTATTAAGATAGGGCTCATGACAACTGAAAAGCTAGTGTAGTTGGAAACTCTTATTTTCAAAGTCTTTCTTTTATGGTTCTTATGTTTATATGTAAATTTCACCATCTCTCTTTTATTATAGGATTTTGTGGGTGTAATCCGCTGAAAACCCTCAGGAGATAACACTCCTACTAGGGACACCTAGAGGTTTAACGACTTGTTGCACGTGCTCAGTGCAATCGTGTTTGCCTACGAAAGTGTGCTTAGTTTTCTCCTTTCTTTTTTCTCCTTCTCTTGAATAAACTAGTTTGCTCGGGACGATCAAAGATAAGTTTGGGGGTATTTGTTCAGTTGATAAAACTGCACATTTGTTATTACATTTTTCCTATTATTTCTATATTAAAAAAGGTCTTTATTATAATATATCATACATATGAGGGTTTATCTGTAAAAATACTATTTTCCATGTGTTGATATATTATAATTAGCATTTGGTAGGAAAATGTATGCAATAAAATATCATTGACCAAATCTTAAGAAAAAAAATTCTACTAATTATCATTTGAGTTGTTGTGCAGAATTTTCAGGTCTAAAATCAAGGAAATCAAGTTGTTAAAATAAACCTGCCTAATTAAGAAATCAAAACTTAGAAATCAAGTTTGGCAGCAACTACGAGAAGATTTCCAAGTTCCAAAGGTCCCAGATATCGCCACATGTCACAAGGAGCAAGCCTCAGGAAATTGATCAAGTGATCAACACCCTTGGCCGCGGATCCGCGGCCAAACCCCCCTGTTGGCCACGGATCCGCGGCAGGGAAGGAGGTTTAGAAGCTCAGAAATTTTAGGGTGAATCTTTACTACTAGCTTCCAAATTTAGAAGCTAAGTTTCTGGTTTTGGGACTATAAATAAAGACTGAGAGCCTCTTGGAAAAATCATCAAGCCGACGAGATCACGAAGTCCAAGACGGCTCACGCATCCAGGCTGATCATCAACGGTTCATCTACCTCCTTAGAAGAGATCGAGAAGCAAACTAGTATTTGTAATCATTTTCTAAGGAATCAAAGTGTAATGAATATTGTTGATTAATAAAGTTAGTTCTTTTTCCTATTCTATTTCTTCGTAGTTTAGTTATGCATTTTCTCTCCATCACTTTTTCTCCCAACATGCGCGAGTAATTCTCCGCTTGTTAGGGTTCATAGGATTAGGGTAGGCTAATGGATGATGAAAATACCTAAACTCTTTTTACGTCCTATAAAGTTTATAAACTTTACCAAAAGAATCATTATCATCCTAATCGGGCGCGCTACCATTTCATTGTTAGTCCCGACCGTGATTAGAGATTAGATTAATGATTGTTTTGGTAAAGGCTAGATATGAACGGAGTTCCGTGTCGAGATAGGGGTTAAGAGTGGGATTCCTTTTCCCTCCAGAAACCCTAATCTACACGCATCACCGTCGTTCTAGTTTTAAATCTATTAAAGGATAGAAAGAGTAATTTTTAATTAATCATCCATAACTACTAAATCCTAACGAACCCTACAAGCCCCTTCTTATATTAACTACATCATAAGTAATATAGATCTATATTTTGCATTAGTGCTTAACGTAGATCTAGAAACCATTCCTCAACATTCTTATCCCTCCTCTCTTTTTCAACACATCTAAAGTAAGAGTAAAAGATTCAACGTTTCCCTGAGGACGACCCGTACTCACCTCGGTCTAGCTACACGCGACACCGTTCTGATTGCGGTTATTCTACAAACACAATCTTTCGAAACAATCAGTAATATATCAAATATATAATTATACATTAAATCAATAAATCAACACTTGATTTAATGATCCGGTCATATCGCATATAACCGACTAATATCTAGTGTATCAATGTATCGAATCAACACTTGATTCGGTAACCCGGCTATATCTCATATAACCGTCCGATGATACAAATCGCGAGAATAGATTACAGTATCACATACTGGTATTATTCTCGGTCCCGCACATATCTCATATGCGGTCCTATTTCGTTTCGCTTGAGCCAGGAAACCTCTGTGTAGGACTCTAAAGACTCGTCAATATGCCGGCAGTAGGTGGTGATCATATCAATCACCCATAAGCCGCAAGCGGTCTGCTAAACGTAACGGCCACCCAGGTATTGAGCGATCAGAAGATCAACGAGCAAGCCTGCTCACACTCCAGCGAATCCAATCAGTAACATTTACCGCACAGCCCGGTCTGTTCGTCTGATATGTCGCATATCTCGTCTAGGGGTGGTAAACGTCAGACCCCAGCAGCTTGATAAGTCATGCCGATGTAAGGTCCACAACAAGCGTGAAACTACTGATAACACTTACTAGTAAATCACTGCAACACTAGCCAGGGATTTCCAGTTATGGCCAGTCGAGCATAGCGCAACATCAACTCCCAATACCGGGGAAGACGAATTCCCTCCTATCGCTCATTGCCTCCATTTGAATCGGGACTGTACCCAAAAACCACCTGTTTGCATGACTCAGTAGAGCCGTGGTAGGGTGGAAATAAAAGCGCAGTGGGAGACACACAAGACTCTATGAAGATCTCGGGTCAACAGACTAAGCTGTACCAGTGTCACCAGAGAATTGCCATCTGACGTGAGGTATAATACCATCTGGGAGTTTCGGCGAGTCCGTTCAGTGTACCTAGTCACCACTGAGCACCCGCATACCATCTCTGATGTCAAACACCAATGGATATGGGATCATCCATCGCCCATCACATGGGTCGAGAAGATATACGCTAGTCTACTCTGGAATATCGATGCCCCGTCTCGATATTCCCACAACTAGGAACATTGAAGGATGTACTCATGGACTACCCAGGCCCCACTAGTATGATCTACATCATAGTCCTGGAAGTCGAGTACACATCTAAGGGCTTTATCAACATGTAACAGAGAGACAATAAGTATACATGTTAAGATAAAGAGCAACCAGATAGCGTACTATCATGTCGAGAAAGAAAGTCCTACCTATATATGTCCCAGCATCCACTACAATATACATCTCATGTACAGTAATGGCCTCTAGGGCATACATATAACTAACAGATCGGACCCTGCCATATATCATACGGCCTCTACAACGTTTCGTCCGAAACTTGAGAAACTGTCTGTGGGGAACTCTAAAGACTCGTCAATACTTTGGCTGTGGATTTAACCACTAGCACGTCAGAGGTACTAGCCGTATGTAACGGGCTACCAGGTATTGACCAAAAGGAAGGTCGATGAGCGAACTCATCCTGACATCCTACTGAGCCTGTCAGTGACAATATCCGTACAGTCCGGTCCGTTCGTCTATGAGCATCGCATGGCGGGCCTAGGGGGTTGGTAAAAGTCTGACCCCCAAAAGTGGTACAAGTCGTGTCGGAGTGTAGCCCAGAACACCCTGAGATACTACTGGAATACCTACCAGTAAATCTCCTGCCTTGGCCAAGGACTTCGTGTAATGGCTCTCCTAGACACAGCGCGACCTCACCCCCAATACCGGGAGAGACGAACCCCTACCGATCCGCTCGCTGCCTCTATGTGGCTGGGGGACTGTACCCAACTAAAACCTGTTTGCACGACTCCTTTGAGCCGTGGTAGGGTAGTAATCAAAGCACAGTGGGAACTCACACGAGACAAATGACGATCTCAGGTCAATGAACTAACCTGTACACATGTCACCAGGGAACTGCTATCTGACGTCAGGTATAATACCAACTAGCATGTTCCCGGCGAGTCCTGTCCGGCGTACTCATAACCCAATGAGCACCTGTATACATCTTAGGTGATCCAACTGACACCAATGGCTTGTGAGACTGGCCACCGCCCCTCGTCGGGGTCTCGACTGTATACACTAGTCTACTAATGGAGTATCGATGCCCAGTCTCGAAACTCCCACGACTAGGGACCTTTTAAGGATATGCTTATAGACCCCAACTCCCACGTATATGATCGCCATCATACTGCTGGTAGTCAAGCAAGAATCCTAAGGGCTCTATCAATGTGTAATAGCGACCTATAAGGTCACCTAAAGCAGTACACGATGATAAAGACAAACCATGGTAGCATACTATTCTCTATCAACGTGTAATAGTGAACTACAATGTCACCTAAAGCATGTACACGATGATAAAGACAAACCAGATAGTATATAAACCTCTATAGGTCTTCCCGGTATTTGAGTAAGACTGTCCTACCGGTATAGGTCTTCCCTCAATCATTGCAATCACGTGCATGCGATCCAATAATTGACTCTGAGGGCACTATATCCAACAATTGATGTGTTAAAAATGCAATATTTTCGACTGATCAAATTCCCCCAAACTTAATTTTGATCATCTCGAGCAAACATCTTTTATTTAAGAGAAGGAGAAAATTTTATTCAGAAAAATAAAAACTAAGTAGCACACTTTCGTAGGCAAGACGATTGCACTGAGCACGTGCAACAAACCTTTAAACCTCTAGGTGTCCCTATTAGGAGGAGTGTTATATCCTGAGGGTTTTCAGCAGATTGCACCCACAAAATCCCATAATAAAAGGAATACTGTGAAAGTTACATATAAAGATAAGAATTGTAAAAGAAAAACTTTGAAAATTAGAGTTTCTAACTATACTAGCTTTTCAGTTTTCATGAGCCTTATCTTAATAGTCATGAAAATATGTTAGAAATCACATCATCCCTCAATAAAACATCGCCTTTATTTTTCATTCCTATCTTTCTTCCAAACACCGATCATATACCCCTACGTGTGTGTAAAGAACATCCATAAACTTGGAGAATTCAATTCAAGCTATCATACTCTTGTCCATCTACCTCAGTACTTTTTATTCGGTGAATATTTAAATGGATTTGCTCACACATTTTTCATGCGACCGTTAATACTTCCTGAGGTACTAATCGACCGATTACTCATGTGCTTGCTGATTAGGCGTAAATAGTATTTTCCTCGTCTTGCAACACCTAAGACTTAGCAGTGACTCCCAAATCAGTTGATCTAAGGCACTAGGTGATGAAGCACCCTCGCTATATTTTTTATTGCTGCCTTGGCAATAACAAAACCAGTGTTCATTTTTCTTCACCATTTTATCTTTTATTCATTTATAATTTCCTTCGTACTTTGGCTTTTAGACAAGGGCATTTCAAGGTATCCTCTACTATCCCGAGTTTCAAGACGTGTGTAAGTGCGTATAATAGGGTATCAACATTCAAATGTTTGGCTTCCAGAATATGAACTATTTTTCAGACTTATTTTTATCCTCAGATTAGTGACTTCCTTCATCATACTAACCCTTGGGACAACGGCTCATAACTACTTATTACTAGTTTCGTTTAAGAAAACGTCTAACTTTCTTGGTTTTCTTAAATTTTTCTAATCTTTTGGATGTAATTTTTCACTATCTAGTCTTTTATAAAATTAAATATTAAATATTTTTATCTTTTTAATTTTTTTTATAGAATTTTTATATGTTTTATATGATTTGTGCTTATGCAAAGTGATATGCAAATGATACGCAAATAAGCACAAAGCTCCCCCAAACTTGTTTTCAACATTGTCCTCACTGTTGCCATCTGCTGGATCACAAAAAACCTGTAAGCTTGGGAGGAAATTTATTAACGGGGGCAATAAATATGATCGTGAAAATCTCTCCCAAACTTATTCTTTTCACTCACCTCCATTCTAAAGATGATACGGTATTTTTCAAGACATGGAGGTGAGACGAAGGAATTTTAATCAAGATAAAGCGGCTCCTGTAAAAACAGGAGCTCCTCCGTGGGGTCAGAGGAAAAATACGGTTTTAATCTATGTCCATTTACTTTGAAAAATGTACCGTTTTCAACATTTTCAACCTCAACTGCCCCCGTGCGGGTATACTTACCGCACGAAAAAAGGTCCTTTCCACCGAGATCGTAGCTTACCCGCATGAAGATGGAGTCGAGAATCATAAAGAAGGACTTGTTGACCAGGTGTAAATGTTTTTCTCAAAATATTTTTATCGTGAAATACCTTAGTCCGATTCTTTACAACCACAGCATTATCGTAAGCTTCATCGCGGAGTTCGCTTAGCTTGTTTAATTGCAGCTTCCGAAAGTTGCAGGCTTGACTTAAGTCAAGTTAAGTTCTCTAATGGCCCACATTGCTTTGTGCTCAATCTCGACCGGAAGATGACAAGCCTTTCCAAACACTAGTCTGTAAGGAGACATATCTAGATCGGTTTTATATGCAGTTCGGAATGCCCAAAGAGCATCCGTCAATTTGGTTGACCAATCTTTTCGATTTTAAGAAACTATTTTCTCCAAAATTTGTTTGATTTGTCTGTTTGAAACCTCAGCTTGCCCGCTCGTTTGGGGATGATAGGGTGTGGAAAGTTTGTGGTTGATTGCATATTTCCGCATCAAAGTCTCGAAAGACCGATTGCAGAAATGCGTCCCGTTATCGCTAATGATAGCGCGTGGGTGTCCAAATCGCGAAAAGACGTTTTCTTTTAAGAACCTAATAACAACCTTCTTGTCATTAGTGCGACAAAGAATAGCATCTATCCATTTCGAGACATAATCAACCGCAAGCAATATGTACAAATTCCCAAAAGAGTTGGGAAAAGGACCCATAAAGTCAATACCCCAAACGTCAAAAATTTCAACCACCAAGATGGGTTGAAGTGACATTTCATTTCTCCGGGAAATCCTATCCGTATGTTGACACTGTGCACAGGTTTTGCAATAATCAAATGAGTCTTTGAACAAAGTCGGCCAATAAAAACTGTATTGCAAAACCTTTTTCGCCGTCTTTCGAGGACCGAAATGACCCCCACAAGCCTGATCATGACAAAAAGATAGAACACTCTTGAATTCATCATTAGGTACACATCTACGAATGATTTGGTCAGGACAATACTTAAACAGATAGGGTTCATCCCAGTAAAAGTGTTTTACTTGGGATAGAAATCGATGTTTGTCCTGTTTTGACCATTCGTGGGGAATAAGTCCCGTATCAAGATAATTCACAATATCTCTGAACCAAGGTTCATCAGATAAATTCAAGAGTTGTTCGTCTGGAAATGAATCATTGATCGGCAGGGTCACAGGTGAAGAAGAGATGCGCGAAAGATGGTCGGCTACAACGTTTTCACATCCTTTCTTATCTTTAATAACAAGATCAAATTCTTGTAATAGAAGGATCCAACGTATTAGCCTACCTTTAGCATCCTTCTTCGCCAAAAGATGTTTCAAGGCGGAGTGGTCAGTGTACACAACAATAGGTGAGCCAATCAAGTAAGGCCTGAATTTTTCTAATGCGATTACAACTGCCAAAAGTTCTTTTTCGGTAGTTGTATAATTAACTTGAGCATCATTCAGAGTCTTACTTGCATAATAGATCACGTGTGGCATCTGTTCAATGTGCTGTCCTAAGACTGCACCAACTGCAAAATCTGATGTATCACACATAAGCTCAAAAGGGTGGTGTTCCCTGATTAAAAATCAGGAAAAAGCTTCAGAGGAAGCATCACGTGCGAGCACGTGACCAGCGGTCACGTGTTGGCACGTGACGTTTAAAGCAGCGGCACAGAGCAAGCGCAGAAGAGAAGCCCATTCAAGGGGCCACGTGCCTACACGTGACCGAGGGTAACGTGGCCGCACATGACTGGCTTTAAAAGCCCTGTTGTTCAACAGAATTAAATTCTGAATAAGATCATTTAAATCTTTCTAAAATAGAGAAGAATTATGTGAAACCGTTGGATTAAAAAATCTGAGGGTGATTAAATATCACCAATTTATGGAAAAATCTTGGACATGGAAAGATTTCCCCCTAAATCTAACCGAAATAACAAAAGAATATCTTTTGATTTAAAATCCAACGGTGAATAAAATTCACCTAATAATTTAAAGGCCCGGATCAATGATGAAAATAAATCAAATTTCTCAATAAACAAATCAAATCTTTCAATCAAAGATTCACTAAACAGATTGATTCTTTTCCTTCTCCTATAAATAGGTGCTAAGGGAGAGAGTTAAAAAAGAGAGAAAAAAATAGGGAGAAAAACAGACAGAGAAAGAGATAGAGCTTTGGAATCTTGAAAATTCAGAAGGAAGAATTTGATTCTCTGCAAAGAAAAACCTTAGGTAAGAAAAGAGAGGCTTCAAAAAGAGAATTTAATTCTCGAAAGAGTTTATCTCATCTATAAAGAAAAGAACTTAGTTCTTTCTCTGGTTGAAGATCTGCAAAGTGCACATCTCCTCTTAAATTGAGAATTTAATTCTCATTGGGTTGAGATCCTGCCATGCCGATCTAAAACATAGAGGAGGAATTGAGTTTTGAGAATTTAATTCTCACAAGAGTTATAATTACTTTGAGATAAAATTAGGGTTTAACCCTATATTATAGGAATTTAATTCCTTCAAAATGGACAGAACTAGGGTTTAACCCTAATTGAGAACTTAATTATCTCAAACTCACAGGAATTTAATTCCCTTAAAAAAGAAATTAGGGTTTCACCCTATGCCAGAATTTAATTCTTTACATATATGGGGAATTTAATTCCTACAAAAAAGAAATTAGGGTTTAACCCTATCTAAGAATATAATTCTTCAAAAGAAAAGTGGGAATTTAATTCCCTTAAAGTTATTGCTAGGGTTTAACCCTATGAAGGATTTGACTCTTAAAAATTAAAGAGATCTTCAAACATGCAAAGAACCAGAGTTACGTGCTACCACGTGACCCCTGTAAAGATCCACAGAAAAGAACTTTGAGGCAACGCCTCACGTGCCCCACGTGACCCCTGAAGCACACAAAGAAAAAGCAAAAGAAACAGAAGCTATGGGCGCTCTCACATGCCCCACGTGACCCCTTGGCAAAAGCTTTAGTAGACAAATACCCAAATTCCCACCACGTGATAGCACGTGATGCTCCAAAGTATTCAATACTTTTGACAGAACAAAACAAAGGGAATCAGGGCGCTCTCGCGTGCTACACGTGACCCCTCTTTCTTTAGTGTCTAACACTAATTTGAGATCTCTGTTTCCAGTGTTTAACATTGATTTTCTTAGTTTTTAACACTAATTTGAAAACACTGTTTCCAGTGTTTAACACTGATTTTCTTAGTGTTTAACACTAATTTGAAGACTCTGTTTCCAGTGTTTAACACTGGTTTTCTTAGTGTTTAACACTAATTTAAAAAAAACCTGTTTCCAGTGTTTAACACTGATTTTTTTAGTGATTAGCACTAATTTGAAAAAACCCTATCTGCAGTGTTTAACACTATTACCTTCTGATGTTTGACACTACATCAAGAACTATATTTCCAGTGTTTAATAATGATTGTACTCTTAGCGGCTAACACTAGGTTAAGGAATCTATCTTTAGTGTTTAACACATTTGGTCTTTAGTGTTTAACACTACTCTTAGCCAAGTTGGCTGATTTTTCAGAGGCAAAGCCTCTCCTTCAATGGACCAACAGAAGGCCAATATTCCAAACATGATTGGACTTAGCCCAAGAAGGCCATAAGTCCTCAAACCAGACTCAACTGAGCCAATGTGCTCATGACCTAATGAATTGGTCTTGGTTCCAAATTGGACTACAGATCATTTAATCTACTTTGGTTCAAGGGCACATCTCTTCACTCCTTTGATACTTGTCGTTGTAATTCCTCAACGTCTTCAAAGAGGTGACAGGTCCCGACAACCACACATTGATACGGACTGTGGGATCCTTAAACTCATGGACTATGACGTCCTTAACCTTGACCGGGATGTCTTAAAACTAACAACGGACTGTGGGGTCCTTAAACTCATGGACTATGACGTCCTTAACCTTGACCGGGATGTCTTAAAACTAACAACGGACTGTGGGGTCCTTAAACTCATGGACTATGACGTCCTTAACCTTGACCGGGATGTCTTAAAACTAACAATGGACTGTGGGGTCCTTAAACTCATAGACTATGATGTAAGTCCACGTTACCCGTCCCGGTTCTTTCGGGCTTGCGGAAATGGTGAAAAACGAATTTTTTCGGTGATGGTAACATGGACTCTTGAATAGGATCTTTGCTAAACAAACTATCTAACAACCTAACTAAGAGTTTAACTACTATGTTAGGGGTTATATCTTAACTTGAACTCCTTCTCTTCGACTCCTTGTGGTGGTCGGATCGGCCTCACCTCGTCGTCTCCTTGTGTCGAAGATGGATCCACCCGAAAGCTTCTACCTTTGGCTCCAACCTCAATCTAGAGGAAACTAGAATACTTGGCTTGCTAGACCTTGTACACTAGGATGAGTAGAGAAGTGTTTTGGGTTTTATCTCCAAGGCAAATGGTTCTCAACACATGAGAGATTTTTGCCTTGAGCTAGAGGAAGAGGGAGAGCAAGAGGAAGATGAGAGCTTTGATGAGAGAGAATGCAAATGATAGAATAAATGAGTGAAGACTTTTGCAACCATTCTCTCATAATCCAAAATAATCATAATAATAATAATAATTGAGTATCATGTGATGGTTCATGTCAATGGAATTATCATTTCATGCACTCATTTTTTAAAGAATAACTCATTTTGTAAAGAATAACAAGCAAGCAAAAGTCTAAGCCATGAAATGATAGCCATTGTAATAATGATGGTCAACAAGTCCAAGCTAGTCAACCGGTCAACAAAGTCAACAAAGTCAAACTTTCAACCCAACCATGGCACACTAATACTTAATTAATATTATTATTAATCATATTTCTTATTCTCATTAGGGTTAAGAAAAGGTCAACAGTCAACAACCCTAATGAGAATCCTCTGCCTCTGTCTCGGTCAACCGTGCATACACCCGCATCCGCGTTCCGGGGAACACGAATACAAACGAGATAAAACCAGTCCCAAAACGTATACTAGGATCTGGCTTAAACCAAAGCCCGCTAGTAATAACTTCCCGGACACTAAACGTGCACAAGTGCACGGATGTGACCGAACCCTGTCGCAAAACCATGCGGCCTCTACTCTTTTTGCTTAAAGGCGAATAGCTCTCTGTGTGGGACTCTAAAGACTCGACACTACGCTGGAAGTGGGTTTAACCACAGACCGCAAGCGGCACTAGCTGTGCGTAACAGCCCCCAGGTAGATGCTGATAAGAAGACTGACGAGGTGAAACCCATCTGAACTCCTACTGAGCCTGAATGTGACAGTCTCCGTACAGTCTGGTCTGTTCTTCTGAGAATATCGCATGGCGGGCCTAGGGGGCGGTAAACGTCAGTCCCCTAATAGCGGTACAAGTCGTGTCGGAGTGTAGCCCAGAACACCCTGAGATAATATTGGAAACCCACCAGTATATCTCGCTTGCCCTGGCCAGGGACTTTGTGTAATGGCTCTCCTAAACACAGCACGATATCAAATCCCAATACCGGGAGAGACGAATCCTGTCTAACCGTCGCTGCCTCCAAATGCTTCGGGACTGCACCCAAATACTACCTGTTTGCGCGACTCCTTTAAGCCATGGTAGGGTAGTAATCAAAGTACAGTGGGAACACACTCGAGGCGAAGTGACAGTGTCAAGTCAGCGGACTAAGCTGTACTCATGTCACCTGGAAACTGATAACTGACGATAGGTATAGTTCCAATCAACAGTTCCCAACGAGTCCTGTCCAGTGTACTCGTAACCTAACGAGCACCCGCATACTATCTCAAGTACGACGTACTGACGGCTGTGGGACAGACCGTCCCCTACTGGGATGAGAAGCGCATACGCTAGTCTACTCCGGAGTATCGATGCCCTATCTCGATAGTCCTACGACTAGGGACCTGTATAAGGATGTGCTTGTGGATTACCCAGCCCCCACGAGTGTGACTGCCATCACAACGCTGGTAATCAATCAAAGATCCTAAGGGCTCCACTAATGTGTATAGGTGATATACTAAAAGAAAAACATGTACACATTAAGTAGAAACATACCAAGTAGCATACTACTATTTTGAGCAAGATTGTCTATACAACTGTGAATATCCCAAGCTTCTAATAAGTAATATACAAAGTAGTATAATACAGTAATGGCCTCTAGGGCATATACACTGACAATCTCCCACTTGCTCTTGTAAGTACACGGTAGCGCCCCGGCCGTCAACAGACGCCAAATGCGGAACAAAAACTTTTACAACTGGCGCTATCGTATACTATAACCCCGATCTGCCATTAACGCTAAACTAACATACTGTAAAGAGGGTAGAATTGTTATACCGAACGATCCGAGTCCTTCGGTCTTCAACCATCATCCCACGCTTTGTTGCAGCTGATCGGAACTCGCTCGATCTCCAGTCTCGTCGTCCAGGTGGCACCACGTCGATGGATCTTTAAACAGGCTCCCGCCTCTGAACCGAGGCAACTCGATCATCAAGTTTGCTAAAAGAGATGACCATGATTGATGTAGAGAATGAGTAGAACACTTTGTCTCGTTACGTCCAAGGCTATGGACGAACGGTTAATGAAGTTGCCTTTTGGAATCGGGTGAAATGAGGAATCTAGTTTTCTAATTTCCATGAACCAAAACTTGCATCTTTTTCCAAATGAATTACCCACACCCTCACAAAAGAGGGGCCGACCACTTATAAGGAGGAAGGGGGTGAGTGTAAGAAAGGGGAAGGTGGCCATATCCACTATCATACTTATAATGACTCATTAAGAAAAGAATGACTCACTTAAAGCATTAAATGTGAATGAATGAATCATGAAACCTAGTCATCAACCCATTAATGCAAATGAATGAGTCACAAACCCTAGTCACCATTTCTAGAATCTTTTAGAACCATGACTCACCCAAAAAGAAGAAAAGATAAATCCGTATCTAACCAAATGTTAAATACGGGTGATAGAAAATTGGAAACTGGTAACTTCCAAAAGTGATCCCAAAACGAATTTCAGGATAACCCCGTAACAGTATAAACATACCCGCATTTGTATTACGACCGAATACAAATGCAACTGAGACAAAGATATTATATCTACATAGTATAATACTCGGATCCGGCTTAATCCAAAGCCCACCAGTATTATCTGCCCGAAATATGACACGTGCGTAAACGCACGTGTATTTTCCGAACCCTGCTATAAAACCATACGGCATCTACAACGTTTCGCCCGAACTTGGGAAACTGATTGTGGGGGACTCTAATGGCTCATCAATACACTGGCACTTGGTATAACCACTAGCACGTCAGAGGTACTATCTATACGTAACGGTTGCCTATGTATTGATTGGAAGGGAAGCTGACGAGCGAACTCATCCAAAAACCCTACTGAGCCTGACAGTGACAATATCCGTAACAGTCCGGTCCGTTCGTCTATGAGTATCGCATATAGGGCCTAGAGGGCTGGTAAACGTCAGACCCCCAATAGCTGTATAAGTTGTGTCAGAGAGAGAAAAGCCCAGAACACCCTGAGATACTACTGGAATGCCTACCAGTAAATCTCGATTACCCTGGCCAGGGATTTCGTGTAATGGCTCTCCTAAACACAGCGCGATCTCACCCCCAATACCGGGAGAGACGAATCCCCGATGATCTGCTCACTGCCTCCATGTGGCTCGGGACTGTACCCAAAAAATACATGTTTGCACGACTCATTTGACCCGTGGTAGGGTATAAATCAAAGCACAGTGGGAACTCACACGAGACAAATGACGATCCCAGGTCGACAGACTAACCTGTACACATGTCACCAGGGAACCGCTATCCGACGATATGTATAATACCAACTAGCATGTTCCCGGCGAGTCCTGTCCGGTGTACTCATAACTCAATGAGCACCTGTATACATCTTAGGTGAACCAACTGACACCAATGGCTTGTGAGACCGGCCACCGCCCCTCGTCGGGGTCTCGACTGTATACACTAGTTTACACTAGAGTATCGATGCCCTGTCTCGAAACTCCCACGACTAGGGACACTTTAAGGATGTGCTTATAGACCCCAGCTCTCATGTATATGATCACCATCATACTGCCTGCAGTCAAGCAAGAATTCTATGGGCTCTATTAACATGCAATAGTGAACTAAAGCATGTATACGATGATAAAGACAAAACAGATAGCATACTATCATCTCGAGTAAGACAGTCATGTCGGTATAGGTCCTCCCTCAATCATTGCAATCACGTGCCTGCGATCGAAAAATTGACTTAGAGGGCACTATATCCAACAATCTCCCACTTGCACTTAAGGCTGTTATTGTGATGTCGCACACTCATAGCCTCAGTGAGTGGATCCGCCCTGATGTTTCTTTCTTTGTCTCTCTTAATCTCAAGTTCGCGGAGAAAGCCATCTCCCGAATCGAGTAATAGGTGTCTTAGAATATGTCTGGATATCTGATGGGACCTAGTTCATAAATGAACTATAAATCCAAACTTCTTAGACTATATTGATAATTGAACATAACCAGTATCGCGCACCATGTCTCCCACAGTATCCTCTTGGACCACCTGTCCATAATACTGTCCCTCGTCAGAGGGAAAACTATAACTCTGACAATCACTCTGTCATCTAGGTCACCTTGGAAGCCTGGAATGATATCCGTCTCCTCAAGGAGGCTGCCATTATCAAATCCATAGAACATCCATTCATGTTCAAAAACTGCTTCCTAATGTTTCTCCAGGATTGGATTAATATAAACTTATCGCAGCTAGTGCAAAAACAACATCTGGTGTGGTACTTGACATTTCATGATTGACTCAATTGCCTAAGCAAGTGATCTGCCAATCATGCACATCCCTTTCCTTTTAGTCTTTAAGACACCTTTAGAGAGGGGGACTCCCTCATCTGCAGGTACACCACCATGCCAGGAGTCATTTATTCTAAAATACCATTAGAATACAGTCAAAGTACCCAGATTGGGAAACTACCCAATTCTAGATCTAAATCCATAGATCTAGTAACCAGAATGTCTGATATTACATCCATGTCCTTTGTGGAGAAACAACTGTGTTATGACCAAAGTACAACCGATCGTAGTATAGAAATTTTACTTCCTACTCTGTGTATGTCATCCAAATACCAGGACATCACACCCTAATACCTTCTTAACAGATCCATGCCCTATTCTGATTGTAACGTTTCAGAAATCGTTTTGCGAATTTTTCCGTTTTAGGGCAAAATTGTCGGTTTTTCCCGTTTTAACCCGATTTCGATCAAACGTCCGTATAAGCTTACCGGCACCTAGTTTAGCTAAAATAAAGCTTGTGCGCGAGCTTTAGGGGTATTTGGGAGGTTTTGGTTCAGATATAATTTTTCCCAAATAAAATATTATTTTAGCCGGTAAAATATGCGCGTAAATCGGGAAAATTTTTCAAAATGAAAATTTTTGGGAATCATCACTAAAATTATTTTAGAACCTTCTTTTTAAATATCTAGATATTTTCTGGTCAAAGGGAATTATTTTTTTAAAAAAAAAAGAAAATGAATAAAAGGTGGCATTTTTGCATTAAATGTGCATTAATTATTTTCTTTTGCTAGAAAATTCCACACACTTCACCAAAAATCCCCCCATTCTCCCCTTGGCTGGCCCTTCCCTTCCCCTAGCTTCCCTCCATCATTTCCACCCATCTTCAACTCATTTTTCATCAAATAAATCATGAAAAGTCCAATTTAATTCATACAAATTCAAATATAATCATTTTTCCTTCATTTCCTTCACTAATCCTTCATGGATCTTCATTAAAGCTTGGTTTTTGATGCTAAGATATTGGATTAAGTTTCATTTTGTGTTCTTGGGGAGGTATAATTCTTACCTTAATCCTTTTATATTTGCTTTAATCTTATTCTAGCTAGTTTAGTTAGCTAATTATGTGTTTAGTTTAGTTTTTATATTATGATTAATTCATTTATTTTTGGTTTAATAAATTCATGTTAGGGTTAAATTTTGTTTATGTGTTTAGTGTTCTTTTGAAGTGTTAATTTGTGTTTTGGAGATGATTAACCTAGTAGAAAATGTTAACTTTTGTTAATGATCACTTTGTTTAATTATGCAATTAGCTTACTAGGTTTTTGCTAAAACATAATTAGCGAGTGTTAAAAATATAGGAATGGTTTAGGTAGCTTAGTTAAGCTATTTTAAGGTGTTTGTTATCGCTAGATATGCATTAGCTTGAAACTAGTGCGGAATTTTGCGATAGGTTGCTTACTAGATTTCGGGATTTTTCTGACGTGGGTTCGATTGGTCGTTACGAGGTTATATTTATTGTATTCCTCGTAATTCTTGTGTTGTGTTGCGCGATCGGGACGATCGGGGTCCAGTCATGGTGTTTTGTAGTTTAGCAACCCCAATTAGGGTTTTTGGCCGGTATCGTGCGCGATAGATGCGCTAAGCGCGCAGTGTAATTTTCCGGGGGTTTTCATCGCGTTTCGTTGTCTTTTCGTCGATGCAGGATATTTGCTTATGTGTTGTGTTTGTGAAATTTTTGGTTCCCAAGCGGGGACTTCGGACGCTACGACAAGGGGAAAACAGGTGGTAGGCTTCACCTAGCTAGGAGCGTTGGTGAGTAGATTTAACATCTACAGGGGAATCGCCAGCATGGCGTTATACGTCAGGGCTAAAGATTTTATTACTTGTCGCATATTCTACGTTATTGTTAGAATTGCGCCTTTACCCTATTACTTAGATGTAGTTGTGCCTGGACTAGTAGTAGTAGGACACTGCATATATGATTGACGATTCATGTTGCACGAGCACTGATTATATGCTACACACACCGTCAATAATTGCCATGTCACACACAAACCACTTATAGATGTTATATTGCTTGGTTAGGGACATTGTGACATTGATTCATACTGCTTATCATATATGGCATTTAGCATACCTGTATTCCTATAGAGTATTGTATCATTAGTGATAGGTACATACACACTCCCTGTCATAGCTACAGGAATACCTTGCACATACTGTTCTTATACCCAGGGGGTATACTATATCATTGCTTATAGGTAGACACATTATCTTGATATACCTTATTGATTTCACATACATCTGGTTTTAGCTACATGTTTACCTTCACTTGATGTTATTTAGAAGTGGATAAATAGGAACCGCATGATAATTGTATTAACTTGATGCAGTTAATTAGCGGTTTTTCCTTTATATGCTTGCATTTCAGATATGGCGCACATATTATATTCATGGATTTTCGCATTGTTATATAGATTTTTCATGATGTTTTCTGGATTTGGGGACCGTGATAGTTCATGAAATTATGCATTATTTGAAAGACCCGGTTTCCTTGATATTGATGTTTCCACAGCCACCATGAGATTTATCGGTTCTGATATATGCCCGATTCGAGGAGGGAGGAGGCACCGTCTGTGGGTACATGGTGGGGCCCGGGGGTACCCCGAAGCAAGAACGATTTCGCGGTGCTAGGCGATGAGGCTTAGGGGAACCATATCATCCGGTGACAGGACCAATGACTCATCGGCTATCGAGTGGATACCGAAGGGAGTCATGTGCGTATGGATACGTCGAGAGGCGAGGGTCAGAGCTAGGCACTCGAGCTCTCGGGATAGCGTATGATACGTACTCATCAGGGGGGCCAGTCATGGAGACAGCACCTGATGGATCAGCATTTCTGTGTCGATGCTTGGCACATTGGTTTCATGATATTTCCAATTACTCATTTGTATATATAACAGGGATTGAGCCGCTGTTATATATACCCTTACACCAATATTAGGGGAATGGGGCGCTAATATATGTGTATTGACCTCATCATATTTATTATCCCATTATATTTAGGATGTTAGAATTTTGCTGGAGATTTGATTCGGGATATAAGAGATTCATTTGAGATTGGATACTGGAGATATATGTGAGATATACTTGATATGGTACATATGAGATATGTGAGATCCAGTTGCTGTTGTACATTCGAGATATGTGAGATGTACTTGATATGGTACATACGAGATATGTGAGATCCACTTGATATTGTACATTCGATATATGTGATATACACTTGATATTGTACATTCGATATATGTGATATACACTTGATATTGTACATTCGATATATGTGATATATACTTGATGTTGTACATTCGATATATGTGACATATACTTGATGTTGTACATTCGATATATGTGATATATACTTGATGTTGTACATTCGATATATGTGAGATAACTTGATGTTGTACATCCGGGATATACGAGATATACTTAATATTGTGAAATTGAGGAGAATGCGATACTTAGATGATATGAGAGCCAATTTGGGGGCTGATTTGAGGAATTGGGATTTGATTCGTCTTGATTGATTGTGATCCTACCACGATGTCAGGATTTCGTGGAAATGACATATTTCACTCCATAACTCACCTTTATCTATTTGTGCACTGTTTCATGTATTAGGAGTACCTGTTAGTGTACCCTTATGAGTGTTGCACATTTACATTCGCATACCCCAATTGCATGATTATTGCATACTGTGTCATATCATTATTGCTTTATATATATTAGTTGTACTTGTTAGTGTACTTTCCATTATTCTACATTCATATGACCTGTTATTACTGTAAATTGCATATCTTATATTCATGCTGTACGTACATTCCTGGGATTACGTGCATATGTTATTTACTATTCACGAGTTGGCAACTCACCCCCGTTGTGCCACAGGTGTTACAGAGTGTTTCCCAGAGTAGTTGAGGCTGGCTATTCATCTATCATCTTTTGCTACAGATACCGCATCGGCTCACAGTGTGTTGTTTTGTTCAGGTGGGTTTTGGTGGTTATCTGTATTTGTATTGTATATTCGTTATATCTTGTACTCTCCATCTACTATTATGTTGTTGACTTAGAGACTTGGTGAGGACGATATTATATAAATTATGGATTTGTTGTCTTTTATACAGTTTCCTTTCTATCGTCTTCTTTTTCTTCGCTACGGCGTCGTTTACTTGTGGTGGTGATTGTTTTCCGCCTTTGGGCGTGTATTTGCTCCCGTTTGGAGATGCTTTATTTATCTTTAATTGTTGTACCCGTTTCGGGGTTAGTTTTTATAAAGGGGGTGCTGCCAAAATTTTTAAGAAAGCAAGTTGAACTTTTTAAAGTATTTGGGTTGTGATTTCAAATGTTTCAAAACTGCTATTATCTTTTTTTTTGTTTTTTTCATGGTTTAGATTTCTGGGTTTTGGCTTTCTTTTACTGCGTTATGTCTGTAGGCGTTGCGTAGTATTAGGGCCGTCACATGCCAATTTCGGATCGTGACAAAGTTGGTATCAGAGCGCTAGGTTTTTACCTTACGGAGTGTAGGATGACCTTTATATGATGGAGTAGGTAGCTTAAGCAGAGTAACGTAGTGTGTGTATGTCTGCAGCATACTCACGATGCAGTACTCCGTCTAAAGTGACCTAAGTACAATTACTTGAAATTCCTTCCTTGATGATTCATATCCTTGTGATTCGATTTCCATGTTCATATCGAATCCTATTCCTATTTATAGCCTTTGCCGACGACGACTATGGGGACTCAGTGAGGTGCAGCGAGGGCCGAGGTCAGTATTGACTCGGGGAAAGCGAGGACTGACCAGGATGGCACGCTCGTTGCACAGGTGCAAACGGATCCGCCTTCGACAGATAGTATCGCTAGGCTTGTGGCAGAGATGCAGGACTTGCGCCAGACGATGAGTTCTTTGGTGGAGACCATTCGAGCGCAGCGACAGGAGGTTGTCACCCCTGTTACCCAGTTGTTCCTTGCGATCAGCACACAGCTTTCCGTTAGTTACATAGCACCAGTGGATGCAGCCCTAGTTGACGAGACACGTATTCCAGAGACTTTGCGAGTTCCAGGACAGTGGAGGACCAGTACCGGTGTGCCAGTCCAGGGACAGAGGCCTAGTCATCGAGACAGATTTCGTGACCGTCGTGGGAGTGGCAGAGGCTTAGGACGAGGTCAGTCGTTCAGCTTTCATCCCTTGGAGGGCCAGCAGCCGGCGTATGGATGTTTTCGATGCGGGAGCCTTCATCACTTCATCAGGGATTGTTCCTTAGCACCGCGTCAGAGTCGTGTTCTAAGAGGTCGTGGGCGCGGAAGGTTTGCTCTGAGGGGTCAGTCTGGCAGAGGAAGGGTTCTGACAGCTGCGGGTAGGAGGCAGACACAGGAGTTTGCTTCTACTCATCGGGACGCTCAGGCGTCCAATCCAGAGTTTTCAGGTATCCTTTATTCACATGTTCGTTTGATGTACTTGTTGGTTTTCACACTTTGTGCCGTGGTTGGGACGAGGATCGTGTTAGCTAGATCAGCCGTTTGTTGTGTTAACTTCTGTCAGCGATTCTTTTATTGCGCGGCACGTATTTCAGTCGTATGCCAATCGGTTAGGAGATTCATCTGTCACTTGATCCTTCTAGAGAGGTTGGATTTGACGTTCTCCTGGGCATGGATTGGTTTGCTACGTGTTAGGCGTCTGTGGACTACCGTGAGGAAACAGTCAGAAATTGTTTTCCCGGCGAGTCAGTTCTTGTTGTGCAGGTGGATAGTTGTGCCGCCTCTCACAGCTTGAATTCAGCCTTTTTCGCTAGTCAGCTTTTGGAGGAGATGTCGTGGATTCTTGGCGTTTATTCAAGATAACGGAGCAACGGTGGGATTGTTGGACCGGGTTCCTTTCGTACAAGAGTTTTCCGACGTTCCAGATAAGCTGGCGAAGCTTAGGGAGCTTCAGGATCTGCTGCAGAGTTGTTGTTAGGGAGGCTTGTGTGTCCGAGTGTTTCGCTTTTGGGAGCTCCTATTTTTTTGTTCGTCAAGGAGAAAGACGACAGAGTGCGGTTGTGGATTGATGGATCGTCAATTGAACCGGCTTACGGTGCGGATAGGTATCATTTACCTCGCATTGACGATTTCTTCGATCAGCTCCAGAGTGCGGGACTTTTTCTAAGTTGTTGGGATCAGGTCATCATCGTTGCGGGTTCGGAGTGATGGCATTCCGAATATTGCTCTTGTGCGTGCTATGGCTTTGTGTGTTTTGGTGGTGTCTTTGGACTCTCCAATGCCCTAGCAGCATTCATGGATATGATGCACCAGATTTCTTCAGGCCATTCCTCGACCAGTTTTGTTGTGTTATTGACGACATTTTGGTCTTTTCTAGTGTGTCTTGAGGAACAGGAGCAGCACTTAAGGATTTGTTTTGCAGAAATTGGTAGAGCCCCAACTGTTTGCTAAGTTCTCGGAGTGTTCCTTCAGGTTTGTTTGTGTTGACTCCTAGGTCTTATAGTTACGGGAGACGGTTTTGTATGGTTCAGAGGGAGGTCGTGACCGTACAGCTTAGGCCCAGACTTGTGTGCAAGACGGAGGTCCGCTGAATTTGGGCTTAGCAGGTTTTTGCTGCCGTTTCATGCAGTATTATTAGCGTATTGCTGCACCGTTGACTGGAATGACCGGAATGGAGGTTTCTTTTCTTTAGACTGAGGCATGTGTACGGAGTTTTTGGCAGTTAGAGATTTGGTTAGCAACTGCATCAGTTCTTGCTTTTGGTTCGGGCGACTTTGTGATTTAACTGTAATGTTTCACGAAAGTGGCTCGATTTTGTGTGGTTGTGACACTGCCCGCCGACGCTCGTTCGTTAGAGATACTTAAGTATACTCGGCTGGGTAATGATTCGGAGTCTTTGATTGTGACAAGGGTGTGCTAAGTTAGGAATGCGTTTGTGTACCTGATTTTATCGGGTAGGGACGTGGAATCCTAGAGCAAGCACATCAGTCAATTCTTTATGTTCATTCAGGTTCTGCCAACATTGACGTGACTTGTGAGATAGTTACGGGTGGACAGGAATGTAAAGAGAAATTTCAGGTTTCGTTTCAAGGTGTTTGTCTTGTTGTGTGTTTGTGTTAGTTGTTGTCGGTAGTTGGGGATCGTCATTAGTCATTGTTAGGGTTCTCCTTCGATAGTTGTTATCAGGAGACACTCCAATTGGCAACCTTTAGGTTTAGTTAGGTCGTGTCGATCACCAATCTGTTTTCTGACTCTGCGTAGTAGGATTTTGGGACTTCAGCTAGTCTCTAGACTTCGGAGATGATCCAGTTGGTTCAGGTCAGGATGAGTAGCCCAGTGCAGACAGAGGTCTTATGTCGACCGTGTTGGTCGTAAACTTGAGTTCGCAGTGGGGAGATCATGTATTCCTACGGATTTTTCCGATGAATGACGTGTTGAGTTTTGGGAAGCTTATCCCGGAATTTTAGGTCCTTTTGAGATCCTTTAAGCGAGTTAGTTCGTTGCCTTTAATTTGGCACTTCCGGCCAAATTTTGATTATTCACCATGTATTCTTTGTGTTGATTTTTGCAATTATCTTCATGACTTCCCACATGATTCAGCATCAGACCATTTAGTTTTGATAAGATATTTTCGTTCACCGGCAGCCATTGGTGTAAATGGTTCGGCAGGTGGGGAAACTTCGGTCAAGGGTCTTGATATCTGTGGAGGGTTTTTCTTGGACGTAGCCGTTTTGTGAAGTGATCACTTGGGAGGTTGCGAGCGAGATTTGGGAGTTTTATACTCATCTTCTTGAAGGTACGCGTAGATGAATTTTAATTCGGGGACCGAATTTCTTTAAGGGGGGAAGATTGTAACGTTTCAGAAATCGTTTTGCGAATTTTTCCGTTTTAGGGCAAAATTGTCGGTTTTTCCCGTTTTAACCCGATTTCGATCAAACGTCCGTATAAGCTTACCGGCACCTAGTTTAGCTAAAATAAAGCTTGTGCGCGAACTTTAGGGGTATTTGGGAGGTTTTGGTCAAGATAGAATTTTTCCCAAATAAAATATTATTTTAGCCGGTAAAATATGCGCGTAAATCGGGAAAATTTTTCTAAATGAAATTTTTTGGGAATCATCACTAAAATTATTTTAGAACCTTCTTTTTAAATATCTAGATATTTTTTGGTCAAAGGGAATTATTTTTAAAAAAAAAAAGAAAATGAATAAAAGGTGGCATTTTTGCATTAAATGTGCATTAATTGTTTTCTTTTGCTAGAAAATTCCACACACTTCACCAAAAATCCCCCCATTCTTCCCTTAGCCGGCCCTTCCCTTCCCCTTGCTGCCCTCTATCATTTCCACCCATTTTCAACTCATTTTTTATCAAATAAATCATGAAAAGTCCAATTTAATTCATACAAATTCAAATATAATCATTTTTCCTTCATTTCCTTCACTAATCCTTCATGGATCTTCATTAAAGCTTGGTTTTTGATGCTAAGATGTTGGATTAAGTTTCATTTTGTGTTCTTGGGGAGGTATAATTCTTACCTTAATCCTTTTATATTTGCTTTAATCTTATTCCAGCTAGTTTAGTTAGCTAATTATGTGTTTAGTTTAGTTTTTATATTATGATTAATTCATTTATTTTTGGTTCAAGAAATTCATGTTAGGGTTAAATTTTGTTTATGTGTTTAGTGTTCTTTTGAAGTGTTAATTTGTGTTTTGGAGAAGATTAACCTAGTAGAAAATGTTAACTTTTGTTAATTATCACTTTGTTTAATTATGCAATTAGCTTACTAGGTTTTTGCTAAAACATAATTAGCGAGTGTTAAAAATATAGGAATGGTTTATGTAGCTTAGTTAAGCTATTTTAAGGTGTTTGTTATCGCAAGATATGTATTAGCTTGAAACTAGTGCGGAATTTTGCGATAGGTTGCTTACTAGATTTCGGGATTTTTCCGACGTGGGTTCGATTGGTCCTTACGAGATTATATTTATTTTATTCCTTGTAATTCTTGTGTTGTGTTGCGCGATCGGGACGATCGGGGTCCAGTCATGGTGTTTTGTAGTTTAGCGACCCCAATTAGTGTTTTTGGCCGGTATCGTGCGCGATAGATGCGCTAAGCGAGCAGTGTAATTTTCGGGTCGTTTTCATCGCGTTTCGTTGTCTTTTCGTCGATGCAGGATATTTGCTTATGTGTTGTGTTTGTGAAATTTTAGGTTCGCAAGCGGGGACTTCGGACGCTACGACAAGGGGAAAACAGGTGGTAGGCTTCACCTAACTTGGAGCGTTGGTGAGTAGATTTAACATCTACAGAGGAATCGCCCGCATGGCGTTATGCGTCAGGGCTAGAGATTTTATTACTTGTCGCATATTCTACGTTATTATTAGAATTACGCCTTTACCCTATTACTTAGATGTAGTTGTGCCTGGACTAGTAGTAGTAGGACACTGCACATATTATTGACGATTCATGTTGCACGAGCACTGATTATATGCTACACACACCGTCAATAATCGCCATGTCACACACAAACCACTTATAGATGTTAAATTGCTTGGTTAGGGACATTGTGACATTGATTCATACTGCTTATCATATACGGCATTTAGCATACCTGTATTCCTATAGAGAATTGTACCATTAGTGATAGGTACATACACACTCCCTGTCATAGCTACAAGTATACCTTCTACATATTGTTCTTATACCCAGGGGGTATACTATATCATTGCTTATAGGTAGACATATTATCTTGCTATACCTTATTGATTTCATATACATCTGGTTTTAGCTACATGTTTACCTTCACTTGATGTTATTTAGAAGTGGATAAATAGGAACCGCATGATAATTGTATTAACTTGATGCAGTTAATTAGCGGTTTTTCCTTTATATGCTTGCATTTCAGATATGGCGCACATATTATATTCATGGATTTTCGCATTGTTATATGGATTTTTCATGATGTTTTCTGGATTTGGGGACCGTGGTAGTTCATGAAATTATGCATTATTTGAAAGACCCGGTTTCCTTGATATTGATGTTTCCACAGCCACCATGAGATTTATCGGTTCTGATATATGCCCGATTCGAGGAGTGAGGAGGCACCGTCTGTGGATACATGGTGGGGCCCGGGGGTACCCCGAAGCAAGAACGATTTCGCGGTGCTAGGCGATGAGGCTTAGGGGAACCATACCATCTGTAGGGTTCCTAGGCATCCTAATGAGGTCTCAAAGGCATCGAACATGCCATTATAAAATTTTACGGGTGCCGAGAGACCCGACTACAGATCGTTTGCTAGAAAACTAGGCGAAAAAGCTAACTAGTTAACATTTAACTATGAGAATCGGAAATACAACCTTTGTAGATCCGGTGCTCCACCTCCATAGCTCCCCAACGAAGTCCTCTCCGCTGTCCAAAAAGAATCCGGGCTCTAGCGTCGACTTCATCGGAGAATAAGCGAGCTAGGTCGTCGATGTCCATGCCGAAGATGATCTACGTCGAAGCATCGCAAGATCAAGCTCTCACTTCACCAAGTCAAGAAACTTGTGAAGGAAACACACTCTACTACTTGGCAAGAGGTAGAGGATGAAGAAATAGGAAGTGGGTAAACTTTAGATTTGGATTTCTCACTCTTTTTCATCACTTGCCATTGATGGAGGCAAGCTTTCTTCACTTGAAAAATAAAGAAGAAGAAGGAAATTGTTATGATAAGTTCATTCCAAAAAGAAAAATAAAAGAATACTTATCATAACCAAACCATGGTCAAGTGTAGAGAATAAATCATGGTTAGTGGGATGGTTAGGGTTAAGCACGAGACAAAATGGTCACTTGGTCAAAGTCTTTATGAAGCTTCAAGAAAGAACAAAGAAAGCAACCATTTTTCTCTTTTGCTTTTCTATTTCCAAAAGAATAAATAAATGAATAAATGAATAAGGAAATAGTAAACCCTAATCATTTCATTAACCAAGGTTTAATTCTTTACACTTAACCAAAAGGCATGTATCATCAAACATGATACAAGCAAGTGCACAAAATCATATCGCATATGCAATGCGCACAACCGAGTGAGAAAATCCATCTTAAGTAAACCGATAGTAGTTGATCCAAAGTAATATATCAAATATATAAATATGCATTAAATCATTAAATCAACACTTGATTCAATGATCCGGTCATGTCGTACACAACCGACTAGTATTCAATGTATCGGCTTATCGATTCAACGCTTGAATCGATAACTAGGTTATATCGCATACAACCATCCGACACATTGATCGCGAGAATGAAATACGGTATCACATACACGCATTATTCTCGGTCTCGCACATATCTCATATGCGCTCCTATTTCGTTTCGCTTGAGCCAGGAAACCTCTGTGTAGGACTCTAAAGACTCGTCAATACGCCGGCAGCAGGTGATGATCATATCAAACACCCACAAGCCGCAAGCGGTCTGCTAAACGTAACGGCCACCCGGGTATTGAGCGATCTGAAGATCGACGAGCAAGCCCGCTCACACTCCAGTGAATCCAACCAGTAACACTACCGTACAGTCCGGTCTGATCGTCTGATATGTCGCATATCTCGCCTAGGGGTGGTAAACGTCAGACCCCAATAGCTCGATAAGTCGTGTCGATATGAGGTCTATAACACTTCGAGAAACTACTGGTAACACTTACCAGTAAATCTCAGCAACCCTGGCCAGAGATTTCCTGTTATAGCCAATCGAACACAGCGCAACATCAACCCCCTATACCGGGAGAGACGAATCCCCTCCTATCGCTCATTGCCTCCATGTGACTCGGGACTGTACCCAAAAACCACCGTTTTGCACGCCCTCTTGGACGTGGTAAGATGGAAATCAAAGCACAGTGGGAACCACACAAGACTCTATGACGATCTCGGGTCAACAGACTACTCTGTACCAGTGTCACCAGAGAACTGCCATCTGACGTGAGGTATAATACCATCTGGGAGCTCTCGGCGATTCCGTCCAGTGTACCCAGTCTCTACTGAGCACCCGTATATCATCTCTGATGTCAAACACCGATGGATATGGGATCATCCATCGCCCATCTGTATGGGTCGAGAAGGTACACGCTAGTCTACTCTGGCATATCGATGCCCCGTCTCGATACACCCACGACTAGGGACTTTCAAGGATGTACTTATGGACTACCATGTCCCCACTAGTATGATCCGCATCATAGTCCAGGTAGTCAAGTACAGATCCTAAGGGCTTTACCAACATGTAACAGAGAGACAATCAGCATACATATTAAGGTAAAGGGTAACCAGATAGCATACTATCATGTCGAGCAAGAAAGTCCTCCCTATATATGTCCCAGCATCCACTACAATATACATCCTATGTACAGTAATGGCCTCTAGGGCATACATATAACTAACAATCTCCCACTTGCACTAGGGCCATCTGATAGCAGTGGTTGTAGTATCTCATACTCAACCATCCCATAAAAGTCTCTCTCTGGGAACAGGCCTTTGTGAGTGGATCCGCTGTGTTGTCCTCTGAGTCTACTCTCCTAACCTCGATCCCCTGGAGATCAACCATCTCCATGATCAGGTGATACTGCCTTAGAATATGTCTGGATCACTGATGGGACCTGCGTTCCTTGGCATAAGCCACAACTCCATTGTCACACAATGGTAGGAACATAGTTCATCTCATGAACCTATATACACCCAGACAGCCACTTTGGTAGCATCTTAAGTAGCGATGTATCCAGCCTTTATCGTCTAGTATGTCACGGTATCTTACTTGGAACTCTTCCAACATACCGTCCCTTTACTGAGGGTTAAGACAATGCCTGTGACTGACATTCAGTCGTCTTTATCACCCTGGAACTATTCCAGTGATTCTCCCCAGGGTCGATTGATACCATCTCACTACAACTAGTGATAATCCTAACATCCAATTAGATCTATCTCATAGATCCAAAAACCCAGGATTTAGGAGGTATCATTTTGATCCTATGTGGAGAATCATTGTGATAAGCGGAGATTGATCGAGCGTAGCATAGAAAACTCCTTCCCTATCAAGAGTATGTCATCCACGTACTCTACGAGGATCGTCACCATACTCCCTACTACCTTTTTGTATATACAAGGTTCATCTACCATTTTGATGATGTCAACTTCTTTGACTAATCCATCAAAACAGATGTTCCAACTCCGCGATACCTGCTTTATCCTATAAAGCATCTTGTACACGTTTCCGCTGCTCCCACTGTTTACGAGGCCCTCTGGCTGTGTACTTATAGACGCTCTCTTCTAAACATCATTTAGAAAAGCTGTCATGACACCCAACCACCAGATATCGTAGTCATGGTATGTAGCCGTGGCAAGTAGGATCTGGATGGACTTAAGCATAGCTACTTAGAAAAGGTTTCATCATCATCCATACCTGGTCAATGATGTAGACCTTTAACAAGTCTAGCTTTGAAAGTCTCAACTTTTCCATCTACACCAAGTAATCTTCTCAAGATATACTTGCTCCTGATGGGGATTTAACCCTTCAGATATAGCAACCAAAGTCCATACTTTGTTGGTGTATATGGATTCCATCTCAGATCACTAAGCATCCAGCCATTCTTACAGAGTCGTCACTCTCGATGGCCTGCTCGAAACTAGTTGGGTCATCATCTCATGATGCAATCCTCGCTTCCACTGTCATAGAGAAACCGAAGTATCTCTCAGGTGGGTGAGGAACCCTACTAGATCGGCGGAGAGGCTGAGGTTCGTTGGTAACTATCAAATCCTTTGGTTCTTTTAAATCATCAGCTGCAGTTTGTATAGCTGGAACCTTTCCAGTTCTACATTACTGACCTTGCCTCGAGCTTGTCCGGATTTTGCTTTTCAGACATAGGCCGGACAACCCCAAATCTTAACTAACTTAAGAAATGGGCTCTTCCTTTTCCATATCACATATGAAGTGGTAGGCAACTGATTTGATTGGAACCCTATTCAATAGGTATGCAACTTCGTAAGTGCATATCTCCCAAAAGGAAAAAGGTAACTCAGTATTACTCATCATAGAGCACACCATATCAAATAGGGTGTAACTGCTCCGCCCCGATATACCATCGTGCTATGGTGTATACGGAGGAGTAATGCTGAGAGAGAATCTCATTCTCCTTTAGAATAGTCCTGGAATTCCGTGCTCAAGTATTCTCCTCCTTGATCTCATCAAAGGACATAATACTTTTACCCGTATTTTGGTTCTCTACTTCTAACTTATATTCTGTGAATATCTCAAAAGGTTCGGACTTGTGTTTCAGCAGGAACATAGGTCTGAATCTTGAGAGATTATCAGAGAATGTAATGAAGTATAAAGAACCAGTTCTGGCATGTGTAGACAGGGGACCTTACATAAATCAACATGTATCATCCCAAGAGTTTACTAACTCTTTCTCTGTTTCCAATAAACAGAGCTGTGGTCATCTTATCTTTGTGACATGACTGGCGAGTTATACAAGATGTAAATTCAAACTAATTTAAATATGCATCTTTATGTAACTCTAGCTAGTCGGGTCACATTGATCTGACCTAGTCTACAATACCTCAAGAAGAATTCGTTCATTTCTGAACTCTTCCTCTTGTGTGTGTTCCGTATACTAAGAACTGTAGTTTGATTTAGAACATCAACGCTTTTAGATAACGTGCCTGAACCGATCAACTTTTGATATAGGAAATGTTCAAAACATTATCCAACAATACAAAATTATATCCTTTCTTTACTAATAAAGAGACTGATATGATTTTGTATATCAGGTTCGGTATCTAATAACATTCGTTCAGAATCAATGTATTGGTAATACAGGGTGACAGTGACCAACAGACTTGGCTGCAACACTTGCCCCGTTTTCTGCCTCATGAAACTTATCACCCGTTCTCAGTTCTCTACCTATCTGTAGCCCTATGTAACAGATTACATATCTGGGATCCTGATCCGGCATCAAATACCCAGGACGTAGAGGATACTGAGAAACAGTTCTTTGTAATGAACACACCCGAAGATGATGCATCAATATGCACTCTCTTCGTTTGGGCGGCACGGGAAATCTGGTATTCCCCAATTTCCTGCTCTGTCTTATAACAATTATAAGTTGGAGCGGGACCAACTTTCCCCAGCTCAGTATAACAAGCGGGTTCGGTCAATATTCCGTATTATTATCTTGATTAAGGCGTGATATGGTCGCTACCTGGAGAGAGAGAGAAGAAAACACTCAGCGTGCGCTCTGTCAAGAATAGATTGGTTATTATTTTATCTAATCAGGATGGCTCCCACTGCTTTTTATCAAATCTTCCTTCAAACCCTAAAAGGAAAGACTAGCCGGGATTAATTACACACTACAAGTTCGCCAATCTTTCAGCCAGGCCAGTGTCGGTACTTTGAGGGAGGTCCCCCGTGCTTTCGCACGAACCTAATTACTGTAAACCTCGTTTTCCCAGAGGCGTAACCCCGTTGACACCTTTCTAGACACCTACTTGATCGGCTAATTGTAATGTATAAAACTCTCCCAGGAGTAACTCTTACTCGCAGCGGGTATCGGGATCCAACTATCTCATAGAAGGTATGCAATCTCATTGCAAATTTCAACACTTGAAATTCCCGATAATATTTTGCCCCGAACGATCTATGACCTTGACAAGGTCAACAAACCATAGACCGCAAGTCAAGTTCAACCCGTCATTTCTTGATTGAATCAAATCCACCCGCACAACCCTTGACAAGGTCAACAAGGCCGCACGACTACCCTAACCCAATCTGCATCATATGCATAAGCAGATAAATACTGGTTAGCTACCGCACACTGCGCCTTGACAAGGTCAACAAACGCAGCACGAATACTAAACAGGATTTATCTGAAATGACGGAGGGCTACGACAGGTTTTTCTGAAAACCTATTGCGTAATGAACTTGATATCGTTGTAGAATCAAATGATTTTAAAAATGGAGTGCTTTTGAGGCTTTTCTAGTTTTGCTAAAGGAGTCACTCCCGGTGAAGGGATCGTCGGTCCTTTCCTCGTCGAATGAGGTGCGGGATATATCATATATATCACTGTGCAAAGCAGAACTCTTAAAAGCAATCAAAAGACAAACCGAGTGTGTAGCATCTGCCAGTTATTGCTAAAGGAGTCACTCCCGGTGAAGGGATCTCGGTCCTTTCCTTATCGAATAAGGTGCAGGATATATCACATATACCGCTGTGCAAAGCAAGAACTGTAGCTACCTGTTTTTATTTTGAAATTCGATTCTACAACATCTTAGGTTTCTTTTATTTCATTAATCACATTAATGAAGTCCCATCATTTAAATACCTAAACATCACAGATAAATACGACGTACACTTATGCCATCCGCATTCGCCTCGATGTCCCCTCGTACACCGTTAGGTTAGGTAACTAACGGCAGAGCGGGGCAGGGCTAGCGCGGGTGTAAAACATAAGTAACGCCTATATAATATATCATATATACTATATACTGTATCTATCACAGAACATCACATGATCACATCACAGATATCGCAGCAGAAGAAACATATGAAATATTGGATATACTAGGACGTCCGTGTTTTCAATACGAGCCAGTATAAAACACGGATTCCACGGTCGTGATGAATAGCCAAACCCACACCCCTAGACCCCTACAAGAGCGGCAAGCAACCCTACCAATTCTAGAGTTAGGAGACCCGGACTCGACTCCTCGAGTTGGTCTCCCACTGGACTCCAGAACCCGGTTACTTGTGCCCTCCTCCTTGGGTCTATCCTAGTGCGGAAAAGTAAAAAATATACAAACGGTGACATCTTCCGCAACCTGGAAGTGCCCCAATAAAAGAATATTACATACAAGTTTTTACATGAATGAAAATGAAAAACACACATCTCACATAAAAAACCCCCGGCTATTCAAACACGACGATCCAATATAACATATCCAGCAACACATAACATCACATGTCGTCAACGTAAGTAAATATGCGCATCCCAATTGTCGTTGACATAAAGCAACGAAACCGGCGATATCACATATTACACTTACGGTCACAGAAAAGAAAGTGCAAAACTACAACAGTTGGAATCCGCAATCTTTTCAGACATCGCATGCCTGACCAAATGAATTACTTAGACATCGCATGCCTAACAATTATAAACCCCGCATTTTAGTCTCATTATCGAAAACACTTTTCAATATCAAGTCGGGCAATTCAACAAGATTCCCGAAAAACTGATCGAATGCTCGTCGCAAACTTCAGTAGACGGCCGCACCCCCGATACCGTCGACGAAGTGCACCAAGGCGGAACACCGCTGCCGCGAGCACCCGGAGGGATGCTTTCGGCGACGGGGTTCTCCTACAGTCACTTGGTCGGGGCTATGGAGTGAGGCTGTCTATTAAGTTTACCCGGCGAGTATCCGCGTACGCTACGTGATTGCGACGGACTTTTGATCACATCAAAATTCCGTGGCAACCGATCAAGTGAGACTAAAGTGCTATGTTTATAACATTCATTCAGTTATCTCATAACTATTTATGAATTCCAATTATTGTATCCCATTCCAGATAAACAGAAAATGTTAAACTTTCCGATCGAACAATCGAACACCCAAGTTTTCCCGATACAGATCAACACATGAAATAAGTCTAACAACATTCAGTTCGTGCCTCAGTACCGACGGTCCAGCCGTAGAAGGGTCAAGCCAACGCCTCACATGTGGCACGCCGTACTGCCCCAAACCCGAAGGTTCAAAGGACAGTTCAAGACGGTCACATAATCGAGTTAAGGTTTGTTGTCTTCTAGAGGGACCATCGCGTTACTTGCACTACTTAGAACGTCGTTAAACTACGGAAAAATCCAACACTTGGAAATTTCCCGACAGGGGAAAAATTGGGTATTTATATCCGGTCGAACTTTTTAACATATTCTAAAATTTATCCGGAAAGCCACACAGACAAAATTTGATACTCCGATCGAAACACCGAATCCCCAAAAACACAGCAGAAAAATTCAACTCTTGAATAAATATTAAAAATTCCCAGAAAACTTAGCTCTTTGAACTAGGAATTACTGTGCAAAGGAACAGGGCTGACGTCATCAAGGGGCCGCTGATCCGCCGCAGAAGCCATGATTCTGCCGCGGATACACCGCGAAATTTACTGTTCACCAGAAACTTTTTGCACCGTAATTCTTATTTTTCCCTGCTGAATTTTTTAGCAATTTTTAATTTGGAAAAATCCACGATTTTAGAAAATTTCCAGAGAGCAATTTTGATTTGGGGTTTCGGGTTCGATCGGGTTTCAAATTCCGTCTAGACTTCGCCTAAGGCTCTAGCTAGGCTCTGATACCACTGTAGGGTTCCTAGGCACCCTAATGAGGTCTCACAAGGCATCGAACATGCCATTATAAAATTTTACGGGTGCCGAGAGACCCGAATACGGATCGTTTGCTAGAAAACTAGGCGAAAAAGCTAACTAGTTAACACTTAACTATGAGAATCGGAAATACAACCTTTGTAGATCCGGTGCTCCACCTCCATAGCTCCGCAACGAAGTCCTCTCCGCTGTCCAAAAAGAATCCGGGCTCTAGCGTCGACTTCATCGGAGAATAAGCGAGCTAGGTCGTCGATGTCCATGCCGAAGATGATCTACGTCGAAGCATCGCAAGATCAAGCTCTCACTTCACCAAGTCAAGAAACTTGTGAAGGAAACACACTCTACTACTTGGCAAGAGGTAGAGGATGCAGAAATAGGAAGTGGGTAAACTTTAGATTTGGATTTCTCACTCTTTTTCATCACTTGCCATTGATGGAGGCAAGCTTTCTTCACTTGAAAAATGAAGAAGAAGAAGGAAATTGTTATGATAAGTTCATTCCAAAAAGAAAAATAAAAGAATACTTATCATAACCAAACCATGGTCAAGTGTAGAGAATAAATCATGGTTAGTGGGATGGTTAGGGTTAAGCACGAGACAAAATGGTCACTTGGTCAAAGTCTTCATGAAGCTTCAAGAAAGAACAAAGAAAGCAACCATTTTTCTCTTTTGCTTTTCTATTTCCAAAAGAATAAATAAATGAATAAATGAATAAGGAAATAGTAAACCCTAATCATTTCATTAACCAAGGTTTAATTCTTTACACTTAACCAAAAGGCATGTATCATCAAACATGATACAAGCAAGTGCACAAAATCATATCGCATATGCAATGTGCACAACCGAGTGAGAAAATCCATCTTAAGTAAACCGATACTAGTTGATGCAAAGTAATATATCAAATATATAAATATGCATTAAATCATTAAATCAACACTTGATTCAATGATCCGGTCATGTCGCACACAACCGACTAGTATTCAATGTATCGGCTTATCGATTCAACGCTTGAATCGATAACTAGGTTATATCGCATACAACCATCCGACACATTGATCGCGAGAATGAAATACGGTATCACATACACGCATTATTCTCGGTCTTGCACATATCACATATGCGCTCCTATTTCGTTTCGCTTGAGCCAGGAAACCTCTGTGTAGGACTCTAAAGACTCGTCAATACGCCGGCAGCAGGTGATGATCATATCAAACACCCACAAGCCGCAAGCGGTCTGCTAAACGTAATGGCCACCCGGGTATTGAGCGATCTGAAGGTCGACGAGCAAGCCCGCTCACACTCCAGTGAATCCAACCAGTAACACTACCGTACAGTCCGGTTTGATCGTCTGATATGTCGCATATCTCGCCTAGGGGTGGTAAACGTCAGACCCCAATAGCTCGATAAGTCGTGTCGATATGAGGTCTATAACACTTCGAGAAACTACTGGTAACACTTACCAGTAAATCTCAGCAACCCTGGCCAGGGATTTCCTGTTATAGCCAATCGAACACAGCGCAACATCAACCCCCTATACCGGGAGAGACGAATCCCCTCCTATCGCTCATTGCCTCCATGTGACTCGGGACTGTACCTAAAAACCACCGTTTTGCACGCCCTCTTGGACGTGGTAAGATGGAAATCAAAGCACAGTGAGAACCACACAAGACTCTATGACGATCTCGGGTCAACAGACTACTCTGTACCAGTGTCACCAGAGAACTGCCATCTGACGTGAGGTATAATACCATCTGGGAGTTCTCGGCGAGTCCGTCCAGTGTACCCAGTCTCTACTGAGCACCCGTATATCATCTCTGATGTCAAACACCGATGGATATGGGAGCATCCATCGCCCATCTGTATGGGTCGAGAAGGTACACGCTAGTCTACTCTGGCATATCGATGCCCCGTCTCGATACACCCACGACTAGGGACTTTCAAGGATGTACTTATGGACTACCATGTCCCCACTAGTATGATCCGCATCATAGTCCAGGTAGTCAAGTACAGATCCTAAGGGCTTTACCAACATGTAACAGAGAGACAATCAGCATACACATTAAGGTAAAGAGTAACCAGATAGCATACTATCATGTCGAGCAAGAAAGTCCTCCCTATATATGTCCCAGCATCCACTACAATATACATCCTATGTACAGTAATGGCCTCTAGGGCATACATATAACTAACACCATCCGGTGACGGGACCAATGACTCATCGGCTATCGAGTGGATACCGAAGGGAGTCATGTGCGTATGGATACGTCGAGAGGCGAGGGTCAGAGCTAGGCACTCGAGCTCTCGGGATAGCGTATGATACGTACCCATCAGAGGGGCCAGTCATGGAGACAGCACCTGATGGATCAGCATTTCTGTGTCGATGCATGGCACATTGGTTTCATGATATTTCCAATTACTCATTTGTATATATAACAGGGGATTCAGCCGCTGTTATATATACCCTTACACCAATATTAGGGTAATGGGACGCTAATATATGTGTATTGACTTCATCATATTTATTATGCCATTATATTTAGGATGCTAGAATTTTGCTGGAGATTTGATTCGGGATATAAGAGATTCATTTGAGATTGGATACTGGAGATATATGTGAGATATACTTGATATGGTACATACGAGATATGTGAGATCCACTTGCTGTTGTACATTCGAGATATGTGAGATATACTTGATATGGTACATACGAGATATGTGAGATCCATTTGATATTGTACATTCGATATATGTGATATACACTCGATATTGTACATTCGATATATGTGATATACACTTGATATTGTACATTTGATATATGTGATATATACTTGATGTTGTACATTCGATATATGTGATATAAACTTGATGTTGTACATTCGATATATGTGAGATATACTTGATGTTTTACATTCGGGATATACGAGATATACTTAATATTGTCAAATTGAGGAGAATGCGATACTTAGATGATATGAAAGCCAATTTGGGGGCTGATTTGAGGAATTGGGATTTGATTCGTCTTGATGGATTGTGATCCTACCACGATGTCAGGATTCCGTGGAAATGACATATTTCACTCCATACCTCACATTTATCTATTTGTGCACTGTTTCATGTATTTGGAGTACCTGTTAGTGTACCTTTCATGAGTGTTGCACATTTACATTCTCATACCCCTATTGCATGATTATTGCATACTGTGTCATATCATTATTGCTTTATATATATTAGTTGTACTTGTTAGTGTACTTTCCATTATTCTACATTCATATGACATGTTATTACTGTAAATTGCATATCTTAGATTCATGTTGTACGTACATTCCTGCGATTACCTACATATGTTATTTACTGTTCACGAGTTGGCAACTCACCCCCGTTGTGCCACAGGTGTTACAGAGTGTTTCCCAGAGTAGTCGAGGCGGCTATTCATCTATCATCTTTTGCTACAGATACCGCATCGGCTCACAGTGTGCTGTTTTGTTCAGGTGGGTTTTGGTGGTTATCTGTATTTGTATTGTATATTCGTTATATCTTGTACTCTCTATCTACTATTATGTTGTTGACTTAGAGACTTGGTGAGGATGATATTGTATAAATTATGGATTTGTTGTCTTTTATACAGTTTTCTTTCTATCGTCTTCTTTTTCTTCGCTACGGCGTCGTATATTTATGGTGGTGATTGTTTTCCGCCTTTGGGCGTGTATTTGCTCCCGTTTGGAGATGCTTTATTTATCTTTAATTGTTGTACCCGTTTCGGGGTTAGTTTTTATAAAGGGGTTGCTGCCAAAATTTTTAAGAAAGCAAGTTGAACTTTTTAAAGAATTTGGGTTGTGATTTCAAATGTTTCAAAACTGCTATTATCTTTTTTTTCGTTTTTTTCATGGTTTAGATTTCTGGGTTTTGGCTTTCTTTTACTGCGTTACGTTTGTAGGCGTTGCGTAGTATTATGGCCGTCACGTGCCAATTTCGGGTCGTGACACTGATGAAGTCAAAGCCATGACTTTTACATCAAAATTAGATGATTTAATCTCTGCTATATGTGCTCACGCCTATAAATAGACATAAGCTACTTGCCCACTATGCTTCCGCTGCTTCCACTGACCACAACAACCATCTGGCAGATTAATATATACGTGTACTTCTAAAACTAGTTTAGAACAACAAAATACATATCCTCCTGCCGGGTCTCATAGTCTGGAACAACAGTAGTGTCAAGTCTGGGTAAACAAGAACTTCCCTGTCACCGTCCTTGAGGCTACCTGAGTACCTCTCGCGAGTCTGAGGTTACCCACCATTTCTGCGGAGTGGCTAATGGAATGTCAAACTTGATTGAATATATAGGTCCTATTAAATTTTTCGTAATTGTTTACGGTTCTGGAATCACTTCCAGTTCTACCATACTCCCACTATTGTTTTCTGGAAAAATCCATTTTACTAAAACTGTGGCGAGTCAAGAAACAATATCACTATTGATCTTCCAGATGGTAGAAAATCAACCCTCGTCAAAGCTAGGGTCAACCCGCAAACTGCCATTACAGAAACGTGCCTTGAGTTATCCAGTGTCTGGTTTTAAGCATAAGCTGGACAACTCCCCTTACCTTAACATCGTTAAGATATGAATCATTCTATATCCAATATAGAAACTTTGGCACTTATTTAATTGGAACCAGATTCAAATCATAGAACTGTCTCTAGTGCATACCATCTCAATGGAGAAAGGCTAATCAACATTACTCAACTTAGGAATATATCCAATTATGAGTAACCTGAAAGAGAAACAAGTTTCTCAAAACCGTTACTATCAACTGAATACCAATCACAAGAATCTACATCTTTGGTTTCTTTGAAGAATCCCGATACTTATGACACCTGGTTCTCTACTTTATTTCTATACTCACAACTTCTCAAAACTTAGACATTGTATTTCAACGAAATACTTGTCTAAAAACTAGAGAAGTTACAAGTAAACAGAACAGAGTACGAGGACCATCCCTTTTGTCCTGATGGACACTGGACAACATACAATACTCTGTATAAGTTCTCTGAGTTTAATTACTCAAAACATGTGCGTTGTAGGTTGAAAACTGTCCCCAGGCGATTTCCTCAAATATCACCAATTACAACGAATTCCGATATAATGAGGATGATCACCTAATTCCCAATAATTTACTCCCACTCATTATCTGTAAAACTATACAGATGTAAGAATGAAACCTGGTAAATACATACCCTGGAGTAAGTATGTAATCGGGAAATCAGTTTTCCTTTAACAATGCACTGAAACATGAAAATGTTTCGTAGGGGCATCCTGGTATTCTTACTAATGCCTTTTCCATTATTCAGATTCATGACTGTAACCGTATATTTCCCTGCCATCTCTCCAATTCCCTTTATTTGTCTTTAGTCGTTACCTTCTGTATACCATCGTTAAGCTAAATGGTTTTCTTCCTTCCCGATCGTTCGGCACCAGCCTATGGTTTGGAAGAAGACTATCCAGTAAGCATAATAGGTGTACCCTCCTAAACCAAGGAGTACTCGCAACTTGAGAGAAGGTGATGATAAAAGACAATTGAATAATACCTTATTCTCATTTCTCCTGAACCAGAATCCATCCTCGAAAAAGATCCTTCGAGTTCGTATATAACCATACGATAGATTAATCCAATGGAATTGGATGTTCGTAGTGATACGGGTTGTTCTGGAGAAATGAAAGGTGAAGTAGGAGCGGCGATGAAATATGTGGTTTGGTCATGAATGTTAGCAGTCGAAATTTACTTTGCCCTCTTTCTAATCCCTTTATCTTGTCTTTACATATTACCTTCTGCACACCCTACTTAGGCTAATTGGTTTTCTTCATTCCCTACCTTTGGGCACCTGCCTATGGTTTAGAAGAAGACTATCCAATAAGCGTAATAGGTGTATTCTCCTGAACTAAGGAGCCCTCGCAACCTGAGAGAAGGTGATAATAAAAGACAACTGAGTAAACTAATTCTATTTCTCCTTAACCTGGATCCATTCTCGAAAAAGTCCCTTCGAGTTCGTATATAACCATACGATGGATCTATCCAATGGAAGTGGATGTCCGCAGTAATACGGGGTGTTCTGAGAAATACAAAGGGTAAAAGAAGGAGCGGCAATAACTTATGCAACTTTAGACAATCCAAAAGCCAGTATTTTAAGAAGGTTCGGTCAACTTGGTCACTAAGTCATAGTCTAGGGTCGGTCAAAGGTCGCTGCCAAAGAGAGAGAGAGAGAAAAGAAACACTCTGCATGAACTCTAACCCAGATCAGAATGGTTATCTTTTTATCTAATCTGGAAACCTCCCACTGTAGTCTCAAATTCTCCTCCAAACCTGAAAGAAGAATTAGTCGGGATCACCCGAAGTGTAAACCAACTCATCAGTGAGAATCGGGATCCAACTCTCTGAAAGTGCACGGCGGCGCCTTAGCGGTCAATCCGACGCCGGAATGCGGAAGCGGTGATTTACTTTAACTTTTCAAACTGGCACCACCGCGCACTATATATCCAGATCATGCCATTAAACTAGTCCTAGCTAACTACAAGATGGGGAAGAAAGATATACCGAGCGATCCGTGTCCTCCGGTCTTCTCGTTGTCGTCCCGATCACCCGCGGAATGTCCGGTCTCCACCTCCTCGCCGGAAGAGCACCACGTCGCCTGCTTCTTTTATGGGCTCCCACCTCTGGTTCGAGGCAACTCGGGCACGAAGTTGGCGAGTCGACGTGCCCAAGGTTTGCTGTAGGTTGACGGTAGAACTCTTTTGTCTCTAGGGGTTTATGGAAGTTGCCTTTTGGTGGAGGAAAAGAGATATGAGCTTTTGGAGATGAACCATATCACTTTGCAAAACAAATGAGAGTATTTCTTCTCTCCCCAAAATAGGGACAGCCCCCCCTTTCATGTATGGCCGGCCAAAAAGCAAGGAGAGAGTGAGAGGAGAGAGAGAGGCCAAATGAATATGAGTGAGGTCAATAATGCAAGAGGGAATCAAATGATATCATGAAAAGAAAATGATCACAAACACAAACCCATACTCCACCAACCTCATCATCTCAACACAAAGTCAAGCCATCATTAAAGAAGAAGTCAAATGGTCAAGGGATAGTGCAACCATCATGATCCAACAAAATGCAAAGAACACCCTCCACAAATGCTTATTTGCACAAATGCAAATAAGGCCTCCTCCACCAATCTTCAGCAATTGAATGATACAAAGAAATATGGCTGAAACGGAAAACAAACTGGCAACCCCAAAAACTGATCCCGTAATAAATTACAGAAAAACCCCAATACTGTATATACATACCCGCATTTGTATTCCGACCGAAATACAAATGCAATGAGACAAAATCTACATTGTACTATACTAGGATCCGGCTTAAACCAAAGCCAGCTAGTATTATCCGTCCGATCCTGATCCATGCAATACCGCACTTATCTGATTGAACCCTGCTATATATCCATACGGCCTCTAGTACTAACCGTCCGATCCTGATCCGTGCAATACCGCACGTATCTGATCGAACCCTGCCATATCTCCATACGGCCTCTACAGCGTTTCTCCCGAAACTTGAGTAACTGAATCTGGGGAATTCTAAAGACTCGTCAATACTATGGCTGTGGATTTAACCACAAGCACGTCAGAGGTATTAGCCATACGTGACGGGCTACCAGCTATTGACCAAAAGGGACGTCGATGAGTGAACTCATCCAGACACCCTACTGAGCCTGTCAATGACAATATCCGTACAGTCCGGTCCGTTCGTCTATGAGCATCGCATGGCGGGCCTAGGGGGTTGGTAAAAGTCAGACCCCCAAAAGCGGTACAAGTCGTGTCGGAGTGTAGCCCAGAACACCCTGAGATACTGTAGGGTTCCTAGGCACACAATGGAGGTCTCACAAGGCATCAACCATGCCAAATTAAAATTTTACGGTGCCGAGAAACCCTAGACTACGGATCTTAGACTAGAATTCTAGGCGAAATACAAAACTAGTTAACAAATTAACTAATGGTTAGATGCTACAACCTTTGTAGATCCGGTTACCCTCTTCCTTGGCTCCACGAAGGCATCCTCTCGCTGTCCATCTCGATTCCCAAACTCGAACGTTGGCTTCATCGGAGAAACGGGCAAGCTAGGTCGTCGGCTTTGTGTCAAAGACGATCTACCTCGAGGCATCGCAAGTTCAAGCTCCGACTTCACAAACTTGTGAAACTTGTGAAGAAAACACCCAAAACAACTTGGCAAGAGGTAGAGGGTGATGAAATAGGAGGTGGGTTCACTTTAGATTTGGATTTCACTCACTTTTTCTTAAGTTGCCATTGATGGCATCTTGTTTTCTCTCTTGAAGAAGAAGGAGAAGAAGAAGCTAGAATATGATAAAAGTGTTATTCAAAATAGAAAAGAAAACAATATTTATCATATCCTAACCATGGTCAAGTGTAGAGAATAGACCATGGTTAGTGGGAGTGGTTAGGGTTAAGCATGAAGACAAAATGGCATCATTAGTAAAAGCTTCATGAAGCTTCACCATTCTTCATGATAAAATGAAACCAATTTGTTTTCATAAATCCATTTAAATAAATAATAAATGGATAAAATAATAAGTGAATAAAATATAAACCCTAACCACTTGCATAACCATGGTTGCATTCTTTACAAAAAGCCAAAACAACATGCATCATCAAACATGATACATACAAGTGTACACAAAACATATCACATATACAATGTGCACATCAAGTGAGAAAAATCCGTTTAAAGTGAACCAATACTAGTTAATGCAAAGTAATATATCAAATATACAATTATACATTAAATCGTTAAATCAACACTTGATTCAATGATCCGGTCATGTCGCACATGACCGACTAGTATTCAATGTATCGATTTATCGAATCTATGATTCGATAACTAGGTCATATCGAATATCACCAATCGAAACATATATCGCGAGAATGAAATGCGGTATCACATACACGCATTATTCTCGGTCCTGCACATATCTCATATGCGCTCCTATTTTGTTTCGCTTGAGCCAGGAAACCTCTGTGTAGGACTCTAAAGACTCGTCAATACGCCGGTAGCAGATGATGATCATATCAAGCACCCACAAGCCGCAAGCGGTCTGCTAAACGTAACGGCCACCCGGGTATTGAGCGATCAGAAGATCGACGAGCTTGCCCGCTCACACTCCTATGAATCCAACCAGTAACACTTACCGTACAGTCCGGTCTCTTCGTCTGATATGTCGCATATCAAGTCTAGGGGTGGTAAACGTCAGACCCCAATAACCCGATAAGTCGTGCCGATGTGAGGCTCATGACGGGTCGAGAAACTACTGGTAACACTTACCAGCAAATCTCTGATCAGCCCTGGCCAGGGACTTCCCTGTTACGGCCAATCGAGCACAGCGCAACATCAACCCCCAATACCGGGAGAGACGAAACCCCTCCTATCGCTCATTGCCTCCATGTGACTCGGGACTGTACCCAAAGACCACCGTTTTCCACGCCCTCATGGACGTGGAAAGGTGGAGATCAAAGCACAATGGGAATCATGTTAGTTATATGTATGCCCTAGAGGCCATTACTGTACATTGGATGTATATTGTAGTGGATGCTGGGACATATATAGGAAGGACTTTCTTACTCGACATGATAGTACGCTATCTGGTTGCACTTTATCTTAACATGTATACTTTCTGTCTCTCTGATTACATGTTGATAAAGCCCATAGGATGTGTGCTCGACTTCCAGGACTATGATGTAGATCATACTAGTGGGGCCTGGGTAGTCCAAGAGTACATCCTTGAATTGTTCCTAGTCGTGGGAATATCGAGACGGGGCATCGATATTCCAGAGTAGACTAGCGCATATCTTCTCGACTCATGCGATGGGCGATGGATGATCCCATATCCATTGGTGTTTGACATCAGAGATGGTATGCGGGTGCTCAGTGGAGACTGGGTACACTGAACGGACTCGCCGAGAACTCCCAGATGGTATTATACCTCACGTCAGATGGCAGTTCTCTGGTGACACTGGTACAGCTTAGTCTGTTGACCCGAGATCGTCATAGAGTCTTGTGTGTCTCCCACTGTGCTTTGATTTCCACCCTACCACGGCTCTACTGAGTTGTGCAAACAGGTGGTTTTTGGGTACAGTCCCGATTCACATGGAGGCAATGAGCGATAGGAGGGGATTCGTCTCTCCCGGTATTGGGGGTTGATGTTGTGCTATGCTCGACTGGCCATAACAGGAAATCCCTGGCCAGGGTTGCTGTGATATACTGGTAAGAGTTATCAGTAGTTTCACGAATGTTATGGACCTTACGTCGGCATGACTTATCGAGCTATTGGGGTCTGACGTTTACCACCCCTAGGCGAGATATGCGACATATCAGACGAACAGACCGGACTATACGGTAGTGTTACTGGTCGGATTCGCAGGAGTGTGAGCGGGCTTGCTCGTCGATCTTCTGATCGCTCAATACCCGGGTGGCCGTTACGTTTGGCAGACCGCTTGCGGCTTGTGGATGTTTGATATGATCATCATCTGCTGCCGGTGTATTGACGAGTCTTTAGAGTCCTACACAGAGTTTTCCTGGCTCAAGCGAAACGAAATAGGAGCGCATATGAGATATGTGCGCGACCGAGAATAATGCGTGTATGTGATACCGTATTCCATTCTCGCGATCTATGTATCGATTGGTTATATGCGATATAACCTAGTTATCGAATCAAGGATTGATTCGATAAGCCGGTACATAGGATACTGGCCGGTTATATGCGACATGACCGGATCGTTGAATCAAGTGTTGATTTAATGATTTAATGTATAATTATATATTTGATATATTACTTTGCATTAACTAGTATTGGTTAACTTTAAAAGGATTTTCTCACTTGAATTGTGCAAGTTGTATATGTGATATATTTCTTTGTGCACATGATTGTATCATGTTTGATGATACATTCTTGTTTGGTTTTGTGTAAAGTATTAAACCATGGTTAGTTAGTGATTAGGGTTTCATCTTATTCATTTATCTTTTTATTTTATTTATTTCAAAAGAAAAAGAGAATGAGAAATGAATGGTGGCTATTTTTGTTTTTAGTTGAAGATTCATGTAGCATTGTTTTAGTCACCATTCTTGTCTCATGCCTAACCCTAACCACTCATCTAACCTAAATTAAGTCTCTACACTAAACCATGGTCAAAGATATGATAAGTATTGTATTTTCTTTTCTTTTTTAATTTAAGTTATCATATCTTCTTCTTCTTCTTCATCTTCTTCAACATTGAAGAAAGCTTGCTACTCCAATGGCAAGTCATGAAGTCTAGTGAGAAATCCAAAACTAAAGTTTACCCACTTCCTATTTCTTCATCCTCTACCTCTTGCCAAGTAGTATAGGGTGTTTCCTTCACAAGTTTTTCTGACTTGGTGAAGTTGGAGCTTGTTCTAGCGATGCCTCGACGTAGATCATCTTCGGCATCGAACCGACGATCAAGCCCGCCCATTCTTCGATGACGCCGACGCTAGAGCCCAAGACATGATTTGGACAGCGAGGGGACTTCATTGCGGAGCCGTGGAGGTGGTGGACCGGATCTACAAAGGTTGTATATCCGTTCCCTTAGTTAAAATGTTAACTAGTTTATGTTTTCGCCTAAATATCTAGTAAACGATCCGTAGTCGGGTTTGTAGGCACCCGTAAAATTTGATTTGTGCATGTTTGATCACATGTGAGACTTCACTAGAGTGCCTAGGAACCCTACAGTGGTATCAGAGCCTAGCTAGAGCCTTAGGCGATGCGTAGACGGAGTTAGAAGTCCGATCGACCCGAAACCCCGACTTTAAAATGCTCTCTGGACAATTTTGTAAAATGTGGATTTTTGCAAATTAAAAATATGCAGAAAAACAAGAAGGTAAATCTAAGAATTACGATGCAAAAATTACCTAATTATCTTTCTAAAGTGCGGCGGAACCGCGGCATTAGCGTGCTAATGCGGCCCTTCCGCCGCACTTTTGTCTTATCTGCCATTGAATTTTGCACAGTAACTCTTATTTTTCAGTGCTAGTTTTCCTGGGAATTTTTAATATGCAGTATACAGTTGAGCATTTTTGGGTTGTATTGGGAATCAAAGATTCGATCGGGGTTTCAAATTTTGTCTATGTGGCTTTCCGGATAAATTTTAGAATATGTTAAAAAGTTCGACCGGATATAAATACCCAATTTTTCCCCTGTCGGGAAATTTCCAAGTGTTGGATATTTCTGTATTTTAACGACGTTCTAAGTAGTGCAAGTAACGCGATGGTCCCTCTAGAAGACAACAAACCTTAACTCGATTATGTGACCGTCTTGAACTGCCCTTTGAACCTTCGGGTTTGGGGCAGTACGGCGTGCCACATGTGAGGCGTTGGCTTGACCCTTCTACGGCTGGACCGTTGGTACTGAGGCACGAACTGAATGTTGTTAGACTTGTTTCATGTGTTGATCTATATCGGGAAAACTTGGGTGTTCGATTGTTCGATCGGAAAGTTTAACATTTTCTATTTATCTGGAATGGGATACAATAATTGGAATTCACAAAAAGTTATGTGATAACTAAATGAATATTATAAACATAGCAGTTTAGTCTCATTTGATCGGTTGCCACGGAATTTTGATGTGATCAAAAGTTCGCCGCAATCACGTAGCGTACGCGGATACTCGCCGGGTAAACTTAATAGACAGCCTCACTCCATAGCCCCGACCAAGTGACTGTAGGAGAACCCCGTCGCCGAAAGCATCCGTTCTGGTGCTCGCGGCAGCGGTGTTCCGCCTTGGTGCACTTCGTCGACGGCAACGGGGGTGCGGCCGTCTACTGAAGTTTGCGACGAGCATTCGATCAGGATGTCGGGAATCTTGTTGAATTGCCCGACTTGATATTGAAAAGTGTTTTCGATAATGAGACTGAAATGCGGGGTTTATAATTGTTAGGCATGTGATGTCTAAGTAATTCATTTGGTCAGGCATGCGATGTCTGAGGTGGTTGCGGATTCCAACTGTTGTAGTTTTACACTTTCTTTTCTGTGACCGTAAGTGTAATATGTGATATCGCCGGTTTCGTTGCTATATGTCAACGACAATTGGGATGGACATATTTACTTACGTTGATGACATGTGATGTTATGTGTTGCTGGATATGTTATATTGGATCGTCGTGTTTGAATAGCCGGGGTTTTTTATGTGAGATGAGTGTTTTTCTTTTTCATTCATGTAAAAACTTGTATGTAATATTCTTTTATTGGGGCGCTTCCAGGTTGCGGAAGTCGTCACCCGTTGTATATTATTTACTTTTCTGCACTAGGATAGACCCAAGGAGGGGAGCACAAGTAACCGGGTTCTGGGGTCCAGTGGGAGACCAACTCGAGCAGTCGAGTCCGGGTCTCCTAACCCTAGAATTGGTAGGGTTGCTTGCCGCTCTCGTAGGGGTCTAGGGGTGTGGGATTGGCTATTGATCACGACCGTGGAATCCGTGTTTTATACTGGCTCATATTGAAAACACGGACGTCCTAGTATATCCAATATTTCATATGTTTCTTCTGCTGTGTTTTATCTGTGATCATGCGATGTTCTGTGACAGGTATTATATATAGTATATATGATATATTATATAGACGTTGCTTATGTTTTACACCCGCGCTAGCCCTGCCCCGCTCTGCCGTTAGTTACCTAACCTAACGGTGCACGAGGGGACATCGAGGCGAATGCGGATGGCATAAGTGTACGTCAAATCTATCTGTGATGTTTAGGAAATTTAAATGATGGGATGTTCATTAATGAGATTAATGAAAGAAAATAAACCTAATTGATGTTGTGGAATCGAATTTCAAAATAAAACAGGTAGCTACAGTTCTTGCTTTGCATCGCGGTGTTCATTGTAGAACATCCTGCACCTTATTCGATAAGAAAAGGACCGAGATCCCTTCACCGGGAGTGACTCCTTTAGCAATAACTGGCAGATGCTACAACCCTCGGTTTGTCTTTGATCGCTTCTATAGTTTCCGCTTTGCACAGTGATATATATGATATATCCCGCACCTCATTCGACGAGGAAAGGGCCGACGATCCCTTCACCGGGAGTGACCCCTTTAGCAAAACTAGAAAAGCCTCGAAAACATTCCATTTAAAAACCATTTGATTCCGCAACGAGATCAAGTTCAAAGCGTTAAAGGTTTTCACAAAAACCAGCCGCAACCCTCCGTCATTTTAGGAAGTAGAGTACTTAGTATTCGTGCTGTGTTTGTTGACCATAGTCAAGGCACAGTGTACGGTAGCTAAGTGATGTCTTCCTACACCGCATATGATGCGATTAGTTAGGACAGTCGCGTGACTTTGTTGACCTTAGTTAAGGGTCATGTGGGTGGGTCTAATTAATCACGAAATGACGGGTAGAACTTGACTAGTACTTATGATTTGTTGACCATAGTTAAGGTCATAGGTGCTAGGGGTAAAAACCTTTATCGGGAGTTTCAAGTGTTGAAATTTGCAATGAGATTGCATACCTTCTATGAGATAGTTGGATCCCGATACCCGCTGCGAGTAAGAGTTACTCCTGGGAGAGTTTTATACATTACAATTAGCCGATCAAGTAGGTGTCTAGAAAGGTGTTAACGAGGTTACGCCTCTGGGAAAACGAGGTTTACATTAATTAGGTTCGTGCGAAAGCACGGGGGACCTCCCTCAAAGTACCGACACTGGCCTGGCTGAAAGATTGGCGAACTTGTAGTGTGTAATTAATCCCGGCTAGTCTTTCCTTTTAGGGTTTGAAGGAAGATTTGATAAAAAGCAGTGGGAGCCATCCTGATTAGATAAAATAAATAACCAATCTGATCTTGCAAGAGCGCACGCAGAGTGTTTTCTTCTCTCTCTCTCCTGGTAGCGACCATATCACGCCTTAATCAAGATAATAATACGGAATTTTGACCGAACCCGCTTGTTATACTGAGCTGGGGAACGTTGGTCCCGCTCCAACTTATAATTGTTATAAGACAGAGCAGGAAATAGGGGAATACCAGAATTCCTATGCCGCCCAAACGAAGACAGTGCATATGATGCATCTTCTTCGGGTGTATTCATTACAAAGAACTGTTTCTCAGTATCCTCTGCATCCTGGGTATATGATACCGGATCAGGATCCCAGATATGTAATCTGTTACATAGGGCTACAAAAGGGTAGAAAAACTGAGAACGGGTGATAAGTTTCATGAGGCAGAAAACGGGGCAAGTGTTGCAGCCAAGTCTGTTGGTCACTGTCACCCTGTATTACGAATACATTGATTCTGAACAAATGCTGTTAGATACCGAACCTGATATACAAAATCAAATCATTCTCTTTACTAGTAAAGAAGGATATAATTTTGTATTGTTGGATAATGTTTTGAACATTTCCTATATCAAAAGTTGATCAGTTCAGGCACGTTATCTAAAAGCATTGACGTTCTAAATCAAACTACAGTTCCTTGTATACTGAACACACACAAGAGGAAGAGTTCAGAAATGAACGGATCCTTCTTGTGGTATTGTAGACTAGGTCACATCAATGCGACCCGACTGGCTGAAGTTACATTTTAGATGCATATTTAAATCAGTTTGAATTTACATCTTATGAAACTTGCCAGTCATGTCACAAAGATTAGATGACCATAGCTCCGTTTACTGGAAACAGAGAAAGAGTTAGTAAACTCTTAAGACTGATACATTATGATGTATGTAAAGTCTCCTGTCTACACATGCCAAGACTGTTTCTTTATACTTCATTATATTCTCTGATAATCTCTCAAGATTCAGTCATATGTTCCTGTTGAAACATAAGTCCGAACCTTTTGAGGTATTCACAGAATATAAGTTAGAAGTAGAGAACCAATAACCGGGTATAAGTATTTGTCCTATGATGAGATCAGGGAGGAGAATACTTGTGCATAGCATTCTTGGACTATTCTAAAAGAAAATGAGATTCTCTCTCAGCATTACTCCTCCGTATAAACCATAGCACGATGGTATATCGGGGTGGAGCAATCACACCCTATATGATAAGGTGTGCTCTATGATGAGTACTACTGAGTTACCTATTTCCTTTTTGGAGGTTATGCACTTGAGAAGCTGCATACCTATTGAATTAGGTTTGAATCAAATCAATGCCTACCACTCCATATAAGATATGGTATGGGAAGAACCCATCTCTTAAGCGAGTTAAGATTTGGGGTTGTCCGGCCTATGTTTAAAGCAAAATCCGGAAAAGATCGAGGCAGGATCAGTTCTGTAGAACTGGAAAGGTTCCAGCTATACAAAACTGCAGTTGATGATTTGACAGAACCATAAGATTCTATAGTTCCCAACGAACCTCAGCCTCTCCGCCGATCTAGTAGGGCTCCTCATCCGCCTGAGAGATACCTCGGTTTCTCGATGACAGTGGGAGCAAGGATTGCATCATGAGATGATGACCTAACTAGTTTCGAGCAGGCCATCGAGAGTACAGACTCTGTAAGAATGGCTGGATGCTTAGCGATCTGAGATGGAATCCATGTACACCAGCAAAGTATGGACTTTAGTTGCTATATCTGAAGGGTTAAATCCCCATCAGGAGCAAGTATATCTTGAGAAGATTACTTGGTTTAGATGGAAAAGTTGAGACTTTCAAAGCTAGACTTGTTAAAGGTTTTCGTCATCGACCAGGCGTGGATAATGATGAAACCTTTTTCCAGTAGTTATGCTTAAGTCTGCCCAGATCCTACTTACCACGGCTACATACCATGACTACGATATCTGGAGGTTGGGTGCCATGACTGCTTTTCTAAATACTGATTTAGAAGAGAACGTCTATAAGAACACAGCCAGAGGTCTTCGTAAACAGTGGGAGCAGCGGAAACGTGTGCAAGTTGCTTTACATAATGAAGCAGGCATCGCGGAGTTGGAACGTCTGTTTTGATGTGATAGTCAAAGATTTTGACTTCATCAAAATGGTAGGCGAACCTTGTATATACAAAAGGGTAGTAGAGAGTAAGGTGGTCATCTTCGTATTGCACGTAGACAACATACTCTTGACAGGAAAAGAGTTTCCTATACTACGATCGGTCAATCTCCTATTATCACTAGGATTCTCCAAATAGGATCAAAGTGATACCTCCTAAATCCTGAGTTTTCATCTATGAGATAGATGTAATTGGATGCTAGGATTCTCACTAGATATAGTGAGATGGTATCAATCGATCCTGGGGAGAATCACTGGAAGAGTTCCAGGGTGATAAAGACGACTGAATGTCAGTCACGGGCATTGTCTTTACCCTCAGTAAAGGGACGGTATGTTGGAAGAGTTCCAAGCTAGATACCGTGGCAAACTAGACGATAAAGGCTGGTAACATCGCTATTGAAGATACTACCAAAGAGGCAGTTTGGGTGTATATTGGTTCATAAGATGAACTTGGTTCCTGCCATTGTATGACAATGGAAGTGTGGCTTTGGCCCTGGAACCCTGGTCCCATCAGTGACCCAGACATATTCTGAGGAAGCATCACCTGATCATGGAGATAGTTGATCTCCAGGTTGATCGAGGTTAGGAGAGTAGACTCAGAGGACAACACGGCGGATCCACTCACGAAGGCCTTTTTCCCAAAGAGAGACTTTTAGGGGATGGTTGAGTATGTGATACTGCAACCACTGCTACAGATGGCCCTAGTGCAAGTGGGAGATTGTTAGTTATATGTATGCCCTAGAGGCCATTACTGTACATTGGATGTATATTGTAGTGGATGCTGGGACATATATAGGAAGGACTTTCTTGCTCGACATGATAGTACGCTATCTGGTTGCACTTTATCTTAACATGTATACTTTCTGTCTCTCTGATTACATGTTGATAAAGCCCATAGGATGTGTGCTCGACTTCCAGGACTATGATGTAGATCATACTAGTGGGGCCTGGGTAGTCCAAGAGTACATCCTTGAATTGTTCCTAGTCGTGGGAATATCGAGACGGGGCATCGATATTCCAGAGTAGACTAGCGCATATCTTCTCGACTCATGCGATGGGCGATGGATGATCCCATATCCATTGGTGTTTGACATCAGAGATGGTATGCGGGTGCTCAGTGGAGACTGGGTACACTGAACGGACTCGACGAGAACTCCCAGATGGTATTATACCTCACGTCAGATGGCAGTTCTCTGGTGACACTGGTACAGCTTAGTCTGTTGACCCGAGATCGTCATAGAGTCTTGTGTGTCTCCCACTGTGCTTTGATTTCCACCCTACCACGGCTCTACTGAGTTGTGCAAACAGGTGGTTTTTGGGTACAGTCCCGATTCACATGGAGGCAATGAGCGATAGGAGGGGATTCGTCTCTCCCGGTATTGGGGGTTGATGTTGTGCTATGCTCGACTGGCCATAACAGGAAATCCCTGGCCAGGGTTGCTGTTGTTAGTTATATGTATGCCCTAGAGGCCATTACTATACATAGGATGTATATTGTAGTGGATGCTGGGACATATATAGGGAGGACTTTCTTGCTCGACATGATAGTATGCTATCTGGTTGCTCTTTACCTTAACGTGTATACTGATTGTCTCTCTGTTACATGTTGGTAAAGCCCTTAGGATCTGTACTTGACCACCTGGACTATGATGCGGATCATACTAGTGGGGACATGGTAGTCTATAAGTACATCCTTCACAGTCCCTAGTCGAGGGTGTATCGAGACGGGGCATCGATATACCAGAGTAGACTAGCGTGTACCTTCTCGACCCATACAGATGGGCGATGGATGATCCCATATCCATCGGTGTTTGACATCAGAGGAGATATACGGGTGCTCAGTAGAGACTGGGTACACTGGACGGACTCGCCGAGAACTCCCAGATGGTATTATACCTCACGTCAGATGGCAGTTCTCTGGTGACACTGGTACAGAGTAGTCTGTTGACCCGAGATCGTCATAGAGTCTTGTGTGGTTCCCACTGTGCTTTGATTTCCATCTTACCACGTCCAAGAGGGCGTGCAAAACGGTGGTTTTTGGGTACAGTCCCGAGTCACATGGAGGCAATGAGCGATAGGAGGGGAGTCGTCTCTCCCGGTATATGGGGGTTGATGTTGCGCTGTGTTCGATTGGCTATAACAGGAAATCCCTGGCCAGGGTTGCTGAGATTTACTGGTAAGTGTTACCAGTAGTTTCTCGAACAGTTATAGACCTCATATCGACACGACTTATTGAGCTATTGGGGTCTGACGTTTACCACCCCTAGGCGAGATATGCAACATATCAGACGATCAGACCGGACTGTACGGTAGTGTTACTGGTCGGATTCACTGGAGTGTGAGCGGGCTTGCTCGTCGATCTTCAGATCGCTCAATACCCGGGTGGCCGTTACGTTTAGCAGACCGCTTGCGGCTTGTGGATGTTTGATATGATCATCATCCGCTGCCGGCGTATTGACGAGTCTTTAGAGTCCTACACAGAGGTTTCCTGGCTCAAGCGAAACGAAATAGGAGCGCATATGAGATATGTGCGGGACCGAGAATAATGCGTGTATGTGATACCGTATTCAATTCTCGCGATAAATATATCGAATGGTTGTATGCGATATAACCTAGTTATCGATTCAAGCGTTGATTCGATAAGCCGATATATTGTATACTAGTCGGTTGTGTGCGACATAACCGGGTCATTGAATCAAGTGTTGATTTAATGATTTAATGCATATTTATATATTTGATATATTACTTTGCATCAACTAGTATCGGTTTACTTAAGATGGATTTTCTCACTCGGATGGGCGCATTGTATATGCGATATACTTTTGTGCATTTGCTTGTATCATGTTTGATGATACATGATTGTTTAAGTGTAAGTTAAGAATAAACCATGGTTATTAATATGATTAGGGTTTTATTTCCTTTTATTATTTATTTATCTATTTATTTATTTTGGAAATAATTAGAAAAGGAATAAGAAGAAAATGGTGGCTATTTTTGTTTCATATTGAAGCTTCTTGAAGACTTTGACCTAGTGACCATTTTGTTCTTATCCTTAACCCTAACCATTCCATTAACCATGGTCTTTTCTCTACACTTAACTAGGGTTCAAGTTATGATAAGAATTGTTTTTCTTTTCATTATTCTTTTAACTTATCATAACAATGATCTTCTTCTTGCTCTTCTTCTTCTTCATGAAAAGCAAGCTCCATCAATGGTGGATTGATGGAAAGAGTGAGAAATCCAATTCTAAAGTTAACCCACCTCCTATTTCTTCATCCTCTACCTCTTGCCAAGTAGTAGAGTGTGTTTCCTTCACAAGTTTCATGACTTGTTGAAGGTGGAGCTTGATTCATCGATGCTTCGACGTAGATCATCTTCGGCATGGACATCGACGACCTAGCTTGCCCATTCTCCGACGAAACCGATCCTAGAGCCCAGATTCGTTTTGGACAGCGGAGAGGACCTCGTTGCGGAGCTATGGAGGTGGAGCACCGGATCTACAAAGGTTGTATTTCCGTATTTTATATAGTTAACTGTTAACTAGTTCTAGTTCGCCTAGAAATCTAGTATACGATCCGTTGTTTAGGGTTTGTAGGCACCATAATTTTTGAAATTGCCATGGTTGATGGCTTGGGAGACCTCACTTGAGTGCCTAGTAGCCCTGCAGTGGTATCAGAGCCTAGCTAGAGCCTTAGGCGATCCCCGGACGGAATTAGAAACCCGATCGAACCAAAATCCCATTGCAAAATTGCTCTCTGTACTTTTTTCAAAACTGTTGATTTTTGGCAATTAAAAATATCCAGAAAAATAAGCAGGCTTTTTTAAGAATTACTGTGAAAGTTGGTACCCTGATTCCACAAAAGCGCGGCGGAAGGGCCGCACAAAGGGGGTTTGTGCGGCGGAAGGGCCGCCAATTAGAAGCCGACACGTGTCAAATTTCACTGTAACTTGTAAAATACAGTTTTCATTTTCCTGGAATATTTAAACTGAACTCAAGAGTTGAGTTGTTCTGAGTTGTTTTGGGAATCATTGTTTCGATCGGAAAGTCTAATTCTGTCCATGTGTTTTCCGGATAAATTTTAGAATATGTTAAAAAGTTCGACCGGATATAAATACCCGATTTTTCCCCTGTCGGGAAATTTCCAAGTGTTGGATTTTCCATAGTTTAACGACGTTCTAAGTAGTGCAAGTAACGCGATGGTCCCTCTAGAAGACACAAACCTTAACTCGATTATGTGACCGTCTTGAACTGCCCTTTGAACCTTCGGGTTTGGGGCAGTACGGCGTGCCACATGTGAGGCGTTGGCTTGACCCTTCTACGGCTGGACCGTTGGTACTGAGGCACGAACGGAATATTGTTAGACTTGTTTCATGTGTTGATCTGTATCGGGAAAACTTGGGTGTTCGATTGTTCGATCGGAAAGTTTAACATTTTCTGTTTATCTGGAATGGGATACAATAATTGGAATTCACAATAAGTTATATGATAACTGAATGAATGTTATAAACGTAGCAGTTTAGTCTCACTTGATCGGTTGCCACGGAATTTTGATGTGATCAAAAGTCCGTTGCAATCACGTAGCGTACGCGGATACTCGCCGGGTAAACTTAATAGACAGCTTCACTCCATAGCCCCGACCAAGTGACTGTAGGAGAACCCCGTTGCCGAAAGCATCCGTTCGGGTGCTCGCGGTAGCGGTGTTCCGCCTTGGTGCACTTCGTCGACGGCGTGAGGGGTGCGGCCGTCTACTGAAGTTTGCGACGAGCATTCGATCAGGATGTCGGGAATCTTGTTGAATTGCCCGACTTGATATTGAAAAGAGTTTTCGATTTTGAGACTAAAATGCGGGGTTTATAATTGTTAGGCATGCGATGTCTAAGTAATTCATTTGGTCAGGCATGCGATGTCTGAGGTGGTTGCGGATTCCAACTGTTGTAGTTTTACATTTTCTTTTCTGTGACCGTAAGTGTAATATGTAATATCGCCGGTTTCGTTGCTATATGTCAACGACAATTGGGATGGACATATTTACTTACGTTGATGACATGTGTTGTTATGTGTTGCTGGATATGTTATATTGGATCGTCGTGTTTGAATAGCCGGGGGTTTTTATGTGAGATGAGTGTTTTTCATTTTCATTCATGTAAAAACTTGTATGTAATATTCTTTTATTGGGGCGCTTCCAGGTTGCGGGAGTTGTCACCTGTTGTATATTATTTACTTTTCCGCACTAGGATAGACCCAAGGAGGAGGGCACAAGTAACCGGGTTCTGGAGTCCAGTGGGAGACCAACTCGAGGAGTCGGGTCCGGGTCTCCTAACTCCAGAAATGGTAGGGTTGCTTGCCGCTCTCGTAGGGGTCTAGGGGTGTGGGTTTGGCTATTCATCACGACCGTGGAATCCGTGTTTTATACTGGCTCGTATTGAAAACACGGACGTCCTAGTATATCCAATATTTCATATATTTCTTCTGCTGCGATATCTGTGATGAGATCATGTGATGTTTCTGTGATGGATATAGTATATAGTATATATGATATATTATATAGACGTTACTTATGTTTTACACCCGCGCTAGCCCTGCCCTGCTCTGTCGTTAGTTACCTAACCTAACGGTGCACGAGGGGACATCGAGGCGAATGCGGATGGCATAAGTGTACGTCATATCTATCTGTGAAGTTTAGGTATTTAAATGATGGGACTTCATTAATGTGATTAATGAAATAAAAGAAACCTAAGATGTTGTAGAATCGAATTTCAAAATAAAACAGGTAGCTACAGTTCTTGCTATGCACAGCGGTATATGTGATATATCCTGCACCTTATTCGATGAGGAAAGGACCGAGATCCCTTCACCGGGAGTGACTCCTTTAGCAATAACTGGAAGATGCTACACACTCGGTTTGTCTTTTGATTGCTTTTAAGTGTTTTTGCTTTGCACAGTGATATATATGATATATCCCGCACCTCATTCGACGAGGAAAGGACCGACGATCCCTTCACCGGGAGTGACTCCTTTAGCAAAACTAGAAAAGCCTCAAAAGCACTCCATTTCAAAATTCATTCGATCCTACAACGATATCAAGTTCATTACGCAATAGGTTTTCAGAAAAACCTGTCGTAGCCCTCCGTCATTTCAGATAAGTTGTATATAGTATTCGTGCTGCATTTGTTGGCTTTCGTCAAGGTGCAGTGTGCGGTAGCTATATGCTGCTTATCTGCTAGCATACGATGCGATTGGATTAGGGTAGTCGTGCGGCTTTGTTGGCTTTCGTCAAGGGTCGTGCGGGTGGGTTTAATTCGATCAAGAAATGTACGGGTTGAACTTGACTAGCGGGCTATGGTTTGTTGGCTTTCGTCAAGGTCATAGCACGCTAGGGGCAAAATATTATCGGGAATTTCAAGTGTTGAGATTTGCAATGAGATTGCATACCTTCTATGAGATAGTTGGATCCCGATACCCGCTGCGAGTAAGTGTTACTCCTGGGAGAGTTTTATACATTACAATTAGCCGATCAAGTAGGTGTCTAGAAAGGTGTTAACGAGGTTACGCCTCTGGGAAAACGAGGTTTATATTAATTAGGTTCGTGCGAAAGCACGGGGGACCTCCCTCAAAGTACCAACACTGGCCTGGCTGAAAGATTGGCGAACTTGTAGTGTGTAATTAATCCCGGCTAGTCTTTCCTTTTAGGGTTTGAAGGAAGATTTGATAAAAAGCAGTGGGAGCCATCCTGATTAGATAAAATAAAAACCAATCTATTCTTGACAGAGCGCACGCTGAGTGTTTTCTTCTCTCTCTCTCCAGGTAGCGACCATATCACGCCTTAATCAAGATAATAATACGGAATATTGACCGAACCCGCTTGTTATACTGAGCTGGGGAACGTTGGTCCCGCTCCAACTTATAATTGTTATAAGACAGAGCAGGAAATTGGGGATTACCAGAATTCCCGTGCCACCCAAACGAAGAGAGTGCATGTTGATGCATCATCTTCGGGTGTGTTCATTATACAGAACTGTTTCTCAGTATCTTTTACGTCCTGGGTATGTGATACCAGATCAGGATCCCAGATATGTAATCTGTTACATAGGGCTACAGTTAGGTAAAGAACTGAGAACGGGTGATAAGTTTCATGAGGCAGAAAACGGGGCAAGTGTTGCAGCCAAGTCTGTCGGTCACTGTCACCCTGTATTACAATACATTGATTCTGAACGAATGTTATTAGATACCGAACCTGATATACAAAATCATATCAGTCTCTTTATCAGTAAAGAAAGGATATAATTTTGTATTGTTGGATAATGTTTTGAACATTTCCTATATCAAAGGTTGATCGGTTCAGGCACGTTATCTAAAAGCATTAATGTTCTAAATCAAACTACAGTTCAAAATATACGGAACACACACGAGAGGAATAGTTCAGAAATGAACGAATTCTTCTTGAGGTATTGTAAACTAGGTCAGATCAATGCGACCCGACTGGCTAGAGTTACATATAGATGTATATTTAAATCAGTTTGAATTTACATCTTCTGAAACTCGCCAGTCATGTCACAAAGATAAGATTGACCATAGCTCCGTTTACTGAAACAGAGAAAGAGTTAGTAAACTCTTGGGATAATACATGTTGATGTATGTAGGTCCCCTGTCTACATATGCCAAGACCGGTTCTTTGTACTTCATTACATTCTCTGATAATCTCTCAAGATTCAGACATATGTTCCTGTTGAAACACAAGTCCGAACCTTTTGAGATATTCACGGAATATAAGTTAGAAGTAGAGAACCAGAATACGGGTATAAGTATTATGTCCTTTGATGTGATCAGGGAGGAGAATACTAAAGCACGGAAATCCTGGATAATTCTAAAGGAGAATGAGATTCTCTCTCAGCATTACTCCTCCGATTACACCATAGCACGATGGTATATCGGGGCGGAGCAATCACACCCTATATGATATGGTGTGCTCTATGATGAGTAATACTGAGTTACCTTTTTCCTTTTGGGAGTTATGCGCTTGAGAAGCTGCATACCTATTGAATAGGGTTCGAATCAAATCAATGCCTACCACTTCATATGTGATATGAAAAGCGAAGAGCCCATGTCTTAAGTTAGTTAAGATTTGGGGTTGTCCGGCCTATGTCTAAAAGCAAAATCCGGACAAGCTCGAGGCAAGGTCAGTTATGTACAACTGGAAAGGTTCCAGCTATACAAACTACAGCTGATGATTTGATAGAACCAAAGGATTCAGTAGATTCCAACGAACCTCAGCCTCTCCGCCGATCTAGTAGGATTCCTCACCCACCTGAGAGATACTTCAGTTTCTCTATGACAGTGGGAGCGAGGATTGCATCATGAGATGATGACCCAACTAGCTTCGAGCTGGCCATCGAGAGGAAGACTCTGTAAGAATGGCTGGATGTTTATCGATCTGAGATGGAATCCTTATACACCAACAAAGTATGGACTTTGGTTGCTATATCTGAAGGGTTAAATTCCCATCAGGAGCAGGTATATCTTGAGAAGATTACTTGGTGTAGATGGAAAAGTTGAGACTTTCAAAGCTAGACTTGTTAAAGGTTTTCTTCATTGACCAGGCGTGGATCATGATGAAACCTTTTCAAGGATCTATGCTTAAGTCCATCCAGATCCTACTTACCACGGCTACATACCATGACTACGATATCTGGTGGTTGGGTGTCTTGACTGCTTTTCTAAATGATGATTTAGAAGAGTGCGTCTGTAAGTACACAGCCAGAGGGCTTCGTAGACAGTGGGAGCAGCGGAAACGTGTGCAAGATGCTTTATAGGATAAAGCAGGCATCGCGGAGTTGGAACGTCTGTTTTGATGAAGTAGTCAAAGAGTTTGACATCATCAAAATGGTAGATGAACCTTGTATAAACAAAAAGGTAGTAGGGAGTATGGTGATGATCCTCGTAGAGTACGTGGATGACATACTCTTGATAAGAAAAGAGTTTCTTATGCTACGCTCGATCAATCTCCGCTTATCACAATGATTCTCCATATAGGATCAAAGTGATACCTACTAAATCCTGGGTTTTGGATCTATGAGATAGATCTAAATGGATGTTAGGATACTCACTAGATGTAGTGAGATGGTGTCAATCGATCCTAAGGAGAATCACTGGAAGTGTTCCAGGGTGATAAAGACGACTGAGTGTCAGTCACAGGCATTGTCTTTACCCTCAGTAAAGGGACGGTATGTTGGAAGAGTTCCAAGCTAGATACCGTGACATACTAGACGATAAAGGCTGGATACATCGCTACTTAAGATGCTACCAAAGAGGCTGTTTGGGTGTATATTGGTTCATGAGATGAACTATGTTCCTCCCATTGTGTGACAATGGAGTTGTGGCTTATGCCAAGGAACGCCGGTCCCATCAGTGATCCAGACATATTCTAAGGCAGCATCGCCTGATCATGGAGATGATTGATCTCCAGGGTGATCGAGGTTTGGAGAGTAGACTCAGAAGACAACACAGCGGATCCACTCACAAAGGCCTGTTCCCAGAGAGAGACTTTTATGGGATGGTTGAGTATGAGATACTTCAAACCACTGCTACAGATGGCCCTAGTGCAAGTGGGAGATTGTTAGTTATATGTATGCCCTAGAGGCCATTACTATACATAGGATGTATATTGTAGTGGATGCTGGGACATATATAGGGAGGACTTTCTTGCTCGACATGATAGTATGCTATCTGGTTGCTCTTTACCTTAACGTGTATACTGATTGTCTCTCTGTTACATGTTGGTAAAGCCCTTAGGATCTGTACTTGACCACCTGGACTATGATGCGGATCATACTAGTGGGGACATGGTAGTCTATAAGTACATCCTTCACAGTCCCTAGTCGAGGGTGTATCGAGACGGGGCATCGATATACCAGAGTAGACTAGCGTGTACCTTCTCGACCCATACAGATGGGCGATGGATGATCCCATATCCATCGGTGTTTGACATCAGAGGAGATATACGGGTGCTCAGTAGAGACTGGGTACACTGGACGGACTCGCCGAGAACTCCCAGATGGTATTATACCTCACGTCAGATGGCAGTTCTCTGGTGACACTGGTACAGAGTAGTCTGTTGACCCGAGATCGTCATAGAGTCTTGTGTGGTTCCCACTGTGCTTTGATTTCCATCTTACCACGTCCAAGAGGGCGTGCAAAACGGTGGTTTTTGGGTACAGTCCCGAGTCACATGGAGGCAATGAGCGATAGGAGGGGAGTCGTCTCTCCCGGTATATGGGGGTTGATGTTGCGCTGTGTTCGATTGGCTATAACAGGAAATCCCTGGCCAGGGTTGCTGAGATTTACTGGTAAGTGTTACCAGTAGTTTCTCGAACAGTTATAGACCTCATATCGACACGACTTATTGAGCTATTGGGGTCTGACGTTTACCACCCCTAGGCGAGATATGCAACATATCAGACGATCAGACCGGACTGTACGGTAGTGTTACTGGTCGGATTCACTGGAGTGTGAGCGGGCTTGCTCGTCGATCTTCAGATCGCTCAATACCCGGGTGGCCGTTACGTTTAGCAGACCGCTTGCGGCTTGTGGATGTTTGATATGATCATCATCCGCTGCCGGCGTATTGACGAGTCTTTAGAGTCCTACACAGAGGTTTCCTGGCTCAAGCGAAACGAAATAGGAGCGCATATGAGATATGTGCGGGACCGAGAATAATGCGTGTATGTGATACCGTATTCAATTCTCGCGATAAATATATCGAATGGTTGTATGCGATATAACCTAGTTATCGATTCAAGCGTTGATTCGATAAGCCGATATATTGTATACTAGTCGGTTGTGTGCGACATAACCGGGTCATTGAATCAAGTGTTGATTTAATGATTTAATGCATATTTATATATTTGATATATTACTTTGCATCAACTAGTATCGGTTTACTTAAGATGGATTTTCTCACTCGGATGGGCGCATTGTATATGCGATATACTTTTGTGCATTTGCTTGTATCATGTTTGATGATACATGATTGTTTAAGTGTAAGTTAAGAATAAACCATGGTTATTAATATGATTAGGGTTTTATTTCCTTTTATTATTTATTTATCTATTTATTTATTTTGGAAATAATTAGAAAAGGAATAAGAAGAAAATGGTGGCTATTTTTGTTTCATATTGAAGCTTCTTGAAGACTTTGACCTAGTGACCATTTTGTTCTTATCCTTAACCCTAACCATTCCATTAACCATGGTCTTTTCTCTACACTTAACTAGGGTTCAAGTTATGATAAGAATTGTTTTTCTTTTCATTATTCTTTTAACTTATCATAACAATGATCTTCTTCTTGCTCTTCTTCTTCTTCATGAAAAGCAAGCTCCATCAATGGTGGATTGATGGAAAGAGTGAGAAATCCAATTCTAAAGTTAACCCACCTCCTATTTCTTCATCCTCTACCTCTTGCCAAGTAGTAGAGTGTGTTTCCTTCACAAGTTTCATGACTTGTTGAAGGTGGAGCTTGATTCATCGATGCTTCGACGTAGATCATCTTCGGCATGGACATCGACGACCTAGCTTGCCCATTCTCCGACGAAACCGATCCTAGAGCCCAGATTCGTTTTGGACAGCGGAGAGGACCTCGTTGCGGAGCTATGGAGGTGGAGCACCGGATCTACAAAGGTTGTATTTCCGTATTTTATATAGTTAACTGTTAACTAGTTCTAGTTCGCCTAGAAATCTAGTATACGATCCGTTGTTTAGGGTTTGTAGGCACCATAATTTTTGAAATTGCCATGGTTGATGGCTTGGGAGACCTCACTTGAGTGCCTAGTAGCCCTGCAGCTGTGATATACTGGTAAGAGTTATCAGTAGTTTCACGAATGTTATGGACCTTACGTCGGCATGACTTATCGAGCTATTGGGGTCTGACGTTTACCACCCCTAGGCGAGATATGCGACATATCAGACGAACAGACCGGACTATACGGTAGTGTTACTGGTCGGATTCGCAGGAGTGTGAGCGGGCTTGCTCGTCGATCTTCTGATCGCTCAATACCCGGGTGGCCGTTACGTTTGGCAGACCGCTTGCGGCTTGTGGGTGTTTGATATGATCATCATCTGCTGCCGGTGTATTGACGAGTCTTTAGAGTCTTACACAGAGTTTTCCTGGCTCAAGCGAAACGAAATAGGAGCGCATATGAGATATGTGTGCGACCGAGAATAATGCGTGTATGTGATACCGTATTCCATTCTCGCGATCTATGTATCGATTGGTTATATGCGATATAACCTAGTTATCGAATCAAGGATTGATTCGATAAGCCGATACATAGGATACTGGCCGGTTATATGCGACATGACCGGATCATTGAATCAAGTGTTGATTTAATGATTTAATGTATAATGATATATTTGATATATTACTTTGCATTAACTAGTATTGGTTAACTTTAAAAGGATTTTCTCACTTGAATTGTGCAAGTTGTATATGTGATATATTTCTTTGTGCACATGATTGTATCATGTTTGATGATACATTCTTGTTTGGTTTTGTGTAAAGTATTAAACCATGGTTAGTTAGTGATTAGGGTTTCATCTTATTCATTTATCTTTTTATTTTATTTATTTCAAAAGAAAAAGAGAATGAGAAATGAATGGTGGCTATTTTTGTTTTTAGTTGAAGATTCATGTAGCATTGTTTTAGTCACCATTCTTGTCTCATGCCTAACCCTAACCACTCATCTAACCTAAATTAAGTCTCTACACTAAACCATGGTCAAAGATATGATAAGTATTGTATTTTCTTTTCTTTTTTAATTTAAGTTGTCATATCTTCTTCTTCTTCTTCATCTTCTTCAACATTGAAGAAAGCTTGCTACTCCAATGGCAAGTCATGAAGTCTAGTGAGAAATCCAAAACTAAAGTTTATCCACTTTCTATTTCTTCATCCTCTACCTCTTGCCAAGTAGTATAGGGTGTTTCCTTCACAAGTTTTTCCGACTTGGTGAAGTTGGAGCTTGTTCTAGCGATGCCTCGACGTAGATCATCTTCGGCATCGAACCGACGATCAAGCCCGCCCATTCTTCGATGACGCCGACGCTAGAGCCCAAGACATGATTTGGACAGCGAGGGAACTTCATTGCGGAGCCGTGGAGGTGGTGGACCGGATCTACAAAGGTTGTATATCCGTTCCCTTAGTTAAAATGTTAACAAGTTTATGTTTTCGCCTAAATATCTAGTAAACGATCCGTAGTCGGGTTTGTAGGCACCCGTAAAATTTGATTTGTGCATGTTTGATCACATGTGAGACTTCACTAGAGTGCCTAGGAACCCTACAAATCACACAAGACTCTATGACGATCTCGGGTCTACAGACTAACCTGTACAAGTGTCACCTGAGCACTGCCATCTGACGTGAGGTATAATACCATCTGGGAGTTCTCGGCGAGTCCGTCCAGTGTACCCAGTCTCCACTGAGCACCCGTATACCATCTCTGATGTCAAACACCAATGGATATGGGATCATCCATCGCCCATCACATGGGTCGAGAAGCGTATACGCTAGTCTACTCTGGTATATCGATGCCCCGTCTCGATACACCCACGACTAGGGACCTTGAAGGATGTACTTAGAGACTACCATGTCCCCACTAGTATGATCTGCATCATAGTCCAGGTAGTCAAGCACACATCCTAAGGGCTTTACCAACATGTAACTATTAGACAGTATAAAGAGACTAGTGTACACGTTAAGATAAAGAGCAACCAGATAGCATACTATCATATAGAGCAAGAAAGTCATCTCTATATATGTCCAAGCATCCAATATAATATACAACATCTGTACAATACTGGCCTCTAGGGCATACATACAACTAACAATCTCCCACTTGCACTAGGGCCAGCTGCTGTAGTATCGCATACCGAGCATCCCGAAGAGTCTCTCAAACTGTATCTGGGGAATGGCCTTCGTGAGTGGATCCGCCGTGTTGTTCTTCGTGTCAACCCTCCTGACCTCGATCTCCCGGCGATCAACTATCTCCCGGAACAGGTGATACCGCCTCAGAATATGCCTGGATCGCTGATGGGACCTGGGTTCCTTGGCCAAAGCCACCGCTCCATTGTTATCGCAATATAAAGGTATTGGACGCTCAATGGATGGAACCACTACAAGTTCAGTAATGAACTTCTTGATCCAGACAGCCTCTTTGGCAGCATCGTTGGCAGCGATGTATTCAGCCTCCATCGTCGAGTCTGCCACGGTTTCCTGCTTGGAACTCTTCCAGCTAACCGCCCCTCCGTAAAGGGTAAAGACAAAGCCCGACTGCGACTTAGAGTCGTCCTTATCACTCTGGAAGCTCGAATCGGTAAAGGACTCCACTTGGAGCTCTCCGTTACCATACACCAAGAACATATCTCTAGTCCTTCGTAAGTACTTGAGAATGCTCTTCACAGCTGTCCAGTGACTCTCTCCAGGATCAGCTTGATACCTGCTCACTATACTTAGTGAGTATGCTATATCGGGTCTGGTACATAGCATCGCATACATGATAGAGCCCACTGCCGAAGCATAGGGTATCCCTTGCATGCGAGCTCTCTCCAAATCAGTCTTGGGAGACATCTCTTTGGAGAGAGTGACTCCAGAGATCGTGGATAAGTTCCCACGCTTGGATTCTTCCATACTAAACCTCTTTAGTATGGTGTCAATGTACCTGGATTGGGACAATCCCAAAATCCGTTTGGATCTATCTCTATAGATCCTAATTCCCAATATGCAGGAGGCATCACCAAGATCTTTCATTGAGAATCTTTGTGATAAGAGGAGCTTGACCGCTTGCAGCATAGGAATATCATTTCCTATCAAGAGTATGTCGTCCACGTACAATACGAGGAAGACTACCTTACTCTCTGCCACCTTCTTGTAGATACAAGGTTCATCTGGATTTTTGACGAAATCAAACTCTTTGATAACGACGTCAAAGCAGATGTTCCACCTCCGCGATGCTTGCTTTAATCCATAAATGGATTTAAGCAGCTTGCACACCTTCCCGCTGCTCCCACTGTCTACGAAGCCCTCTGGCTGAGTCATGTACACGCACTCTTCTAAATCACCATTTAGAAAGGCGGTCTTAACATCCATTTGCCAGATTTCGTAGTCGTGATATGCAGCGATGGCAAGCATGATCCGGATGGATTTAAGCATAGCCACTGGAGAAAAGGTTTCTTCATAGTCCACACCTGGTCTTTGACGAAAACCTTTTGCTACAAGTCTAGCTTTGAAAGTCTCCACTTTCCCATCTACACCAAGTTTCTTCTTAAAGATCCACTTGCTCCCAATGGGTTTTACCCCTTCAGGAGCAATTTCCAAAGTCCATACTTTGTTGGTGTACATGGATTCCATCTCGGACCGCATAGCATCCAGCCATTTCACTGAGTCCCTACTCGTGATGGCCTGCTCGAAGCTAGTTGGGTCATCATCCTCCATGATGCAATCCTCGCTCCCACCATCCATGAGAAAACCGTAGTATCTCTCAGGTTGGCGAGGAACCCTACTAGATCGGCGGAGTGGCTGGGGTTCATCGGGAACTACGGAATCCTCTGGTTCAACCAAATCTTCTGTTGTAGTCTGTGTCGCTGGAACCTCTTCCAGTTCTACCTCAATGCCACTTATCTGTTTCATAAGAAAACCTTTTTCTAAGAAAGTGGCATGTCGAGAAACAAACACCTTTTGTTCCTCGGGGTGGTAGAAGATATACCCTTGTGAATTTTTGGGATATCCTACAAACTTACATAAAACAGATCTTGCCTCGAGTTTGTCCGGATTTTGTCTTTTGACATAGGCTGGACAACCCCATATCTTAATATAATTAAGATGTGGTCTCTTCCCTTTCCATATCTCATATGGAGTGGTAGGCACTGATTTGGTAGGAACTCTATTCAATAGGTCCATGGCTGTCTCAAGCGCATGTCCCCAGAAGGAAATAGGTAACTCAGCTGTACTCATCATTGAGCGCACCATATCTAATAGGGTGCGGTTTCTCCGTTCAGATACACCGTTGTGCTGTGGTGTATATGGAGGAGTCAGCTGAGAGAGAATCCCATTCTCTTTTAGGAAGTCCAGGAATTCATTGCTCAAGTATTCCCCTCCTCGATCAGATCGTAGGATTTTAATACTTTTTCCGGTTTGGTTCTCGACTTCTTGTTTATATTCCCTAAATTTCTCAAAAGCTTCTGATTTGTGTTTCATCAGGAACACATATCCGAATCTAGAGAGATCGTCAGTGAATGTAATGAAGTATGAAGAACCATCCCTGGCATGTGTAGACATAGGACCGCATACATCACTATGTATCAGTCCTAAGAGTTCGGTAACTCTTTCTCCGTGTCCCGTAAACGAAGCTTTGGTCATCTTGCCTTTGAGACATGATTGGCAAGTGTCATAAGATGAAAATTCAAACGGATTTAAATATCCATCCTTATGCAACTTAGCCAATCGTGTCGCATTGATGTGACCCAGTCTATAATGCCACAAGAAGGATTCGTTCAGTTCCGAACTCTTCCTCTTGTTTGTGTTTGTTATGCTCAGAACTGTTGATTGGTTTAGAACATAAATGCCATTGCACAACGTGCCTGATCCAACCAACTTTTGGTTACGGAAAATGTTCATAACATTATCCTGTAATACAAAATTATATCCCTCTTTACTCAATAAAGAAACCGATATAATGTTGCAAATCAGGTTCGGCATGTAATAGCATTCGTTCAGAACCAATGTATTACCAGTTGGTAATTCAAGGTGATATTCCCCGACAGTCTTAGCTGCAACAATTGCACCATTTCCAACTCTAATGTCTTTATCACCTTCTCCAAGTTCTCTACCTTTCCTAAGCCCATGTAACTGATTACATATATGGGATCCTGACCCAGTATCTAATACCCAGGACGTGGAGCAAATGGAGAAACAGTTCTCTGTAACGAACACACCCGAAGAAAATGCATCAACATGTACTTTCTTCATTCGGGTGGCATGGGAATCCTGGTATTCCCCTAAATCCTGTTCAGTCCTATAACTCTTATAGGTTAGAACGGAACCAACGTTCCCCAGCACAGTATAACATGCGGGTTCGGTCAAAACATCCATATTATTATCTTTATTAAGGCATGAAATGGTCGCTACCTGGAGAGAGAGAGAAGAAAACACTTTAGCGTAAGCTCGTGCAAGATCAGATTGGTTATTATCTTATCTAATCAGGATGGCTCCCACTGCTTTTTATCAAATCTTCCTTCAAACCTTAAAAGGAAAGACTAGCCGGGATTAATTACACACTACAAGTTCGTCAATCTTTCAGCCAGGCCAGTGTCGGTACTTTGAGGGAGGTCCCTCGTGCTTTCGCACGAACCTAATTACTGTAAACCTCGTTTTCCCAGAGGCGTAACCTCGTTAACACCTTTCTAGACACCTACTTGATCGGCTAATTGTAATGTGTAAAACTCTCCCAGGAGTAACTCTTACTCGCAGTGGGTATCGGGATCCAACTATCTCATAGAAGGTATGCAATCTCATTGCAAATTTCAACACTTGAAATTCCCGATAATATTTTTCCCCTAGCGTGCTATGACCTTGACGCATGCCAAACAACCCATAGTCCGCTAGTCAAGTTCAACCCGTACATTTCTTGATTGAATTAAACCCACCCGCACGACCCTTGACGCATGCCAAACAACGCCGTGCGAATACCCTAATCCAATCGCATCGTATGCTAGCAAATAAACACTAGTTAGCTACCGTACACTACGCCTTGACGCATGCCAAACAACCGCAGCACGAATACTAACTAGTACTTATCTGAAATGACGGAAGGCTACGCAGGTTTTCATAAAACCATGAGCGTAATGAACTTGATATCATTGTAGAATCAAATGAAGTTTTGAAATGGAGTGATTTTGAGGCTTTTCCAGTTTTGCTAAAGGGGTCACTCCCTGTGAAGGGATAGTCGGCCCTTTCCTCGTCGAATGAGGTGCGGGATATATCATATATATCACTGTGCAAAGCAAAAACTCTTAAAAGCAATCAAAGCCAAACCGAGTGTGTAGCATCTGCCAGTTACTGCTAAAGGAGTCACTCCCGGTGAAGGGATCTCGGTCCTTTCCTCATCGAATAAGGTGCAGGGTATATCATATATACCGCTATGCAAAGCAAGAACTGTAGCTACCTGTTTTATTTTAAAATTCGATTCCACAACATCTTAGGTTTTTTATCTTTCATTAATCACATTAATGAAGTCCCATCATTTAAATACCTAAACATCACAGATAGATATGACGTACACTTATGCCATCCGCATTCGCCTCGATGTCCCCTCGTGCACCGTTAGGTTAGGTAACTAACGACAGAGTGGGGCAGGGCTAGCGCGGGTGTAAAACATAAGTAACGTCTATATAATATATCATATATACTATATACTATATCCATCACAGAAATCGCAGCAGAAGAAACATATGAAATATTGGATATACTAGGACGTCCGTGTTTTCAATACGAGCCAGTATAAAACACGGATTCCACGGTCGTGATGAATAGCCAATCCCACACCCCTAGACCCCTACGAGAGCGGCAAGCAACCCTGCCAATTCTAGGGTTAGGAGACCCGGACTCGACTCCTCGAGTTGGTCTCCCACTGGACCCCAGAACCCGGTTACTTGTGCTCCCCTCCTTGGGTCTATCCTAATGCGGAAAAGTAAATAAAATACAAAGGGTGACAGCTTCCGCTACCTGGAAGTGCCCCAAATAAAAGAATATTACATACAAGTTTTTACATGAATGAAAATGAAAAACACTCATCTCACATAAAAACCCCCGGCTATTCAAACACGACGATCCAATATAACATATCCAGCAACACATAACATCACATGTCATCAACGTAAGTAAGTATGCATACCCCAATTGTCGTTGACGTATAGCAACGAAACCGGCAATATGAACATACTACACTTACGGTCACAGAAAAGAAAGTGTAAAACTACAACAATTGGAATCCGCAACTTCTTTAGACATCACATGCCTAATCAAATGAAATACTTAGACATCACATGCCTAACAGTTATAAATCCCGCATTTTAGTCTCATTATCGAAAACACTTTTCAATATAAAGTGAAACTAAACCGCTAGATTTATAACATTCATTCAGTTATCACATAACTGTTTGTGAATTTCAATTATTGTATCAAATTCCAGATAAACAGAAAATGTAAAACTTTCCGATCGAACAGTCGAATACCCAAGTTTTCCCGATACAGCTCAACACATGAAATAAGTATAACAATATTCAGTTCGTGCCTCAGTACCGACGGTCCAGCCGTAGAAGGGTCTAGCCAACGCCTCACATGTGGCACGCCGTACTGCCCCAAACCCGAAGGTTCAAAGGGCAGTTCAAGACGGTCACATAATCGAGTTAAGGTTTGTTGTCTTCTAGAGGGTCCATCGCGTTACTTGCACTACTTAGAACGTCGTTAAACTACAGAAAAATCCAACACTTGGAAATTTCCCGACAGGGGAAAAATTGGGTATTTATATCCGGTCGAACTTTTTAACATATTCTAAAAATTATCCGGAAATACACAAAAGACGAAATTTGATAATCCGGTCGAAACACCGAAGCTCTAAAACAGCCCAAAAAATTAAACTCTGGAATAATTATTAAAAAATACTCATAAAGCTCAGCTGCAGAAACTATGAATTACTGTGCATTGGAGGAGGAATGACGTCATCAAGCCGCCGCGGAACCGCCGCCTAAGCTGGCTTAGGCCGCGGTTCCGCCGCGCTTATTACTGTTCATTGGATGAAATTTGCATCGTAATTCTTAGAATTCCCTGCTGAATTTTTTAAGCATTTTTAATATTGAAAAATCCCAGATTTTAGAAAATGTACAGAGAGCATGTTTGGTTTAGGGTTTCGGGTTCGTTCGGGCTTCAAATCGCGTCTAGACTTCGCCTAAGGCTCTAGCTAGGTTCTGATACCACTGTAGGGTTCCTAGGCACACAATGGAGGTCTCACAAGGCATCAACCATGCCAAATTAAAATTTTACGGTGCCGAGAAACCCTAGACTACGGATCTTAGACTAGAATTCTAGGCGAAATACAAAAATAGTTAACAAATTAACTAATGGTTAGATGCTACAACCTTTGTAGATCCGGTTACCCTCTTCCTTGGCTCCACGAAGGCATCCTCTCGCTGTCCATCTCGATTCCCAAACTCGAACGTTGGCTTCATCGGAGAAACGGGCAAGCTAGGTCGTCGGCTTTGTGTCAAAGACGATCTACCTCGAGGCATCGCAAGTTCAAGCTCCGACTTCACAAACTTGTGAAACTTGTGAAGAAAACACCCAAAACAACTTGGCAAGAGGTAGAGGGTGATGAAATAGGAGGTGGGTTCACTTTAGATTTGGATTTCACTCACTTTTTCTTAAGTTGCCATTGATGGCATCTTGTTTTCTCTCTTGAAGGAGAAGGAGAAGAAGAAGCTAGAATATGATAAAAGTGTTATTCAAAATAGAAAAGAAAACAATATTTATCATATCCTAACCATGGTCAAGTGTAGAGAATAGACCATGGTTAGTGGGAGTGGTTAGGGTTAAGCATGAAGACAAAATGGCATCATTAGTAAAAGCTTCATGAAGCTTCACCATTCTTCATGATAAAATGAAACCAATTTGTTTTCATAAATCCATTTAAATAAATAATAAATGGATAAAATAATAAGTGAATAAAATATAAACCCTAACCACTTGCATAACCATGGTTGCATTCTTTACACAAAGCCAAAACAACATGCATCATCAAACATGATACATACAAGTGTACACAAAACATATCACATATACAATGTGCACATCAAGTGAGAAAAATCCGTTTAAAGTGAACCAATACTAGTTAATGCAAAGTAATATATATCAAATATATAATTATACATTAAATCATTAAATCAACACTTGATTCAATGATCCGGTCATGTCGCACATGACCGACTAGTATTCAATGTATCGATTTATCGAATCTATGATTCGATAACTAGGTCATATCGAATATCACCAATCGAAACATATATCGCGAGAATGAAATGCGGTATCACATACACGCATTATTCTCGGTCCTGCACATATCTCATATGCGCTCCTATTTTGTTTCGCTTGAGCCAGGAAACCTCTGTGTAGGACTCTAAAGACTCGTCAATACGCCGGTAGCAGATGATGATCATATCAAGCACCCACAAGCCGCAAGCGGTCTGCTAAACGTAACGGCCACCCGGGTATTAAGCGATCAGAAGATCGACGAGCTAGCCCGCTCACACTCCTGTGAATCCAACCAGTAACACTTACCGTACAGTCCGGTCTCTTCGTCTGATATGTCGCATATCAAGTCTAGGGGTGGTAAACGTCAGACCCCAATAACCCGATAAGTCGTGCCGATGTGAGGCTCATAACGGGTCGAGAAACTACTGGTAACACTTACCAGCAAATCTCTGATCAGCCCTGGCCAGGGACTTCCCTGTTACGGCCAATCGAGCACAGCGCAACATCAACCCCCAATACCGGGAGAGACGAAACCCCTCCTATCGCTCATTGCCTCCATGTGACTCGGGACTGTACCCAAAGACCACCGTTTTGCACGCCCTCATGGACGTGGTAAGGTGGAGATCAAAGCACAGTGGGAATCACACAAGACTCTATGACGATCTCGGGTCTACAGACTAACCTGTACAAGTGTCACCTGAGAACTGCCATCTGACGTGAGGTATAATACCATCTGGGAGTTCTCGGCGAGTCCGTCCAGTGTACCCAGTCTCCACTGAGCACCCGTATACCATCTCTGATGTCAAACACCAATGGATATGGGATCATCCATCGCCCATCACATGGGTCGAGAAGCGTATACGCTAGTCTACTCTGGTATATCGATGCCCCGTCTCGATACACCCACGACTAGGGACCTTGAAGGATGTACTTATAGACTACCATGTCCCCACTAGTATGATCTGCATCATAGTCCAGGTAGTCAAGTACACATCCTAAGGGCTTTACCAACATGTAACTATTAGACAGTATAAAGAGACTAGTGTACACGTTAAGATAAAGAGCAACCAGATAGCATACTATCATATAGAGCAAGAAAGTCATCTCTATATATGTCCAAGCATCCAATATAATATACAACATCTGTACAATACTGGCCTCTAGGGTATACATACAACTAACAGATACTACTGGAATACCTACCAGTAAATCTCCTGCCTTGGCCAAGGACTTCGTGTAATGGCTCTCCTAGACACAGGGCGACCTCACCCCCAATACCGAAAGAGACGAACCCCTGAAGATCCGCTCACTGCCTCCATGTGGCTCGGGACTGTACCCAACTAAAACCTGTTTGCACGTCTCCTTTGAGCGTGGTAGGGTAGTAATCAAAGTACAGTGGGAACTCACACGAGACAAATGACGATCCCCAGGTCGATGAACTAACCTGTACACATGTCACTAGGGAACTGCTATCTGACGTCAGGTATAAGACCAACTAGCATGTTCCCGGCGAATCCTGTCCGGTGTACTCATAACCCAATGAGCACCTGTATACATCTTCGGTGAACCAACTGACACCAGTGGCTTGTGAGACCGGACACCGCCCCTCGTCGGGGTCTCGAATGTATACACTAGTCTATCTGGAGTATCGATGGCCTGTCTCGAAACTCCCACAACTAGGGACCTTTTAAGGATGTGCTTATAGACTACCAGCTCCCACGTATATGATCGCCCTCATACTGCTGGCAGTCAAGCAAGAATCCTAGGGGCTCTATCAACGTGCAATAGTGACATGTAAGGTTACCTAAAGCAGTACACGATGATAAAGGTAAACCAGATAGCATACTATCATCTTGAGTAAGACTGTCCTCCTGGGACAGGTCCTCCCTCAATCATTGCAATCACGTGCCGGTGATCCAATAATTGACTCTGAGGGCACTATCTCCAACAATCTCCCACTTGCACTCAAGGCTAATTATTGCGATGTCACATACTCACAGCCCGTGTGATACCGAACACCCAACTCCTCTACTAGTCAGTCTCACAAAGCTCGTTTGCGAAACTATTGCGTTCGAGGAATAGCCTCAGTGAGTGGATCCGCTATGATGTTTCTTTCTATGTCTATCTAAATCTCAAGTTCGCGGAGAAACCCTTCTCTCGAAATGAGCAATACCTGTCTTAGAATGTGTCTGGATGTCTGATGGGACCTAGCTCATAAATGAACTCCAAATCCAAACTTCTTAGACTGTATCGTCAACTGAACTTAATCAGTATCCTGCGCCATGCCTCCCTCAGTATTGCCTTGGACCACCTGTCCAAAATACTGCCCCTCGTCAGAAGGAAAAACTATAACTCTGACAACTTCCCTGTCATCCAGGTCACCTTGGAAGCCTGGAATGATAACTGTCTCCCGAATGAGGCTGTCGTTATCATATCCCTAGAACATTCACTTATGTTCTAAAACTGCTTCCGACTGTTTCTCTAGGATAGGATCAATGTCAACTTATTGCATCTAGTGCAAGAACAACATCTGGTGTGGTACTTGACATCTCATGATTGACTCAATTGCTTGAGCAAGTGATCTGCCAATCATGCACATCCCTCTCCCCTTTAGTCTTTAAGACACCTTTAGAGAGGGTGACTCCATTACCTGCAGGTACATTACCGTGCCAGGAGTCGTCCATTCTAAATACTCTTAGAATGCTGTCTAAGTACCCAGATTGGGAAACCACCCAAATCTAGATCTAAAACCATAGATCTAGTAACCAGTATGTCTGATATACTGCCCAAGTCCCATGTGGAGAAACCACTGTGTGACGACCAAAGTATAACCGATCGTAGTATAGGAATATCACTTCCTACTCTGTGTATGTCATCCAAATACCATGACATCACACCCTACTACCTTCTCAACTGATCCATCCCCTATTCTGATGAAGTCAAACCTATGACTGTCACATCAGAAATTGATGATCTATCTCCGCTATATCTGCTTTAGTCTATAAATAGACATAAGCTTCCTGTCCACCAATGCTTCCGCTGCTCCCACTGACTACGACAACTCTCTGGCAGAGTCATATAGACGTACACTTCTAAAGCAAGTTTAGAACGACGCTATACTCATCCTCCTGCCGGGTCTCACAGTCTGGAACAACAGCAATGGCAAGTGTGGGCAAATAAGAACTTCCCTGTCACCGTCCTTGAGGCTACCGGAGTACCTCTCGGGTGCCTGAGGTTACCCACCTTATCTGCGGAGTGGCCAATGGAATGTCAAACCAGATTGAATCTTTAGGTTCCTTATCAAATCTTCAGTAATCGTTTGCGGTTCTGGAATCACTTCCAGCTCTACCATACTCCCACTACTGTTTTCTGAAAAAATCCATTTTTAATAAAACTGTGGCGAGTCTAGAACAATATCACTATTGATCTTCCAAATGGTAGAAAGTCAACCCTCGTCATAGCCTGGGTCAACCCAAAAACAGTCATTATAGAAACGTGCCTTGAGTTATCCAGAGTCTGGTTTTAAGCATAAGCCAGACAACTCCCCGTACCTTAACATCGTTAAGATATGAACTGTTCTATATCCAATATAGAACCAGAGGCACTGATTTAATTGAACCAGATTTAAATCATGCAGCAGTCTCCAGTGCATGTCAACTAGATGGAAAGAGGCCTATCAGCGTTACTCAACTTAGGAATGCTACCAATTATGAGTAACCTGAAAAGAGAAGCTAGTTCTCTTAATCATTACTATCAACTGAATACCATACACAAGTATCTAAATCTTCGATCACCTTGAAGAATCCTGATACTTGCAATACCTGGTTCTCTACTTTATTCAAATACCTATAACTTCTCAAAATTCGGACCCTGTGTTTCCACGAAACACCTGTCTAAAAACTAGAGAAGTCATAAGTAAACCGAATATAGTACGAGGACCAACCCCTCTGTCCTGATGGACCCTGGACAACATACAATACTCTGTATAAGTCCATTGAGTCTGATAATTCATTCCCTGTGTGTCGTAGGTTGAAAACTGTACTTATGGTTAAGAAGAATTACACCGCTGTTCAATGCTCCTTACCTAACCATCCACTGATATAGGTAAATGTCACAGACGTAATTTCAAAAAGGTATATCTCACTCTATAAAAATAGACGTACAGATATATTAATTTGAAATTGGTGCATAACAACAGATATTCAAAACCAAATATTTGTCGCCCGGCAACCAACCCAGGTGACTTCCTCAAATATCACCGATTACAACGAATCCCGATATAATGAGGATGATCACCTAATTCCCAATAACTTACTCCCACTCAACATCTGTAAAACCATACAGATGTGAGAATCATACCTGGTAAATACATACCCTGGAGTAAGTGTCTAACTGGGAAATCAGTTTTCCTTTAACAGTACAAAGTGAAACTGAAACATTGAAATGTTTCGATGGGGTATCCCGGTATTCTTAGTAATGCCTATTCCATTATCCAGATTCACAACTGTAACCGTGTAATTCTTTGCTATCTTTCCAAATCCCTTTCTATGTCTTTAGTCATTACCTTCTGTACACCCCTTTAGGCCAAATGGTTTTCTTCCTTCCCTACCGTTCGGCACCAGCCTATGGTTTGGAAGAAATCTATCCAATAAGCATAATGGGTGTACTGTCCTAATCCTAGGAGCACTCGCAATGCGAGAGAAGGTGAAGATAAAAGACAACCGAATAAACCTTATTCCTATTTCTCCTGGACCAGAATCCATCCCCGAACTGGTACAAGTTCCTCTCGAGTTCGTATATTAACATACGATGGAGTATCCAATAAACTGTGGATCTTCGTAGTGATACGGAGTGTCCTGGAGAAAATACAAAGGTGATTTAGGATTGGCGAAGAAATACTTGGTTTGGTCGTGAATAGCAGTCGCAATTTACTTTTCCCTCTTACTAATCCCTTACTTTGTCTTAACTTAATACCTTCTGCACACCATCGTTATGCTAATTGGTTTTCTTCATTCCCCACCGTTCGGCACCAGCCTAAGGTTTGGAAGAAGACAATCCAATTTGCGAAATAGGTGTACTACTCCTAAACCAAGGAGTACTCGCAACCTGAGAGAAGGTAAAAGGAAAAGACAACTGAATAGTCCTATCCGTTTTCTCCAGAACCGGAAACCATCGTCGAATAAATTCCTTCGAGTTCGTATATTACCATACGATGGTTTTGTCCTATGGAAGTGGACGTTCGTAGTTGAATGGTGTTTTTCGTCACTCCATTGAGATGGGAATACGCGCGCGCTTGTCGGGCGAATTACAGATTCCCCCTGCCTAGGGTAGGCTGGGGTTTATTAATTGTAGGGGTCCGAATCTCCGGTAGCCGCGGACTAAGCTGCCATTAATTACCCATCGCATTTGGAGCGAAAGAACCTCCGATTGACGGGTTAAACCAGTCATGCGAACTCAATGTGCAGTATCGTGTTTTGAAGGGCTTTTGGAAATATCGGGGGCCCCGCAGAGTTTTTTTTACGGGGGTCCCGCTACCCGGATAGCGGGCTGGGGGTCAAGGGGGCTAGCAGCCCCCTTGGGGGGTGCGGGGCAGCGCCCCGTTAGAAATTTTTTTCTAACAGAAGACAGTGTCGTGGAGTCTGTGTATGTTTTCCTTTCCCCATTTTTTTCAATGTGGAATTTAATTTCAAAAGGGATTTTATTGTGGAGTTAAACTCTAAAGAATTTTAAATGGAGTTAAACTCCGAAAAGAATTTTATGCGGAGTTAAACTCCTAAAATAGAACTTTATTGTGGAGTTAAACTCCAAAGATTTAAAAAGAAAAAAGGGTTTAAACTCCAGAAGGGATTTTGTTGGGAGTGCACATAGAACGAGGGGGGAAAGAAAACAAAATGGCGTCTAAAGGACGCTCGCACAGCAGGTGGGCGCTTTAATGCCCGGGGTCACGTGCGCGCACGTGACCGATGGGCACTTTGGCGCCCCCAGGGTCACGTGGGCACACGTGACCGAAGGGGGGGCCTTGACGCCCCGGGGTCACGTGCGCACACGTGACCGATGGGCGCCCCCCGGGGTCACGTGGGCACACGTGACCGATGGGCGCCTTGGCGCCCCGGGGTCACGTGCGCACACGTGACCGCGGGAAAAACCCGCGGAAAGGGAGGCCTAGCCCCTAGGCTGGGGAGTTGAACTCCCAAGGGAATTTTTGGAGTTGAACTCCTAACAGAAACAAATTTATGGAGTTAAACTCCAACAGAAATTAAATTATGGAGTTAAACTCCAGCAACTTTAGAAAGGAGTTAAACTCCTGGTGGATTTATTGCTCTTCTTTTGAGCCTTGGGTCTGTCCAAAGTTAGAATTTTGGAGATGGGTCTCCTTCTTCTTGCACTTGACCGGCGGGATCGTAGAGAAAAGGGGATGAGCCTTAAAAGCCTCCCCTTTTCGAGATCTAATTGGAGATCCGAGCTCCCCTTCATAGGTTTTGTGGTGGAAATTTATTTATTTTGAGAAAAGGAAGAGTTAAACTCTTGATTTAATTCAAAAGAAAAAAGAAGGTTTTAGAACCTTGAGGAAGGAGAAAGAGGCAGATCTGGATTCTTTTTTGGGGAGAGATAAAAAGTTGTTGAGATATTTCACTATCTTTTCCTTTATAGGCCATACACTTTACACATAGCCCCTTGGGCTTCACAAAATGGCATTTTGCCCACCCCATGGCTCATGTGCCATTTCTTTTTGCACATAAGCCATGGCTTTACAAAAATTTGGCTTTATGCCTATTTTTCTTACATTTATCCATAGAATAAAATAAAAGAAATGCAACAAAATTATTTATTACAAATTTTTTATCTTGGCATGGGGGGAGGCCGGCCGCTTCATGTTCGGGCTCGACCCGGGCATGGGCCCACTGGATCTGGGCTTGGGCCCCGCATGGCTTGGGGTTGACTTTGATTTTGACTTGGTCAACCAGGGTGTAAATTTTTACCCCAACAAATTGCCCCCCATCAATAAATGCACACCACATATGTCGGTCGTGTACATGAAATTGATGGATCTTCTTTCACGTGGATGCGACTTGATTCGGTTCCCACCTTTTGGGAAGCTGGCACTGCCCTTTTAGCGACGTGGATGGTCGGTGCTGCCCTTTTTGCGACTTGGACGGTCGATGCTGCCCTTTTAGCGACGTGGACGGTCGGTGCTGCCCTTTTTGCGACTTGGACGGTCGATGCTGCCCTTTTAGCGACGTGGACGGTCGGTGCTGCCCTTTTGGCGACTTGGACGGTCGGTTCTGCCCTTTTAGTGACTTGGACGGTCGGTGCTGCCCTTTTTGCGACTTAGACGGTCGGTGCTGCCCTTTTAGCGACGTGGACGGTCGGTGCTGCCCTTTTTGCGACTTGGACGGTCGATGCTGCCCTTTTAGCGACGTGGACGGTCGGTGCTGCCCTTTTTGTGACTTGGACGGTCGGTTCTGCCCTTTTTGCGACTTAGACGGTCGGTTCTGCCCTTTTAGTGATTTGGACGGTCGGCTCTGCCCTTTTTACGACTTGGACGGTCGGTTCTGCCCTTTTAGCGACTTGGACGGTCGATTCTGCCCTTTTAGCGACTTGGACGGTCGGTGCGGCCCTTTTGGCGACTTTGACGGTCGGTGCCGCCCTTTTAGCGACGTGGACGGTCGGTGCTGCCCTTTTTGCGACTTAGACGGTCGATGCTGCCCTTTTAGCGACGTGGACGGTCGGTGCTGCCCTTTTTGCGACTTGGACGGTCGATGCTGCCCTTTTAGTGACGTGGACGGTCGGTGCTGCCCTTTTTGCGACTTGGACGGTCGGTTCTGCCCTTTTTGCGACGTGGACGGTCGGTGCTGCCCTTTTAGTGACTTGGACGGTCGGTTCTGCCCTTTTTGCGACTTGGACGGTCGGTTCTGCCCTTTTAGTGACTTGGACGGTCGATGCTGCCCTTTTAGTGACGTGGACGATCGGTGCTGCCCTTTTTGCGACTTGGACGGTCGATACTGCACTTTTAGCGACGTGGACGGTCGGTGCTGCGCTTTTAGCGACGTGGATGGTCGGTGCTGCCCTTTTTGCGACTTGGACGGTCGGTGCTGCCCTTTTAGCGACGTGGACGGTCGGTGCTGCCCTTTTTGCGACTTGGACGGTCGGCTCTGCCCTTTTTGCGACTTGGACGGTCGGTTCTGCCCTTTTAGCGACTTGGACGGTCGATTCTGCCCTTTTAGCGACTTGGACGATCGGTGCTGCCCTTTTTGCGACTTGGACGGTCGGTGCTGCCCTTTTAGCGACGTGGACGGTCGGTGCTGCCCTTTTTGCGACTTGGACGGTCGCTGCTGCCCTTTTAGCGACGTGGACGGTCGGTGCTGCCCTTTTTGCGACTTGGACGGTCGGTTCTGCCCTTTTTGCGACGTGGACGGTCGGTGCTGCCCTTTTAGTGACTTGGACGGTCGGTGCTGCCCTTTTAGTGACTTGGACGGTCGATTCTTGATTTGACTTGCTCTGCTTCTTGCAGTGTCAGGGGTAGACTTGACTCACTCCGCTTCTCGCGGTGTCGAGATTGGATTCTGACTTGCTCCGCTTTCTACGGTGTCGGAGTGGAAGTTGACTTGTTGATTTTGATTTGGGTTGACATCAGCATCGCTATACTGGAATATTGTACCAGGAGCGAATCATCATCCGTCATTGAGAGGACTTTGGGATTTTGGTCTTTGTTTGGCATCTGCATTGCTACACTGGAACAATACCAGGAACAACTCATCATTTGCCCCGGGAGGATTTTTCTTTTTTTTTTTCGGACTTTGAATGTGGTCTCACCGGTAGGACTTGGGAGAGATTGGGATTGTTTTACGCCCATGGATTGTATACGGTTTTGCAGGATGTATGATCCAGACCATAGGGCCGGAAAAATTTCGGGACTTTGTCGGCGTCTGCATCGCTGCACTGGAATATGGTACCAGGAGCGACTCATCATTCGCCGTTGGGGTATGGGATTTGGAATTTGGTTGGCGTCTGCATCGCTGCACTGGAATATGCTACAAGGAGCGACTCATCATTCGCCATTGAGAGGACTTTGAATTTGGGTCTTGTTTGGCATCAGCATTGCTGCACTGGAATAATGCCAGGAGCAACTCTTCACTTGCCTTGGGAGGACTTGGGATTTGGGTTTTTGGTCGGCATCAGCACCGCTAACACTGAAGCGAAATGCCAGGAGCGACTCATCATTTGCCGTTGCCCGTCGGGGAAGGATGGCTTAGGAGACAGGTTTGGGTTCCTGTCACCTAAGGCTTTTCAATTTTATGGGCCGTGAGGGTCCCATAAAAGCATTTTCTCCCTACGAGTCGTAAGGATCCCGCAGGTATATCTTCTCCTTAAGAATCGTCAGGATTCCTAAGTGTTTTGCTCCTTTGTGAGTCGTAAGGATCTCACGCAGGGTTTTCTCCTCACAAGGTCGAGGGGACTTTGCGAGTGTATTTCATCTCTTTTCACGAGTTTGCGCCCTTTCGGATTTTCACAGACCCGCCGGTAGTCCTGCTGTTTTTACTCACGGAGCCCTTTCGGATTTTCATCCGTGCCCGTTTTGCTTGTGGACATACCGTTTATTATTATTTTTTTTATTTTTCTTTTCTTCTTCTTCTTCTTTTTTTTTCTTCCTTTTTTTTTTGCCGCTGGTGGGACTTTAAAAGTAGTCACACCGGAAGGATTTGGGAGAGATAGGGGTCATTTACGCCCGTGGATTGTATACGGTTTTGCAGGATGTATGATCCAGACCGTAGGGCTGATGTGCTCAATTCGCTTGCGATTTGGAGCATTCACGTGTAGTATTTCTTGAGATATCGGCCATTGATGGGTGGCATGGGCCTTTCTCCCTCGGCGCTTATTAGTTGGTAGGATCCTCCGTCAAACACTTTCTCGATGACGTATGGTCATTCCCAGTTTGGCTCGAATTTTCCCTTGGCATGTCGATTGGGGATGATCGGTCTTTTGAGGACCAACACCAATTCACCTGTCTTGAAAGCGCGGAGACGGGTTATCTTGTCATAGGCCCGTGACATTTGGGCTCGGTATAGCTCCAGACTTTGCTGCACCGCGAGCCACTTTTCTTTGAGGGCATCGAGTTCATCCAGTCGGAGGAGCACGTTTTCCTCCTCCGTCAACTCATGCTGAACGGCCATTCTTAAGCTTGGAACTTCGACTTCGAGGGGGAGGACCGCCTCCACTCCGAAGAGCAATGAGTATGGAGTGGACTGGGTTGGAGTACGGTGCGTGGTACGATATGCCCAAAGCGCCTCGTGAAGCTTGAGATTCCAGTCCCTCTTGTTGGTTGAAGCATTTTTCCTCAGGATCTTGCATAGAGTCTTATTGAAGGCTTCGGCGAGCCCATTGGCTCTTGGATTATAGATGGAGGAATATCTCCAGTCTATCTTGTGCTGAGTAGCGAACCTCGAGACATTGAAGCTCTTGAAAGAAGGCCCGTTGTCAGAAAAGATTCTTCTTGGCGTACCGAAGCGGTATAGAATATTATGCTGGAAGAATGTTAGAATATCTTTTGTCTTGACTTCTTTTAGCGGGACAGCTTCAGCCCATCTGGAGAAGTAGTCTTTCGCGGCCAGTATGAACCGGTGGCCTTTGGATGACGGAGGATCAATTGGGCCAACAATGTCGGTGCCCCAGACTTCGAAGGGCCACGACGCCACCGTAGGATGCAACGGATTGGGATGCTTGTGAATGAAATCACCATGGATTTGGCAGATCTGACATTTCTTTGCATGCTCTCCGCAATCCCGTATCATGGTGGGCCAGTAATACCCAAGCCGTTTGATTTGAAGTCGCATCTTAGGGCCAGATTGGTGAGCACCGCAAACGCCCGAGTGAACATCTTTCATGACCTTTTGGGCTTCGGCCGATGACAGGCACCTGAGCCAGAGTTGGTCATATGACCTGCGGTATAACGTGTCATTTACAAACACGTATCGGAGAGCTCTCTTCTTCAGCTGAATCCTCGTAGATTTTTCTTCGGGCAGCTTGTCGTATCGGAGGTACTCTATGAAGGGTTCTCTCCAATCGGCCTCGTCTTGGATGATCGAAGCTTCTTCGGCAGGACTGCTCTCCTGTTCCATGCTTTTCTCTTCTTGTAGAGAGACTGGGGTAGAATTTGTCGGCTCCTGACTGTGATCAGAATTTCGTCCAAGTCAGGATCAGCCAGCTCCTTGGCTAGGCGAGCGAGTATGTCGGCTTTTCCGTTCAATGCTCTAGGGACTCTTGTTAGTTCAATGTGAGTGAACCGTTTCATGAGTTCCACCACCCGGCTTCTATACCGAGCTAACTCGGGTTTGTATATCTTATAGGTGCCGCTTACTTGGTTGACGACAAGCTGGGAGTCACCGTAAACCCGTAGCCGAAGGATTTCCATTTCTATGGCGAGCTCCAAACCAGCTATCAGAGCTTCATACTCAGCTTCATTGTTTGTCCGAGGCTCGGTGAGAGCGAAAGAACGCCGTAAGGTTCCCATTGATGGTGTGATAAACACCAATCCTATCCCTGCTTTTATCTCCGGGACGTTTGATCTGCCGGAGCTCCTTATTGATGAGGCCCTATCGAAGTAGAGCTCCCAATATGGCTCGTCTTCCTCGAGGTGCAGCACTTGTTCGTCGGGTAACTCACAATTTAGCGGCGATCCTTCTGGTATGGGATGAGCAGCGAGAAAGTCTGTAAGAGCTTGCCCTTTTACTACTTTCTGAGGAGTATAAACTATGTCAAACTCAAGTAGCATGACAGCCCATCTTGCCATTCTGCCGGCTAGGCTTTCTTTGGTCATCAAGTGTTTGAGCGGGTCGACCTTGGAGATCAGCATAACCCGATGAGCGAGCAAATAGTGCCTCAGCTTCTTCACAGCAAATATTAGAGCGAGGCATTGTTTTTCGATTGGGGAGTAGTTGTGTTCCGCCCCGACTAGAGTTCGACTGAGGTAGTAGAGGGCATTTTCTTTTCCCTCCTCGTTATTCTGGGCAAGGAGCGCACCGAGTGACTCATCCAGCGCGGCAGTGTAGAGAATCAGCGGTTTATTTAGAATGGGAGCGGCCAGCACTGGCGGGTGCAACAAGTATTGTTTGATGCTTTCGAACGCCGCTTGACATTCGGCATCCCAGATGAAAGGAGCACCTTTCTTCATAAGCTTTGAGAAGGGCCTACATCTCCCCGACAAATTTGAGATAAACCTCCGTATATAAGCAAGCTTGCCTTGGAAAGATCTCAACTGCGTCAGACTCTTTGGAGGGGCATCTCCTTGATGGCCTTTATCTTTGATGGATCAATTTCGATCCCTCGATGCCGGACTATAAAGCCCAGGAATTTTCCCGATGACACGCCAAAAGCACACTTCAGAGGATTCATCTTCAGATCGTATTCCCTCAGTCTGGTGAGAACGGTCCTAAGATCTTGGATGTGGTCGGCCTTGGCTTCAGTTTTGACGACCAGATCATCAACATAGCATTCGACGACTTTATGGATTAGGTCATCAAAGATATTAGTCATTGCCCTTTGATATGTAGCGCCCGCGTTCTTCAGCCCGAACGGCATCACTTTGTAGCAGTATATTCCGATCGGGGTTCGAAATGCTGTGTGCTTCTCATCCTCAGGCGACATCTTGATCTGATTGTATCCAGACGAGCCATCCATAAAGGTAAACAGCTCGTAATTTAAGGTGTCATCGACCATCATTTCCATGACCGGTAGCAGGAAGTCGTCTTTAGGACATGCCTTGTTGAGGTCCCTGAAATCGACACAAACTCGGATATGCCCATTTTTCTTCTTCACTGGGACTATGCATGCGATCCAATCCGCATATTTCTCTTCCCTGATGAAGCTGGCATCGATGAGCTTCTTAGTTTCCTCGATGACCTTTTCTTCTAGTTCCCTTCTCATTCTTCGAGGAGCTTGTTTGACTGGCTTAGCATCAGGAGATATAGCCAACTTATGTACGGCCACTTCAGGGGAAAGGCCAGGCATTTCTTTGTATGTCCACGCGAAGCAGTCAACGAACTCATGCAGCAGGGCAATTATCTGCGCTTTCATTTCCTCTGACAAGAGCGAGCTGATGTAGGTCGGCCTTGGATTATCGGGCGTTCCTAAGTCAATCTCGGTTAGCTCGTCAAAGGTTGCTTTTCCGCCATCTTCGAGCTCTTGAGGAGCTTCTTCTGGCTCGGCTATCTCGTCATCATCATTTGATCTTTCGCTGGCCTTACCAACATGGATCATGTAGCACGCTTTGGAATCAGGTTGAATGTAGCCTATGCCCCGTCTATCTGGAATTCGTCCATCGATGAGTGCTCGGACCTGGGGCAGATACCATAGCCCTTCGTAAAACTTTGCTTCGGACTCCGTTTGGTACAACCGGCATCCGCACTTCTTAAAGTATTCCCGCATCTCGGGCGTATAGTATCTGGGATTGAGGACGGCTCTTATGCCTCTTTTATAGGGAAGGCACGTGACAGAAAGATCGTCCGGGTGCACAACGGGGTTTGACCTGTAAAACAGGATGCCCTTCTGTCCATTTTTCCTCCCGGGCACGTAGAAAGTTTTCTGCTGGTCCACGGTAGAGACTGACAATGCATCGAGCTCTTTGCACATCCGTTCCGGCACCCTTGTGATGGCCAGGGACCCTTCTGCGATTTCGAAGGTCTCTCGTAGTTTCGCTTGCTGCATGGGGGTCCAATCTGCACAGCTGTTGCACGGTAGGTCCTCTTCTTCTGACTCTTCAGTGTCACTGCCGAGATGAGGGCGGACTTTATTGATAGATGGGCCTTCAGTAACAGATTCGTCCGTATCGCTGCCGAAACGAGGGCGAGTTTTATGGAAGGACGGGCTTCCAGCGTCGGACTCATCAGTGTCGCTGCCGAAATGCGGGTACACTTGGGCGTGTTTGCTTTTGAAAGTGACAGCCGACGCAGATTTGCTTTTGAGTCTTGGGGCCGGTCTATCCTCAGTCAGTTGTGGCTTAGCATTTTGGTGGTTCATAAAGTACCGAGAATCTTCATAGCGGACTTCATGCACACCGAACGGCTGGATGTCTCCGTCAATGCGTCTTTCTTCGCCATTTTTAGTATACTTCATACATTGATGGAGAGTTGACGGAATGATGCCGTAATCGTGGAGCCACGGCCGCCCCAAGAGAATCTTATAAGACGTGTCTGCGTCGATCACGTATATCTTAGCTTCAGTTTGCAGATCCCCGAATTTGATTGGCAAAGCTATAGACCCCAGAACTTGCTGGCAATTTTGGTTGAAGACTTGAATGACAATCCTTTCTCTTGACAGGTGTCGGACGTCCATTGACAAACTCTTCAGAGTTCGCAAGTTCATGATGTTCACTGAGGACCCCGGATCAATCAATATGCGATTAATTCGATCTCCGTCGCTGTACCCGGTCACGTAAAGCGGCCGATCTCCCTGCAGACTCCTTTTCGCGCCAAGCTGCACTTTTCTTCTTCTTGAGCTTCTTGGATGTTGAGCGTGATGGAACCGCATCGGCAGCTGGACTGGTAGGCCTCTTCTGCCCTTCCCATTCTGTCCTGGGCTCTTTCCGAAGTAGCTTTATCATCTTCTTCGTCTTGTTAGATATGTGCGTACTATACGGAGACCGCGATGGGTCCGTTTCGTTTGTCAGGGCAGCGGGTTCTGCTGTCTGCTCCCAGAAGGCTTCAACTTCTGTCTGTATAAAGTTGGCGGTTGCAATTTGATTGTTCACCAACACGCTTTTGGACAGCTCGATCTCTCCGGCCTTGTACTGCTTCTCGACCCAGTCCTTGAAGATATAGCAATCCTCGATCGCATCGCTCACTACTCGGTGGTACGGGCAATACAGGGGATTGTCGGTCATTTTTGCTTCTTGGGGTCTTTTCGACTCCGGCAATTGTAGGCCGTTGTTCAAGGTATCTTTAAATATCTTGCGGACCTTGTCCCTTCTGAAAGAGTAAACCTTGTTCTTTTTCTCCTCTAGGGAAGGCCCATCTCCAGCAGCAATGGCTTTCGAGACCGGTTAGTTTTGGATTCGGCCGCCCTTCGCTTTTCTTCATTGTCGGACGCATTGAAGACATTGGTACTGCTGGAACTCCCGCTTCTACGGTTGTCGTCCCGCTTGCTTTTCCAAGTTTTGTCCCTCTGAGAATCCGGCGGGGACTCCTGCTTCGAGCGTTCCAGCATTTGGACTTTTTTGGTTAGCTCCTGAAATGTCTTGAGGCCTGCCGTACACAAGAATGGGACCATCCAATTGCTGAGGTTCCCAATGAGAAGGCTGACGGACTGGTCCTGCTCCAGCGGCGGTTCGCACTTGACTGTGAGATTACGCCATCGAGCGATAAAGTCGGTGTTGCTTTCATTCTTCCCCGGCTTGGTCCTCACAAGGTCGGCAATGGAGATTTTATCATTGACACTCATGAACCTTTGCCGAAACAGGGACTCCATTTGGGCAAAGGTAATGACAGACCCGTCCGGTATACTCGCATACCAGTCGAAGGCGACGCCGGTCAGGCTGTTGACAAACTGACGAAGAAGGAGCACGTCATTGCCCCCTGTATTTCCGCACGATGCTTTGAAATGGGTGACGTGCTGATTTGCATTCCCCGTTCCATCAAATCTATAGCCGGTCAGGCCTTAACTTTTCTGTTCTAAGCACCTGGTAGACTTCGGCTCTTTGGGAAGACGCCGCAGACCGGGCGAAGGAAGGCCTTGGAGATACGCTCGATTGTGCATTTGTTGGAGTCATCGCCTGAGCTCATCCGCAATATTTGATGTTGCCCTTTGTATCGAAGTCCTTGCCCCCCGCTGGAGCACCAGAGAATCGTTCAGATACAGTCTTAAGTTTCGGTTGTGGTGCCTTGGCGATCACGACATTCGACCTCTTACCCCTTGAGACCAGCTTGGCCACCTGTTCCGCCGGGATCTCCGCCAGATGAGCGCTTCCGGCAGGGTAGATGATGAAGGAGCCAAACTGGCGGGGCGGCTCCTCCCATTGCCGGCTGAGACTGGAGGGGAGAACTACGCGGGCATTGATCTTGACTACGTACGAGATCGGGGTCGCGTCGTAAGCCGAATTCGTCTTGGAAGACATCGTCATTGAAAGTTGATTGCTGCACGAAAGAAAGAAATTATTTCAGTACAAACATCGGCGTATAAGTTAAATGAGTTCGCATGAACGCTTAACCCGAGATATGGGAGGGAAGAAAGGTCCCACCGGGCGTGCCAGAATCTGTAGGGTGTTTTTCGTCACACCATTGAGATGGGAATACGCGCACGCTTGTCGGACGCATTACAGATTCCCCCTGCCTAGAGTAGGCTGGGGTTTATTGATTGTGGGGGTCCGAATCTCCGACAGCCGCGGACTAAGCCGCCGTTAATTACCTTTCGCATTTGGAGCGAAAGAACCTCCGATTGACGGGTTAAACTGGTCATGCGAACTCAATGTGCAGTATCGTGTTTTGAAGGGGTTTTGGAAATATCGGGAGCCCCGCAGAGTTTTTTTTATGGGGGTCCCGCTACCCGGATAGCGCGCTGGGGTCAAGGGGGCTAGCAGCCCCCTTGCGGGGTGCAGGGCAGCGTCCCGTTAGAATTTTTTTTCTAACGGAAGACAGTGTCGTGGAGTCTGTGTATGTTTTCCTTTCCTCCCTTTTTTTTAAAGTGGAGTTTAATTTCAAAAGGGATTTTATTGTGGAGTTAAACTCCAAAGAATTTTAAATGGAGTTAAACTCCAAAAAGAATTTTATGCGGAGTTAAACTCCTAAAATAGAACTTTATTGTTGAGTTAAACTCCAAAGAATTTAAAAAAAAAAGGGTTTAAACTCCAGAAGGGATTTTGTTGGGGAGTGCACGTAGAACGAGGGGGGAAAGAAAACAAAATGGCGTCTAAAGGACGCTCGCACAGCAGGTGGGCGCTTTAATGCCCGGGGTCACGTGCGCGCACGTGACCGATGGGCACTTTGGCGCCCCCAGGGTCACGTGGGCACACGTGACCGAAGGGGGGCCTTAACGCCCCGGGGTCACTTGCGGATACGTGACCGATGGGCGCCTTGGCGCCCCCCGGGGTCACGTGGGCACACGTGACCGATGGGCGCCTTGGCACCCCGGGGGTCACGTGCGCACACGTGACCGATGGGCGCCTTGGCGCCCCGGGGTCACGTGCGCACACGTAACCGATGGGCGCCTTGGCGCCCCGGGGTCACGTGGGCATACGTGACCGCGGGAAAAACCCGCGGAAAGGGAGGCCTAGCCCTTAGGCTGGGGAGTTGAACTCCCTAGGGAATTTTTGGAGTTGAACTCCTAACAGAAACAAATTTATGGAGTTAAACTCCAATAGAAATTAAATTATGGAGTTAAACTCCAGCAACTTTAGAAAGGAGTTAAACTCCTGGGGGATTTATTGCTCTTCTTTTGAGCCTTGGGTCTGTCCAAAGTTAGATTTTTGGAGATGGGTCTCCTTCTTCTTGCTCTTGACCGGCGGGATCGTAGAGAAAAGGGGATGAGCCTTAAAAGCCCCCCCTTTTCGAGATCTGATTGGAGATCCGAGCTCCCCTTCGTAGGTTTTGTGGTGGAAATCTATTTATTTTGAGAAAAGGAAGAGTTAAACTCTTGATTTAATTCAAAAGAAAAAAGAAGGTTTTAGAACCTTGAGGAAGGAGAAAGAGGCAGATCTGGATTCTTTTTTGGGGAGAGATAAAATGTTGTTGAGATATTTCACTATCTTTGCCTTTATAGGCCATACACTTTACACATAGCCCCTTGGGCTTCACAAAATGGCATTTTGCCCACCCCATGGCTCATGTGCCATTTCTTTTTGCACATAAGCCATGGCTTTACAAAAATTTGGCTTTATGCCTATTTTTCTTAGATTTATCCATAGAATAAAATAAAAGAAATGCTACAAAATTATTTATTACAAAATTTTTATCTTGGCATGGGGGGAGGCCGGCCGCTTCATGTTCGGGCTCGACCCGGGCATGGGCCTACTGGATCTGGGCTTGGGCCCCGCTTGGCTTGGGGTTGACTTTGATTTTGACTTGGTCAACCAGGGTGTAAATTTTTACCCCAACTGTAGTAATACGGGGTGTCCTGGAGAAGAGGGTAAAAGTAGGAGTGGCAATGAGGTCTGCAACTCTGACAATCCAAAAGCCAGTGTTTAAGAAGGTTTGGTTAATTTTGGTCACTGAGTCATAGTCTTAGGGTTGGGTCAATGGTCACTGCCAAAGAGAGAGAGAAAAGAAACACTCAGCGTGCACTCTAACCTAGATCAGATTGGTTACCAATTTATCTAATCTGGAAACCTCCCACTGTATCGTCAAATTCTCCTCCAAACCTAAAAGAAGAATTAGTCGGGAACAACCGAGGAGTAAACCAACTCATCAGTGGGAATCAGGATCCAACTATCATCGCATGATAACGTGACGGAATCCGCTCACGCTATCACACTCCAGAAGGTATGCGCATATCTGGTAAGTTTCAGTTTCTTTAGAAACTCCCGATATGATTTTTACCCCATGCTCTTATGACCTTGACTTTGGCCAACATATCATAAGTCACATGTCAAGTTCTACCCATCATTCTCCAGGTTAATTTGAGCCCACCCGTACATACCCTTGACTTTGGCCAAAATAGTAGTACGACTGCCCCAAACCAACGTATCTATCTATACTGCATATGAATACCCAATAGCTACCAATCACTGTGCCTTGACTTTGGCCAACATACACAGCTTGAATACTATTGACCACCCATATGAAACGACGGAGGGCTACGAATGGTTTCTGGCGAAAACCTTTAACGTAATGAACTTGATATCTTTGAAGGAACGGATAGCTTTTTTAAAAATATAGTGACGAAAACCTTTGGTAAAGAGGTCACTCCCGGTGAAGGGATCTCGGCTCTTTCCCCGTAGAATGAGGTGCAGGATATTCTAACTGAACACCACGATGCAAAGCAAAAGTAATCGGCTATAGTGAAGTTATTGCCCTGACGCAAACTTTTTGTCCAAGGGGTCACTCCCGGTGAAGGGATCTCGGCCCTTGCCTCGTCGACTGAGGAGCAGGATATTCCAACTGAATACCACGATGCAAAATAAAAGAGAACGTCCATGCAATAACAGCTTTTTGAAAAGTGTTCCAACAACATCAGATTATGTTTGTTTTTAACTTGCATTAATCCGAATCAACGCTGTCCCATCAATTGATCACACCACAAAGAACGAAAATATATTGATGTTCGTATATGCCATCCGCATTCGCCACTGGGTCCCGTCATTACCCGTTAGGTTAGCTAACTAACGACAGAGCGGGGACTGGACTAGTGCGGATGCAAAACATATACAACATCTACTAATATATATACCAATATATAATATTTCGCTCAAGGCGTGATAAAATGCAACATCACAGAAATGTACAGCATCACAGAACAATACAGATATCTGGGATCCCCGGGTTTCACAGAGCTACTACTGAAACCCGACGTTCCCCCGGTCGTGTGGATAGCCAGTGCAATGAAATCCTAGACCCCTACGGGCGCGGCAAGTTACCCGCCAAAACCTGAAGCGAGGCAGCCCCTTTCAGCAACGTGAATGGACCACCTTGCACTTCACGGAATCCGGTAACTTGGGCACCTCTCCTGGGTCAACCTGTACCCCCTACGAGTGCGGCGAATAGCCCGCCAATCCTAGAGTGAAGCCCCCTCCGTCTCAATGCCATGAGATGCGGGATCGTTGCCCTCTAGAACCCGGCTATCCGTGCACCCCTCCGCAGGGTAATCCTAGTACAGAAAGTAAAATATACATACAACGGGTACATCGACAGCAACCTGGTCGTGCCCTAAAATAATAATACAAACAGGCAGTGACGGCAGTCCACATGTCGGACGCTCGCCCTGCAATATCAAACGTACATAATACAACAAAAACTGTACTAGCATTGCATCCAGGCTATCCCCACGACCAATCCGCAACATCACAGCATAACACAGAACATCAACGTGAATGTCACGTTCGCAAATCCGTCTAACCGGGCTATAGCAGTTAGACAGGATTTACCGATCGAGCGACATTTACGGTCGCAGATATAATGTAAATACAGTGAATTAATGTGTTTTAAAATATCCAATCGATCAAATTTTAGCAAGTGGGCCCCAAAGCACTACTGTAGCACTTAAAGAAATTCTGGGCCCAAAAAGAATATTCCAAAACCCTAATTTCCCTGTCCAAGAAGCTCTGTAAAAAATTGGTCCAGTGAGGAGGCTAAGTGGCGGCGGAACCGCGGCCCAAGCATGGGTTTGGCCGCTGTTCCGCGGTGGTATGGTGAGATCACCCGACCAAATTTTCACAGAGTTCTTATAATTCCCTGCACAGTATTCTGCAACTACCTGAAAAAATTTTGGAGCCAAAAAAAATTCGACAGAAACTGATGCTATTGAAAAACGCGGATTTTGGAATTTTTGATCTATCGGAAATGTAAACACATTAAAAAAAGCTAGACTAGGTTAATGGCGAGGCTCTGATACCACTGTAAGTGCACAGCGGCGCCCCGGCCGTCAATCCGACGCCGGAATTCGGAAGCGGTGATTTACTTTAACTTTTCAAACCGGCACCACCGCGCACTATATACCCGGATCATGCCATTAAACTAGTCCTAGCTAACTACAAGATGGGGAAGAGAGATATACCGAGCGATCTGTGTCCTCCGGTATTCTCGTCGTCGTCCCGATCTCCCGCGGAATGTCCGGTCTCCACCTCCTCGCCGGAAGAGCACCACGTCGCCTGCTTCTTTTACGGCCTCCCACCTCTCGTCCGAGGCAACTTGGGCACGAAGTTGGCGAGTCGACGTGCCGAAGGTTTGATGTAGGTTGACTGTAGAACTCTTTTGTCTCTAGGGGTTTATGGAAGTTGCCTTTTGGTGGAGGAAAAGAGATATGAGCTTTTGGAGATGAACTATATCACTTTGCAAAACAAATGAGAGTATTTCTTCTCTCCCCAAAATAGGGACATCCCCCCTTTCATGTATGGCCGGCCAAAAAGCAAGGAGAGAGTGAGAGAAGAGAGAGAGGCCAAATGAATATGAGTGAGGTCAATAATGCAAAAGGGAATAAAATGATATCATGAAAAGAAAATGATCACAAACACAAACCCACACTCCACCAACCTCATCATCTCAACACAAAGTCAAGCCATCATGAAAGAAGAAGTCAAATGGTCAAGGGATGGTGCAACCATCATGATCCAACAAAATACAAAGAACACCCTCCACAAATGCTTATTTGCACAAATGCAAATAAGCTCTCCTCCACCAATCTTCAGCCATTGAATGATACAAAGAAATATGGCTGAAACAGAAAACAAACTGGCAACCCCAAAAACTGATCCCGTAATAAATTACAGGAAAAACCCCGATACTGTATATACATACCCGCATTTGTATTCCGACCGAAATACAAATGCAATGAGACAAAATCTACACTGTACTATACTAAGATCCGGCTTAAACCAAAGCCGGCTAGTATTATCCGTCCGATCCTGATCCGTACAATACCGCACGTATCTGATCGAACCCTGCCATATATCCATACGGCCTCTAGTACTAACCGTCCGATCCTGATCCATGCAATACCGCACGTATCTGATCGAACCCTGCCATATCTCCATACGGCCTCTACAGCGTTTCGCCCGAAACTTGAGTAACTGAATGTGGGGGACTCTAAAGACTCGTCAATACTATGGCTGTGGATTTAACCACAAGCACGTCAGAGGTATTAGCCATATGTGACGGGCAACCAGCTATTGACCAAAAGGGACGTCGATGAGCGAACTCATCCTGACACCCGACTGAGCCTGTCAGTGACAATATCCGTACAGTCCGGTCCGTTCGTCTATGAGCATCGTATGGCATGCCTGGGGGGTTGGTAAAAGTCAGACCCCCAAAAGCGGTACAAGTCGTGTCGGAGTATAGCCCAGAACACCCTGAGATACTACTGGAATACCTACCAGTAAATCTCCTTCCTTGTCCAAGGACTTCGTGTAATGGCTCTCCTAGACACAGCGCGACCTCACCCCTAATACCGAGAGAGACGAACCCCTGAAGATCCGCTCACTGCCTCCATGTGGCTCGGGACTGTACCCAACTAAAACCTGTTTGCACGTCATCTTTGAGCATGGTAGGGTAGTAATCAAAGTACAGTAGGAACTCACACGAGACAAATGACGATCCCCAGGTCGATGAACTAACCTGTACACATGTCACCAGGGAACTGCTATCTGACGTCAGGTATAAGACCAACTAGCATATTCCCGGCGAGTCCTGTCCGGTGTACTCACAACCCAATGAGCACCTGTATACATCTTAGGTGAACCAACTGACACCAGTGGCTTGTGAGACCGGCCACCGCCCCTCGTCGGGGTCTCGAATGTATACACTAGTCAACTCTGGAGTATCGATGCCCTGTCTCGAAACTCCCACGACTAGGGACCTTTTAAGGATGTGCTTATAGACTACCAGCTCCCACGTATATGATCGCCCTCATACTGCTGGCAGTCAAGCAAGAATCCTAGGGGCTCTATCAATGTGCAATAGTGACATGTAAGGTCACCTAAAGCAGTACACGATGATAAAGGTAAACCAGATAGCATACTATCATCTTGAGTAAGACTGTCCTCCCGGGACAGGTCCTCCCTTAATCATTGCAATCACGTGCCGGTGATCCAATAATTGACTCTGAGGGTACTATCTCCAACACTCTCATCACATGATAACGTGACGGTATCCACTCACGTTATCACACTCCAGAAGGTATGCGCAAGTTTGGCAAGTTTCCTGTATGTTCGAAACTCCCGATGTAATTTTTATCCCATGATCTTATGACCTTGACGTAGGACAACAAATCATAAGCCACATGTCAAGTTCTACCCGTCATTGTCCTGATTAATTTAGGTCATCGTACATGCCCTTGATGTAGGCCAACAAGGATGTACGTCTGTCCTAAACTAATGCATCTAACTATGCAACAAATGAATACCCAGCAGCTATCAAACACTATGCCTTGACGTAGGCCAACAAACATAGCTTGAATACTGTTGGAGATAGTACCCTCAGAGTCAATTATTGGATCACAGGCACGTGATTGCAATGATTGAGGGGAGGACCTGTCCCAGTAGGACAGTCTTACTCAAGATGATAGTATGCTATCTGGTTTATCTTTATCATCGTGTACTGCTTTAGGTGACCTTACGAGTCGCTATTACACATTGATAGAGCCCCTAGGATTCTTGCTTGACTACAAGCAGTATGAGGGCGATCATATACGTGGGAGCTGGGGTCTATAAGCACATCCTTAAAAGGTCCCTAGTCGTGGGAGTTTCGAGACAGGGCATCGATACTCCAGAGTAGACTAGTGTATACAGTCGAGACCCCGACGAGGGGCGATGGCCGGTCCCACAAGCCACTGGTGTCAGTTGGTTCACCTAAGATGTATACAGGTGCTCATTGGGTTATGAGTACACCGGACAGGACTCGCCGGGAACTTGCTAGTTGGTATTATACCTGACGTTAGATAGCAGTTCCCTGGTGACATGTGTACAGGTTAGTTCATCGACCTGAGATCGTCATTTGTCTCGTGTCAGTTCCCACTATGCTTTGATTACTACCCTACCACGGCTCAAAGGAGTCGTGCAAACAGGTTTTAGTTGGGTAAAGTCCCAAGCCACATAGAGGCAGTGAGCGGATCTGCAGGGGTTCGTCTCTCCCGGTATTGAGGGTGAGGTCGCTCTGTGTCTAGGAGAGCCAGTACATGAAAAGTCCTTGGCCAAGGCAGGAGATTTGCTGGTAGGTATTCCAGTAGTATCTCAGGGTGTTCTGGGCTACACTCCGATACGACTTGTACCGTTTTGTTGGAGATAGTGCCCTCAGAGTCAATTATTGGATCACAGGTACGTGATTGTAATGATTGATGGAGGACCTATCCCGGTAGGACAGTCTTACTCGAGATGATAGTATGCTATCTGGTTTACCTTTATCATCGTGTACTGCTTTAGGTGACCTTACAGGTCGCTATTATACGTTGGTAGAGCCCCTAGGATTCTTGCTTGACCACCAGCGGTATGAGGGCGATCATATACGTGGGAGCTGGCAGTCTATAAGCATATCCTTAAATGGTCCCTAGTCGTGAGAGTTTCGAGACAGGGCATCGATACTCCAGAGTAGACTAGTGTATACAGTCGAGACCCCGACGAGGGGCGGTGGCCGGTCTCACAAGCCACTGGTGTCAGTTGGATCACCTAAGATGTATACAGGTGCTCATTGGGTTATTAGTACACCGGACAGGACTCGCCGGGAACATGCCAGTTGGTCATATACCAGACGTCAGATGGCAGTTCCCAGGTGACATGTGTACAGGTTAGTTCATCGACCTGGGGATCGTCATTTGTCTTGTGTGAGTTCCCACTGTACTTTGATTACTACCCTACCACGGCTCAAAGGAGTCGTGCAAACAGGTTTTAGTTGGGTACAGTCCCGAGCCACATGGAGGCAGTGAGCGTATCTTCAGGGGTTCGTCTCTCCCGGTATTGGGGGTGAGGTCGCGCTGTGTCTAGGAGAGCCATTACACGAAGCCCTCGGCCGAGGCAAGGAGATTTACTGGTAGGTATTCCAGTAGTATCTCAGGGTGTTCTGGGCTACACTCCGACACGACTTATAGCGCTTTTGGGGGTCTGACTTTTACCAACCCCCTAGGCCCGCCATGCGATGCTCATAGACGAACGGACCGGACTGTACGGATATTGTCACTGACAGGCTCAGTAGGGTTGTCAGGCTGAGTTCGCTCACAGACGTCCCTTTTAGTCAATACCTGGTAGCCCGTTACGTATTGGCTTATACCTCTGACGTGCTAGTGGTTAAATCCACAACCAAGGTGTTGACGAGTCTTTAGAGTCCCCCACATTCAGTTACTCAAGCTTTCGGGCGAAAGTTGTAGAGGCCGTATGGAGATATGGTAAGGTCCGATCAGATACGTGCGGTATTGCACGGATCAGGATCGGACAGTTTGTACTATAGGCCGTATGGATATATGGAAGGGTTCGATCAGATACGTGCGGTATTGCACGGATCAGGATCGAACGGATATTACTAGCCGGTTTTGGTTTAAGCCGGATCCTAGTATAGTACAGTGTAGATTTGTCTCATTGCATTTGTATTTCGGTCGGAATACAAATGCGGGTGTGTATGCACAGTATCGGGGTTTTCCTGTAATTTATTACGGGACCAGTTTTCTGGAGTTGCCAGTTTGCTTTCCGTTTCGGCCAATTTCCTTTGTATCGTTCATTGGCCGAAGATTGGTGGAGGAGGGCTTATTTGCATTGTTGCAAATAAGTATTTGTGGAGGGGGTCTTTGCTTATTGTTTTATCATGATGGTGCACCATCCTTTGACCATGCTTGACTTTCTTTGTGTCATGATGGCATGACTTTTGTGGACATGATTGTTGATGATGAGAGATGGTTGTTAGTTGAGTGTTGGAATTATGGTGTGATCATTATCTCTCATGATACCCCTTTTTCTCTCTCCTTGATTATTGGCTAACACTCATTCCTTTGTGTGGCTCTCTTATGATTCATTCTTTTCTCACCCCACCACCATGTCATGGCCGGCCAAGACTTGGCAAGGGCTGTCCAAATTTTTGGATAGTGGAATTTTGTTCATTTCATGCTCCAAAAATCCCCTAGTTCCTCCACATAATTCTTGTATCATCCCTCCACCAAAATGGCACCTCCATGAATCCCAAAATGAGACATAGCCTCTACACTATATTCTACAGCAAATCTTGGGCACGTCGACTAGCCAGCTTCGTGCCCGAGTTGCCTCGGCATTGAGGTGGGAGCCCGTAAAAGAATTAGGCGATGTGGTGCACTTCCGGCGACGAGGTGGAGACAGGACATTCCGCAGAAGATCGGGACGACGACGAGAAGACCGGAGGACTTGGATCAGTCGGTATATCTCTCTTCCCTTTCTTGTAGTTAGCTAGGACTAGTTAATGGTTCGATCCGGGTATTAGTGCGCGGTGGTGCCAGTTCATGAAAAATTAAAGTTTATAACCGCTTCCGCATTTGGCCGTCGGATTGACGGCCGGGGCGCCGCCGTGCACTTACAGTGGTATCAGAGCCTCGCCATTAACTTAGTCTAGCTTTGTTTAATGTGTTTACATTTCCGATCGATCAAAATTCCAAAATCCGCGTTTTCTTCACATCAGTTTTCTGTTGAATTTTTTCTTGCTCGAAATTTTTTTCAGGTTGCAGAAAAGTGATGTACTGGAAATTCTAAGAACACTGTAGAAATTCGATACAGTGACTCCACAGTGGGAGCACGGAACCGCGGCCAAACACCCCTTTGGGCAGCGGTTCCGCCGCACTATGTTGAGATCACTGCATCAAATTTCTGCAGTTGCTCTCTGGGTTGATTTTAGGGTTTTTGGAATATTAATTTTGGGCCCAGAATTTCTTGATGTGCTACAGTAGTACTTGGGGCCCACTTGTTAAAATTTGATCGATCGGATATTTAAACACATTAGTTCACAGTATTTACATTATATCTGCGACCGTGAATGTCACTTGATCGGTAAATCCTGTCTAACTGCTATAGCTCGGTTAGACGGATTTGCGAACGTGACTTTCACGTTGATGTTCTGTGTATTGCTGTGATGTTGCGGATTGGTCGTGGGGGATAGCCTGGATGCAATGCTAGTACAGTTTTGTTGTATTATGTACATTTGATATTGCGGGGCGAGCGTCCGACATGTGGACTGCCGTCACTGCCTGTTTGTATTATTATTTTGGGGCACGACCAGGTTGCGGTCTATGTACCCGTTGTATGTATATTTTACTTTCTGTACTAGGATTGCCCCGCGGAGGGGTGCACGGACAACCGGGTTCTAGAGGGAAACAAGCCCGCATCTCATGGCATTGAGACGGAGGGGGCTTCACTTTAGAATTGGCAGGCTATTCGCCGCACTCGTAAGGGGTACAGGTTGACCCAGGAGGGGTGCCCAAGTTACCGGATTCCGTAAAGTGTTGGGTTGTCCATTCACGTTGCTGAAGGGGGCTGCCTCGCTTCAGGTTTTGGCGGGTAACTTGTCGCGCCCGTAGGGGTCTAGGATTTCATTGCACAGGCTATCCACACGACCAGGGGAACGTCGGGTTTCAGTAGTGGCTCTGTGAAACCCGGGGATCCCAGATATCTGTATTGTTTCTGTGATGCTGTACATTTTCTGTGATGTTGCATTTTATCACGCCTTGAGCGAATATAATATATTGGTATATATATTAGTAGATGTTGTATATGTTTTACATCCGCGCTAGTCCAGTCCCCGCTCTGTCGTTAGTTAGCTAACCTAACGGGTAATGACGGGACCCAGTGGCGAATGCGGATGGCATATACATACATCAGTATATTTTCGTTCTTTGTGGCGTGATCAATTGATGGGACTTGCGTTGATTCGGATCAATGCAAGTTAAAAACAAACCTAATCTGATGTTGTTGGAACACTTTTCAAAAAGCTGTTATTGCAAGGACGTTTACTTTTATTTTGCATCGTGGTATTCAGTTGGAATATCCTGCTCCTCAGTCGACGAGGCAAGGGCCGAGATCCCTTCACCGGGAGTGACCCCTTGGACAGAAGTTTGCGTCAGGGCATTAACTTCACTATAGCCGATTACTTTTGCTTTGCATCGTGGTATTCAGTTGGAATATCCTGCACCTCATTCTACGGGGAAAGAGCCGAGATCCCTTCATCGGGAGTGACCTCTTTAGCAAAAGTTGTCGTTACTATATTTTTAAAAGCTATCCGTTCCTTCAACGATATCAAGTTTATTACGTTAAAGGTTTTCGCCAGAAACCATTCGTAGCCCTCCGTCGTTTCATATGGATAGTCAATAGTATTCAAGCTGTGTTTGTTGGCCATAGTCAAGGCACAATGTTTGGTAGCTATTGGGTGTTCATATGCTGCTTAGATAGATGCGTTGGTTTGGGACAGTCGTATAGCCTTGTTGGCCCTAGTCAAGGGCTTGTACGGGTGGGTTCAAATCAACCTGGACAATGATGGGTAGAACTTGACATGTGACTTATGATTTGTTGGCCTTAGTCAATGTCATAAGAGCATGGGGTAAAAATCACATCGGGAGTTTCAAAAGAACTGAAACTTGCCAGATATGCGCATACCTTCTGGAGTATGATGACGTGAGCGGATTCCGTCACGTTATCATGCGATGATAGTTGGATCCCGATTCCCACTGATGAGTTGGTTTACTCCTCGGGTGATCCCGACTAATTCTTCTTTTAGGTTTGGAGGAGAATTTGACGGTACAGTGGGAGGTTTCCAGATTAAATAAATTGGTAACCATTCAGATCTAGGTTAGAGTGCACGCTAAGTGTTTCTTTTCTCTCTCTCTTTGGCAGCGACCATTGACCCGACCCTAAGACTATGACTTAGTAACCAAGTTGACCGAACCTTCTTAACACTGGCTTTTGGATTGTCAGAGTTGCGAACCTCATTGCCACTCCTACTTTTACCTATTTCTCCAGGACACCCCGTATTACTACGAACGTCCATTTCCATTGGACAAAACCATCGTATGGTTATATACGAACTCGAAGGAATTCGAGGATGGTTTCGGGTTCTGGAGGAAACGGATAGGACTATTCAGTTGTCTTTTCCTTTTACTTTCTCTCAGGTTGTGAGTACCCCTTAGATTAGGGGATAGTACACCTATTACGCAAATTGGATAGTCTTCTTCCGAACCTTAGGCTGTTGCCGAACGGTAGGGAATGAGGAAAACCAATTAGCCTAAACGGTGTACAGAAGGTATTATATAAAGACAAAGAAAGGGATTAGAAGGAGGGCAAAGTAAATTGCGACTGATATTCACGACCAAACCAAGTATTTCATTACCATTCCCACTTCACCTTTGTATTTCTCCAGGACACTCCGTATCACTACGAAGATCCACAGTTTATTGGATACTCCATCATATGGTTATATACGAACTCGAAAGGAACTTGTTCCAGTTCGGGGATGGATTCTGGTTCAGGAGAAATAGGAATAAGGTTTATTCAGGTGTCTTTTATCTTCACCTTCTCTCATTACGAGTGTTCCTAGGATTAATACAGTACACCCATTATGCTTATTGGATAGTCTTCTTCCAAACCATAGGCTGGTGCCGAACGGTAGGGAAGGAAGAAAACCATTTGGCCTAAAGGGGTGTGCAGAAGGTAATGCCTAAAGACATATGAAGGGATTTGGAGAGGTGGCAAAGAATTATACGGTTACAGTCGTGAATCTGGAAGAGGCATTACTAGGAATACCGGGATACCCCATCGAAACATTTCAATGTTTCAGTTTCACTGTGTACTATTAAAAGAAAACTGATTTCCCGATTAGATACTTACTCCAGGGTATGTATTTACCAGGTTTGATTCTCACATCTGTATGGTTTTACAGATGATGAGTGGGAGTAAGTTATTGGGAATTGGGTGATCATTCTCATTCTATCGGGATTCGTTGTAATCGGTGATATTTGAGGAAATCACCTGGGCTGTTTGCCGGTCGGCAAATATTTGGTTTTGAATATCCGCTGTTATGCACCAATTTCAAATTGATATATCTGTACGTCTATTTTCATAGAGTGAGATATACCTTTCTGAAATTATGTCTACGACATTTACCTATATCAGTGGATGGTTAGGTAAGGAGCATTAAATAGCGGTGTAATTCTTCTTAACCATAAGTACAGTTTTCAATCTACGACACACAGTGAATGAGTTATCAGACTCAAGGGACTTATACAGAGTATTGTATGTTGTCCAGGGTCCATCAGGACAGAGGGGTTGGTCCTCATACTATATTCGGTTTACTTATGACTTCTCTAGTTTTTAGACAGGTGTTTCGTAGGAAACACAGGGTCCGAATTTTGAGAAGTTATAGGTATTTGAATAGAGTAAAGAACCAGGTGTAGCAAGTATCGGGATTCCTCAAAGTGATCGAAGATGTAGATACTTGTGTATGGTATTCAGATGATAGTAATGTTTAAGAGATCTTGCTTCTCTTTCAGGTTACTCATAATTGGAAGCATTCCTATGTTGAGAACGCTGATCAGCCTCCTTTGATTTAGTTGACATGCACTGGAGACAGTTGCATGATTTGAATCTGGTTCAATTAAATCAGTGCCTCTGGTTCTATATTGGATATAGAACAGTTCATATCTTAACGATGTTAAGGTACGGGGAGTTGTCCGGTTTATGATTAAAACCAGACACTGGACAACTCAAGGCACGTTTCTGTAATGGCTGTTTGTGGGTTGACCCAGGCTTTGACGAGGGTTGACTTTCTACCATCTGGAAGATCAATAGTGATATTGTTCTGAACTCGCCACAGTTTTAAATAAAATGGATTTTTTCAAAAACAGAAGTGGGAGTATGGTAGAACTGGAAGTGATTCCAGAACCACAAACGATTACTGAAGATTTGATAGGAACCTAAAGATTCAATCTGGTTTGACATTCCATTGGCCACTCCGCAGATGAGGTGGGTAACTTCAGGCACCCGAGAGGTACTCCGGTAGCCTCAAGGACGGTGACAGGGAAGTTCTTGTTTACCCACACTTGCCATTGCTGTTGTTCCGGACTGTGAGACCCGGCGGGAGGATGAGTATAGCGTCGTTCTGAACTCGCTTCAGAAGTGTACGTGTATATGACTCTGCCAGATGGTTGTCGTAGTCAGTGGGAGCAGCGGAAGCATTGGTGGACAGGTAGCTTATGTCTATTTATAGACTAAAGCAGATATAGCGGAGATAGATCATCTATTTCTGACGTGACAGTCATAGGTTTGACTTTATCAGAATAGGGGATGGATCTGTTGAGAAGGTAGTACGGTGTGATGTCCTGGTATTTGGATGACATACACAGAGTAGGAAGTGATATTCCTATACTACGATCGGTTATACTTTGGTCGTCACACAGTAGTTTCTCCGCATGGGACTTGGACATTATATCAGACATACTGGTTACTGGATTTGTGGTTTTAGATCTAGATTTAGGTGGTTTCCCAATCAGGGTACTCAGACAGCATTCTAAGAGTATTTAGAATGGACGACTCCTGGCACGGTAGTGTACCTGCAGGTAATGGAGTCACCCTCACTAAAGGTGTCTTATAGACTAAAGTAGAGAGGGATGTGCATGATTGGCAGATCACATGCTTAGGCAATTGAGTCAATCATGAGATGTCAAGTACCACACCAGATGTTGTTCTTGCACTAGATGCAATAAGTTGACATTTAATCCAATCCTGGAGAAACAGTCGGAAGCAGTTTTAGAACATAAGTGAATGTTCTAAGGATATGATAACGACAGCCTCATTCGGGAGACAGTTATCATTCCAGGCTTCCAAGGTGACTTGGACGACAGGGAGGTTGTCAGAGTTATAGTTTTCCTTCTGACGAGGGGCAGTATTTTGGACAGGTGGTCCAAGGCAATACTGAGGGAGGCATGGCGCAGGATACTGATTAAGTTCAGTTGACGATACAGTCTAAGAAGTTTGGATTTGGAGTTCATTTATGAGCTATGTCCCATCAGACATCCAGACACATTCTAAGACAGGTATTGCTCATTTCGGGAGATGGTTTTCTCCGCGAACATGAGATTTAGAGAGACATAGCAAGAAACATCAAGGCGGATCCACTCACTGAGGCTATTCCTCGAACGCAATAGTTTCGCAAACGAGCTTTGTGAGACTGACTAGTAGAGGAGTTGGGTGTTCGGTATCACACGGGCTGTGAGTATGCGACATCGCAATAATTAGCCTTGAGTGCAAGTGGGGGATTGTTGGAGATAGTGCCCTCAGAGTCAATTATTGGATCACAGGTACGTGATTGTAATGATTGATGGAGGACCTATCCCGGTAGGACAGTCTTACTCGAGATGATAGTATGCTATCTGGTTTACCTTTATCATCGTGTACTGCTTTAGGTGACCTTACAGGTCGCTATTACACGTTGGTAGAGCCCCTAGGATTCTTGCTTGACCACCAGCGGTATGAGGGCAATCATATACGTGGGAGCTGGCAGTCTATAAGCAAATCCTTAAATGGTCCCTAGTCGTCAGAGTTTCGAGACAGGGCATCGATACTCCAGAGTAGACTAGTGTATACAGTCGAGACCCCGACGAGGGGCGGTGGCCGGTCTCACAAGCCACTGGTGTCAGTTGGATCACCTAAGATGTATACAGGTGCTCATTGGGTTATGAGTACACCGGACAGGACTCGCCGGGAACATGCCAGTTGGTCATATACCAGACGTCAGATGGCAGTTCCCAGGTGACATGTGTACAGGTTAGTTCATCGACCTGGGGATCATCATTTGTCTTGTGTGAGTTCCCACTGTACTTTGATTACTACCCTACCACGGCTCAAAGGAGTCGTGCAAACAGGTTTTAGTTGGGTACAGTCCCGAGCCACATGGAGGCAGTGAGCGTATCTTCAGGGGTTCGTCTCTCCCGGTATTGGGGGTGAGGTCGCGCTGTGTCTAGGAGAGCCATTACACGAAGCCCTCGGCCGAGGTAAGGAGATTTACTGGTAGGTATTCCAGTAGTATCTCAGGGTGTTCTGGGCTACACTCCGACACGACTTGTAGCGCTTTTGGGGGTCTGACTTTTACCAACCCCCTAGGCCCGCCATGCGATGCTCATAGACGAACGGAACGGACTGTACGGATATTGTCACTGACAGGCTCAGTAGGGTTGTCAGGCTGAGTTCGCTCACAGACGTCCCTTTTAGTCAATACCTGGTAGCCCATTACGTATTGGCTTATACCTCTGACGTGCTAGTGGTTAAATCCACAACCAAGGTGTTGACGAGTCTTTAGAGTCCCCCACATTCAGTTACTCAAGCTTTCGGGCGAAAGTTGTAAAGGCCGTATGGAGATATGGTAAGGTCCGATCAGATACGTGCGGTATTGCACGGATCAGGATCGGACAGTTTGTACTATAGGCCGTATGGATATATGGCAGGGTTCGATCAGATACGTGCGGTATTGCACGGATCAGGATCGAACGGATATTACTAGCCGGCTTTGGTTTAAGCCGGATCCTAGTATAGTACAGTGTAGATTTGTCTCATTGCATTTGTATTTTGGTCGGATTACAAATGCGGGTGTGTATGCACAGTATCGGGGTTTTCCTGTAATTTATTACGGGTCCAGTTTTCTGGAGTTGCCAGTTTGCTTTCCGTTTCGGCCAATTTCCTTTGTATCGTTCATTGGCCGAAGATTGGTGGAGGAGGGCTTATTTGCATTGTTGCAAATAAGTATTTGTGGAGGGGGTCTTTGCTTATTGTTTTATCATGATGGTGCACCATCCTTTGACCATGCTTGACTTTCTTTGTGTCATGATGGCATGACTTTTGTGGACATGATTGTTGATGATGAGAGATGGTTGTTAGTTGAGTGTTGGAATTATAGTGTGATCATTATCTCTCATGATACCCCTTTTTCTCTCTCCTTGATTATTGGCTAACACTCATTCCTTTGTGTGGCTCTCTTATGATTCATTCTTTTCTCACCCCACCACCATGTCATGGCCGGCCAAGACTTGGCAAGGGCTGTCCAAATTTTTGGATAGTGGAATTTTGTTCATTTCATGCTCCAAAAATCCCCTAGTTCCTCCACATAATTCTTGTATCATCCCTCCACCAAAATGGCACGTCCATGAATCCCAAAATGAGACATAGCCTCTACACTATATTCTACAGCAAATCTTGGGCATGTCGACTAGCCAGCTTCGTGCCCGAGTTGCCTCGTCATTGAGGTGGGAGCCCGTAAAAGAAGTAGGCGATGTGGTGCACTTCCGGCGACGAGGTGGAGACAGGACATTCCGAAGGACATCGGGACGACGACGAGAAGACCGGAGGACTTGGATCAGTCGGTATATCTCTCTTCCCTTTCTTGTAGTTAGCTAGGACTAGTTAATGGTTCGATCCGGGTATTAGTGCGTGGTGGTGCCAGTTCATGAAAAATTAAAGTTTATCACCGCTTCCGCATTTGGCCGTCGGATTGACGGCCGGGGCGCCGCCGTGCACTTACACGTTTTTGGGGGTTTGACTTTTACCAACCCCCAGACCCGCCATGCGATGCTCATAGACGAACGGACCGGACTGTACGGATATTGTCACTGATAGGCTCAGTAGGGTGTCAGGATATGTTCGCTTATCGACGTCCCTCTTGGTCAATAGCTGGTAGCCCGTCATGTATGGCTAATACCTCTGACGTGCTAGTGGTTAAATCCACAGCCATAGTATTGACGAGTCTTTAGAGTCCACCACACACAGTTACCCAAGTTTCGGGCGAAACGCTGTAGAGGCCGTATGGAGATATGGCAGGGTTCGATCAGATACGTGCGGTATTGCACGGATCGTGATCGGATGGATTTTACTAGCCGGCTTTAGCTTAAGCCGGATCCTAGTATTAGATAGTGTAGATTTTGTCTCTTTGCATTTGTGTTCAGTGGGAATACAAATGCGGGCATGTATATGCAGTCACGGGGTTTTCCTGTAATTTATTACGGGATCAGTTTTCTGAAGTTGCCAGTTTGCATTCCGTTCCGGCCAGTTTTCTTTTGTTCCTTCGCGGCTGGACTTTTCGTTGGATGGGGTTATTTGCAGTTTGCAAATAACTTATTAGTGGAGGGGTTTCTTGCTTATGTGTGGCTTCATGATTGTTCTTTCATCATGAGATGCTTTTTGAGTCCATTCCTTTGCTTTCATGTGATGGTTTTGTGATTTGATGAGATGAGAAGTGGGTGTGACCTTTTTCTTATTGATTCTTATTCTTTTTCTTCTCTTAATTATTCATTCTTTTCTCACCACCATATTGAGGAGGGGCCAGCCACTTTGGGGAAGGGAGGGGTTTTCAATTTGGCAAGAGGGAAATTTCTTCATCTCATTTTCTTGCCACCAAAATTCCTTAGCAAAGTTCCCTTGTTGTTTTCTCCACCTACACATCCATGGCAACTTCATATACTCCAAAGAGACATGGTTTCTACACTTGCCTACAGCATCCCTTGGACACGTCGGCTATCCAACTTCGCGCCCGAGTTGCCTCGGTCCAGAGGTGGGAGCCCGTAAAAGTATCCGGCTACGTGGTGCCCTTTCCGACGAGGAGATGACGGACGGAGATTCCACGGGAGATCGGAGTGGAGACGAAGACCGAAGGACGCGGATCGCTTGGTATACTTCTCTACCCATCTTGTTGTTTTCTAGTAGCTAGGTTAATGGCCCGATCAGGGATAAAAGTGCGCGGTGGTGCCGGTTTGCTAGTTTGCAAAGTTTTTCGTTTCCGCGTTTCCGGCGTCTGATCGACGGCCAGGGCACCGCCGCGGACTTACTCTGGTATCAGAGCCACGCCATTAACCTTGCCTAGCTTGCTCTAGTATGTTTAAAGACTCGATCGAACAAAATCCCAAAAACCGTATTTTTAGTGCATGTGTTTTCTGTCGAAATTTTTTCTGCTCAAAAAATTTTTCTGGTCATTGCAGAAACACAAGAAGGACATTCTAAGAATTCTGGTAAAATTTGATGCAGTGATCCTTTAGTACGACCGCGGAAACGCGGCCAAACCCATGGTTTCGCCACGGTTCCGCGGTGGGAAAATGTCTTCATTGCACAAAATTTTTCTAGTAAGCGTGTTAGAAATAGGGGTTTTGGGATATTCTTTTTGGGCCCAGATTTTCTGTGAGTGCTACAGTGATGCTTGGGGCCCACTTCGATAAATTTATTCGATCGGATATTTTAAACATGCTAGTTCACAGTATTTACATTATATCTGCGACCGTGAATGTCATTTGATCGGTAAATCCTGTCTAACTACTATAACCCTTTTAGATGGATTTGCGAACGTGACATTCACGTTGATGTTCTGTGTTGTGCTGTATTGTTGCGGATTGGTCGTGGGGGATAGCCTGGATGCAATGTTAGTACATTTTAGTTTATTATGTACATTTGATATTGCGGGGTGAGCGTCCGACATGTGGACTGCCGTCATTGACTGTTTGTATTATTCTTTTGGGGCACGACCGGGTCGAGGTCGATGTACCCGTTGTATGTATATTTTACTTTCTGTACTAGGATTACCCCGCGGAGGGGTGCACGGATAGCCGGATTCTAGAGGGCAACAAGCCCGCATCTCATGGTGTTGAGACGGAAGGGGCTTTACTCTAGAATTGGCGGGCTATTCGCCGCACTCGTAGGGGGTACAGGTTGACCAAGGAGGGGTGCCCAAGTTACCGGATTCCGTGAAGTGCTGGGTGGTCCATTCACATTGCTGAAGGGGGCTGCCTCGCTTCAGGTTTTGGCGGGTAACTTGCCGCGCCCGTAGGGGTCTAGGATTTCATTGCACAGGCTATCCACACGACCAAGGAAACGTCGGGTTCCAGCAGCGGCTCTGTGAAACCCGGGGATCCCAGATATCTGTATTATTCTGTGATGCTGTACATTTCTGTGATGTTGCATTTTTATCACGCCTTGAGCGAAAATTATATATTATATATAAACTAATAGATGTTGTATAAGTTTTGCATCCGCGCTAGTCAAGTCCCCGCTCTGTCGTTAGTTAAGTAACCTAACGGGTGATGACGGGACCCAGTGGCGAATGCGGATGGCATATACGTACATCATTATTTTCGTTCTTTTGTGGTGTGATCAATTGATGGGACTGCGTTGATTCGGATCAATGCAAGTTAAACAAACCTATTCTGATATTGTTGGAACACTTTTTCAAAAAGCTGTTATTGCAAGGGCGTTCTCTTTTGTTTTGCATCGTGGTATTCAGTTGGAATATCCCGCACCTCATTCTACGGGGAAAGAGCCGAGATCCCTTCACCGGGAGTGAACTCTTTAGCAAAGGTTTTCGTCACTATATTTTTAAAAGCTATCCATTCCTTCAACGATATCAAGTTCATTACGTTAAAAGTTTTCGCCAAAAACCATTCATAGCCCTCCATCATTTCGGTTAAAAATTCGGTAGTATTCAAGCTATGTATTTTGACCTCACGCCAAGGCATAGTGATTGGTAGCTGCCGGATATTTATCTGTTGTATAGATAAATGCGTTTGTTTGGGACAGTCGTACTACTATTTTGGCCTACGTCAAGGGTATATACGGGTGGGCTCAAATTAACCTGGATAATGATGGGTAGAACTTGACATGTGACTTATGATATTTTGACCTCACGCCAAGGTCATAAGAGCATGGGGCAAAAATCACATCGGGAGTTTCTAAAGAAACTGAAACTTGCCAGATATGCGCATACCTTCTGGAGTGTGATAACGTGAGCGGATTCCGTCACGTTATCATGCGATGATAGTTGGATCCCGATTCCCACTGATGAGTTGGTTTACTCCTCGGGTGATCCCGGCTAATTCTTCTTTCAGGTTTGGGGAAGAATTTGACGTTACAGTGGGAGGTTTCCTGATTAGATAAAGTGATAACCATTCTGATCTAGGTTAGAGTGCACGCTGAGTGTTTCTTTTCTCTCTCTCTTTAGCAGCGACCATTGACCCGATCCTAAGACTATGATTCAGTGACCAAGTTGACCGAACTTTCTTAACACTGGCTTTTGGATTGTCAGAGTTGCAAACCTCATTGCCACTCCTACTTTTACCCTTTTCTCCAGGACACCCCGTATTACTACGAACGTCCACTTCCATTGGAAAAAACCATCGTATGGTTATATACGAACTCGAAGGAATTCGAGGATGGTTTCCGGTTCTGGAGAAAACGAATAGGACTATTCAGTTGTCTTTTCCTTTTACCTTCTCTCAGGTTGCGAGTACTCCTTGGTTTAGGAGATAGTACACCTATTACGCAAATTGGATAGTCTTCTTCCAAACCATAGGCTGGTGCTGAACGGTAGGGAATGATGAAAACCAACTAGCCTAAACGGTGTACAGAAGGTATTAAGTTAAGACAAAGAAAGGGATTAGTAAGAGGGCAAAGTAAATTGCGACTGCTATTCACGACCAAACCAAATATTTCTTCGCCAATCCTAGATCACCTTTGTATTTCTCCAGGACACTCCGTATCACTACGAAGATCCCAAGTTTATTGGATACTCCATCGTATGGTTATATACGAACTCGAAAGGAACTTGTTCCAGTTCGGGGATGGATCCCAGTTCAGGAGAAATAGGAATAAGGTTTATTCAGGTGTCTTTTATCTTCACCTTCTCTCGCGTTGCGGGTGCTCCTAGGATTAGGACAGTACACCCATTATGCTTTTTGGATAGTCTTCTTCCAAACCATAGGCTGGTGCCGAACGGTAGGGAAGGAAGAAAACCATTTGTCCTAAAAGGGTGTACAGAAGGTAATGACTAAAGACATATAAAGGGATTTAGAGAAGTGGAAAAGAATTATACGGTTATAGTTGTGAATCTGGATAATGGAAGAGGCATTACTAGGAATACCGGGATACCCCATCGAAATATTTCAATGTTTCAGTTTCACTATGTACTGTTAAAAGAAAACTGATTTCCCAATTAGACACTTACTCCAGGGTATGTATTTACCAGATTTGATTCTCACATCTGTATGGTTTTACAGATGATGAGTAGGAGTAAATTATTGGGAATTAGGTGATCATCCTCATTATATCGGGATTCGTTGTAATTGGTGATATTTGAGGAAATCACCTGAGTTGTTTGCCGGTCGGCAAATATATGGTTTTGAATATCCGTTGTTATACACCAATTTCAAATTGATATAACTGTACGTCTATTTTTATAGAGTGAGACATACCTTTTTGAAATTATGTTTATGACATTTACCTATACCAGTGGATGGTTAGGTAAGGAGCATTGAACAGCGGTGTAATTCTTCTTAACCAAAAGTACAGTTTTCAACCTACGACACACAGTGAATGATTCATTTGACTCAAGGGACTTGTACAGAGTATTATATATTGTCCAGTGTCCATTAGGACAGAGGGGTTGGTCCTCGTACGATATTCTTTTTACTTATGACTTCCCTAGTTCTTAGACACGTGTTTCGTAGAAACACAGGGTCTAAGTTTTGAGGAGTTATAGGTATAAGAATAAAGTAGTGAACCAGGTATTACAAGTATCGGGATTCTTCAAAGTGATCGAAGATGTAGATACTTGTATGTGGTATTCAGTTGATAGTAATGGTTAAGAGAACTTGCTTCTCTTCCAGGTTACTCATAATTGGAAGTACTCCTAAGTTGAGTAACGCTGATCGGCCTCCTTCCATTTAGTGGACATGCACCGGAGACAGCTGCATGATTTGAATCTAGTTCAATTAAATCAGTGCCTCTGTTTCTATATTGGATATAGAACAGTTCATATCTTGACATTGTTAAGGTACGGGGAGTTGTCCGGCTTATGCTTAAAACCAGACTCCGGATAACTCAAGGCACGTTTCCGTAATGGCTGTTTATGGGTTGACCCAGGCTATGACGAGGGTTGACTTTCTACCATCTGGAAGATCAATAGCGATATTGTTCTTGACTCGCCACAGTTTTAATTAAAAATAGATTTTTTTCAGAAAACAGTAGTGGGAGTATGGTAGAACTGGAAGTGATTCCAGAACCGCAAACGATTATTGAAGATTTGATAAGAGCCTAAAGATTCAATCTGGTTTGACATTCCATTGGCCACTCCGCAGATACGGTGGGTAACCTCAGGCATTCGAGAGGTACTTCGGTATGCTCAAGGACGGTGGCAGGGAGGTTCTTGTTTACCCAGACTTGCCATTGCTGTTGTTCCAGACTATGAGACCCGGCAGGAGGATGAGTATAGCGTCGTTCTAAACTGGCTTTAGAAGTGCACGTCTATATGACTCTGCCAGAGGGTTGTCGTGGTCAGTGGGAGCAGCGGAAGCGTGGTGGACAAGTGGCTTATGTTTATTTATAGACTAAAGCAGATATAGCGGAGATAGATCGTCTATTTCTGATGTGACAGTCATAGGTTTGACTTCATCAGAATAGGGGATGGATCTGTTAAGAAGGTAGTAGGTTGTGATGTCCTGGTATTTGATGGCATACACAGAGTAGGAAGTAATATTCCTATACTACGATCGGTTATACTTTGGTCGTCATACAGTGGTTTCTCCACATAGGACTTGGATATTATATCAGACATTCCGTTTACTAGATCTATGATTTTAGATCTAGATTTGGATGGTTTCCCAATCTGGGTACTTAGACACCATTCTATGAGTATTTAGAATGGACGACTCCTGGCATGGTGAAATACCTGCAGGTAATGGAGTCACCCTCTCTAAAGGTGTCTTACAGACTAAAGAGGAGAGGGATGCGCATGATTGGCAGACCACTTGCTTAGGCAATTGAGTCAATCATGAGATGTCAAGTACCACACCAGATGTTGTTTTTGTAGTAGGTGCAATAAGTTAATATTGATCCAATCCTGGAGAAACAGTCGGAAGCAGTTTTAGAACATAAGCTGACAATCTAGGGATATGATAACGGCAGCCTCCTTCAGGAAACGGTTATCATTCCAGGCTTCCAAGGTGACCTGGATGGCAGAGTGACTGTCAGAGTTATTGTTTTCCCTCTGACGAGGGGTAGTATTTTGGACAGGTGGTCCAGGTGGATACTGAGGGAAGGAATGGCGCAGGATACTGATTAAGTTCAGTTGACGATACAGTCTAAGAAGTTTGGATTTGGAGTTCACTTATGAGCTAGGTCCCATCAGACATCCAGACACATTCTAAGACAGGTATTGCTCATTTCGGGAGATGGTTTTCTCCGCGAACTTGAGATAGAGAGAGACATAGAAAGAAACACCACAGCGGATCCACTCACTGAGGCTATTCCTCGAATGCAATAGTTTCGCAAACGAGCTTTGTGAGACTAACTAGTAGAGGAGTTGGGTGTTCAGTATCACACGGGCTGTGAGTATGCGACATCGCAATAATCAGCCTTGAGTGCAAGTGGGAGATTGTTGGAGATAGTGCCCTCAGAGTCAATTATTGGATCACAGGCACGTGATTGTAATGATTGAGGGGAGGACTTGTCCCAGTAGGACAGTCTTACTCAAGATGATAGTATGCTATCTGGTTTATCTTTATCATCGTGTACTGCTTTAGGTGACCTTACGAGTCGCTATTACACGTTGATAGAGCCCTTAGGATTCTTGCTTCACTACCAGCAGTATGAGGGCGATCATATACGTGGGAGCTGGGGTCTATAAGCACATCCTTAAAAGGTCCCTAGTCGTGGGAGTTTCGAGACAGGGCATTGATACTCCAGAGTAGACTAGTGTATACAGTCGAGACCCCGACGAGGGGCGGTGGCCGGTCTCACAAGCCACTGGTGTCAGTTGGTTCACCTAAGATGTATACAGGTGCTCATTGGGTTATGAGTACACCGGACAGGACTCGCCGGGAACCTGCTAGTTGGTATTATACCTGACGTCAGATAGCAGTTTCCTGGTGACATGTGTACAGGTTAGTTCATCGACCTGAGATCGTCATTTTTCTCGTTTGAGTTCCCACTGTGCTTTGATTACTACCCTACCACGGCTCAAAGGATTCATGCAAATAGGTTTTAGTTGGGACAGTCCCGAGCCACATGGAGACAGTGAGCGGATCTGCAGGGGTTTGTCTCTCCCGGTATTAGGGGTGAGGTCGCTCTGTGTCTAGGAGAGCCAGTACATGAAAAGTCCTTGGCCAAGGCAGGAGATTTTCTGGTAGGTATTCCAGTAGTATCTCAGGGTGTTCTGGGCTACACTCCGACACGACTTGTACCGCTTTTAGGGGTCTGACTTTTACCAACTGCCCAGGCCCGCCATGAGATGCTCATAGACGAACGGACCAGACTGTATGGATATTGTCACTGATAGGCTCAGTAGGGTGTCAGGATGAGTTCGCTCATCGACGTCCCTTTTGGTCAATAGCTGGTAGCCCATCACGTATGGCTAATACCTCTGACGTGCTAGTGGTTAAATCCACAGCCATAGTATTGACGAGTCTTTAAAGTCCACCACACACAGTTACTCAAGTTTCGGGCGAAACGCTGTAGAGGCCGTATGGTGATATGGCAGGGTTCGATCAGATACGTGCGCTATTGCACGGATCGTGATCGGACGGATTTTACTAGCCGGATCCTAGTATTAGATTGTGTAGTTTTTGTCTCTTTGCATTTGTGTTCAGTGGGAATACAAATGCGCGCATGTATATGCAGTCGCGGGGTTTTCCTGTAATTTATTACGGGATCAGTTTTTTGAAGTTGCCAGTTTGCATTCCGTTCCGGCCAGTTTTCTTTTGTTCCTTCACGGCCGGACTTTTCGTTGGAGGGGGTTATTTGCAGTTTGCAAATAACTTATTAGTGGAGGGGTTTCTTGCTTATGTGTGGCTTCATGATTGTTCTTTCATCATGAGATGCTTTTTGAGTCCATTCCTTTGCTTTCATGTGATGGTTTTGTTATTTGATGAGATGAGAAGTGGGTGTGACCTTTTTCTTATTGATTCTTATTCTTTTTCTTGTCTTGATTATTCATTCTTTTCTCACCACCATATTGAGGAGGGGCCGGCCACTTTGGGGAAGGGAGGGGTTTTCAATTTGGCAAGAGGGAAATTTCTTCATCTCATTTTCTTGCCACCAAAATTCCTTAGCAACGTTCCCTTGTTGTTTTCTCCACCTCCAGATCCATGGCAACTTCATATACTCCAAAGAGACATGGTTTCTACACTTGCCTACAGCATCCCTTGGACGCGTCGGCTAGCCAACTTCGCGCCCGAGTTGCCTCGGTCCAGAGGTGGGAGCCCGTAAAAGTATCCGGCTACGTGGTGCCCTTTCCGACGAGTAGGTGATGGACGGAGATTCCGCGGGAGATCGGAGTGGAGACGAAGACCGAAGGACACGGATCGCTTGGTATACTTCTCTACCCATCTTGTTGTTTGCTAGTAGCTAGGTTAATGGCCCGATCCGGGATAAAAGTGCGCGATGGTGCCGGTTTGCTAGTTTGCAAAGTTTTTCGTTTCCGCTTTTCCGGCGTCGGATCGACGGCCGGGGCGCCGCCGCTTACTTACAAATACTACTGACCATCCATAAGAAATGGCGGAGGATTACGGCTGGTTTTTGGCGAAAAACCTTTAACGTAATGAACTTGATCTCGTTGAAGGAACCTGATAGCTTTTTATAAAAAATATAGTGGTGAAAAATCTTTTGCTAAAGAGGTTACACCCGGTGAAGGGATCTCGGCTCTTTCCTCGTGGAATGAGGTGCAGGATATTCTAACTGAATACCCTGATGCAAAACAACTTGTAATTGATTATATTTGAAGTTATTACCCTGACGTAAACTTCTGCCCAAGGGGTCACTCCTGGTGAAGGGATCTCGGCCCTTTCCTCGTCGAATGAGGTGCTGGATATTCTAACTGAATACCACTATGCATAACAGAAGGAAACGTCTTTGTAATAACTCCTTTTAAAATTTGTTCCAACAACATGAAATATAGGTTAGTTTTATCCTTGTATTAATAAGGATCAATGCAGTCCCATCAATTAATCACACCAGAAAAGAAAGAAAAATATAATGTATGTATATGCCTGATTGGTAGAGATTCTGCGTGTTCAAGTTTTAGTTAATTACCGCAATCAAGACGGTTTCGCTTGTAGCTAGCCGGTTGAGTACGGGTCGTCCGCGGGGAGATGGGAATCTTTTTCTATGTGCTTTAACGAGTTAAGTCCAGTTTTCCAGATTTGTTTGTGATTATCTAAGTGTTAAAATGATATGTAAAGTGAGCTTGTTAGGGTTAGGATTAGGTTAGTTTGAGTTAGGAGTCCCTCACTTCTTTCATTGCCACTCTTAATATCGGTGTTACGGTAATCGGCAACAACGGGGATTAGCACGACTAGGAAGGAACTTGCGAGTATAAGCTAGGCTTTCCAACGCTTAAGTTCTTCCTTTTGGTGCTTGTCCGTCCATTCTTGGCTCTTAGCCATAACCTCCGGTTAATTCAACCACAACCGGTCTCACTACGGAATCACCGCTATCATGTAGGATAGGGTGCCGTGAGGAGCGGATTGTGGTTCAATTAACGGGAGTCGATTTAAGATGTTGGGCAAGGAAAGAGTGAGAGAGATTTCCTTCTCTCAAACTTCCCTTATCCTACCCTAACAAGTATGAAACTACTCACACATCATAATGAAAAGAAAACAAAACAAAAGAGGAAGATAGAAAGAAGGAGATTAGGAGATAACAACTAGCTATTTGCGACCTCACCTTGGCAAGGATCAAGCGTAAGCATCATGGTTGTTTTAAGGATAAAGAAAAAGAGAAAGAAAGAAACAACAAGAAATAACAACAACTAAGTTATCAAATGAAAATTACAACAATTAACAAGTTAACTAAAGAACAAGACAAGCATGATAAGTAAACGGTTCTTCTTTATTCATCATTCTTCACTCACAAAAGCTCACTACAAGATTTTTAATGGAGAAGAGATGAGAAGAGGAAGAAGAAACAAGTATTCTAAACCTAGAAAAATACAAGATTATGCACCCTTGGCTTCACAAGGTTCTGGGCTATTTATAGGCAGGGAAATGGAAATCTAGGGCAAAATTCTGCCTGTACATAGAAAGACCAAAATACCCCTGAAAGATGACAGCATGTGGCGCCAGTACGGCCGCGGAACCGCGGCCTAGACCCCCTATTGGCCGCGGTTCCGCGGCCCTATAGAAGAGTTGGGGCATGGGCTTTTTGGTACTTCCCTGGTTTGCTGTGTACTTCATTCTGGTATATGTTTTTTCTCAAGTTGTCTTCACGATTTTTCCAGAATTTCTGTTGATCAAAAGGTGGATCTTTTGTCATGATTTTCTTGAGCACCGCGTAGATTTCTTGGTCTTGGTGTTGCCATTGTGCTTTGTGCATGAAGGTGACAACCGATTTGTCATTTTGTCTCTTAAACTGGTGTCTGGCAACATACGGATGAAGAGCGGAGACCGTGTTTTATCAGCGGTTGGCAGGAACCCGGGTTTTGTCGTGTTTTTCCATGAATTTCACCGTTTGGAGCCGAGAACCTGTATCCTGCAATTGACTAGCAAACACGGCTCAAGAGTACCTACCGATATGCAATGTGATAAAAATTGGGCGGTATGAAAATGCAAAAATCTGATATGAACAAATACCCCCAAACTTATCATTTGCTCGTCCCGAGCAAAGCCAATTTATTCACAAAAAATTTCCTAACCTCACTTTCGCAGGGAACGCGATTGCACTGAGCATGTGCAACAAGCCGTTAAACCTCTAGGTGTCCCTAGTAGGAGGAGTGTTGTCTCCTGAGGGTTTTCAGCGGATACTACCCACAAAATCCGGTCAAGCTAGTTTTGCAAAATAACTATGAATCAAGCCCTAAAATTTTGTTTCAGAAAATAACAATTCTAAGTCTAGATTATCAAACCCTTATTTTTCACACCTCGCTCCTTTAACTACAGATTTTATATGTCTTTACGTGCAGTGCAAATAGTGTCGTTAAGTTTCCAGAAGGATCGATTTACGTCATCATGTCACACAATAAAGCCCAGATAAAAATTTTGAAAGGATCACATAAGTTTTATAAAGAGTTAAGCATTTTTCAAGTTTCGTTTTCCAGTAAAGTTTCAACTTTAGAATTTCTATCTTCCTTAACAAGAAACTAGTCTTATATTTCACTCCACATTTTTCTTGTTTTCATTTCATACACACCTCTGTGAACGTGCAATAGTCTTTATCATAGTATAAAACCTTCATATCTCCGCTAAAATTTTTATAAAAGCCTGTCTTTTATCAAGATTATTCTCACACAAAGAACCGTTAGGAATTTTAACTCGGAGAGAACACTTGCTTGACTTTGTTTTAATCTGGACTTTCTAGGCTTCTTAGCGAGCTTTGGGCCAATGCACCCAAACCAGTTGGCTTTAGGGCATTAGGTGTAGAAACACCCCAGCGGACTTAATTACTCAAGTTACCTAGGTCCAAAAACAAAAGACGGTTTGACGTGAAAATCATGATGATTCAATACGAACAGAGACATAACCGGCAGTTCAATTATTTTTTTGGATAAAAGACGTGTTTAGTGGGTTCGGTGTGTAATCATTCCAATCAAGTTTCAGATGGGTTATTTTTCAGACTTAGTTCCAATTAAGGCATCAATAACATTCCTTCAAATTCACTTCACTTCATAAACTATTCTTGATATTACTTATTTCTGAACAAACCAATTTGATCCTCAGAAAATCATTTATCCATTTAAAAGTTTTTAGACATAAAAAGACTTGTCATCTAATTTCCAAAACTCACGACACGTGTAGTGTGATGTAAAGACGTATATCAGCTATAGTTAATTTCAAAGGAGAGTTATCTTTCAGGTTTTCAAAATCTAAACATAAGATTTAGTTATTCTTATTTTATCAAACAAAACCGTCGAAATGTTGAATCAGAATCCTCCTACTAGCTAACTTGACAAAAAAGTTTTTATGTTTTTAGAAAATTTTCAGATTTTTATGGATTTTAATATGCAGATGCAAAATATACATATGAATGCGAAGGTAAGAAATGCGTACCGAGTGTTCCCCCAAACTTAAACTGGACAGTGTCCTCACTGTCATTGCATGAAGAGATCATTTGAAGGGTCAAAATTGTCGGTTAGCGATATACAATTTTTTTTTGTTTTTGTTTTTAAAGAAAAGAAAAAGAAAAAGAATATCCACAAATATATACAAAATGGTATATACATACCCCCAAACTTATTTGGAACAGTGTCCACTTGTTCTTGGCTGGATAACCGAAGTTTGGAGGTAGGCAGAGGAAGATTAGGCAGGGTAAACTGGCTCCTGTAAGAACAGGAGCTCCTCTGTTGGTTCGGCGCTAAGGTACGGTTTAAGTCGGTGTCTGTTCACTTTGAAAAATGAACCGTCGTTTGGATTTTCCAAATCCACAGCGCCATGCGGATACACATTCTGCACAAAATACGGCCCTTTCCAGCGAGATCTGAGCTTTCCTGGATGGAAGTGTAGTCGGGTGTCGTAAAGCAATACCTGTTGACCAGGTACGAAAGTTTTGCGGAAAAGGTGTTTATCGTGAAACACCTTCGTTCGGTTCTTAACGACAACCGCGTTATCGTAAGCCTCATCCCTAAGCTCGCTCAGTTCGTTCAACTGCAGCTTCCGATGGCTGCCCGCAGTTTCGAGAGACAGATTCAGCTCCTTTATCGCCCAAAATGCGCGATGCTCTATTTCGACAGATAGGTGGCAGGCTTTTCCGTACACAAGCCGATAGGGAGACATGCCAAGGTCGGTCTTATAAGCGGTTCGAAATGCCCAAAGGGCATCAGTGAGTTTCAACGACCAATCCTTACGGTTCTTAGAAACCGTCTTCTCCAGTATCTGCTTGATTTGCCGATTTGAAACTTCGGCCTGCCCGCAGGTTTGGGGGTGGTAGGGCGTGGATAGCTTATGATTAATGGAGTATTTCCGCATCAAGGCCTCGAAAGTCTTATTGCAGAAATGGCTTCCATTGTCGCTAATGATCGCTCGGGGGTGCCCAAAACGGGAGAAAATGTTTTCTTTAAGAAACCTAATGAAAACCTTGTTGTCGTTAGTCCGGCTGGGCACAGCCTCGACCCATTTAGAGCGTAATCAACAGCGAGAAGGATGTACAAGTTCCCAAAAGAGCTGGGAAACGGCCCCATGAAATCTATCCCCCAAACATCGAAAATCTCCACAACCAAGATCGGTTGGAGCGGCATCTCGTTCCTCCGGGATATCCGGCCCAAGTGTTGGCACCGGGAGCAAGTCTTGCAATAGTCATGAGCGTCTTTGAAGAGTTGTGGCCAGTAGAAACCACATTGCAAGATCTTCTCAGCTGTCTTTCTGGGGCCAAAATTCCCGCCACACGCTTGATCGTGGCAAAATGACAGCACACTCTTGAATTCCTCGTCAGGGACACACCGACGAATAATCTGGTCGGGACAGTACTTGAACAAATAGGGTTCGTCCCAGTAAAAGTGTTTTACTTGGGATAAGAAGCGAAGTCTGTCCTAACTTGACCATTCAGTCGGTAGTAATCCCGTGGCCAAATAGTTCACAATATCTGCGAACCAGGGTTCGTAAGATACTGTCAAGAGCTGTTCATCCGGGAAAACGTCGTTGATCGGAATTGGAAGCGAAGGCGAAGAAGGAAGTCGTGAGAGATGGTCGGCAACTATGTTTTCACATCCTCGTTTTTCCTTAATGACAAGGTCAAACTCTTGAAGCAAGAGGATCCAACGTATTAGCCGAGATTTTGCATCTTTCTTCGCAAAAAGATGGCGCAGAGCAGAATGGTCTGTGTAGACGATGACTGGAGAGCCGATGAGGTAGGGCCTGAACTTTTCTAAAGCAAATACAACAGCCAAGAATTCCTTCTCAGTTGTTGTATAATTGAGTTGGGCATCGTTCAGGGTTCGGCTCGCATAATAGATTACGTGCGGCATCTTGTTGATGTGTTGTCCAAGGACAGCACCAATGGCAAAGTCGGATGCATCGCACATAATCTCAAATGGGTGCATCCAGTCAGGCGAAGAAAGAACGGGAGCAGAAGTGAGTGAGCTTTTCAATGACTCGAATGCAGTCACACAGCTCGAGTTGAAGTCGAATGGCGTATCCTTGGCCAGTAAAAGAGTCAAGGGCCTAGCAATCTTGCTAAAGTCCTTGATGAACCGTCTATAGAAACCGGCATGGCCAAGGAAGGCTCGGATATCTCTGACGCATCGTGGAGGAGGGAGATTGGAAATGACCTCAATCTTCGCTTTGTCAACCTCTATGCCATTTTGCGAGATGATATGTCCTAAGACAATACCTTCGCGCACCATGAAGTGGCACTTCTCCCAATTCAAAGTGAGATTCTTGTCCTTACATCGGGTAAGGATAGCGTCAAGATGCAGCAAACACTCGTTGAAGGAATCGCCGAAGATGGAGAAATCATCCATGAAAATCTCCAGAAATTTTTCCACCATGTCTGAGAAGATTCCCATCATACACCGCTGGAAGGTAGCGGGCGCATTGCATAACCCAAAGGGCATGCGTCGATATGCAAACGTGCCGAAAGGACAAGTGAATGTGGTCGTGTCCTGGTCTTTTTCGGCGATGGGAATCTGATTATAGCCGGAGTAGCCATCAAGAAAGCAGTAGTACTCGTGTCCGGCCAATCGTTCAAGCATCTGGTCAATGAAAGGTAGCGGAAAGTGGTCTTTCCGTGTTGCGGCGTTGAGTTTTCTATAATCAATGCATACTCGCCACCCAGTTTGGGTGCGAGTAGGGATTAACTCGTTCGCCTCGTTGGTTATGACCGTGATGCCCGACTTCTTGGGGACAACATGAATGGGGCTCACCCACTGGCTATCAGAGATAGGGTAAATGATACCACTATCTAGACATTTTACGATCTCCTTCTTCACAGCCTCTTTCATGACTGGATTGAGCCGTCTTTGTGGATCTCGGGCTGGTTTGGCTTCATCCATCAGATGAATGTGATGTTCAACGATCAGGGGACCAATCCCCTTGATGTCCGCCATGGACCAGCCAAAAGCTTGCCTGTTGCTGTGCAAGACTGCGAGAAGGGCTTTCTCTTGCTCGGGAGCTAGAGAAGCCGAGATGATGACAGGCAGGGTCTCGTTCTCACCTAAGTAACCGTACTTAAGGTGAGACGGCAAAGGCTTGAGTTCGAGCGTTGGAGGTGAAACGATGGAAGGCAAGATTGGTGAAACGGTCTCGAACTCAAAAGATTCCAGCAAAGGTTCAAAACGAGTGTAAGCGACCGAGTCGGATGGTTCAGGTAACTCATCCGGAAATTTGAAGGATTCAAACTCGGGTGGTGAGCGGCTAAGATCGTTGGAGAACGTGAAACACTCGTAGTCGTTGTTGGGCGCAGAAACAACAGCAGGTTCGAGGAGGAACGCACTAGTGGCGTCAAGATTATCGTGATCAAACAGAAACTCCTCGAATTCACATTCTTCTGGGGTGATCTCCTAGATCGAGCAGACGTCCAGTATATGAGCATTAGGTTCGGAGGGCTGATTCCCCAACCTAAAAATGTTGAGTTCAATCGTCATATTTCCAAAAGATAGGTTCATCGAACCATTGCGACAATTGATCACAGCATTTGAGGTTGCAAGGAATGGGCGACCGAGTATCACCGGAATTTGATTCCGGGGGTTAGCTACAGGCTGTGTGTCTAACACAATGAAGTCAACGGGGAATATGAAGTCCCCGACTTTGATTAACACATCCTCTAGCTCACCCCTAGGATGGGTGATCGATCGGTCGGCCATTTGGAGAGTGCAGTGCGTGGGTTTCAGCTCTCCGACGCCTAATTGCTCGTATACTGAGTACGGAAGTAGGTTAACACTGGCACCAAGATCTAATAGTGCACGGTTGATGTTCTTATCCCCAATGGTAATAGAAATCGTAGGACAGCCATGGTCCTTCCGTTTTTGTGGTAAAGATTGGGTAAGGGCATCACTCACAGCACTAGCCAAGAAAACTTTCTTGGGTACCTGAGACTTCCTCTTTTTCGTGCACAAGTCCTTTAAGATTTTAGCGTAGGACGGGACTTGTTGGAAAGCATCTAAAAGAGGAATGTTAATGTTAACCTGCTTAAATAACTCCAGAATCTTCTCCATTTGAGGATTTTGTTTATTAGACCTCAACCGGTTTGGAAATGGGACATTTTTAAAATTGGTTGAGTCTAATGCTTGTGGAGGAGATTGTGGAGTAGGAACAGATCCCAGAACAGGTGTTTTCGTGGAGTGAGAAGTGGGTCCATTCAAAGTAGAAGAAGAGGAAGGAGAGCCTTGTGAAGAACGGAGAATAGGCTCAGAAGATGAAGAAGCAGGAGACGAAGAAGAAGAAGTAGAAGAAGCGGCCGGGGTGTCATCATTGATCCGTGTGCCGATGTTGTTTTGCAGCATCCTTCCCGATCTCAATATGGTCACGGCACTCACATTATGATTCTATTGTTCAAGAGCAACATGTACATTCTGTGGGTGACCGGGATTTGGGAGTGGTTGGGACGGGAGCTTCCCCTTCTCTCGCTCGCTTAAGGCCGCATTCAGTTGTGCAAACTGGGCCTCGATGGTTTTGATGCTTTGCCCGTGAGCGGCAGTATGTTGCACTAAGGACTGAATGGAAGACTGGATGTTTGCGGTGGATTGAGTCGATTGTTTGACGAACGCCACCAGACTTCGTTCGAGCGAGGAAACCTTATCGTTGTTTGACGGAACAAAGTTGTTTGGTGGAAAAGAATTATTGGGTGCAAAGTTGTTCGTCTGATTTTGGAAAGGTTGGGGTTGGAAGGGTTGCTGAAACTGCTGTTGAGTTTGTTGTTGCGGTTGTTGTTGCGGCGGAGGGGCCCTTTAGAAATTGTTGCCTTGGAATTGATTCTGATTCTGATTCCAGGCGAAATTGGGGTGGTTCCTCCAACCGGGATTGTAGGTGGAAGAGTATGGATCATTCCTCGGTCTTTGCTGGAATGCAGCATTAACCTGATCCTGTCCTTGCGATGGTGGATTGTAAGGACACTCTTCGGTCAAGTGAGAAGGATCGGAACAACAAGCGCAGATGGTACGAAGGGGAAGAACAGAGGTAGGAGCAGGAGAAGAGAATTTGCTCGCTATCGCTTCAAGTTTTCTCCTTATTGCGGCCATTTCAGCTTTCATCGCAATAGAGACGTCAAGTTGGTGAATTCCTACCCTAGACTGACTGGTAGAAGTGGAGGTAGAAGAAGAAGAAGTCGGTCTGGTGCTCTCCCATTGTAGCGTTTGCTCCGCAAGGTCGTCAAAGAATTGCCACGCTTCCTCGTCAGATTTCGATAGGAAGTGGCCCTGACAGATGGTTTCTAACAACTGCTTCGTTGCTGGGTTCAGGCCCTCGTATAAGGTTTTGAAAAGTTGCCATTTCTCTATACCGTGGTGAGGACACTGAACAAGAAGGTCTTTGTACCGGTCAAAGCACTTCCAGAAGGGTTCAGAAGGAAGCTGAGAGAATTGGTTGATTTCATTGCGAATCCTTGCGGTTTTATGATTCGGATAAAATTTCTTTAGAAACGCTTTTACAAACTCGTCCCAACTGGTTATGGAGTGGGAAGCGGTGCTATACAACCATTTTTCAGCAAGATCGCATAAAGTGAACGGAATGACCCGTAAACGTATAGCATCGTCCGACAGTTGGGTAGTTTTCATCATGGCACAGACGTTTTGAAATTTGTTGATGAAGATATAGGCATCTTCAGATTCAAGCCCATGAAATCGTGGAAGCATGTTGATGAAGTGGGGCTTAATTTCAAAATTATCCCCATTGGCCGGTGGAAGAGAAAGGCAGGTGGGAAGTGCAGAACGGGTGGGATAGAAACGATCCTGGAGCGCGATTCGCTGCGGCGCTACAACAGGCGGTGGTGGTGGGTTATTGGTCTCCGTAGGAGGTGGAGCCAATCCAGGGGTAGTCAAAGAGATGTTCGGATTAAATCCTGACATCGCGGAAGAAGAGGTTGGTGATGGTGAAGGTGAAGATGTATGCACAGAATTCTGGTCAACGTCGGAGTTGGCCGGCAAAGGTAAAGGTGAAAGAGGAGTGGACGGAGTTTCGACGTCTGAGTCGATCGCGTAGTCGGTAGCGACTAACGTAACGCGGACTAGGCGGGCGCTAGTGTCCCGAGTCCAAGCGGACATACACTAAACGAGTTTAGTATAGTCAAAGCGGAGAAGGTGAGGGTAAGAAAACGTCAATGGAGAAAGGCGATGGGTGGTGGGTGAAAAATGGATTTTGGCGACAAAGGGCAAGTTTTTATAAAAGTTTTTGATTTTTTCCTTTTTTTTTTTTTTGAAAGAGCTTTACAGAAATAAGTACGGACTTACGGCTTAAAGCTATCACAAACAAGATATGCACAATCACACCTAGATCTAGTGGTCACCTAAGTCAACTAGACAGCTCCTAACTGTTCCAAAGAACTAGAAACAGGACCTCAAATCGCCTCTTCTCCGCCAATTGCGGCCAGATAAGTGCCAGGTAAGTGGGAGGTTGTCCAACGCTTTCGTGAAGTTCCTTAATTAAATAACCACTTGCCTTCGTCACACTTGCCTAGACACCGCAAAGTCAGGATAGGATAAACGGCCGATGCCTGTAATTAGTCCTCTGTCCTAATGAGCGCGAAGTCCTTAGGGCTGAGTCTAGTATTTTTTAATTTAACAATGGTCAATGCATATGCTTTTTGTGATTTCTGGGGTCCTGGGAAGGGTGATGAAATCCCCACCCAATCTGAATAGGTTTCAAGCCCCTTAAGTCCGTATTAATGAATGCAAAGCGATAACAAATCAACAGCAAACAATTTTTATTTTTAGCGCGGCGCAAAGAATCCTGCACAAGAACAGTTTATTGGAAGGGGGAAGAGAGTTTGCGCAAAGTATGCTGCAGAAAACACAGTTTATTGGAGTCCAAAGGAGTGGGAAAGAGGAAAGAGATACTCACAGAAAGAATGGCACCATGAAGGCCCCAAACGGCCGCGGTTCCGCGGCCTAAGCTTGCTTATGCCGCGGTTCCGCGGCAGTAAGGTGGGTTTACGCTTCTGGATTTCTTGGGTGGGCTTCCTTGGATGTCCTCTGCTTGTCTGGATTTGCTGAATCTTTATTTGCTCACTGTATCTGCTCCAGATTTTTACTGTAGACCGATAGCTTCGTTTCAATCCGTCGCGGTGTAGCCGCGAAATGTGGGTCTATCTTCCCACGTCTTTGGCACTGAACTTGAATTTCGTATTATCCCACGTCTTGGGCACCGAACTTGAACTTCGTATTTTCCTGCACACTTGCACAAAAACTAATCAAAAATAACAAAATGATTTTTTTACAAAGTATATTTTTTTTGTTTTGGTTATATTTATATTCACAAGTTAACCCGAAATTACACAAAGAAATAAACTACCGTCTCCCCGGCAACGGCGCCATTTGATTGGTAGAGATTCTGCGTGTTCAAGTTTTAGTTAATTACCGCAATCAAGACGGTTTCTCTTGTAGCTAGCCGGTTGAGTACGGGTCGTCCGCGGGGAGATGGGAATCTTTTTCTATGTGCTTTAACGAGTTAAGTCCAGTTTTCCAGATTTGTTTGTGATTATCTAAGTGTTAAAATGATATGTAAAGAGAGCTTGTTAGGGTTAGGATTAGGTTAGTTTGAGTTAGGAGTCCCTCACTTCTTTCATTGCCACTCTTAATATCGGTGTTACGGTAATCGGCAACAACGGGGATTAGCACGACTAGGAAGGAACTTGCGAGTATAAGCTAGACTTTCCAACGCTTAAGTTCTTCCTTTTGGTGCTTGTCCGTCCGTTCTTGGCTCTTAGCCATAACCTCCGGTTAATTCAACCACAACCGGTCTCACTACGGAATCACCGCTATCATGTAGGATAGGGTGCCGTGAGGAGCGGATTGTGGTTCAATTAACGGGAGTCAATTTAAGATGTTGGGTAAGGAAAGAGTGAGAGAGATTTCCTTCTCTCAAACTTCCCTTATCCTACCCTAACAAGTATGAAACTACTCACACATCATAATGAAAAGAAAACAAAACAGAAGAGGAAGATAGAAAGAAGGAGATTAGGAGATAACAACTAGCTATTTGCGACCTCACCTTGGCAAGGATCAAGCGTAAGCATCATGGTTGTTTTAAGGATAAAGAAAAAGAGAAAGAAAGAAACAACAAGAAATAACAACAACTAAGTTATCAAATGAAAATTACAACAATTAACAAGTTAACTAAAGAACAAGACAAGCATGATAAGTAAACGGTTCTTCTTTATTCATCATTCTTCACTCACAAAAGCTCACTACAAGATTTTTAATGGAGAAGAGATGAGAAGAGGAAGAAGAAACAAGTATTCTAAACCTAGAAAAATACAAGATTATGCACCCTTGGCTTCACAAGGTTCTGGGCTATTTATAGGCAGGGAAATGGAAATCTAGGGCAAAATTCTGCCTGTACATAGAAAGACCAAAATACCCCTGAAAGATGACAGCATGTGGCGCCAGTACGGCCGTGGAACCGCGGCCTAGACCCCCTATTGGCCGCGGTTCCGCGGCCTTATAGGAGAGTTGGGGCATGGGCTTTTTGGTACTTCCCTGGTTTGCTGTGTACTTCATTCTGGTATATGTTTTTTCTCAAGTTGTCTTCATGATTTTTCCAGAATTTCTGTTGATCAAAATGTGGATCTTTTGTCATGATTTTCTTGAGCACCGCGTAGATTTCTTGGTCTTGGTGTTGCCATTGTGCTTTGTGCATGAAGGTGACAACCGATTTGTCATTTTGTCTCTTAAACTGGTGTCTGGCAACATACGGATGAAGAGCGGAGACCGTGTTTTATCGGTGGTTGGCAGGAACCCGGGTTTTGTCGTGTTTTCCATGAATTTCACCGTTTGGAGCCGAGAACCTGTATCCTGCAATTGACTAGCAAACACGGCTCAAGAGTACCTACCGATATGCAATGTGATAAAAATTGGGCGGTATGAAAATGCAAAAATCTGATATGAACAATGCCATCCGCATTCGCCACATGGTCCCGTCATCACCCGTTAGGTTACTTAACTAACGAAAGAGCGGGGACTGAACTAGCGCGGGTTTAAAACATATACAACATCTACTAGTATATATAAATATATAATAATCGCTCCAGGCATGATAAATGCAACATCACAGAAAAGTAATAAGCATCACAGAACAATACAGATAATCTGGGATCTCCGGGTTTCACAGAGCCGCTAATGAAACCCGACGTTCCCCTGGTCGTGTGGATAGCCTGTGCAATGAAATCTAGACCCTACGGGTGCAGCAAGTTACCCGCCAAAACCTGAAACGAGGCAGCCCCCTACAGCAAAGTTAATGGACCACCCGGCACTTCATGGAATCCGGTAACTTGAGCACCCCTCCTTAGGTCAACCTGTACCCCCTACGAGTGCGGCGAATAGTCTGCCAATTCTAGAGTGAGGCCCCTTTGCCTCTCAAAGCCATGAGATACGGACCCGTTGCCCTTCAGAACCCGGCTATCCGTGCACTCCGTCGCGGGGTAAACCTAGTACAGAAATAAAAATATGTACAACGGGTACATCGACCTCATCCCGGTCGTACCCCAAAAGAATATTATACAAACAGGTAGAGACGGCAGTCCACATGTTGGACACTCGCCCAGCAATATCAAATGTACCAATAAATCCAAATAGCACTACCATTGCACACTGCTATCCACCACGACAAATCCGCAACATCACAACACAACACAGAACATCAACGCGAATGTCACGTCGCAAATCCGTAGAAAAGGACTATAGCAATTAGACGCAATTTACCGCTCAAATGACATTCCCGGTCGGAGATATAATGTAAATACTGCATACTAACAAGTTTAAAATTTCGATCGACAAAACTTCCCGAAGTGGGCCCCACGAACATCTGCTGTACAATAATAAAATATGGGCCCAAAATAATAGTACCAAAAACCACAATTTCCAATGTTAAGGTCTCTGGAAAAACATGGAGCACTGTTCCCACAAAACGGCTGCGGTTCCGCGGTGGTAATGAGGGATCACGTGCCTAAATTTTCCCAGAATTCTTAGAAAAGCCTGCTCTGTTTTCTGTGATATGTAAAATTATTTTTAGACCTCTTTTAAAATCGACAGAAACTTTAGACTTGGAATTTGTGGTTTTCGAAAATCCGTTCGATCGATGTTTTAAACGCGTTAGCACAAGTTAGTAAAGCTTAATGGTGAGGCTCTGATACCAATGTAAGTACACGGTAGCGCCCCGGCCGTCAACAGACGCCAAATGCGGAACAAAAACTTTTACAACTGGCGCTATCGTTTAGTATAACCCGGATCTGCCATTAACGCTAAACTAACATACTGTAAAGAGGGTAGAATTGTTATACCGAACGATCCGAGTCCTTCGGTCTTCAACCATCATCCCACGCTTTGTTGCAGCTGATCCGAACTCGCTCGATCTCCAGTCTCGTCGTCCAGGTGGCACCACGTCGACGGATCTTTAAACGGGCTCCCGCCTCTGAACCGAGGCAACTCGATCATCAAGTTTTCTAAAAGAGATGACCAAGATTGATGTAGAGAATGAGTAGAACACTTTGTCTTGTTACGTCCAAGGCTATGGACGAACGGTTAATGAAGTTGCCTTTTGGAATCGGGTGAAATGAGGAATCTAATTTTCTAATTTCCATGAACTAAAACTTGCATCTTTTTCCAAATGAATTACCCACACCCTCACAAGAGAGGGGCCGACCGCTTATAAGGAGGAAGGGGGTGAGTGTAGGAGAGGGGAAGGTGACCATATCCACTATCATACTTATCATGACTCATTAAGAAAAGAATGACTCACTTAAAGCATTAAATGTGAATGAATGAATCATGAAACCTAGTCATCAACCCATTAATGCAAATGAATGAGTCACAAACCCTAGTCACCATTTCTAGAATCTTCTAGAACCATGACTCACCCAAAAAGAAGAAAAGATAAATCCGTATTTACCGAATGTTAAATACGGGTGATAGAAAACTGGAAACTGGCAACTTCCAAAAGCGATCCCGAAACGAATTTCAGGATAACCCCGTAACAGTATAAACATACCCGCATTTGTATTACGACCGAATACAAATGCAACTGAGACAAAGATATTATATCTACACAGTATAATACTCGGATCCGGCTTAATCCAAAGCCCACCAGTATTATCTGCCCGAAATATGACACGTGCGTAAACGCACGTGCATTTTCCGAACCCTGCCATAAAACCATACGGCATCTACAACGTTTCGCCCGAACTTGGGAAACTCACTGTGGGGGACTCTAATGGCTCATCAATACCCTGGCACTTGGTATAACCACTAGCATGTCAGAGGTACTATCTGTACGTAACGGTTGCCTATGTATTGATTGGAAGGGAAGCTCACAAGCGAACTCATCCAGAAACCCTACTGAGCCTGACAGTGACAATATCCGTAACAGTTCGGTCCGTTCATCTATGAGTATCGCATATAGGGCCTAGGGGGCTGGTAAACGTCAGACCCCCAATAGCTGTATAAGTCGTGTCAGAGAGAGAGAAGCCCTGAACACCCTGAGATACTACTGGAATGCCTACCAGTAAATCTCGATTACCCTGGCCAGGGATTTCGTGTAATGGCTCTCCTAAACACAGCGCGATCTCACCCCCAATACCGGGAGAGACGAATCCCTGATGATCTGCTCACTGCCTCCATGTGGCTCGGGACTGTACCCAAAAAATACCTGTTTGCACAACTCCTTTGACCCGTGGTAAGGTATAAATCAAAGCACAGTGGGAACTCACACGAGACAAATGACGATCCCATGTCGACCGACTAACCTGTACACATGTCTCCAGGGAACCGCTATCCGACGATATGTATAATACCAACTAGCATGTTCCCGGCGAGTCCTGTCCGTGTAAGTCCGCGGCGGCACCCCGGCCGTCGATCCGATGCCGGAAACGCGGAAAAAAAAACTTTGCAAACTAGCAAACCGGCACCACCGCGCACTTTTATCCCGGATCGGGCCATTAACCTAGCTACTAGCAAACTAAAAGATGGGTAGAGAAGTATACCAAGCGATCCGTGTCCTTCGGTCTTCGTCTCCACTCCGATCTCCCGCGGAATCTCCGTTCATCACGACCTCGTCGGAACGGGCACCACATCGCCGAAGTCTTTTACGAGCTCCCACCTCTGGACCGAGGCAACTCGGGCACGAAGTTGGCTAGCCGACGCGTCCAAGATTTGCTGTAGGCTAGTGTAGAGTCTATGTCTCTTGGGGGTTTAGTTTCCATGGAGGATGGAAGAAGAGGTTAAGGAAAATTGGTGCTTTCAATTTTCTAGCAAGGAAAAATGAGATGAAGAATAATGCCACCACTCAAAATGAAACTCTCTCATTTTTCTCCTCTCCCTTCAAGTGGCCGGCCCTCTCAAGTGGTGGGTAGGGAAAAAAAAGAAGAAAAGATTAATCAAGAGAAGAAAAAGGAATGAATCAATTAGAAAAAGTTCACACCAATTTCCTTTTTCAATCCACTCACAAACCATCACCAAAAAGCAATGAATAAGACTAGAATAGAATCTCATCATGATGCTACCATTTTACAAGAAAGCCCTCCACCAATAAGCTATTTGCACTCTTGCAACCAACCCCCTCCAACGGAATGTCCGGCCGCGAAAGAACAAAGGAAAACCGGCCGGAACGGAATGCAAACTGGCAACTTCAGAAAACTGATCCCGTAATAAATTACAGGAAAACCCCATTACAGCAAATACATGCCCGCATTTGTATTCCCACTGAACACAAATGCAAAGAGACAATATCTACACTATCTAATACTAGGATCCGGCTTAAGCCAAAGCCGGCTAGTAAAATCCGTCCGATCACGATCCGTGCAATACCGCACGTATCTGATCGAACCCTGCCATATCTCCATACGGCCTCTACAGCGTTTCGCCCGAAACCTGAGTAACTGTGTGTGGTGGACTCTAAAGACTCGTCAATACTATGGCTGTAGATTTAACCACTAGCACGTCAGAGGTATTAGCCATACGTGACGGGCTACCAGCTATTGACCAAAAGGGACGTCGATGAGCGAACTCATCCTGACACCCTACTGAGCCTGTCAGTGACAATATCCGTACAGTCCAGTCCGTTCGTCTATGAGCATCGCATGGCGGGCCTAGGGGGTTGGTAAAAGTCAGACCCCCAAAAGCGGTACAAGTCGTGTCGGAGTGTAGCCCAGAACACCCTGAGATACTACTGGAATACCTACCAGTAAATCTCCTGCCTTGGCCAAGGACTTTTCATGTTCTGGCTCTCCTAAACACTGCGCGACCTCGCCCCCAATACCGGGAGAGACGAACCCCTGCAGATCCGCTCACTGCCTCTATGTGGCTCGGGACTGTACCCAACTAAAACATGTTTGCACGTCTCCTTTGAGCGTGGTAGGGTAGTAATCAAAGCACAGTGGGAACTCACACGAGACAAATGACGATATCAGGTCAATGAACTAACCTGTACACATGTCACCAGGGAACTGCTATCTGACGTCTGGTATAATCCCAACTGGAAGGTTCCCGGCGAGTCCTGTCCGGTGTACTCATAACCCAATGAGCACATGTATACATCTTAGGTGAACCAACTGACACCAGTGGCTTGTGAGACCGGCCACCACCCCTCGTCGGGGTCTCGACTGTATACACTAGTCTACTCCGGAGTATCGATGCCCTGTCTCGAAACTCCCACGACTAGGAACCATTTAAGGATGTGCTTATAGACTCTAGCTCTCACATATATGATCGCCCTCATACTGCTGGTAGTCAAGCAAGAATCCTAAAGGCTCTATCAACGTGTAATAGCGACTCGTAAGGTCACCTAAAGCAGTACACGATGTTAAAGATAAACCAGATAGCATACTATCATCTCGAGTAAGACTGTCCTACCGGCATAGGTCTTCCCTCAATCATTGCAATCACGTGCCTGTGATCCAATAATTGACTCTGAGGGTACTATATCCAACAATCTCCCACTTGCACTCAAGGCTAATTATTGCGATGTCGCATACTCACAGCCCGTGTGATACCGAACACCCAACTCCTCTACTAGTCAGTCTCACAAAGCTCGTTTGCGAAACTATCGCGTTCGAGGAATAGCCTCAGTGAGTGGATCCGCTCTGATGTTTCTTTCTATGTCTCTCTCTATCTCAAGTTCGCGGAGAAAGCCATCTCCCGAAATGAGCAATACCTGTCTTAGAATGTGTCTGGATATCTGATGGGACCTAGCTCATAAATGAACTCCAAATCCAAACTTCTTAGACTGTATCGTCAACTGAACTTAATCAGTATCCTGCGCCATGCCTTCCCTCAGTATCCACCTGGACCACCTGTCCAAAATACTGCCCCTCGTCAGAAGGAAAACTATAACTCTGACAGCCACTCTGCCATCCGGGTCACTTAGGAAGCCTGAAATGATAACTGTCGCCCGAAGAAGACTGCCGTTATCATATCCTTAGTACATCCACTTATGTTCTAAAACTGCTTCCGACTGTTTCTCCAGGATTGGATCAATATCAACTTATTGCAACTACTGCAAGAACAACATCTGGTGTGGTACTTGACATCTCATGATTGACTCAATTGCCTAACCAAGTGATCTGCCAATCATGCGTATCCCTCTCCCCTTTAGTCTGTAAGACACCGTTAGAGAGGGTGACTCCATCACCTGCAGGTACACCACCATGCCAGGAGTCGTCCATTCTAAATACTCTTAGAATGCGGTCAAAGTACCCATATTGGGAAGCCACCCAAATCTAGATCTAAAACCATAGATCTAGTAACTAGAATGTCTGATATAATATCCAAGTCCTGTGTGGAGAAACCACTGTGTGACGACCAAAGTATAACCGATTGTAGTATAGGAATATCACTTCCTACTCTGTGTATGTCATCAAATACCAGGACATCACACCCTACTACCTTCTTAACATATCCATCCCCTATTTTGATGAAGTCAAACCTATGACTGTCACATCAGAAATAGATGATCTATCTCCGCTATATCTGCTTTAGTCTATAAATAGACATAAGCCACTTGTCCACTATGCTTCCGCTTCTCCCACTGACTACGACAACCCTCTGGCAGAGTCATATAGACGTACACTTCTGAAGCTAGTTCAGAACGACGCTATATTCATCCTCCTGCCGGGTCTCACAGCCTGGAACAACAGTAATGTCAAGTCTGGGTAAACAAGAACCTCCCTGCCACCGTCCTTGAGCATACCGAAGTACCTCTCGAGCGCCTGAGGTTACCCACTATATCTGCGGAATGGCCAATGGAATGTCAAACCAGATTGAATCTTTAGGTTCTTATCAAATCTTCAGTAATTTTTTGCGGTTCTGGAATCACTTCCAGTTCTACCATACTCCCACTACTGTTTTCTGAAAAAATCCATTTTTATTAAAACTGTGGCGAGTCAAGAACAATATCACTATTGATCATCCAGATGGTAGAAAATCAACCATCGTCATAGCCCGGGTCAACCCACAAACAGCCATTACAGAAACGTGCCTTGAGTAGTCCAGTGTCTGGTTTTAAGCATAAGCTGGACAACTCCCCGTACTTTAACAATGTCAAGATATGAACTGTTCTATATCCAATATAGAAACAGAGGCACTGATTTAATTGAACCAGATTCAAATCATGCAGCTATCTCCAGTGCATGTCAACTAAATGGAAGGAGGCCGATCAGCGTTACTCAACTTAGGAGTACTTCCAATTATGAGTAACCCGAAAGAGAAGCAAGTTCTCTTAAACATTACTATCAACTGAATACCATACACAAGTATCTACATCTTCGATCACCTTGAAGAATCCCGATACTTGCAATACCCGGTTCTCTACTTTATTCATATACCTATAACTTCTCAAAACTTAAACCCTGTGTTTCTACGAAACACCTGTCTAAGAACTAGAGAAGTCACAAGTAAACAGAATATAGTACGAGTACCTACCCCTATGTCCTAATGGACACTGGACAACATACAATACTCTGTATAAGTCCGCTGAGTCTAATAACTCATTCACTGTGTGTCGTAGGTTGAAAACTGTACTTATGGTTAAGAAGAATTACACCGTTGTTCAATGCTCCTTACCTAACCATCCACTGATATAGGTAAATGTCATAGAAATAATTTCAAAAAGGTATATCTCACTCTATAAAAATAGACGTACAAATATATCAATTTGAAATTGGTGCATAACAACGGATATTCAAAACCAAAAATTTGCCGTCCGGCAAACAACCCAGGTGACTTCCTCAAATATCACCAATTACAACGAATTCCGATATAATGAGGATGATCACCTGATTCCCAATAACTTACTCCCATTCATCATCTATAAAACCATACAGATGTGAGAATCAAACCTGGTAAATACATACCCTGGAGCAAGTGTCTAATTGGGAAATCAGTTTTCATTTAACAGTACACAGTGAAACTGAAACATTAAAATGTTTCGATGGGGTATCCTGGTATTCCTAGTAATGCCTCTTCCATTATCCAGATTCACAACTGTAACCGTATAATTCTTTGCCACCTCTCCAAATCCCTTTATATGTCTTTAGTCATTACCTTCTGCACACCCCTTTAGGCCAAATGGTTTTCTTCCTTCACTACCGTTCGGCACCAGCCTATGGTTTGGAAGAAGACTATCCAATAAGCATAATGGGTGTACTGTCCTAATCCTAGGAGCACTCGCAATGCGAGAGAAGGTGAAGATAAAAGACAACCGAATGAACCTTATTCCTATTTCTCCTGAACCAGGATCCATCCTCGAACTGGAACAAGTTCCTTTCGAGTTCGTATATAACCATACGATGGATTATCCAATAAACTTGGGATCTTCATAGTGATACGGAGTGTCCTGGAGAAATACAAAGGTGATTTAGGATTGGCGAAGAAATACTTGGTTTGGTCGTGAATAGCAGTCGCAATTTACTTTGCCCTCTTACTAATCCCTTTCTTTGTCTTAACTTAATACCTTCTGTACACCATCATTATGCTAATTGGTTTTCTTCATTCCCCACCGTTCGGCACCAGCCTAAGGTTTGGAAGAAGACTATCCAATTTACGTAATAGGTGTACTATCTCCTAAACCAAGGAGTACTCGCAACCTGAGAGAAGGTAAAAGGAAAAGACAACTGAATAGTCCTATTCGTTTTCTCCAGAACCGGAAACCATCCTCGAATTCCTTCGAGTTCGTATATAACCATACGATGGTTTTGTCCAATGGAAGTGGACGTTCGTAGTAATACGGGGTATCCTGGAGAAAAGGGTAAAAGTAGGAGTGGCAATGAGGTCTGCAACTCTGACAATCCAAAAGCCAATGTTAAGAAGGTTCGGTCAACTTGGTCACTGAGTCAAAGTCTAGGGTCGGGTCAATGGTCGCTGCCAAAGAGAGAGAGAAAAGAAATACTCAGCGTGCACTCTAACCTAGATCAGAATGGTTATCACTTTATCTAATCTGGAAACCTCCCACTGTAACGTCAAATTCTTCCCCAAACTTGAAAGAAGAATTAGCCGGGATCACCCGAGGAGTAAACCAACTCATCAGTGGGAATCGGGATCCAACTCTCACCGCATGATAATGTGACGGAATCCGCTCACGCTATCACACTCCAGAAGGTATGCGCATATCTGGCAAGTTTCAATTCTTTTGAAACCCCCGATGTGGATTTTTGCCCCATGCTCTTATGATCTTGACGAAGGCCAACAAATCATAAGTCACATGTCAAGTTCTACCCGTCATTGTCCAGGTTGATTTGAACCCACCCGTACAAGCCCTTGACGAAGGCCAACAAAGCTATACTACAGTCCCAAACCAACGCATCTATCTATGCAGCAGAAAGGTAACAAGCAGCTACCATACACTATGCCTTGACGAAGGCCAACAAACATAACATGAATACTACGTGCTACCCGTCTGAAACGACGGAGGGCTACGAATGGTTTCTGGCGAAAACCTTTAACGTAATGAACTTGATATCGTTGAAGGAACGGATAGCTTTTAAAAATATAGTGACGAAAACCTTTGCTAAAGAGGTCACTCCCGGTGAAGGGATCTCGGCTCTTTCCCCGTAGAATGAGGTGCAGGATATTCCAACTGAATACCACGATGCAAAGGAAAAGTAATCGGCTATAGTGAAGTTATTTCCCTGACGCAAACTTTTGTCCAAGGGGTCACTCCCGGTGAAGGGATCTTGGCCCTTGCCCCGTCGACTGAGGAGCAGGATATTCCAACTGAATACCACGATGCAAAACAAAAGAGAACGCCCTTGCAATAACAGCTTTTTGAAAAAGTGTTCCAACAACATCAGAATTGGTTTGTTTACCTTGCATTGATCGGAATCAACGCAGTCCCATCAATTGATCACACCACAAAGAACGAAAATAATGACGTATATATATGCCATCCGCAGTCGCCACTGGGTCCCGTCATCACCCGTTAAGTTAGCTAACTAACGACAGAGCGGGGACTGGACTAGCGCGGATGCAAAACATATACAACATCTACCAGTATATATATAATATATAATTTTCGCTCAAGGCGTGATAAAATGCAACAACACAGAAATGTATAGCAACACAGATCAATACAGATATCTGGGATCCCCGGGTTTCACAGAGCCGCTGCTGAAACCCGACGTTCCCCTGGTCGTGTGGATAGCTTGTGCAATGAAATCCTAGACCCCTACGGGCGCGACAAGTTACCCGCCAAAACCTGAAGCGTGGCAGCCCCTTTCAGCAACGTGAATGAACCACCCAGCACTTCATGGAATCCGGTAACTTGGGCACCCCTCCTTGGGTCAACCTGTACCCCCTACGAGTGCGGCGAATAGCCCGCCAATTCTAGAGTAAAGCCCCCTCCGTCTCAATGCCATGAGATGCGGGCTTGTTGCCCTCTAGAACCCGGCTACCCGTGCACCCCTCCGCGGGGTAATCCTTGTATAGAAAGTAAAATATACATACAACGGGTACATCGACCGCAACCTGGTCGTGCCCCAAAATAATAATACAAACAGGCAGTGACGGCAGTCCACATGTCGGACGCTCGCCCCGCAATAACAAATGTACATATAAAACAGAACCGTACTACCACTGCATCCAGGCTATCCCCCACGACCAATCCGCAACATCACAGCACAACACAGAACATCAACGTGAATGTCACGTTCGCAAATCCGTCTAAAAGGGCTATAGCAGTTAGACAGGATTTACCGATCAAATGACATTCACGGTCGCAGATGTAATGTAAATACTGTGAACTAGCATGTTTAAAATATCCGATCGACCAAATTTTATCAAGTGGGCCCCAAGCAGTATTGTAGCACTTACAGAAAATCTGGGCCCAAAAAGAATATCCCAAAACCCCTATTTCCAAGTCTAAAGCCCTCTGGAAAAATTTGGCATGCTGATCAGTTAAAAGCGCGGTGGAACCGCGGCCCAAGCATTGGTTTGGCCGCGGTTCCGCGGCGGTATGGAGTGATCTCGCGACCAAATTTTCACAGAATTCTTAGATTTTCATGCACAGTATTCTGAAACAACCTGAAAAATTTTTGGAGCAGAAAAAATTTCGACAGAAACACGATGCATTGGAAAATACGGTTTTTGGGGATTTTTGATCGATCGAGTTCTAAATATACTAGAGCAAGCTAGGCTAGGTTAACGGCGTGGCTCTGATACCAATGTAAGTCTGCGGCGGTGCCCCGGCCGTCGATCCGACGCCGGAAACGCGGAAACAAAAACTTTGCAAACTAGCAAACCGGCACCACCGCGCACTTTTATCCCGGATCGGGCCATTAACCTAGCAACTAGCAAACTAAAAGATGGGTAGAGAAGTATACCAAGCGATCCGTGTCCTTCGGTCTTCGTCTCCACTCCGATCTCCCGCGGAATCTCTGTTCATCACGTCCACGTCGGAACGGGCACCACATCGCCGAAGTCTTTTACGGGCTCCCACCTCTGGACTGAGGCAACTCGGGCACGAAGTTGGCTAGCCGACGCGTCTAAGATTTGCTGTAGGCTAGTGTAGAGTCTATGTCTCTTTGGGGTTTAGTTGCCATGGAGGATGGAGGAAGAGGTTATGGAAAATTGGTGCTTTCAATTTTCTAGCAAGGAAAAATGAGATGAAGAATAATGCCACCACTCAAAATGAAACTCTCTCATTTTTCTCCTCTCCCTTCAAGTGGCCGGCCCTCTCAAGTGGTGGGTGGGGAAAAAAAAGAAAAGATTAATCAAGAGAAGAAAAAGGAATGAATCAATTAGAAAAAGGTCACACCAATTTCCTTTTTCAATCCACTCACAAACCATCACCAAAAAGCAATGAATAAAACTAGAATAGAATCTCATCATGATGCTACCATTTTACAAGAAAGCCCTCCACAAATAAGTTATTTGCACTCTTGCAAACAACCCCCTCCAACGGAAAGTCCGGCCGCGAAAGAACAAAGGAAAACCGGCCGGAACGGAATGCAAACTGGCAACTTCAGAAAACTGATACCGTAATAAATTACAGGAAAACCCCACTACAGCAAATACATGCCCGAATTTGTATTCCCACTGAACACAAATGCAAAGAGACAATATCTACACTATCTAATACTAGGATCCGGCTTAAGCCAAAGCCGGCTAGTAAAATCCATCCGATCACGATCCGTGCAATACCGCACGTATCTGATCGAACCCTGCCATAACTCCATACGACCTCTACAGCGTTTCGCCCGAAACCTGAGTAACTGTGTGTGGTCGACTCTAAAGACTCGTCAATACTACGGCTGTAGATTTAACCACTAGCACGTCAGAGATATTAGCCATAGGTGACGAGCTACCAGCTATTGACCAAAAGGGACGTCGATGAGCGAACTCATCCTGACACCCTACTGAGCCTGTCAGTGAAAATATCCGTACAGTCCGGTCCGTTGTCTATGAGCATCGCATGGCGGGCCTAGGGGGTTGGTAAAAGTCAGACCCCCAAAAGCGGTACAAGTCATGTCGGAGTGTAGCCCAGAACACCCTGAGATACTACTGGAATACCTACCAGTAAATCTCCTGCCTTGGCCAAGGACTTTTCATGTTCTGGCTCTCCTAGACACAGCGCGACCTCACCCCCAATACCGGGAGGGACGAACCCCTGCAGATCCGCTCACTGCCTCCATGTGGCTCGGGACTGTACCCAACTAAAACCTGTTTGCACGTCTCCTTTGAGCGTGGTAGGGTAGTAATCAAAGCACAGTGGGAACTCACACGAGACAAATGACGAACTCAGGTCGATGAACTAACCTGTACACATGTCACCAGGGAACTGCTATCTGACGTCTGGTATAATCCCAACCGGCAGGTTCCCGGCGAGTCCTGTCCGGTGTACTCATAACCCAATGAGCACCTGTATACATCTTAGGTGAACCAACTGACACCAGTGGCTTGTGAGACCGGCCATCGCCCCTCGTCGGGGTCTCGACTGTATACACTAGTCTACTCTGGAGTATCGATGCCCTGTCTCGAAACTCCCACGACTAGGGACCATTTAAGGATGTGCCTATAGACTCCAGCTCTCACGTATATGATCGCCCTCATACTGCTGGTAGTCAAGCAAGAATCCTACGGGCTCTATCAACGTGTAATAGCGACTCGTAAGGTCACCTAAAGCAGTACACGATGATAAAGATAAACCAGATAGCATACTATCATCTCGAGTAAGACTGTCCTGCCGGCATAAGTCCTCCCTCAATCATTGCAATCACGTGCCTGTGATCCAATAATTGACTCTGAGGGCACTATATCCAACAGTCCGGTGTACTCATAACTCAATGAGCACCTGTATACATCTTAGGTGAACCAACTGACACCAATGGCTTGTGAGACCGGCCACCGCCCCTCGTCGGGGTCTCGACTGTATACACTAGTCTACACTGGAGTATCGATGCCCTGTCTCGAAACTCCCACGACTAGGGACACTTTAAGGATGTGCTTATAGACCCCAGCTCTCACGTATATGATCGCCATCATACTGCCGGCAGTCAAGCAAGAATCCTATGGGCTCTATTAACATGCAATAGTGAACTAAAGCACGTATACGATGATAAAGACAAACCAGATAGCATACTATCATCTCGAGTAAGACAGTCATGTCGGTATAGGTCCTCCCTCAATCATTGCAATCACGTGCCTGCGATCGAATAATTGACTTAAAGGGCACTATATCCAACAGCACTAAGGCCATGTACTGGCGTATCGAAGACATATCATCTCGATCAGTCGCTCGAACTGAGTCTGGGGTAAGGCCTTCGTGAGTGGATCAGCAGTGTTATCTTCCGTAGCAACTCTCCGAACCTCGATCTCCTGGCGACCCACGATCTCCCTGATCAGGTGATACCGCCTCAAGATGTGTCTGGACCTCTGATGGGACCTGGGTTCCTTCGGTAAAGCTATAGCCCCGTTGTTGTCGCAATACAGTGGTATTGGATCAACAATGGACGGAACCACCTGAAGTTCCGTTAAGAACTTCCTCATCCAGACGGCTTCTTTTGCGGCATCAGCAGCAGCGATATATTCCGCTTCCATCGTCGAGTCAGCAACGGTTTCCTGTTTGGAACTCTTCCAACACACCGCCCCTCCATTTAGGGTAAAGACATAACCCGACATGGACTTGGAATCATCCTTGTCGCTTTGGAAGCTGGAGTCAGCAAAGGCCTCGACCTGGAGGTCTTTTCCGCCATACACCAAGAACAACTCCATAGTCCTTCTCAGATACTTGAGAATGTTCTTTACCGCTATCCAGTGCTTCTCCCCAGGGTTTGACTGATACCGGCTTACCACACTCAGTGCATAAGCTACATCTGGTCTGGTACACAACATCGCATACATTATTAAGCCTACCGCAGAAGCGTAGGGTATAATAGACATCCGATCCCTTTCCAAATCAGTCTTGGGAGACATCTCTTTGGAAAGGGTGATCCCATGAAAAGCCGGTAGATTACCGCGCTTGGAATCTTCCATACTGAATCTTTTCAGTATGGTGTCAATGTACCTAGACCGTGAAAGTCCTAATATCCTCTTGGATCTATCATGATGGATCCGGATCCCCAGAATGTAAGAGGCATCACCCAGGTCTTTCATGGAGAACCTGTGTGACAAGAACCCTTTGACAGATTGTAGCATAGGAATTTCATTTCCTATCAAGAGAATTTCATCCACGTATAAAACGAGGAATACGACAGTTCTTGCTACAAATCTACTATAGATGCATGGTTCATCTGGATTTTTGATAAAGCCAAATTCTTTGACCGTCTCATCAAAACAGATGTTCCAACTCCGCGATGCCTGCTTTAGTCCATAGATGGACTTAAGCAACTTGCATACCTTTCCGCTGCTCCCACTCTAAATGAAACCCTCTGGCTGGTCCATATAGACACACTCCTCTAAATTTCTATTTAGAAAAGCGGTCTTTACGTCCATCTGCCAAATCTCATAATCGTGGAAGGCAGCAATGGCAAGAAGGATCCGAATGGATTTCTGCATAGCCACTGGAGAAAAGGTTTCGTCATACTCCAAACCAGGTCTTTGACGAAAACCCTTTGCAACAAATCTAGCCTTATAGGTCTCAACCTGTCCATCTACACCGATCTTCCTTTTGAAGATCCACTTGCATCCTACGGGTTTTACCCCATCTGGAGCAAGGTCCAAAGTCCATACTTTGTTGGTGTACATGGACGCCATTTCGGTCCGCATTGCATCCAGCCATTTTACCGAGTCAACGCTCTGAATGGCCTGCTGGAAGCTATTCGGCTCATCACTATCAATGATGCAATCCTCTATATCCCCGTCTATGAGAAAACCGTAGTATCTCTCGGGCCGATGAGACTGCCTACTACTCCTGCGGAGCGGTGTAGGAATTGTTAGTGTATATGCCCTAGAGGCCATTACTGTATCATACTAGTTTGTATATTACTTAATGGAAGCTTGGGATACTCACCTTGTATAGACGATCTTGCTCAATATAGTAGTATGCTACTTGGTTTGTTTCTACTTCAATGTGTACATGTGTTTATTTTATTATATCACCTATACACATTAGTGGAGCCCTTAGGATCTTTGCTTGATTACCAGCGTTGTGATGGCAGTCACACTAGTGGGGGCTGGGTAATCTGTAAGCACATCCTTATGCAGGTCCCTAGTCACAGGACTATCGAGACAGGGCATCGATACTCCGGAGTAGACTAGCGTATGCGCTTCTCATCCCAGTGTGGGAGATGGTCTGTCCCACAGCCATCAGTACGTCGTACTGGAGATAGTATGCGGGTGCTCGTTGGGTTACGAGTACACTGGACAGGACTCGTCGGGAACTGTTGGTTGGTACTATACCTATCGTCAGTTACGAGTACACTGGACAGGACTCGTCGGGAACTGTTGGTTGGTACTATACCTATCGTCAGTTATCAGTTCCCAGGTAACATGAGTACAGCTTAGTCCACTGACTTGACACTGTCACTTCGCCTCGAGTGTGTTCCCACTGCACTTAGATTACTACCCTACCACGGCTCAAAGGAGTCGTGCAAACAGGTAGTAGTTGGGTGCAGTCCCAAAGCACTTGGAGGCAGTGACGGTTAGACAGGATCCGTCTCTCCCTGTATTGGGGGTTGACATCGCGCTGTGTCTAGGAGAGCCATTACACGAGTAGTCCCTGGCCAGGGCAAGCGAGATATACTGGTAGGTTTCCAGTGTTATCTCAGGGTGCTGTGGGCTTCACTCCGACATGACTTGTACCGCTATTAGGGGACTGACGTTTACCGCCCCCTAGGCCCACCATGCGATGTATCAGACGAATAGACCGGACTGTATGGAGATTGTCACATTCAGACTCGGTAGGAGTTCAGATGGGTTTCACCTCGTCCGTCTTCTTATCGGCATCTACCTGGGGACCGTTACACACAGCTAGTGCCGCTTGCGGTCTGTGGTTAAACCCACTGCCAGCGTAGTGTCGAGTCTTTAGAGTCCTACACAGAAAGCTATTCGCCTTTAGGAAAAAGAGTAGGGATCGCATGGTTTTGCGACAGGTCGCATGGTTTTGCGACAGGGTTCGGTCACATCCATGCACTTGTGCACGTACAGTGTCCGGACAGTTAACACTAGCGGGCTTTGGTTTAAGCCAGATCCTAGTGTACGTTTTGGGATTGGTTTTATCTCAATTGTATTCGTGTTCCTCGGAACGCGGATGCGGGTGTGTATGCACAGTTGACAGAGAGACAGAGACAGAGGATTCTCATTGGGGTTGTTGACTGTTGACTGTTGACCATTGACTTTTGCTTAACCCTAATGAGAATAAGAAATATTATCATTAATATTAATTAAGTATTATAGTGACATGGTTGTTGAGGGGTTGACTTTGTTGACTTGTTGACTTTGTTGACCGGTTGGCTAGGTTGGACTAGTTGACCATCATCATGACAATGGCTATCATTCCATGGCAAAGACTTTTGCTTGCTTGTTTATTTATGCAAAATGAGTGCATGAAATGATATAGCCATTTTGACTTAAACCATCACACAATACTTGATTATTATTTTTGTTATGATGGCTTTTGGATTATGAGAGGTGAGAATGAGAAGAGTATGGCTCATTCTTTCATTTGCTTTCTCTCTCTTGAGCTCTCTCACTCTCAAGCTCTCCCTCTTCCTCTTGCTCTCTCTAGCTCAAGGCAAACCATTCTCATGTGTTGAGACTCATTGCCTTAGAGATAAAAAGACACCAAAACATTCCTCTACTCATTCTAGTTCACAAGGCCTAGCAAGACAAGTGATCTAGTTTCTTCAAAGTTCGAAGAAGAAGCCAAAGGTAGAAGCTTTCGGGTGGATCCATCTTCGGCGCAAGGAGACGACGAGGTGAAGCCGATCCGTACACCGGTAGGAGTTGAAGATGAAGGAGTTCAAGAAAGGTATATCCCCCTAACCGAGTAGGTAAACTCAAGTTAGGTTGTTAGTTAGTTGTTTAACAAAGATCCGTATTGGTAGTCCATGTTACCACCCTCTTGAAAATCCTTTTTCACCACTTCCGCAACCCCGTAAGAACCGGGGAAGGGTAGCATGGACTTACAGGAATGTCCTGATCTTTCGAACCCTCTGGTTCTACTAAGCTTTCAGTAATAGCTCGTGGTTCTGGAATTTCTTCCAGTTCTATTGCGCTCCCACTTATCTGATTTTCCAAAAACTCAGTTTCCAAGAAGTGGGCATGACGAGAAACAAAAACCTTTTGTTCCTCTTCGCAATAGAAGAAATATCCCTTAGAGTTCTTTGGATATCCAACAAGCTTGCACTGTACTGAGCGTGCCTCGAGTTTGTCCGCAAGCTTCTTTTTGACAAAAGCTGGACATCCACATGTCTTAATGTGCTTAAGATAGGGTTTCTTCCCACTCCACATCTGATATGGTGTGGTAGGCACAGTCTTAGTTGGAACTCGGTTCAAAAGGTATGCAGCTGATTCTAGTGCATATCCCCAGAATGATCGCGGTAACTCAGCGTTACTCATCATGGAACGTACCATATCCAATAGGGTCCGGTTCCGTCTCTCCGATACACCGTTATGTTGCGGAGTGTATGGAGGAGTAAGCTGAGAGAGAATTCCATTCTCTTTTATGTAATCCAGTAACTCGGCACTCAAGTATTCACCACCTCGATCAGATCTCAGTGTCTTGATACTTTTGCCGGTTTGTTTTTCTACTTCATTCTTATATTCCTGGAATTTTCCAAAGGCTTCGGATTTATGTTTCATTAAGAAGACATATCCGTACCTTGAAAAGTCATCCGTAAAAGTAATGAAGTAAGAATAACCGCTTCGCGCAAGCGTAGACATTGGATCGCACACATTGCTGTGTACGAGTCCCAAGTGCTCGCTCGCTCTTACTCCGTGTCCAGTGAACGGAGTCTTTGTCATCTTTCCTTTGAGACAGGATTGACAAGTTGCATACGATTGATATTCGAACGGATCCAAATATCCTTCTGTATGTAACTTCGTCAACCTTCTCTCATTGATGTGACCCAGTCTACAATGCCATAAGAAAGCCTGATTTGTTTCCGGAGACTTTCTTTTGTGTGTATTCTGGACATTGAAAATCTGTGGTTGGTTTAATATGTATATACCATTGCTTAATGTACCTGACACAATCAAAACTTGATTAAGGTGAATGTTTACAACATTGCTTACAAATGCAAATTCATAACCTTCTTTAGATAATAAAGATACAGATATGATATTACAAGTTGCATTGGGTACAAAATAACAATCACGTAAAACCAAAACATGTCCATCTGACATCCCCAAGTGATAGTCCGCCACGGACTCAGCATCCATGCCAGCTCCTTTTGCAACTCTGAGGGTCTTATCACCTGCCTTCAAAACCCTACGCTTTCTCAGTGCATGTATGGAATTACAGATATGAGATCCTGATCTGGTATCCAATACCCAGGAAGTAGAGTTTATTTATAGACAGTTTTCAATAACATACACACCTGAAGCCGAAGCCGCAACTTGCTTCGGGTCCTGGTTTCTGGCTTTCTAAGCCCTGCAATCCCTTTTCCAGTGTCCACTCTTGTGACAGTAAAAGCGCTCTTCCTTTCCCACAAGCTTTCCCGCTACCTTTGTTGCTTTTTCCTTTCCCTTCGTTTCCACTTTACTAACACCGCCCCTTTGTTTGGTGGGGGGTTTCTTCTTCTTTCCCTTGGATTTCGCCTTGGACCTAGAAAAGGAAGATCCTCCAACAAAAAAAGTGGATGTTTTCCTACCTTTCTGTAGGGTGCCCTCTGCACTCCTAAGCATGTTGAGGAGTTCTGAAAGTTCAACTTATTTTTCTTGCAAGTTGAATTTCAGGATAAACTGGGTGTAAGTGGAAGGAAGGGACTGGAGAATCAAGTCAGTATAGAGCTCGTTCTCCAACATGGTCCCAAGGTCCGCGAGCTCTTCAATAAAGCCAATCATCTTAAGCACGTGTTCCGCTACCGATGATCCGACGGCCAATCTCACCGAAAACAGCTTTTTCGAGACTTCGTATCTGGCGATACGGGATTGCTCTCCATACAGTTCTTTTGTATGCAGAAATATGGATTCTAGGTCCATATTCTCGTGCCTCCTCTGATGTTCATTGTCCATAGAGGCAAGCACGAGGCACATGGCCTTCGCGCAGTCGATTTCCTTGGTCTTACGGATTTCCTTATCCGCGACGCTGGTTTTGGGACCTGGGACAGAGGGAGCTTTGGTGGTAAGGAGATACCCCAACTTGTCATAAGTGATTGCCATTTTGATATTCCTGAGCCAATCTTTGTAGTTTGGCCCTGTCAGTTTGTTTTTATCTAGTAGTAACTTAAGTCCGGTCATGATGTTTGGTCGCTGCAATTAGGAGAGAAAGAAGAAACACTTTAGCATGATGCTCTTGCAAGTTTAGAGTGGTTTTTAGTTTGTCTAAACAGGATGGCTCCCACTGTCTCTCGAATCCCTCCTCAAACCAAAAAGGAAGAATTAGTCGGGATCAATTTCACCGTACAATACTTGCTTAACTGTTCAGCCAGGCCAGTGTTAGTACTTCGAGGGAGGTTTTCCAACGCTTTCGCGAAGTTCCTTAATTAAATAACCTCTTTTCCCTGTGGCATATGTTCATATCAGATTTTTGCATTTTTATACCGCCAAATTTTTATCACATTGCTTATCGGTAGGTACTCTTGAGCCGTATTTGCTAGTCAATTGCAGGATACAGGTTCTCAGCTCTAAAACAGTGAAATTCATGGAAAAACACGACAAAATCCGGATTACTGCCAACCACAGATAAAACACGGGTCTCCGCTCTCTATCCGTATGTTGCCGCACACCAGTTTAAGGGACAAAATGGCAAATCGATGTCATTTTCATGCACAAAGCTCAATGTCAAAACAAGATCCAACATATCTACGCGGAGCTCAAGGAAATCATGGCAAAAGATCCACATCACATCACCTTTTGTTCTGCTGAAATTGTGGAAAAATTGTGAAGAGTTTCTGAGAAAAAACATATACCACACTGCAGACAACAATAAACAGGGAAAAACCACCAAGTTTCAAGACCTAAGTCCCCTAAAGGGCCGCGGTTCCGCGGCATAAGCACGCTTAGGCCGCGGAACCGCGGCCGTACGGTGTCGGCAGTTGACCTATTTTCAGGGGTGTTTTGATATTCCATGTTTATTCTGAATGTTGCCCTAGAATTTCTGTTGCCTGCCTATAAATAGTCCAGAACTTGCCAAAACCAAGTGTACTTATTCTTGTATTTAGATTTTAGAATACATGTTGTTGTTCTTCTTCCTCTTCTCATCTCTTCTCCATTAAAACCTTGTAGTGAGCTTTTGTGAGTGAAGTGATGAATAAAGAGTTCTTTTTGTTACCATGCTTGTCTTATTGTTAATTATAATTGCTTGTATTTTTCATTTGCTAATCTAGTTGTTGTTATTTGTTGTTTGTTTCTTTCTTGTTCTCTTTTTCTTTATCCTTAAACAACAATGATGCTTAAGCTTGATTCTTGCCAAAGTGAGGTCTCAAATAGCTAGTTGTAATCTTCTAACCTCTTTCTTTCTATCTTCCTCCTTTGTTTTATTTTCCTTTTTCTTGTAATGGATGAGTAGTTTTCTCACTTTTAGGGTAGGATAAGGAAAGTTTGAGAGAAAGAAATCTCTCTCACTCTTTTTTTGCCCAACATCTTAATTCGGACTCCCGTTAATTGAACCACAATCCGCTCCCTACGGCACCCTATCCTACATGATAGCGGTGATTCCTTAGTGAGACCGGTTGTGGTTGAATTAACTGGAGGTTAAGGCTAAGAGCCAAGAACGGATGGACAAGCACCAAAAGGAAGAACTTAAGCGTTGGAAAGCCTAGCTTATACTCGCAAGTTCCTTCCTAGTCGTGATAATCCCCGTTGTTGCCGATTACCGTAACACCGATATTAAGAGTGGCAATGAAAGAAGTGAGCGACTCCTAACTCAAACTAACCTAATCCTAACCCTAACAAGCTCTCTTTACATATCATTTTAGCACATAAGTAATCTAAAAACAAACCTGGACATTTGGACTTAACTCGTTAAAGCACATAGAAAAAGATTCCCATCTCCCTGCGGACGACCCGTACTCAACCGGCTAGCTATAAGCGAAACCGTCTTGATTGCGGTAATAAACTTAGCACGCAAAAACTCTTCGAATCAAATGGCGCCGTTGCCGGGGAGACGATAGTTTATTTCTTTGTGTAATTTCGGGTTAATTTGTGAATATAAATCTAACCGAAAAACAAAACAAAACAAAAAAGTATATATACATTGTAAAAGAAATCATCTTGTTATTTTTGATTAGTTTTTGTGCAAGTGTGCAGGATAAAAAGAAGTTCGAGTTTAGTGCCAAAGACGTGGGAAGTTAGATCCATATCTTGCGGCTATACCGCGACGGATCAAGACGAAGCAAACGGTCTACTGTAAAATTCTGGAGCATATACAGTGAGCAAATCAAGATTCAGGAGCTCCAGAAAAGAAAAGGACATCCAAGGCAGCACACCCAAGAAATCCAGAGGCCCAATTCCATTTTATTGCCGCGGAACCGCGGCATAAGCAAGCTTAGGCCGTGGAACCGCGGCCGTTTGGTGCCTTCATGGTGCCAAATTTTCTGTGAGTATCTCTTTCCTCTCCCTCACTCCTCTAAACTCCATTGAACTGTGTTTTCTGCAGCATTCTTTGCGCAAATTCTCTTCCCCCTTCCAATAAATTATTTTTGTGCAGGATTCTTTGCGCCCGCTAGAAAAAATAAAAATTGATTGTAGTTGATTGTTACTGCTTTGCATATATTAATACGGACTTTAAGGGGCTTGAAACCAATCCAGATTGGGTGGGGATTTCATCACCCTTCCCAGGACTCTAGAAATCACAAAAAGTATATGCATTGACCATTGTTTAATTAAAAAATACTAGACTCGGCCCTAAGGACTTCGCGCTCAATAGGACAGAGGACTAGTTACAGGCATCGGCCGTTTATCCTATCCTGACTTTGCGGTGTCTAGGCAAGTGTGTCCAAGGCAAGTGGTTACTTAATTAGGACCGCTACTTACGTAGTGGGGAGCCTCCCACTTACCTGGCACTTACCAGGCCGCAATTAGCGGAGAAGAGGCGGTTTGAGGTCCTATTTCTAGCCCTTTGGAACAGTTAGGAGCTGTCTAGCTGACCTAGGTGACCCTAGATCTAGGTGTGATTGTGCATATCTTGTTTGTGATTGCTTGAAGCCGTAAGTCCGTACATATTTCTGTAAAGCTCTTTCTAAAAAAACACAGAAAACCAAAAACTTTTATAAAAACTTGCCCTTTGTCGCCAGAATCCATTTTTTCACCCACCTCCCATCGTATTTCTCCATTGACGTTTTCTTACCCTCACCTTATCCGCTTTGACTATACTAAACTCATTTAGTGTATGTCCACTTGGACTCGGGACACTAGCACCCGCCTAGTCCGCGTTACATTAGTCGCTACCGACTAGACGATCGACTCAGACGTCGAAACTCCTTCCACGCCTCTTTCACCCTTACCTTTGCCGGCCAACTCCGACGTTGACCGGAATTCTGTTCATACATCCTCACCTTCACCATCACCAACCTCTTCTTCTGCGATGTTAGGATTTAATCCAAACATCTCTTTGACTCCCCCGGGATTGATTCCACTTCCTATGGATGCGAATAACCCACCACCAGCGCCTGTTGTAGCGCCGCAGCGAATCGCGCTCCAGGATCGTTTCTATCCCACCCGTTCTGCACTTCCCACCTGTCTTTCCCTTCCACCGGCCAATGGGGATAATTTTAAAATTAAGCCCCACTTCATTAACATGCTTCCGAAATTTCATGGGCTTGAATCTGAAGATGCCTATATCTTCATCAACAAGTTCCAAAATGTTTGTGCCATAATGAAAACTACCCAGCTGTCGGACGATGCTATACGGCTACGGCTCATTCCATTCACTTTGTGCGATCTTGCTGAAAAATGGCTGTATAGCACCGCTTCCCACTCCTTAACCAGTTGGGACGAGTTTGTGAAAGCGTTTCTCAAGAAATTCTATCCGAATCATAAAACCGCAAGGATCCGTAACGAAATCAACCAATTCTCTCAGCTTCATACTGAACCCTTCTGGAAGTGCTTTGACCAGTATAAAGACCTTCTTGTTCAGTGCCCTCACCATGGTATCGAGAAATGGCAACTTTGCCAAACCTTATACGAGGGCCTGAACCCAGCAACCAAGCAGTTGTTGGAAACCATTTGTCAGGGCCACTTCCTATCGAAATCTGACGAGGAAGCGTGGCAATTCTTCGACGACCTTGCGGAACAAACGCTTCAATGGGAGAGCACCAGACCAACTTCTTCTTCTTCTTCCTCCACTTCTACTTGTCAGTATAGGGTAGGCATTCACCAACTTGATGTCTCTATTGCGATGAAAGCTGAAATGGCTGCAATAACGAAAAACTTAAAGCGATAGAGAGCAAATTTTCATCTCCTGCTCCTGCCCCTGTTCTTCCCCTTCGTACCATTTGTGCTTGTTGTTCCGATCCTTCTCACTTAACCGAAGAGTGTCCTTACAATCCACCATCTCAAGGACAGGATCAGGTTAATGCTGCATTTCAACAAAGACCGAGAAATGATCCATACTCTTCCACCTACAATCCCGGTTGGAGGAACCACCTCAATTTCGCGTGGAATCAGAATCAGCATCAATTCCAAGGCAACAATTTTCAGAGGCCCCCTCCTCCGCAACAACAAGCGCAAAAACAAACTCAACATCAGTTTCAGCAGCCCTTCCAACCCCAACCTTTTCAAAATCAGACGAACAACTTTGCACCCAACAATTCTTTTCCGCAAAACAACTTTGTTCTGTCAAACAACGATAAGGTTTCCTCGCTAGAACGAAGTCTGGAGGCGTTCGTTAAACAATCGACACAATCCACCGCCAACATCCAGTCGTCTATTCATTCTTTGGTGCAACACACTGCTGCACACGGGCAAAGCATCAAGACCATCGAAGCCCAGATTGCACAGCTGAATGCGGCGTTAAGCGAGCGAGAAAAAGGGAAGCTTCCATCTCAACAACTCCCAAATCCCGGTCACCCACATAATGTACATGTTTCTCTTGAACAACAGAACCATAATGTGAGTGCCGTGACTACATTGAGATCGGGAAGGATGCTGCACAACAACATCGGCACAACAATTGAGGATAATGACACCCCGGCCGCTTCTTCTTCTTCTTCTTCGTCTTCTGAGCCTATTCTCCATCCGTCAAAAGGCTCTTCTTCTTCTTCCTCTGCTCTGAACGGACCAACTTCTCACTCCATGAAAACACCAGCTCTGGGATCCGTTCCAACTCCACAATCTCCTCCACAAGCATTGGACTCAACCAATTTTAAAAACGTTCCATTTCCAAACCGGATGAGGTCCAATAAACAAAATCCACAAATGGAGAAAATTCTAGAGTTGTTTAAGCAGGTTAACATCAACATTCCCCTTTTAGATGCTGTCCAACAAGTCCCGTCCTACGCGAAAATCTTAAAGGACTTGTGCACGAAAAAGAGGAAATCTCAGGTACCCAAGAAAGTTTTCCTGGCTAGTGCTGTGAGTGATGCTCTTACCCAATCTTTACCTCAAAAAAGGAAGGACCCTGGCTGTCCTACGATTTCTATTACCATTGGGGATAAGAACATCAACCGCGCACTATTAGATCTTGGTGCCAGTGTTAACCTACTTCCATACTCAGTATATGAGCAACTAGGTGTAGGAGAGCTGAAACCCACACACTGCACTCTTCAAATGGCCGACCGATCGATCACCCATCCTAGGGGTGAGCTAGAGGATGTGTTAATCAAGGTTGGGGACTTCATATTCCCCGTTGACTTCATTGTTTTGGACACACAGCCTGTAGCAAACCCCCGGAATCAAATTCCGATGATACTCGATCGCCCATTCCTTGCAACCTCAAATGTTGTGATCAATTGTCGAAATGGTTCGATGAACCTATCTTTTGGAAATATGACAATTGAACTCAACATTTTTAGGTTGGGGAATCAGCCCACCGAACCTAATGCTCATATACTAGACGTTTGCTCAATCCAGGAGATCACCCCAGAAGAGTGTGAATTTGAGAAGTTTTTGTTCGATCACGACAACCTTAACGCCACTAGTGCGTTCCTCTTCGAACCTGCTGCTGTTTCTACGCTCGACAATGACTACGAGTGTTTCACTTTCTCAAACGATCTTAGCCACTCACCACCCGAGTTTGAATCCTTCGAATTTCCGGATGAGTTACCTGAACCATCCAACTCGGTCACTTACACTCGTTTTGAACCTTTGCTGGAATCCTTTGAGTTCGAGACCTTTTCACCAATCTTGCCTTCAATCGTTTCACCTCCAACGCTCAAACTCAAGCCTTTGCCATCTCACCTTAAGTACGCTTACTTGGGTGAGAACGAGACGCTCCCTGTTATCATCTCGGCTTCTCTAGCTCCAGAGCAAGAGAAAGCCCTTCTTGCGGTCTTGCACAGCAATAGGCAAGCTTTTAGCTGGTCCATGGCGGACATCAAGGGGATTAGTCCCCTGATCGTTGAACATCACATTCATCTAATGGATGATGCCAAACCAGCCAGGGATCCACAAAGGCGACTCAACCCAGTCATGAAGGAGGCTGTGAAAAAGGAAATCGTAAAGTGTCTGGATAGTGGTATCATTTACCCTATCTCTGATAGCTAGTGGGTTAGCCCCAATCACGGTGTCCCCAAGAAATCAGGCATAACGGTCATCACTAACGAGGCGAACGGGTTAATCCCTACTTACACCCAAACTGGGTGGCGAGTATGCATCGATTACAGAAAACTCAACGCCGCAACACGGAAGGACCACTTTCCGCTACCTTTCATTGACCAAATGCTTGAACGATTGGCCAGACACGAGTACTACTGCTTTCTTGATGGCTACTCCGGCTATAATCAGATTCCCATCGCCGAAAAAGACCCGGACAAGACCACATTCACTTGTCCTTTCGTCACGTTTGCATATCGTCGCAAGCCCTTTGGGTTATGCAATGCGCCAGCTACCTTCCAGCGGTGTATGATGGGAATATTCTCAGACAAGGGGGGAAAATTCCTGGAGATCTTCATGGACGATTTCTCCATCTTCGGCGACTCTTTTAATGAGTGTTTGCTGCATCTCGACGCTGTCCTTACCCGATGTAAGGATAAGAACCTCACATTGAATTGGGAGAAGTGCCACTTCATGGTGCGCGAAGGTATTGTCTTAGGACATATCATTTCGTAAAATGGCATAGAGGTTGACAAAGCGAAGATTGAGGTCATTTCCAATTTCCCTCCTCCCAGATGCGTCAGAGACATCCGAGCTTTCCTTGGCCATGCCGGTTTCTATAGACGGTTCATCAAGGACTTTAGCAAGATTGCTAGGCCCTTGACTCTTCTACTGGCCAAGGACACGCCATTCGACTACAACTCGAGCTGTGTGACTGCGTTCGAGTCATTAAAAAGCTCACTCACTTCTGCTCCCGTTCTTTCTTCACCTGACTGGACGCACCCATTTGAGATTATGTGCGATGCATCCGACTTTGCCATTGGTGCTGTCCTTGGACAACACATCAACAAGATGCCGCACGTAATCTATTATGCTAGCCGAACCCTGAACGACGCCCAACTGAATTATACAACAACTGAGAAGGAATTCTTGGCTGTTGTATTTGCTTTAGAAAAGTTCAGGCCCTACCTAATCGGCTCTCCAGTCATTGTCTAAACAGACCATTCTGCTTTGCGCCATCTTTTTACGAAGAAAGATGCAAAATCTCGGCTAATACGTTAGATCCTCTTGCTTCAAGAGTTTGACCTTGTCATCAAGGACAAAAGAAGATGTGAAAACGTAGTCGCCGACCATCTCTCACAACTTCCTTCTTCGCCGTCGCCTCAACTTCCGATCAACGACGTTTTTCCGGATGAACAGCTCTTGACAGTATCTCGCGGTTCGCAGATATTGTGAATTATTTGGCTACGGGATTACTACCGACTGAATGGTCAAGTCAGGACAGACTTCGATTCTTATCCCGAGTAAAGCACTTTTACTGGGACGAACCCTATCTGTTCAAGTACTGTCCCGACCAGATTATTCGTCGATGTGTCCTTGACGATGAATTCAAGAGTGTGTTGTCATTTTGCCACGATCAAGCATGTGGCGGGCATTTTGGCCCCAGAAAGACAGCTGAGAAGATCTTGCAGTGTGGTTTCTACTGGCCACAACTCTTCAAAGACGCTCATGACTACTGCAAGACTTGCTCCCGGTGCCAACACTTAGGCCGGATATCCAGGAGGAACGAGATGCCACTCCAACTAATCTTGGATGTGGAGATTTTCGACGTTTGGGGGATAGATTTCATAGGGCCATTTCCCAGCTCTTTTGGGAACTTGTACATCCTTCTCGCTGTTGATTACGTCTCTAAGTGGGTCGAGGCTGTGCCCAGCCGGACTAACGACAACAAGGTTTTCATTAGGTTTCTTAAAGAAAACATTTTCTCCCGGTTTGGACATCCCCGAGCGATCATTAGCGACAATGGAACTCATTTCTGCAATAAGACTTTCGAGGCCTTGATGCGGAAATATTCCATTAATCATAAGCTATCTATGCCCTACCACCCCCAAACTTGTGGGCAAGCCGAAGTTTCAAATCGGAAAATCAAGCAGATATTGGAGAAGACAGTTTCCAAGAACCGTAAGGATTGGTCGCTGAAACTCATTGATGCCCTTTGGGCATTTCGAACCGCTTATAAGACCAATCTTGGCATGTCTCCCTATCGGCTTGTGTACGGAAAGGCTTGCCACCACCCTGTCGAAATAGAGCATCATGCATTTTGGGCGATAAAGGAGCTGAATCTGCCTCTCGAAGATGCGGGCAGCCATCGGAAGCTGCAGTTGAACGAATTGAGCGAGCTTAGGGATGAGGCTTACGATAACGCGGTTGTCGTTAAGAACCGAACGAAGGTGTTTCACGATAAACACCTTTTGCGCAAAACTTTCACACCTGGTCAACAGGTGCTGGTTTACGACACCCGGCTACATTTCCATCCAGGTAAGCTCAGATCTCGCTGGAAAGGGCCATACTTTGTGCGGAATGTGTATCCGCATGGCGCTGTGGAATTGGAGAATCCAAAGGACGGTTCATTTTTCAAAGTAAACGGACACCGACTTAAACCGTACCTTAGCGCTGAACCAACAGAGGAGCTCCTGGTCTTACAGGAGCCGGTTTATCCTGCATAATCTTCCTCTGCCTACCACCAAACTTCGGTTATCCAGCCAATAACAGTGGACACTGTTCCAAATAAGTTTGGGGGTATGTATATACCATTTGGTATATATTTATGGATATTCTTTTCCAATTTTACTATTTTTCTTTTCTTTAAAAACAAAAAAAAAATTGTGTATATCTAACCGACAATTTTGACCCTTCAATGATCTCTTCATGCAATGACAGTGAGGACACTGTCCAGGTTAAGTTTAGGGGTATGCTCGGTACGCACTTCTAACCTTCGCATTCATATCTATATTTTGCATCTGCATTCTAAAATCCATAAAAATCAGAAAATTTTCTAAAAACATAAAAACTTTTCTGTCAAGTTAGCTAGTGGAGAACTCTGATTCAACATTTCGACGGTTTTGTTTGATAAGATAAGAATAACTAAATCTTATTTTTAGATTTTGAAAACCTGAAAGATAACTCTCCTTTGAAGTTAACTATAGCTGATATACGTCTTTACATCACACTACACGTGTCGTGAGTTTTGGAAATTAGATGACAAGTCTTTTATGTCTAAAAACTTTTAAATGGATAAATGATTTTCTGAGGATCAAATAGGTTTGTTCTGAAAGAAGTAATATCAAGAATAGTTTATGAAGTGAAGTGAATATGAAGGAATATTATTGATGCCTTAATTGGAACTAAGTCTGAAAAATAACCCATCTGGAACTTGATTGGAATGATTACACACCGAACCCACTAAACACGTCTTTTATCCCAAAAAAAATAATTGAACTACCGGTTATATCTCCGTTCGCATTGAATCATCATGATTTTCACGCTAAATTGTCTTTTGTTTTTGGGCCTAGGTAACTTGAGTAATTAATTCCGCTGGGGTGTCTCTACACATAATGCCCTAAAGCCGACTGGTTTGGGTGCATTGGCCCAAAGCTCGTTAAGAAGACTAGAAAGTCCAGATTAAAACAAAGTCAAGCAAGTGTTCTCTCCGAGTTAAAATTCCTAACGGTTCTTTGTGTGAGAATTATATTGACAAAAGACAGGTTTTTATAAAAAATATTTCTAGCGGAGATATGAAGGTTTTATTCTATGATAAAGACTATTGCACGTTCACAGAGGTGTGTATGAAATGAAAACAAGAAAAAGGTGGAGTGAAAAATAAGACCTAGTTTCCTGTTAAGGAAGATAGAAATTCTGAAGTTGAAACCTTACTGGAAAACGAAACTTGAAAAATGCTTAACTCTTTATAAAACTTATGTGATCCTTTTAAAATTTTTATCTGGGCTTTATTATATGACATGATGACTTTAATCGATCCTTCTGGAACTTAACAACACTATTTGCACTGCACGTAAAGACATATAAAATCTTAAGTTAAATAAGAAGCGAGGTGTCAAAAATAAAGGTTCGATAGTCTAGACTTAGGATAATAGAATTGTTATTTTCTGAAACAAAACTTTAGGGTTTGAATCATAGTTATTTTGCAAAACTAGCTTGACCGGATTTTGTGGGTAGTATCCGCTGAAAACCTTCAGGAGACAACACTCCTCCTACTAGGGACACCTAGAGATTTAACGGCTTGTTGCACATGCTCAGTGCAATCGCGTTCCCTGCGAAAGTGAGGTTAGGAATTTTTTGTGAATAAATTGGCTTTGCTCGGGACGAGCAAATGATAAGTTTGGGGATATTTGTTCATATCAGATTTTTGCATTTTTATACCGCCCAATTTTTATCACATTACTTATCGGTAGGTACTCTTGAGTCGTATTTGCTAGTCAATTGCAGGATACAGGTTCTCAGCTCTAAAACAGTGAAATTCATGGAAAAGCACGACAAAATCCGGATTACTGCCAACCACAGATAAAACACGTGTCTCCGCTCTCTATCCGTATGTTGCCGCACACCAGTTTAAGGGACAAAATGGCAAATCGATGTCATTTTCATGCACAAAGCTCAATGTCAAAACAAGATCCAACATATCTACGCGGAGCTCAAGGAAATCATGGCAAAAGATCCACATCACATCACCTTTTGTTCTGCTGAAATTCTGGAAAAATTGTGAAGAGTTTCTGAGAAAAAACATATACCACACTGCAGACAACAATTAAAAGGGGAAAACCACCAAGTTTCAAGACCTAAGTCCCCTAAAGGGCCGCGGTTCCGCGGCATAAGCACGCTTAGGCCGCGGAACCGCGGCCGTACGGTGTCGGCAGTTGACCAATTTAAAGGGGTGTTTTGGTCATTCCATGTTTATTCTGAATGTTGCCCTAGAATTTCTGTTGCCTGCCTATAAATAGTCCAGAACTTGCCAAAGCCAAGTGTGCTTATTCTTGTATTTAGATTTTAGAATACATGTTGTTGCTCTTCTTCCTCTTCTAATCTTTTCTCCATTAAAACCTTGTAGTGAGCTTTTGTGAGTGAAGTGATGAATAAAGAGTTCTTTTTGTTACCATGCTTGTCTTATTGTTAATTATAATTGCTTGTATTTTTCATTTGCTAATCTAGTTGTTGTTATTTGTTGTTTGTTTCTTTCTTGTTCTCTTTTTCTTTATCCTTAAACAACAGTGATGCTTAAGCTTGATCCTTGCCAAAGTGAGGTCTCAAATAGCTAGTTGTAATCTTCTAACCTCTTTCTTTCTATCTTCCTCCTTTGTTTTATTTTCCTTTTTCTTGTAATGGATGAGTAGTTTTCTCACTTTTAGGGTAGGATAAGGAAAGTTTGAGAGAAGGAAATCTCTCTCACTCTTTTTTTGCCTAACATCTTAATTCGGACTCCCGTTAATTGAACCACAATCCGCTCCCTACGGCACCCTTTCCTACATGATAGCGGTGATTCCTTAGTGAGACCGGTTGTGGTTGAATTAATCGGAGGTTAAGGCTAAGAGCCAAGAACGGACGGACAAGCACCAAAAGGAAGAACTTAAGCGTTGGAAAGTCTAGCTTATACTTGCAAGTTCCTTCCTAGTCGTGCTAATTCCCGTTGTTGCCGATTACCATAACACCGATATTAAGAGTGGCAATGAATGAAGTGAGCGACTCCTAACTCAAACTAACCTAATCCTAACCCTAACAAGCTCTCTTTACATATCATTTTAGCATATAAGTAATCTAAAAACAAATCTGGACATTTGGACTTAACTTGTTAAAGCACATAGAAAAAGATTCCCACCTCCCAGCGGACGACCCGTACTCAACCGGCTAGCTACAAGCGAAACCGTCTTGATTGCGGTAATAAACTTAGCACGCAAAAAACTCTACTAATCAGCGTAGCCCCGCTAACACCTTTCTAGACACCTACTTGGTTTATAGCAATGATCGTTAAGTGAGAAAGTTCCGGAGGAGTAGCATATACTCACAGTAGGATCGGGATCCAAATATCATCGCGTGACAAAACTGAAGGAATCCTACCAGAATCATCGCACTCCAAATGGTATGCAGCGCTAGCAAGTTTCAGTTTCTTTAGAAACTCCCGATGTGGATTTTGGCCCCATGCTCTTATGACCTTGACTTTGGCCAACAATTCATAAGTCACATGTAAAGTTCTACCCGTCATTCTCCAGGTTAATTTGAACCCACCCGTACCTACCCTTGACTTTGGCGAACAAGGCAGTACGACTGTCCCAAACTAACGCATTTATCTATGCTGCACATGAATACCCAATAGCTACCAATCACTATGCCTTGACTTTAGCCAACAAACATAGCCTGAATACTATTGACTATCCTTGTGAAATGACGGAGGGCTACGAATGGTTTTGGCGAAACCGTGAACGTAGTGAACTTGATATAATCGATGGAACGAGATAGCTTTTAAAAGGAGTAGCTTAAGCTCTGCGTTTAAAAGTTGTTTTTGAAAAGAAACCGAGTGGTTTTGAAAGTGTTCCAATGACTTTACTTTGGTTTATTTTCTTGCATTAATCTTAATGCGTCCCATCATTTAATCCTATCATTACAGAAAACAACGAAAATATGACGTACGCTTATGCCATCCGCATTCGCCACGGGGCCCCGTCATTGTTAGTTATATGTATGCCCTAGAGGCCATTACTATACATAGGATGTATATTGTAGTGGATGCTTGGACATATATAGGGAGGACTTTCTTGCTCGACATGATTGTATGCTATCTGGTTACTCTTTACCTTAACGTGTATACTGATTGTCTCTCTGTTACATGTTGGTAAAGCCTTTAGGATGAGTACTTGACTACCTGGACTATGATGCAAATCATACTAGTGGGGACATGGTAGTCCATAAGTACATCCTTCAAGGTCCCTAGTCGTGGGTGTATCGAGACGGGGCATCGATATACCAGAGTAGACTAGCGTATACCTTCTCGACCCATACAGATGGGCGATGGATGATCCCATATCCATTGGTTTTTGACATCAGAGATGATATACGGGTGCTCAGTGGAGACTGGGTACACTGGACGGACTCGCCGAGAACTCCCAGCTGGTATTATACCTTACGTCAGATGGCAGTTCTCTGGTGACACTGGTGCAGAGTAGTCTGTTGACCCGAGATCGTCATAGAGTCTTGTGTGGTTCCCACTGTGCTTTGATTTCTACCTTACCACGTCCAAGAGGGCGTGCAAAACGGTGGTTTTTGGGTACAGTCCCGAATCACTTGGAGGCAATGAGCGATAGGATGGGATTCATCTCTCCCGGTATAGGGAGTTGATGTTGCACTGTGTTCGATTGGCTATAACCGGAAATCCCTGGCTAGGGTTGCTGAGATTTACTGGTAAGTGTTACCAGTAGTTTCTCGAATTGTTATAGACCTCATATCGACACGACTTATCGAGCTATTGGGGTCTGACGTTTACCACCCCTAGGCAAGGTATGCGACATATCAGACGACGAGACCGGACTGTACGGTAAGTGTTACTGGTTGGATTCACAGGAGTGTGAGCGGGCTGGCTCGTCGATCTTCTGATCGCTCAATAACCGGGTGGCCGTTACGTTTAGCAGACCGCTTGCGGCTTGTGGGTGCTTGATATGATCATCATCTGCTATCGGCGTATTGACGAGTCTTTAGAGTCCTACACAGAGGTTTCCTGGCTCAAGCGAAACGAAATAGGAGCGCATATGAGATATGTGCGGGACCGAGAATAATGCGTGTATGTGATACCGTATTTCATTCTCGCGATGAATGTATCGATGTGGTTGTATGCGATATAACCTAGTTATCGAATCAAGGATTGATTCGATAAATCGATACATTGTATATTAGTCGGTTATATGCGATATGACCGGATCGTTAAATCAAGTGTTGATTTAATGATTTAATGCATAATTATATATTTGATATATTACTTTGCATTAACTAGTATTGGTTCACTTTAAATGGATTTTCTCACTTGGATTGTGCACATTGTATATGTGATATACTTTTGTACACAAGTTTGTATCATGTTTGATGATACATGCTCACTAGGGTTTGTGTAAAGATTAAACCATGGTTGTGTAATGGTTAGGGTTTTCATTTTCTTATTCATTTATCTATTGATTGATTTATTTATTTATTTCTTTTTTTAAAAAGAAAAGAAAATCAATCCTTATCATAATATCAACCATGGTCAGGTGCAGAGAATAAATCATGGTTAGTGGGAATGGTTAGGGTTAAGCAAGAAGACAAAATGGTCACTTAGTCAAAGCTTCATGAAGCTTCAACTAGAAAACAAATCAAGCCACCATTTTCTTTTCATTTGCCGAAAAGAAAGAAATAAATAAATCAATCAATAGATAAATGAATAAGAAAATGAAAACCCTAACCATTACACAACCATGGTTTAATCTTTACACAAACCCTAGTGAGCATGTATCATCAAACATGATACAAACTTGTGTACAAAAGTATATCACATATACAATGTTCACAATCCAAGTGAGAAAATCCATTTAAAGTGAACCAATACTAGTTAATGCAAAGTAATATATCAAATATATAATTATGCATTAAATCATTAAATCAACACTTGATTTAACGATCCGGTCATATCGCATATAACCGACTAATATACAATGTATCGATTTATCGAATCAATCCTTGATTCGATAACTAGGTTATATCGCATACAACCACATCGATACATTCATCGCGAGAATGAAATACGGTATCACATACACGCATTATTCTCGGTCCCGCACATATCTCATATGCGCTCCTATTTCGTTTCGCTTGAGCCAGGAAACCTCCGTGTAGGACTCTAAAGACTCGTCAATACGCCGGTAGCAGATGATGATCATATCAAGCACCCACAAGCCGCAAGCGGTCTGCTAAACGTAACGGCCACCCGGGTATTGAGCGATCAGAAGATCGACGAGCAAGCTCGATCACACTCCTGTGAATCCAACCAGTAACACTTACCGTACAGTCCGGTCTCGTCGTCTGATATGTCGCATACCTTGCCTAGGGGTGGTAAACGTCAGACCCCAATAGCTCGATAAGTCGTGTCGATATGAGGTCTATAACAATTCGAGAAACTACTAGTAACACTTACCAGTAAATCTCAGCAACCCTGGCCAGGGATTTCCGGTTATAGCCAATCGAACACAGCGCAACATCAACTCCCAATACCGGGAGAGACGAATCCCCTCCTATCGCTCATTGCCTCCATGTGATTCGGGACTGTACCCAAAAACCACCGTTTTGCACGCCCTCTTGGACGTGGTAAGGTGGAAATCAAAGCACAGTGGGAACCACACAAGACTCTATGACGATCTCGGGTCAACAGACTACTCTGCACCAGTGTCACCAGAGAACTGCCATCTGACGTAAGGTATAATACCAGCTGGGAGTTCTCGGCGAGTCCGTCCAGTGTACCCAGTCTCCACTGAGCACCCGTATATCATCTCTGATGTCAAACACCAATGGATATGGGATCATCCATCGCCCATCTGTATGGGTCGAGAAGGTATACGCTAGTCTACTCTGGTATATCGATGCCCCGTCTCGATACACCCACGGCTAGGGACCTTGAAGGACGTACTTATGGACTACCATGTCCCCACTAGTATGATCTGCATCATAGTCCAGGTAGTCAAGTACTCATCCTAAGGGCTTTACCAACATGTAACAGAGAGACAATCAGTATACACGTTAAGGTAAAGAGTAACCAGATAGCATACTATCATGTCGAGCAAGAAAGTCCTCCCTATATATGTCCAAGCATCCACTACAATATACATCCTATGTATAGTAATGGCCTCTAGGGAATACATATAACTAACAATCTCCCACTTGCACTAGGGCCATCTAATAGCAGTGGTTGTAGTATCTCATACTCAACCATCCCATAAAAGTCTCTCTCTGGGAAAAGGCTTTTGTGAGTGGATCCGCCGTGTTGTCCTCTGAGTCTACTCTCCTAACCTCGATCACCCTGGAGATCAACCATCTCCATGATTAGGTGATACTGCCTTAGAATATGTCTGGATCACTGATGGGACGGGTGTTCCTTGGCATAAGCCACAACTCCATTATCACGCAATGGGAGGAACGAAGTTCATCTCATGAACTAATATACACCCAGACTGCCTCTTTGGTAGCATCTTAAGTAGCGATGTATCCTGCCTTTATCGTCTAGTATGCCACGGTATCTAGCTTGGAACTCTTCCAACATACCGTCCCTTTACTGAGGGTAAAGACAATGCCTGTGACTGACATTCAGTCGTCTTTATCACCCTGGAACACTTCCAGTGATTCTCCCAGGATCTATTGATACCATCTCACTACATCTAGTGAGATTCCGAACATCCATTTAGATCTATCAAATAGATCCAAAACTCAGGATTAAGGAGGTATCATTTTGATCCTATATGGAGAATCATTGTGATAAGCGGAGATTGATCGTGCGTAGCATAGAAAACTCCTTCCCTATCAAGAGTATGTCATCCACGTACTCTACGAGGATCGTCACAATACTCCCTACTACCTTTTTGTTTATACAAGGTTCATCTACCATTTTGATGATGTCAAACTCTTTGACTACTTCATCAAAACAGACGTTCCAACTCCGCGATGCTTGCTTTATCCTATAAAGCAACTTATACACGTTTCCACTGCTCCTACTGTCTACGAAGCCCTCTGGCTGTGTACTTACAGACGCTCTCTTCTAAAATATCATTTAGAAAAGCAGTCATGACACCCAACCGCCAGATATCGTAGTCATGGTATGTAGCCGTGGCAAGTAGGATCTGGATGGACTTAAGCATAGCCACTGAAAAAGGATTCATCATTATCCATGCCTGGTCGATGATGAAAACCTTTAACATGTCTAGCTTTGAAAGTCTCAACTTTTCCAAGTACACCAAGTAATCTTCTCTAGATATACTTGCTCCTGATGGGGATTTAACCCTTCAGATATAGCAACCAAAGTCCATACTTTGTTGGTGTACATGGATTCCATCTCAGACCGCTAAGCATCCAGCCATTCTTACAGAGTCCCTACTCTCGATGGCCTGCTCGAAACTAGTTGGGTCATCATCTCATGATGCAATTCTCGCTCCCACTGTCATCGAGAAGCAGAAGTATCTCTCAGGTGGATGAGAAACCCTACTAGATCGGCGGAGAGGCTGAGGTTCGTTGGTAACTATTGAATCCTCTGGTTTAATCAAATCATCTGCTGTAGTTTGTATAGCTGGAACCTTTCCAGTTCTACATTACACACCTTGCTTCGAGCTTGTCCGGATTTTGCTTTTCAGACATAGGCTGGACAACCCTAAATCTTAACTAACTTAAGAGATGGGCTCTTCCCTTATCATATCAAATATGAAGTGGTAGGCAACTGATTTGATTTTAACCCTATTCAATAGGTATGCAGCTTCTCAAGTGCATAACTCCCAAAAAAGGAAATAGGTAACTCAGTAGTACTTATCATAGAGCACACCTTATCATATAGGGTGCGATTGCTCCGCCCCGATATACCATCGTGCTATGGTGTATACGGAGGAGTAATGCTGAGAGAGAATCTCATTCTCCTTTAGAATTGTCCAGGAATTCCGTGCTCAAGTATTCTCCTCCTTGATCACATCAAAGGACATAATACTTATACCCATTTTGGTTCTCTACTTCTAACTTATATTCTGTGAATATCTCAAAAGATTCGGACTTGTGTTTCAACAGGAACATATGTCTGAATCTTGAGAGATTATCAGAGAATGTAACGAAGTACAAAGAACTAGTCCTGGCATATGTAGACAGGGGACCTTACATACATCAACATGTATCATCCCAAGAGTTCATTAACTCTTTCTCTGTTTCTAGTAAACGGAGCTATGGTCATCTTATCTTTGTGACATGACTGGCGAGTTTCACAAGATGTAAATTCAAACTAATTTAAATATGCATCTAAATGTAACTTCAGCTAGTCGGGTCGCATTAATATGACCTAGTCTACAATGCCTCAAGAAGGATTCGTTCATTTCTGAACTCTTCCTCTTGTGTGTGTTCTATATACTAAGAACTGTAGTTTGATTTAGAACATTAATGCTTTTAGATAACGTGCCTGAACCGATCAACTTTTGATATAGGAAATGTTCAAAACATTATCCAACAATACAAAATTTTATCATTTCTTTACTAATAAAGAGACTGACATGATTTTGTATATCAGGTTCGGTATCTAATAACATTCGTTCAGAATCAATGTATTGGTAATACAGGGTGACAGTGACCAACAGACTTGGCTGCAACACTTGCCCCATTTTCTGCCTCATGAAACTTATCACCCGTTCTCAGTTCTTTACCTATCTGTAGCCCATGTAACAAATTACATATGCAGGATCCTGATCTGGTATCACATACCCAGGACGTAAAGAATACTGAGAAACAGTTCTGTATAATGAACACACCCGAAGATGATGCATCATATGCACTTTCTTCGTTTGGGCGGTACGGGAATTCTGGTAATCCCCAATTTCCTGCTCTATCTTATAACAATTATAAGATGGAGCGGGACCAACGTTCCCCAGCTCAGTATAACAAGCGGGTTCGGTCAATATCCGTATTATTATCTTGATTAAGGCGTGATATGGTCGCTACCTGGAGAGAGAGAGAAGAAAACACTCAGCGTGCGCTCTTGCAAGAATAGATTGGTTATTATTTTATCTAATCAGGATGGCTCCCACTGTTTTTATCAAATCTTCCTTCAAACCCTAAAAAGAAAGACCGGCCAGGATTAATTACACACTACAAGTTTGCCAATCTTTCAGCCAGGCCAGTGTCGGTACTTTGAGGGAGGTCCCCCGTGCTTTCGCACGAACCTAATTAGTGTAAACCTCGTTTTCCCAGAGGCGTAACCCCGTTGACACCTTTCTAGACAGCTACTTGATCGGCTAATTGTAATGTGTAAAACTCTCCCAGAAGTAACTCTTACTCGCAGAGGGTATCGGAATCCAACTATCTCATAGAAGGTATGCAATCTCATTGCAAATTTCAACACTTGAAATTCCCGATAATATTTTGCCCCTAGCTCGCTATGACCTTGACGCATGCCAAACAACCCATAGTCTGCTAGTCAAGTTCAACCCGTACATTTCTTGATTGAATTAAACCCACCCGCACGACCCTTGACGCATGCCAAACAACGCCGTACGAATACCCTAATCCAATCGCATCGTATGCTAGCAGATAAGCACTAGTTAGCTACCGTACACTACGCCTTGACGCATGCCAAACAACCGCAGCACGAATACTAACTAGTACTTATCTGAAATGACGGAGGGCTACGACAGGTTTTTCTGAAAACCTATTGCGTAATGAACTTGATATCGTTGTAGAATCAAATGATTTTAAAAATGGAGTGTTTTTGAGGCTTTTCTAGTTTTGCTAAAGGGGTCACTCCCGGTGAAGGGATCGTCGGCCCTTTCCTCGTCGAATGAGGTGCGGGATATATCATATATATCACTGTGCAAAGCAAAAACTCTTAAAAGCAATCAAAAGACAAACCGAAAGTTGTAGCATCTGCCAGTTGTTGCTAAAGGAGTCACTCCCGGTGAAGGGATCTCGGTCCTTTCCTCATCGAATAAGGTGCAGGATATATCATATATATCGCTGTGCAAAGCAAGAACTTTAGCTACCTTCTTTATTTTGGAAATTCGATTCTACAACATCTTAGGTTTCTTTTATTTTCATTAATCACATTAATGAAATCCCATCATTTATATACCTAAACATCACAGATAAATACGACGTACACTTATGCCATCCGCATTCGCCTCGATGTCCCCTCGTGCACCGTTAGGTTAGGTAACTAACGGCAGAGCGGGGCAAGGCTAGCGCGGGTGTAAAACATAAGTAACGCCTATATAATATATCATATATACTATATAAAGTATCCATCACAGAACATATCACATGATCACATCACAGATATCGCAGCAGAAGAATCATATGAAATATTGGATATACTAGGACATCCGTGTTTTCAATACGAGCCAGTATAAAACACGGATTCCACGGTCGTGATGAATAGCCAAACCCACACCCCTAGACCCCTACGAGAGCGGCAAGCAACCCTACCAGTTCTAGAGTTAGGAGACCCGGACTCGACTCCTCGAGTTGGTCTCCCACTGGACTCCAGAACCCGGTTACTTGTGCTCCCCTCCTTGGGTCTATCCTAGTGCGGAAAAGTAAATAATATACAAAGAGTGACATCTTCGGCAACCTGGAAGTGCCCCAATAAAAGAATATTACATACAAGTTTTTACATGAATGAAAATGGAAAAAACACTCATCTCACATAAAAAAAAACCGGCTATTCAAACACGACGATCCAATATAACATATCCAGCAACACATAACATCACATGTCATCAACGTAAGTAAATATGCGCATCCCAATTGTCGTTGACATATAGCAACGAAACCGGCGATATCACATATTACACTTACGGTCACAGAAAAGAAAGTGTAAAACTACAACAGTTGGAATCCGCAACCTGTTTAGACATCGCATGCCTAATCAAATGAATTACTTAGACATCACATGCCTAACAATTATAAACCCCGCATTTTAGTCTCATTATCGAAAACTCCTTTCAATATCAATTCGGGCAATTCAACAAGATTCCTGGCATCCTGATCGAATGCTCGTCGCAAACTTCAGTAGGCGGCCGCACCCTCGACGCCGTCGACAAAGTGCACCAAGGCGGAACACCGCTGCCGCGAGCACCCGAACGGATGCTTTCGGCGACGGGGTTCTCCTACAGTCACTTGGTCGGGGTTATGGAGCGAGGCTGTCTATTAAGTTTACCCGGCGAGTATCCGGGTACGCTACGTGATTGCGACGGACTTTTGATCATATCAAAATTCCGTGGCAACCGATCAAGTGAGACTAAACTGCTATGTTTATAACATTCATTCAGTTATCTCATAACTTATTGTGAATTCCAATTATTGTATCCCATTCCGGATAAATAGAAAATGTTAAAATTTCCGATCGAACATTCAAACACCCAAGTTTTCCCGATACAGCTCAACACATGAAACAAGTCTAAAAACATTCAGTTCGTGCCTCAGTACCAACGGTCCAGCCATAGAAGGGTCAAGCCAACGCCTCACATGTGGCACGCTGTACTGCCCCAAACCCGAAGGTTCAAAGGGCAGTTCAAGACGGTCACATAATCGAGTTAAGGTTTGTTGTCTTCTAGAGGGACCATCGCGTTACTTGCACTACTTAGAACGTCTTTAAACCACGGAAAAATCCAACACTTGGAAATTTCCCGACAGGGGAAAAGATGGGTATTTCTATCCGGTCGAACTTTTTTAACATATTCAAAAATTATCCGGAATCCACATAGACAAAATCTGATAATCCGATCGAATCATCGAATCCCCAATACAACCCAAAAAACTCAACTCTTGAGTTCAGAAAAAAAATATCCCAGGAAAACCAACACTGCAAAATAGGAATTACTGTGCAAAATTCAATGGGAGAAGAGACAAAATGGCCGCGGAACAGCCGCATTAGCACGCTAATGCCACGGTTCCGCCGCACTTTAGAAAGATCATTAGGTAATTTTTGCACCGTAATTCTTAGAATTTCCTGCTGAATTTTCTGCATATTTTTAATCTGGAAAAAACCCAATTTTTGGAAAAAGTCTAGAGAGCAAATTTGTGTTAGGGTTTCGGTTTAATCGGACTTCAAACTCCGTCTACGCATCGCCTAAGGCTCTAGCTAGGCTCTGATACCACTGTAGGGTTCCTAGGCACTCTAATGAGATCTCACAAGGCATCAACCATGCCAATTTCAAATTTTACAAGTGCCGAGAAACTCTAATACGGATCGTTAACTAGAATTTTAGGCGACAAATGAGTAGTTAACAACTTAACTAAAAGAATGGAAATACAACTTTTTGTAGATCCGGTTCTCCACCTCCATAGCTCTGCGATGATGTCCCTCCGCTGTCCAAATCGGATCCCGGACTCTGGCATCGGCTTCATCGGAAAAATGGGCAGGCTTGGTCGTCGGCTTCGATGCCGAAGATGATCTACGTCGAGGCATCGCAAGATCAAGCTCCCACTTCACCAAGTCATGAAACTTGTGAAGAAAACACCATATACTACTTGGCAAGAGGTAGAGGATGAAGAAATAGGAGATGGGTTCACTTTAGAATTGGATTTCTCACTCATTTTCACTAGTTGCCATTGATGGAGGCAAGCTTCTTCAACTTGAAGAAGAAGAAGAAGAAGAAGATGAATATTATGATAACTTCATTTTATTTTTTTTAAGTTGAAGAAGCTTGCCTCCATCAATGGCAACTAGTGAAAATGAGTGAGAAATCCAATTCTAAAGTGAACCCATCTCCTATTTCTTCATCCTCTACCTCTTGCCAAGTAGTATAGGGTGTTTTCTTCACAAGTTTCATGACTTGGTGAAGTGGGAGCTTGATCTTGCGATGCCTCGACGTAGATCATTTTCGGCATCGAAGCCGACGACCAAGCCCGCCCATTTTTCCGATGAAGCCGATGCCAGAGTCCGGGATCCGATTTGGACAGCGGAGGGACATCATCGCAGAGCTATGGAGGTGGAGAACCGGATCTACAAAGGTTGTATTTCCGTTCTTTTAGTTAAGTTGTTAACTACTCATTTGTCGCCTAAAATTCTAGTTAACGATCCGTATTAGAGTTTCTCGGCACTTGTAAAATTTGAAATTGGCATGGTTGATGCCTTGTGAGATCTCATTAGAGTGCCTAGGAACCCTACAGTCATTACCCATTAGGTTACTTAACTAACGACAGAGCGGGGGCTGGACTAGCGCAGATGCAAAACATAAGCAACGCCTAAATAGATATCATATATAAATATATACATTCGTCACATGCAATGATAGCCATTCCAGATCACAGATGAATACATTAGATATACTAGTAATCCGCATTTCGTACGAGCCTGTAACGAAGTGCGGATTACACGGTCGCGATGAATAGCCAATACCCCACCCAAGACCCCTACGGGTGCGGCAAACTACCTGCCAAATACCCGAAGTGAAGCAACCTCCTTTAACAACGTGAGTAGACCACTCGGCACTTCGAGGTACCCGGTAGTTTGTGCACCCCCTCCTTGGGTCTATCCTAGGAGCAAAAACAGTAAAAGAAATTATACAATGGCGGCTACAACCTCATCCCGGATGTGCGGTCATATAAATAATATTACATCAATTACATATTACATGAATTGAAAGATAAAGAAAACTCTCATCTCACAACCCCCCGGCTATTCATCCGCGACAATCCAACGAATTCATAAACACAAACCATCAACTTTACAGATCACAGATATGTATAACCCCCACTAATCGACGTATAGCGATTAGCAGACGTTCAATACATATATCACATCACAGATATAACCCGTTAGCTAAAGTCTATAGAAGTTCGATCAAAATACGGATTTGTAACTACCCCAAAACACAAATTTGTTTTCTAGAAAATCTGTGTAGAAAAAACATATTGTAAAAATCCCAAAACACCCCACTGAACACACTGCAGGAAAAATTGCCCACAACCGAGTCAACTCGGTCGCGGATCCGCGCCAAGAGCATGCTCTTGCCACGGTTCCGTGGCGCGTTGACCGAGTCACTGGACCTTTTTTATTGGGTGTGCTTTAAAACCCTGAGCCGATTTTTAGTATATGATTTATTATTTTTTGAAAAGAAATAAAAATCGGCAGAAAGTTAACATTTCGGGCATGTTTTGTGATTTTTTCTCCGATCGAACTTCTAATTACTTTGTGTTAGTTGTATGTATGCCCTAGAGGCCAGTATTGTATATATGATGTATATTATATTGGATGCTTGGACATATATAGAGTGTACTTTCTTGCTCAATATGATAGTATGCTATCTGGTTGCTCTTTATCTTAACATGTATACTTGTCTCTTGATATTGTCTTATAGTTACATGTTGGTAAAGCCCTTAGGATGTGTACTTGACTATCTGGACTATGATGCAAATCATACTAGTAGGGACAGAGTAGTCCATAAGTACATCCTTTAATGTTCCTAGTCATAGGTATATCGAGATAGGGCATCGATATACCAGAGTAGACTAGCGTATACGCTTCTCGACCCATGAGATAGGCGATGGATGATCCCAAATCCATTGGTGTTTGACATCAGAGATGGTATACGGGTGCTCAGTGATGACTGGGTACACTGGACGGACTCACTGAGAACTCCCAGATGGTATTATACCTCACGTCAGATGGCAGTTCTCTGGTGACACTTGTGCAGGTTAGTCTGTAGACCCAAGATCGTCATAGAGTCTTGTGTGATTCCCACTGTGCTTTGATTTCCACCTTACCACATCCAAGAGGGCGTTCAAAATGGTGGTTTTTGGGTACAGTCTCGAGTCATATGGAGGCAATGAGCGATAGGAGGGGTTTCGTCTTTCCCGGTATTGGGGGTTGATGCTACGCTGTGCTCGATTGGCCGTAACAGGGAAGTCCCTGGCCAGGGCTGATTTAGAGATTTACTGGTAAGTGTTACCAGTAGTTTCTCGACCCGTTATGTGCCTCATATCGGCACGACTTATCGGTTATTGGGGTCTGACGTTTACCACCCCTAGACTTGATATGCGACATATAAGACGAGGAGACCGGACTGTACAGGAAGTGTTACCGGCAGGCTATTACAGGAGTTGGAGCGGGCTTGCTTGCTGATCTTCTGATCGCTCAATACCCGGGTGGCCGTTACGTCCAGCAAGTACCGCTGACGGCTTGTGGGTGTTTGATGTGATCATCACCTACTGCCGGCATATTGATGAGTCATTAGAGTCCTACACGGAGGTTTTACTGGCTCAGGCAAAACGAAATAGGAGTACGTATGTGATATGTGCGGGACCGAGAATAATGCGTGTATGTGATACCATATTCTATTTTCGTGACTTTTTGTATCGGTCGGTTATATATGATATAACCGAGTTATCGAATCAAGTGTTGATTCGATAAGTCGATACAATGGATGTTAGTCGGTTATATGGGATATGACCGGATTATTAAGTCAAGTGTTGATTTAATATTTTAGTGTATAATTGTATATTAGATATACTAGTTTACATTAACTAACACTTGTTCACATAAGGTTTTTTCTCACAAGTGCACAACTTTAATATATATGTGATATATATTAAAATTGTGTTTTCTTTTCGTATCATGGTTGATGATACATATGACTTGGGTGTATGAGACTTACACCATGCTATTTATTTATGTTGGGTTTTAATATTTAAAGTAATTACAAAATTAATGGAGAATTAGCAAAATGCATGAAGCTTGTGGAAGCTTGTAGATGCATTGACTAAGTCCAGTAAGTTTGTTTTTACTAATGATATTTATTAACCGAACCATAAGGATTAGCCATGGTTATGTCTCTACATGAGTTAGTATATGATACTCACTCACCATGGTTAGCTTTCTCACTTGATCATTATCTCTTCTCATTTTATTTTCTTCATCTTCTTCCTTGAGCTAAAAAGCTCTCTAGGGTTTGATCCAAAGTGAGAAACATTGTGAGAAACAAAATTCTAAAGTGAAACCACTTCCTATTTCTCCATCCTCTACTAGACTAGCACTTTAGTTTATGGTGTTTGCTTCACTAATTCTCTAGTTAGTGAAGTAGAAGCTTGAGTTGGCATCCCCTCGACGTAGATCATCTTAGGCCTCGAAGACTTCAAGCAAGGATGCTCTTTTAGGCTCGTGAAGCCATGCAAGAGTCCGGAAGAACCACGATCGCAGCGAAGGGACTTCAACAAGGACCTAAAGTAGTGAAGGATCGATCTACAAAGGTTGTATTTCGTATTCACTTAGTCATAGATGCTATTTACTTGCATGTGAAACCCTAATTTTCTAGCAAAGATCTTGTTTAGGGTTGTTAGGCACGGCTAAAATTTTAATCGGGCATGGTTGATGCTTTCTTAATCCTTGTTAGAGTGCCTAGTGTAGGGTTCTTAGGCACACTCAAGAGGCACCACAAGGCATCGACCATGCCGGATTAAAAAATTTAGGTGCCTAACAACCCGAAGCAAGATCGTTAACTAGAGATTAGGTGAAAAGTAAGCAAGTAAACAACTTTATTGCTAAATGAAAGGGACTACAACATTTGTAGATCCGGTCCTCCACTTCTCTAGCTCCGTGATAACATCCCTCCACTGCGATCATCGGATCCCTGACTCTAGCGTGCGTTTCATCGGAGAAATGGGCGGGCTAGGTCGTCGACTTTGATGCCGAAGATGATCTACGTCGAGGCAACTCAAGATCAAGCTCCATCTTCACTAGGTCAAGAAACTTGTGAAGAAAACACCCTCTACTACATAGCAAGTGATAGAGGATGAAGAAATAGGAAGTGGGTTCACTTTGGATTTGGATTTCTCACTTGGAATCATCACTTGGAAAAATCTAGCAATGGTTTCTTCTCTTCATGAAGAAGATGAAGAAGAAGAAAGTAAAAGAATTATGAATTATCTCTAAAAAGAAAATCAAGTGATGGTTATCATAATGCAACCATGGGTGAGTTTAACTAGTGTAGAGACTAAACTAGGGTTTAGGCGAATGGTTAGGTTTAGGAAAGAAACAAAATGGTCAAAGCTTCATGAAGCTTCAAATAAAATCCAAAGAAAGCCACCATTTTATTTCTTGCCAAAATGAATAAATAAATAAATGAATAAATAAATTATTACCCTAACCATTTACCTAAACATGGTTTAAAGTAAACACACACCCAAGTTTGCATGTATCATCAAACATGATACAAATTAGTGCACAAACATATATCATATATACAATGTGCACAATCAAGTGAGATAATCAATCTTAAGTGAACCGATACTAGTTAATGTAAAGTAATATATCCAATATATAATTATACATTAAATCATTAAATCAACACTTGATTTAATGATCCGGTCATACTTCATATAACCGACTAATATCAAGTGTATCAATGTATCGAATCAACACTTGATTCGGTAACCCGGCTATATCTTCTATAACCGTCCAATGATACAAATCACGAGAATAGAATATAGTATCACATACTGATATTATTCTCGGTCCCGCACATATCTCATATGCGCTCCTATTTCGTTTCGCTTGAGCAAGAAAACCTCTGTGTAGGACTCTAAAGACTCGTCAATACGCCGGCAGCAGGTGATGATCATATCAAACACCCACAAGCCGCAAGCGGCCTGCTAAACGTAACGGCCACCCGGGTATTGAGCGACCAGAAGATCAACGAGCAAGCCCGCTCACACTCCTGTGAATCCAACCAGCAACACTTACCGTACAGTCCGGTCTGTTCGTCTGATATGTCGCATATCTCGCCTAGGGGTGGTAAACGTCAGACCCCAGTAGCTTGATAAGTCATGCCGATGTAAGGTCCATAACAAGCATGAAACTACTGATAACACTTACCAGTAAATCAGTGCAACCCTGGCCAGGGATTTCCAGTTATGGCCAGTCGTGCATAGCGCAACATCAACCCCCAATACCGAGAGAGACGAATCCCCTCATATCGCTCATTGCCTCCATATGAATCGGGACTGTACCCAAAAACCACCTGTTTGCACGAATCAGTATAGCCGTGGTAGGGTGGAAATCAAAGCACAGTGGGAGACACACAAGACTCTATGACGATCTCGGGTCAACAGACTAAGTTGTACCAGTGTCACCAGAGAACTGCTATCTGACGTGAGGTATAATACCATCTGGGAGTTCTCGGCGAGTCCGTTCAGTGTACCCAGTCTCCACTGAGCACCCTCATACCATCTCTGATGTCAAACACCAATGGATATGGGATCATCCATCGCCCATCACATGGATCGAGAAGATATACGCTAGTCTACTCTGGAATATCGATGCCCCGTCTCGATATTCCCATGACTAGGAACATTGAAGGATGTACTCATGGACTACCCAGACCCCACTAGTATGATCTACATCATAGTCCTGGAAGTCGAGTACACATCCTAAGGGCTTTATCAACATGTAATAGAGAGACTGCAAGTATACATGTTAAGATAAAGAGCAACCAGATAGCGTACTATCATGTCGAGCAAGAAAGTCCTACCTATATATGTCCCAGCATCCACTACAATATACATCCTATGTGCAGTAATGGCCTCTAGGGCATACATATAACTAACACTTAGTAACCCTACAGTGGTATCAGAGCCTCGCTAGAGCAATAGGCGACGTGTTTACGAAGTTAAAACTCCGAACGAACCCCGATATGTCAAAGTTAACCCCCTCTCTGTACATTTTTTCAAAACTGTGATTTTTCTGTATTTAAAATGCCTAAAAAAATCAGCAGGGAAATATAAGAATTTTAGTGAAAAACGAGAGCATACACTGTACAAACCACCGCGGAACCGCGGCCGTACCGCGCTTGGGCCGCGGATCCGCAGCAGGACAGAGAAGTTATGCCCTAATGTTTACACTATAATTTCTTTTTCTATGATTTGTATTTTCTGGGTATTTTTAAAATGACTCAAGTGTTGAGTGTTCTGGGGATTATTTTGTATTCGTTGATTCGATCGGAATATTTAATTTCGTTATGTTTTCCGGATATTTAGAGACTATTAAAATGTGCGAACGGATATCATAACTCATTATTTCCCGGCACAAAAAACTTTCAAGTGTTGAATTTTTTCTTGAGTCTAAATCTTTCGGAAAAACGTGCGTGTAACGCGATGGACCCTCTAGAAGACAACAAACCTTAACTCGATTATGTGACCGTCTTGAACTGCCTTTTGAACCTTAGGGTTTGGGGCAGTACAGCGTGCCACATGTGAGGCGTTGGCTTGACCCTTCTACGGCTGGACCGTTGCTACTGTGACGTATTCTGGAATTTTTGAACTCCGCTCAAGTGTTGACCTATTTATGGAAATCTTGGGTATTTGATTATTCGATCAGAAAGTTTGATACTGTCTATTTATCTGGAATGTGATACAATATGTGGAATTCATATAGTTAGGCATGAAATGCGAAGTATGTGATATTTCGGATTTACGATGTCTAAAGAGAATGCGGATTCCAAATGTTGTAGTTTTACACTTACTTTTCTGTGACCGTAAGTGTAATATGTGATATCGCCGGATTCGTTTCTATATGTCAACGACAATTGGGATGCACGTATTTACTTACGTTGATGACATGTGATGTTATGTGTTGCTGGATATGTTATATTGGATCATCGCGTTCTGAATAGCCGGTTTTTTTTTATGTGAGATGAGAGTTTTTTTATTTTCATTCATATAAAATTAAATGTATGTAATATTCTTTTATTGGGGAACTTCCGGGATGAGGTTGATGTCACCATTTGTATATTATTTACTTTTCCGTACTAGGATAGACCCAAGGAGGAGAGCACAAGTAACCGGGTTCTAGAGTCCAGTGGGAGACCAACTCGAGGAGTTGAGTCTGGGTCTCCTAACTCTAGAATTGGAAGGGTTGCTTGCCGCTCTCGTAGGGGTCTAGGGGTGTGGGTTTGGCTATTCATCGCGACCGTGGAATCCGTGTTTTATAGAGGCTCAAAATAAAATACGGACGTCCTAGTATATTCAATGTTTCATATGTTTCTTCTGCTGCGATATCTGTGATGTGATCATTTGATATGTTGTGATAAATACTGTATATAGTATATATGATATATTATATAAACGTTACTTATGTTTTACACCCGCTGATCAGTCGAAAATAATGCATTTTTAACACGGCAATTTCCCTATCTTTTGCACTCATCTAGAAGTGTTCGGCATTCATATAGCACATATTTCCAAATCAGTCGTTAAATATCAAATTGCATGTGTTAGACTCTAAAACCGACATTTCTGAGGAAATTGACTGCATATCATGGCATCGCATCATCCCTATATTGCGCAACACTTGTCTCGAGAATTTGCGGGAACAAAAGCCAAAAGAAGCTAATAAAATACACCAACTCCAAGTTATGAGATCTGGTAGCAATCCAAAGGGGAAAATACAATTCAACATAACCTATAAAGGCCCATGAGACAGCCCAAACAAGTACCAGAAGAATCAAGCCACAAAGCCTACAAAGCGCCGCGGTTCCTCGGCAGGACCGCGCTTGCGCCGCGGATCCGCGGCTCTTCTGCCACGTCATCACTTGAATTTTGGTGCATAACTTTTTCTCAGTGGCTACAGCTCAGAAATATATGTCAATTTCAAGAATTCTCTCGAAGCTTCTTCCAGATCAGCAAAGATCATTAAGCAAGCTAATCTTGATTAAACTCCTAACAAACTAATTCTAGAAGCTCCCTCCTAACTAATTACATCTAGAAGCTTCTCTTCAACAAACTTTTGGAGGGAAATTCAAATTTCCTCAACAAACTTTTGGAGGGAAACTTAAAATTCAAATCGTAGATCTAGGGTTTGGTTGTCTATAAATAGGAACCTAGATCTAAGGGTTGAGGTTGTTCTTCATTAGTTCATTAGTTCTTCCCTAATCTCTAATCTTGACCTCTTACACCATCTTCTTCCACAAGTCTAGTGACAAGACTTGTGAGAAACCCTAACCCTAATTCCAATCAAATTCAAGATCCCGAGTACCAATCAAGTAAGAAGCCCTTCAGCCTTTTAGGAGCGGAGCTGATCTCCAATCGAGTAAGTGATCCAAGCCGATCCGCGACTCACGGAGCCGAGCGAAGCCAAATCGACGATCGAGTTCTTCCTCTTGTAGTTCTTGAGCAAATGTAATGAAATTGTTGATATAAATAAAAGGTGAAATTCTTTAATCTTGTTTTCTTTAAATTCTTGCATCATGATTCGATCTCAATTTGTAATTGTAGTTCTTGTTGTGATGTTTGAGTAAAACTCCGCTTGTCGAGGAGTCGAGACGATCAATAGAATGATGATGTAACAAATCTTAAAACAATTCTTAAGTCCTGCGGGTTTTGTAAACCCTAGCAAGTTCAAGAATCGATGACCTAGTTTCGTTGCGATGCTTTCTTGATTGTGATCGGTCGAAATTAGGGATCTAGGATCGTTTCTTGAATTTACTAGAGGCTAGAATGTGAATGATATCGACGAATGAACAAGGGATAAATGATGAAACCCTAGTTTCACTAGAAATCCCTAATTCTCGTCGATCATCATCGATCTAGTATCAATCCATCGAAGGATGAAAATACGTCATCTTGAGATTGCATCACATCTATAGATCCGATCGATTTCTACGAGCCTCATTTCGATTCTTGATATTTGGTTGGAAAAATCATCAAACTATAAATTCTTGATTCTATCTTTTTCTTGTTATTAGATCTAGATTTTCTAATTATTGAACTTCAAATATAAATCATGAATTGTTTTGTTTTCTTTTCATTAAAGTTTCGACTCATCTAAGACGAACTATTACACTGTCCCTGTGGACGATCCGCACTCACTTACAATCTACATCCGACACCGTAGTTGATTGCGGTCAAACAATTCTTTGATTGTGAATTTTATACATTTTCTTAAACCGACACACAAAGAAATATTCAATCAAATGGCGCCGTTGCCGGGGATCTTTTGATTTACTTACACAATCGAGAAATTCAAAGAATCAAATGGCGCCGTTGCCGGGAACAGTACGCTAATTGTTCGTATTTTGAAATTTGAGTTGAAAAATTTATTCCATTATAATTTTTAGATCAAAATTCGCGCAAACACTAATACGAGTTGTTGTGATCTGTGCGAAGAAATCTGGAATCATTGGAGCTGTGGAGAAATTTTTCTGTATAATCCAGAGAGCTCCTCAGGTGAACAGAAACCGATCCTGAAAATTTGGTGCAGTGATCCCTTGATATGACCGTGTTTCCGCGGTATAAGGCAGTTATTGCCGTGCATCCGCGGCTTGGTGGCTTCCTCTCTGTACAAAATTTTGCAGGTATAATTCTAGCTTTCTTATCTCCTCCTCTGTCTGCTCCAATTAACATTCTGCTGCAGGTTTCTTTGCAAAATATTCGCAGCACGCAAATTGCAAAAAATTAAATTGTGCTTGTTTTGATCTTTGTGGTTGTTTGCATAATTAATACGGATATTAAGGGGCAAAGACCAAATCCAGATTAGGTGGGGAGGTCATTACCCTTCCTAAGCCCCGAAAATCGCAAAAATTGCATCCGCATTTACCCTAATTAACTAAAAAATATCTAGAGATGACTCTAAGGACCGTCGCGCTCACTTAGGACAGAAGAAGGCCGTGGGTAATTCATTGCTTATCCGCGTTTTCTTATGGTGTCTAAGGCAAGTGTGTCGAAGGCTAGTGGTTATTAATTAGGCCCACTACTTACGTAGTGGAGTACCTTCCCACTTACCTGGCACTTACCTGGCCACAGGGGGACAAAGAGACAGTGGAGGATTTATCCTGCGGCTTGTCTTTTGGCAGTTAGGAGCTGTCTAGAGTTTGACCTAGGTGACCAATAGATTCTAGGGTTTTGTGTGTAGCATTTTGTGATTTGCATCATTTTTTTTCAAAAATCCGTCCAAATTTTCAAAACAAACATCGCATTCATATCATTTCCCCTAATTATAAATTCACGCTGCCACTTGTACTAACCCTTTTTAGTGCAAGATAGGCTGGACACGGGATTCTAGTGCCCGTTAAGTCCGCGTTTCCCTCATCGACCCAAAAGTCGGTTTTTCTACATTTACCCTTTCTTTTACCCACCACCACACCCACATCGATGGATCCACCTCCATCGAATTTCTTTTCCACTAATCTGCCGCCGTCCGTTTGTGCGCAGAATCCACCTCGCATCTCTCTCCAAGAGAGGTGCTATCCAACACGAGGTCCTCTTTCCACCTGTCTTTCCATTCCACCAGCCAACGGGGAAAATTTTCAAATAAAACCCCAATACATCAACCTTCTACCAAAATTTCACGGTCTCGAGTCTGAAGACGCATATGCATTTATCACCAAATTTGAAAATGTATGAGCAATGATGGGTACTTCACAGCTTTCTGTGGATGCTTTCCGTCTACGTCTTCTCCCATTCACTTTGTGCAATTTAGCCGAGAAGTGGCTATATAACACTACCGCACATTCCATTTCAAATTGGGACGAATTCGTCAAAGCATTCCTTAAGAAATTCTACCCACATCAAAAGACAGCTCGAGTCCGTAGCGAAATCTATCAATTCACCCAGCTTCCAAATGAAACATTTTCAAAATGTCTTGAACGCTTCAAGGATTTGTTAGTCCAATGTCCACATAACGGCATCCCGAGATGGGAACTGTGCCGAATCATTTATGAGGGCATTAATCCTAACACAAGACAGACCCTTGAATCCATGTGTCAAGGCAACTTCATGACCAAAGATGATGGGGAAGCCTGTAATTTTCTAGAAAATTTCGCTGAAAAATCTTTACAGTGGGAGGTTGTGAGTCAATCGTCTAGGGATGGCAATGATATTTCCATAGGAGTTAGAGCTGACATTGCAGCTATCAATAAGAAACTCGAGAATATGGAAAACAAATTTTTAGCTGCCGCCCTAAGTCAAATGTCACTCTCCAAAACTGTATGTGGATGCTGTTCTGATTCTTCTCACTTGACGGAAGAATATCCGTTTCAAGGTCACGAGCATACCAATGCCGCATTTCAAAGACCTAGAAATGACCCATTTTCTTCCACATATAATCAGGGTTGGAGGAATCACCCTAACTTTTCTTGGAACCAATCACAATCTTAAAACATGGTTCCAACCCAAAACAATTTCCAAAGGGTCCCTCCACCACAACAGCACCCACAACTTCAATTGAGTCAGCACCCCTTTCAAGCAAAAAATTTCCAAAATCCGGTCAACACACCCGCACCGTCTAGTCCTTTACAATTTACCGGGACTGATGAATCCCCTTCATTCATAAACTTGCTTCTAACAAATCTCATGCAAGTATCGGCTGAAATAAAGACTTCTGTCGATTATATAAAGAAAAACTCTGCGTCCTAAAGCGAGAGTATTAAATCGATGGAAGAAGAAATTGCACGATTAAAAGCCGAAATGAGTGCAAGAGAGAAAGGGAAATTTCCAGCTCAACCTTTAACCAATCCTGGCTATTCACATCATGTGGATGCAATCACGTTGAGATCTGGAAGAGTGCTTGACACTCACGTTGGGGAAGAGTTTGATGATACAGAAAAATCAATCAATAACACCCCGGCTGAGACCTTTCCTTCTACTTCTACTTCTAATTTTAACCCCAGTTCTTCTACGCCACCACCTTTTTCCGAGCCTATTCTTCGTTTCCCAAAAGGCTCGCCACTTCAACCCACCTCTTTTACTCCTCCACCGACGATCCCCACTTCTATTTTGGGATCGGGTCCACACACACTTCCTTCCTCTATGATGGACACAACGCTTATTGCTAAATGTCACGTCCCGAAAGTACGGAACATGACCGGCACTTAAACTACGAAACGTCTCGAGGCGTACGTAATCTAAGTAAACCGAAAACCCAGGAATCCAAACCAAGAATAGAAGTAGAGTGAAGGAAAACTAATTTAAAACAAGTAGTTTTAATAGCATAAGCCGAATTATGCGGTTTTTAAGAACATCAAAATTTACTGAAAATTTCGGCAGAGTCTCCTTTGTAAATACTGGCCCCCAAACGGGATACAACATGAATAGTATACGAAATCAAGCAAAAGGCATCCCCAAGCGGGAGCTAGCTCTTCGTCAATCGACGGTCACAACCACACAAGCAATATGATATACAACGCCAACGGCGAGGATCAAAACTCAAAAGGAAACTCAAAACCACCAGAAAAATAATGAGCGACTCTAAGGTCGAAAGAATAAACAACACTGGTCTCTATCTCAATAAATACATGTTTGGTTGATGGAATTTACTAGATACAACGGAATAATATTATACAAGGTAATATGATGGGTACGATACAAGAAAAACCCACCTACTAGCAAGTCACCCGAATGAAACTGAGCCCGCAAAGCCGTAATTAAACCTGTACGGCAAAACCTGCAAGAAACTGGGGCACAACGGGGGTGAGTTGCCAACTCGTGAATAGAAAAACATCTACGAATATAAATCGCATAAATAACGCAACCTAGGTCAATGATCATAATATATCCTCAAATATATGAATAACACGTAGCCTATAACAAGGCTAGGGTAAATATCTCACCCGAGTGTAATCTCATGTGCCCGTGTCAGTGCCTCAGGTAGCAATATATCATATGAATGAGGTATGAATGCATGAAAACAGAATACATGTAAATGAAGAACTGTTTTCATAAATTAGTGAGATTTCCTTTGTATTTTTAAACTGAGGTATCATAAATGAAATCAGTATCAACAGTGTCTAGCATCGACACAAAACATAAATCTCAATGTCTCGAAATCTCAATGTCTCAATCTCAATATCTAGGGCGCCGTCAGTCCAGACCGGCCCATACCATCCATCTCAAGACCACGACGGTATCCTCCGGATATCCGACGCGTCGGGTAATATCACCGGTAGGTAGTGCTCCCCAGCCAGGCTCAACGTCAACACCACATTCCTCTTGCCCCGGGGTACCATACCGGGCCCACCATGTACCCGAAACGGTTCCTCCACTCCTCGAATCGGGTCTCGAAATCCATTAGCAAACTCATGGTGGAAGACTCATACATCATAGGAAAACCGCACTTTTTATTTTAAAAGAGAGAAAAGGTTTATTTATGTTTTTGCGGTTTTCCTCCAAATCCAGAAAATCTCATGGAAATCCGAATCCAAAACCTCAATAACACGTAAAATAGTGAATATATGCATGAGAATCCATGAATGCGGCATAACGATGAATAACAGTATGCATGAAGTGACAAGTAATAACTACAATATCTAAGCTGGCATATAAGGTAAGTACACTAATATTATGTCAAACTACTAGCTATCTAGCTAAGTTAAGCAATAATATTTTCTAAGATGTACGTGACATGGCAATTACCGATGAAGATGTGTGTGAGCCGGCAATTAAGTGTACGTGGTACATACGCATCATCGGTAATGGTGCTGGTGTCCTAACAGCATGATATCACTAATGGAGTATGAAACATAAAATAAGCATGCGATGTGAAGCGGAGCACAAAAAAGAGCGGGAGCTGAAAACTAGACGCAACTATAACTAATCTGCATTAATCTAATATAAGTCCTACAAATGGTGCCTTTTGAAATAACACGAATCATGGGTTTGAAAATAGGGGCTACGGTGTTTTTATGAAAAGATACGTCTTTTGAAATATCCGTAGGATCCCTTGGGCTGTCTTTAAGAATGCCCACGATTCGTTGGTTTTTGAAATAGGTAAGAAGTCTAATCTAATCTAACAACTACACTAAACTATACGGCTGAACTAACAAGCTGAACTACAGGTAAGGGAACCGCCTATCATCTGAGTCGATACATATACATACCTGTATATGTATAGTCGGTGATCCCGCCTCAATAATATCATATCCGATACCATATCTATAATCAGGCATCCCAAGTCAAGAGTGCGGATCAATCATCAATATAGCTCGTACGTAAATCCGCCGTACGGCATCCCAATCTGGGTACGGGTCAATATCTCATTCATCATACTATTCACCTGGTATCCTCTTTATCAAATATCATGATTGGGGTACTGATCTACGTCTAGTACCATACTGATACCGCCTACGTATGCATGGACGTGTGTGAAACACTACGTCAAGGACCCGCTACAACGTCATGTCGTATCTAAGATACGAACCCTGCTATATCACCGATCTCACGGCCTCAAATCGAATCTCATCGACTCAGCTCAATCCCGAGTATCATCCTCAATCCGTATGTGAACACATAGTCCCATACCCATGTGAACACATAACTATAAAGAATCCTATGAGCACATATCAATAGGAATGTATGCAAGTATGTATGTGTGTATGTGTAGAGCAACACTACCCTAGGGTTCGCAACGCTAAAATAATCCAACACACCAATATCCATCCTAAGCATCGTTATTAATCCCAAATAACATATAATAATTGTTGGTGTGTATATGCATCCGTATACACCACCACGGACTGCGGGGGTGCTATACGCCATCCACCCGACTTCTCCCCGTAGATATAAATCTACTCACCTGGTCCTCGCTCGCCGGTGCCGACGTCGCCAGGCGCTTGCTTGTCGTCTCGAAGTCCACATGGGGGTACCTATATATCATAACGCACCGTATCGCATTAAAACTAAATTCGACGTCGAAACGGCATACGAAAATCAAATCGGCACGCGTATCACGCGTAGGTCCAAACCTATCGCCTACGCATGCAAGAATAGTCAAACCAACCCTCGATGTCGATGTACAAACGTCAAACCATCGAGAAAAATCCAATCACACTCATTTGCACAATTACAAGCACTAATTATAATATAAAATAGCTTACAATTCCCAAAAACCCCAATTTCACTTAAAAAGTCGTTTTTCCGAAAATCTAGCAAGCACAATTCGCCGTTTTTGTACAAAACATGATGTTTAAATGAATGTAGCGGCCAATATACTTATTAAATATCTTAAATAAGTCATAGAAACAATTTCCGGAATTTAATCTCATTAAATTCCAAAAACCCTAATAATCTAGTTTACAAAATACCCTTTTTACAATTTCATAGCAAAAATGCACAAACTACAATTTAGGTCGGATTTCCATGAACTAAAGTGTTAAACTACACTTAATAAAGTTAATAATATGATAAAAACACTAACCATATTTTAATTCTCAATTTAACACAATATTTACAAAAACTAGTTTGCAATATAAATACTTATCACAAATTTAAATTAACAAAAATGCAACTAGCAACTAGATTTGATTTTTGCAAGCAATTATATGTTAATCTACCCATCACAATCCTAATCAAATGCTCAAACCCTAATCTTCATTCAAAACCATAAACTTGAAATTTCAAACTTCAATTCCAAAACCTTTTTCTTTCTTAAACACCTAATTAAACACTTAATTAACTTAGCTTTAAGAAATTAGTAACAAATTATGCAAAAATGTTTAGAATTATACCCAAAAACATTTGAAGATCCACAAGCATCCATGGCCTCCCAAAATGCTCTCTTTTCACAAAGATCCATGCTATACGGGCTAAGCTAAAATGTGTAGGAGTTGGATTTTGATTTGGATTTTTGCTTGATTTTTAGTGGATTTTTCTTTGATGGAATAAAGAGAGGAGAAGAGGAAAAATGGGCTGTTGGGGGGGTTGCTGGTTTCGGCCAGATGTGTGGGGGTTGGGTGAGGGAGGAGAGAGAGTGAGGTGGGGAAAATAACAAGTAAGGAAGTCCAAGTCAACACAAAGTCAAAAGTCCAACTCATTTATCCATTTTCTTTTCTTTTCTTTCATTTCATTTCCTTGAAATCCAAGTGGGGACTTAAGAGGGGGCTGCTGAATTCTTCAAGGGGATAAGTGAATGGGGGTGTGTGGGTGTGGGTACGGGTGTGGGGTGATGAAAAATGATAAATACAATACCCCAAACATCCATTTACGCTAAAAAAAAGCCTTTTTTCTTCAATAATTTCTAAACCGTTTTGGCAAATGATTTCGTTCCAAAAACCACATGATAAAATTTTATTTAATGTTTTATGATGCACAAAATTTGTTTCAACTCATTCCAATTTGTAATTTTCCCTAATTAAATGTATTAGTGACGGCTTAAATAATAATAAAATAATATTTTTTTCAGAAAATTTGAAATTTCACCAGTAAACACCAAATAATAGCAATTACATAGCTAGAATATGTATATTTAATTTTTATAATAAGATATTTGTATTTTGAATTTTTACAGAAAACCCCCTTATTTTACCGATTTTTCGAAATTTCACCGAAAAGATTTTCAAAACGTTACAATCTTCCCCCCTTAAGGAAATTCGGTCCCCGAATTTAAATTCAAACTCCCCCAAATACTAAAACATCTAAGAAAAACCATCAAGTCGTCGGGGCTCCGAAATTGTAAATACATAAAACAAATCGTAGCGCAGTGCATGCGCATGAAAAATGAGCATATAACTCAAATCACAACTCCGTCAAGCATCCCGCAATCATCGGAGTCATGGGGAAGACATCAATACCAAATCCAAAGCAAAACCAATATGATATAACTCGAAACTATACATGTAAATATCGAATCTATATATGTAAGTATCTGAAGGAAATGCATGCCAAATCTCTTTAAGTCGTTGTGCACGCGTATAACACTGCACAGTGGCGGACGTCTATCATAAGGAAATAACTATATACATATATACCTTTGTTTGAAATGTACGTTCCGCCGTTTTGGAAACAATTTAGAAGGGTCTCCTTGTTTTAAACATTTTGTGTCATATCAGACACGTAGGTAAATACTGAGGCTATAGCTCGCTTTTTGGAAATCCCTTCAATAACTATCAATGCATGCAAAATATATTCAGGTACTGTCCTCTGACTAGTCCTGCTCAGTACGAAAATACATAGCAATATCATAAAAACGTACTGCTCTATACGAAATCAATCCCAAAATATGCACATGAATGCTACGTGCGTCTGGTGCGCACGGAAATCAAAATCCATGAATATGCCATACATGCGCACAGAAACAACATCTAAGTGCATCGGGTGTGCACGAAACATCTGTCGTAGGCAACATGTGTGCCTGACAGCAAAATCAGGTGCATCTATCGTGCACGAAATGATGAAATCCAATATCAAGCGCCGAACGTGCGCAAAATCAATCAGGTGCACAAGGTGCACAAACAAATATCGGGTATCACAATCGAAATCGAAGTCCAGTGCATCTAAGTGCACAAAAGGCCTATCACTGCACTGCAAGCATATATAAACTATACCGAGTGCAGGAACGAAATCGTGTGCATGCATACGCACAAAACCAACTCAACTGTTTAAAATCGTAAAATCACAAACATGTGAAACTGAAGCACGAAAACGATATCAAGTGCAACACTGTGCAAAGATCGTAAATCCTCAATCATCAAAATCAAATCATACGAATAAATCATCCAAAACATCGAAATCAATAATGGCGGAATAGTATCGCTCAAGTGCCTCCTCTAAGAATCTCGGGCCAACTGTCGCGGTCACTAATGGGACGTCTCGTCGATGATCATGAACTCTGGCCTGCTGGTGTGCGTAACCATGACCACTCCTGGGTCAAGGTCTTCACTGTGAATTACCAATCTTTCGGTCCATCGGCTCATCGGCCCTGTCGGGTGTGCTAACGGGGATGATCCAGTTCTGGCACGTCTCTTGTCATCTCCCGGTCAATCATCACGACCACTCGTAAGACAGCATATCACTGGCGTCGGCCTCTGGCTCTCTGAATGTACGTGACACCTCTGATCCTGGGTGCAAGTATCATTGCAGCAGTGTCCTGGAAGGAATCCTGCTCACGGTCTCTTCCATGTCTCGTCTCTGCCAACTGCCCGGAAGTCATTGTCCTTTCCTATATCTGCATCTTGCTCTGGAACGACTGCATACTCATCGCGACTCCTTCTGGAAGGTAAGTCCATGTACCATGCCTCGGCATGCGCATCGCCTCTCTGATGTCGGCGGAGTGGAACGTCATCTCATCTAGATCTGGTGCGAACCTCTTACTCCACTTTTCTCTAATGTCGACCGCTTCGGACTCGTCTCGTCGTGGCTGCATGGACTGAGCTCCAACGGCTATCCTCGTATCTGGAGTCTCCCAAGAATGCATCTCACCACCTAGCATCCGAATTAAGTCGAGCCATCCAATCGATTCGTCAAAACCTCATAATCTCCCAAGAGCTCAACATCTTGGGTACAGTTTGATAGTATCGAGTACATACCACAGCATCGGTGGTCCAGCCGTAGAAGGGCAAACCCAAGGCTCACTAATGGCGCTGTAGAACTGCCGCAAACCCGAAGGTTCAAAGGCTTTCACACGGTCATTAAGTCGAGTTAGGGTTTCATTCTTCTAGAGGGACCATAGAATTGCCTGCATGTCCTTCCGACTACTTTAAACTTGGAATAATAGGTTTCTGACATTCGATCGTCTCTGTCGACTCCCAACGTCTCCGCATGAAGTCGTCTCTAGCTGGAATCAATCTATCTGATGACCTCGCATCGGGGTAGGCGAACGATCCACATGTCCTAGTCATTCATCCTCGATGACTAGCGACCTTCTATCATCTCTTAGTATAACTTATACGGCAATAGCTCCAACATCTGGGGCGATATCTCGTCGTTCGCAGCAATAACTGGCTCAGTCGTCTGCATGCTGAACCGTGCCTCAATCATCAGGAGCAAGCAACACACCAACGGTCATCAAAATCAGGCTGGCCTCCATCATTGGCTCAATTCTCTAGTGTCGATCAGTACCTCCGAGTAACCTCATAAAGGCGATCCGCCAAACGCTCGTGGCGCGGAAACACAGTAAAAACACACATCTCTGCAATCCTGTGTCGCCGGAATTTCGCCCTGGTCAGTCCTCGTTCGTGACGAGCTTGTGCTGACCGCAACTCTAGCCGTAGCTCTCCCTGCCCGTAACCGTAGCAGCAAAACCAAACTGGTACTGATGAGGCTAGGTCAGGAAGGAATATAATACTGAACAAGGAAATGTACATCCTAAGGCTTCATAAGTGAAGTGGCGTGTCGTAAATATGCCGCGGAACATACCAACGGTACGTCACTCTACTTTAGTCACCTATTCCATCAACCAAGGGTCATCCTACGCTACGAAGGTTAAAACCTAACGCTCTGATACCAACTTTGTCACGTCCCGAAAGTACGGAACATGACCGGCACTTAAACTACGAAACGTCTCGAGGCGTACGTAATCTAAGTAAACCGAAAACCCAGGAATCCAAACCAAGAAAAGAAGTAGAGTGAAGGAAAACCAATTTAAAACAAGTAGTTTTAATAGCATAAGCCGAATTATACGGTTTTTAAGAACATCAAAATTTACTGAAAATTTCGGCAGAGTCTCCTTTGTACATACTGGCCCCCAAACGGGATACAACATGAATAGTATACGAAATCAAGCAAAAGGCATCCCCAAGCGGGAGCTAGCTCTTCGTCAATCGACGGTCACAACCACACAAGCAATATGATATACAACGCCAACGGCGAGGATCAAAACTCAAAAGGAAACTCAAAACCACCAGAAAAATAATGAGCGACTCTAAGGTCGAAAGAATAAACAACACTGGTCTCTATCTCAATAAATACATGTTTGGTTGATGGAATTTACTAGATACAACGGAATAATATTATACAAGATAATATGATGGGTACGATACAAGAAAAACCCATCTACTAGCAAGTCACCCGAATGAAACTGAGCCCGCAAAGCCGTAATTAAACCTGTACGGCAAAACCTGCAAGAAACTAGGGCACAACGGGGGTGAGTTGCCAACTCGTGAATAGAAAAACATCTACGAATAGAAATCGCATAAATAACGCAACCTAGGTCAATGATCATAATATATCCTCAAATATATGAATAACACGTAGCCTATAACAAGGCTAGGGTAAATATCTAAGCCGAGTGTAATCTCATGTGCCCGTGTCAGTGCCTCAGGTAGCAATATATCATATGAATGAGGTATGAATGCATGAAAACAGAATACATGTAAATGAAGAACTGTTTTCATAAATTAGTGAGATTTCCTTTGTATTTTTAAACTGAGGTATCATAAATAAAATCAGTATCAACAGTGTCTAGCATCGACACAAAACATAAATCTCAATGTCTCGAAATCTCAATGTCTCAATCTCAATATTTAGGGCGCCGTCAGTCCAGACCGGCCCCTACCATCCATCTCAAGACCACGACGGTATCCTCCGGATATCCGACGCGTCGGGTAATATCACCGGTAGGTAGTGCTCCCCAGCCAGGCTCAACGTCAACACCACATTCCTCTTGCCCCGGGGTACCATACCGGGCCCACCATGTACCCGAAACGGTTCCTCCACTCCTCGAATCGGGTCTCGAAATCCATCAGCAAACTCATGGTGGACGACTCATACATCATTGGAAAACCGCACTTTTTATTTTAAAAGAGAGAAAAGGTTTATTTATGTTTTTGCGGTTTTCCTCCAAATCCAGAAAATCTCATGGAAATCCGAATCCAAAACCTCAATAACACGTAAAATAGTGAATATATGCATGAGAATCCATGAATGCGGCATAACGATGAATAACAGTATGCATGAAGTGACAAGTAATAACTACAATATCTAAGCTGGCATATAAGGTAAGTACACTAATATTATGTCAAACTACTAGCTATCTAGCTAAGTTAAGCAATAATATTTTCTAAGGTGTACGTGACATGGCAATTACCGATGAAGATGTGTGTGAGCCGGCAATTAAGTGTACGTGGTACATACGCATCATCGGTAATGGTGCTGGTGTCCTAACAGCATGATATCACTAATGGAGTATGAAACATAAAATAAGCATGCGATGCGAAGCGGACCACAAAAAAGAGCGGGAGCTGAAAACTAGACGCAACTATAACTAATCTGCATTAATCTAATATAAGTCCTACAAATGGTGTCTTTTGAAATAACACGAGTCATGGGTTTGAAAATAGGGGCTACGGTGTTTTTATGAAAAGATACGTCTTTTGAAATATCCGTAGGATCCCTTGGGCTGTCTTTAAGAATGCCCACGATTCGTTGGTTTTTGAAATAGGTAAGAAGTCTAATCTAATCTAACAACTACACTAAACTATACGGCTGAACTAACAAGCTGAACTACAGGTAAGGGAACCGCCTATCATCTGAGTCGATACATATACATACCTGTATATGTATAGTCGGTGATCCCGCCTCAATAATATCATATCCGATACCATATCTATAATCAGGCATCCCAAGTCAAGAGTGCGGATCAATCATCAATATAGCTCGTACGTAAATCCGTCGTACGGCATCCCAATCTGGGTACGGGTCAATATCTCATTCATCATACTATTCACCTGGTATCCTCTTTATCAAATATCATGATCGGGGTACTGATCTACGTCTAATACCATACTGATACCGCCTACGTATGCATGGACGTGTGTGAAACACTACGTCAAGGACCCGCTGCAACGTCATGTCGTATCTAAGATATGAACCCTGCTATATCACCGATCTCACGGCCTCAAATCGAATCTCATCGACTCAGCTCAATCCCGAGTATCATCCTCAATCCGTATGTGAACACATAGTCCCATACCCATGTGAACACATAACTATAAAGAATCCCATGAGCACATATCAATAGGAATGTATGCAAGTATGTATGTGTGTATGTGTAGTGCAACACTACCCTAGGGTTCGCAACGCTAAAATAATCCAACACACCAATATCCATCCTAAGCATCGTTATTAATCCCAAATAACATATAATAATTGTTGGTGTGTATACGCATCCGTATACACCACCACGGACTGCGGGGGTGCTATACGCCATCCACCTGACTTCTCCCCGTAGATATAAATCTACTCACCTGGTCCTCGCTCGCCGGTGCCGACGTCGCCAGGCGCTTGCTTGTTGTCTCGAAGTCCACATGGGGGTACCTACATATCATAACGTACCTTATCGCATTAAAACTAAATTCGACGTCGAAACGGCATACGAAAATCAAATCGGCACGCGTATCACGCGTAGGTCCAAACCTATCGCCTACGCATGCAAGAATAGTCAAACCAACCCTCGATGTCGATGTACAAACGTCAAACCATCGAGAAAAATCCAATCACACTCATTTGCACAATTACAAGCACTAATTATAATATAAAATAGCTTACAATTCCCAAAAACCCCAATTTCACTTAAAAAGTCGTTTTTCCGAAAATCTAGCAAGCACAATTCTCCGTTTTTGTACAAAACATGATGTTTAAATGAATGTAGCGGCCAATATACTTATTAAATATCTTAAATAAGTCATAGAAACAATTTCCGGAATTTAATCTCATTAAATTCCAAAAACCCTAATAATCTAGTTTACAAAATACCCTTTTTACAATTTCATAGCAAAAATGCACAAACTACAATTTAGGTTGGATTTCCATGAACTAAAGTGTTAAACTACACTTAATAAAGTTAATAATATGATAAAAACCCTAACCATATTTTAATTCTCAATTTAACACAATATTTACAAAAACTAGTTTGCAATATAAATACTTATCACAAATTTAAATTAACAAAAATGCAACTAGCAACTAGATTTGATTTTTGCAAGCAATTATATGTTAATCTACCCATCACAATCCTAATCAAATGCTCAAACCCTAATCTTCATTCAAAACCATACACTTGAAATTTCAAACTTCAATTCCAAAACCTTTTTCTTTCTTAAACACCTAATTAAACACTTAATTAACTTAGCTTTAAGAAATTAGTAACAAATTAAGCAAAAATGTTTAGAATTATACCCAAAAACATTTGAAGATCCACAAGCATCCATGGCCTCCCAAAATGCTCTCTTTTCACAAAGATCCATGCTATATGGGCTAAGCTAAAATGGGTAGGAGTCGGATTTTGATTTGGATTTTTGCTTGATTTTTAGTGGATTTTTCTTTGATGGAACAAAGAGAGGAGAAGAGGAAAAATGGGCTGTTGGGGGGGGGGGTTGCTGGTTTCGGCCAGATGTATGGGGGTTGGGTGAGGGAGGAGAGAGAGTGAGGTGGGGAAAATAACAAGTAAGGAAGTCCAAGTCAACACAAAGTCAAAAGTCCAACTCATTTATCCATTTTCTTTTCTTTTCTTTCATTTCATTTCCTTGAAATCCAAGTGGGGACTTAAGAGAGGGCTGCTGAATTCTTCAAGGGGATAAGTGAATGGGGGTGTGTGGGTGTGGGTACGGGTGTCGGGTGATGAAAAATGATAAATACAATACCCCAAACATCCATTTACGCTAAAAAAAAAGCCTTTTTTCTTCAATAATTTCTAAACCGTTTTGGCAAATGATTTCGTTCCAAAAACCACATGATAAAATTTTATTTAATGTTTTATGATGCCCAAAATTTGTTTCAACTCATTCCAATTTGTAATTTTCCCTAATTAAATGTATTAGTGACGGCTTAAATAATAATAAAATAATATTTTTTTCAGAAAATTTGAAATTTCACCAGCGGCTCAATAAACACCAAATAATAGCAATTACATAGCTAGAATATGTATATTTAATTTTTATAATAAGATATTTGTATTTTGACTTTTTACAGAAAACCACCTTATTTTACCAATTTTTCGAAATTTCACCAAAACGAACACTAAAGCACCTTATCCTAATCGGTTAAGGGCTAACACACCGAGTCCACATATGGAGAAGATTATGGACATTTTAAAGCAAGTTAACATCAACATCCCTCTCCTAGATGCTATCCAACAAGTTCCGTCCTATGCGAAAACTCTTAAGAACTTGTGCACTAGGAAAAGGAAGACTCAAGTGCCCAAGAAGATTTTTATGGCAAAGACTGTAGACACGGCTTACCCCCAACAATTACCGAGGAAACGTAAGGATCCTGGATATCCTACTATTTCCATTTCTATTGGGGAAAAACACATTAACCGTGCTCTACTAGACCTTGGCGCTAGTGTTAACTTGCTTCCATACTCAGTCTATGAGCAACTAAGGATCGGAGAGTTAAAGCCCTCGAGCATAACTCTCCAGATGGCTGACCGATCAATCACCAAATCTAGGGGTGAACTGGAGGATGTGTTAATAAAAATCGGGGAATTTATCTTCCCTGTGGACTTTATTGTAATTGATCCACAGCCTGTAGCGAACCCACGGAATCAAATTCCGGTGATTTTAGGTCGCCCCTTTTTTGCCACTTCCAATGCAATAATCAACTGTCGTAATGGTTCTATGACCCTATCCTTCGGGAATAGATCAATAGAGCTGAACATTTACAAGTTGGGAAGTGTACCCTCCGAACTTACTGCTCAGGTCTGTTCTGTCGACTTAATGGAGGTCGACAGCAGCGAATTTGATGATCCTCCTGATACTGATCTTGACTCTTTTCATACGCTATTGTTTGACCCAACTATGTATCATACACATACGGACTCTTCCACCGAGATGTCCGGGTCAACAATTAACACTGATTATGAACTGTTTTTAGAGTCTGAAGATCACCCCGCACTTTGTGATGACACTATTCATCGGGGTATAGATGGAACTTTTGAGGAGATCTTCGCTGATGAACTCACATTTTTGAATGATACGGGTGTTGAGATGAATCATGTCCCAATCAATGAAATTGAACCTCCACCCCTTCTTCTGAACTGTAAAAAGAATGCGAGTAATCCATCACATACACTGCATCGTCTCTCCAAAATGAGACGCACACACATTCTATTCCACCACTTAACCTTTCCCCACTTCTTCTTCCACCAACCAGAGCACTGCATTGATAAAATTTTTGAATGGTTGGTGTTAACCTTTGGTCTTTGCAAACTTTGGCATCGACCAATGATTTTTGACCCCCTCATGTGATTTTCAAAGATTAACATTGCATAACTCAAGTTTGGGGGGTACATTTTTTCTGGCTCTTGAAAAGAAAATTTTTATACAAAAATTTGAGCCAAAAATAAGTTTGGGGGAGGGTCTTCACTTAAATATTTTACCCTCATTAATAAATTCCTCCCAAGCTTACAGGTTTTTCGAGATTTAGCAGATGGCAACAGTGAGGACACTGTTAAAAACAAGTTTGGGGGAGTTTGTGCTTATTTTCGCATCATACTTTGCATAAGCACAAAACATTTCTTTAAAAACTTTTAAAAATTTAAAAATTTTCAAAATCTATAAAAATTTAAAATTTTCAAAATAAAAAAATATTTTCACATTTAAACATTTTTTGTACATAAATAAGATAATAAAAGTTTAGATAGTGAAAAATTACATCCATGAGATTAGAAAAATTTAAGAAAACCAAGAAAATTAGAAGTTTTCTTATAAAAACTAGTAATAAGTAGTTATGAGCTGTTGTCCCAAGGGTTAGTAAGATGAAGGAAGTCACTAATCTGAGGATAAAAATAAGTCTGAAAATTAGTTTCTATTCTGGAAAGCCAAACATTTTGAACGTTGATACCCTGTTATTCGCACTTACACACGTCTTAAAGCTTGGGATAGTAGATGATACCTTGAAATGCTCTTGTCTTAAAGCCAAAAGCATGAAGGAAATAAAAAATTGAAGAAAATATAAAGTGGTGAGAAAAATGGACACTGGTTTTGTTATCACCAAGGGCAATAAAAAATATATAGCGAGGGTGCCTCTTCACCTAGTGCCCTAAGGCCAACTGGTCTGGGAGTCACTGCTATGCCTGATGTGGTGCAAGACGAGGAAAATACACCAAATAAGCAAGCACATGAGTAATCGGTCGGTTAGTACCTCAAGAAGTATTAACGGTCGCATGAAAGTGTGTGAGCACATCTAAATATTCATTAATTAAAAAGTACTGAGGCTGATGGGCAAGGGTATGATAACTTGAATTGAATTCTCCGGGTGTAGGGATGTCTTTACACACACGCAGGGTTATATGATCGATGTTTGGAAGAAAGATAGGAATGAAGAATAAGACGATGTTTTATTGAGGGAGGACATGATTTCTAACATCTTTTCATGACTATTAAGATAGGGCTCATGACAACCGAAAAGCTAGCTTAGTTGGAAACCCTAATTTTCAAAGTTTTTCTTTTACAATTCTTTTCTTTAAATGTAATATTCATGATCTTTCTTTTATTATTGGATTTTGTGGGTGCAATCCGCTGAAAACCCTCAGGAGACAACACTCCTCCTACTAGGGACACCTAGAGGTTTAAAGGCTTGTTGCACGTGCTCAGTGCAATCGTGTTGCCTACGAAAGTGTGCTAGTTAGTTTTTCTCTTTCTTTATTTTCTCCTTCTCCTTTTAATAAACAGTTCGCTCGAGACGATCGAAAATAAGTTTGGGGGAATTTGATCAGTCGAAAATAATGCATTTTTAACACGGCAATTTCCCTATCTTTTGCACTCATCTAGAAGTGTTCGGCATTCATATAGCATATATTAGCAAATTAGTCGTTAAATATCAGATTGCATGTGTTAGACTCTAAAACCGACATTTCTGAGGAAATTGACTGCATATCATGGCATCGCATCATCCCTATATTGCGCAACACTTGTCTCGAGAATTTGCAGGAATAAAAGACAAAAGAAGCTAATAAAATACACCAACTCCAAGTTATGAGATCTGGTAGCAATCCAAAGGGGAAAATACAATTCAACATATCCTATAAAGGCCCATGAGACAGCCCAAACAAGTACCAGAAGAATCAAGCCACAAAGCCTACAAAGTGCCGCAGTTCCACGGCGGGACCGCGCTTGCGCCGCGGATCCACGGCTCTTCTGCCACGTCATCACTTGAATTTTGGTGCATAACTTTTCTCTCAGTGGATACAGCTCAGAAATATATGTCAATTTCCAGAATTCTCTCGAAGCTTCTTCTAGATCAGCAAAGATCATTAAGCAAGCTAATCTTGATTAATCTCCTAAAAAACTAATTCTAGAAGCTCCCTCCTAACTAATTACATCTAGAAGCTTCTCCTCAACAAACTTTTGGAGGGAAATTCAAATTTCCTCAACAAACATTTGGATGGAAACTTAAAATTCAAATCCTAGATCTAGGGTTTGGTTGTCTATAAATAGGAACCTAGATCTAAGGGTTGAGGTTGTTCTTCATTAGTTCATTAGTTCTTCCCTAATCTCTAATCTTTACCTCTTACACCATCTTCTTCCACAAGCCTAGTGACAAGATTTGTGCGAAACCCTAACCCTAATTCCAATCAAATTCAAGATCCCGAGTACCAATCAAGCTAGAAGCCCTTCAACCTTTTAGGAGCGGAGCCGATCTCCAATCGAGCAAGTGATCCAAGTCGATCCGCGACTCACGGAGCCGAGCGAAGCTAAATCGACGATCGAGTTCTTCCTCTTGTAGTTCTTGAGCGAATGTAATGAAATTGTTGATATAAATAAAAGGTGAAATTCTTTAATCTTGTTTTCTTTAAATTCTTGCATCGTGATTTAATCTCAATTTGTAATTGTAGTTCTTGTTGTGATGTTTGAGTAAAACTCCGCTCGTCGAGAAGTCGAGACGATCAATAGAATGATGATGTAACAAATCTTAAAACGATTCTTAAGTCCTACGGGTTTTGTAAACCCTAGCAAGTTCAAGAATCGATGACCTAGTTTCGTTGCGATGCTTTCTTGATTATGATGGCTCGAAATTAGGGATCTACGATCGTTTCTTGAATTTACTAGAGGCTAGAACGTGAATGATATCGACGAATGAACAAGGGATAAACGATGAAACCCTAGTTTCACTAGAAATCCCTAATTCTCGTCGATCATCATCGATCTAGTATCAATCCATCGAAGGATGATAATACGTCATCTTGAGATTGCATCACGTCTATAGATCCGATCGATTCCTACGAGCCTCATTTCGATTCTTGATATTTGGTTGGAAAAATCATCAAACTATCAATTCTTGATTCTATCTTTTTCTTGTTATTAGATCTAGATTTTCTAATTCTTGAACTTCAAATATAAATCATGAATTGTTTTGTTTTCTTTTCTTTAAAGTTTCGACTCATCTAATTCAAAAGACGAACTATTACACTGTCCCTGTGGACGATCCGCACTCAGTTACAATCTACATCCGACACCGTAGTTGATTGCGGTCAAACAATTCTTTGATTGTGAATTTTATTCATTTTCTTAAACCGACACACAAAGAAATATTCAATCAAATGGCGCCGTTGCCGGGGATCATTTGATTTACTTACACAATCGAGAAACTCAAACAATCACCCGCACTAGCCCTGCCCCGCTCTGCCGTTAGTTACCTAACCTAACGGTGCACGAGGGGATATCGAGGCGAATGCGGATGGCATAAGTGTACGTCGTATTTATCTGTGATGTTTAGGTGATTTAAATGATGGGACTTCATTAATATGATTAATGAAAGAAAAGAAACCTAAAAGATGTTTTAGAATCAAATTTTAAAAAAGGGTAGCTACAGTTTTTGCTTTGCATAGTGATATATATGATATATCCTGCACCTTATTCGATGAGGAAAGAGCCGAGATCCCTTCACCGGGAGTGACCTCTTTAGCAAAACTGGCAGATGCTACAACACTCGGTTTGTTTTTTGATTGCTTTTGGAGTTTTTGCTTTGCATAGCGATATATATGATATATCCTGCACCTTATTCCATAAGGAAAGAGCCGAGATCCCTTCACCGGGAGTGACCTCTTTAGCAAAACTAATAAAAGCCTCAAAATCACTCCATTTCAAAAATTCACTCGATTCTACAACGATATCAAATTCATTACGCAATAAGTTTTCAGAAAAACCTGTCGTAGCCCTCCGTCATTTCAGATAGGAACTGTTTAGTATTCGTCCTGCGTTTGTTGGCCTTTGTCAATGCGTAGTGTGCGGTAGCTGAATGGTGCTTATCTGCTTATACGTATGATGCAGATTGTTTTAGGGTAGTCGTACGACCTTGTTGGCCTTTGTCAAGGGTCGTACGGGTGGGTTTGATTCAATCAAGAAATGACGGGTTGAACTTGACTAGCATCCTATGATTTGTTGGCCTTTGTCAAGGTCATAGGGGTTAAGGGCAAAATATTATCGGGAATTTCAAGTGTTGAAATTTGCAATGAGATTGCATACCTTCTATGAGATAGTTGGATCCCGATACCCGCTGCGAGTAATTGTTACTCCTGGGAGAGTTTTACACAGGACAATTAGCCGATCAAGTAGGTGTCTAGAAAGGTGTCAACGAGGTTATGCCTCTGGGAAAACGAGATTTACTTTAATTAGGTCCGTGCGAAAGCACGGGAAACCTCCCTCAAAGTACCGACACTGGCCTGGCTAAAGATTGGCGAAGTTGTATGGTGTAATTAATCCCGGCTAGTCTTTCCTTTTAGGGTTTGAAGGAAGATTTGATAAAAACAGTGGGAGCCATCCTGATTAAATAAAATAATAACCAATCTGATCTTGCAAGAGCATACGCTAAAGTGTTTTCTTCTCTCTCTCTCTCCAGGTAGCGACCATATCATGCCTTAATAAAGATAATAATATGGATGTATTGACCGAACCCGCATGTTATACTGTGCTGGGGAACGTTGGTTCCGTTCTTTCTTATAAAAGTTATAAGACTGAACAGGATATAGGGGAATACTAGGATTCCCATGCCACCCGAATGAAGAAAGTACATGTTGATGCATTTTCTTCGGGTGTGTTCGTTACAGAGAACTGTTTCTCCATTTTCTCTACGTCCTGGGTATTAGATACTGGGTCAGGATCCCATTTATGTAATCAGTTACATGGGCTTAAGAAAGGTAGAGAACTTGGAGAAGGTGATAAAGACATAAGGGTTGGAAATAGTGCAATTGTTGCAGCTAGAACCGTCGGGGAATATCACCTTGTATTGTCAACTGGTGTTACATTGATTCTGAACGAATGCTATTACATGCCGAACGTGATATGCAACATTATATCGGTTTCTTTGTTGAGTAAAGAGGGATATAATTTTGTATTACAGGATAATGTTATGAACATTTTCCTAAACCAAAAGTTGGTTGGATCAGGCATGTTGTGCAATGGCATTTATGTTCTAAATCAATCAACAGTTCTGAGCATAACAAACACACACAAGAGGAAGAGTTCAGAAATGAACGAATCCTTCTTGTGGCATTGTAGACTGGGTCACATCAATGCGACACGACTAGCTAAGTTGCATAAGGATGGATATTTGAATCCGTTTGAATTTTCATCTTATGACACCTGCCAGTCATGTCTCAAAGGCAAGATGACCAAAACTCCATTTACGGGACACGGAGAAAGAGTTACGGAACTCTTAGGACTGGTACATAGTGATGTATGCGGCCCCATGTCTACACATGCCAGGAATGGTTCTGCGTACGTCATTACATTCACTGACGATCTCTCTAGATTCGGGTATGTGTTCCTGATGAAACACAAATCAGAATCTTTTGAGAAATTTAGAGAATATAAACAAGAAGTCGAGAACCAAACCGAGAAAAGTATTAAAATCCTTCGATCTGATCGAGGAGGTGAATACTTTAACAATGAATTCCTGGACTTCCTAAAAGAGAATGGGATTCTCTCTCAGCTAACTCCTCCATATACACCACAACAAAACGGTGTATCGGAACGGAGGAACCTCACCCTATTAGATATGGTGCGCTCTATAATGAGCACAGCTGAGTTACCTATTTCCTTCTGGGGGTATGCCCTGAAGACAGCAGCATACCTATTGAATTATGTTCCATCTAAATCTGTACCTACTACACCATATGAGATATGGAGTGGGAAGAGACCATGTCTTAAACGAGTTAAGATATGGGGTTGTCCGGCCTATGTCAAAAGGAAAAATCCGGACAAACTCGAGACATGGTCAGTTTTATGCAAGTTTGTGGGATATCCCAAACATTCATATGGATATCTTTTCTACCATAGCGAGGAACAAAAAGTGTTAGTTTCTCGACATGCCACCTTTTTAGAAAAGGAATTTCTGGCAAAAGAAATTAGTGGCGACAAGGTAGAACTAGAAGAAATTCCGGCTACACAAACTCAAACTGAAGATTTAGTGGAACCGGAGAATTCGGTAGTTCCCAACGAACCTCACCCTCTCCGCCGATCTAGTAGGGTTCCTCACCCACCTGAGAGATACTACGGTTTTCTCATGGATGGTGGGAGCGAGGATTGCATCATGGTTGATGATGACCCAACTAGCTTCGAGCAGGCCATCACGAGTGGGGACTCAGTGAAATGGCTGGATGCAATGCGGTCCGAGATGAAATCCATGTACACCAATAAAGTATGGACTTTGGAAGTTGCTCCTGAAGGGGTAAAACCCATTGGGAGAAAGTGGATCTTCAAGAAAAAACTTGGTGTAGATGGGAAAGTGGAGACTTTCAAAGCTAGATTTGTTGCAAAGGGTTTTCGTCAAAGACCAGGTGTGGACTATGACGAAACTTTTTCTCCAGTAGCTATGCTTAAATCCATCCAGATCATGCTTGTCATCGCTGCATATCATGACTACGAAATCTGGCAAATGGATGTTAAGACCGCCTTTCTAAACGGTGATTTAGAAGAGTGCATGTACATGACTCAGCCAGAGGGCTTCGTAGATAGTGGGAGCAGCGGGAAGGTGTGCAAACTGCTTAAATCCATTTATGGATTAAAGCAAGCATCGCGGAGTTGGAACATCTGCTTTGACGTCGTTATCAAAGTGTTTGATTTCGTCAAAAACGTAGATGAACCTTGTATCTACAAGAAGGTGGCAGAGAGTAAGGTTGTCTTCCTCGTATTGTACATGGACGACATACTCTTGATAGGAAATGACATTCCTATGCTACAATCGGTCAAGCTCTTCTTATCACAAAGATTCTCAATGAAAGATCTAGATGATGCCTCCTGCATACTGGGAATTATGATCTATAGAGATAGATCTAAAAGGATATTGGGATTGTCCCAATCCAGGTACATTGACACCATACTAAAGAGGTTTAGTATGGAAGATTCCAAGCGTGGGAACTTACCCATGATCTCTAGACTCACTCTCTCCAAAGAGATGTCTCCCAAGACTGATTTGGAGAGAGCTCGCATGCAAGGGATACCCTATGCTTCGGCTGTAGGCTCTATCATGTATGCGATGCTATGTACCAGACCCGATGTAGCACACTCACTATGTGTAGTGAGTAGGTATCAAGCTGATCCTGGAGAGAGTCACTGGACAGCTGTGAAGAGCATTCTCAAGTACATACGAAGGACTAAAGAGATGCTCTTGGTGTATGGTAACGGAGAACTCCAAGTGGAGTCCTTTACCGATTCGAGCTTCCAGAGTGATAAGGACGACTCTAAGTCGCACTCGGGATTTGTCTTTACCCTTTACGGAGGGGCGGTTAGCTGGAAGAGTTCCAAGCAGGAAACCATGGCAGACTCGACGATGGAAGCTGAATACATCGCTGCCAACGATGCTGCCAAAGAGGTTGTCTGGATCAAGAAGTTCATTACTAAACTTGGAGTGGTTCCATCCATTGAGCATCCAATACCTTTGTATTGTGATAACAATGGAGCGGTGGCTTTGGCCAAGGAACCCAGGTCCCATCAGCGATCCAGGCATATTCTGAGGCGGTATCACCTGATCCAGGAGATAGTTGATCGCCGGGAAATCGAGGTCAGGAGGGTTGACACGAACAACAACACAGCGGATCCACTCACGAAGGCCATTCCCCAGATACAGTTTGAGAGACTCTTCGGGATGCTTGGTATGCAATACTACAGCAGCTGGCCCTAGTGCAAGTGGGAGATTGTTAGTTGTATGTATACCCTAGAGGCCAGTATTTTACAGATGATGTATATTATATTGGATGCTTGGACATATATAGAGTGGACTTTCTTGATCGATATGATAGTATACTATCTGGTTGCTCTTTATCTTAACATGTATACTTGTCTTTTGATACTGTCTTACAGTTACATGTTGGTAAAGCCCTTAGGATGTGTACTTGACTATCTGGACTATGATGCAGATCATACTAATGGGGACAGAGTAGTCCATAAGTACATCCTTTAATGTTCCGAGTCATGGGTATATCGAGATAGGGCATCGATATACAAGAGTAGACTAGCGTATACGCTTCTCGACCCATGAGATGGGCGATGGATGATCCCATATCCATTGGTGTTTGACATCAGAGATGGTATACGGGTGATCAGTGATGACTGGGTACACTGGATGGACTCGCCGAGAACTCCCAGATGGTATTATACCTCACGTCAGATGGCAGTTCTCTGGTGACACTTGTGCAGGTTAGTCTGTATACCCGAGATCGTCATAGAGTCTTGTGTGATTCCCACTGTGCTTTGATTTCCACCTTACCACGTGCAAGAGGGCGTGCAAAACGGTGGTTTTTGGGTACAGTCCCGAGTCACATGGAGGAAATGAGCGATAGGAGGGGTTTCTTCTCTCCCGGTATTGGGGGTTGATATTGTACTGTGCTCGATTGGCCGTAACAGGGAAGTCCCTAGCCAGGGCTGATTTAGAGATTTACTGGTAAGTGTTACCAGTAGTTTCTCGACCCGTTATGTGCCTCATATCGGCACGACTTATCAGTTATTGGGGTCTGACGTTTACCACCCCGAGACTTGATATGCGACATATCAGACGAGGAGACCGGACTGTACGGGAAGTGTTACCGGCAGGCTATTACAGGAGTTGGTGCGGGCTTGCTTGCTGATCTTCTGATCGCTCAATACCCGGGTGGCTGTTACGTCCAGCTAGTACGCTGACGGCTTGTGGGTGTTTGATGTGATCATCACCTACTGTCGGCGTATTGACGAGTCTTTAGAGTCCTATACAGAGGTTTTACTGGCTCAGGCCAAACGAAATAGGAGCACATATGTGATATGTGCGGGACCGAGAATAATGCGTGTTTGTGATACCGTATTCTATTCTCGCGACTTTTTGTATCGGTCGGTTATATATGATATAACCGAGTTATCGAATCAAGTGTTGATTCGATAAGTCGATACAATGGATGTTAGTCGGTTTTATGAGATATGACCGGATTATTAAGTCAAGTGTTGATTTAATATTTTAGTGTATAATTGTATATTAGATATACTAGTTTACATTAACTAACACTTGTTCACATAAGGTTTTTTCTCACAAGTGCACAACTTTAATATATCTGTGATATATATTAAAATTGTGTTTTCTTTTTGTATCATGGTTTATGATACACATGACTTGGGTGTATGAGACTTACACCATGCTATTTATTTATGTTGGGTTTTAATATTTAAAGTAATTACAAAATTAGTGGAGAATTAGCAAAATGCATGAAGCTTGTGGAAGCTTGTGGATGCATTGACTAAGTCCACTAAGTTTGTTTTTACTAATGATATTTGTTAACCCAACCATAAGGATTAGCCATGGTTATGTCTCTACATGAGTTAGTATATGATAGTCACTCACCATGGTTAGCTTTCTCACTTGATCATTATCTCTTCTCATTTTATTTTCTTCATCTTCTTCCTTGAGCTAAAAAGCTCTCTAGGGTTTGATCCAAAGTGAGAAACAATGTAAGAAACTAAATTCTAAAGTGAACCCACTTCCTATTTCTCCATCCTCTACTAGACTAGCACTTTAGTTTAGGGTGTTTGCTTCACTAATTCTCTAGTTAGTGAAGTAGGAGCTTGAGTTGGCATCCCCTCGACGTAGATCATCTTCGGCCTCGAAGACTTCAAGCAAGGACGCTCCTTTAGCCTCGTGAAGCCATGCAAGAGTCCGGGAGAACCACGATCGCAGCGAAGGGACTTCAACAAGGAGCTAAAGAAGTGAAGGACCGATCTACAAAGGTTGTATTTCGTATTCACTTAGTCATAGATGCTATTTACTTGCATGTGAAACCCTAATTATCTAGCAAAGATCTTGTTTAGGGTTGTTAGGCACGGCTAAAATTTTAATCGGGCATGGTTGATGCTTTCTTAATCCTTGTTAGAGTGCCTAGTAACCCTACACTTTGCTAACATGCTAGATAGTGTTTAGCTAGGCTCTAATACCACTGTAAGTCCAGATTACCCGTCCCGGTTCTTTCGGGCTTGCTGAAATGGTGAAAAACGAATTTTTTCGGTGATGGTAACATGGACACTAGAATAGGATCTTTGCTAAACAAACTATCTAACAGCCTAACTAAGAGTTTAAGTACTATGTTAGGGGTTATACTTTAACTTGAACTCCTTCTCTTCGACTCCTTGTGGTGGTCGGATCGGCCTCACCTCGTCGTCTCCTTGTGCCGAAGATGGATCCACCCGAAAGCTCCTACCTTTGGCTCCAACCTCAATCTAGAGGAAACTAGAATACTTGGCTTGCTAGACCTTGTACACTAGGATGAGTAGAGAAGTGTTTTGGGTTTTATCTCCAAGGCAAATGGTTCTCAACACATGAGAGATTTTTGCCTTCAGCTAGAGGAAGAGGGAGAGCAAGAGGAAGATGAGAGCTTTGATGAGAGAGAATGCAAATGATAGAATAAATGAGTGAAGACTTTTGCAACCATTCTCTCATAATCCAAAATAATCATAATAATAATAATAATTGAGTATTATGTGATGGTTCATGTCAATGGCATTATCATTTCATGCACTCATTTCTTAAAGAATAACTCATTCTGTAAATAATAACAAGCAAGCAAAAGTCTAAGCCATGAAATGATAGCCATTGTAATGATGATGGTCAACAAGTCCAAGCTAGTCAACCGGTGAACAAAGTCAACAAGTCAACAAAGTCAAACTTTCAACCCAACCATGGCACACTAATACTTAATTAATATTATTATTAATCATATTTCTTATTCTCATTAGGGTTAAGAAAAGGTCAACAGTCAACAACCCTAATGAGAATCCTCTGCCTCTGTCTCGGTCAACCGTGCATACACCCGCATCCGCATTCCGGGCAACACGAATACAAACGAGATAAAACCAGTCCAAAAACGTATACTAGGATCTGGCTTAAACCAAAGCCCGCTAGTAATAACTGCCCGGACACTAAACGTGCACAAGTGCACGGATGTGACCGAACCCTGTCGCAAAACCATGCGACCTCTACTCTTTTTGCCTAAAGACGGATAGCTCTCTGTGTGGGACTCTAAAGACTCGACACTACGCTGGAAGTGGGTTCAACCACAGACCGCAAACGGCACTAGCTGTGCGTAATGGCCCCCAGGTAGATGCCGATAAGAAGACTGACGAGGTGAAACCCATCTGAACTCCTACTGAGCCTGAATGTGACAGTCTCCGTACAGTCCGGTCTGTTCGTCTGAGAATATCGCATGGCGGGCCTAGGGGGTGGTAAACGTCAGTCCCCTAATAGCGGTACAAGTCATGTCGGAGTGTAGCCCAGAACATCCTGAGATAACACTGGAAACCCACCAGTATATCTCGCTTGCCCTGGCCAGGGACTTTGTGTAATGGCTCTCCTAGACACAGCGCGATATCAACTCCTAATACCGGGAGAGACGAATCCTGTCTAACCGTCACTGCCTCCAAGTGCTTCGGGATTGCACCCAACTACTACCTGTTTGCACGACTCCTTTGAGCCATGGTAGGGTAGTAATCAAAGTACAGTAGGAACACACTCGAGGCGAAGTGACAGTGTCAAGTCAGCGGACTAAGCTGTACTCATGTCACCTGGGAACTGATAACTGACGATAGGTATAGTACCAACCAACAGTTCCCGACGAGTCCTGTCCAGTGTACTCGTAACCTAACGAGCACCCGCATACTATCTCAAGTACGACGTACTGACGGCTGTGGGACAGACCGTCTCCCCTGCTGGGATGAGAAGCGCATACGCTAGTCTACTCCGAAGTATCGATGCCCTGTCTCGATAGTCCTACGACTAGGGACCTGTATAAGGATGTGCTTGTGGATTACCCAGCCTCCACGAGTGTGACTGCCATCACAATGCTGGTAATCAAGCAAAGATCCTAAGGGCTCCACTAATGTGTATAGGTGATATACTAAAAGAAACACAAGTACACATTAAAGTAGAAACAAACCAAGTAGCATACTACTATTTTGAGCAAGATTGTCTATTCAACTGTGAATATCCCAAGCTTCCATTAAGTAATATACAAACTAGTATGATACAGTAATGGCCTCTAGGGCATATACACAAACATATGACGTCCTTAACCTTGACCATGATGTCTTAAAACTAACAACGTACTGTTGGGTCCTTAAACTCATGGACTATAATGTCCTTAACCTTGACCAGGATGTCTTAAAACTAACAACAGACTATGACGTCCTTAACCTTGACCGTGATGTCGTAAAACTAACGCCGTACTGTGGAGTCCTTAAACCCTCAGACTCTGATGTCCTTAACCTTGACCGCAACGTCTTAAAACTAACATTGGACCGCAGTGTCCTTAAACTACCTATTGACCGTAATGTCACTAAACTAAACAATAGGGCTCCCTTAATTTCTCTCTTGTTGGATCTAAAAGATCCTGTTAAGTTGATCTTAGTCTAAAAACTATACTAACGTATCCTTAACAAACGTTTAAGTCGATCTTAGTCTCAAATGAGGCTAACGTATCCTTAAACCCAAACCCCCAAACCCAAATCTAAGATAATAAGGATTTGGACTAGTCCACACCCTACGGGCGACAACATAACTTTGTCTCCGTATACAATCCACGGGCAACCACAAACAAAACAAACACCCACGACACGAAGTGACCATCTGGAGAAGGAGAAAGTTGTTACCGCAATGCGGTAGCATAATTAACTGCAGGGGCCTGCGCCTGCAGTGAAGAGCGTCCCCACAATCAAAAACCCCTCAAACGAGGGGGAATCTATCGAAGTCTGCTATATCGGACACATCCGTTTAAATCTTCGATACATGGTGCCATAAATCAACTTGGCATCTTCGGAGAGGTGGATGGATAGCACCTATTAGCATCTGCCCCGAATTTCAGGCAAGACGTCCCTGGGTCGCGCCGTCTTTCGGAGGGGAACATATTCTGGCACGCCCGGTGGGACCTTTTCCTCTTTCCACTCCATACTTCGTGTGTCGTGATTCGCGAACCAATCGCGGTTTGGTAATGGTTGCCCTTGGGTTTCGAAATACTAAGATTTGGCGTTTTGTTTGCTACAGAAAGAAAAAGGATCAATGGCTGGCAACTGCTCGAACTGCAAATGCAACCGACGCTCCGCCTCACCTGGAGGTGTAGCCTATGGACCGCGGGCTGCTTCCCTGTTTACTATGCCTGTGGAACAAGTTACTCAAGCTACCACCGGTCTGTTCTTTGGGACCATTCTCCCGCCGGTGAACATTAACATCCCAGTGCCCGTACCGGACGCTTCAAAGAAGTCGGTCTTTGATCGACTTGCTACTCCCACGGCTCCTCTCAACGGGTCGTCCAACTCCTCGGTCTTCACCAGACTGACCCTGAACTCCAAAGGGCCCGCCAAGAAGCCCATGATACCTGAGGTAGCCATCCCAAAGAACACAGCTGCTCCCGAAGTCGTCAGGGCGGCTTCTCCTCCCAGAGGGTCGGTCTTCGCGGGACTGACTACCCCCGTTCCCGCTTCCGCTCAGAAATCTGTTTTTGACCGGATGGACGTAGCTTCTCAATGAACGTCAGTCTTCAAGAGGCCAACACCGGCAGCAGCCCCTCCCCAGAACAGGCGGCAAGACGAAGCAGTCGCTGAATCAATCCCAACAACCCGTCACGCTCGACGTCGCCACTGGCGCCGAGTAAGGAAGGACGGGGGCAACTCCCCCTCCGGGCTAACCCCACCAGCTCCAACGGTGGATATCAATGCTGCTGTTCCGACTGGGAACAGCTTTGAACTGCTCAACAAGGTGCGCAGAAACTCTCCGACTGCCACGCTGAAAAGATCCCCTCCACCTGCGGAGAATGTTACAGAAACAAGGCCAGAACAACCCCCTCAACGGCTGTCCTCCAAAATTTACAAGGTCTGGCGACGGGTTCAAGACTCAGTAATCATTCGAGATCACTTTCACCGGAAGAAGAAGGTGAAGGTTCAGGAAGAAAAGAACCGTCCTGTCAAACCACAAAGGACGACAACCACTTGGGTGCCCGCTGCAACGGCCCCCTCAACGTCAACTGCCTACAAGAGGAGAAGGCCAGAGAAAGTCCCCACGCCTGCGGCGAATGTCAAGGGTAGTGGACCCAAACGCCCTAAGTCCGGGGGTATGGTGGTACACACCGTTTACATGGCATATGGGAAAGAGGACAGCCATACATCCACGGGTCACAGACCGCTCACGCGATCGGTGACTAAAGCTCAGGAACAGTAACAAAAGCTCCAAGATATGATGACCGCGATGGCCGCACTCACTGGGCCAAAAGAAAGTCCCGAAGCGTCCTCGAATCAACGCCAAGAGCAAGAAACCGACGCCGAATTCCTTCGGAGAATACTGGAAAAGAAGGATAAAGAGGATGCAGAACAAGCAGCCAATATACAACGAATGGCCCTTCTGTTTCAGGATATGGTAGGTATGATGATCCAACAAGATCCTCCTGCTGAAGATCCTCCGATCGTTCTCGAAGATGACAAAGGAGAAACGTCGAATCCTCCACCGGCTCTGTCAACAACCAAGGAGGAGACAATTTCCAAGCCTGACCTGGATGAATATATAGCTCAGCAGATATGTGTTCACCAGGAAACTGAGGCAGCCGGTCAAGTTGTCCGGACGGGGAGACCATATCCGAGATGGTATGATCAGATCAAGTACCCGCCGGGCTATACAATACCGAAATTCCATATCTATAAGGGGATTGGCAATCCCCATCAACATGTTGCCCAGTTCAGGGCTCTTTGTGGCAATACCGATGGTGATGATAAATTGTTGCTTCGCCAGTTCGTTGCCAGCTTATCGGAGACGTCATTTGAATGGTACTCCGAACTTCCGAATGACTCCGTCAAAACCTTCGCTGAAATGGAGTTGTTGTTCACTCAGCGATTCGCGAGTGCCAGCGAACGCATCCCGATAACGGCGTTAATTAATGCCAGGGTGAAACCAGGCGAGACATGGGTCCAGTACGCTATACGCTGGCGAAACCTGTGGTCGAAGTGCGAACAGCGCATCGAAGAAGCGCCGGCGGTAGGCATGTTCGTGGGCACTCTAGACCCTCATGCAACTATTTCACATTTCAAGATGTTCTTCAAACCAACCTGTTAGGTTTACCTAGCACCCTATGTAGAGTTTGGAAGCATCACATGTCACAAAGATCAAATTTTTATGGTGCTAAGCAAGCATACAAAGGATCTTATCCTAGAAAATTAGGGTTTCATGATTTTACAAGAGACAAAGGCTAGGGTTTCGAGACTACAACCTTTGTAGCTCCCTTTGCTGGACTCTTTGGCCACTTGAGTGTCGGAGGAAGGTTCTCTTGAAGTCTTCTAGCGTCCACGACGATCCACCCGAAGCTCCTAGTCCAAGCTTGCAACTTCACTTTTCAAGAGGAGAACTGAAGATAACACTCTACACAAGTGGGCTAAACTTGTGTAGAATGATGTTGTGGTTCTAATTCTCACTTCAAAAACCTTTCTTGATGTATGTTTTGCTCACTAGAAGAAACTAGAGAGCAAAGGAAGAAGAAGGAGGAAGATGATGGCTTTTCTTTTGAAGAAGAGAAAAGATTAACCTTAGAAAAGAAAATGAAATATATCTATATATATTTTATTTCTTCTCATCTCAAAACATGGTTAAATGTTTGAGTTATTATTTAATTAGAGTTTAAAACATAGAAGGAAAGTTTAATCCAAGGTTAAGGGTAGGTGAGGATGGTTAGGTTAAAGAAGGATGTAGAAACAAGTCAAGAATTATCCTTTCCTTTTCCATTTTGTTTTAAACACAAAATCAAATAATAATCCATATATTTATCCATGGTGTGAGTCTTATATTGCCACCATTTTCCAAGTGTAATCAACCATGATAGATGGTGTATGTATGTATATATGTATGTATGCACATCCATATGTGCATGAAACTAAAAGAAAGATAGCATACATGCATGCATACATCCATCATGAACAAGAAAAGGTTTCAAGTGAGAAAACTAATGGTTAAATGATAAATCAACACTTGATTTATCAATCCGGCCATATCACATATGACCCCACCAAAAGCAAGCCGCCCGATCAATATACGGTATCCTATACGCGCATTTTAATCGGGTCTATGCGCATATCACATACGCGCACCACAACGTTTCGCCTGGACCAGGTAACTCCTTTGTTGGACTCTAAGACTCGTCAATACGCCGGCAGTGGGTGATTATCATATCAAGCACCCCCAAGCCGTAAGCGGTCAGCTAAACGTAACGGCCACCCGGGTATTGAGCGATCAGAAGAAAACAAGCGAACCTGCTACAACTCCCGTCGAGCCAACCGGCAACACTACCGTACAGTCCGGTCTCTTCGTCAGATATGCTGTATATCGAGCCTAAGGATGGTCACGTCGACCCCAATAACTCAATAAGTCGTGCCGGTGAATGGTCTATAACAGATCGAGAAACTACTGATAACACTTATCAGCAAATCTCAGCAGCCCTGGCCAGGGACTTACTGATATAACCACTCGGGCACAGCACAGCATCAACTCCCAATACCGGAAGAGACGAAACCCCTCCTATCGCTCATTGCCTTCGTGTGTCTCGGGACTGTACCTAACGGCCACCTGTTTCCACGACTCAGTAGAGCCGTGGTAGGGTGGCAATCAAAGTACAGTGGGAGAACACACAAGACTCTATGACGATCTCGGGTCTACAGACTAACCTGTACCAGTGTCACCTGAGAACTGCTATCCGACGATAGATATAATTCCATATAGGAGTTCTCGGTGAGTCCGTCCAGTGTACCCAGTCATCACTGAGCACCCGTATATGATCTTGATGTCAAACATCGATGAATGTGGGAACATCCATCGCCCATCACATGGGTCTAGTATCATATACGCTAGTCTACTCTGGTATATCGATGCCCCGTCTCGATACACCTCCGACTAAGGACATTTCAGGATATGCTTATAAACTACAGATGTTCCACTAGTATGATCTCTATCATAATCACTGTAGTCAAGCCAATATCCTCAGGGCTTTATCAGCATGTATGAATGAATAAAAGCATGATCAAATCGACTTGTCAGATAAAGTAGAACCAGATAGCATACTATCATGTCGAGCAAGAATGTACACTTAATATATATATATATATATATATATATATACATGTATAAATACATCCGCTATCACATAATGGTCTCTAGGGCATACATATATCCAACAATCTCCCACTTGCACTAAAGCCGGTTATTGGCGTATCTCATACCTAACATCTCAAAAAGTCGCTCATGCTGCGGCTGAGGGAGGGGCTTAGTGAGTGGATCCGCGGCGTTATTCTTTGTGTCTACTCTCTTAATCTCGATCTCGCGGCGATCTACAATCTTCCGGATCAAATGAAAGCGCCTCAGGATGTGTCTGGACCGCTGATGGGACCTGGGCTCCTTGGCTAACGCCATAGCCCCATTATTATCACAATACAAGGGTTTTGGATCAATAATGGTTGGAACTACTCCTAGCTCCGAGACGAACTTCTTCATCCAGACGGCTTCCTTGGCTGCATCATTTGCAGCAATGTACTCAGCCTCCATCGTAGAGTCTGCAACGGTATCCTGTTTGGAACTCTTCCAACTTACCGCCCTTCCATTGAGGGTAAATACAAACCCTGAGATAGATTTGCTGTCATCCTTATCGCTCTGGAAGCTCGAATCGGTAAAGGCCTCCATTTGCAGATCTTTATTACCATACACCAAGAACAATTCTTTAGTCCTTCGTAAGTACTTAAGAATGTTCTTCACGGCTGTCCAGTGGTTCTCCCCTGGGTTGGATTGATACCTTCTTACAACACTGGGTGCATAAGCTACATCTGGGCGTGTACATAACATCGCATACATTATAGATCCTACTGCCGAAGCATAGGGTATAATGCTCATGCGAGCTCTCTCTTCATCGGTCTTTGGACAAGAATCCTTGGAGAGAGTGACTCCATGGCAAGCGGGTAAGGCACCCCGCTTGGAGTCTTCCATACTAAACCTTTTTAGGATGGTGTTGATGTACCTGGTTTGGGACAATCCCAATAACCTTTTGGATCTATCCCTATAGATCCTTATGCCCAGGATGTATGTGGCATCACCCAGGTCCTTCATGGAGAGCCTTAGTGATAAGAATGATTTGACCGACTTTAGCATAGGAATATCATTTCCTATCAGAAGAATGTCATCCACATACAATACGAGGAATGTGACAGCTCTTCCTACATCCTTCTTATAAACACAAGGTTCATCTGGATTTTTGATGAAATCAAACTCTTTGATAACATCATCGAAACAGATGTTCCAACTCCGAGATGCCTGCTTTAACCCATATATGGATTTAAGAAGTCTACATGCTTTCCCGCTGCTCCCACTGTCAATGAAGCCTTCTGCCTGATCCATATAAACGCATTCTTCTAAATCTCCATTTAGAAATGCTGTTTTAACGTCCATCTGCCAGATTTCATAGTCGTAGTGAGCAGCAATAGCAAGTAGGATCCGAATGGATTTAAGCATGGCTACGGGCGAAAAAGTTTCGTCATAGTCCAAACCTGGTCTTTGACGAAAACCTTTCGCCACAAGTCTTGCCTTATAGGTCTCTACCTGCCCATCTACACCAATCTTTCTTTTAAAGATCCATTTGCATCCCACAGGTTTTACCCCAGGGGGTACAATGTCCAAAGTCCATACTTTGTTGGTGTACATAGACTCCATTTCGGATCTCATGGCATCCAGCTACTTCACAGAGTCACCACTCGTGATAGCTTGCTGAAAACTGGTAGGATCATCATCATCCATGATGCAATCTTCTCCGTCACCATCAATGAGGAAACCGTAGTACCTCTCCGGTGGGCGAGAAGTCCTACCAGACCTTCGGAGTGGCCGAGGTTCTTCAGTTTCTATTGCAACAGTCGGTTCAACCAAATCTTCATTTGTAGTTTGTGTCTCTAGAAGCTCTTCTAGATCCACCACTTTGCCATCATCTTTATCTGTGAAAAACTCTTTTTCCAAGAATATGGCATACTGAGAAACAAACACCTTTTGTTCCTCTTTGTGGTAGAACAGATATCCATAAGAACTTTTTGGATACCCCACAAAATTACACATGACAGACCGTGTCTCGAGTTTGTCTGGATTCTGCTTTTTAACATAGGCCGGGCAACCCCAAATCTTTATTCTCTTAAGAGATGGTCTCTTCCCATGCCATATCTCATATGGCGTGGTAGACACGATTTTGGTTGGAACCCTGTTCAGTAGAAACGCTGCAGTCTCCAATGCATGCCCCCAAAATGAGATGGGTAACTCAGCATCACTCATCATGGATCGGACCATATCTAATAGGGTCCTATTCCGTCGTTCAGACACACCGTTGTGCTGTGGTGTGTAAGGAGGAGTGAGCTGAGAGAGAATCCCATTCTCTTTTAGGAAGTTTGCAAATTCTGTACTAAGGTATTCCCCACCTCGATCTGATCGAAGCATCTTGATACTTAAGCTGGTTTATTTTTCTACTTCTTGTTTATATTCAATGAATTTCTCAAAAGCTTCGGACTTGTGCTTTAATAAAAATACATGACCGAATCTTGAGAAATCGTCAGTGAACGTAATGAAGTATGAAAAACCGCCTCTAGCCTGTGTAGACATTGGACCACATACATCACCATGTATGAGTCCTAGGAGCTCGGTAGCTCTTTCTCCGTATCCGGTAAACGGAGTTTTGGTCATTTTACCCTTGATACAAGACTGGCAAGTCGCATAAGATTTATATTCAAAAGGGTTTAAATATCCATCTTTGTGTAACTTGTTTAGTCTTGTTTCGTTAATATGACCAAGTCTACAGTGCCAAAGAAAAGCTTCATTTAATTCTGAAAGTTTTCTTTTATTAGTGTGTTGTATACTGAAAACTGTGTGTTGATTTAGGACATATATCCCGTTATTAAGTGTACCATACCCAACCAACATTTGATTTAGGTGAATGTTCATAACATTGTTCTGCAATATAAAGTTATATCCTTCATTGTCTAACAAAGAAACTGATATTATATTGTTAGTTATATGTATGCCCTAGAGGCCATTACTATACATAGGATGTATATTGTAGTGGATGCTTGGACATATATAGGGAGGACTTTCTTGCTCGACATGATAGTATGCTATCTGGTTACTCTTTACCTTAACATGTATACTGATTGTCTCTCTGTTACATGTTGGTAAAGCCCTTAGGATGTGTACTCGACTACCTGGACTATGATGCGGATCATACTAGTGGGGACATGGTAGTCTATAAATACATCCTTCAAAGTCCCTAGTCGTGGGTATATCGAGACGGGGCATCGATATACCAGAGTAGACTAGCGTATACCTTCTCGACCCATACAGATGGGCGATGGATGATCCCATATCCATTGGTGTTTGACATCAGAGATGATATACGGGTGCTCTGTGGAGACTGGGTACACTGGACGGACTCGCCGAGAACTCCCAGATGGTATTATACCTTACGTCAGATGGCAGTTCTCTGGTGACACTGGTACAGAGTAGTCTGTTGATCCGAGATCGTCATAGAGTCTTGTGTGGTTCCCACTGTGCTTTGATTTCCATCTTACCACGTCCAAGAGGGCGTGCAAAACGGTGGTTTTTGGGTACAGTCCCGAGTCACATGGAGGCAATGAGCGATAGGAGGGGATTCGTCTCTCCCGGTATAGGGGGTTAATGTTGCGCTGTGTTCGATTGGCTATAACAGGAAATCCCTGGCCAGGGTTGCTGAGATTTACTGGGAAGTGTTACTAGTAGTTTCTCGAATTGTTATAGACCTCATATCGACACGACTTATCGAGCTATTGGGGTCTGACGTTTACCACCCCTAGGCGAGATATGCGACATATCAGACGATCAGACCGGACTGTACGGTAGTGTTACTGGTTGGATTCACTGGAGTGTGAGCGGGCTTGCTCGTCGATCTTCTGATCGCTCAATACCCGGGTAGCCGTTACGTTTAGCAGACCGCTTGCGGCTTGTGGGTGTTTGATATGATCATCACCTGCTGCCGGCGTATTGACGAGTCTTTAGAGTCCTACATAAAGGTTTCCTGGCTCAAGCGAAATGAAATAGGAGCGCATATGAGATATGTGCGGGACCGAGAATAATGCGTGTATGTGATACCGTATTCTATTCTCGCGATGAATGTATCGAATGGTTATATGTGATATAACCTAGTTATCGAATCGAGGGTTGATTCGATAAGCCGATACATTGGATATTAGTCTGTTATATGTGATATGACCGGATCGTTAAATCAAGTGTTGATTTAATGATTTAATGTATAATTATATATTTGATATATTACTTTGCATTAACTAGTATCGGTTCACTTTAAATGGATTTTCTCACTCGGATGTGCACATTGTATATGTGATATACTTTTTGTGCACTTGATTGTATCATGTTTGATGATACATGCTCTTTAGGGTTTGTGTAAAGATTAAACCATGGTTGTGTAATGGTTAGGGTTTTATTTTTCATTTATTTATTTATTTCATTTATTTTATTTTGGAAAAGAAATGGCAAAAGAAAAGAAAATGGTTGCTAGTTTTGTTTTACATTGAAAGTTCATGAAGCTTTGACTAAGTGACCATTTTGTCTTCATGCTTAACCCTAACCATTCCATTTAACCATGATTTATTCTCTACACTTGACCATGGTTGCAACATGATAAGAATTCAATTTATTTTCTATTTTGAATTAACTTATCATATTCATCATCATCTTCTTCTTCTTCTTCAAGAAGAAAACCTAGACTTCATCAATGGTGACTTGATGAAAAAGAGTGAGAAATCAAATTCTAAAGTGAACCCACTTCCTATTTCTTCATCCTCTACCTCTTGCCAAGTAGTAGAGTGTGTTTTCTTCACAAGTTTCATGACTTGGTGAAGTGGGAGCTTGATCTAGCGATGCCTCGACGTAGATCATCTTCGGCATCGTCGTCGATGACCTAGCCCGCTTTTTCTCCGATGAAGCCGACGCTAGAGCCCAAGATCCGATTTGGACAGCGAGGAGACTTCATCGCGGAGCCATGGAGGTGGAGAACCGGATCTACAAAGGTTGTATTTCCGTTCTTTTAGTTTAGTTGTAAACTAGTTGCTTTGGTCGCCTAGACATCTAGCCAACGATCCATAGTTTAGGGTTTCTCGACACCGTAAAATTTTGAAATTGGCATGGTTGATGCCTTGTGAGACCTCTTGTGAGTGCCTAGGGACCCTACAGTGGTATCAGAGCCTAGCTAGAGCCTTAGGCGAAGTCTAGACGGAGTTTGAAGTCCGATCGAACCCGAAACCCCATTTTTCCACGCTCTCTGGACTTTTTCTGAAAACGTGGATTTTTCCAGATTAAAAATTGCTAAAAAATTCAGCAGGGAATTCTACGAATTACGATGCAAAATTTTTCAAGTGAAGCTTCCAGAGTGCGGCGGAACCGCGGCATAAGCCCTGCTTATGCGGCGGTTCCGTGGCCAAATTATTAGATTGTCCTATAATTTTTGTACAGTAATTCATGATTTCTGGTGCTGGATTTTCTGGGATTTTTTAATATTTATTCAAGAGTTGAATTTTCTGGGGTTGTTTTGGGGATTCGGTGTTTCGATCGGAGTATCAGATTTTGTCTATGTGGCTTTCCGGATAATTTTTGAATATGTTAAAAAGTTCGACCGGATATAAATACCCAATTTTTCCCCTGTCGGGAAATTTCCAAGTGTTGGATTTTTCCGAGGTTTAAAGACATTCTAAGTAGTGGAAGTAACGCGATGGTCCCTCTAGAAGACAACAAACTTTAACTCGATTATGTGACCATCTTGAACTGCCCTTTGAACCTTAGGGTTTGGAGCAGTACGGCGTGCCACATGTGAGGCGTTGGCTTGACCCTTCTACGGCTGGACCGTTGGTACTAAGGCATGAACTGAATGTTTTTAGACTTATTTCATGTGTTGATCTATTTCGGGAAAACTTGGGTGTTTGAATGTTCGATCGAAAAGTTTAACATTTTCTATTTATCTGGAATGGGATACAATAATTGGAATTCACAATAAGTTATGAGATAACTGAATGAATGTTATAAACATAACACTTTAGTCTCACTTGATCGGTTGCCACGGAATTTTGATGAGATCAAAAGTCCGTCGCAATCACGTAGCGTACACGGATACTCGCCGGGTAAACTTAATAGACAGCCTCACTCCATAGCCCCGACCAAGTGACTGTAGGAGAACCCCGTCGCCGAAAGCATCCGTCCGGGTGCTCGCGGCAGCGGTGTTCCGCCTTGGTGCACTTCGTCGACGGCGTCGGGGGTGCGGCCGTCTACTAAAGTTTGCGACGAGCATTCGATCAGGATGTCGGGAATCTTGTTGAATTGCCCGACTAGGTATTGAAAAGTGTTTTCGATTTTGAGACTAAAATGCGGGGTTTATAATTGTTAGGCATGTGATGTCTAAGGAATTCATTGGTTTAGGCATGCGATGTCTAAGGAGGTTGCGGATTCCAACTGTTGTAGTTTTACACTTTCTTTTCTGTGACCGTAAGTGTAATATGTGATATCGCCGGTTTCGTTGCTATATGTCAACGACAATTGGGATGCGCATATTTACTTACGTTGATGACATGTGATGTTATGTGTTGCTGGATATGTTATATTGGATCGTCGTGTTTGAATAGCCGGGGGTTTTATGTGAGATGAGTGTTTTTCATTTTCATTCATGTAAAAACTTGTATGTAATATTCTTTTATTGGGGCACTTCCAGGTTGCAGAAGATGTCACCCTTTGTATATTATTTACTTTTCTGCACTAGGATAGACCCAAGGAGGAGGGCACAAGTAACCGGGTTCTGGAGTCCAGTGGGAGACCAACTCGAGGAGTCGAGTCCGGGTCTCCTAACTCTAGAATTGGCAGGGTTGCTTGCCGCTCTCGTAGGGGTCTAGGGGTGTGGGTTTGGCTATTCATCACGACCGTGGAATCCGTGTTTTATACTGTCTCGTATTGAAAACACGGACGTCCTAGTATATCCAATATTTCATATGTTTCTTCTGCTGCGATATCTGTGATGTGATCATGTGATGTTCTGTGATAGATACAGTATATAGTATATATGATATATTATATAGATGTTACTTATGTTTTACACCCACGCTAGCCCTGCCCTGCTCTGCCGTTAGTTACCTAACCTAACAGTGCACGAGGGGACATCGAGGCGAATGCAGATGGCATAAGTGTACGTCGTATTTATATGTGATGTTTAGGTAATTTAAATGATGGGACTTCATTAATGAGATTAATGAAATAAAAGAAACCTAATGATGTTGTAGAATCGAATTTCAAAATAAAAAGCGTAGCTACAGTTCTTGCTTTGCACAGAGGTATATGTGATATATCCTGCACCTTATTCGATAAGGGAATGACCGAGATCCCTTCACCGGGAGTGACTCCTTTAGCAATAACTGATAGATGCTACACACTCGGTTTGTCTTTTGATTGCTTTTAAGAGTTTTTGCTTTGCACAGTGATATATATGATATATCCCGCACCTCATTCGACGAGGAAAGGACCGACGATCCCTTCACCGGGAGTGACTCCTTTAGCAAAACTAGAAAAGCCTCAAAGACACTCCATTTCAAAATCATTTGATTCTACAACGATATCAAGTTCATTACGCAATAGGTTTTCAGAAAAACCTGTCGTAGCCCTCCGTCATTTCAGATAAGTTGTATATAGTATTCGTGCTGCATTTGTTGGCTTTCGTCAAGGTGCAGTGTGCGGTAGCTATATGCTGCTTATCTGCTAGCATACGATGCGATTGAATTAGGGTAGTCGTGCGGCTTTGTTGGCTTTCGTCAAGGGTCATGCGGGTGGGTTTAATTCGATCAAGAAATGTACGGGTTGAACTTGACTAGCGGGCTATGGTTTGTTGGCTTTCGTCAAGGTCATAGCACGTTAGGGGCAAAATATTATCGGGAATTTCAAGTGTTGAAATTTGCAATGAGATTGCATACCTTCTATGAGATAGTTGGATCCCGATACCCGCTGCGAGTAAGAGTTACTCCTGGGAGAGTTTTATACATTACAATTAGCCGATCAAGTAGGTGTCTAGAAAGGTGTCAACGGGGTTACGCCTCTGGGAAAACGAGGTTTACATTAATTAGGTTCGTGCGAAAGCACGGGGGACCTCCCTTAAAGTACCGACACTGGCCTGGCTGAAAGATTGGCGAACTTGTAATGTGTAATTAATCCCGGCTAGTCTTTCCTTTTACGGTTTGAAGGAAGATTTGATAAAAAGCAGTGGGAGCCATCCTGATTAGATAAAATAATAACCAATCTATTCTTGCAAGAGCGCACGCAGAGTGTTTTCTTCTCTCTCTCTCCAGGTAGCGACCATATCACGCCTTAATCAAGATAATAATACGGATTATTGACCGAACCCGCTTGTTATACTGAGCTGGGGAACGTTGGTCCCGCTCCAACTTATAATTGTTATAAGACAGAGCAGGAAATTGGGGATTACCAGAATTCCCGTGCCGCCCAAACGAGGAGAGTGCATGATGATGCATCATCTTCGGGTGTGTTCATTACAGAGAACTGTTTCTCAGTATCCTTTACGTCCTGGGTATGTGATACCAGATCAGGATCCCAGATATGTAATCTGTTACATAGGGCTACAGAAAGGTAGAGAACTGAGAATGGGTGATAAGATTCATGAGGCAGAAAAAGGGGCGAGAGTTGCAGCCAAGTCTGTTGGTCACTGTCACCCTGTATTCCAAATACATTGATTCTGAACGAATGTTATTAGATACCGAACCTGATATACAAAATCATATCAGTCTCTTTATTAGTAAAGAAAGGATATAATTTTGTATTGTTGGATAATGTTTTGAACATTTCCTATATCAAAAGTTGATCGGTTCAGGCACGTTATCTAAAAGCATTAATGTTCTAAATCAAACTACAGTTCTTAGTATATGGAACACACAAAAGAGGAAGAGTTCAAAAATGAACGAATTCTTCTTGAGGTATTGTAGACTAGGTCATATCAATGCGACCCGACTAGCTAGAGTTACATAAAGATGCATATTTAAATCAGTTTGAACTTACATCTTGTGAAACTCGCCAGTCATGTCACAAAGATAAGATGACCATAGCTCCGTTTACTGGAAACAGAGAAAGAGTTAGTGAACTCTTGGGATGATACATGTTGATGTATGTAGGTCCCCAGTCTACAAATGCCAGGACTGATTCTTAATACTTCATTACGTTCTATGATAATCTCTCAAGATTCAGACATATGTTCCTGTTGAAACACAAGTCTGAACCTTTTGAGATATTCACAGAATATAAGTTAGAAGTAGAGAACCAATACGGGTAAAAGTATTAGGTCCTTTGATGAGATCAAGGAGGAGAATACTTGAGCACGGAAATCCTGGACTATTCTAAAGGAGAATGAGATTCTCTCTCAGCATTACTCCTCCGAATACACCATAGCACGATGGTATATCGGGGCGGAGCAATCGCACCCTATATGATAAGGTGTGCTCTATGATGAGTACTACTGAGTTACCTATTTCCTTTTGGGAGTTATGCACTTGAGAAGCTGCATACCTATTGAATAGGGTTCCAATCAAATCAGTTGCCTACCACTCCATATGAGATATGATATGGAAAGAGCCCATGTCTTAAGCTAGTTAAAATTTGGGGTTGTTCGGCCTATGTCTAAAAACAAAATCCGGACAAGCTCGAGGCAAGGTCTGTAATGTAGAACTGGAAAGGTTCCAGCTATACAAACTACAGCAGATGATTTGATAGAGCCAAAGGATTCAGTAGATTCCAATGAACCTCAGCCTCTCCGCCGATCTAGTAGGGTTCCTCACCCGCCTGAGAGATACTTCGGTTTCTCTATGACAGTGGGAGCGAGGACTGCATCATGAGATGATGACCTAACTAGTTTCGAGCTGGCCATCAGGAGTGAGACTCTGTAAGAATGGCTGGATGCTTAGCCATCTGAGATGGAATCCATATACACTAACAAAGTATGGACTTTGGTTGCTATATCTGAAGGGTTAAATCCCCATCAGGAGCAAGTATATCTTGAGAAGATTACTTGGTGTACATGGAAGAGTTGAGACTTTCAAAGCTAGACTTGTTAAAGGTTTTCGTCATCGACCAGGCGTGGATAATGATGAAACCTTTTCTAGTACCTATGCTTAAGTCCATCCAGATCCTACTTGTCACGGCTATATACCATGACTACGATATCTAGTGGTTGGGTGTCATGACTGCTTTTCTAAATGATGTTTTAGAAGAGAGCGTCTGTAAGTACACAGCCAGAGGGCTTCGTAAACAGTGGGAGCAGCGGAAACGTGTACAAGATGCTTTATAAGATAAAGCAGGCATCGCGGAGTTGGAACGTCGGTTTTGATGAATTAGTCAAAAAGTTTGACATCATCGAAATGGTAGATGAACCTTGTATAAACAAAAAGGTAGTAGGGAGTATGGTGACGATCCTCGTAGAGTACGTGGATGACATACTCTTGATAGGGAAAGAGTTTCCTATGCTACGATCGATCAATCTCCGTTTATCACAATGACTCTCCACAAAGGATCAAAGTGATACCTACTAAATCCTGGATTTTGGATCTATGAGATAGATCTAAATGGATGTTAGGCTACTCACTAGTTGTAGTGAGATGGCATCAGTTGATCCTGGGGAGAATCACTGGAAGGGTTCCAGGGTGATAAAGACGACTGAATGTCAGTCATAGGCATTGTCTTTACCCTCGGTAGAGGGACGGTATGTTGGAAGAGTTCCAAGCTAGATACCGTGGCATACTAGACGATAAAGGCATGATACATCGCTATTTAAGATGCTACCAAAGAGGCTGTTTGGGTGTATATTGGTTCATGAGATGAACTACGTTCCAACCATTGTGAGACAATGGAGTTGTAGTTTAAGCCAAGGAACGCCGGTCCCATCAGTGATCCAGACATATTCTAAGGCAGTGTCACCTGATCATGGAGATGCTTGATCTCCAAGGGATCGAGGTTAGGAGAGTAGACTCAGAGGACAACACAGCGGATCCACTCATAAAGGCCTGTTCCCAGAGAGAGATTTTTATGGGATGGCTGAGTATGAGATACTACAACCACTGCTATCAGATGGCCCTAGTGCAAGTGGGAGATTGTTAGTTATATGTATGCCCTAGAGGCCATTACTATACATAGGATGTATATTGTAGTGGATGCTTGGACATATATAGGGAGGACTTTCTTGCTCGACATGATAGTATGCTATCTGGTTACTCTTTACCTTAACGTGTATACTGATTGTCTCTCTGTTACATGTTGGTAAAGCCCTTAGGATGTGTACTTGACTACCTGGACTATGATGCGGATCATACTAGTGGGGACATGGTAGTCCATAAGTACATCCTTCAAAGTCCCTAGTCGTGGGTATATCGAGACGGGGCATCGATATACCAGAGTAGACTAGCGTATACCTTCTCGACCCATACAGATGGGCGATGGATGATCCCATATCCATTGGTGTTTGACATCAGAGATGATATACGGGTGCTCAGTGGAGATTGGGTACACTGGACGGACTCGCCGAGAACTCCCAGATGGTATTATACCTTACGTCAGATGGCAGTTCTCTGGTGACACTGGTACAGAGTAGTCTGTTGACCCGAGATCGTCATAGAGTCTTGTGTGGTTCCCACTGTGCTTTGATTTCCATCTTACCACGTCCAAGAGGGCGTGCAAAACAGTGGTTTTTGGGTACAGTCCCGAGTCACATGGAGGCAATGAGCGATAGGAGGGGATTCGTCTCTCCCGGTATAGGGGGTTGATGTTGCGCTGTGTTCGATTGGCTATAACAGGAAATCCCTGGCCAGGGTTGCTGAGATTTACTGGTAAGTGTTACTAGTAGTTTTTCGAATTCTTATAGACCTCATATCGACACGACTTATCGAGCTATTGGGGTCAGACGTTTACTACCCCTAGGCGAGATATGCGACATATCAGACGATCAGACCGGACTGTACGGTAGTGTTACTAGTTGGATTCACTGGAGTGTGAGCGGGCTTGCTCGTCGATCTTCTGATCGCTCAATACCCGGGTGGCCGTTACGTTTAGCAGACCGCTTGCGGCTTGTGGGTGTTTGATATGATCATCACCTGCTGCCGGCGTATTGACGAGTCTTTAGAGTCCTACACAGTGGTTTCCTGGCTCAAGCGAAACGAAATAGGAGCGCATATGAGATATGTGCGGGACCGAGAATAATGCATGTATGTGATACCGTATTCTATTCTCACGATGAATGTATCGAATGGTTATATGCGATATAACCTAGTTATCGAATCGAGGGTTGATTCGATAAGCCGATACATTGGATATTAGTCGGTTATATGTGATATGACCGGATCGTTAAATCAAATGTTGATTTAATGATTTAATGTATAATTATATATTTGATATATTACTTTGCATTAACTAGTATCGGTTCACTTTAAATGGATTTTCTCACTCGGATGTGCACATTGTATATGTGATATACTTTTTGTGCACTTGATTGTATCATGTTTGATGATACATGCTCTCTAGGGTTTGTGTAAAGATTAAACCATGGTTGCGTAATGGTTAGGGTTTTCTTTTTCATTTATTTATTTATTTCATTTATTTTATTTTGGAAAAGAAATGGCAAAAGAAAAGAAAATGGTTGCTAGTTTTGTTTTACATTGAAAGTTCATGAAGCTTTGACTAAGTGACCATTTTGTCTTCATGCTTAACCCTAACCATTCCATTTAACCATGATTTATTCTCTACACTTGACCATGGTTGCAACATGATAAGAATTCAATTTATTTTCTATTTTGAATTAACTTATCATATTCATCATCATCTTCTTCTTCTTCTTCTTCAAGAAGAAAACCTAGACTTCATCAATGGTGACTTGATGAAAAAGAGTGAGAAATCCAATTCTAAAGTAAACCCACTTCCTATTTCTTTATCCTCTACCTCTTGCCAAGTAGTAGAGTGTGTTTTCTTCACAAGTTTCATGACTTGGTGAAGTGGGAGCTTGATCTAGCGATGCCTCGACGTAGATCATCTTCGGCATCGTCGTCGATGACCTAGCCCGCTTTTTCTCCGATGAAGCCGACGCTAGAGCCCAAGATCCGATTTGGACAGCGAGGAGACTTCATCATGGAGCCATGGAGGTGGAGAACCGGATCTACAAAGGTTGTATTTCCGTTCTTTTAGTTTAGTTATAAACTAGTTGCTTTGGTCGCCTAGACATCTAGCCAACGATCCGTAGTTTAGGGTTTCTCGGCACCGTAAAATTTTGAAATGGGCATGGTTGATGCCTTGTGAGACCTCTTGTGAGTTCCTAGGAACCCTACATATATTACATAGCATACTTGGTACAAAATAACATGGGTTCAAAACCAAAATACATCCAGATAGCAACCCCAAGTGATACTCTCCCACTGCGACTGTATGTACATTGGAACCATTTCCAACGCGGAGAGTATGGTCACCTATCTTCAAAACTTTGCTATTTCTCAATCCCTGCATAGAATTGCAAATGTGAGAACCTGAACCGGTATCTAATACCCAGGAAGCAGAGTTTATTGAAAAACAGTTTTCTGTCACAAACACACCTGAAGCGGAAGCATCCCCATGCTTATTCTTGAGGTTCAAGTACTCTGTACAGTTGCGCTTCCAATGTCCTGTCTTGTGGCAATGAAAACATTCGCCTTTCCCTGGGTCTCCAGCTTTGGACTTTTCCTTTCCCTTCACCTTTTTAACTCCACCTTTAGGATTGGTGGGATTCTTCTTTTTCTTTCTTTTGGCCTTAGCTTTTGGGCGAGAAGAAGAAGATTGCCCAATAGTCATAACGGGAGTTTTCATTGATTTCATAGTGCTCTCTGCACTTCTTAACATATTAAGGAGTTCAGGTAGCTCCTTCTCCATGCCGTGCATGTTGAAGTTAACTATGAACTGAGCAAAGGTGGAGGGGAGGGACTGCAGAATAATATCTATATATTGTTCATTGTCCATCCTAGGTCCTCAAGCTCTTCTATAAGAGCTATCATCTTCAGAACATGGTCTCCTACTGGTGTGCCAGGGGCCATTCGCATCTGAAACAATTTCTTTGATGCTTCGTATCGTAATACGCGGGATTGCTCTCCTTACAACTCCTTTGTATGGAGGAATATGGTTTGAATTGTAAGTGCACGGCGGCGCCCCGGCCGTTAATCCGACGGCCAAATGCGGAAGCGGTGATAAACTTTAATTTTTCTTGAACTGGCAAACCGCCGCGCACTAATACCCGGATCGAACCATTAATTAGTCCTAGCTAACTACAAGAAAGGGAATAGAGATATACCGACGATCCAAGTCCTCCGGTCTTCTCGTCATAGTCCCGATCTCCTGCGGAATGTCCCGTCTCCTCCTCGTCGCCGGAAGTGCACCACATCGCCTACTTCTTTTACGGGCTCCCACCTCAATGCCGAGGCAACTCGGGCACGAAGCTGGCTACTCGACGTGCCCAAGATTTACTGTAGAATGTAGTGTAGAGATCCATGTCTCATTTTTGGGGTTATGGAATTGCCATATGGTGGAGGAAAAAGAAGCATGAATCTTTTGGATGAAGCTATATCTTTTTCAAACCAAAAGAGAGGAAAAAATGCTATCTACAAATTTTGGACAGCCCACTAACAATAGTGGCCGGCCATGTCTTGTGAGGATTGGAATGAATGGAGAATGAGAATGAGAGGCCATCGAATAATACAAGGGAGAGAGAGAGAAGTCTATCATGCAAAAGGAAATGATCACTCAAACAAAACTACACTCCACCAACCTCACCCCTCATCATCATCAACAACCATGATGACATCCAAAGTCAAGCAATCATAAAAAAGGAAAGTCAAGTGATGGTGCTCATCATGAAAACCATCATGATACAAAAATATGCAAAGACCCCCTCCACAAATGCTTATTTGCAACAATGCAAATAAGCCCTCCTCCACCAATCTTCGGCCAACGAACGATACAAAGGAAATTGGCCGAAACGAAAAGCAAACTGGCAACTCCAGAAAACTGGTCCCGTAATAAATTACAGGAAAACCCCGATACTGTGCATACACACCCGCATTTGTATTCCGACCGAAATACAAATGCAATGAGACAAAATCTGCACTGTACTATACTAGGATCCGGCTTATACCAAAGTCGGCTAGTAATATCCGTTCGATCCCGATCCGTGCAATACCGCACGTATCTGGTCGAACCCTGCCATATATCCATACGGCCTATAGTACAAACTGTCCGATCCTGATCCGTGCAATACCGCACGTATCTGATCGGACCTTGCCATATCTCCATACGGCCTCTACAACCTTTCGCCCGAAAGCTGAGTAACTGAATGTGGGAGACTCTAAAGACTCGTCAACACCTTGGTTGTGGATTTAACCACTAGCACGTCAGATGTATAAGCCAATACGTAACGGGCTACCAGGTATTGACTAAAAGGGACGTCTGTGAGCGAACTCAGCCTGACAACCCTACTGAGCCTGTCAGTGACAATATCCGTACAGTCCGGTCCGGTCGTCTATGAGCATCGCATGGCGGGCCTAGGGGGTTGGTAAAAGTCAAACCCCCAAAAGCGGTACAAGTCGTGTCGGAGTGTAGCCCAGAACATCCTGAGATACTACTGGAATACCTACCAGTAAATCTCCTTGCCTCGGCCGAGGGCTTCGTGTAATGGCTCTCCTAGACACAGCACGACCTCACCCCCAATACCGGGAGAGACGAACCCCTGAAGATACGCTCACTGCCTCCATGTGGCTCGGGACTGTACCCAACTAAAACCTGTTTGCACGACTCCTTTGAGCCGTGGTAGGGTAGTAATCAAAGTACAGTGGGAACTCACACAAGACAAATGACGATCCCCAGGTCGATGAACTAACCTGTACACATGTCACCAAGGAACTGCCATCTGACGTCTGGTATATGACCAACTAGCATGTTCCCGGCGAGTCCTGTCCGGTGTACTCATAACCTAATGAGCACCTGTATACATCTTAGGTGATCCAACTGACACCAGTGGCTTGTGAGACCGGCCACCGCCCCTCGTCGGGGTCTCGACTGTATACACTAGTCTACTCTGGAGTATCGATGCCCTGTCTCGAAACTCACACGACTAGGGACCATTTAAGGATATGCTTATAGACCCCAGCTCCCACTTATATGATCGCCCTCATACTGCTGGTGGTCAAGCAAGAATCCTAGGGGCTCCATCAACGTGTAATAGCGACTTGTCAGGTCACTTAAAGCAGTACACGATGATAAAGGTAAACCAGATAGCGTACTATCATCTCGAGTAAGACTGTCCTACCGGGATAGGTCCTCCATCAATCATTGCAATCACGTACCTGTGACCTAATAATTGACTCTGAGGGCACTATCTCCAACAATCTCCCACTTGCACTCAAGGCCAATTATTGCGATGTCGCATACTCACAGCCCGTGTGATACCGAACACCCAACTCCTCTACTAGTCAGTCTCACAAAGCTCGTTTGCGAAACTATTGCGTTCGAGAAATAGCCTCAGTGAGTAGATCCGCTTTGTTGTTTCTTTCTATGTCTCTCTATATCTCAAGTTCGCGGAGAAAGCCATCTCCCGAAAAGAGCAATACCTGTCTTAGAATGTGTCTGGATGTCTGATGGGACCTAGCTCATAAATGAACTCCAAATCCAAACTTCTTAGACTGTATCGTCAACTGAACTTAATCAGTATCCTGCGCCATGCCTCCCTCAGTATTGCCTTGGACCACCTGTCCAAAATACTGCCCCTCGTCAGAAGGAAAACTATAACTCTGACAACCTCCCTGTCGTCCAGGTCACCTTGGAAGCCTGGAATGATAACTGTCTCCCGAATGAGGCTGTCGTTATCATATCCCTAGAACATCCACTTATGTTCTAAAACTGCTTCCGACTGTTTCTCCAGGATTGGATCAATGTCAAATTATTGCATCTAGTGCAAGAACAACATCTGGTGTGGTACTTGACAACTCATGATTGACTCAATTGCCTGAGCAAGTGATCTGCCAATCATGCACATCCCTCTCCCTTTTAGTCTGTAAGACACCTTTAGAGAGGGTGACTCCATCACCTGCAGGTACACTACCGTGCCAGGAGTCGTCCATTCTAAATACCCTTAGAATGCTGTCCAAGTACCCAGATTGGGAAACTACCCAAATCTAGATCTAAAACCATAGATCTAGTAGCCAGTATGTCTGATATAAAATCCATTTCCTTTGTGGAGAAACTACTGTGTGATGACCAAAGTATAACCGATCGTAGTATAGGAATTTCTTTTCCTACTCTGTGTATGTCATCCAAATACCAGGATATCACACCCTACTACCTTCTCAACAGATCCATCCCCTATTCTGATGAAGTCAAACCCATGACCGTCACGTCAGAAATAGATGATCTATCTCCGCTACATCTGCTTTAGTCTATAAATAGACATAAGCTACCTGTCCACCAATGCTTCCGTTGCTCCCACTGACTACGACAACCCTCTGGCAGAGTCATATACACGTACACTTCTAAAGCGAGTTCAGAACGACGCTATACTCATCCTCCCGCCGGGTCTCGCAGTCTGGAACAACAGCAATGGTAATTGTGGGTAAACAAGAACTTCCCTGTCACCGTCCCTGAGGCTACCGTAGTACCTCTCGGGTGCCTGAAGTTACCCACCGTATCTACGGAGTGGCCAATGGAATGTCAATCCAGATTGAATCTTTAGGTTCCTTATCAAATCTTCAGTAATCGTTTGTGGTTCTGGAATCACTTCCAGTTCTACCATACTCCCACTACTGTTTTCTGAAAAAATCCATTTTTATTAAAACTGTGGCGAGTCTAGAACAATATTGCTATTGTTCATCCAGATGGTAGAAAGTCAGCCCGCGTCATAGCCTGGGTCAACCCACAAACAGCCATTACAGAAACGTGCCTTGAGTCGTCCAGTGTCTGGTTTTAAGCATAAACCGGACAACTCCCCGTACCTTAACATCGTTAAGATATGAACTGTTCTATATCCAATATAGAAACAGAGGCACTGATTTAATTGAACCAGATTCAAATCATGCAACTGTCTCCAGTGCATGTCAACTAAATGCAAGAAGTCTGATCAGCGTTACTCAACTTAGGAATGCTTCCAATTATGAGTAACCTGAAAGAGAAGCAAGATCTCTTAATCATTACTGTCAACTGAATACCATGCACAAGTGTCTACATCTTCGATCACTTTGAAGAATCCCGATACTTGCTACACCTGGTTCTCTACTCTATTCAAATACCTATAACTTCTCCAAATTCGGACCCTGTGTTTCCACGAAACACTTGTCTAAAAACTAGAGAAGTCATAAGTAAACCGAATATAGTACGAGGACCAACCCCTCTGTCCTGATGGACCCTGGACAACATACAATACTCTGTATAAGTCCCTTGAGTCTGATAACTCATTCACTGTGTGTCGTAGGTTGAAAACTGTACTTATGGTTAAGAAAAATTACACCGCTGTTTAATGCTCCTTACCTAACCATCCACTGATATAGGTAAATGTCGTAGACATAATTTCAAAAAGGTATATCTCACTCTATGAAAATAGACGTACAGATATATCAATTTGAAATTGGTGCATAACAGCGGATATTCAAAACCAAATATTTGCCGCCCGGCAAACAGCCCAGGTGATTTCCTCAAATATCACCGATTACAACGAATCCCGATATAATGAGGATGATCACCCAATTCCCAATAACCTACTCCCACTCATCATCTGTAAAACCATACAGATGTGAGAATCAAACCTGGTAAATACATACCCTGGAGCAAGTGTCTAATCAGGAAATCAGTTTTCTTTTAACAGTACACAGTTGAACTGAAACATTGAAATGTTTCGATGGGGTATCCCGGTATTCCTAGTAATGCCTCTCCAAATCCCTTCATATGTCTTTACCTTCTGCACACCCCATTAGGCCAAATGGTTTTCTTCCTTCCCTACCGTTCGGCACCAGCCTATGGTTTGGAAGAAGACTATCCAATAAGCATAATGGGTGTACTGTCCTAATCCTAGGAACACTCGCAATGCGAGAGAAGGTGAAGATAAAAGACACCTGAATAAATCTTATTCCTATTTCTCCTGAACCAGAATCCATCCCCGAACTGGAACAAGTTCCTTTCGAGTTCGTATATAACCATACGATGGAGTATCCAATAAACTGTGGATCTTCGTAGTGATACGGAGTGTCCTGGAGAAATTCAAAGGTGATTTTAGGATTGGCGAAGAAATACCTGGTTTGGTCATGAATATCTGTTGCAATTTACTTTGCCCTCTTACTAATCCCTTGCTTTGTCTGAACTTAATACCTTCTGCACACCATCGTTAGGCTAATTGGTTTTCTTCATTCCCTACCGGTCGGCACCAGCCTAAGGTTTGGAAGAAGACTATCCAATTTGCGTAACAGGTGTACTACTCCTAAACCAAGGAGCACTCGCAACCGGAGAGGAGGCAAAAAGGAAAAGACAACTGAATAATCCTATCCGTTTTCTCCAGAACCGGAAACCATCCTCGAATAAATTCTTTCGAGTTCGTATCTAATCATACGATGGTTTTGTCCAATGGAAGTGGACGTTCGTAGTAATACGGGGTGTCCTGGAGAAAAGGGTAAAAGTAGGAGTGGCAATGAGGTTTGCAACTCTGACAATCCAAAAGCCAGTGTTAAGAAGGTTCGGTCAACTTGGTCACTGAGTCATAGTCTTAGGGTCGGGTCAATGGTCGCTGCCAAAGAGAGAGAGAAAAGAAACACTCAGCGTGCACTCTAACCTAGATCAGAATGGTTACCAATTTATCTAATCTGGAAACCTCCCACTGTACCGTCAAATTCTCCTCCAAACCTGAAAGAAGAATTAGTCGGGGTTACCCGAGGAGTAAACTAACTCATCAGTGGGAATCGGGATCCAACTATCATCGCATGATAACGTGACGGAATCCGCTCACGCTATCACACTCCAGAAGGTATGCGCATATCTGGCAAGTTTCAGTTCTTTTGAAACTCCCGATGAGATTTTTACCCCATGCTCTTATGACCTTGACTTTGGCCAACAAATCATAAGTCACATGTCAAGTTCTACCCGTCATTCTCCAGGTTAATTTGAGTCCACCCGTACCTACCCTTGACTTTGGCCAACAAGGCAGTACGACTGTCCCAAACCAACGCATCTATCTATGCTGCATATGAATAACCAACAGCTACCAAACACTGTGCCTTGAAGCTTGAATACTATTGACTACCCATATGAAACGACGGAGGGCTACGAATGGTTTCTGGCGAAAACCTTTAACGTAATGAACTTGATATCGTTGAAGGAACGGATAGCTTTTTAGAAAATATAGTGACGAAAAACCGTTGCTAAAGAGGTCACTCCCGGTGAAGGGATCTCGGCTCTTTCCCCGTAGAATGAGGTGCAGGATATTCCAACTGAATACCACGGTGCAAAGCAAAAGTAATCGGCTATAGTGAAGTTAATGCCCTGACGCAAACTTTTTGTCCAAGGGGTCACTCCCGGTGAAGGGATCTCGGCCCTTGCCTCGTCGACTGAGTAGCAGGATATTCCAACTGAATATCACGATGCAAAACAAAAGAGAACGTCCTTGCAATAACAGCTTTTTGAAAAGTGTTCCAAAAACATCAGATTAGGTTTGTTTTTAACTTGCATTGATCCGAATCAACGCAGTCCCATCAATTGATCACACCAAAAAGAACGAAAATATACTGATGTACGCATATGGCATCCGCATTCGCCACTGGGTCCCGTCATTACCTGTTAGGTTAGCTAACTAACGACAGAGCGGGGACTGGACTAGCGCGGATGTAAAACATATACAACATCTACTAATATATATACCAATATATTATATTCGCTTAAGGCGTGATAAAAAATGCAACATCACAGAAATGTACAGCATCACAGAAACAATACAGATATCTGGGATCCCCGGGTTTCACTGAGCCGCTGAAACCCGACGTTCCCCTGGTCGTGTGGATAGCCTGTGCAATGAAAACCTAGACCCCTACGGGCGCGGCAAGTCACCCGCCAAAACCTGAAGCGAGGCAGCCCCCTTCAGCACCGTGAATGGACCACCCAGCACTTCACGGAATCCGGTAACTTGGGCACCCCTCCTGGGTCAACCTGTACCCCCTACGAGTGCGGCGAATAGCCCGCCAATTCTAGAGTGAAGCCCCCTCCGTCTCAATGCCATGAGATGCGGGCTTGTTGCCCTGTAGAACCCGGCTATCCGTGCACCCCTCCGCGGGGCAATCCTAGTACAGAAAGTAAAATATACATACAACGGGTACATCGACCGCAACCTGGCCGTGCCCCAAAAAAATAATACAATCAGGCAGTGACGGCAGTCCACATGTCGGACACTCGCCCCGCAATATCAAAAGTACATAATACAACAAAACTGTACTAGCATTGCATCCAGGCTATCCCCCACGACCGATCCGCAACATCACAGCAAAAACAGAACATCAACGTGAAAGTCACGTTCGCAAATTCGTCTAACCGGGCTATAGCAGTTAGACCGGATTTACCGATCAAGTGACATTCACGGTCGCAGATATAATGTAAATACTGTGAAATAATGTGTTTAAAATATCCGATAGATCAAAATTTAACAAGTGGGCCCCCAAGTACTACTGTAGCACATCAAGAAATTCTGGGCCCAAAATTAATATTCCAAAAACCCAATTTTCACCCCAGAAAGCAACTGAAGAAAATTGATACAGTAAGGACACTATTCGGCGGCGGAACCGCAGCCCAAGGGGGGTTTGCCGCGGTTCAGCGCTCTGATGGTCGACTTACTGTGTCGAATTTCTACAGTGGGCTTATAATTTCTAGTAGATCACTTTTCTGTAACCTGAAAAAATTTTCGACACCAAAAAATTTCAATAGAAAACTGATGCTAACAAAAATGTAGATTTTGGAATTTTGGTCGATCGGAAATGCAAAACACATTAAACCAAGCTAGACTAAGTTAATGGCGAGTCTCTGATACCACTGTAAGTGCACGGCGGCGCCCCGGCCGTCAATCCGACGGCCAAATGCGGAAGCGGTGATAAACTTTAAATTTTCTTGAACTGGCAAACCGCCGCGCACTAATACCCGGATCGAACCACTAACTAGTCCTAGCTATCTACAAGAAAGGGAATAGAGATATACCGACGATCCAAGTCCTCCGGTCTTCTCGTCATAGTCCCGATCTCCTGCGGAATGTCCCGTCTCCTCCTCGTCGCCGGAAGTGCACCACATTGCCTACTTCTTTTACGGGCTCCCACCTCAATGCCGAGGCAACTCGGGCACGAAGCTGGCTACTCGACGTGCCCAAGATTTACTGTAGAATGTAGTGTAGAGATCCATGTCTCATTTTTAGGGTTATGGAATTGCCATATGGTGGAGGAAAAAGAAGCATGAATCTTTTGGATGAAGCCATATCTTTTTCAAACCAAAAGAGAGGAAAAAATGCTATCTACAAATTTTGGACAGCCCACTAACAATAGTGGCCGGCCATGTCTTGTGAGGATTGGAATGAATGGAGAATGAGAATGAGAGGCCATCCAATAATACAAGGGAGAGAGAGAGAAGTCTATCATGCAAAAGGAAATGATCACTCAAACAAAACTACACTGCACCAACCTCACCCCTCATCATCATCAACAACCATGATGACATCCAAAGTCAAGCAATCATGAAAAAGGAAAGTCAAGTGATGGTGCTCATCATGAAAACCATCATGATACAAAAATATGCAAAGACCCCCTCCACAAATGCTTATTTGCAACAATGCAAATAAGCCCTCCTCCACCAATCTTCGGCCAATGAACGATACAAAGGAAATTGGCCGAAACGAAAAGCAAACTGGCAACTCCAGAAAACTGGTCCCGTAATAAATAACAGGAAAACCCCGATACTGTGCATACATACCCGCATTTGTATTCCGACCGAAATACAAATGCAATGAGACAAAATCTGCACTGTACTATACTAGGATCCGGCTTATACCAAAGCCGGCTAGTAATATCCGTTCGATCCCGATCCGTGCAATACCGCACGTATCTGTCGAACCCTGCCATATATCCATACGTCCTATAGTACAAACTGTCCGATCCTGATCCGTGCAATACCGCACGTATCTGATCGGACCTTGCCATATCTCCATACGGCCTCTACAACCTTTCGCCCGAAAGCTGAGTAACTGAATGTGGGGGACTCTAAAGACTCGTCAACACCTTGGTTGTGGATTTAACCACTAGCACGTCAGAGGTATAAGCCAATACGTAACGGGCTACCAGGTATTGACTAAAAGGGACGTCTGTGAGCGAACTCAGCCTGACAACCCTACTGAGCCTGTCAGTGACAATATCCGTACAGTCCGGTCCGTTCGTCTATGAGCATCGCATGGCGGGCCTAGGGGGTTGGTAAAAGTCAGACCCCCAAAAGCGGTACAAGTCGTGTCAGAGTGTAGCCCAGAACACCCTGAGATACTACTGGAATACCTACCAGTAAATCTCCTTGCCTCGGCCGAGGGCTTCGTGTAATGGCTCTCCTAGACACAGCACGACCTCACCCCCAATATCGGGAGAGACGAACCCCTGAAGATACGCTCACTGCCTCCATGTGGCTCGGGACTGTACCCAACTAAAACCTGTTTGCATGACTCCTTTGAGCCGTGGTAGGGTAGTAATCAAAGTACAGTGGGAACTCACACAAGACAAATGACGATCCCCAGGTCGATGAACTAACCTGTACACATGTCACCAGGGAACTGCCATCTGACGTCTGGTATATGACCAACTAGCATGTTCCCGGCGAGTCCTGTCCGGTGTACTCATAACCCAATGAGCACCTGTATACATCTTAGGTGATCCAACTGACACCAGTGGCTTGTGAGACCGGCCACCGCCCCTCGTCGGGGTCTCGACTGTATACACTAGTCTACTCTGGAGTATCGATGCCCTGTCTCGAAACTCACACGACTAGGGACCATTTAAGGATATGCTTATAGACCCCAGCTCCCACTTATATGATCGCCCTCATACTGCTGGTGGTCAAGCAAGAATCCTAGGGGCTCTATCAACGTGTAATAGCGACTTGTCAGGTCACTTAAAGCAGTACATGATGATAAAGGTAAACCAGATAGCGTACTATCATCTCGAGTAAGACTGTCCTACCGGGATAGGTCCTCCATTAATCATTGCAATCACGTACCTGTGACCTAATAATTTACTCTGAGGGCACTATCTCCAACATGAATGTCCATATTCTCGTGCTGCTTTTGATGTGTATTATCCATCGATGCAAGCGCGAGGCATTTGGCCGTGGCACAGTCAGCGTCCCATGTCTTCCGGACTTCAATGTCCGTAACTGAGGATTTTGGACCTGGGACGGGCGGGGCTGAAGCCGTGAGGACATATGATACTTTATCATAAGTCAAGGCTATTTTCAGATTCCTCAACCAGTCTTTATAATTGGTCCCATTCAGTTTATTTTTATCTAGTAGAAGCTTGAGTCCAGTCATTGGTATCTGCCATTAAGAGAGAGAAAAGAATACACTCAGTGAAAGCTCTTGCATAGATCAGATTGGTTATTATCTTGTCTAATCGATGTCTCCCACTGCTTTAATCAAGTTTTTCTTTCAAACCTTAAAAAGAAAACTAGCCAGGATTAATTACAGTCTACAACTTCGCTAACTGTTTAGCCAGGCCAGTGTCGGTACTTGAGGGAGGTTCCCCGTGCTTTCGCACGGACCTAATTAAAGTAAACCTCGTTTTCCCAGAGGCGGAGCCCCGTTAACACCTTTCTAGACACCTAATGAGTTAGCTAATTTTAAACTGCAAAACTCTCCTAGGAGCAACTATTGCCCACAGTGGGATCGGGATCCAACCATCATATGGAAGGTATGCAATCTCATTGCAAATCTCAACACTTGAAATTCCCGATATAATTTTTACCCCTAGTACTTATGACCTTAACTATGGTTAACAAATCATAAGTACCAGTCAAGTTCTACCCGTCATTTCTTGATCAATTAGACCCACCCATATGACCCTTAACTATGGTCAACAAAGTCGCATGAATGTCCTAATTAATCTGCATCATATGCAGTGTAGGAAGACATCACTTAGCTACCGTACACTACGCCTTAACTAAAGTCAACAAACGTAGCACGAATACTAAGTACTCTACTTCCTAAAATGACGGAGGGTTGCGGATGATTTTTAAGAAAATCTTTAACGCTTTGAACTTGATATCGTCGTAGAATCAAATGGTTTTGAAAAGGAGTGGCTTGTGCCCCGCAATTTTTAAAATACAGCTTTTTCATAAAGAGCCGAGTGGTTTTCAAATCCTATTCTACAACATCTTTTTAGGTTTATTTTCTTTACATTAATCATATTAATGTAATCCCATCATTTAAGTCCTTAAGCCAATCACAGAAAAGAAACGAAAATAACACGTACGCTTATGCCATCCGCATTCGCCGCAATGTTCCGTTATGCACCGTTGGGTTACTTAACTAACGGCATACCGGGACGGGACTAGCGCGGGTGTAAAACATAAGCAACGTCTACTATATATCATATATATAAAATGTCATTCGTCTCAGATATCTCAGAACACAGGCAGCAGAAACATATATATAATGTGGGATATACTAGGACGTCCGTATTTAGTATTTAGCCAACAATAGAAAATACGGATTCCACAGTCGCGATGAATAGCCAAGCCCACACCCCTAGACCCCTACGAGAGCGGCAAGCGACCTTACCAATCCTGGAGTTTAGGAGACCCGGTCTCGACTCCTCGAGATGGCCTCCCACTGAACCCCAGAACCCGGTCACTTGTGCTCCCCTCCTTGGGTCTATCCTAATACGGAAAAGTAAATAATATACAACACTGGTGACACAACCTCAACCCGGAAGTGGCCCAAATAAGAGAATATTACATTACATTTGAATTTACATGAATGAAAATATAAAACTCTCATCTCACATAAAAAAAACCCGGCTATTCGATCGCGACAATCCTGCACATCATATCTCAGCAACACATAATATCACATATTATCAACGTAAGTAAGTATGCGTACCCAAATTGTCGTTGATGTATAGCAACGAAACCGGCGATATCAAACATACTACACTTACGGTCACAGAAAATAAAGTGTAAAACTACAATATTTGGAATCCACATACACTTTAGACATCATAAATGCGAAATATCACATACTTTGTATTTCATGCCTAAACTATAAGAATTCCACATATTGTATCACATTCCAGATAAACAGACAGTATTAAAATTTTTGAACGAACGATCAAATACCCAAGATTCACTAAAGCTCAACACTTGAGCAGAGTTCAAAAACCCGGAGTGTGACACAGTAGTAGCGGTCCAGCCGTAGAAGGATCAAGCCAACGCCTCACATGTGGCACGCCGTACTGCCCCAAACCCTAAGGTTCAATGGGCAGTTCAAGACGGTCACATAATCGAGTTAAGGTTTGTTGTCTTCTAGAGGGTCCACCACAAAAAGACTTGCACGTATCTCCAAAATATTTAAACCCCGTGAATAGTGAGCAAATGATACTCGTTCAAACAATTCAATACTTTCTAGTTTACCCGGAAAAGAAACAAAATGAAAATTCCGATCGAATCATCGAGTCCAAAACCATCTCCAGAATTTACAGTACATAATTCAGATTAAACATACCTAAAACAATATACAAGAAGTGTTATGAATTACTGTGCAAAAATGAAGCAATGAAGCCTCTGTACGGCCGCGGAACCGCAGCCTAAGCAAGGATTTGCCGCGGTTCCGCGGCGGTTTGTACGAATCATTGGTTCATTTTTCACAGTATTTCTTATATTTTCCTGCTATATGTTTTAAGTATTTTTAATTCTGAAAAATATCAGATTTTAAAATTTGTCCAGAGAAGGTCTCGAAAAATCGTATTTTGATCCGATCGGGATTTTTACTTCGTAAAAGTGTCGCCTAATGTTCTAGGTCGGCTCTGATACCAATGTTAGGTTTATCTAGCACCCTATGTAGAGTTTGGAAGAATCACATGTCACAAAGATCAAATTTTTATGGTGCTAAGCAAGCATACAAAGGATCTTATCCTAGAAAATTAAGGTTTCATGATTTTACAAGCGACAAAGGCTAGGGTTTCGAGACTACAACCTTTGTAGCTCCCTTCGCTGGACTCTTTGGCCTCTTGAGTGTTGGAGGAAGGTTCTCTTGAAGTCTTCTAGCGTCCACGACGATCTACCCGAAGCTCCTAGTCCAAGCTTGCAACTTCACTTTTCAAGAGGAGAAATGAAGATAACGCTCTACACAAGTGGGCTAAATTTGTGTAGAATGATGTTGTGGTTCTAATTCTCACTTCAAAAACCTTTCTTGATGTATGTTTTGCTCACTAGAAGAAACTAGAGAGCAAAGGAAGAAGAAGGAGGAAGATGATGGCTTTTCTTTTGAAGAAGAGAAAAGATTAACCTTAGAAAAGAAAATGAAATATATCTATATATATTTTATTTCTTCTCATCTCAAACCATGGTTAAATGTTTAAGTTATTTTTTAATTAGAGTTTAAAACATAGAAGCAAATTTTAATCCAAGGTTAAGGGTAGGTGAGGATGGTTAGGTTAAAGAAGGATGTAGAAAGAAGCCAAGAATTATCGTTTCCTTTTCCATTTTGTTTTAAACACAAAATCAAATAATAATCCATATATTTATCCATGGTGTGAGTCTTATATTGCCACCATTTTCCATGTGTAATCAACCATGATAGATGGTGTATGTATGTATGTATGTATGCACATCCATATGTGCATGAAACTAAAAGAAAGATAGCATACATGCATGCATACATCCATCATGAACAAGAAAAGATTTCAAGTGAGAAAACTAATGGTTAAATGATAAATCAACACTTGATTTATCAATCCGTCCATATCACATATGACCCCACCAAAAGCAAGCTGCCCGATCAATATACGGTATCCTATACGCGCATTTTAATCGGGTCTATACGCATATCACATACGCGCACCACAACGTTTCGCCTGGACCAGGTAACTCCTTTGTGGGACTCTAAGACTCGTCAATACGCCGGCAGTGGGTGATGATCATATCAAGCACACCCAAGCCCCAAGCGGTCAGCTAAACGTAACGGCCACCCGGGTATTGAGCGATCAGAAGAAAACAAGCGAACCTACTACAACTCCCGTCGAGCCAACCGGCAACACTACCGTACAGTCCGGTCTCTTCGTCAGATATGCTGCATATCGAGCCTAGGGATGGTCACGTCGACCCCAATAACTCAATAAGTCATGCCGGTGAATGGTCTATAACAGATTGAGAAACTACTGATAACACTTATCAGCAAATCTCAGCAGCCCTGGCCAGGGACTTACTGATATAACCAGTCGGGCACAGCACAGCATCAACTCCCAATACCGGGAGAGACGAAACCCCTCCTATCGCTCATTGCCTTCGTGTGTCTCGGGACTGTACCCAACGACCACCTGTTTGCACGACTCAGTAGAGCCGTGGTAGGGTGGCAATCAAAGTATAGTGGGAGAACACACAAGACTCTATGACGATCTCGGGTCTACAGACTAACCTGTACCAGTGTCACCTGAGAACTGCTATCCGACGATAGATATAATTCCATATAGGAGTTCTCGGTGAGTCCGTCCAGTGTACCCAGTCATCACTGAGCACCCGTATATGATCTTGATGTCAAACATCGATGAATGTGGGAACATCCATCGCCCATCACATGGGTCTAGTATCATATACGCTAGTCTACTCTGGTATATCGATGCCCCGTCTCGATACACCTCCGACTAGGGACATTTCAGGATATGCTTATAAACTACAGATGTCCCACTAGTATGATCTCTATCATAATCACTGTAGTCAAGCCAATATCCTCAGGGCTTTATCAGCATGTATGAATGAATAATAGCATGATCAAATCGACATGTCAGATAAAGTAGAACTAGATAGCATACTATCATGTCGAGCAAGATTGTACACTGAATATATATATATATATATATATATATATATATGCATGTATAAATACATCCACTATCACATAATGGCCTCTAGGGCATACATATATCCAACACAACTACGTTCCAGGCTTTGATCGACAAGCTGGCCCAGATGGACCAGATGGGTCACAGACCGTCTCCCTCGAAACCGGAGCCCCGGAATGAAAAGGGTAAAGGGAAGGCAACTTTCGTCGTGAACTCTCAGCGGCAAATTTCTTCGTGAACTCTGAGCAGCAACCCAGTGCCCTAAAGCTAGCGGATCAATTGGAAGAGAGACGACGGTATTATAATGAGAAAATGAAGCGCCCCTACTCATTCCCGCGGTATAAGACGAAGAGGATATTCGAGCTGGCTGTATGCAACAGTCTTATTAACTTGCCGAATCCAAGGAGACCGCCGAAACCCAACGAGGTGAATAACCGCAATTACTGCCCTTACCATCAAACGGTAAGCCATCTGATTGAGGATTGATTCGTCTTCAAAGGATGGATTGAAGATCAGTACCTACAGGGAAAGTTTGCGTTGTTCGAGAAGTGGAAGGTGAACCCGCCACAACCGCACACTCCTAAGAAGACAGATACACCGGGGGAAACTTGTTCTTTCATTGAAGAAGCTCCATGGGAAATCATGCTTTCAGCAAAAACCAAAAGAATGCTAAATGAGCTCCAGACATTCCAGGCAATCAGGTGGAAGAACTCGCTGGAACCCCAGATCATTGAAGGGATGCTGAAGCCGTGCCCAACTCCGGAGATCAGTGGTGAGGGCCCAAGCGCTCACACCCAGCCGTCGAAATCTGCGAAAAAGAAAAAGAGATCCAAAAAGCCCATGAAGCCTAGTGACAAGCGCACGGACTTGCAGAAACAGATCGACGCGCTGGAAGAGTATAATCAGAAAGCGCGGACCCACATCACGCTTCAAGAGTTCTTCAGCCACGTCCTTGAGAACGAAGAGGATGGGGAAGACTCGTCAGATGGATCTGAGGATCATGTAGCAAGTTGCCATGCGATCTCTCATTCATCGCTAGATAATGAAGAAGCTCCCTATATAATGAAACTGGGGGCAAAGCCTGAGCCGGAACTTTTATGGCCGTCAGACGAAATGATTGGCGCCTTCCTGAACGAGATTCGTCTAAAAAGTAAAGCCGATCGGGAGCGTGAGATGGCCATATTGGAAGGAACCAAACGCCGGCGACTAGACGAAAGAGTCGAGCCACTCCCGTCAAACCAAAAGACGTCCGGCGTGGATAAAAACAGATTCAAGATGAAGAAAAAATTTGCCAAAACCATATCGATGGGGATGAAGTTGCCACCCTCGGAAGAAAACACTCTCGGTGGAGCAGAAATGCATCTTAATTATTGCTCCTACCATCGAAAGATTTCGCACCCCACCGAGGAGTGTGACGCTTTTAAAATATGGTGGAAGGGATATGTTGTTCACCGGCAACATTTTAAGCGAATGAAACACAGAACTCGTCGGGAGCAGAGAGGTACGACCGAAGGGCACAGGAGAACTACCGGTAGCTGTCACATGGTCAACGCCGGAGGATCACAAGTTCTCACCTTTGGGAGAGACTCTGATGAGGAAATGGCTCTGGGCCCTCTCTTTAAGGAATCCATCTTAGGGAAAGAGGAAGAACCAGAGGCTTGTGAAAACATTCAGCTGCGCAATCGCACGCTTCCAGAAAAGAATCTCGGACCCACAAATAGAAAAGATAAGGGAAAGAAAATGTCACTGAGGATATCGCCTTAGATGACCAAGTCATGAAAGAGCTGACTGCCAAGGACCCGCCCAAGAAGAGTAAGGTGGACTACAACATCCTAGCACACCTGAGGAAGCTACCTTCGCAACTCAGTATTCTTGACGCCCTCTTATTATCAAAAGAAGTGAGATATTCATTAATCAAGGCGCTACAAGAGCCCGAGCAATTCTAAGCCTTCGTCGCCGAAGAATGGATGAAGGACGAGCTGGAAGAAGTACACACAGCCGATGTCACGTTCGGTGATGAAGACCTTCTCCTTGGGACGTGCGACCACAACCGTCCCCTCTATGTTTCAGGATACTGCCATGATATAAAGATAGGCAAAATCTTGGTCGACAATGGATCCTCCTTAATGTTCCGGTGTTGAAAGAAATCTGCATGGGCGTTCAGCACCTCGCTCGTGATAAAATTACCATCTCCGGTTTCGATTCTCAGTCATCACGGACCCTTGGATCGGTGATACTCACATTACGCTTCGGGCTACTCGTCACGGATATTAAGTTTCACATCATTGACGCCAAGACCTGCAACAATGCTCTGCTCGGTCGTCCTTAGTTACACGAGTACAACATCATCCCTTATACACAACATCAGTGTATGAAGTATTTCAAGGATGGTCTCGAGTATACCGTAACAGGAGAGATGAACCCGTTCTCCATGAACGAAGTCCGCAAGTACGAAGATGCAAAATACTTTTTGCCAGATTTTGAGGACACAGAGAGGTGTCGCAAACCGGAGAACAAAGCCGCCGCCACCATTCCTGTTTTCGGGAGTGATACCGAAGAAGAAGAAGAGACAGTTTACGCTGGGCCGTCTCGACGCAACAACCCGGGGCCGTCCGCCCCCATATTGATCTTCGGAAGCGACTCAGAAGATGAGGTTAATGCTGTGTTCTCCAGTCGGCCGTCTATACAAGCATTCCCTGGTGATGATCAGAGTTTGCAAATTACCATGATTCCGCGGGAGCACTACAAAGACCTTGACGCACTTGAAGCTTACAATGTGCAAGACCAGCAAACATTTTACGTCCCTCCCAGGCGAAAAGGCGAAAAGGTGATCCTATTCTATCAGTCCACGGAAACAAGAGTGGAGAAAGAAATCTGGCACGGCGCAGATTCTACGCTTGACTTGCTCTAACCCATCCGTTTGGCCAGATATTACACGAACGGACTAAAAAGGCTATTGAAGCGCTAAGGGATACCTTTAAAACAGACTATTCGACAAGCTCGGTTCTACAACAGGATTTGGGATGTCCCTGGGACTCAGCGCAAGTTGCCCAACGGGAGAATGGAAACGCATGGGCTTGGATATGTGAGATCCGGGAAACGGGAACGAGTCCATAGTAGCTGCGCCATATATAACTTCGATGGAGAAGAAGATGCCCTGTCAGAAAACGCCGACCCCGTACCAAAACGAGATCCCGCAATCAAAGTGCCGAGTCAGTCATTTGAAGAACGAATGGACAAGCTCATTAGGAAAGTGGTTCAAAAAGCTCGGGACGACCATAACCGCGAAATGGCCATCTACGAGAAAGCCAGGACGCAACGTCTTCTTCAACAGGCTGCAAAATACGAAAATGCTCCTCCCTGTCAACCTGTTGTGCAAAAGGCCCGACACAGAGGCAGAAATAAGTCAAAGAGCAGAAAAGGCGTTCGACAGCGACAAAGCGGGACTAAAAAGTCACGCTGTCGAGAATCAAGTGGTCTGGATTCGTCCCTTATGAAGAAGATGAGTCGAGCATACTCTTTTCCGCAAGATAAGACAAACAAGATACTTGATCTTACCATAAGGCATCAAATGCTTACACTGCCGGAGTCTAAACACCCTGAGCAACCAGGAGAAGTCTTACACCCGAACTATTGCTCTTATCACAGGGTAATAGGGCATCCTCTTGAAGACTGCTTCACTTTCAAGAACTGGGTCGAAGATCAGTATCGGCTCGGCAAGTTCGCTCCATCTGACAGCTGGAGGGTAACGCCGCCACAGAAGCATGAACCCAAAGCCACGAGAGCAGAACCAGATCCACGTAGGTCTTGGAAGCGGGCTCGTACTTGTCATATGATAACAATATCAAAAGAAGAACCGGAGGATGTGGATGACCTCCCTTGGTGCTTCGAAAACAATGGTGATGAGGTGATCTCAGAGTTTCCACTGGCGCCCAAAGAGCTGGAAGATGGAATACACACTACTGCAGATAACCTCAAGAAGATTGATTTGGGAACGACAAGTGACTCAAGGCCTACATTTGTCAGCGAGCTGCTGTCCGAAGAACAGGTGGCGACACTCAAGGACGTGCTCTTACAGTATAAGGACTGCTTTGCATGGAACTACTCCGAGATGCCGGGACTAGATCCAGAGATTGTTGTGCACAAGTTGGCAGTATCCCCGGACATCAAGCCAATCAAACAAGCACCGAGAAGAATGCGGCTTGAGCTTGAGATGAGCATTAACGCTGAGGTCAAAAAGCTAATCGACTCCGGCTTCATCCAAGTGGTTCAATACACTGATTGGATCGCCAACATCGTCCCAGTGATGAAGAAGAATGGGACGGTGCGCATATGTGTAGACTTCCGGGATCTCAATAAAGCCTGCCCGAAGGACGATTTCCCGGTGCCAGTCACCGAGCTGATGATCGATAACACGTCCACCCACGAGGTTTTCTCCTTCATGGACGGCTCATCAGGATATAATCAGATAAAAATGCATCCCGAAGACCAGAAGCACACCGCTTTCCGGACCCCTTTGGGTATATTCTGCTACAAAGTGATGCCCTTCGGTTTAAAGAACGCCAGTGCCACCTATCAGAGGGCCATGACGAAGATCTTCGATGACCTCATACATGAAATCGTCGAATGCTATATCGACGACCTTGTGGTGAAAAGCAAATCGTGCGAGGAACATCTCGAGCATCTGAAGATCGTATTTCAACGTCTTCGGTAATACAACTTGAAGATGAACCCTCTCAAATGCGCATTCGGAGTTTCTTCAGGTAAATTCCTAGGATTCATTGTCCGGCACGGAGGTATCGAGATAGATCCGTCAAAATCAAAGCGATCATGGAAATGCCCCCGCCAAGGACTCTCAAACAATTGCGGTCTCACCAAGGGAAGCTCGCGTATATCCGGCGATTTATAGCCAATCTCTCTGGTAAGTGTCGTCCTTATAGTCATCTGATGAAGAAGGGAACCCCGTTCGTCTGGGATCATAAATGCCAAAGCGCGCTGGACGAGATCAAGCAGTATCTACAGAACCCGCCATTGCTGGCCGCTCCGGTCAAGGGAAAGTTTCTCATTCTTTATGTAAGTGCACGGCGGCGCCCCGGCCGTCAATCCGATGCCGGAATGCGGAAACGATGATTTACTTTAACTTTTAAAACCGGCACCACCGCGCACTATAAACCCGGATCGTGCCATTAATCTAGTCCTAGCTATCTAGAGAAGGAGGTAGAGAGATATACCGAGCGATCCGTGTCCTTCGGTCTTCTCGTCGTCGTCCCGATCTCCCCGCGGAATCTCCGGTCTCCACCACGTCGCCGGAAGGGCACCACGTCGTCGGCTTCTTTTACAGGCTCCCACCTCTGGACCGAGGCAACTCGGGCACGAAGTCGGCGAGCCGACGTGCCCAAGGTTTGCTGTAGAATATAGTGTAGAAAACTATGTCTCATTTGGGGTATTGGAAGTTGCCTTTGGTGGAGGAAATGAACTTGTGGAATTTTATGATGAACTTGGGGATTTTTGCAAGCATGAGAGAACCAAAAATCCCCCACAAAAATTTAGGCAGCCCCCTCACTCTATGTGGCCGGCCATGTATGGTGAAGGGAAGAGAGTGAGAGAGTGAGGGAGTAAGTGAGTATCAAAACAATGAGAGTCTCTCTCATAATCCAAGAGAGAGTAAAGGTGATGATGTAAAGAAATGATCCCAAGACAAAACCAACACCCCACTAACCTCATTATCTCATCACAAAGTCAAGCTATCATGAACCATCGTGAACAAAGGAAAGTCAAGGGTGGTAGAATCATCATGAAACAACAAGATGCAAATAAAACCCTCCACAAATGCTTATTTGCGCAATTGCAAATAAGCCCTCCTCCACAAATCTTCAGCCAATGAAAGATACAAAGAAATATGGCTGAAACGGAAAATAAACTGGCAACTTCATAAAACTGGTCCCGTAATAAATTACAGGAAAACCCCGCTACTGTATATACATACCCGTATTTGTATTCCGACCGAAATATAAATGCAATGAGACAAAATCTACACAGTGCAATACTAGGATCCGGCTTAAACCAAAGCCTGCTAGTATTATCCGTCCGATCCTGATCCGTGCAATACCGCACGTATCTGATCGAACCCTGCCATATCTCCATACGGCCACTAGTACTAACCGTCCGATCCTGATCCGTGCAATACCGCACGTATTTGATCGAACCCTGCCATATCTCCATACGGCCACTACAGCATTGCGCCCGAAAACTTGAGCAACTGTCTGTGGGGGACTCTAAAGACTCGTCAATACTATGGCTGTGGATTTAACCACTAGCACGTCAGAGTATTAGCCATACGTGACGGGCTACCAGCTATTGACCAAAAGGGACGTCGATGAGCGAACTCATCCTGACACCCTACTGAGCCTGTCAGTGACAATATCCATACAGTCCGGTCCGTTCGCCTATGAGCATCGCATGGCGGGCCTAGGGGGTTGGTAAAAGTCAGACCCCCAAAAGCGGTACAAGTCGTGTCGGAGTATAGCCCAGAACACCCTGAGATACTACTGGAATACTTACCAGTAAATCTCCTGCCTTGGCCAAGGACTTCGTGTAAGGGCTCTCCTAGACACAGCGCGACCTCACCCCCAATACCGGGAGAGACGAACCCCTGCAGATCCGCTCACTGCCTCCATGTGGCTCGGGACTGTACCCAACTAAAACCTGTTAGCACGTCTCCTATGAGCGTGGTAGGGTTGTAATCAAAGTACAGTGGGAACTCACACAAGATAAATGACGATCCTCAGGTCGATGAACTAACCTGTACACATGTCACCAGGGAACTGCTATCTGACGTCAGGTATAAGACCAACTAGCATGTTCCCGGCGAGTCCTGTCCGGTGTACTCATAACCCAATGAGCTCCTGTATACATCTTAGGTGATCCAACTGACACCAGTGGCTTGTGAGACCGGCCACCGCCCCTCGTCGGAGTCTCGACTGTATACACTAGTCTATTCTGGAGTATCGATGCCCTGTCTCGAAACTCCCTCGACTAGGGACCTTTTAAGGATGTGCTTATAGACTACCAGCTCCCACGTATATGATCGCCCTCATACTGCTGGCAGTCAAGAAAGAATCCTAGGGGCTCTATCAACGTGCAATAGTGACCTGTAAGGTCACCTAAAGCAGTACACGATGATAAAGGTAAACCAGATAGCATACTATCATCTTGAGTAAGACTGTTCTACTGGGACAGGTCCTTCCTCAATCATTGCAATCACGTGCCTGTGATCCAATAATTGACTATGAGGGCACTATCTCCAACAATCTCCCACTTGCACTCAAGGCTAATTATTGCGATGTCTCATACTCACAGCCCGTGTGATACCGAACACCCAACTCCTCCACTAGTCAGTCTCACAAAGCTCGTTTGCGAAACTATTGCATTCGAGGAATAGCATCAGCGAGTGGACCCGCTTTGATGCTTCTTTCTATATCTCTCTATATCTTAAGTTCGCAGAGAAACCGATCTCCCGAAATGAGCAATACCTGTCTTAGAATGTGTCTGGATGTCTGATGGGACCTAGCTCATAAATGAACTCCAAATCCAAACTTCTTAGACTGTATCGTCAATTGAACTTAATCAGTATTCTGCGCCATGCCTCCCTCAGTATTGCCTTGGACCACCTGTCCAAAATACTGCCCCTCGTCAGAAGGAAAAACTATAACTCTGACAACCTCCTTGTCGTCCAGGTCACCTTGGAAGCCTGGAATGATAACTGTCTCCCGAATGAAGCTGTCGTTATCATATCCCTAGAACATCCACTTATGTTCTAAAACTGCTTCCGACTATTTCTCTAGGATAGGATCATTGTCAACTTATTTCATCTAGTGCAAGAACAACATCTGGTGTGGTACTTGACATCTCATGATTGACTCAATTGCCTGAGCAAGTGATCTGCCAATCATGCACATCCATCTCCCCTTTAGTCTGTAAGACACCTTTAGAGAGGGTGACTCCATCACCTGCAGGTACACTACCGTACCAAAAGTCGTCCATTCTAAATAGTCTTAGAATGCTGTCTAAGTACCCTGATTAGGAAACCACCCAAATCTAGATCTAAAACCATAGATCTAGTAACCAGTATGTCTGATATAATATTCAAGTCCCATGTGGAGAAACCACTGTGTGACGACCAAAGTATAACTGATCGTAGTATAGGAATATCACTTCCTACTCTGTGTATGTCATCAAAATACCATGACATCACACCCTACTACCTTCTCAACAGATCCATCCCCTATTCTGATGAAGTCAAACCTATGACTGTCACATCAGAAATAGATCATCTATCTCCGCTATATCTGCTTTAGTCTATAAATAGACAAAAGCCACATGTCCACCAATGCTTCCGCTGCTCCCACTGACTACGACAACCCTCTGGCAGAGTCATATACACGTACAATTCTAAAGCTAGTTTAGAACGACGCTATACTCATCCTCCTGCCGGGTCTCGCAGCCTGGAACAACAGCAATGGCAAGTCTGGGTAAACAAGAACTTCCATGTCAACGTCCTTGAGGCTATCGGAGTACCTCTCGGGTGCCTGAAGTTACCCACCTTATCTGCGGAGTGGCCAATTGAATGTCAAATCAGATTGAATCTTTAGGTTCCTATCAAATCTTCAGTAATCGTTTGTGCTTCTGGAATCACTTCCAGTTCTACCATACTCCCACTACTGTTTTTTGAAAAAATCCATTTTTAATAAAACTGTGGCGAGTCAAGAACAATATCACTATTGATCTTCCAGATGGTAGAAAGTCAACCCTCGTCATAGCTTGGGTCAACCCACAAACAGCCATTACAGAAACGTGTCTTGAGTTGTCCAGTGTCTGGTTTTAATCATAAGCCGGACAACTCCCCGTACCTTAACAATGTTAAGATATGAACTGTAATATATCCAATATAGAACCAGAGGCACTGATTTAATTGAACCAGATTCAAATCATACAGCTGTCTCCAGTGTATGTCAACAAAATGGAAGGAGGCCGATCAGCGTTACTCAACTTAGGAATGCTTCCAATTATGAGTAACCTGAAAGAGAAGCAAGTTCTCTTAATCTCTACTATCAACTGAATACCATACACAAGTATCTACATCTTCGATCACTTTGAAGAATCCCGATACTTGCACTACCTGGTTCTCTACTTTATTCAAATACCTATAACTTCTCAAAATTCGGACCCTGTGTTTCCACGAAACACTTGTCTAAAAACTAGAGAAGTCATAAGTAAACCGAATATAGTACGATGACCAACCCCTCTGTCGTGATGGATCCTGGACAACATACAATACTCTGTATAAGTCCCTTGAGTCTGATAACTCAATCCATGTATGTCGTAGGTTGAAAACTGTACTTATGGTTATGAAGAATTACACCGCTGTTCAATGCTCCTTACCTAACCATCCACTGATATAGGTAAATGTCATAGACATAATTTCAAAAAGGTATATCTCACTCTATGAAAATAGACGTACAGATATATCGATTTGAAATTGGTGCATAATAGCGGATATTCAAAACTAAATATTTGCCGACCGGCAAACAGCCCAGGTGATTTCCTCAAATATCACCAATTACAACGAATCCTGATATAATGAGGATGATCACCCAATTCCCAATAACTTACTCCCACTCATCATCTGTAAAACCATACAGATGTGAGAATCATACCTGGTAAATACATACCCTGGAGTAAGTATCTAATCGGGAAATCAGTTTTCCTTCAACAGTACACAGTGAAACTGAAACATTGAAATGTTTCGATGGGGTATCCCGGTATTCCTAGTAATGCCTCTTTCATTATCCAGATTCACAACTATAACCGAGTAATTCTTTGCCATCTTTCCAAATCCCTTTCTATGTCTTTAGTCATTACCTTCTGTATACCCCTTTAGGCCAAATGGTTTTCTTCCTTCCCTACCGTTCAGCACCAGCCTATGGTTTGGAAGAAGACTATCCAATAAGCATAATGGGTGTACTGTCTTAATCCTAGGAGCACTCGCAATGCGAGAGAAGGTGAAGATAAAAGACAGCCGAATAAACCTTATTCCTATTTCTCCTGAACCAGAATCCATCCCCGAACTGGAACAAGTTCCTTTCGAGTTCGTATATAACCATACGATGGAGTATCCAATAAACTGTGGATCTTCGTAGTGATACGGAGTGTCCTAGAAAAGGTGATTTAGGATTAGCGAAGAAATACTTGGTTTGGTCGTGAATAGCAGTCGCAATTTACTTTGCCCTCTTACTAATCCCTTGATATGTCTTTACTTAATACCTTCTGTACACCATCGTTATGCTAATTGGTTTTCTTCATTCCCTACCGTTCGGCACTTGCCTATGGTTTGGAAGAAGACTATCCAATTTGCGTAATAGGTGTACTATCTCCTAAACCAAGGAGTACTCTCAACCTGAGAGAAGGTAAAAGGAAAAGACAACTGAATAGTTCTATTCGTTTTCTCCAGAACAGGAAGCCATCCTCGAATAAATTCCTTCGAGTTCGTATATAACCATACGATGGTTTTGTCCAATGGAAGTGGACGTTCGTAGTAATACGGGGTGTCCTGAAGAATAGGGTACAAGTAGGAGTGGCAATGAGGTTTGCAACTCTGACAATCCAAAAGCCAGTGTTTAAGAAGGTTCGGTTAATTTTGGTCTCTGAGTCATATCTTAAGGTCGGGTCAATGGTCGCTGCCAAAGAGAGAGAGAAAAGAAACACTCAACGTGCACTCTAACCTAGATCAGAATGGTTGCCAATTTATCTAATCTGGAAACCTCCCACTGTACCGTCAAATTCTCCTCCAAACCTAAAAGAAGAATTAGTCGGGATCACCCGAGGAGTAAATTAACTCATCAGTGGGAATCGGGATCCAACTATCATCGCATGATAACGTGACGGAATCCGCTCACGTCATCACACTCCAGAAGGTATGCGCATATCTGGCAAGTTTCAGTTTCTTTAGAAACTCCCGATGTGATTTTTACCCCATGCTCTTATGACCTTGACTTTGGCCAACAAATCATAAGTCACATGTCAAGTTCTACGCGTCATTCTCCAGGTTAATTTAAGCCCACCCGCACAAGCCCTTGACTATGGCCAACAAGGCTATACGACTGCCCCAAACCAACGCATCTATCTATGCTGCATATGAATACCCAACAGCTACCAAACACTGTGCCTTGACTTTGGCCAACAAACACAGCTTGAATACTATTGACCATCCATATGAAACGACGGAGGGCTACGAATGGTTTCTGGCGAAAACCTTTAACGTAATGAACTTGATATCGTTGAAGGAACCGGATAGCTTTTAAAATATAGTGACGAAAACCTTTGCTAAAGAGGTCACTCCCGGTGAAGGGATCTCGGCTCTTTCCCCATAGAATGAGGTGCAGGATATTCTAACTGAATACCACGATGCAAAGCAAAAGTAATCGGCTATAGTGAAGTTAATGCCCTGACGCAAACTTCTGTCCAAGGGGTCACTCCCGGTGAAGGGATCTCGGCCCTTGCCTCGTCGACTGAGGAGCTGGATATTCCAACTGAATACCACGATGCAAAACAAAAGAGAACGTCCTTGCAATAACAGCTTTTGGAAAAGTGTTCCAACAACATCAGAATAGGTTTGTTTTAACATGCATTGATCCGAATCAATGCAGTCCCATCAATTGATCACACCAATAAAGAGCGAAAATAATGATGTACGTATATGACATCCGCATTCGCCACTGGGTCCCGTCATTACCCGTTAGGTTACTTAACTAATGACAGAGCGGGGACTGGACTAGTGCTGATGCAAAACATATACAACATCTACTAGTATATATATCAATATATAATATTTCGCTCAAGGCGTGATAAAAATGCAACATCACAGAAATGTACAGCATCACAGAACAATACAGATATCTGGGATCCCCGGGTTTCACAGAGCCGCTCCTGAAACTCGACGTTCCCCTGGTCGTGTGGATAGCCTGTGCAATGAAATCCTAGACCCTTACGGGCGCGGCAAGTTACCCGCCAAAACCTGAAGCGAGGCAGCCCCCTTCAGCAACGTGAATGGACCACTCGGCACTTCACGGAATCCGGTAACATGGGCACCCCTCCTGGGTCAACCTGTACCCCCTACGAGTGCGGCGAATAGCCCGCCAATTCTAGAGTGAAGCCTCCTCCGTCTCAATGCCATGAGATGCGGGCCCGTTGCCCTCTAGAACCCGGCTATCCGTGCACCCCACCTTGGGGTAATCCTAGTACAGAAAGTAAAATATACATACAACGGGTACATCGACCTCGACCCGGTCGTGCCCCAAAAGAATAATATACAATGAGGCAGTGAGGGCAGTCCACATGTCAAACGCTCGCCCCGCAATATCAAATGTACATAATACAACCAAATTTGTACTACCATTGCATCCAGGCTATCCCCTACGACCAATCCGCAACATCATAGCACAACACAGAACATCAACGTGAATGTCACGTTCGCAAATCCGTCTAACCGGGCTATAGCAGTTAGACAGGATTTACCGATCAAGTGACATCCACAGTCGCAGATATAATGTAAATACTGTGAACTAACATGTTTAAACTTTTCGATCGATCAAATTAACCGAAGTGGGCCCCAAGCACTACTGTAGCACTCACAGAAAATCTGGGCCCAAACAGAATATCCCAAAACCCCTATTCTCATGTCTAAAGACCTCTGGAAAAATTTGGCACATCAAGGAGTTGTTTCCACCGCGGAATCGCGGCCAAACCGGGGGTTTGGCCGCGTTTCCGCGGTCAACCTAAAGTATTGCCCAACCAAAATTTTCCAGATAGCTTAAAATTCCTTCCACATGTTTCTGCAACGCACTGAAAAATTTTTGGAGCCAAAAAAAATTCGACAGAAACTGATGCTAGGAAAAATACGGTTTTTGGAATTTTTTGTTTGATCGAATTCTAAACATACTAGAGCAAGCTAGACTAGGTTAATGGCGAGGCTCTGATACCACTGTAAGTGCACGGCGGCGCCCCGGCCGTCAATCCGACGCCAGAATGCGGAAGCGATGATTTACTTTAACTTTTAAAACCGGCACCACCGCGCACTATAAACCCGGATCGTGCCATTAATCTAGTCCTAGCTATCTAGAGAAGGGGTAGAGAGATATACCGAGCGATCTGTGTCCTTCGGTCTTCTCGTCGTCGTCCCGATCTCCCCGCGGAATCTCCGGTCTCCACCACGTCGCCGGAAGGGCACCACGTCGCCGGCTTCTTTTACGGGCTCCCACCTCTGGACCGAGGCAACTCGGGCATGAAGTTGGCGAGCCGACGTGCCCAAGGTTTGCTGTAGAATATAGTATAGAAAACTATGTCTCATTTGGGGTATTGGAAGTTGCCTTCGGTGGAGGAAATGAACTTTTGGAATTTTGTGATGAACTTGGGGATTTTTGCAAGCATGAGAGAACCAAAAATCCCCCACAAAAATTTGGGCAGCCCCCTCCCTCTATGTGGCCGGCCATGCATGGTGAAGGGAAGAGAGTGAGAGAGTGAGGGAGTGAGTGAGTATCAAAACAATGAGAGTCTCTCTCATCATCCAAGAGAGAGAAAAGGTGATGATGCAAAGAAATGATTACAAGACAAAACCAACACCCCACCAACCTCATCATCTCATCACAAAGTCAAGCTATCATGAACCATCATGAACAAAGGAAAGTCAAGGGTGGTAGAATCATCATGAAACAACAAGATGCAAATAACACCCTCTTATTTGTACAATTGCAAATAAACCCTCCTCCACCAATCTTCAGCCAATGAAAGATACAAAGAAATATGGCTGAAACGGAAAACAAACTGGCAACTTCATAAAACTGGTCCCGTAATAAATTACAGGAAAAACCCGCTACTGTATATACATACCCGCATTTGTATTCCGACCGAAATACAAATGCAATGAGACAAAATCTACACAGTGCAATACTAGGATCCGGCTTAAACCAAAGCCCGCTAGTATTATCCGTCCGATCCTGATCCGTGCAATACCGCACATATCTGATCGAACCCTGCCATATCTCCATACGGCCAATAGTACTAACCGTCCGATCCTGATCCGTGCAATACCGCACGTATCTGATCGAACCCTGCCATATCTCCATGCGGCCTCTACAGCGTTTCGCCCGAAAACTTGAGCAACTGTCTGTGGGGGACTCTAAAGACTCGTCAATACTATGGCTGTGGATTTAACCACTAGCACGTCAGAGGTATTAGCTATACGTGACGGGCTACCAGCTATTGACCAAAAGGGACGTCGATGAGCGAACTCATCCTGACACCCTACTGAGCCTGTCAGTGACAATATCCGTACAGTCCGGTCCGTTCGTCTATGAGCATCGCATGGCGGGCCTAGGGGGTTGGTAAAAGTCAGACCCCCAAAAGCGGTACAAGTCGTGTCGGAGTGTAGCCCAGAACACCCTGAGATACTACTGGAATACCTACCAGTAAATCTCCTGCCTTGGCCAAGGACTTCGTGTAAGGGCTCTCCTAAACACAGCGCGACCTCACCCCCAATACCGGATGAGACAAACCCCTGCAGATCCGCTCACTGCCTCCATGTGGCTCGGGACTGTACCCAACTAAAACATGTTTGCACGTCTCCTTTGAGCGTGGTAGGGTAGTAATCAAAGTACAGTGGGAACTCATACGAGACAAATGACGATCCTCAGGTCGATGAACTAACCTGTACACATGTCACCAGGGAACTGCTATCTGACTTCAGGTATAAGACCAACTAGCATGTTCCCGTTGAGTCCTGTCCGGTGTACTCATAACCCAATGAGCTCCTGTATACATCTTAGGTGATCCAACTGACACCAGTGGCTTGTGAGATCGGCCACCGCCCCTCGTCGGGGTCTCGACTGTATACACTAGTCTACTCTGGAGTATCGATGCCCTGTCTCGAAACTCCCTCGACTAGGGACCTTTTAAGGATGTGCTTATAGACTACCAACTCCCACGTATATGATCGCCCTCATACTGCCGGTAGTCAAGCAAGAATCCTAGGGGCTCTATCAACTTGCAATAGTGACCTGTAAGGTCACCTAAAGCAGTACACGATGATAAAGGTAAACCAGATAGCATACTATCATCTTGAGTAAGATTGTTCTACTGGGACAGGTCCTCCCTCAATCATTGCAATCACGTGCCTGTGATCCAATAATTGACTCTGAGGGCACTTTCTCCAACACTTTATAGGACCGCCCTCGAAGGTTCCTTAGGCGCATTATGGGCACAAGAGAACGATCAAGGGAAGGAAAGAGCTCTTTATTACTTAAGTCGAGTTCTCCTGGGGGCAGAAAGCAACTACTCCCCCATCTAAAAACACTGCCTAGCGTTGATCTTCGCGATAACAAAGCTCAGGCACTATGCGTTGGCGCATGAAGTCCGTCTCATTTCGATGGTAGACCCCCTTAAATATTTAATGTCGAAGGCCATATTGACAGGGAGACTTGCTAAATGGGCCTTGCTCTTAATGGAGTTTTCGATAACCTACCAGCCTCTCAAGGCAGTGAAAGGCCAGGCTATCGCTGACTTCCTCGCTGAACATCCGATACAGGCCGACTCCCCTTTGAATTGCGAACTTCCATACGAACATGCGTTTGATGCAATCGACGGTAGTGATAACCGATGGGAACTTTACTTCGATGGAGCCTCTTCCATAAAGAAGCACAAGCAAAACACGCCTATAATCAAATCAGGGGTAGGCCTTATATTCATGACCCCACAAGGAGGGATAATGCGATTCGCCTTCTCCTTAACAGAGCCGGGGACGGACAACGAAGCTGAGTACGAAGCTTTGATAGCAGGCCTTGAGATCTCCATCGACATGGGAATTGAGAACCTCCTCATATACGGAGACTCCCAACTGGTCGTTAGTCAAGTAAACGGCGACTAAGAGACGTAAAAGCCAGCGCTGGTGAAGTATGGCGAGAGAGTACAGCGACTGCTGACTCAAATTCCCTCCTACACCTTGGAAAGCATACCGCGTGCGAAAAATAGCAAGGCAGACACGTTAGCCAAGCTCGCTAAAGAACTGGCTGATGAGAACCTCGATGACGTCAGAATCGTGGTACAAAGCCGTTGGGTCCTCGCACCAGCAGAAATATCTCAAGAGTCGTCCGAGAAAATGGAAGCGATTGAGTAGACGGCCCTACAAATAAAAGACCAAGAAACGGTTGGGGATTGGAGAGAAGTCTTTATAGACTACTTCAAGTCTCGTCGAACGCCTGAAGATGCGTCCTCAAGAAATCAGCTTATGAAACGAGCTCTGTCTTTCGCCTTCGTCCATGATACTATGTACAAGAGGTCGTTTGATTCTCTATGGTTAAGATGCCTGGGACCTCAAGAGGCAAAAAGAGTCATTCAAGAAGTTCACGACGGACTTTGCGGTTCTCACCAGGCAGGCCCGAAGATGAAATTGAAGATTAAACGGATGGACTACTATTGGCCCACGATGATTCAGGACTGCCTCGAATATGCGAAGCAATGTCACTCATGCCAGATCCATGGGGACTTCATCTACCAGCATCCAAATCCACTACACCCAACAGTGCCTAGCTGGCCGTTTGAAATGTGGGGGACTGATGTAATCGGCCCCATCGAACCATTATCGTTTAGAGGACATCGTTTCATCTTGGCGACGACTGACTACTTCTTCAAATGGGCAGAAGTAATACCGCTGAGTGAAGTGAAGACAGAGAATATCCTCCATTTCTTCAAAACGCACGTAATTTATCGGTTTGGAACTCCACGACGGATCATCTCCAATAACGGGCCAGCCTACAGAAGTCACAAGATCAGCCGCTTCGCACAACAACACAACATAGACTGGAGATACTCCTCAGTTTATAATCCCCGAGCTAACGGTCTAGCGGAGGCTTTCAACAAAACCTTAACGAAGATCGTGAAAAAGACGGTGTCCAGAAATAAGAAGGACTGGCATGAGAGACTGCATGAAGCTCTCTGGGCGTACCGGACAACGTTCAAAACAGCCATGAACACAACGCCATACGCGTTAGTATTCGGTACAGAAGCAGTACTTCCCCTCGAGATACTCTCTACGAGTGGCAGTCCATTACGAGCTGACAGACGAAGAAAACGCTCACCTTCGGCTTGAGGAGCTTGATGCCCTTGATGAAACCCGGCTCATAGCGCAACAAAATCTGGAGGCTTATAAAGCAAAGATGACGCGCTCATATGAAAGATTGACCAGGCCGAGGACATTCCGCCAAGGCGAACTCGTGCTAGTGGTCAAAAGACCCATGATCCCCAATCTTGCCAAACGAGGGAAATTCGAGCCGAACTATGAAGGCCCGTACATCATAGACAAGGTCTACTAGGGTGGAGCGTATCTACTCATGGATATGCACGGTGAAAGACCTTTCAGGCCAATAAACGGTCGCTTCCTGAAGAAATACTACGCTTAACGGGTCGAGGCCTAGGTCAATGATAGATGATGACGACTATGTCCGCTCGCTATCTTCCTAAGCCCGAACTCTATAAGTAGTAACCGGCCTTCTTCAACAGTGGACCGAAATGTCCTTAAACTAACAACGGACCGAAACGTCCTTAAACTAACAACAGACCGAAACGTCTTTAAACTAACGGCGGACCGAAACGTCCTTAAACTAACAATGGACCACTATGTCCTAAAACTAGTTGTTGACCGAGATGTCGATAAACTAAGATGGATTGCGGCATCCCGAAACCGATACAAAAAAGGGAATAAAAAAATTAAAAATAAAAACGGTATGTCCATAAGCAAAATGGGCATGGATGAAAACCCGAAAGGGCTCCGTGAGTAAAAACAGCAGGGCTACCGGCGAGTGTTTGTGAAAACCTGAAAGGGCGCAACCTCGTTAGAAAAATAAAAAGAATAAAAAAAAGGAAAGACGGTATGCCCATAAGCAAAATGGGTACGGATGAAAACCCGAAAGGGCTCCGTGAGCAAAAACAACAGGGCTACCGGCGAGTGTTTGTGAAAACCCGAAAGGGCGCAACCTCGTTGAAAGACACTTGCAGGGTCCTCTCGACCTTGTAAGGAGAACCCACCTGCGTGAGATCCTTACGACTCACAAGGGAGAAACACACTTAGTGATCCCCACGATTCCTAAGGAGAAAAATACACTTGCGAGATCCTCATGACTCGTAAGGAGAACTCTCTTATGAGACCCTCACGGCTCATAAGATTTGAAAGTTTTAAGTTACAGAGACCTGAACCTGTTCTTAAGCAACCCCCATACAACCTTCGATATTGCGCTACAAGCGCCTCATACTGACCCTTGTATACAATCCACGGGCGCGAATAAACATTTCCACAGCAAAGTCCCACCAGTGACTAGGGATATGTTCATATGGTGAACAACCCTCGTAAGTCCTCTCGACTTATAAGGAGAAAACCCTTTTGTAAGATCCTTGCGACTTACAAGAGAACATGCACTTAGGAATCCTCACGATTCCCAAGGAGAAAACACACCTACAAGATCCTCATGACTTGTAGGGAGAAATACCTTTGTGAGACCCTTACGGCTCATGAAGTCAAAGCCTTAGTCGACAGGACCCTTAACCCTGTATACTAAGCCGCCATTGTTCAATATCGACAGATGAAAATGATGATTCGCTCCTGGAAATATCCTAGTTGTAGCGATGCTGATGCCAAAATCGGTGTCTAAATCCAAGCTTGCAGCGAAAAGCCAGCAAGCCACACATGCATACGAAATAGCCGAAATGATGGGGCAACTTGCAATTAAAAGCGGCAAGTAAAAATGTATGCATGAAAAATAGCCGAAATGATTGGGCACCGCGAAAAATAGCCGAAATGATGGGGCAATCGCGACCTTCGCGATATAAAAGCTGAAATGATAGAGCATCGCGGGAAAAGAAATAAAATAAAAATGAAAGTTTTGCCCTACAGGTGATGCTACATCAATCCCTGTATAGAATCCAGGGGCGCAAACGAAGAAGGAATCACACTCCTCCTCCCCAGGTTTCATCAGAAAAAGAAGCCAAATCTCGTGGTTCACAGACAGCCTAGAGATCTTCTCAACACTCGTCTCATTACAGCAGACACAACATCAAGCAAAGCGGAACAGCGGCAACTCCCAGTTCCATGACTCGGCAATGTACTCCCACTGAGAGTCAAATCCCAACTCCGTGAAATGCGGATATAATCAACAAAATTCCTGGTCATATGGAACGCGGATAACGTCACTCTTTGACCCCGTGGAAAACATCCAGAGCGGAGTCTGGTCCTCGCAGAACACGGCAGTGAACCTGTGGAAAGCATCCAGAGCAAAATTCCTGGTCATGTGGAACGCGGATAACGTCACTCTTTGACCCCGTGGAAAACGTCCAGAGCGGAGCCTGGTCCTCGCAGAACACGGCAGTAAACCCGTGGAAAGCATCCAGAGCAAAATTCCTGGTCACGTAGAACGCGGATAACGTAACTCTTTGACCCCGTGGAAAACGTCCAGAGCGGAGCCTGGTCCTCGCAGAACACGGCAGTGAACCCGTGGAAAGCATCCAGAGAAAAATTCCCGGTCACGTGGAATGCGGATAACGTCACTTTTTGACCCCGTGGAAAACATCCAGAGCGGAGCCTGGTCCTTGCAGAACACGGCAGTGAACCCGTGGGAAGCATCTAGAGAAAAATTCCTGGTCACGTGGAACGCGGATAACGTCACTCTTTGACCCCGTGGAAAACGTCCAGAGCGGATCCTGGTCCTCACAGAGCACGGCAGTGAACCCGTATGAAGCATCCAGAGCGGAGCCTAGTCCTCACCGAACACGGCAGTGAACCCGTGTGAAGCATCTAGTGCAAAATTCCTGGTCACGTGGAATGTGGATAACGTCACTCTTTGACCCCGCGGAAAACGTCCAGAGCGGAGCCTGGTCCTGGCAAAGCACGGCAGTGAACCCGTGCGAAGCATCCAGAGCAAATATCGGACTGTGGAGTCCTTAAAATCCACGAACTATAATTTCCTTAACCTCGACCGTAATGTCTTAAAACTAACAATCAACCATGATGACTCTAGACTGATTTTACCTTGGTTCAAGGGTACATCTCTTCACTCCTTTGATATTTGTCGTTGTAATTTCTCAACGTCTTCAAAGAGGTGATGGGTCCCAGTAACCACACATCGGACCGTGGAGTCCTTAAATCCACGGACTATGATGTCCTTAACCTTGACCGTGATGTCTTAAAACTAACATTGGACTGTGGAGTCCTTAAATCCATGGACTATGATGTCCTTAACCTTGACCGTGATGTCTTAAAACTAACATTGGACTGTGGAGTCCCTAAATCCACGGACTATGATGTCCTTAACCTTGACCGTGATGTCTTAAAACTAACATCGGACTGTGGAGTCCTTAAATCCATGGACTATGATGTCCTTAACCTTGACCGTGATGTCTTAAAACTAGCATTGGACTATGGAGTCCTTAAATCCACGGACTATGATGTCCTTAACCTTGACCGCAATGTCTTAAAACTATGGTACCCTGGAAAACATCCCTAAGCAACCCCTGACCCCGTGAGATACGGATAAGGGCGACCGCACCCAGCACTTGCGGGTCCTCACGACCTGTAAGGAAGAAAACTCTCTTGTGAGATCCTTACGACTCCTAAGGGAAAACCCGCTTAAGAATCCTTACGATTCTTAAGAAGAACTTACACCTACGGGATCATCTCGACCTGTGGGGAGAAAAACTCTTTATGAGACCCTCACGGCTCATAAAGCTCAAAAGTCTTAGGAGGCAGATATTAACCCTGAATCCTAAGCCATCGCCGCCCTGCAAGGAGACCAAGATAAATTGTCCCCAGAACACATTCAATAAAAAGAAGCACACCATTGAGAAGAAAAATATGTCTTTATTCATGAACCAAAATGGATACAAAGCACAATTCATGAAAAAGCAAAAAGAATATACTCTCATTCAGGAGTATGTACAAAAAGAAAAGAAAAGATACAAGTCTTCAAGACGGCGGGCGATTTAGCAATTTTACTAGCTCATCCTTCTTTTGCTGGGCCACAGCTTCATGATTCAAGATCGCCAGGAGACGGGCCTCCGCCTGAGCCTGTTGGGCCTGATACAAGGAAAGCCGTCCTTCGAGCTCTTTCTCAGTAGCCTTGTGAACCTCAACCCTTTCGCGAGTGAACACGGCAGCTTTATCAAGAGCCTTCACCTCTCTGATAGACTCTTGAAGTACCCGCCAGAGTTCATACGCTTTATTGGCTTTGGCTGTAAGGCTGGTTTGAAGCTCGCTCAATGCCTTAGAGGCCAGCTCCCATTCCGAGAATTTGCGGCCGAGCCTCTTCTCGCATGATACCATATTTGCCGCGCACCGCGCTATCAACCCCCGCAAGTCCGCCTTTTCAGCCACGGCCTCCGAGGAAAGGCGGGAACACTCAAGTGCGTGCAAGCAAGCCTCCACCTGCCGACAAAACTCCACCCAGACTCGCACCACCTCTTCGCTATGCTAGATGGCTAGAAAAGGAAGAGAACCGTTAGCCTCGGCAGCAAATGCTTCAGCTGTGTTTGCGCTGCCAGCACGAAGCTCCTCGATCAAAGACGACATGGAGACAAGGCTTAACTGGGCCAGGCGCTCTGAGGCTCGCAAAGCGTAGGGGCCGGGCGGCATGGCGATATGCGATTCCAGCGCTATGGGGGCTGGCAAGGCTGTTCAGATTTGAAAAATGTCAGTAAAACTCTTAAGCAAAAGAACAAGTGGGGCCATATTGAGATGTCATTTACCTACGGTCATGCAAGTAGGAGCTGAAGGTTCCCCTGGCCCTTCGAGGACCTCAACCTCGTCATCGGCCTCCAAAACTGTAGAGAACATCAATGTCAATACGCAAAATAACAACGACGCTATAAGAAATGGCGAACGACACTAACCTTGCCCAGATGAGAGGATGATGCGTTGAGGGGATATCGCCTGCGGAGCTGCCATCTCTAACAGACGCTGAAACAATTGCCGGGGAGACAAATCAGCAATAGAAGCCGCCAGCCCACGCAATTCTGAGAAAACAAAAGAGTTCAGACAACAGAAAGATTGCTAATTTAAAATGTAAAAGGTTACCTTCAACACTCCTCCTATTCTGAGTCGGGGGGATGGCGGCTTCAACGGCCTCCGCCGTGGTCTCCGGCTCCAACAAAGGGAGGGTAGTCCTGACTACCTCTCTTCCAGCCTCTGGGCCGCCGTCAGGAAGAGTCGTTGGGGCGGCGACCACCAAAGGAGCCTCTACCAAAGGAGCGAGTGCTCCGTAATCAAGAACTGCCACTGGAGGCTCTATTGTAAGAGGAGCAGCCTCGTCAGCCCCCTCCACATTGAGCAATGCTTCATCGGGAATGTCGACAGGCTTTAGCTTCAGTAAGCTCGTAGGGACCTCCCCCATCATCGAAGATTCTACATAATTCACACAAGAATAAGGATACATACAGGCGTAAATAATCTGAAAAGCTACAAAGAAGTACAAAAACATACCAATGCGTAGGGAAGCCTTCAATATGGCTTCTTCATGCCGATGCTCCTTCTCAAGGAGGCGTGCCCGCCGGGGTTCGAGGGTGGACTCATGGCCGCCAGTCCACAAGGAAAGCGCGTCCGCCGCATCCTCTGAAGCAGCCTGCTTCAGGGCCCTTTCTCCCCATTCCTCCAAAAGGCCGATAAACCGTCGCCGGATCCACGAGGGGTCTTCGTAAAAAATTACAGTAGGATAGGGATTCTTCGGAACCCTGGCATTCTGAGATGCATCTTTGGAACGTCTTATAGCCTCAGCCAACTGTGCGACTTCCTCAGCGGCCGAACCCGGGAAGAGAAGACCAGCGTCCGACTCTTGCACAACCAACAGTTCATCTGGAAGTATGGGCTCGGACTCCATTAGAGAATCAAGTAAGTTGGCGGCTACCCTCCTCCGCCTCTTAGATCTAGAACTGGCCGCCGAAGACGACCGTTTCCTCCTCCGTGGAGCCTTTATGCGGCGCCGGCCCACGTCACCCTCAACACCCTCTTCCTTATCACCCTCGCTTGGCGCCACAACCGAGGATGACACCGCCATTGTCGACGCCATGGGGGGAGGTGCTGCCGCGGGCGGTGGTGCTGCTACCGGAGCCCGTTTACCCTGCGACCGGGTACCCAGGGGCATACCAGCTGTTGGGGTAAGATCCACCCCCGACTCTCCCGGAATAAGCGCGATACCGGTATCCCTCAGAGGAAAGCGGACCGGGGCACGCGGTCGCAGCGTAGCTCCTGTGGACGGAACTTGAGTAGGGGCACCGTGGCCAAGAAATACCCTTCTTTCTTCAATAATAATCGGGTTGACCCGATGGAGATACCATCCCGTGAACGACCCTACGCATCGGGGCATGTAATCAGCATCGAGGATCATGAACTAGGAACCGGTGTTTAGCCTCACAAAATGATGGGCGGCATCTCGAACGGCCTCGAGCGAAGGAACCAGCGCGACTATGAAAGCCTCAAACGGGATGCCGTGATCGTAGCCAAGCTGCCGGGCAAAGCGATGCGGATTGTACCTCATGAAAAGGGCTGCGCTATCCTGACCGAACACCAGGTAGCCCGGTCTGATTACGTATAAGTGCGCGGCCTCCCGGGGCCTCAAAGAGGGCATGTTATCTTTTGACCGGTCCCAAAGCAGCTGAGTTGAACCCGAGGAAGAAGATAAGACCCGATCAGTAAATACCAACCCGCCAGCAGCAGCATAAGGAGAAATCAGTGCCCGAATAGCCCCGAATTGAGTCGGGTCAGCGGCAGAAGCATCCACCAATCGCATAAGTCACAGAAAGGTGTAAGCATCATAAAATGTAGGCCTTTGATGCATAGCAAAAGCACCCAAGATGTGCATTTCGATCCAAGACATGAAGTAGTGAAGCGAAAAGTTTACCACACCTACGCCAGGGGTGGAAGTATTAGCTACAGCGCCCAACCCGTGATAGAGATGCGCCAATGCCGAGATGCCAATGGCCAGCCGCGTCCTCTCAGCTATACGGTGAGCTGGATAGATGACCGAAACTCTAAAAAAGCGGCGATGCATAGGGATGACAAACCAGCTGAGCCAGAAACTGATAAACCCCATAAAGAACGTCTCCACATCCATGCCGGGAGCTGCAATGGATTCGAAAGACATCGGCGACATTATGGGGATGTAGTACCGCGGTAGATCCGATTCATTGGTCGGCAGCTTCTTCGGACCAAACTCGAAGGGGTCTTTGATATTTGCAAACTTCGGAGCTGTCTTCGACAAGACACCCTCGCGAAGGAAACATGCAATGAAGTTCTTAAAAGTAACGCCCTGCTCCTCAGATTCGGTGAACAATCGGTCAAAGATACCTAGCACCTTGAATAAGCTGGGACGCTTGTGGCGGACGGCGTTCTCAGCAGACAAGCCGTCAAGCGGTGCGGGCTCGGGTTCAAAAACGTATTCATCAGAAGGCAGCAACTCCTCATAAAGTGTCCCTCGAATTGGCAGCCCCATGATCTCATAAAATTACCCTAAAGAGATCGAAACCTCTCTGTCCCCCAGAAGAAAAATGTTGGTGAGGAGATTCCATTGATTCAAGAACGCCTTAACCCACCAGACATGCGGGGATTGATAATGGAAGAGCGACGCATATATTGCCTGGTAAAGCCCGACCTTTTGCAGCCGCGCACGATGGGCAGAAAGAATATAGCGAGCCCAAAGAAGGTAGCCCGTGGGGTGTCGAGGAGTGAGACCTATCTTATAAATCTGTCCCTATGGGTGGGCCTCACCCTGGCAAATACGTCGTCTCAGGATATCTATAGCTGGGATCGGATGGTTCGGGATACCGGTTGTCGAAGGCTTGAGCCGTCCCGTTGGAGTCCAATTTGGCATCTCCACAGCGAAAACCGTCCTCGGAGGGTCCATCGGCAAGAACGGGAAAGTGGGCTCTGTCGGCACTTCACAGAGGAAACTCCGGCGACCCCGGATAATATGGCTGTACCAAGTTCCCCATAGAGTAAGCTAGTGCAGTTCGGGTCATGAGCCCGGATCATCGCCATCGCTTCCTCATCAGATGGTGACTGAGGAAAAGCGGCCTCCGAGCGAGTGAAGGGAAAGCAAGGAACAGAAGCCATCGCACCTGAAACAAAGTAAAGAAAAACTGTCAAAAGAAAAGCCAGCAATATATATATATATATATATATATATATATATGAGCATAAATATATGAAGACAGTTGAAGAAAGCGACAGAGGACTTGTTTGGTAGGACCAATAGTTACAAAACATGTGGGTCCCACGAAATCAAGATGACGGCTGGCTAATGATAAGGCATAGCAATTATAATAAGACAAAGGGAATATTCTAATCAAATAGGCAGTGGGTTTCAAGTGACCCTACACATTCCCCTAAAAGACAAATCCATCTTGGGCTCTGTGATGAATCAAATATAATCAAGGAAATTAAATTCCCAAAGACCAACAGTGCAAACTTCTTCTGAATTGTGAAGAAGATGACTCAGGGCAAGAAAACCCATGAAAGTCTCTAGGAGGAACTTAGTTCTTCATAGGAATTAAATTCCTTTTTGAAAAAGGGAATTAAATTCCCAGTAAATGTAGTTCCAGAGCCAGAGATCCTTGGAGATGGAATTAAATTCCCGGGAAAACAACCAACATCGTCATTTCCCTAAGTGTTAAAGAAGCCCTAGGAGGTCTACAGTTTGAGGATTGAATGGTTTTCTGTTCTTGTGGAAAAAACTTAAAATAAAAAGAAATGTGTGTTCTTATCAAAGGAAAAAACCTTTGATCTGGATCTAAAATCCCGTGGTGATTGCTGGGGAAGTTGTCCGATCGTTCAAAGATCATTTACCTGAAGAAAGGGTCTTCTTGGAACAGAGTTAAACTCTGGAAAAAGTTTAAAGCAGAGAGCTAAGCTCTGGAAAAAGAGAATTAAATTCTCGAAAAGAAGAAAGTTAGCAAAGGAGGAAGATGAGCAAAAGTGGAGGCGTTTCTGAAAAGATATGGGCATTTATAGGATGGGATGGAAAACGTTTCATCTACCCTACTCCCAAGGCAGATCCAACGGTCACAAAAGTGACAGCGTTGCACTCACGTGCAGACACGTGAGAGCAACGCTGTGGGGGCATTTGTTCCCTGATTAAAAATCAGGAAAAAGCTTCAGGGGAAGCATCATGTGCTTGCACGTGACCAGCGGTCACGTGTTGGCACGTGACGTTTAAAGCAGCGGCACAGAGCAAGCGCAGAAGAGAAGCACATTCAAGGGGTCACGTGCTTACACGTGACCGAAGGTCACATGCCTACACGTGACCGAAGGTCACATGCCTACACATGACCGAAGGTCACGTGCTTACATGTGACCAGGGGTCACGTGCTCACACGTGACCAAAGGTCACGTGGCCACACGTGACTAGCTTTAAAAGCCCTGTTGTTCAACAGAATTAAATTTTGAATAAGATCATTTAAATCTTTCTAAAATAGAGAAGAATTATGTGAAACCGTTGGATTAAAAAATCCGAGGGTGATTAAATATCACCAATTTATGGAAAAATCTTAGACATGGAAAGATTTCCCCCTAAATCTAACCGAAATAACAAAAGAATATCTTTGGATTTAAAATCCAACGGTGAATAAAATTCACCTAATAATTTAAAGGCCCGGATGAATGATGAAAATAAATCAAATCTCTCAATAAACAAATCAAATATTTCAATCAAAGATTCACTAAACAGATTGATTCTTTTCCTTCTCCTATAAATAGGTGCCAAGGGAGAGAGTTAAAAAAAAAAAGAGAGAAAAGGGGGAGAAAAACAGACAAAGAGAGATATAGAGCCTTGGAATCTTGAAAATTCAGAAGGAAGAATTTGATTCTCTTCAAAGAAAAACCTTAGGTAAGAAAAGAGAGGCTTCAAAAAGAGAATTTAATTCTCGAAAGAGTTTAACTCTTCTATAAAGAAAAGAACTTAGTTCTTTCTCTGGTTGAAGATCTGCAAAGGGCACATCTCCCCATAAATTGAGAATTTAATTCTCATTGGGTTAAGATCCTGCCATGCCGATCTAAAACATAGAGGAGGAATTGAGTTTTGAGAATTTAATTCTCACAAGAGTTATAATTCCTTTGAGATAAAATTAGGGTGTAACCCTATATTATAGGAATTTAATTCCTCCAAAATGGACAGAACTAGGGTTTAACCCTAATTGAGAACTTAATTATCTCAAACTCACAGGAATTTAATTCCATTAAAAAAGAAATTAGGGTTTCACCCTATGCCAGAATTTAATTCTTTACATATATGGAGAATTTAATTCCTACAGAAAAGAAATTAGGGTTTAACCCTATCTAAGAATATAATTCTTCAAAAGAAAAGTAGGAATTTAATTCCCTTAAAGTTATTGCTAGGGTTTAACCCTATGAAGGATTTGACTCTTAAAAAGATAAAGAGATCTTCAAACATGCAAAGAACCAGAGTCACGTGCTACCACGTGACCCCTGTAAAGATCCACAGAAAAGAACTTTGAGGCAATGCCTCACGTGCCCCACGTGACCCCTGAAACATACAAAGAAAAAGAAAAAGAAACAGAAGCTATGGGCGCTCTCACGTGCCCCACGTGACCCCTTGGCAAAAGCTTTAGCAGACAAATACCCAAATTCCCACCACGTGACAACACGTGATGCTCCAAAGTATTCAATACTTTTGACAGAACAAAACAAAGGGAATCAGGGCGCTCTCACGTGCTACACGTGACCCCTCTTTCTTTAGTGTTTAACACTAATTTGAGATCTCTGTTTTCAGTGTTTAACACTGATTTTCATAGTGTTTAACACTAGTTTGAAAACTTTGTTTCCAGTGTTTAACACTGATTTTCTTAATATTTAACACTAATTTGAAGTCTCTGTTTCCAGTGTTTAACACTGGTTTTCTTAGTGTTTAACACTAATTTAAAAAAAAACCTGTTTCCAGTGTTTAACACTGATTTTGTTAGTGATTAACACTAATTTGAAAAAACCCTATCTGCAGTGTTTAACACTATTACCTTATGATGTTTGACACTACATCAAGAACTATATTTCCAGTATTTAACACTGATTGTACTCTTAGCGGCTAACACTAGTTTAAGGAATCTATCTCTAGTGTTTAACACATTTGGTCTTTAGTGTTTAACACTACTCTTAACCAAGTTGGCTGATTTTTCAGAGGCAAAGCCTCCCCTTCAATGGACCAACAGAGGGACAATATTCCAAACATGGTTGGACTTAGCCCAAGAAGGTCATAAGTCCTCAATCCAGACTCAACTGAGCCAATGTGCTCATGGCCTAATGAATTGGTCTTGGTTCCAAATTGGACTACAGATCATTTAATCTACTTTTGTTCAAGGGCACATCTCTTCACTCCTTTGATACTTGTCGTTGTAATTCCTTAACGTCTTCAAAGAGGTGACGGGTCCCGACAACCACACATTGATACAGACTGTGGGGTCCTTAAACTCATGGACTATGACGTCCTTAACCTTGACCGGGATGTCTTGAAACTAACAACGGACTGTGGGGTCCTTAAACTCATGGACTATGACGTCCTTAACCTTGACCGGGATGTCTTAAAACTAACAACGGACTGTGGGGTCCATAAACTCATGGACTATGACGTCCTTAACCTTGACCGGGATGTCTTAAAACTAACAACGGACTGTGGGGTCCTTAAACTCATGGACTATGACGTCCTTAACCTTGACCGGGATGTCTTAAAACTAACAACGGATGTGGGGTCCTTAAACTCATGGACTATGATGTCCTTAACCTTGATCGGGATGTCTTAAAACTAACAACAAACTATGACGTCCTTAACCTTGACCGTGATATCTTAAAACTAACGCCGGACCTTGGAGTCCTTAAACCCTCGGACTATGATGTCCTTAACCTTGACCGCAACGTCTTAAAACTAACATTGGACTGCAATATCCTTAAACTACCTATTGACCGTAATGTCACTAAACTAAACAACAGGGCTCCCTTAATTGCTCTCTTGTTGGATCTAAACGATCCCGTTAAGTTGATCTTAGTCTAAAAACTAGACTAACGTATCCTTAACAAACGTTTAAGTCGATCTTAGTCTCAAATGAGGCTAACGTATCCTTAAACCCAAATCCCCAAACCCAAATCTAAGATAATACGGATTTGGACTAGTCCACGCCCTACGGGAGACAACATAACTTAGTCTCCGTATACAATCCATGGGCAACCACAAACAAAACAAACACCCACGACACGAAGTGACCATCTGGAGAAGGAGAAAGTTGTTACCGCAATGCGGTAGCGTAATTAACTGCAGGGGCTTGCGCCTGCAGGGAAGAGCATCCCCACAATCAAAAACCACTCAAACGAGGGCGAATCTGACGAAGTCTGCTACATCGGACGCATCCGTATAAACCTTCGATACATGGTGCCATAAATCAACTTGGCATCTTCGGAGAGGTGGACGGATAGAACCTATTAGCATCTGCCCCTAATTTCAGGCAAGACGTCCCTGCGCCACGCCGTCTTTCGGAGGGGAACAGGTGGTTCCAATCTGGAGAAGATAGAACGGGGGCTGTAGTGAGAGAGTGTTTGAGTGAGTCAAATGCTGCCTCACAATCCAAGTCAAAGTGAAAGGTTGTGTCCTTAGCCAAGAGAAGAGTTAAAGGTCTAGCAATTTTGCTAAAATCCTTAATGAATCTCCTGTAAAAGCTTGCATGGCCAAGAAAGGATCGTATATTCTTGACGCATTTGGGATGAGGAAGGTTTTGAATGACATCTATTTTAGCTTTGTCAACCTCAATGCCTTTCCGTGAAATGACTTGTCCAAGCACAATTCCCTCTTGGACCATGAAATGGAATTTTTCCCAATTCAAGGTTAAGTTCTTCTCTTTACAATGAGTAAGAACTGCGTCAAGATGAGATAGGCAGTCAGCAAAAGAATCTCCGAATATCGAGAAATCATCCATGAAAATCTCCCGAAAATTTTCGACCATTTCCGAGAATATCCCCATCATACACCGCTGAAATGTAGTGGGAGCATTGCATAACCCAAAGGGCATGCGTCTATAAGAAAAAGTACCAAAAGGACAAGTAAATGTGGTTTTGTCTTAATCCTTTTTGGCAATAGGGACCTGCTTATAGCCAGCGTATCCGTCCATGAAACATTAATGTTCACGTCCAGCTAAGCGTTCTAACATCTGGTCAATGAAAGGAAGAGGAAAGTGGTCTTTCCTCATTGCGGCATTGAATTTTCTATAATCAATACATACACGCCACCCAGTTTGAGCACGTGTCTGGATTAACTCATTAGCCTCATCTGTTATGACCGTGATGCCAGATTTCTTAGGGACCACATGAATTGGACTAACCCATTGGCTATCGGAGATTGGGTAAATGATACCACTGTTAAGGCATTTGACGATTTCTTACTTCACCGCATCCTTCATGATAGGGTTTAACCGTCTCTGTGGTTCTCGGGTTGGCTTGGCTTCATCCATCAGATGTATATGATGTTCAACAATCAAGGGACTAATCCCTTTGATGTCAGCCATAGTCCAACCAAACGCCTTCCTATTAGATCTCAATACCGTTAAATACGCATTCTCTTACTCTGAGGCTAGAGAAGCGGATATGATCACAGGTAAGGACTCATTCTCACCTAAATATGCATATTTAAGATGAGAAGGTAAAATTTTACGATCTAATGCTGGCGAAGAAACTATAGAAGGTGGGGGTCAAAGAATGACATTCAGATTCACGAAGAAGATCGTAACCTGCAAAAGATACAGACTCGGAAGGTGAAGAGTCACAAAGTTCAGACTCAAGAGTGGAAAGAGTGTCCTCACTAAGATGTGCATGATCAAACATTGATGTGCTAGTGTCGTCGAGATCTTCAAAGCAAAGTTCATCAACTTCGCAACTTTCGGGAGAAATCTCGTGGACAGAACAGACATCAAGTATATGAGTAGAGGGTTCAGACGGCTGACTTCCAATTATATAGATGTTCAGTTCAATCGTCATTTTTCCAAAAGATAGGTTCATAGAACTGTTTCGACAGTTAATGACAGCATTGGAAGTGGCATGGAATGGTCGACCCAAAATCACAGGAATTTGGTTCTGTGGGTTTTCTACAAGTTGTGTATCGAGAACAATAAAGTCCACAGGGAATATAAATTCCCCGACTTTTATCAACATATCCTCCAGTTCACCCCTAGGTTTGGTGATTGAACAGTCTGCCATTTAGAGAGTGCAATGAGCTGGTTTCAACTCTCTAATCCCTGAATGCTCGTAAAGAGAATATGAAAGCAGGTTAACACTTGCGCCAAGGTCAAGTAAAGCACAGTTAATGTTTTTACCCCCAATAGAAATCGATATCGTAGGACATCCTGGGTCCTTACGTTTCTTTGGTAACTGTGGGGTAAAAGCAGTGCTAACATTATTTGTCATGAAGAACTTTTTTGGCACTTGAGTCTTCTACTTCCTAGTGCACAAGTCTTTGAAAATTTTCGCATAAGCAGGAACTTGTTGAATAGCATCTAGGAGAGGAATGTTGATGTTAACCTGTTTAAATATTTCCATAATCTTCTCCATATGTGGACTCGATTTGTTTCCCCTCAACCGATTCGGATAAGGAGCTTTAGCAATAAGAGCTGGGTCCAACATTGGAGAAGGTGGTGTGTGTGGAACTGATCCCAGAATATGAGTGGGGATCGTCTTTGGTGGACTAGAAGAGGTATGCTGAGGTGTCGAGCCTTGAGGAAAACGAAGAATAGGCTCGCAAGAAGGTGGTGGGGTAGACGAACAAGGATCAGAAGTAGAAGTAGATGTGGAAGGAAAAGTGGAAGTGAAAGCCGGGGTGTTATTGATTAACTCTTCATGATTATCAATCTCTTCCCCAACTTAATTATTCAGCACTCTTCCAGATCTCAACGTTGTAATTGCATTCACATTGTGGTGTTGTGAATGTCCAGGATTCGGTAGGGGTTGAGACGGAAGTTTCCCTTTCTTTCTAGCACTCATTTCGGCTTTTAAATGTGCAATTTGTGCTTCCATCGATTTTATACTCTCAGCTTGGGAGGCAGAGTTTTTCTTTATATCATCGACAGAAGACTTAACCTCAGCCGAAACTTGCATGAAATTTGTCAGAAGCAAATTCATGGTTTGTGCGAGTGATGAGGAGTCATCAGTACCGGTCAACTGTAAAGGATTATACGGTGCAGGTGTGTTGACTGGATTTTGAAAGTTTTTTGATTGGTAGGGGTGCTGACTTATTTGAAATGGTTGCTGTTGTGGTGGAGGACCCCTTTGGAAATTATTTTGGTTTGGAACCGTGTTTTGAGTTTGTGATTAGTTCCAAGCAAAGTTAGGGTGATTTCTCTAACCCTGATTATAAGTGGAAGAATACGGATCGTTTCTAGGCCTTTGTTGGAAAGCAGCATTGGTATGCTCTTGACCTTGAAACGGAGAATTTAAAAGACATTCTTCTGTAAGATGAAATGGATCAGAACAGTATCCACAGACAGTTTTGGAAAGTGACATCTGATTTAGGGAGGCTGCTAAAAATTTATGTTCCATAGCTTTGAGTTTCTTTTGCATGCTGCCATTTCAGCTCTAACTCCTATGGAAATATCAAGTTGATGAATGCCACCCCTATACGATGACTGGTTTACACTCTCCCACTGTCAAGTTCTTTCAGCGAAATATTCTAAAAATCTCCAGGCTTCACCATCATCTTTATTCATGAAGGTGCCTTGACATATGGATTCAAGGGTCTGTTTTGTTGTAGGATTAATGCCCTCATATATGATTCTGCACGGATCCAATCAAGGAATTCCGTGATGAGGACATTGAACTAACAGATCCTTGAAGCGTTCAAAACACTTCGAGAATGGTTCATTTGGAAGCTGGGTAAATTGATTTATTTCGCTATGGACTCGAGCTGTCTTATGATTATGGTAGAATATCTTTAGGAAAGCTGTTACGAATTCTCCCCAGTTCGAAATAGAATGTGCGGCTGTTTTATAAAGCCACTTCTCGGCTATATCACACAAAGTGAATGGGAGAAGACGTAATCTCATAGCACCCACAGAAAGCTGTTAAGTACCCATCATAGCGCATACATTTTCAAATTTGATAATAAATACATATGCGTCTTCAGACTCGAGACCGTGATATTTTGGTAGAAGATTGATGTATTATGGTTTTATTTCAAAATTGTCCCCATTGGCTGGTGGAATGGTGAGACAGGTCGAAAGAGGACCCCGCATAGGGTAACATCTCTCTTGGAGAGAGATGCGGGGCGGATTCTGCACACCTGCAGGCGGTGGCAGAGTAGTGTTAAAGAAGTTTGATGGAGAACCGTCCATCGAAGTGGGTATGATGGTGGGTGAAGAAAAAGTAGACGTAGAATTACCGACTTCGGTGTCGATAGGGGGAACATAGACAAGACGGGCACTAGAATCCCGTGTCCAGCCGAGCATGTACTAAACGGTTTAGCACAAGTGGCAGCGTTAAGTGATAATTAAGGAAAAGATGAGTTGGTGTTTGGTTTGAAAAAATACGGATTTTTGAAAAATCACACAAACAATGCACAAGCAACCCTAAGTCCAGTGATCGCCTAAGTCAAGTCTCTAGACCGCTCCTAGACTTCCAGAAGACAAGTCATAAGATAGATCCTATACTGCCTCTTTTCCCCTCCTATAGCCAGGTAAGTGGGAGGTTCTCCACTACGTAAGTAGATATCATAGAATTGTGGCACAACGGGGGTGAGTTGCCAACTCGTGAGTAGAAAACATCATCAGGTAGAAATCGAATAAAACAACGATTTCCTAGGTCCACTATATAATAAATGTAATTCTGTGATATCTAGGGTGATCGTATCCGCATATGTGCCAACAATATAATCAATGACTATCTGCATATTGATAACATCCACATGTCCATCAATAACACAACAAAATCATGGAAGTAAATATCATGAAAACATATGCATGTAAATATAAGGATATCAATCAACGTGTGTCTATTAAGGACACATCAAAATAATGGAACCTGAGTGTCCAACACTGACACTCGAAACATCATGAAAACCGTACAACATTGACACGTAAATCCTCATATATCTCGGGCCCCGTCAGTCCGGATCAGCCCATATCAATATCTCGGGCTCCGTCTGTCCGTATCGGCCCACGGGCTTCGTCAGTGCGGATCGGCCCGTATCATCTCATGACTCCGGTCGGTATCTTCCGGATAAACGCCGAGTCCAAATACTATCACCGGTAGGTAGTACATCCCCTGCCAGGCTCATCGTCATCCCCACAAAATCACTCTCTTGACCCGGGGTACCATACCGGATCCACCATGTACCTGCAGACGGTTCCTCCACTCGTCGAATCGGTTCTCGAAAACCAAACTCAGAACTGGGAAAACTCATGGTGTGTAGGGTTCCTAGGCACCCTAATGAGGTCTCACAAGGCATCAACCATGCCAATTTCAAAAAATCTAGGTGCCGAGAAACCCGACTACGGATCGTTGGCTAGAATTCTAGGCGAAAAGTAAACTAGTTAACACTTAACTATAAGAATACGGAAATACAACCTTTGTAGATCCGGTGCTCCACCTCCACGGCTCCGCAATGAAGTCATCTCCGCTGTCCAAATCAAAATCCGGGCTCTAGCGTCGGCTTCATCGGAGAAAGAGCGGGCAAGGTCGTCGGCTTCGTGCCGAAGATGATCTACGTCGAGGCATCGCTAGATCAAGCTCCAACTTCACCAAGTGATGAAACTTGTGAAGAAAACACACTCTACTACTTGGCAAGAGGTAGAGAATGAAGAAATAGGAAGTGGGTAGACTTTAGAATTGGATTTCTCACTTGTTTTCATCAATCACCATTGATGAAGCAAGCTTCTTCAAGTGAAGAAGATGAAGAAGAAGAAGATGAATATTATCATTAAGTTCTTATCAAAAAGGAAATAATAAGAATACTTATCATAATGTAACCATGGTAATGTGTAGAGAGTTAATCATGGTTGAATGGAATGGTTAGGGTTAAGCATGAGACAAAATGGTCACTTGGTCAAAGTCTTCATGAAGCTTCAACAAGCTTCCAAAGAAAGCCACCATTTTGCATTATGCTTATCATTTTCCAAAATGAATAAACAAATAAATAAATAGATATGAAAATGAAAACCCTAACCATTACATAACCATGGTTTAAACTTTACACAAAACACAAGTTAGCATGCATCATCAAACATGATACATACAAGTGCACAAAAAATATATCACATATACAATGTGCACAAACCAAGTGAGAAAATCCATTTAAAGTGAACCAATACTAGTTAATGCAAAGTAATATATCAAATATATAATTATGCATTAAATCATTAGATCAACACTTGATTCAATGATCCGATCATGTCGCACACAACCGACTAGTATACAATGTATCGGCTTATCGAATCAATCCTTGATTCGATAACTAGGTTATATCGCATACAACCATTCGACACATTCAACGCGAGAATAAAATACGGTATCACATACACGCATTATTCTCGGTCCCGCACATATCTCATATGCGTTCCTATTTCGTTTCGCTTGAGCCAGGAAACCTCTGTGTAGGACTCTAAAGACTCGTCAATACGCCGGCAGCAGATGATGATCATATCAAACACCCACAAGCCGTAAGCGGTCTGCTAAACGTAACGGCCACCCGGGTATTGAGCGATCTGAAGATCGACGAGCAGGCCCGCTCACACTCCAGTGAATCCAACCAGTAACACTACCGTACAGTCCGGTCTGATCGTCTGATATGTCGCATATCTCGCCTAGGGGTGGTAAACGTTAGACCCCAATAGCTCGATAAGTCGTGTCGATATGAGGTCTATAACAATTCGAGAAACTACTGGTAACACTTACCAGTAAATCTCAGCAACCCTGGCCAGGGATTTCCTGTTATAGCCAATCGAACACAGCGCAACATCAACTCCCTATACCGGGAGAGACGAATCCCCTCCTATCGCTCATTGCCTCCATGTGATTCGGGACAGTACCCAAAAACCACCGTTTTGCACGCCCTCTTGGACGTGGTAAGATGAAAATCAAAGCACAGTGGGAACCACACAAGACTCTATGACGATCTCGGGTCAACAGACTACTCTGTATCAGTGTCACCAGAGAACTGCTATCTGACGTGAGGTATAATACCATCTGGGAGTTCTCGGCGAGTCCGTCCAGTGTACCCAGTCTCTACTGAGCACCCGCATATCATCTCTGATGTCAAACACCAATGGATATGGGATCATCCATCGCCCATCTATATGGGTCGAGAAGGTATACGCTAGTCTACTCTGGTATATCGATGCCCCGTCTCGATACACCCACGACTAGGGACTTTGAAGGATGTACTTATAGACTACCATGTCCCCACTAGTATGATCCGCATCATAGTCCAGGTAGTTAAGTACACATCCTAAGGGCTTTACCAACATGTAATAGAGAGACAATCAGTGTACACGTTAAGGTAAAGTTCAACCAGATAGCATACTATCGTGTCGAGCAAGAAAGTCCTCACTATATATGTCCCAGCATCCACTACAATATACATCCTATGTATAGTAATGGCCTCTAGGGCATACATATAACTAACAATCTCCCACTTGCACTAGGGCCATCTGTAGCAGTGGTTTGAAGTATCTCATACTCAACCATCCCATAAAAGTCTCTCTCTGGGAACAGGCCTTTGTGAGTGGATCCGCTGTGTTGTCCTCTGAGTCTACTCTCCTGACCTCGATCCCCTGGAGATCAACCATCTCCATGATCAGGTGATACTGCCTTAGAATATGTCTGGATCACTGATAGGACCGGCGTTCCTCGTCATAAGCCACAACTCCATTGTCTCACAATGGTAGGAACGTAGTTCATCTCATGAACCAATATACACCCAAACAGCCTCTTCGGTAGCATCATAAGTAGCGATGTATCCTGCCTTTATCGTCTAGTATGTCACGGTATCTAGCTTGGAACTCTTCCAACATACCGTCCCTTTACTGAGGGTATAGACAATGCCTGTGACTGACACTCAGTCGTTCTTATCACTCTGGAACACTTCCAGCGTTTCTCCCCAGGATCAATTGATATCATCTCACTACAACTAGTGAGTGTTCTAACATCCATTTAGATCTATCTCATAGATCCAAAACCCAGGATTTAGGAGGTATCATCTTGATCCTATGTGGAGAATCATTGTGATAAACGGAGATTTATCGAGCGTAGCATAAGAAACTCCTTTCTTATCAAGAGTATGTCATCCACGTACTCTACGAGGATCACCACCATACTCCCTACTACCTTTTTGTTTATACAAGGTTCATCTACCATTTTGATGATGTCAAACTCTTTGACTAACTATCAAAACAGATGTTCCAACTCCGCGATGCCTGCTTTAATCCTATGAAGCATCTTGCACACATTTCCGCTGCTGCCACTGTCTACGAAGTCCTCTGGCTGTGTACTTATAGACGCACTCTTCTAAAACATCATTTAGAAAAGCAGTCATGACACTCAACCGCCAGATATCGTAGTCATGGTATGTAGCCGTGGCAAGTAGGATCTGGATGGACTTAAGCACAGCCACTGGAAAAGGTTTCATTATTATCCACGCCTGGTTGATGACGAAAACCTTTAACTAGTCTAGCTTTGAAAGTCTCAACTTTTCCATCTACACCAAGTAATCTTCTCAAGATATACTTGCTCCTGATGGGGATTTAACCCTTCAGATATAACAACCAAAGTCCATACTTTTTTGGTGTATAAGGATTCCATCTCAGATCACTAAGCATCCAGCCATTCTTACAGAGTCTTACTCCTGATGGCCTGCTCGAAACTAGTTGGGTCATCATCTTATGATGCAATCCTCGCTCCCACTGTCATAGAGAAACCGAAGTATCTCTCAGGTGGGTGAGGAACCCTACTAGATCGGCGGAGAGGCTGAGGTTCGTTGGTAATTATTGAATCCTTTGGTTTATCAAATCATCTGCTGTAGTTTGTATAGCTGGAACCTTTCCAGTTCTACATTACAGACCTTGCCTCGAGCTTGTCCGGATTTTGCTTTTAGACATAAGCCGGACAATCCCAAATCTTAACTAGCTTAAGACATGGGCTCTTCCCTTTCCATATCACATATGAAGTGGTAGGCAACTGATTTGATTTGAACCCTATTCAATAGGTATGCAGCTTCTCAAGCGCATAACACCCAAAAGGAAATAGGTGACTCAGTAGTACTCATCATAGAGCATACCATATCAAATAGGGTGTATCTGCTCCGCTCCGATATACCATCGTGCTATGGTGTATACAGAGGAGTAATGCTGAGAGAGAATCTCATTCTCCTTTAGAATAATCCAGGAATTCCGTGCTCAAGTATTCTCCTTCTTGATCTCATCAAAGGACATAACACTTTTACCCGTATTGGTTCTCTACTTCTAACTTATATTCTGTGAATATCTCAAAAGGTTCGGACTTGTGTTTCAACAGGAACATATGTCTGAGTCTAAAGAGATCATCAGAGAACGTAATGAAGTATAAAGAACCAGTCCTGGCATGTGTAGACAGGGGGCCTTACATACATCAACATGTATCATCCCAACAGTTCACTAACTCTTTCTCTGTTTCCAATAAACAGAGCTATGGTCATCTTATCTTTGTGACATGACTGGCGAGTTTCACAAGATGTAAATTCAAACTGATTTAAATATGCATCTACATGTAACTTCAGCTAGTCGGGTCGCATTGATATGACCCAGTCTACAATGCCTCAAGAAGGATTCGTTCATTTCTGAACTCTTCCTCTTGTGTGTGTTCTATATACTAAGAACTGTAGTTTGATTTAGAACATTAATGCTTTTAGATAACGTGCCTGAACCGATCAACTTTTGATATAGGAAATGTTCAAAACATTATCCAACAATACAAAATTTTATCGTTTCTTTACTAATAAAGAGACAGATATGATTTTGTATATCAGGTTCAGTATCTAATAACATTCGTTCAGAATCAATGTATTGGTAATACAGGGTGACAGTGACCAACAGACCTGGCTGCAACTCTTGCCCCGTTTTCTGCCTCATGAAACTTATCACCCGTTCTCAGTTCTCTACCTTTCTGTAGCCCTATGTAACAAATTACATATCTGGGATCCTGATCTGGTATCACATACCCAGGACGTAAAGGATACTGAGAAACAGTTCTCTGTAATGAACACAACCGAAGATGATGCATCAGCATGCACTCTCTTCGTTTGGGCGGCACGGGAAATATGGTATTCCCCAATTTCCTGCTCTGTCTTATAACAATTATAAGTTAGAGCGGGATCAACGTTCCCCAGCTCAGTATAACAAGCGGGTTCGGTCAATAATCCTTTTTATTATCTTGATTAAGGCGTGATATGGTTGCTACCTGGAGAGAGAGAGAAGAAAACACTCAGCGTGCGCTCTTGCAAGAATAGATTGGTTATTATTTTATCTAATCAGGATGGCTCCCACTGCTTTTTATCAAATCCTCCTTCAAACCCTAAAAGGAAAGACTAGCCGGGATTAATTACACACTACAAGTTCGCCAATCTTTCAGCCAGGCCAGTGTCGGTACTTTGAGGGAGGTCCCCCGTGCTTTCGCACGAACCTAATTAATGTTAACCTCGTTTTCCAAGAGGCGTAACCTCGTTGACACCTTTCTAGACACCTACTTGATCGGCTAATTGTAATGTATAAAACTCTCCCAGGAGTAACTCTTACTCGCAGCGGGTATCGGGATCCAACTATCTCATAGATGGTATGCAATCTCATTGCAAATTTCAACACTTGAAATTCCCGATAATATTTTGCCCCTAGCTCGCTATGACCTTGACGGAGGCCAAACAACCCATAGTCCGCTAGTCAAGTTCAACCCGTACATTTCTTGATTGAATTAAACCCATCCGCACGACCCTTGACGGAGGCCAAACAACGACGTACGAATACCCTAATCCAATCGCATCATATGCTAGCAGATAAGCATTAGTTAGCTACCGTACACTACGCCTTGACGGAGGCCAAACAACTGCAGCACGAATACTAACTAGAACTTATCTGAAATGACGGAGGGCTACGACAGGTTTTTCTGAAAACCTATTGCGTAATGAACTTGATATCGTTGTAGAATCAAATGATTTTAAAAATGGAGTGTTTTTGAGGCTTTTCTAGTTTTGCTAAAGGAGTCACTCCCGGTGAAGGGATCGTCGGTCCTTTCTTCGTCGAATGAGGTGCGGGATATATCATATATATCACTGTGCAAAGCAAAAACTCTTAAAAGAAATCAAAAGTCAAACCGAGTGTGTAGCATCTGCCAGTTATTGCTAAAGGAGTCACTCCCGGTGAAGGGATCTCGGTCCTTTCCTCATCGAATAAGGTGCAGGATATATCACATATACCTCTGTGCAATGCAAGAACTGTAGCTACATGTTTTATTTTGAAATTCAATTCTACAACATCTTAGGTTTCTTTTTATTTCATTAATCACATTAATGAAGTCCCATCATTTATTACCTAAACATCACAGATAAATACGACGTACACTTATGCCATCCGCATTCGCCTCGATGTCCCCTCGTGCACCGTTAGGTTAGGTAACTAACGGCAGAGCGGGGCAGGGCTAGTGCGGGTGTAAAACATAAGTAACGTCTATATAATATATCATATATACTATATACTGTATCTATCACAGAACATCACATGATCACATCACAGATATCGCAGCAGAAGAATCATATGAAATATTGGATATACTAGGACGTCCGTGTTTTCAATACGAGCTAGTATAAAACACGGATTCCACGGTCGTGATGAATAGCCAAACCCACACCCCTAGACCCCTACGAGAGCGGCAAGCAACCCTACCAATTCTAGAGTTAGGAGACCCGGACTCGACTCCTCGAGTTGGTCTCCCATTGGACTCCAGAACCCGGTTACTTGTGCCCTCCTCCTTGGGTCTATCCTAGTGCAGAAAAGTAAATAATATACAAACGGTGACATCTTCCGCAACCTGGAAGTGCCCCAATAAAAGAATATTACATACAAGTTTTTACATGAATGAAAATGAAAAACACTCATCTCACATAAAAACCCCCGGCTATTCAAACACAACGATCCAATATAACATATCCAGCAACACATAACATCACATGTCATCAACGTAAGTAAATATGCACATCCCAATTGTCGTTGACATATAGCAACGAAACCGGCGATATCACATATTACACTTACGGTCACAGAAAAGAAAGTGTAAAACTACAACAGTTGGAATCCGCAACCACCTCAGACATCGCATGCCTGACCAAATGAATTACTTAGACATCGCATGCCTAACAATTATAAACCCAGCATTTTAGTCTCATTATCGAAAACACTTTTCAATATCAAGTCGGGCAATTCAACAAGATTCCCGACATCCTGATCGAATACTCGTCGCAAACTTTAGTAGGCGGCCGCACCCCCGATACCGTCGATGAAGTGCACCAAGGCGGAACACCGCTACCGGGAGCACCCGAACGGATGCTTTCGGCGACGGGGTTCTCCTACAGTCACTTGGTCGGGGCTATGGAGCGAGGCTGTCTATTAAGTTTACCCGGCGAGTATCCGCGTACGCTACGTGATTGCGACGGACTTTTGATCACATCAAAATTCCGTGGCAACCGATCAAGTGAGACTAAATTGCTAGATTTACAACATTCATTCAGTTATCTCATAACTACTTGTGAATTCCAATTATTGTATCCCATTCCGGATAAATAGAAAATGTCAAACTTTCCGACCGAACAATCGAACACCCAAGTTTTCCCGATACAAATCAACACATGAAATAAGTCTAACAACATTCAGTTCGTGCCTCAGTACCAACGGTCCAGCCGTAGAAGGGTCAAGCCAACGCCTCACATGTGGCACGCCGTACTGCCCCAAACCCTAAGGTTCAAAGGGCAGTTCAAGACGGTCACATAATCGAGTTAAGGTTTGTTGTCTTCTAGAGGGACCATCGCGTTACTTGCACTACTTAGAACGTCGTTAAACTACGGAAAAATCCAACACTTGGAAATTTCCCGACAGGGGAAAAATTGGGTATTTATATCCGGTCGAACTTTTTAACATATTCTAAAAATTATCCGAAAAGCCACACAGACAAAATTTGATACTCCGATCGAAACACCGAATCCCCAAAACAACCCCTGAAAATTCAACTCTTGAATAAAAATTAAAAATTCCCAGAAACTCCAGCATAATAAAATTGGAGTTACTGTGCAAACAGGAATTGATGATGTCACATTTTTGCCGCGGAACCGCCGCAGAAGCCAAGCTTCTGCCGCGGTTCCGCCGCAATATGTACTGTTCATCAGAAACTTTTTGCGCCGTAATTCTTAGATTTCCCTGCTGAATTTTTTAAGCATTTTTAATGTTGAAAAAACCACGTTTTTGAAAAAAGGACAGAGAGCATTTTTGGTTTGGGGTTTCGGGTTCGTTCGGACTTCAAACTCCGTCTAGACTTCGCCTAAGGCTATAGCTAGGCTCTGATACCACTGTAGGGTTCCTAGGCACCCTAATGAGGTCTCACAAGGCATCAACCATTCCAATTTCAAAAAATCTAGGTGCCGAGAAACCCGACTACGGATCGTTGGCTAGAATTCTAGGCGAAAAGTAAACTAGTTAACACTTAACTATAAGAATACGGAAATACAACCTTTGTAGATCCGGTGCTCCACCTCCACGGCTCCGCAATGAAGTCATCTTCGCTTTCCAAATCAAAATCCGGGCTCTAGCGTCGGCTTCATCGGAGAAAGAGCGGGCAAGGTCGTCGGCTTCGTGCCGAAGATGATCTACGTCGAGGCATCGCTAGATCAAGCTCCAACTTCACCAAGTGATGAAACTTGTGAAGAAAACACACTCTACTACTTGGCAAGAGGTAGAGAATGAAGAAATAGGAAGTGGGTAGACTTTAGAATTTGATTTCTCACTTGTTTTCATCAATCACCATTGATGAAGCAAGCTTCTTCAAGTGAAGAAGATGAAGAAGAAGAAGATGAATATTATCATTAAGTTCTTATCAAAAAGGAAATAATAAGAATACTTATCATAATGTAACCATGGTAATGTGTAGAGAGTTAATCATGGTTGAATGGAATGGTTAGGGTTAAGCATGAGACAAAATGGTCACTTGGTCAAAGTCTTCATGAAGCTTCAACAAGCTTCCAAAGAAAGCCACCATTTTGCATTATGCTTATCATTTTCCAAAATGAATAAACAAATAAATAAATAGATATGAAAATGAAAACCCTAACCATTACATAACCATGGTTTAAACTTTACACAAAACACAAGTTAGCATGCATCATCAAACATGATACATACAAGTGCACAAAAAATATATCACATATACAATGTGCACAAACCAAGTGAGAAAATCCATTTAAAGTGAACCAATACTAGTTAATGCAAAGTAATATATCAAATATATAATTATGCATTAAATCATTAGATCAACACTTGATTCAATGATCCGGTCATGTCGCACACAACCGACTAGTATACAATGTATCGGCTTATCGAATCAATCCTTGATTCGATAACTAGGTTATATCGCATACAACCATTCGACACATTCAACGCGAGAATAAAATACGGAATCACATACACGCATTATTCTCGGTCCTGCACATATCTCATATGCACTCCTATTTCGTTTCGCTTGAGCCAGGAAACCTCTGTGTAGGACTCTAAAGACTCGTCAATACGCCGGCAGCAGATGATGATCATATCAAACACCCACAAGCTGCAAGCGGTCTGCTAAACGTAACGGCCACCCGGGTATTGAGCGATCTGAAGATCGACGAGCAAGCCCGCTCACACTCCAGTGAATCCAAACAGTAACACTACCGTACAGTCCGGTCTGATCGTCCGATATGTCGCATATCTCGCCTAGGGGTGGTAAACATCAGACCCCAATAGCTCGATAAGTCGTGTCGATATGAGGTCTATAACAATTCGAGAAACTACTGGTAACACTTACCAGTAAATCTCAGCAACCCTGGCCAGGGATTTCCTGTTATAGCCATTCGAACACAGCGCAACATCAACTCCCTATACCGGGAGAGACGAATCCCCTCCTATCGCTCATTGCCTCCATGTGATTCGGGACTGTACCCAAAAACCACCGTTTTGCACCCCCTCTTGGACGTGGTAAGATGGAAATCAAAGCACAGTAGGAACCACACAAGACTCTATGACGATCTCGGGTCAACAGACTACTCTGTACCAGTGTCACCAGAGAACTGCCATCTGACGTGAGGTATAATACCATCTGGGAGTTCTCGGCGAGTCCGTCCAGTGTACCCAGTCTCTACTGAGCACCCGTATATCATCTCTGATGTCAAACACCAATGTATATGGGATCATCCATCGCCCATCTATATGGGTCGAGAAGGTATACGCTAGTCTACTCTGGTATATCGATGCCCCGTCTCGATACACCCATGACTAGGGACTTTGAAGGATGTACTTATGGACTACCTGTCCCCACTAGTATGATCCGCATCATAGTCCAGGTAGTTAAGTACACATCCTAAGGGCTTTACCAACATGTAATAGAGAGACAATCAGTGTACACGTTAAGGTAAAGTTCAACCAGATAGCATACTATCATGTCGAGCAAGAAAGTCCTCACTATATATGTCCCAGCATCCACTACAATATACATCCTATGTATAGTAATGGCCTCTAGGGCATACATATAACTAACATGGTGGATGTCTCGAAATATCATATCAAGAGAAAACCGGGTTTTTAAAACAATACATAATTTCCTTTGAAATTTAACCACGGTTCTCAAATCCAGAATCTCATGAAATCAGCAAATCTCAATGCGTATAATGATAAAGCATGATGTATGCAAACATATAACAGAAATGTGAGCATATCCTGTATATCATGCGACGTGGTATGGTGATGTGAACATAGCAAATATATCATAGAATGATGTAACAATTCTACTGTGTAAGTGACATAGCAATTATCGATGATGAAAGAGTGTGAGCGGGCAATCTGTGTAAGTGAAACATACGCATCATCGATAATAGTGTAGGTATACTAGCACAGATATATATAATGCAAATGAGAATATCCTGGAGGTGGCATAAAGTAAATCGTGAGTGTGATGCTATAAGGTATACGTATCTATAACATAACCGAGTCGGAGAATCTATCAATCGGCATCCAGCCCACAACATCACGTACGGTATAATCCACCGTACGACATCCTCTAGTCAAGGGTACGGATCAATCATTATAAAACTCATCACGTTCGGTAAATCACCGTACGACGACATTAAACCGTTAGGGATCCTATCAACCTATATGACAATGAGGGTACGGACCTAACGTCTCGTACGGCATATCACTCATGATTCACAACATTATATATATCTATATACCTATATTCCAGGTCACATCCATAACAATCTCATCTCAGAGGACAGGCAAAGGTATCAATCATCTCAGATCAACTCGCATCCGTATACCGACATATCAATCAAGTCATCATATCACATCGTATATCCTTTTTATCACATTAATTCATCTTACATATACATTCTATCTTATTAATCTCATATCATACTACTATAAATCTCCTACTTATCCTCTTATAACTACATATCTATAAGTCGCGATTCACATTCACTTTTCATATCCTTATATATCAATCCGAGACATTATTTTTATCATATCATGTCCAGGCGTCCTATCCCTATAGCTTTCATCTCATATCTCGATATATATATATATATACATATATATATATATACATATATATATATATCATCATTCATATCATCTCTAACAATCTTTTAACCATATATATAGTTTTCTAATATAGGTTTCTTTAACCATATTCTATATATCGTTTTCCATCAAATTGCGGGGGTGCCATACGCCATCCACCCGACTTCCTCCGTAGATATAGATCTACCCACCTGCGGATCTCCTTGTTCAGCCGTAGTTGATGTGCTTCGTTGTCTTGGAATCCATGCGGAGTTACCTACAATACATATACAATCGCAAATGCTATTATAATCAAGTCCGGAAAACCAATACGGCACGCGCATTGCTTGTAGGTTTGAACCTGTAGCATACGCGTACAAAATCAACCAATTATCGCTTGTCGTTGACGTACAAACATCCAACGACCAAATACAACATCAAATACGAAACCCAAATTCAGAAACCGCAAAACATGAAAACATCAACCTAGGAAAACCACTTCCAGATTTCACCCTAGGCTAAACTAGGGAATTTTGCGCATATAGGAGTTCTAATTATCAGATATAGGAGCTACAGACCAAGCACGAACCCATTATCTCACACCAAGGCTGACATTTGCGTCCATAATGGAATTATTTGCGTCCAGGACAATGAATTTGGGTCTCGGGGCTTTAGGGTAGCTTCAAGGTTGCCTGCACGACTCACTGTAATCGCTATAAAATTTTTGGGGTCTCAGGGTAGCAACAGATCTCTAAATACCATCACCAATTCCACAAAAAACCCGATATCGGCATTCTAAAGTTCGTATCTTGGTGTCTAGTGTCTGGTTTTGTCTAGAATTCTAACACAAAGGCCTTGTAACAGCCACTACACATCACCACAACACAACTCAAACCCTAAACCTTCTCTTGGAATTTCCAAACATCACAATCTAAATCGATTTAACTCTAAACTATTATAGGATGCTAAGAAACTAAAAACTAAACTAAATGAAAGGAATTATACCTCATTTGGGCAACTCAAGAAAAACCATAGCTTTTCAAAGTCTCAAAAATCCAACTTTGATTGGTCCAATGTGTTGAGGATGAAGAGGAGATCATCTTTAATGAAGGGAGTATAGGGTTTGGATGAAGATTTTGAGATGATACTTGGGGATGGAGGTGGAGGGAAATGCGGAGGAAGAAGATGAAGAAAAATAATGCGGAGGGGAAAGTGATGGCTGCCCTCTCTCTCTCTTACCCTCACTCTCTCTTATTCTCATCCCTCTCAAGCCCATGCCTCACTATCTCTCTCTCTTTCTCTCCCTCTCTCCAATCGTTCTCTTTTTAACCCTTTTCTTTTTTTCTCAAAATAATAAACATAATACCAATAAAACAACACAAATGCAACAACATGCAACAAAATGCAATATGACATGATGCACTAACCATGGAAAAATGTAGAAACACGGATTTGGCTTAATGGCGATTAGTTGTGCACTAATCGGGTTTAATTTTAAACTTGCATATAATTAATTATAAAAATGCCAAATCCGATAAATATATTTTTAAATGAATAAATCATTTTAATCTCTAATTATTTCACAATTATTAGTATATATTTATACCATTTTACGAAAACCCCAATTTCGCAAATCGGGTAGTTTTCGCGAAATCTATTATTTTAATATTAGATTCCAAAAATAATATTTTATATTTTCTGAAATGTTACAGTCTTCCCCCATTAAATAAATTCGATCTCCGAATTTAAATTTAAACCCCCAAATACTAAAACATTTCAATAATCAGTTCAAACCACGGGGCTCCGAAATCACGGAAGATATAGAAATAACACAGCACATCGTGTGTGCCTGAAAACGAGTACGAAACTCAAAATCAAAATCCGCCAAGCGTCACGCAAATCATCAGATTTGGGAGTTATAATAGAGATACAGATCTCGAAATCCACTACTGAAATCCAATATGCACTGGTCAAATACTGTAATACATATACAGTACGCATCCTTGGAAAAATCTTCTAAAACTGAATAAAACACATGCAAAATCTTTTCTGAATCGCTGTGTGATGCGTAAATCACGGCACAAGTGACGGACGCTCATTTGTAAAGTAATAAATATACGTTCATATATGTTTTGCTAAAATATACGTTCCGCCCTTTTTAAAATATCCCAAAAGGTTTTCCTTTATAAACGTTAGTGCCGCTCGCGGACACGTAGGAAATAGCGAGACTATAGCTCTTTTTTTTTAAATCTCTTGGTAAACTTTTAATGCATGTAAAGTACTAAGGTACTGTCCCCAGATCAGTCCTGTTCGGCTACTACATAATATGGTGGTCATAATTAAAATAAGGTGCTCAAGAGCAAAATCAGCCTTAAAAGGCGTATCCAACAGTCACGTGCGTCTGGTGCGCACGGAAATCAAATCCAAACATAAGTGCTATGCATGTGCACAAAACCAAGCTAAGTGCAGTGGGTGTGCATGAAAGCATCTTTCCAGTGCAACGGATGTGCACGACAACAACATCTAGTGCATCTATAGTGCACAAAAATCTCAATCCAGTGCAACTAACATGCACGAATGAAAATCCCAATCGAGTGCATCCGGTGTGCACAAGATCACATCTCATATCATGCGCCCAACCTGCGCGAGAATCCAAATCAAGTGCATCCGTCATGCATGAATAAAATCTAAATCAAGTGCATCCGACATGCACAAATAAAATCTCACTCAAGTGCATCCGATGCGCATGAAATCCAATACCAAGTGCCTAATAGGCGCAAAAATCCAACCCAAGCGCGTCAGGTTCGTATAAAACATCTAGTCAGTAGCATGCACGAAAACGAGCATCAAGTACAAACGCGCACGAAAACACAAATCTGGTAAAACGAATGCTCAAAGACATAAATCGGGTTCAACCAATGTATAGAGTATAAATCTAGTGCAACCAATGCACGAAATACCCACATGGTGCAACAAATGCATGAAATGCAAATCTAGTGCATCAAATGCACGAAATACGAATCTGGTGCAACAAATACAAAATCAAATCAACCGTATGAAATCCACGAAATCATAAACACGTGCAGCCATGGCAAAAAACCGATATCAAGTGCAATCAATATGCACAAATCATAAACCAACACAATGGTGTATAAAATGTATATCAAGTGCAATAACTATGCACAAAAATGTAAATACCCAGTAGGTGCAGCCATGGTGCACGAAAACAATATCATGAAACTCAATCATCAAAACTCAAAATCCAAGCGATATAAGCATGATACTTGGATCACAAACGCAAATCGCAACAAATGACATCGAGATACACCTCCTACAATGTCGAAAAAAATGTCGGTATGCCCAAAACTGGTAGAGCCAGAACGTCCGCTTTCCTCCTACTCACGGTCTGGCATCCTTTGTCTCTGGGTCCTTATTTCTCTGTGGATTACCAATCTCGCAATCCATCGGCTCATCGGCCCGGTCAGGTGTACTAACAGAAATGATTCCGTTCTAACACTCCTCTGGTCAACTCTCGGCCAATTAGCATGACCACTCGCAAAGCAGCACGTCACTGGTGGCAGCCTCTGGCCCTCTGAATACATGTGACACAACTAATCCTCGGTGCAAATCTTATCGCAGAAGCGTTCTGGAAGGAACCTGCTCAAGGTCTCTTCCGATCTCTCCTATGTCGAACTATACGGAGGATGGTACTCTTACATAATCTTTTCTCATTTCCTAGACATCTGCGTTCTAAGCACAGCATTTTCTCAGGAACTGGTCGCATCCCAACGCCTCTGTATACATATCAGATCTCTAATCTCAACGGGGAGTAACAACAGCATGTTAACATCTCGCACGAACCTCTTGTTCCACTCATCTTTATTATCGTCCACTTCGACGTCACGTCATGCTATCTGCGTACTACAATTGTTCTCGGCTACAGTAAATCCAGAGTCTCTCATACGGACACGAAATTACGGACTCAGTATCTTCATCACTCTGTAGAAGATATCTAGCCGAACACATCCTCGGGAACTCGTCCCAACCATCGGAGGAATACTCTATACTTGTCCATTCTTGATCAACTCACAATGCATCTGGGTGAGGTCCTCTATCCGAAGCTGGTCAACTTACTGATCTCCTATCGGATCATACAATGAACAACGTCATCTTTGGATCGATCTACTCTAGATCTGCATAAGATTCTCCATACTTGAAATCTTCAACTCAACTGATCATGTGTCAGCGCATCTAATCTGATGAATTACTTTCGTCTCTCAACTCAAGATAGACTAGTCATCATCTGTCACATCTCTGCCTAAAAGCTCCAGCGATCTCAGCTCGTAAGCACTGGAAGCGACATCTCGTCAATCCCAGCAACAGCTAGGTCATCTGTCTGCAAGGAAGACGGCATCACGAACTCTGAGGTAGGCTGTACATCAACAGTCCTCTCACAACATGCAGCCTCTAGCAATGGCCCGATCATCTGGTGCAAAACCGAACACTCGCTTCAAACAAGAGGTCACAACACAAACACTAAATCGATATGTTCCCATGCCACCAGAAATCACGATGGTCAGTTCTCGTCCATGATGAGCTCGCCCTGACCGCATCACTAGCCACAGCTCAATCTGCGCTCAAACCATGGTGACAGGAACCTCAATCAAGTATCGATAAAAATAGATCAAAGGGATGAAAAGAATCAACAGATCCCAAAATGGATACATGATCATAAGGAGGAACGGAATCAATGATAGTATGATCATGGAAACGAATAAAATCAAGGGTCTCAAATGGATGTATAATCAAGGGAATGAAGAGAATCTCAGATCTCAAAATATGTACATCCTAAGGTTTCTTAAGTGTAGTATCGTATCGTAAATATATCGCGGAACATACGTACGGTACGCCACTCTACTCCAGCTACCTACACCATCAATCAGGGTCAGCTTATGTAACGAAATTTCGGGTCTAATACCCCATGTTCAAGTCTATGTTCCGTAAGGTCAAGCCTAGGTTCCGAAATATATATACGCCCTAGACTCCGCATAGTCAAACATAGATTCGAACCAAGGTTAAACCTAGCGCTTTGATACCAACTTTTTCATGACCCGAAAATATTAGCTCGTGACCGGCACTTAAATCACGCCACGTCTAAAGACGTAACGTAATCAAGTAAGCCGAAGCCCAGAAATCTAAACCTTTTTAAGAAAATAAAAGAGATGAAGTTTTGAAATAAGGTATGATGAAATCAAAAAATTTCATAAATGCATAGATAATGGAACATGAAAAATGCAAGTGGATTTTATTAGTTGAAAAACATGTTTCGTCTTTTAAAAATTTGGGCATCACCTCCTTTGTATTTTTTTGATCCCAAATCCACATACATATGGTAATATAAAGGCATCCCCAAGCGGGAGCTAGCTCTTCGCCAATCGGCGAAATCACAACCATGCAAGACAGAATATATGTATATGAATCCCAACAGCGAAGATCAGCACAAAGAATAGTGAAATAAGCAAGACATCAACCCACCAAGCGAACAAATAACCCATCGCTCTAAGTCTCGCAACCATAAGTCTTGCTAAGTCACACTACTTATATAAATACTAGTTTCTGATTGATAGAGTTTACTAAATACAATAGGAATAATAAATACAATAGTGGCACGATCCAATATGTACCACCTAACAAAGCAAATCACCCGAAAATAAGTCATGTGCGAGCGATGCCGCTACTGATCCATGTGGTCAACCTGCAAGAACTGTGGCACAACGGGGGTGAGCTGCCAACTCTTGAGTAGAAAACATCATCAGGTAGAAATCGAATAAAACAACGATTTCCTAGGTCAACTATATGATCGCACGCTAAAAGCGTGTCGGATGTTCAAAGTTCTAAAGTTTACCGCGATCAGGACGGTGTCGCTATGCAGCTAGCCGGTTGAGCACGGGTCAATCCACAGGGAGATGGTTGTATTTCCGTTCTTGTCTTAGACGAGTCAATAAAGAATCTGTATGAGTTTGTTCAGTCTAACCTATGTGTATTATTTGCAAGTATAAAGTTGTTAAGAAAGGATACGATAATGTAAGCTAAAGAAATCCGTACTCAACACCTTTGAGCCGAGTCTTGACCAATTGAAGCTAGAGCAATCGGCAACAACGTGGATTAGGGGATTTAAGCGCGGTATTCGTAGAATCCGGCTTATTTACCCTTGTCCGTCCGTTCTTGTCTCTTGCTTTCGCCTCCGGCTAAACCGAACGCAACCGGTCGCGGTTAGGAATCACCGTTACCTTGTCAGGGTAGGGTGCCTAACGGAGCGCTTGCGTATGGTTTGGGCGGAGTTCAATGGAAAATAACGGAAAAAGGAAATGAGCAAAGAAATGTTAACTTACAATATCATATGGATTCTTAACAACAACAATAAATACAACATTCACAAAAAGAACCAAAAAGAGCAAAAGAAAAGAACAAAGAAAAGAAAAGATTACAAGTAATTAAGTGCATGAATTGAATCGCAAGAAAGTAAAGCAAGATAATAATAAGCAAGTAATAAAAAGCGATAAAAAGAACAAGAAACTAGAACTCAAGACAAGCATGGGATCAATAGCCAACCCTTAAACTTGCAAGCTCAATCAAGAGGTTGCAAGATCAAGGGAAGGGTAGAGAACGCATGTGAAATGAAGCGCTAATTCCATAAGAAAATACGACCCTTGAGATCAATAACTAACCCTTAACCATTCAAGCTCAATGAAGAGGTTGAATGATCAAGAGAAAGCAAGAATCTCAAGGGGAAGAAGAAACAAAAGAGAATGATAGAAAAAGCCCTCATCTTCATTGATCTCCCACTCAAAAAGCTCTCACTACAATTTTCATGGAAAAAGAATGAAGAAGAAGAAGAAAAAGACTAAATCCTAAAAAGAAAGAAGAACAAAAGAATGACCCTTGGTTGGGCTCAGATCTGGAGTATTTATAAGCAGTGTTCTGAAACCCTAGGGCCAAATTCTGACCCCATATGAATGTACCAATATACCCCCCAAAAACTCATCAGAAGAGGCGCCAACATGGCCGCGGATCCGCGGCCAATACCCCCTATTGGCCGCGGATCCGCGGCCCTTTAGTAGAGTTGGGATGTCATCTTTTGTGGGTTTGCCTGGTTTCATTTGTCCTTGTGTTTGAAAACTTCATACTGCACAAAAGTCTTCCAGAATATCAGCAGAATTCTTAGTCCAAGATTGCTATCTTTTCTTCACTTTTGACTTCTATCTCTCTCGAGCTCCGCGCACCCATTGATTCTTGTGCTGCCCCCCTCGTGCTCTGTGCTTGTCCCAGACACGAATGACCACTGTCATATGTCTTGTCTCAGGAACTGGTACTCGGCACTGGACGGATATGGATGACCGGAACCCGGCTTTTATCTGCTGTCAACAGATGTTCTGCTTTTGGCGTAACTGTGGAGATTTTGTCTTGATTTGCAATATTTGGACTGGAAACCTGTACTCTGTAAATATGTAACAAACACGGATTAAAAGCACCTACCTATAAACACTCGAGCGTAAGAATGGGCGGTATAAAATGCAGTATTCTGTTATGAACAAATACCCCCAAACTAAACTTTTGCTCGTCCCGAGCAAAACCAATTATTCACAAAAATAAAATCCTAACCGCACTTTCGCAGGGAACGCGATTGCACTGAGCGCGTGCAACAAGCCGTTAAACCTCTAGGTGTCCCTTGTAGGGGGAGTGTTATCTCCTGAGGGTTTTCAGCGGATTACACCCACAAAATCCCGTCAAGCTAGTGTCATAAGTTAACAATGATTCTACTCCTACAGTTTAGTATTTACGTTAGAAACTCTATTATCCTAAGTTAGAAATATCCAACCCTTATTTTTCACACCTCCTATCTATTTAACCTTAGGTCCTATACGTTCCAAAAAAGTTTAGAAAGATGTTGGTTCTCCTGAGTTTTCCTTCTAAAGTGCGGCCTCAAATCAGGGATTTTTATCAACTTTACAGAAAACACAAGTCTTATTCTTTATTTCTATCTTTTATTCAAACATCGATTGTATACCCCTACGTGTGTGTATATTTTCACCCCTACACTCAAGAATTCAATTCAAGCTATAATACCCTTGCCCTAATACCTGATACTACTTCTTTTCATTAAGGATGGACGGATTTGCACACACACCTTTCATGCGACTATTAATGCTTCTTGAGGCACTAACGGCCGATTACTGAATGTGTGAACATTAAAGCGTAAATAGCAGTTTCCAGGTCTTGACTTTATTCTATTTTTTTCTTTTCCTTTTTCTTTTTTCTTTTTTTTTTCAAGACTGGATATATTTTTCAATATGCTCTTTTGGTGTTTAGCATTAAATAGCGTTTTTTCTTTCATACTAGGCTTTCAGGCAAGAGTATTTCTAGGTATCCTCCACTATCCCAAGTTTCAAGGTGCGTGTATGTGCAGTTTGTAGGGTATATACTTTCTAAATTTGAACTCAAGAAAAGAAACTATTTTTCAGACTTATCCTTCAGTAGAGTATCAATACTTTCCCTTCATCTTGACTTAACTAAAGAACTGAACTCAAGATTACCTATTTCTCAAAAAAAACTGTAAGGACGTATACTTACCAAGTTTAAACAGAATGAGGGTTATTTTTAGGGTTTTCAATTCCTAAGCCTAGAATTTAGTTATTTCTATCATATCAACTAAACTTTCGGAATAAAGATCTAAGTTACCCTATTAGCTAACTTGACGACAAAGTTTTTATATTTTGGAAAATTTTCGATTTTTATGGGTTTTTTAAATAAGGTATGCAAATGCAAAATATACAAATGAATGCGAAGGAAAAAAGCTTACCGAGCACACCCCCAAACTTAAACTTGACAGTGCCCTCACTGTCAGGCTACACCAAGAGGGTCAAAATTGTCGGTGCTCCCTAAAAACAAATTATATACAAAAAGGAAAACAAAAAATATATACAAAAAAATGTCTCCCCCAAACTTAAGTAAAACAGTGTTTCCACTGTTAAGCGTTGAAATTCAGGATTTAGGGGGGAAAGAGAACAGCATCAAGCCATACAAGGGCTTACACAGGCCAAAAGTTAACACCAACCATTCAAAGATTTTATCGCTATAATGTACAGGTTGGTGGAAGAAGGCGTAGAGAAAAGAGATGGAGAATACGCGAGACCATATGCGGAGAGAAGCGGGATATGGTCTCGGTATATGAGAGGAAGAAAAATGGCGGAAGGGAAAAAGAAGTGGAATACGAACTTGAGGGTGCAAATGGAGTAAATAGATTAGCACAATTTGTGATGACCGATGTGTGAAAAGCGATTGTGCTAATATATTTATCCGTCGAGAAATGGGGTCAAATCCCTCAAGATTCGTAAGAAACCATGGGTACGCCGAACTTGGTAAACCAGACATAGTAAATGGACGTGAGACGGGTTCTTGCAAGGTCGGAACGATGGAAAGGATGGAGGGAAGTGGATGAGGAAGGGTATCGGTTAAAGGTTCAGGAGGGTGTACACAGTCAGTGGAAGGAACATGATGAATTAGAAAATCCGACTCATCAAGCAAAACTGGTTCATCCTCAAAACTATCCTCAATATTCTCCTCAAACTTTAGCACATCCATGCTCTTCTCTTCAAAGTCCAGAGGCATATGGGGTTCGGGAAAAACATTTAATGACTCGGGATGATGATTTGAAGAGACAAACTTAGCCAAATCTACGGGTTCATCATCCAAAATATCCCTAGCGTCAATATCCTCAATCAAGTGAAAATCAAAATTCTCTGACACCTCATCAAAAGCATGGATATTAATCGATTCTGGTTCTAAGATATAAGTGTAGAGGTCAAAAGGATTAGGTATGGTTTCACTTGGAAAGGACCCTTCACAATCGGGCAAATCAAACACTACGAAGTCGCACAACTCATTCATCATTCTATCTTCAATTGATAAATCATGTGGGAAACTCGATAGACTTTCAAAACAGGAGTTGTGGGATTCAATTTGGGACGGGTAGGTTTGATTTGGAAGGGGGTACATCTCACTCTCTCCACTCAAATTCACAGCCTGTCCTGCCGCCTCATCATACATTGAAAAAGTTGGAGCTAGTTGAAAACTAGCTACCGGGTCACTAGGTTGCATGAGGGCGGCCATGGACGCATTCAAATCCATCATCTGTTGGCTTGACGCTACCCTAAAGTCTTCCAATGACTGTTCCAGACTAGACATCGGTTGTGAAGGGGTTTCAGTAAAAGATTCAAAGTTGTTTGGATACTGAAAATTCCCAAAAGGCTGTGTAGAAGCAATGTCTAGGGAAGGTGCAAAAGTTGGGTAGGACTGGTAGGAATTGAATGGTTGGACAGGGGTAGGATCTACAGGTGGATAAGAAGGTGAATGAAATTGTTGATCCCAAGAATTTGAAGTGGTGAAAGGAGTGAAAGATCGGCTACGGGATTGTTCAATACGTTCAGCGATGGACAAAGGACGACTTGCAGAAGGGGTATCAACATAAGCGGGTGCGGGAGGTTGAAAAGGTTGATACAAAGTGGAATGAGGAGTGCAAGTGTTTGTCCTAGACGCTGCTATGCGATCTTTCAGTGAAACTTTGGGCATGGAGGGGTCGTTTGAAGTTCGACCAAAACAAGAACCGTATGAAGTAATGTCTGGTTGTGGGTACCAAAGTTCGGCAAGAGTTTTGCGAGGTGGAGTACCCATGATATGAAGAGAGAAAGAGAGAAAGGCAGAGAAAAGGAGGGGAAAAAGAATGTGATAATTTTTTTATTTTTTTTATATATATTAACAAAAGAATGAAGTATACACACAAAAAGAATATGGACAAAAACAATCACGACACAAAAAAAAAATACCACACACCTAATCGTTCTAGGGTTAACCTAGGTCAACTAGACCTGCTCCAGAACTTGATTGTCAAAGTAAAACTGTGTCGAGAAACAGGCTCAAGATACACTGATCACGAGACCAGGTAAGTAAAGAGATAAGGGGAGGTTTTCCAATGCTTTCGCGAAGTTCCTTAATTAAATAACCCTTTCTCTTTTGGCGGTTTCGCCGTTAACACTTTCCTAGACACCCCGTAAACACTATACCGTTAAGCAAGGTTCTAAACACAGTTAACTTCTCCAAGTGAGCGCGAATTCCTTAAGGCTTAAAGTCTAGTTTCTTTTAAATTTTGTGCGGGTAAACGTTATGCGCAAGTTCGTGATTTGTGGGCCACGGAAAAGGTGATGAAATCCTTTACCGTATCTTGTGGGGTTCGCTTACCCTTAAGTCCGTATTAATGTATGCAATGCACAATTCAATAAAAATTCTATAAAGAATCAAAAAACTGTTTTTTTTTATTTTAGCACGGCACTGCAACAAATACGGGTTAGTCAATTTGGGCGTTTGCTAGCGAACTTGCAAAGAATCCTGCAAAGAATAGTATATTGGAAGCGTCGGATTTGAGAAGAAGGTGTTAGGAAAGTACGTACCGTTAAGTTTTTGGGTTAGGAAACCCCCGTTGAATCAAATCCCGTAAGCTTGAAAAGTTCGCTTGCGCGGGTCAAACTACCCGGATCTTTGGCACTGTACTTCGTAAATCACCCTTGCCTTGAATGCACACTTTGCTCCCCACAATCGCAGTTTGCAAACTTGCAAAAATCTGCACTCTTGCCCACAAAAATGATCAAAAAACAAAAAACAAAAAGAATTTTTATTTTTTTTTATAAATATATACAAAAAGAATATTAACCCGAATAACAAGAAAGAAAATACGCTACCGTCTCCCCGGCAACGGCGCCATTTGATCGCACGCTAAAAGCGTGTCGGATGTTCAAAGTTCTAAAGTTTACCGCGATCAGGACGGTGTCGCTATGCAGCTAGCCGGTTGAGCATGGGTCGATCCACAGGGAAATGGTTGTATTTCCGTTCTTGTCTTAGACGAGTCAATAAAGAATCTGTATGAGTTTGTTCAGTCTAACCTATGTGTATTATTTGCAAGTATAAAGTTGTTAAGAAAGGATACGATAATGTAAGCTAAAGAAATCCGTACTCAACACCTTTGAGCCGAGTCTTGACCAATTGAAGCTAGAGCAATCGGCAACAACGTGGATTAGGGGATTTAAGCGCGGTATTCATAGAATCCGGCTTATTTACCCTTGTCCGTCCGTTCTTGTCTCTTGCTTTCGCCTCCGGCTAAACCGAACGCAACCGGTCGCGGTTAGGAATCACCGTTACCTTGTCAGGGTAGGGTGCCTAACGGAGCGCTTGCGTATGGTTTGGGCGGAGTTCAATGGAAAATAACGGGAAAAGGAAATGAGCAAAGAAATGTTAACTTACAATATCATATGGATTCTTAACAACAACAATAAATACAACATTCACAAAAAGAACCAAAAAGAGCAAAAGAAAAGAACAAAGAAAAGAAAAGATTACAAGTAATTAAGTGCATGAATTGAATTGCAAGAAAGTAAAGCAAGATAATAATAAGCAAGTAATAAAAATCGATAAAAAGAACAAGAAACTAGAACTCAAGACAAGCATGGGATCAATAGCCAACCCTTAAACTTGCAAGCTCAATCAAGAGGTTGCAAGATCAAGGGAAGGGTAGAGAACGCATGTGAAATGAAGCGCTAATTCCATAAGAAAATACGACCCTTGAGATCAATAACTAACCCTTAACCATTCAAGCTCAATGAAGAGGTTGAATGATCAAGAGAAAGCAAGAATCTCAAGGGGAAGAAGAAACAAAAGAGAATGATACAAAAAGCCCTCATCTTCATTGATCTCCCACTCAAAAAGCTCTCACTACAATTTTCATGGAAAAAGAATGAAGAAGAAGAAGAAAAAGACTAAATCCTAAAAAGAAAGAAGAACAAAAGAATGACCCTTGGTTGGGCTCAGATCTGGAGTATTTATAGGCAGTGTTCTGAAACCCTAGGGCCAAATTCTGACCCCATATGAATGTACCAATATACCCCCAAAAACTCATCAGAAGAGGCGCCAACATGGCCGCGGATCCGCGGCCAATACCCCCTATTGGCCGCGGATCCGCGGCCCTTTAGTAGAGTTGGGATGTCATCTTTTGTGGGTTTGCCTGGTTTCATTTGTCCTTGTGTTTGAAAACTTCATACTGCACAAAAGTCTTCCAGAATATCAGCAGAATTCTTAGTCCAAGATTGCTATCTTTTCTTCACTTTTGACTTCTATCTCTCTCGAGCTCCGCGCACCCATTGATTCTTGTGCTGCGCCCCTCGTGCTCTGTGCTTGTCCCAAACACGAATGACCACTGTCATATGTCTTGTCTCAGGAACTGGTACTCGGCACTGGATGGATATGGATGACCGGAACCCGGCTTTTATCTGCTGTCAACAGATGTTCTGCTTTTGGCGTAACTGTGGAGATTTTGTCTTGATTTGCAATATTTGGACTGGAAACCTGTACTCTGTAAATATGTAACAAACACGGATTAAAAGCACCTACCTATAAACACTCGAGCGTAAGAATGGGCGGTATAAAATGCAGTATTCTGTTATGAACACTATATCATAAAGGTAATACTATGATATCTAGCGTGATCCTATCTGCATATGTGCCAACAATATAATCAATGCATATATGCGTGTGGATAACATCCACGTGTCCATCAATGACACAACAACATCATGGAAGTAAATATCATGAAAGCATATGCATGTAAAAATGAGGATATCAATCAACGTGTGTCCATCAACGACACATAAAAATCATGGAACCTGAGTGTCCAACACCGACATTCGAAACATCATGAAACCCGTCCAACATCGACACGTAAATCCCCATATACCTCTGGCTCCGTCAGTCCAGATCGGCTTATATCAATATCTCGAGCTCTGTCAGTCTGGATCGGCCCACGGGCTCTGTCGGTCCGGATCGGCCCGTATCATCTCACGACTTCGGTCAGTATCCTCTGGATAACCACCGAGTCCAAATTCTATCACTGGTAGGTAGTACATCCCGTGCAGGGCTCATCATCATCCCCACAAAATCTCTCTCTTTCCCCGGGGTACCATACCGGGTCCACCATGTACCCTCAGATGGTTCCTCCAGTTCTCAAATCGGGTCTCGAAAACCAAACTCAGAATCGAGAAATCTCATGGTGGACGTCTCGAAATATCATATCAAGGGAAAACCGGGTTTTTAAAATAATACATAATTTCCTTTGAAATTTAACCACGGTTCTCAAATCCAGAATCTCATGAAATCAGCAAATCTCAATGCGTATAATAATAAAGCATGATGCATGCAAACATATAACAGAAATGTGAGCATATCCAGTATATCATGCGACATGGTATGGTGATGTGAACATAGCTAGTATATCATAGCATGATGTAACAATTCAACTGTGTAAGTGTCATAGAAATTATCGATGATGAAAGTGTGTGAGCGGGAAATCTGTGTAAGTGTAACATACGCATCATCGATAATAGTGTAGGTGTATTAGCACAGATATATATAATGCAAATGAGAATATCCTGGACGTGGCATAAAGTAAATCGTGAGTATGATGCTATAAATTTTACGTATCTATAACGTAACCGAGTCGGAGAATCTATCAATCAGCATCCAGCCTCATAAAATCACGTACGGTATAATCCATCATACGGCATCCTCTAGTCAAGGGTATGCATCAATCATCATAAAACTCATCACGTACGACATTAAACCATTAGGGATCCTATCAACCTATATGACAATGAGGGTACAGACCTAACGTCTCGTACGGCATATCACTCATGATTCACAACATTATATATATCTATATACCTATATTCCAGGTCACATCCATAACAATCTCATCTCAGGGGACGGGCAAAGGTATCAATCACCTCATATCGACTCGCATCAGTATACCGACATATCAATCAAGTCATCATATCACATCGTATATCTTTTTCATCACATTAAGTCATCTTACATATACATTCTAGCTTATTAATCTCATATCATACTACTATAAATCTTCTACTTATCCTCTTATAACTACATATCTATAAGTCGTGATTCACATTCACTTTTTATATCCTTATAAATCAATTCGAGACATTATTTCTATCATATCATATCCAAGCGTCCTATCCCTATAGCTTTCATCTTATATCTCGAGATACACACACACACACACACACACACACACACCCCATCATTCATATCATCTCTAACTATCTTTTAACCATATATATAGTTTTCTAATATAGTTTTCCTTAACCATATTCTATATATCGATTTCCATCAAATTGCGGGGGTGCTATACGCCATCCACCCGAATTCCCCCATAGATATAGATCTACTCACCTGCGGAACTCCTTGTTCAGCCGTAGTTGATGCGCTTCTTCGTCTTGGGATCTACGCGGAGGTACCTACAATACATACACAATCGCAAATGCTATTAAAATCAAATCCGGAAAACCAATGCAGCACGTGCATTGCTTATAGGTTAGAACCTATAGCCTACACGTACAAAATCAACCAATTATCGCTTGTCGTTGACGTACAAACATCCAACGACCAAATACAATATCAAATACCAAACCTAAATTCAGAAACCGCAAAACACGAAAACAAAAACCTAGGAAAACCACTTCCAGATTTCACCCTAGGCCAAACTAGGGAATTTTACACATATCGGAGGTCTAATTATCAGATATAGGAGATACAGACAAAGCACGAACCCATTATCTCACACCAAGGCTGACATTTGTGGCCAGAAGGGAATTATTTATGGCCAGGACAATGAATTTGGGGCTCGGGGCTCTAGGGTAGCTTCAAGGTTGCCTGCACGACTCACTGTAATCGCTATAAAATTTTTGGGGTCTCATGGTAGGAGCAAATCTCTAAATACCATCACTAAATCCACAAAAAACCCGATATCGGCAATCTAAAGTTCGTATATTTGTGTCTAGTCTCTAGTTTTGTCCAAAATTCTAACACTAAGGTCTTGTAACAGCCACTACACATCACCACAACACAACTCAAACCCTAATCCTTCTCTTGGAATTTCCAAACATCACAATCTAAATCGATTTAACTCTAAACTACTATAGGATGCTAAGAAACTAAAAACTAAACTAAATAAAAGGAATTATACCTCATTTGGACAACTCAAGAAAAACCCTAGCTTCTCAAAGTCTCCAAAATCCAACTTTGATTGATCCAATGTGTTGAGGATGAAGAAGGGATCATCTTTTATGAAGGGAGTATAGGGTTTGGATGAAGATTTTGAGATGATACTTGGGGATGGAGGTGGCGGGAAATGAGGACGAAGAAGATGAAGGAAAATAATGGGGAGGGGAAAGTAATGGCTGCCCTATCTCTCTGTCTCTCTCTTTCTTACCCTCACTCTCTTTTATTCTCACCCCTCTCAAGCTCATGCTTCACTCTTTCTCTCTCTCCAATCATTCTCTTTTTAACCATTTTCTCTTTTTCTCACAATAATACACATAATACCAATAAAACAACACAAATGCAACAATATGCAACAAAATGCAACATGACATGGTGCACTAACCATGGAAAAATGTAGAAACACAGATTTGGCTTAATCGCGATTAGTAGTGCACTAATCGGGTTTAATTTTAAACTTGCATATAATTAATTATAAAAATACCAAATCCGATAAATATATTTTTAAATGAATAAATCATTTTAATCTCCAATTATTTCATAATTATTGGTAAATATTTATACCATTTTATGAAAACCCCAATTTCACAAATCGGGTAGTTTTCGCGAAATATATTATTTTAATATTAAATTCCAAAAATAATATTTTATATTTTCTGAAATGTTACAGAAGTACCTCTCTAGTGCCTGAGGTTACCACCAAATCTACGGAGTGGCTAATGGAATGTCGAAACCAATTTAATTTTTAGGTTCTATTAAATTTTCAGTAATCGTTTGTGGTTCTGGAATCACTTCCAGTTCTACCATACTCCCACTAATGTTTTCTGAAAACAATCCATTTTACTAAAACTATGGCGAGTCAAGAACAATATAACTATTGATTTTCCAGAGGGTAGAAAGTTAACCCTCGTCAAAACTTGGGATAACCCACAAACTGCCATTACTGGAACGTGCCTTGAGTTTGTCCAGAGTCTGGTTTTAAGCATAAGCCGGACAACTCCATATACCTTAACATTATTAAGATATGAACCATTCTATATCCAATATAGAAACAAAGGCACTAATTTAATTGGAACCAGATTCAAAAGACATGCAGCTGTTTCCAGTTCATATCATCTGAGTGGAATGAAGCCAAGCAGCATTACTCATCGAGGAATGCATCCACTTATGAGTAACCTGAAAGTGAAGCTAGTTCTCAAAACCAGTACTATCAATAGAATACCTAGCACAAGTATCTACATCTTCAATCACCTTGAATAATCCTGATACATTGCAACATATGGTTCTTTACTTTATTCTTATACTTATAACTTCATAAAACTTGGACCTTGTATTTCAACGAAATACTTGCCTAAAACTAGAGAGGTCATGAGTAAATGGAATATAGTATGAGTACCAATCCTTTTATCCTAATGGACACTGGACAACATACAATATTTTGTATAAGTCCCCCGAGTTCAATAACTCAAACCCTGTGCATCGTAGGTTGAAAAAGTACTATGGTTAAGAAGAATTACACCGTTGTTGAATGCTCCTTACCTAACCATCAACTGATATAGGTAAATGTCATATACATAATTTCAAAAATTTATATCTCACTTTATAAAATAAATGTACAGATATATCAGTTGGAAACTGGTGCATAGCTACGGATATTCAGAACCAAATATTTGTCGTCCGGCAGAAACCCAGGTGATTTCCTCAAATATCACCAAATACAAAGAATTCCGACATGTTGAGGATATAATCACCCAATTCCTAATATCCTACTTCTACTTATCATCTGTAACACCATTCAGATATGAGAATCATATCTGGTACATACTTACCGTGGAGTTAGAATATAATTGGGAAAATAGTTTTCAATTAACACTGCACAGTAAAACTGGAACATGAAAATGTTTTGAAGAGGTATCCAGGTATTCTTAGTAATACCTCTTCTACTATCCTGATTCATGACAATAACCGTATATTTCCTTGCTATCTCTCCAATCCCTTTATTTTTCTTTATTCATGGTTTTCTTCCTTCCTTACCTTTCGGCACCAGCCTACGGTTTGGAAGAAGACTATCCAATAAGTGTAATATGTGTACTCTACTAATCCTAGGAACGCTCACAACCTGAGAGAAGGTAAAGAGAAAAGACAATTGAATAAACCTTATTCTATTTCTCCAGAACCAGAATCCATCCTCGAACTATAACAAGTTCCTTCGAGTTCGTTTGTAACTATACGATGGCATATCCAATAAATATGGATCTTCATAGAGATACGGAGTGTTCCGGAGAAATGCAAAGGTGAAGTCGGAGTGGCGATGATATACGCGGCTTCATCATGAATGATAGAATTCGCAAATTCCTTTGACCTCTTTCTAAACCCTTTATATGTCTATACTTATTATCTTCTGTACACTTCACTCAGGCTAATTGGTTTTCATTCTTCCCTACCTTTTGGCACCAGCCTATGCTTTGGAAGAAGACTATCCAATAAGCACAATAGGTGTACTCTCCTAATACCAGGAGCTCTCGCAACCTGAGAGAATGTAAAGGGAAAAGACAACTGAATAGTCCTATTCAATTTCTCCAGAACCAGAAACCATCCTCGAATCTGAAACTGTAGGGTTCCTAGGCACACCCATGTGGTTCTACAAGTGATCAAACATGGCCAATTCAAAGTTTTTCTATGTGCCAAGTGACCCTAAGCAAGATCGTAACTAGAGGATAGGCGAAAACTATGCAAGTTAACAACTTTAGCTAAAAGGGAAGTGACTACAACCTTTGTAGATCCGGTCCTCCACTTCCTTAGCTCCGTGACGATGTCCCCTCACTGCGATCATCGGATCCCGGACTCTAGCGTCGGCTTCATCAGAGAAATGGGCGGGCTAGGTCGTCGACTTCGATGCCGAAGATGATCTACGTCGAGGCAACTCAAGATCAAGCTCCAACTTCACCAAGTCATGAAACTTGTGAAGAAAACACCCTATACTACATGGCAAGTGATAGAGGATGAAGAAATAGGAAGTGGGTTCACTTTAGATTTGGATTTCTCACTCTTTTTCTCATGTTGCCATTAATGGTAGCAAGCTTTCTTCTTGTTGAAGAAGAAGAAGAAGAAGAAAAAGAATATGATAAGTATTTTGAAAATAGAAAATAAAATGATACTTATCATATTTGCAACCATGGTTTAGTGTAGAAAATTAACTAGGGTTTAGTTGAATGGTTAGGGTTAGGAGATGAAGACAAAAATGGTCACTTAGTCAAAGATGCATGAAGCATCAAGAAGCTTCTTGTATGAAAGCAACCATTTTGTTTTTGTTAGTGTATATGCCCTAGAGGCCATTACTGTATCATACTAGTTTGTATATTACTTAATGGAAGCTTGGGATATTCACAGTTGTATATACAATCTTGCTCGAAATGGTAGTATGCTACTTGGTTTGTCTCTGCTTTAATATGTGCATGTGTTTCTTTTAGCATATTGCTGGTATACATATTAGTAGAGCCCTTAGGATCTTTGCTTGATTACCAGCGTTGTGATGGCGCTCGCACTCGTGGGAGCTGGGTAATCTATAAGCACATCCTTATACAGGTCCCTGGTCGTTGGACTATCGAGACAGGGCATCGATACTCCGGAGTAGACTAGCGTATGCGCTTCTCATCCCAGTGTGGGAGACGGTCTGTCCCACAGCCGTTAGTACGTCGTACTTGGGATAGTATGCGGGTGCTCGTTAGGTTACGAGTACACTGGACAGGACTCGTCGGGAACTGTTGGTTGGTAATATACCTATCGTCAGTTATCAGTTCCCAGGTGACATGAGTACAGCTTAGTCCGCTGACTTGACACTGTCACTTCGCCTCGAGTGTGTTCCCACTGCACTTTGATTACTACCCTACCACGGCTCAAAGGAGCTGTGCAAACAGGTAGTTTTTGGGTGCAGTCCCGAAGCACTTGGAGGCAGTGACGGTTAGACAGGATTCGTCTCTCCCGGTATTGGGGGTTGACATCGCGCTGTGTCTAGGAGAGCCATTACACGAGTAGTCCCTGGCCAGGGCAAGCGAGATATACTGGTAGGTTTCCAGTGTTATCTCAGGGTGTTCTGGGCTACACTCCGACACGACTTGTACCGCTATTAGGGGACTGACGTTCACCGCCCCCCTAGGCCCGCCATGCGATGTATCAGACGAACAGACCGGACTGTACGGAGATTGTCACATACAGGCTCAGTAGGAGTGCAGATGGGGTTCACCTCGTCAGTCTTCTTATCGACATCTACCTGGGGACCGTTACGTACAGCTAGTGCCGCTTGCGGTCTGTGGTTAAACCCACTGCCAGCGTAGTGTCGAGTCTTTAGAGTCCCACACAGAGAGCTATTCGCCTTTAGGCAAAATGAGTAGAGGTCGCATGGTTTTGCGACAGGGTTCGTTCACATTCGCGCACTTGTGCACGTTTGCTGTCCGGACAGTTTATACTAGCGGGCTTTGGTTTAAGCCGGATCCTAGTATATGTTTTGAGATTGGTTTTTCTCATTGTGTTCGTGTTCCTCGGATCACGAATGCGGGTGCGTATGCACAGTTGCTTGAGATTGAGGGAGAGGACCTTGATTAGGGTTAATGGCTATTGTCATTTTATTAACCCTAATATTTATGTGTGTGTTATTGTTAATTAGTAATTAGTTTGATAATTATCCATGGTTGTGGTTATTGACCTTTTGACTTCTTTGACTTGTTGACCAAGGTTGACACTTTGACCATCATAATTTCTTTTGGAAGATGCTTTTTGATCTTTGCAATTTGAAATGATAATGGTCATGTCATGATTTACCATGATAATTATCTAGCTAATTTTTCAATTAAATTAATTCACACATATTAGTGAGAAGAGCTCTTTTATTTTCTCATTCTCTCATATCATTTTCTCTCTCTTGCTCATCCTCTCCCTCAAGCTCTCTCCCTCTCATGTGTTGAGAAACAAGAAGCTTGAGAAAAACCTTCACTTGATCCTCTCTACTCTCTTCTAGGGTTCAAGTCTTAGCATTTCTTGCACTCTAGTTACTCCTAGCTTGGAGTTGAAGCTAAAGGTGGTGGCTTTCAAGTGGATCTTTCTTTGACGGGAGAAGACAAGCAAGGTGAACTCTTTCTACCATTCCTAGGAGCAAGGAGAGAAGGACTAAAGACCAAAGGTATAACCTTTCATCACTTAGCTACTTTGTAGTTAGGGTTAGCAAGTTTTCGTTTAGCAAAGATCCTCACAAGCAAAGTCCATGTTGCCTAAGTCATTAAAAATCCGTTTTTTATTATGTTTTCCGCCTCCCGTAAGCACCGGGATGGGCAACACGGACTTACAGTGGTATCAGAGCCTAACTAAACCTAAACTAGCTAAGTAGTTAAGTGTAACGAAGTTTCGAAACCGGAAAATCGAAAAACCAAACTTGCAAAACCCTAGTTTCTGTTAAAAAATTTTCTGCTCAAAATGAAAATATTTATACTTGTAAAATCGTCTCAGGGTTTTCTGAATACACCCAAGAAAAACGATACCCTAATTCCATCAAGCCGCCGCCCTTCCGCCGCACGAGGTAGGCATGTGCGGCGGAAGCGCCGCGGTTTGTCGTTATCGGCGCATCGTTTTTCGTGCAGTGTGTGTTGTTGTTGGTTTTGGGATTTTTAGGATATATTATATGTGCCCAGATTTTCCAGAACTAAAATTTACTTTTGGGGGCCTATAAATCCGTATTTTTCGGAACTTCACTACACTTTAACTACATCGGTTATATCTGTAATGCTTGCATGTATTGAACGTCGGCTAATCGCTAAAAGACGATTAGTCGGGGTTATACATGATCTGTGATTGTTATTGGTTTGTGGATATGAATGGATTGGATTGTCGCGGGTGAATGACCGGGGTGGATGTGAGATGAGCGTTGTTTTTCTTTCATTCATTTGTAACATGTAAATTGATGTAATAATATTCTTTGTATGGCCGCACAACCGGGTCGGGGTTGTAGCCGTCATTGTATAATTCTTTTTACTGTTTTTGCTCCTAGGATAGACCCATGGAGGGGGTGCACAAACTACCGGGTATCTCGAAGCGCCGAGTGGCCTACTCACGGTGGTGAGGGAGGTTGCTTCGCTTCGGGTGCTTGGCGGGTAGTTTGCCGCACCCGTAGGGGTCTTGGGTGGGGTATTGGCTATTCACCGCGACCGTGTAATCCGCTTTGCGTTGCAGGCTCGAACGCATTGCGGATTCCTAGTATATCCAATGTATTCATCTGTGATCTGTAATGTCTATCATTGCTATATATTTATATATAATAACTATTTAGGCGTTGCTTATGTTTTACAGCCGCGCTAGCCCAGCCCCCGCTCTGTCGTTAGTTAAGTAACCTAACGGGTGATGACGGGGCCCCGTGGCGAATGCGAATGGCATAAGCGTACGTCATATTTTGGTTGTTTTCTGCAATGGTAGGATTAAATGATGGGACGCATTAAAAGAACTAATGCAAGAAATAAACCAAGTAAAAGTCGATTGGAACACTTTGAAAACCACTCGGTTCTTTTCAAAAACTAAACTTTTAAACGTTGAGCTTGAACCACTCCTTTTAAAAGCTATCTCGTTCCATCGATTATATCAAGTTCACTACGTTCACGGTTTCGCCAAAACCATCCGTAGCCCTCCGTCGTTTCATATGAAAATTCAACGGTATTCAAGCTGTGTTTGTTGGCCTTAGTCAAGGCACAGTGTTTGGTAGCTGGTGGGTATTCATATGTTGCATAGATAGAATGCGTTGGTTTGAGACAGTCGTATTGCCTTGTTGGCCATAGTCAAGGGTGGATACGGGTGGGTTCAAATTAACCTGGATAACGACGGGTAGAACTTGACATGTGACTTATGATTTGTTGGCCTTAGTCAAGGTCATAAGAGCATGGGGCAAAAATCCACATCGGGAGTTTCATAAGTACTGAAACTTGCTAGATTTGCATACCATTTGGAGTGTGATGATTCTGGTAGGATTCCTTCGGTTTTATCACGCGATGATATTTGGATCCCGATCCTACTGTGAGTATATGCTACTCCTCGGGAAAACTCTCACTTAACGATCAATGCTATAAACCTAGTAGGTGCCTAGAAAGGTGTTAGCGGGGCTACGCCCACAGGGAAAAGAGGTTACTTAATTAAGGAACTTCGCGAAAGCGTTGGAAAACCTCCCTCGAAGTACCGACACTGGCCTGGCTGAACGGTTAAGCAAGTATTGTACGGTGAGAATGATCCCGGCTAATCCTTTTCTTTACGGTTTGAGAAGGGATTCGAGAGACAGTGGGAGCCATCCAGTTTAGACAAACTAAAAACCACTCTAAACTTGCAAGAGCATCATGCTAAAGTGTTTCTTTTCTCTCTCCTAATTGCAGCGACCATTCAAGATGACCGGACTTAAGTTACTATTAGATAAAAACATATTGACAGGGCCAAACTACAAAGATTGGCTCAGGAATGTCAAGATGGCTATCACTTATGACAAGCTGGGGTATATACTTACCACCAAAGCTCCCCCTGTCCCAGGTCCCACCTCCAGCGTCGCGGATGTTGAAATCCGTAAGACATGGGAGATAGATTGCGCGAGGGCCAGATGCCTCGTACTAGCCTCGATGGACAACGACCATCAGAGGAGGCACGAGAATATGGACCTAGAGTCCATATTTCTCCATACAAAAGAACTGTATGGAGAGCAGTCTCGTATCGCTAGATACGAAGTGTCGAAGAAGCTCTTTTCGGCAAGGTTGGCCGTCGGATCATCGGTAGCGGACCACGTGCTTAAGATGATCGGCTACATAGAGGAGCTCGCGGACCTTGGGACCACGTTGGAGAATGAACTCTATACCGATTTGATTCTCCAGTCCCTTCCTTCCACTTACGCCCAGTTCATTCTTAACTTCAACATGCAAGGAAAGGAGGTTGAACTTGCCGAACTTCTGAACATGTTGAGGACTGCTGAGGGCACCCTACAGAAGGGTAGGGAGACATCCACTTTGTTTGTAGGAGGATCTTCCTCTTCTAGGTCCAGGGCGAAAGCCAAGGGCAAGAAGAAGAAAGCCCCCGCCAAACCAAGACGCGGTGTCGGTAAAGTGGATACGAAGGGAAAGGGTAAAGCAACAAAGGTAGCGGGGAAGCTGGTGGGGAAGGAAGAATGCTTCTATTGTCACAAAAGTGGTCACTGGAAACAAGATTGCAAGGCTTGGAAAGCCAGAACACAGGATTTGAAGCGAGTTGCAGCTTCAGCTTCAGGTGTGTATGTTATTGAAAATTGTCTATCAATAAACTCTACTTCCTGGGTATTGGATACCGGATCAGGATCTCATATCTGTAATTCTTTGCAGGCGTTGAGAAAGCGTAGAGTTTTGAAGGCAGGTGACATGACCCTCAGAGTTGCGAACGGTGCTAGCATGGATGCAGAGGCCGTGGGGGAATATCACCTGGGATTATCTGATGGACACTTTTTGGTTTTGCGTAGTTGTTATTATGTACCAAATGCAACCTGTAATATCATTTCTGTATCTTTATTATCTAAAGAAGGTTATGAATTTGCATTTGTAAGCAATGTAGTGAACATTCACCTTAATCAAGTTTTGATTGGGTCAGGTACATTAAACAACGGTATTTACGTTTTAAACCAACCACAGGTTTTCAATATCCAGAATACACACAAAAGAAAGTCTCCAGATATTAATCAGGCTTTCTTATGGCATTGTAGACTGGGTCACATCAATGAGACACGGTTGACTAAGTTACATAAAGAAGGATACTTGGATCCGTTCGAGTATTAGTCTTATGCCACTTATGAATCTTGTCTCATGGGAAAGATGACAAAGGCTCCGTTCACTGGACACGGAGAAAGAGCGAGCGAGCTCTTGGGACTCGTACACAGCGACGTGTGCGGTCCAATGTCTACACATGCGCGAAGCGGTTACTCTTACTTCATTACTTTTACGGATGATTTTTCAAGGTACGGTTATGTCTTCTTAATGAAACATAAGTCCGAGGCCTTTGAAAAGTTCCAGGAATATAAGAGTGAAGTGGAGAAACAAACCGGCAAAAGTATCAAGATCCTAAGATCGGATCGAGGAGGAGAATACTTAAGTGCCGAATTCCTGAATTACTTAAAAGAGAATGGAATTCTCTCTCAGCTTACTCCTCCATACACTCCGCAACACAACGGTGTATCGGAGAGACGGAACCGAACCCTATTGGATATGGTACGGTCCATGATGAGTAAGGCTGAGTTACCGCGATCTTTCTGGGGCTATGCACTGGAAACAGCTGCACATCTCTTGAACCAAGTTCCTACTAAAACAGTGCCTACCACACCATATCAGATGTGGAGTGGGAAGAAACCCTGTCTTAAATCCTTTAAGACATGGGGATGTCCAGCTTTTGTAAAAAAGCAGCATGCGGACAAGCTCGAGGCACGCTCAGTACAGTGCAAGTTTGTGGGATACCCAAAGAACTCCAAGGGGTATCTCTTCTATTACGCAGAGGAGCAAAAAGTCCTTGTTTCTCGTCATGCCCGCTTCTTGGAAACTGAGTTTTTAGAAAATCAGATAAGCGGGAGCGCAGTAGAACTGGAAGAAATTCCAGAACCACAAACCATTACTGAAAGCTTAGAGGAACCAGCAGGTTCGAAAGAACAGGACATTCCTATGCCACTCCGCAGGAGTAGTAGGCAGTCTCATCCGCCCGAGAGATACTACGGTTTTCTCATTGACGGGGATAGAGAAGACTGCATCCTGGATTGTGATGAACCTACTAGCTTCCAGCAAGCCATTCAGAGCGTCGACTCGGTAAAATGGCTGGATGCAATGCGGACCGAGATGGAGTCCATGTACACCAACAAAGTATGGACGTTGGACATTGCTCCAGACGGGGTAAAACCCGTAGGATGCAAGTGGATCTTCAAAAGGAAGATTGGTGTAGATGGACAGGTTGAGACCTATAAAGCTAGACTGGTAGCAAAGGGTTTTCGTCAGCGACCTGGTTTGGACTATGACGAAACCTTTTCTCCAGTAGCTATGCTGAAATCCATTCGGATCCTTCTTGCCATTGCTGCTTTCCACGATTATGAGATTTGGCAGATGGACGTAAAGACAGCTTTTCTAAATGGTCATTTAGAAGAGTGTGTCTATATGGATCAGCCAGAGGGTTTCATTCAGGGTGGGAGCAGCGGAAAGGTGTGCAAGTTGCTCAAGTCCATTTATGGACTCAAGCAGGCATCGCGGAGTTGGAACATCTGTTTTGATGAGACGGTCAAAGAATTTGGCTTTATCAAAAATCCAGATGAACCATGCATCTATTGTAGATTTGTAGCGAGAACTGTAGTATTCCTCGTTTTATACGTGGATGACATTCTCTTAATAGGAAATGACATTCCTATGCTACAATCTGTCAAGGGGTTCTTGTCACACAGGTTCTCCATGAAAGACCTGGGTGATGCCTCCTACATTCTGGGTATCCGGATCTACCGTGACAGATCCAAGAGGATATTAGGACTCTCGCAGTCCAGGTACATCGACACCATACTGAAGAGATTCAGTATGGAAGATTCCAAGCGCGGTAATCTACCGGCTTGTCACGGGATCACCCTCTCAAAAGAGATGTCTCCCAAGACTGATTTGGAGAGGGATCGCATGTCTATTATACCCTACGCTTCTGCGGTAGGCTCTATAATGTATGCGATGTTGTGTACCAGACCGGATGTGGCTTATGCACTGAGTGTGGTAAGCAGGTATCAGTCAAACCCTGGGGAGAAACATTGGATAGCAGTAAAGAACATTCTCAAGTACCTGAGAAGGACTAAGGAGATGTTCTTGGTGTATGGCGGAAAAGACCTGCAGATTGAGGCCTTTGCTGACTCCAGCTTCCAGAGTGACAAGGATGATTCCAAGTCCATGTCGGGTTTTGTCTTTACCCTCAATGGAGGGGCGGTGTGTTGGAAGAGCTCCAAACAGGAAACCGTTGCTGACTCGACTATGGAAGCGGAATACATCGCTGCATCTGATGCCGCAAAAGAAGCTGTCTGGATGAGGAAGTTCTTGAAAGAACTTCAGGTGGTTCCGTCCATTGTTGACCCAATACCTCTATATTGCGACAACAACGGGGCTATAGCTTTAGCGAAGGAACCCAGGTCCCATCAGAAATCCAGACACATCTTAAGGCGGTATCACCTGATCAGGGAGATCGTGGATCGCCAGGAGATCGAGGTCCGGAGAGTTGCATCAGAGGATAACACTGCAGATCCACTCACAAAGGCCCTACCCCAGACTCAGTTCGAGCGGCTGATCGAGATGATAGGTCTTCGATACGCCAGTACATGGCCTTAGTGCAAGTGGGAGATTGTTAGTGTATATGCCCTAGAGGCCATTACTGTATCATACTAGTTTGTATATTACTTAATGGAAGCTTGGGATATTCACAGTTGTATATACAATCTTGCTCGAAATGGTAGTATGCTACTTGGTTTGTCTCTGCTTTAATATGTGCATGTGTTTCTTTTAGCATATTGCTGGTATACATATTAGTAGAGCCCTTAGGATCTTTGCTTGATTACCAGCGTTGTGATGGCGCTCGCACTCGTGGGAGCTGGGTAATCTATAAGCACATCCTTATACAGGTCCCTGGTCGTTGGACTATCGAGACAGGGCATCGATACTCCGGAGTAGACTAGCGTATGCGCTTCTCATCCCAGTGTGGGAGACGGTCTGTCCCACAGCCGTTAGTACGTCGTACTTGGGATAGTATGCGGGTGCTCGTTAGGTTACGAGTACACTGGACAGGACTCGTCGGGAACTGTTGGTTGGTAATATACCTATCGTCAGTTATCAGTTCCCAGGTGACATGAGTACAGCTTAGTCCGCTGACTTGACACTGTCACTTCGCCTCGAGTGTGTTCCCACTGCACTTTGATTACTACCCTACCACGGTTCAAAGGAGCTGTGCAAACATGTAGTTTTTGGGTGCAGTCCCGAAGCACTTGGAGGCAGTGACGGTTAGACAGGATTCGTCTCTCCCGGTATTGGGGGTTGACATCGCGCTGTGTCTAGGAGAGCCATTACACGAGTAGTCCCTGGCCAGGGCAAGCGAGATATACTGGTAGGTTTCCAGTGTTATCTCAGGGTGTTCTGGGCTACACTCCGACACGACTTGTACCGCTATTAGGGGACTGACGTTCACCGCCCCCCTAGGCCCGCCATGCGATGTATCAGACGAACAGACCGGACTGTACGGAGATTGTCACATACAGGCTCAGTAGGAGTGCAGATGGGGTTCACCTCGTCAGTCTTCTTATCGACATCTACCTGGGGACCGTTACGTACAGCTAGTGCCGCTTGCGGTCTGTGGTTAAACCCACTGCCAGCGTAGTGTCGAGTCTTTAGAGTCCCACACAGAGAGCTATTCGCCTTTAGGCAAAATGAGTAGAGGTCGCATGGTTTTGCGACAGGGTTCGTTCACATTCGCGCACTTGTGCACGTTTGCTGTCCGGACAGTTTATACTAGCGGGCTTTGGTTTAAGCCGGATCCTAGTATATGTTTTGAGATTGGTTTTTCTCATTGTGTTCGTGTTCCTCGGATCACGAATGCGGGTGCGTATGCACAGTTGCTTGAGATTGAGGGAGAGGACCTTGATTAGGGTTAATGGCTATTGTCATTTTATTAACCCTAATATTTATGTGTGTGTTATTGTTAATTAGTAATTAGTTTGATAATTATCCATGGTTGTGGTTATTGACCTTTTGACTTCTTTGACTTGTTGACCAAGGTTGACACTTTGACCATCATAATTTCTTTTGGAAGATGCTTTTTGATCTTTGCAATTTGAAATGATAATGGTCATGTCATGATTTACCATGATAATTATCTAGCTAATTATTCAATTAAATTAATTCACACATATTAGTGAGAAGAGCTCTATTATTTTCTCATTCTCTCATATCATTTTCTCTCTCTTGCTCATCCTCTCCCTCAAGCTCTCTCCCTCTCATGTGTTGAGAAACAAGAAGCTTGAGAAAAACCTTCACTTGATCCTCTCTACTCTCTTCTAGGGTTCAAGTCTTAGCATTTCTTGCACTCTAGTTACTCCTAGCTAAAGGTGGTGGCTTTCAAGTGGATCTTTCTTTGACGGGAGAAGACAAGCAAGGTGAACTCTTTCTACCATTCCTAGGAGCAAGGAGAGAAGGACTAAAGACCAAAGGTATAACCTTTCATCACTTAGCTACTTTGTAGTTAGGGTTAGCAAGTTTTCGTTTAGCAAAGATCCTCACAAGCAAAGTCCATGTTGCCTAAGTCATTAAAAATCCGTTTTTTATTATGTTTTCCGCCTCCCGTAAGCACCGGGATGGGCAACACGGACTTACAGTTTTTCCTTTTTCTTTTAACCAAAATAAATAGATAAATAAATAAGTGAAATGAAACCATAACCATTCACTAAACATGGTTTAAGTCTTACACAAACCCAAGTTTACATGTATCATCAAACATGATACAAACAAGTGCACAAAAATATATCACATATACAACTTGTGCATTTCAAGTGAGAAAGTCAATCTTGAGTGAACCAATACTAGTTAATGTAAAGTAATATCTCAAATATATAATTATACATTAAATCATTAAATCAACACTTGATTTAACGATCCGGTCATATCGCATATAACCGACTAATATCCAATGTATCGACTTATCGAATCAATCCTTGATTCGATAACTAGGTTATATCGCATACAACCAATCGATACATTCATCGCGAGAATAGAATACGGTATCACATACACGTATTATTCTTGGTCCCGCACATATCTCATATGCGCTCCTTTTTCGTTTCGCTTGAGCCAGGAAACCTCTGTGTAGGATTCTAAAGACTCGTCAATACGCCGGCAGCAGGTGATGATCATATCAAACACCCACAAGCCGCAAGCGGACTGCTAAACGTAACGGCCACCCGGGTATTGTGCGATCAGAAGATCGACGAGCAAGCCCGCTCATACTCCTGTCAATCCAACCAGTAACACTTACCGTACAGTCCGGTCTGTTCGTCTGATATGTCGCATATCTCGCCTAGGGGTGGTAAACGTCAGACCCCAGTAGCTCGATAAGTCATGCCGATGTAAGGTCCATAACAAGCACGAAACTACTGATAACACTTACCAGTAAATCAGTGCAACCCTGGCCAGGGATTTCCAGTTATGGCCAGTTGAGCATAGCACAACATCAACCCCCAATACCGGGAGAGACGAATCCCCTCTTATCACTCATTGCCTCCATGTGAATCGAGACTGTACCAAAAAACCACCCGCTTGCACGACTCAGTAGAGCCATGGTAGGGTGGAAATCAAAGCACAGTGGGAGACACACAAGACTCTATGACGATCTCGGGTCAATAGACTAAGCTGTACCAGTGTCACCAGAGAACTGCCATCGGACGTGAGGTATAATACCATCTGGGAGTTCTCGGCGAGTCCGTTCAGTGTACCCAGTCATCACTGAGCACCCGCATACCATCTCTGATGTCAAACACCAATGGATATAGTATCATCCATCGCCCATCACATGGGTCGAGAAGATATACGCTAGTCTACTCTGGAATATCGATGCCCCGTCTCGATATTCCTACGACTAGGAACATTGAAGGATGTACTCATTGACTACCCAGGCCCCACTAGTATGATCTTCATCATAGTCCTGGAAGTCGAGTACACATCCTAAGGGCTTTATCAACATGTAACAGAGAGACAGAAAGTATACATGTTAAGATAAAGAGCAACCAGATAGCGTACTATCATGTCGAGCAAGAAAGTCCTACCTATATATGTCGCAGCATCCACTACAATATACATCCAATGTACAGTAATGGCCTCTAGGGCATACATATAACTAACAATCTCCCACTTGCACTAGGGCCATCTGTAGCAGTGGTTGCAGTATCTAATACTCAACCATCCCATAAAAGTCTCTCTCTGGGAAAAAGCCTTTGTGAGTGGATCCGCTGTGTTGTCTTATGAGTCTACTCTCCTAATCTCGATCACCCTGGAGATCAACTATCTCCATGATCAGGTGATACTGCCTCAGAATATGTCTGGGTCACTGATGGGATCGAGGTTCCTGGGCCAAAGCCACACTTCCATTGTCACACAATGGTAGGAACCTAGTTCATCTCATGAACCAATATACACCCAAACTTCCTCTTTGGTAGTATTTTTAATAGCGATGTTACCAGCCTTTATCGTCTAGTTTGCCACGGTATCTAGCTTGGAACTCTTCCAACATACTGTCCCTCTACTGAGGGTAAATACAATGCCTGCGACTGACATTCAGTCGTCTTTATCACTCTGGAACCTTTCCAGTGATTCTCCACAGGATCAACCGATACCATCTCACTACAACTAGTGAGAACCCTAACATCCCTTTAGATCTATCTCATAGATCCAAATGCCAGGATTTAGGAGGTATCACCTTTATCCTATTTGGAGAATCCTTGTGATAAGAGGAGATTGACCGTGCGTAGCATAGGAAACTCTTTTCTTATCAAGAGTATGTTGTCCACGTACAATACGGGGATGACCACCTTACTCTCTACTACCTTTTTGTATATACAAGGTTCGTCTACCATTTTCATGAAGTCAAAATCTTTGACTACTACATCAAAACAGACGTTCCAACTCCGCGATGCCTGCTTTATCCTGTAAAGCAACTTGTACACGTTTCCGCTGCTCCCACTGTTTACGAAGCCCTCTGGCTGTGTTCTTATAGACGTTCTCTTCTAAATCAGTATTTAGAAAAGCAGTCATGGCACCCAACAACCAGATATCGTAGTCATGGTATGTAGCAATGTTAAGTAGGATCCGGATGGACTTAAGCATAGTCACTTGGAAAAGGTTTCCTCATTATCCACACCTGGTCGATGACGAAAAGCCTTCAACCAGTCTAGCTTTGAAAATCTCAACTTTTCCATCTACACCAAGTAATCTTCCTAAGATATACTTGCTCCTGATGGGAATTTAACCCTTCAGATATAGCATCCAAAGTCCATACTTTGTTGGTGTACATGGATTCCATCTCAGATCGCTAAGCATCCAGCCATTCTTACAGAGTCCCTACTCTCGATGACCTACTCGAATCTAGTTGGGTCATCATCTCATGATGCAATCCTCGCTCCTACTGTCATCGAGAAACTGAAGTATCTCTCAGGAAGGTGAGGAACCCTACCAGATCGGCGGAGAGGCTGAGGTTCGTCGGGGACTATTGAATCCTTTGGTTCTGTCAAATCATCAGCTGCAGTTTTGTATAGCTGGAACCTTTCCAAATCTACAGAACTGACCTTGCCTCGATCTTGTCCGGATTTTGCTTTTGACATAGGCCGGACAATCCCAAATCTTAACTTACTTAAGAGATAGGCTCTTCTCATACCATATCTTATATGGAGTGGTAGGCACCGATTTGATTCGAACCCAATTCAATTGGTATGCAGCTTCTCAAGTGCATAACCCCCTTAAAAAGAAACAGGTAACTCAGTGATACTCATCATAGAGCACACCATATCATATAAGGTGCTATTGCTCCGTCCTGATACACCGTTGTGCTGTGGTGTATTCAGAGGAGTAATACTGAGAGAGAATCTCATTCTCCTTTAGAATAATCCAGGAATTCTATGCACAAGTATTCTCCTCCCTGATCTTATCATTGGACATAATACTTATACCCGGTTTTTGGTTCTCTATTTCTAACTTATATTCTGTGAATATCTCAAAAGGTTCGGACTTGTGTTTCAACAGGAATATATGTCTGAATCTTGAGAGATTATCAGAGAATGTAATGAAATACAAAGAACCGGTCTTGGCATGTGTAGAAAGGGGACCTTACATACATCATCATGTATCAATCCCAAGGGTTTACTAACTCTTTCTCTGTTTATAATAAACAGAGCTATGGTCATCTAATCTTTGTGACAGGACTGGCAAGTTCACAAGATGTAAATTCAAACTGATTTAAATATCCATCTAGAATGTAACTTAAGCTAGTCGGGTCACATTGATATGACCTAGTCTACAATGCCTCAAGAAGGATTCGTTCATTTCTGAACTCTTCCTCTTGTGTGTGTTCTGTATATTAGGAACTGTAGTTTGATTTAGAACATCAATGCTTTTAGATAACGTGCCTGAACCGATCAACTCTTGATATAGGAAATGTTCAAAACATTATCCAACAATACAAAATTATATCCTTCTTTACTAATAAAGAGACTGATATGATTTTGTATATCAGGTTCGGTATCTAATAACATTCGTTCAGAATCAATGTACTGATCATACAGGGTGACAGTGACCAACAGACTTGGCTGCAATACTTGCCCCGTTTTCTGTCTCATGAAACTTATCACCCGTTCTCAGTTTTTCTACCTTTCGGTAGCCCTATGTAACAGGTTACATATCTGGGATCCCGATCCGGTATCAGATACCCAGGATGCAGAGGATACTGAGAAATAGTTCTGTATAATGAACACACCCGAAGGAGATGCATCATATGCACTTTCTTCGTTTGGGCGGCATGGGAATTCTGGTATTCCCCTATTTCCTACTCTGTCTTATAACAATTATAAGTTGGAGCGGGACCAACGTTCCCCAGCACAGTATAACAAGCGGGTTCGGTCAATAATCCGTATTATTATCTTGATTAAGTCGTGATATGGTCGCTACCTGGAGAGAGAGAGAAGAAAACACTCTGCATGCGCTCTTGCAAGATTAGATTGGTTATTTATTTTATCTAATCAGGATGGCTCCCACTGTTTTTATCAAATCTTCCTTCAAACCCTAAAAGGAAAGACTAGCCGGGATTAATTACACTCTACAAGTTCGCCAATATTTCAGCCAGGCCAGTGTCGGTACTTTGAGGGAGGTTCCCCGTGCTTTCGCGCGGACCTAATTACAGTAAAGCTCGTTTTCCCAGAGACGTAACCCCGTTGACACCTTTCTAGACACCTACTTGATCGGCTAATTGTAAAGTGCAAAACTCTCCCAGGAGTAACAATTACTCGCAGTGGGTATCGGGATCCAACTATCACATAGATGGTATGCAATCTCATTGCAAATTTCAACACTTGAAACTCCCGATAATGGTTTTTACCCCTAGCACCTATGACCTTAACTATGGTCAACAAATCATAAGCACTAGTCAAGTTCTACTCGTCATTTCGTGATTAATCAGACCTACCCACATGACCCTTAACTAAGGTCAACAAAGTCACGCGGCTGTCCTAACTAATCGCATCATATGCGGTGTAGGAAGACATCACTTAGCTACCGTATACTGTGCCTTGACTATGGTCAACAAACACAGCACGAATACTAAGTACTCTACTTCCTAAAATGACGGAGGGTTGCGAATGGTTTTTATGAAAACCTTTAACGCTTTGAACTTGATCTCGTTGCGGAATCAAATGGTTTTTAAATGGAGTGTTTTTTAGGCTTTTCTAGTTTTGCTAAAGGGGTCACTCCCGGTGAAGGGATCATCGGCCCTTTCCTCGTCGAATGAGGTGCGGGATATATCATATATATCACTGTGCAAAGCAGAAACTATAGAAGCAATCAAAAGGCAAACCGAGTATGTAGCATCTTCCAGTTATTGCTAAAGGAGTCACTCCCGGTGAAGGGATCTCGGTCCTTTCCTTATCGAATAAGGTGCAGGATGTTCTATAAGGAACACCGCGATGCAAAGCAAGAACTGTAGCTAACTGTTTTATTTTTGAAATTCGATTCCACAACATATTTTAGGTTTATTTTCTTTCATTAATCTCATTAATGAATATCCCATCATTTAAGTCCACCTAAACATCACAGATAAATATAACGTACGCTTATGCCATCCGCATTCGCCTCGATGTCCCGTCTACACCGTTAGGTTAGGTAACTAACGGCAGAGCGAGGCAGAGCTAGCGCGGGTGTAAAACATAAACAACGTCTATATAATATATCATATATACTATATACTATATCTATCTGAACATATCACATGATCACATCACAGATAACGCAGCAGAAAATATCATATGAAATATTGGATATACTAGGACGTCCGTGTTTTTAATACGAGCCAGTATAAAACACGGATTCCACGGTCGTGATGAATAGCCAATCCCACACCCCTAGACCCCTACGAGAGCGGCAAGCAACCCTACCAATTCTTGGGTTAGGAGGCCCGAACTCGACTCCTCGAGATGGTCTCCCACTAGACCCTAGAACCCGGTTACTTGTGCTCCCCTCCTTGGGTCTATCCTAATGCGGAAAAGTAAATAATATACATCAACGGTGACATCTTCCGCAACCTGGAAGTGCCCCAATAAAAGAATATTACGTACAAGTTTTTACATGAATGAAAATGAAAAACACTTATCTCACATAAAAAAAACCCGGCTATTCAAACACGACGATCTAATATAATATATCCAGCAACACATAACATCACATGTCATCAACATAAGTAAACATGCGTATCCCAATTGTCGTTGACATATAGCAACGAAACCGGCGATATCATATATTACACTTATGGTCACAGAAAAGAAAGTGTAAAACTACAACAGTTGGAATCAGCAAACACTTTAGACATCGCATGCCTAATCAAATGAATTCCTTAGACATCGCATGCCTAACAATTATAAACCCCGCATTTTAGTCTCAATATCGAAAACACTTTTCAATATAAAGTCGGGCAATTCAACAAGATTCCGGGCATCCAGAACGAATGCTCGTTGCAAACTTTAGTGGACGGCCGCACCCCCGATACCGTCGACGAAGTGCACTAAGGCGGAACACCGCTGCCGCAAGCATCCGAACGGATGCTTTCGGCGACGCGGTTCTCCTACAGTCACTTGGTCGGGGCTATGGGGTGAGGCTGTCTATTAAGTTTACCCGGCGAGTATCCGCATACGCTACCCGATTGCGATGGAATTTTGATCACATTAAAATTCCGTGGCAACCGATCAAGTGAGACTAAAGTGCTATGTTTATAATATCCAAATCAGTTATCTCATAACAACTTGTGGATTCCAAGTATTGTATCACATTCCGGATAAAAATGTTAAACTTTCCGATCGAACAATCGAACACCCAAGTTTTCCCGAAACAGCTCAACACATGAAATAAGTTTTAAAACATTCACTTCATGCCTCAGTACCAACGGTCCAGCCGTAGAAGGGTCAAGCCAACGCCTCACATGTGGCACGCCATACTGCCCCAAACCCTAAGGTTCAAAGGGCAGTTCAAGACGGTCACATAATCGAGTTAAGGTTTGTTGTCTTCTAGAGGGACCATCGCGTTACTTGCACTACTTAGAACGTCATTAAACTACGAAAAAATCCAACAATTGGAAATTTCCCGGCAGGGGAAAAAGTGGATATTTATATTCGGTCGAACTTTTTAACATATTCTAAAATTACCCGGAAAAACACATAGACGAAGTTAAAGATTCCGATCAAAATGTCGAACTCCCAATACAACCCAGAAAACTCAACACTTGAGTATACATTAAAAATTCCCAGAAAACTCAGCAATGAAAGAAAGAAGTTACTGTGCAAAAATTAAAAGCTGATGTCATCATATTGTCACGGAACCGCCGCAGAAGCCAAGCTTCTGCCGCGCTTCCTCCGCGCTTTGGGCGTATCACTTTGTCGTTTTGCACTGTAATTCTTAGAACTTCCTGCTGAATTTTTTAAGCATTTTTAATCAGGAAAAAACCCAGTTTTGAAAAAAAGTACAGAGAGGGGTATTCGGTTAGGGTTTCGAGTTCGAACGGACTTCTAGCTTCGTCTACTCATCGTCTAAGGCTCTAGCTAGGCTCTGATACCACTGTAGGGTTTCTAGGCACACCCATGAGGTTCTACAAGTGATCAAAGATGGCCAATTCAAAGTTTTTCTATGTGCCAAGTGACCCTAAGCAAGATCGTAACTAGAGGATAGGCGAAAACTATGCAAGTTAATAACTTTAACTAAAAGGGAAGTGACTACAACCATTGTAGATCCGGTCCTGCACTTCCTTAGCTCCGTGACGATGTCCCCTCACTGCGATCATCGGATTCCGGACTCTAGCGTCGGCTTCATCGGAGAAATGGACGGGCTAGGTCGTCGACTTCGATGCCGAAGATGATCTACGTCGAGGCAACTCAAGATCAAGCTCCAACTTCACCAAGTCATGAAACTTGTGAAGAAAACACCCTATACTACATGGCAAGTGATAGAGCATGAAGAAATAGGAAGTGGGTTTACTTTAGATTTGGATTTCTCACTCTTTTTCTCATGTTGCCATTAATGGTAGCAAGCTTTCTTCTTGTTGAAGAAGAAGAAGAAGAAGAAAAAGAATATGATAAGTATTTTGAAAATAGAAAATAAAATGATACTTATCATATTTTCAACCATGGTTTAGTGTAGAGAACTAACTAGGGTTTAGTTGAATGGTTAGGGTTAGGAGATGAAGACAAAAATGGTCACTTAGCCAAAGATGCATGAAGCATCAAGAAGCTTCTTGTATGAAAGCAACCATTTTGTTTTTCCTTTTTCCTTTAACCAAAATAAATAGATAAATAAATAAGTGAAATGAAACCCTAACCATTCACTAAACATGGTTTAAGTCTTACACAAACCCAAGTTTGCATGTATCATCAAACATGATACAAACAAGTGCACAAAAATATATCACATATACAACTTATGCATTTCAAGTGAGAAAGTCAAGCTTGAGTGAACCAATACTAGTTAATGTAAAGTAATATATCAAAAATATAATTATTCATTAAATCATTAAATCAACACTTGATTTAACGATCCGGTCATATCGCATATAACCGACTAATATCCAATGTATCGACTTATCGAATCAATCCTTCGATAACTAGGTTATATCGCAAACAACCAATCGATACATTCATCGCGAGAATAGAATACGGTATCACATAAACGTATTATTCTTGGTCTCGCACATATCTCATATGCGCTCCTATTTCGTTTCGCTTGAGCCAAGAAACCTCTGTGTAGGACTCTAAAGACTCGTCAATACGCCGGCAGCAGGTGATGATCATATCAAACACCCACAAGCCGCAAGCGGTCTGCTAAACGTAACGGCCACCTGGGTATTGAGCGATCAGAAGATCGACGAGCAAGCCCGCTCACACTCCTGTGAATCCAACCAGTAACACTTACCGTACAGTCCGGTCTGTTCGTCTGATATGTCGCATATCTCGCTCAGGGGTGGTAAACGTCAGACCCCAGTAGCTCGATAAGTCATGCCGATGTAAGGTCCATAACAAGCACGAAACTACTGATAACACTTACCAGTAAATCAGTGCAACCCTGGCCACGATTTCCAGTTATGGCCAGTCGAGCATAGTACAACATCAACCCCCAATACCGGGAGAGACGAATCCCCTCCTATCGCTCATTGCCTCCATGTGAATCGGGACTGTACCCAAAAACCACCCGTTTGCACGACTCAGTAGAGCCGTGGTAGGGTGGAAATCAAAGCACAGTGGGAGACACACAAGACTCTATGACGATCTCGGGTCAACAGACTAAGCTGTACCAGTGTCACCAGAGAACTGCCATCTGACGTGAGGTATAATACCATCTGGGAGTTCTCGGCGAGTCCGTTCAGTGTACCCAGTCATCACTGAGCACCCGCATACCATCTCTGATGTCAAACACCAATGGATATAGGATCATCCATCGCCCATCACATGGGTCGAGAAGATATATGCTAGTCTACTCTGGAATATCGATGCCCCGTCTCGATATTCCCACGACTAGGAACATTGAAGGATGTACTCATGGACTACCCAGGCCCCACTAGTATGATCTACATCATAGTCCTGGAAGTCGAGTACACATCCTAAGGGCTTTATCAACATGTAATAGATAGACAGAAAGTATACATGTTAAGATAAAGAGCAACCAAATAGCGTACTATCATGTCGAGCAAGAAAGTCCTACCTATATATGTCCCAGCATCCACTACAATATACATCCAATGTACAGTAATGGCCTCTAGGGCATACATATAACTAACAGAAACAAGTTTCTTTGAGTTCGTATGTAACTATACGATGGTCATATCAAATAAATGTGGATCTTTGTAGTGATACGGAATGTTCCGGAGAAATTTAAAGGGTATGAATAAGAGCGGCTAAGATTTATGCGACTAACTGATAGTCCAAAAGCCAAAGTTTTTAAGAAGGTTCGATTAATTTGGTTCATGAGTTTTAGTAAAGAGTTAGGCCATGGTCGCTGCCGTAGAGAGAGAGAGAAAAGAAACACTCAGCGTGCACTCTAACCTAGATCAGAATGGTTAATCTCTTTATCTAATCAGGATGTCTCCCACTGTTTCCTCGAATTCTCCTTCAAACCCAAAAGGAGAATTAGTTAGGATCATCTAAAATCACCCGAGGAGTAACACCTACTCATCAGTGGGAATCGGGATCCAACTATCATCGCATGATAACTTGATGGAAACCACTCAAGTTATCACACTCCAGAAGGTATGCGCATTCCTGGAAAGTTCCCTATATGTTTGAAACTCCTGATGTGATTTTTGCCCAAAGCGGCTTATGACCTTGACAGAGGTCAACATATCATAAGTCGCAAGTCAAGTTCAATCTGTCATTTTCCTGGATTAACTTAGACCCACCCGCACAAGGCCTTGACAGAGATCAACATAACCGTGTGACTGTCCTAAATAATTGCATATCAATGCAACAAACAAACATTACCCAGCTACCAAGCACTGTGCCTTGACAGAGGTCAACATACATAGCATGAATACTAAGTAATACCTTTAAGAAATGACGGAGGGCTACGACTGGTTTTTGGCGAAAAACTTTTAACGTAATGAACTTGATCTCGTTGAAGGAATCCAAGTGGTTTTACAAATATATAGTGGCGAAAACTTTTGCTAAAGAGGTCACTCCCTATGAAGGGATCTTGGCTCTTTCCTCATCGAATGAGTTGCGGGATATTCCAAACCGAATACCACGATCCAAAGAAAAAGAATTGACTATAGTGAAGTTATTACGAGGACACAAACTTTTGCTCAAGAGGTCACTCCCGGTGAAGGGATCTCAGCTCTTGCCTCGTCGAATGAGGTGCTGGATATTCATAACCAAATACCACTGTGCAAAGCAAAAGAGAACGTCTGTAATGTCTGTTTTTCAAAAACTTGGTTCCAACAACATCAAATAGGTTTGTTTTATCCTTGCATTGATCAGAATCAACGCAGTCCCATCAATTAAACATATCATACCAGATAAAGGAACGAAAATAAAATGTACGTATATGCCATCCGTATTTGCCACTGGACCCCGGCATCACCCGTTAGGTTACTTAACTAACGACAGAGCGGGGGCTGGACTAGCGCGGGTGCAAAACATATACAACATCAACCAGTATATATATAAATATATATAACAATCATCCCAAGCATGATATAAAGCAACATCTCAGAATCTCAGCCAAGCAACACAGAGTGGTGGATAATCCTGGAGCCTCAGGTTTCACTTGAGCCGCAAATGAGACCCGACGTTCCCTGTCCTGTGGATAGCCTATGCAATGAAAACCTAGACCCCTACGAGTGCAGTAAGTTACCCGCCAATCCCAGAAGTGAGGCAACTCTAATCAACAAAGTGAATGGGCCACCCAACACTTCACGGAATCCGGTAACTTAAGCACCCCACCTTGGGTCAAACTATACACCCTCTGAGTGCGGTAAATAGCCCGCCAATTCTAGAGTAAGGTCCTCTCCGTCTCAACGCCATGAGATGCGGACCCGTTGCCCTCTAAAACCCGGCTATTTGTGCACTCCATCGCGGGGTAACTAGTACAGAAAAGAAAATAATATGTACAAGGGTAATATCGACCTCAACTCGGTCGTGCCCCAAACCAATAATATATAAACTGGCAGAGATGGCAGTCCACATGTTGGACGCTCACCCCCGGAATATCAAATGTACAAATGAATCTAAACTGTACTACCATTGCACCACTGGCTATCCACTACGACGATCCAACAACAACCACAGCACAACACAGAACATCAACGTGAATGCCACGTTCGCAAACCCGTATAAAAGAACATATAACAATTAGACGAGTTGTACCGCTCTAATGACATTCACGGCCATAGATAGTAATGCATTACTGATAACCGCACACTTAAAATTTCGATCGACAAAACGTCCCAAATTGGCCCCAAATGCAATCCAGCACTCAAATAAATCTGGGCCAAAACCATATATCAAAAAAATCACAACTCCATGTAATAAAGTGCCATAAGAAGTTTTACCCATAATGTCCATAAGATGATCGTGGAACCGCCGCAAATAGGCTACTATTGCCACTGTTATGCGGCCATGTTAATGGTTCATGCGTTCAAATTTCTTGAATTTTCCTAAAAAAGCCTGCACGCATTTTTAAGACTCTTGAAATAATTTTTTGAACAGTTTAAAAAAAACGTCAGAAACATCAAAAATGAAATCATGATTTTGGAAACTTTTGTCGATCGATCTTTTAAGCACGTTAGAACTAGCTAGTTTAGGGTTTATGGGTTGGCTCTGATACCATGTTGTGTTACGCCAGCGCCCTGGTCATCAAACCGTGGCCGATTACGGAACAAAATTTTTATAAACTGGTGCTAACGGAACCCTATCCTACGGATCGACCATTAATCCTAGACTAGCAAACTTAAACTAAGAGTTAGGAAAGTTATACCGAATGAACCGTGTCCTTCGGTCTTTAACCTTTATCCCAAGCTCCTAGAGGCCTTCTTGATCAAGCTTGATCTCCGGTCTCCCTCCATCAAAAATGGTCCACCTGAGAGTCTATGAATCGAGCTCCAACCTCATGGCCGAGGTAACTAGGGTACCTAGATCGCTAAAGTAGCTAGCCTAGAAGAAGTAGAGAGTGATGAAGGATTAATTTGTCTCAAGACACCTTATGTTTCTCAACACATGAGACTTGAAGGGTGATGGTAGAAGAAGAAGCCATGAGAGGATGAGAGTGTGAAGCAAAGAAAACTCAAGTGAGGAAAATGGCTAAGTGTTGTGAGATATAAAGCATGCTAGCAACTCAAGAAAGCAACTCAAGAAAAAATATCCAAGAGTCCACAAATATCTCACAACACCTCAACAAATATCAAGCATCCAAGAATAGTGCATCATGAGTCACTATGTGAGTCATACCATAAGTCACCATAAAGCATGCCATCAATTAAAGCCAAAAAGATCTCATCCTCCACCTCAAATAACCATTTAAGCAAATGGTTATTAAACATAATGATGTGGCTCTTTTAGAAGTAACTTGTAATAATTACAAGAATACTCCTCATCCGTATATACATACCCTCATCCGTATTCTGAAGAATACGAATACAAAGAGACAAAAATAATCCAACAATATAATAATAGGATCCAGCTTAAACCAAAGCGTATTAGTATTATCCGTCCGAATCATGCTACGTGCACAAGTGCAAGTATATGATCGAATCCTGCCGTAAAACCGTACGGCCTTTATATCATTTCGTCCGAAGTAGGGAAACCCTCTATGTGGGACCCTAAAGACTCGTCAATACGCTAGCAGTAGGTTTAACCACAAGCACGTCAGCGGTACTAGTTGTACGTAACGGCTACCTAGGTATTGAGTGAAAGGGAGTCCGACGAGCAAACTCACCCTGAACCCCTACTGAGCCTGACAGTGACAATATCCATACAGTTTGGTCCATTCGTCTATGAGTATTGCATATTATTAGTGTATATGCCCTAGAGTCCATTACTGTATCATACTAGTTTGTATATTACTTGATGGAAGCTTGGGATATTCACAGTTGTATAGACAATCTTGCTCAAAATAGCAGTATGCTACTTGGTTTGTTTCTACTTTAATGTGTGCATGTGTTTCTTATAGCATATCGCCTTTACACATTAGTGGAGCCCTTAGGATCTTTGCTTGATTACCAGTGTTGTGATGACAGTCACACTCGTGGGGGCTGGGTAATCCATAAGCACATCCTTATGCAGGTCCCTAGACGTAGGACTATCGAGACAGGGCATCGATACTCCGGAGTAGACTAGCGTATGCGCTTCTCATCCCAGCTTGGGAGACGGTCTGTCCCACAGCCGTCAGTACGTCGTACTTGAGATAGTATGCGGGTGCTCGTTAGGTTACGAGTACACTGGACATGACTCGTCGAGAACAGTTGGTTGGTATTATACCTATTGTCAGTTATCAGTTCCCAGGTGACATGAGTACAGCTTAGTCCGTTGACTTGACACTGTCACTTCGCCTCGAGTGTGTTTCCACTGTTCTTAGATTGCTACCCTACCACGGCTCAGAGGAGTCGTGCAAATAGGTAGCAGTTGGGTGCAGTCCCGAAGCACTTGGAGGCAGTGACGGTTAAACAGGATTCGTCTCTCTCGATAATTGGGGTTGATATCGCGCTGTGTCTAGGAGAGCCATTACACAAAGTCCCTGGCCAGGGAAAGCGAGATATACTGGTAGGTTTCCAGTGTTATCTCAGGGTGTTCTGGGCTACACTCCGACACGTATTGTACCGCTATTAGGGGACTGACGTTTACCGCCCCCCTAGGCCCGCCATGCGATACTCTTAGACAAACAGACCGGACTGTACGGAGACTGTCACATTCAGGCTCAGTAGGAGTTCAGATGGGTTTACCTCGTCAGTCTTCTTATCGGCATCTACTTGGGGACCGTTACGTACAGCTGGTACAGCTTGCGGTCTGTAGTTAAATCCACTGCCAGCGTAGTGTCGAGTCTTTAGAGTCCCACACAGAGGGTTATTCGCCTTTAGGCAAAACGAGTAGAGGTCGCATGGTTTTGCGACGGGGTTCGTTCACATCCGCGCACTTGTGCACGTTTAGTGTCCGGACAGCTTATACTAGAGGGCTTTGGTTTAAGCCAGATCCTAGTATATGTTTTGGGATTGGTTTTATCTCATTGTATTCGTGTTCCTCAGAACACGGATACGGGTGTGTATGCACAGTTGACTGAGGCAGAGGCAGAGGACTTTCATTAGGGTTGATGACCGTTGTCTTTTTCTTAACCCTAATGTTTATATATGAAATATGATTATTAATATTAATTAATTATAACTGTGTTATGGTTAGGGTTGTTGATCATTTGACTATGGTTGACTTGTTGACCTATGTTGACATATTGACCATCATCATTTCATATGAAAGATGCTATTTGATTCTTGCAAAAGTAATTAATGTGAAATGATAATGGTCATTTCAAGTTAACCATCACAATTATCTTTAGTTAATTATTTAATTATCATAATTAACATATATGTGAGTAGGTTGGCATTATCTTGTCATTCTATAATTCTCATTCTCTCTCATCCTCTTCCTCTCTCTCAAAGCTCTCCCCTCTCATGATTTGAGAACCATTAAGCTTTGAGATAAAACCTTCAAAATTACTCTTTACTCTTTCTAAGGTTCTAGGTTTAGCACACCAAGCACCTTAGTTACTTCTAGTTTGAGGTAGGAGCCAAAGGTAGAGGCCCTCGGGTGGATCTTTCTTCGGCAAGAGAAGGCGACGAGGACGACCCGTTCATCCCACTCCAAGGAGAAAGAAGAAAAGGACTTCAAGACTTAGGTATAACCCTTTAACCGAGTAGCTAACTCTTTTAGCTTGATTGTTAGTTTAAGTTTAGCAACGATCCTCCTTTAGTTAGTCCATGTTGCCTAGAGTTGTAAAAATCGAATTTTTATACCGTTTCCGCCTCCCCGTAAGCACCGGGGTGGGCAACGTGGACTTACATTGGTATCAGAGCCTAGCTAAACACAAACTAGCAAGTTAGCAAAGTATCTAGAATTTCGATCGGACAAAAAACCGCAAAACACCCCGTAAAATTCAAGTTTCTGCCGATTTTTATTTCTGCTCAAAAAATAATAAATCATGTACTAAAAATCGGCTCAGGCTTTTGTTAGAACAAGCAAGAAAAACGATCCAGTGAGTTGACCAACTCACCGCGGATCCGCGGCATGAGCTTGCTCCTGCCGCGGATCTGCGGCCGAGTTGACTCGGCCGTGGATCGTTTCTCCTGCAGTTTTCTTCTGCTGGTGTTTTGTGATTTTTGAGATGGTTTGTTTCTGCCCAGAATTTCCAGAGAATAAGTTTGCTTTTGGGGTGGTTACAAATCCGTATTTTGATCGATTTTCTGTAGACTTTGGCTAATGTGTTGTATCTGTGATGTGATATATGTATTGAACGTCTGCTAATCGCTATACGTCGATTAGTGGGGGTTATACATATCTGTGATCTGTAATGTTGATGGTTTATGTATATGAATTCGTTAGATTGTCGCGGATGAATAGCCGGAGGGTTGTGAGATGAGAGTTTTCTTATTCTTTCAATTCATGTAATATGTAAATTGTTGAAATATTATTTATATGGCCGCAAAACCGGGATGGGGTTGTAGCCGTCGTTGTATAATTTCTTTTACTGTTTTTGCTCCTAGGATAGACCCAAGGTGGGGTGCACAAACTACCGGGTATCTCGAAGTGCCGAGTGGCCTACTCACGGTGTTGAGGGAGGTTGCTTCGCTTCGGGTACTTGGAGGGTAGTTTGCCGCACCCGTAGGGGTCTAGGGTGGGTTTTGACTATTCATCGCGACCGTGTAATCCGCTCTTCGTTACAGGCTCGTACGAAATGCAGATTCCTAGTATATCCAATGTGTTCATCTATGATCTGGAATGGTTATCATTGCATGTGACGAATTTATATATCTATATATGATATCTATTTAGGCGTTGCTTATGTTTTGCATCCGCGCTAGTCCAGCCCCCGCTCTGTCGTTAGTTAAGTAACCTAACGGGTGATGACGGGACCCCGTGGCGAATGCGGATGGCATAAGCGTACGTCATATTTTCGTTATTTTCTGCAATGGTAGGATTAATTAATGGGACGCATTAAAATTTAATGCAAGAAAAATAAACCAAGTAAAAGTCGTTGGAACATTTTCAAAACCATTCGGTTCTTTTCAAAAACCAACTTTTAAACGCGGAGCTTGAACCACTCCTTTTGAAAGCTATCTCGTTCCTTCGATTATATCAAGTTCACTACGTTCACTGTTTCGCCAAAACCATTCGTAGCCCTCCGTCGTTTCACATGGATAGTCAATAAGTATTCAAGCTTTGTTTGTTGGCCAAAGTCAAGGCGTAGTAATTGCTAGCTATTGTGTATTCATGTGCAGCATAGATAGATGTGTTGGTTTGGGACAGTCGTACTGCCTTGTTGGCCAAAGTCAAGGATAGGTACGGGTGGGTTCAAATTAACCTGGAGAATGACGGGTAGAACTTGACATGTGACTTATGATTTGTTGGCCAAAGTCAAGGTCATAAGAGCATGGGGCAAAAATCCACATCGGAAGTTTCTAAAGAATCTGAAACTTGCTAGCGTTGCATACCATTTGTAGTGTGATAATTCTGGTAGGATTCCTTCAGTTTTGTCACACGATGATATTTGGATCCCGATCCTACTATGAGTATATGTTACTCCTCCGGAACTTTCTCACTTAACGATAAATGCTATAAACCAAGTAGGTGTCTAGAAAGGTGTTAGCGGGGCTACGCCCACAGGGAAAAGAGTTTATTTAATTAAGGAACTTCGTGAAAGCGTAGGAAACCTCCCTCGAAGTACCGACACTGGCCTGGCTGAACGGTTAAGCAAGAATTGTACGGTGAGATTGATCCCGACTAATTCTTCCTTTATGGTTTGAGGAGGGATTCGAGAGACAGTAGGAGCCATCCTGTTTAGACAAATTAAAAACCATTCTAAACTTGCAAGAGCATCATGCTAAAGTGTTTCTTCTCTCTCTCCTAATTGCAGCGACCAAACATCATGACTGGACTTAAGTTACTACTAGATAAAAACATACTAACAGGGCCAAACTACAAAGATTGGCTCAGGAATGTCAAAATGGCAATCACTTATGACAAGTTGGGGTATCTCCTTACCACCAAAGCTCCCCCTGTCCCAGGTCCCAAAACCAGCGTCGCAGATAGGGAAATCCGTAAGACCTGGGAAATCGATTACGCGAAGGCCAAGTGCCTCGTGCTTGCCTCTATGGACAATGAACAACAGAGGAGGCACGAGAATATGGACCTCGAATCCATATTTCTCCATACAAAAGAACTGTATAGAGAGCAATCCCGTATAGCCAGATACGAAGTCTCGAAAAAGCTGTTTTCGGCGAGATTGTCCGTCGGATCATCGGTAGCGGAACACGTGCTTAAGATGATTGGCTACATAGAGAAGCTCGCGGACCTTGGGACCACATTAAAGAACGAGCTTTACACGGACTTGATTCTCCAGTCCCTTCCTTCCACTTACGCCCAGTTTATCCTGAACTTCAACTTGCAAGAAAAGGAAGTTGAACTTTCAGAACTCCCCAACATGCTGAGGAGTGCAGAGGGCACCCTACAGAAAGGTAGGGAAACATCTACTTTGTTTGTAAGAGGATATTCCTCTTCTAGGTCCAAGGAAAAAACCAAGGGAAAGAAGAAGAAAACCCCCACCAAACCAAGGGGCGGTGTTAGTATAGTGGATACGAAGGGAAAGGCAAAGGCAAAGGCAACAAAGGTAGCGGGAAAGCTTGTGGGGAAGGAAGTGTTCTTTTACTGTCACAAGAGTGGACACTAGAAGAAAGATTGCAGGGCTTGGAAGGCCAGAAACCAGGATCTGAAGCAAGTTGCGGCTTCAGCTTCAGGTGTGTATGTTATTGAAAACTGTCTATCAATAAACTCTACTTCCTGGGTATTGGATACCGGGTCAGGATCCTATATCTGTAATTCTTTGCAGGCATTGAGAAAGCGTAGGTTTTTGAAGGCAGGTGATATGACCCTCAAAGTTGCAAACGGAGCTAGCATGGATGCTGAGGCCGTGGGGGCTATCACCTGGGAATGTCAGATGGACATGTTTTGGTTTTACGTAATTGCTATTTTGTACCCAATGCAACTTGTAATATCATTTCGGTATCTTTAATATCTAAAGAAGGTTATGAATTTGCATTTGTAAGTAATGTTGTAAACATTCACCTTAATCAAGTTCTGATTGGGTCAGGTACATTAAGCAATGGTATATACGTATTAAACCAATCACAGATTTTCAATGTCCAGAATACACACAAAAGAAAGTCTCCGGAAACAAATCAGGCTTTCTTATGGCATTGTAGACTGGGTCACATCAATGAGAGAAGGTTGACGAAGTTACATACAGAAGGATATTTGGATCCGTTCGAATATCAATCATATGCAACATGACAATCTATCTCAAAGGAAAGATGACAAAGACTCCGTTCATTGGACACGGAGTAAGAGCGAGCGAGCTCTTGGGACTCGTACACAGCGACGTGTGCGGTCCAATGTCTACACATGCGCGAAGCGGTTATTCTTACTTCATTACTTTTACGGATGAATTTTCAAGGTACGGATATGTCTTCTTAATGAAATATAAATCCGAAGCCTTTGGAAAATTCCAGGAATATAAGAATGAAGTAGAAAAACAAACATGCAAAATTATCAAGACACTGAGATCTGATCGAGGTGGTGAATACTTGAGTGCCGAGTTCCTGGATTACTTAAAAGCGAATGGAATTCTCTCTCAGCTTACTTCTCCATACACTCCGCAACATAACGGTGTATCGGAGAGACGGAACCGCACCCTATTGGATATGGTACGTTCCATGATGAGTAATGCTGAGTTACCGCGATCATTCTGGGGATATGCACTAGAATCAGCTGCATACCTTTTGAACCGAGTTCCAACTAAGACTGTGCCTACTGCACCATATCAGTTGTGGTGTGGGAAGAGACCCTATCTTAACCACATTAAGACATGGCGATGTACAGCTTTTGTCAAAAAGCAGCATGCGGACAAACTCGAGGCACGCTCAGTACAGTGCAAGTTTGTGGGATATCCAAAGAACTCCAAGGGATATTTCTTCTATTGCGAAGAGGAACAGAAGGTTTTTGTTTCTCGTCATGCCCACTTCTTGGAAACTGAGTTTTTGGAAAATCAAATAAGTGGGAGCGCAATAGAACTGGAAGAAATTCGAGAACCACGAGCTATTACTGAAAGCTTAGTAGAACCAGAGGGTTCGAAAGATCAGGACATTCCTGCGCCGCTCCACAGAAGTAGTAGGCAGTCTCATCTGCCCGAGAGATACTACGGTTTTCTCATAGACGGGGATAGAGAGGATTGCATCATTGATAGTGATGAGCCGACTAGCTTCCAGCAGGCCATTCAGAGCGTTGACTCGGTAAAATGGCTGGATGCAATGCGGACCGAAATGGAGTCCATGTACACCAATAAAGTATGGACGTTGGACGTTGCTCCAGATGGGGTAAAACCCGTAGGATGCAAGTGGATCTTCAAAAGGGAGATTGGTGTAGATGGACAGGTTGAGACCTATAAGGCTAGACTTGTTGCAAAGTGTTTTCGTCAAAGACCTGGTTTGGACTATGATGAAACCTTTTCTCCAGTGGCTATGCTGAAATCCATTCGGATCCTTCTTGCCATTGCTGCCTTCCACGATTATGAGATTTGGCAGATGGACGTAAAGACCATTTTTCTAAATGGAAATTTAGAGGAGTGTGTCTATATGGACCAGCCAGAGGGTTTCATTCAGAGTGGGAGCAGCGGAAAGGTGTACAAGTTGCTTAAGTCCATCTATGGACTGAAGCAGGCATCGCGGAGTTGGAACATCTGTTTTGATGAGGCGGTCAAAGAATTTGGCTTTATCAAAAATCCAGATGAACCATGAATCTATAGTAGATTTGTAGCAAGAACTGTAGTACTCCTCGTTTTATACGTGGATGACATTCTCTTGATAGGAAATGACATTCCTATGCTACAATCTGTCAATGGGTTCTTGTCACACAGGTTCTCCATGAAAGTCCTGGGTGATGCCTCTTACATTCTGGGGATCCGGATCTATCATGACAGATCAAAGAGGATATTAGGACTTTCACAGTCCAGGTACATCGACACCATACTGAAAAGATTCACTATGGATGATTCCAAGCGCGGTAATCTACCGGCTTGTCACGGGATCACCCTCTCCAAAGAGATGTTTCCCAAGACTGATTTGGAAAGGGATTGCATGTCTGTTATACCCTATGCTTCTGCGGTAGGCTCTATAATGTATGCGATGTTGTGTACCAGACCGGATGTAGGTTATGCACTGAGTGTGGTAAGCCGGTATGAGTCAAACCCTGGGGAGAAACACTGGATAGCGGTAAAGAACATTCTCAAGTACCTGAGAAGGACTAAGGAGATGTTCTTGGTGTATGGCGGAAAAGACCTCCAGATCGAGGCCTTTGCTGACTCCAGCTTTCAGAGTGACAAGGATGATTCCAAGTCCATGTCGGGTTATGTCTTTACCCTCTATGGAGGGGCGGTGTGTTGGAAGAGTTCCAAACAGGAAACCGTTACTGACTCGACGATGGAAGCGGAATATATCGCTGCTGCAGATGCCGCAAAAGAAGCTGTCTGGATAAGGAAGTTCTTGACAGAACTTCAGGTGGTTCCGTCCATTGTTGATCTAATACCTCTGTATTGCGACAACAACGGGGCTATAGCTTTAGCGAAGGAACCCAGGTCCCATCAGAAGTCCAGACACATCATGAGGCGGTATCACCTGATCAGGGAGATCGTGGGTCGCCAGGAGATCGAGGTTCGGAGAGTTGCTACAGAAAATAACACTGTTGATCCATTCATGAAGGCCTTACCCCAGACTCAGTTCGAGCGGCTGATCGAGATGATAGGTCTTCGATACGCCAGTACATGGCCTTAGTGCAAATGAGAGATTGTTAGTGTATATGCCCTAGAGGCCATTACTGTATCATACTAGTTTGTACATTACTTGATGGAAGCTTGGGATATTCACAGTTGTATAGACAATCTTGCTCAAAATAGTAGTATGCTACTTGGTTTGTTTCTACTTTAATGTGTGCATGTGTTTCTTATAGCATATCGCCATTACAAATTAGTGGAGCCCTTAGGATCTTTGCTTGATTACCAGCGTTGTGATGGCAGTCACACTCGTGGGGGCTGGGTAATCTATAAGCACATCCTAATGCAGGTCCCTAGTCGTAGGACTATCGAAGACAGGGCATCGATACTCCGGAGTAGACTAGCGTATGCGCTTCTCATCCCAGCTTAGGAGACGGTCTGTCCCACAGCCGTCAGTACGTCGTACTTGAGATAGTATGCGGGTGCTCTTTAGGTTACGAGTACACTGGACAGGACTCGTCGGGAACTGTTGGTTGGTATTATACCTATCGTCAGTTATCAGTTCCCAGGTGACATGAGTACAGCTTAGTCCGTTGACTTGACACTGTCACTTCGCCTCGAGTGTGTTCCCACTGTTCTTAGATTGCTACCCTACAACGGCTCAAAGGAGTCATGCAAACAGGTAGCAGTTGGGTGCAGTCCCGAAGCATTTGGAGGCAGTGATGGTTAGACAGGATTCGTCTCTCCCGGTATTGGGGGTTGATATCACGCTGTGTCTAGGAGAGCCATTACACAAAGTCCCTGACCAGGGCAAGCGAGATATACTGGTAGGTTTCCAGTGTTATCTCAGGGTGTTCTGGGCTACACTCCGACAGGACTTGTACCGCTATTAGGGGACTGACGTTTACCGCCCCCCTAGGCCCTCCATGCGATACTCTTAGATGAACAGACCGGACTGTACGGAGACTGTCACATTCAGGCGCAGTAGGAGTTCAGATGGGTTCACCTCGTCAGTCTTCTTATCGGCATCTACCTGGGGACCGTTATGTACAACTAGTGCCACTTGTGGTCTGTGGTTAAACCCGCTGCCAGTGTAGTGTCGAGTCTTTAGAGTCCCATACATAGGGTTATTCACCTTTAGGCAAAACGAGTAGAGGTCGCATGGTTTTGCGACGGGGTTCGTTCACATCCGCGCACTTGTGCACGTTTGGTGTCCGGACAGCTTATACTAGCGGGCTTTGGTTTAAGCCAGATCCTAGTATATGTTTTGGGATTGGTTTTATCTCATTGTATTCGTGTTCCTCGGAACACGGATACGGGTGTTTATGCACAGTTGACTGAGGCAGAGGCAGAGGACTTTCATTAGGGTTGATGACCGTTGTCTTTTTCTTAACCCTAATATTTATATGTGAAATATGATTATTAATATTAATTAATTAGAATTGTGTTATGGTTAGGGTTGTTGACCATTTGACTATGGTTGACTTGTTGACCTATGTTGACATATTGACCATCAACATTTCATATGAAAGATGCTCTTTGATTCTTTCAAATGTAATTAATGTGAAATGATAATGGTCATTCCAAGTTAACCATCAGAATTATCTTTAGTTAATTATTTAATTATCATAATTCACATATATGTGAGAAGGTTGGCATTATCTTCTCATTCTATCATTCTCATTCTCTCTCATCCTCTTCCTCTCTCTCAAAGCTCTCCCTTCTGATGAGTTGAGAACCATTACGCTTTGAGATAAAACCTTCAAAATTACTCTCTACTCTTTCTAAGGTTCTAGGTTTAGCACACCAAGCACCTTAGTTACTTCTTGTTTGAGGTAGGAGCCAAAGGTAGAGGCCCTCGGGTGGATCTTTCTTCGGCAAGAAAAGGCGACGAGGACGACCCGTTCATCCCACTCCAAGGAGTAAGAAGAGAAGGACTTCAAGACTTAGGTATAACCCTTTAACCGAGTAGCTAACTCTTTTAGCTTGGTTGTTAGTTTATGTTTAGCAAAGATCCTCCTTTAGTTAGTCCATGTAGCCTAGAGTTGTAAAAATCGAATTTTTATACCGTTTCCGCCTCTCCGTAAGCACCGGGGTGGGCAACGTGGACTTACACATATCATGTCTAGGGGAGTGGATAAAGTCAGACCCCTAATAGCGCGACATTTCATATCGGTATGAAGCCCATCACCACCTGAGAAACTATTGATCGTGGATCAGTAATTCTCAACTACCTAGGCCAAGGATTTCTGGTAATGGCCACCCGTTCACAATACGGCATCAACCCCCAATACCGGGAGAGATGAATCCCCGACGATCCTCTCACTGCCTCCATGTGGCTTGGGTGTCACGACCCAAATTTTGGATGTGACCGGCACTTAGATTGTATAATATCTAAAGATATTTACACAACCCGAGTAAGCCGAAAAACCAAGATCAAAATCCTTTTTTTTGGCGGAATTTCTATAAAAATTTAGTTTTTAAGTAAAAATCACAGTTTTATGTAATTAAGATCTTAACAGTAACTCACTAGTGAATTCATAATAAAAACAATTATAAAATGTTAAGTTTGGTTGTATCCATAGTTGGGATCAACAATATCAACAGCGGAAATAAATATCCAAGTACATAGGATATCAATAAGAATCCCAGACATAAATAAAAGAAATATGTTCTAACATAACAACGATCTCACCTGTCAAATAATATACAAATAACCATCTCTTATTCTATGTCATAATACAAGGTCTGATCGAGATTTTCTAGATCCAAAATACAATACCAAAAGAGAAGGTTACTACATATGTAACCCACCTATCAAAAGATGCGATAAAAGGTGAAAAAGTGGATCTGCACTGCTGCTAACCGTCCACTCTACTTCTGCAAGGAACTGTGGCACAACGGGGGTGGGTTGCCAACTCAGTGAATATAACTAACATATAACGGCTGATAATGTAAATATGACGAACTGTAACTAACTGCGATAAGGATAATTATGATGCATGATAACATGTGGAAAACATGAATCCGTACTACTAATCATATAACCAAAACTGAAATCTCATTATTTATTTCCAAATAAAGTTCATTTTTCCGTGTCCATCATCGACGCAAATCTTCCATTTCCCTCGGGCATCATTCCTCGAATGATCCTGTAATCAATAACACCGGTCGGTATCATTTAGATATCCACCGTGTTTCAGAACTATCTCCCTTATCGAGTATCTTCGCTAGGCTCCCCCGCCTCAAAGGCGGCTATCCTTCCCCTCGGTCTCGATCGGGTCCACCATGTATCCAACTGTATATCTCCCCCACTCAGTCTGGATAACGTAAAAAACCGCGACCGTGTATCTCCCCCACTCATTCCGGAATAAAACCAAGTCATAAAAACAATATCTCATGGTGGACATGTTACATCAATCATAAAAATTCACTGAATTTATGCAATAGTATAGAATAACTCAAAACTATAAATCCTCAATAATACAAGTACCTCTTATATCAACTTAGAATACTCGGTTTCTTAAACATGATGTCATTAATACAAGTTACTACTATTATTAATAATTAAGGTATGAAAGAAAAAAATTTTAACAGGATAATTATTTCGTGTAAAAGTGACATATTAATATTGACGAGGTGTAGTGTAACATGTAAAGATCTACACGTGCGACATAACTCGTCGATAATTATGCAGTGTTCTAACATCTATTAATATAGTGATGTATAGGTATATATATGAATGCATATTCTTTATTTCGCATACAAAGCCAATCTTTCAATTTAACAAAAATACGGGCGTATCACGCCATCTTTACACAATTCCCCGGTAGATGTTTAGTCTACTCACCGGAATACGTCGTAACTACTCAGAAATCGCCAACACCTTTCCTTCCGTTGCGGCCTCCGAAGTTCCCATTTTTGAGTCTAACATAGAAATTAACTTGCATAAGGAAACGACTAACTTCGATACGGCGAAATTTGGAAATACAAATTTCACGTACTAACTATACGACGTACGACTAATTTAGACTATCTAACACCTATACTAAATGTGTTTTAAACCTTCGCTGTTTGCAACAGAAAACTTAAACGCGTTACGAATTAACCGTGTCGTATCTTAGATTTTTGATTCCTTTTCCGATATTAGTTTCCAGATTTCAAATAAAGTTAAACTAACTTAATTAAACAATACCAAAATATCCCAAAATCTATACAGAGACCTACCCTAAAACCAAAAACACCTAACCTTCTCAAAAATCCCGCGACGCCGGATATGGCCTCTGTCTCGCCGGCCCAATTCCGACCATAGGGGTTCGTACTCCTAGGGTTTGTTCTTGGTCCAACATACAGTATTAAAGAATTGTTTGGTCACTTTAGTTATCATCTAAATTACAGCAGATTAACACAGAGCTACGTTTTTACCTAGAATACGATATTAGATTTCTAAATTCTGCAATTACAGAACAAAAATATACTGAATTAAGAATTATACCTACTAAAGATGGGTGAAAAGCTTCCTCCAAGACACCTAAATCCTCAGCTTCTAGCTTGATGGTGGGACTCTTTAGCTTAGTTCTTCTTCTTCACTTCTATTTTCTTTTCTTTCTTTTTGTGATTTCTAAGTGTTTTCCCTTCTTTTCATTTGAATTTTCAAAACTTTAATTTGTTAATATGATCTGAACACATGATATATATGTGATAAAGGGAAGAGTGAGGTGTAGGAGGAGATGTCAATGACCTAGGTGTGCCATCCTCATGCAAGGAGGAGGTGTTGTGTGTGTGTTGTGCATGTAAGAAGGATGTGACAATGAATTATCTTTCCATTTTGATTTATCTTAAGATACAATTCTGAACCAAAACTTATTTAACCTCTTTTCTACCTACACCCTTAATCAATTCCCATTTGCACAAATTCCTAAACTTTACATAATAACCCTTCCCTACCTATGTTATTATATAACACCATTTTAATTAAAATGAAGCTAAATTTCACATTAAAACCCTTATAATTTATTTATGTTACATATTAAAATTTTAATTTAATTTGTTTTACATACTACTTATGAAAATGTCTTATTTGGTTTTAATAACTTTTTAATTTAACATTTTATTATTTAATTAATTAATTTTATTTATTTCTAAATTTTCAGAATGTTACAATATTCCCCGTTAAGAAAATTCAGTCCGCGAATTTAAACTTAATTAGACGTACCTTCGAAAAGATCTGGAAATTTCTTTCGTATCACTTCCTCGGTCTCCTAAGTGATCTCCTCGCGATTCGTTCCTCATCAAAGAACCTTTACAGATGGAAGTACCCTTGATCTCAGTTTCTTTGCCTGCTGGTCTAGAATAGCTACAGGCTGCACTGTGTAAGATAAATTCGGCTCAAGCTGTAAGGTCTGATGCTGGATCACGTGAGAAGGATCGTGAAGATACTTACAAAGCATAGATAAGTGAATTACTGGATACACATCAGGAAAACTCGGTGGATGTGCTAAACGATAAGCTACATCACCCACTCTCTCCAGAATCTCGTAGGGTCCGACATATCTGGAGCTGAGTCTTTCCCTTTATTCTTAATTACATCACACCCTTCATCGGAGATACATGAAGGAACACGTGATCTCCCACACAAACTCGAGTCTATGACGTCGTCGATCTGCATAAGATTTCTGTCTGCACTGGGACGCTCTCATCCTGTCTCATATCAACTGAATCTTTTCCGTAGTCTCATATACTATCTGTGGTCCCAAAATGCTACTCTCGCTCAATTCCATCCAGCAAACGGGTGATCGACATTTCCTCCTATACAAAGCTTCAAAGGGTGCCATCTGGATCGTCTCCTGAAAACTATTGTTGTAAAAGAATTCTATCAAAAGTAGGTGACGATCCTAACTACCACCCAATCAAGGCTGCAAGCTCGAAGCTTCTCCTCTATAGTCTGAATGGTCCGCTCTGACTGACCATCTGTCTGTGGGTGAAAAGTTGTACTAAAACTCAATCGTGTACCAAGAGCTTCTTGAAGTTTCTGCCATAGCCTACTAGTAAACTGGGTACCCATATCTGATACTATGCACGTCAGAACTCCATGTAATCATACAATCTCATCGATATAAATCTGAGCATACTGTGCAAACCCATACGTCGTCTTCACCGGAAGAAAGTGAGCTGCTTTTGTCAATCTATCTACAATCACCCAAATGGAATCATACCTTCTGCTAGTCCTGGGTAGACCGACAATGAAATCCATAGAAATCTGTTCCCATTTCCACTCCGGAATGGGCAAGGGCTGCAACTCTCCTGCCGGCCTCTGGTGCTCTGCCTTGACTTGCTGATAAGTCAAGCATCTCGAAACAAACTCCGCAACATCTCTCTTCATTCCTTCCCACCAATAAAGATCCTTCAGGTCATGATACATCTTGGTGAAACCAGGATGATTACTGTATGTTGATCTATGGGCCTCCTATAAGATTTCACGTCTCGGTCCATCCGAATCTGGCACACAAAGACGAGTCCCAAAACGTAATACTCCACAGCCATCAATCACGAACTCCGACTCTCTGCCCTGCCTAACCTGATCCATAATCTCCTGGATACAAGCATCTGCAGGCTGTGTCTCTCGAATACGATCCAATAACTGAGGACGGGTGCGAACATGTGCTAACTGTCCTCCTGTCGAGGTGAACTCAAACTGTATACGACTATCACATAAAATCTGCCAGTCTGTAGAAGACGGTCTCTGCAAGATGCGCACATGAGATAAGCTACCTCCAGGCCTCCGACTCAAAACATCTGCTACCATATTCGCCTTGCCGGGATGATACAAGATCTCACAATCGTAATCCTTCAAGAGTGCCATCCATCTACGCTGCCTTAGACTCAGATTCTTTTACTGAAAATTATACTTCAAGCTCTTATGATCTGTAAAATAATCTGGCATGACTCTCCATACAAGTAATGCCTCTAAATCTTCAGTGCGAAAACTCCAGCAGCCATCTCCAAATCATGAGTGGGGTAGTTCTGCTCGTACCTCTTCAACTGTCGAGAAGCATAAGCTACAACCCTGCCGTGCTGCATCAACACACAGCCTAAACCCACTCGAGATGCATCACAATACACAACAAAACCACCTGACCCAGAAGTTAAAGATAAGACTGGTGCAGTCGTCAAGCGAGTCTTCAACTGCTAAAAACTTTGCTCACATGCATCTGTCCAAAGAAAGGGAACCTCCTTCCTAGTCAATCCGGTCAACGGTGCAGCGATCCGTGAAAAATCCTGCACAAAGCATCGGTAATAACCCGCTAGACCTAAGAAACTCTGAGCCTCTGTAACTGACACAGGTCTGGGCCAGTGCTGTACCGCTTCGATCTTCTTTGGGTCCAGACGTATCCCATCTCTCGTAACTACGTGACCCAAGAAATCCACACTATCTAGACAGAAAGCACACCTGGAAAATTTAGCGAACAGCTGATTTTCCTTCAAGGTCTGCAACGTGATACACAAATGTTGCTCGTGCTCCTATCGGCTCCGGGAGTAAACAAGAATGTCATCAATGAATACAATAATAAACTGATCAAGGAAGGGCTTGAAGATACGATTCATCATATCCATGAAAGCTGCTGGGGCGTTGGTGAGTCCGAACAACTTCACCAAAAACTCATAATGTCCATAACGTGTGCGAAGAGTAGTCTTCGGAATGTCATCCTTCCGAACTCTCAACTGGTGATACCCTGACCGCAGATCAATCTTTAAGAAGTAGCCAGCTCCCTGCAGCTGATCAAACAAGTCATCGATACGAGGTAGTGGATACCTATTTTGCACAGTAACTCGATTCAGCTGTCGGTAGTCGATGCATAGTCTCATACTACCGTCCTTCTTCTTTACAAATAACACAGGAGCTCCCCACGGCGATACACTTGGACGAACAAGCCCCCTATCTAACAGCTCTTGCAAATGGCTTTTGAGTTCCTTCAACTCCGTCGGGGCCATCCGATAGGGTGGTATAGAAATAGGCCTCGCACCCGGAATCAAGTCAATGCAAAATTCAATATCGCGATCGGGCGATAATCCTGGTAATTCAGTAGGAATTACATCCGAAAATTCTCTTGCTATCGGAACCTGGTCTAACGGAATCTCAGCGACTCCTAAGTCCTGAACAATTGCTAAAAACCCATGACAACCCTTCTTCAAGAGTTGTTCCGCACAAAGAGCAGAAATCTCGTTGGCAGGAGTTATATTACAGTCCCCCTGCACAACAAAGATCGGTTCACCTGGAAAACAAAATCTAACCGCTTTTCCCCAACAATCTACATAAGCATGACAAGCGGCCAACCAATCCATACCGAGAAGTATATCAAAATCTAACATATCCAGGAGAATCAGATCAACTAGCGAATCCCTATCACCAATACGTACAGAACATGATCTGAATATGTGTCGAGCTATAAAAGAATATACTACAGGGGTAATCACAACTAGCGATAATTCTAACAACGACGACTCTCTTCCCAGAGAATGTGCAAATACGTATGAATGCCTAGAAACAGAATCAATTAGAATATGCGCGTTTAAGGAACATACTGGAAGAATACCTGTTACGACTGCAGTGAATGTCTGGGCATCCTGTGGTGTCAAGTAAAGACCTGAGCCTAGTCCCTACTAGCATCCTGACGTCCTTCCTTAGAGTCTACAATTCCGAGCAAAATGCCTTGGACGTCCACAACTAAAACAGGTAGATGGGGGCTTCTGCTCAACGGGGTACGAACTGAACATCTGGCCCTGAGTCCTATCTCGACCAAATCTGCGGCCTGGAATGAATCTGCCTCGACCTCCTCGTCCTCTCGAATTACGACCATCACAACCACGGCCTCTATGGGCTTTGAACTGGTGTGGAACTGCAACATGTGTAGGAGGTAATGTGCTCGGAGGAAGTGGTGAAGTCATATGTGAGACCAGTGCCTCACCCTGTCGCATCATGGGGCAATTCCGAATAAAGTGATACAGACACCCACATCTGAAACGTCCTTGCGGGGGCCGCTGAACATATGGGTATGTGTGACTTAACTGGCCAATAAAGAATCCGCCACGACCTCTTCGAATATATCTAAGAGCTGATATATTATTACGAATTCGCCTTGGCCTCTGAACGACCGTACGTAGAGTAAGGGTCGATCACCGTGCTCGACTAATCTCTAACAAGGATCTGATCATTCGGCGCATCTCTTGAACACTTGCCTCCATCCTAGCTATACGATCAATATAGGGTGGATCAATTTGTTCATGAGAAATAGGCGTACTGCTCAAATTTGTCCCCGTTTCAGACGAGCCCGGTCCAATATCATCTCTAACAGCGGTACTCTGAGTCCCCGTAGTCGTTAATGATATAGTGGCTGGAGTAAGAAACAGTATTGATAAGGATATTGCAACCGAATCAAAAGGTACATGGAATCAAGAAAGAAGTACGAACAATTATCTCCTAAGGTTAGTTAGGCAGAGTATTGTAACTAAATATGCCACGGAACGTACGTACGGTACTGCACTCATCCTAAATCACCTACTCCATCAAACCAAAGGTCATCCTAAGTAACGAACTCACGTCAACTTATCTTAACTCACTACTCGATTCCGTAAAGTTAATCCTAAGCTCGGATACCAACATTGTCACAACCTAAAGTTTGAATATGACCGGCACTTCGATTGTATAATATCTAAAGATATTTACACAACCCGAGTAAGCCGAAAAACCAATATCAAAATCCTATTTTTTTGCGGAATTTTTATAAAAAATTAGTTTTTAAGTAAAAATCATAGTTTTATGTAATTAAGATCTTAACAGTAACTCACTAGTGAATTCATAAAAAAAAAAATATAAATTGTTAAGTTTGGTTGCATCCCTAGTTGGGATCAACAATATCAACATCGGAAATAAATATCCAAGTATATAGAATATCAATAAAAATCCAAGGCATAAATAAAAGAAATATCTTCTAACATAACAACGATCTCACCAGTCAAATAATATACAAATAACCATCTCTCATTCTAAATCATAATACAAGGTCTGATGGAGATTTCTAGATCAAAAATACAATACCAAAAGAGAAGGTTACTACATATGTAACCCACCTATCAAAAGATGCGATAAAAGCTGAAAAAGTGGATCTGCACTACTGCTAACCGTCCACTCTACTACTGCAAGAAACTGTGGCACAACGGGGGTGAGTTGCCAACTCAGTGAATAAAACTAACATATAACGGCTGATAATGTAAATATGACGAACTGTAACTAATCGCGATAAGGATAATTATGATGCATGATAACATGTGGAAAACATGAATCCGTACTACTAATCATATAACCAAAACTGAAATCTCATCATTTATTTACAAATAAAGTTCATTTTTCCGTGTCCATCATCGACACAAATCTTCCATTTCCCTCAGGCATCATTCCTCGAACGATCCTGCAATCAATAACACCGGTCGGTATCATTTAGATATCCGCCGTGTTTCATAACTATCTCCAGTATCGAGTATCCTCGCTAGGCTCCCCCGCCTCAAATGCGGCTATCCTGTCCCTCGGTCTCGACCGGGTCCACCATGTATCTAACTGTAAATCTCTCCCACTCAGTCTGTATAACGTAAAAATCCACAACCGTATATCTCCCCCACTCGGTCCGGAATAAAACCAAATCATAAAAACAACATCTCATGGTGGACATGTTACATCAATCATAAAAATTCACTGAATTTATGCAATAGTATAGAAAAACTCAAAACTATAAATCCTCAATAATACAAGTACCTCTTATATCAACTTAGAATACTCGGATGCTTAAACATGATGTCATTAATACAAGTTACTATTGTTATTAATAATTAAGGTATGATAGAAATCATATTTAACAGGATAATTATTTAGTGTAAAAGTGACATGTTAATATTGACGAGGTGTAGTGTAACATGTAAAGATGTGCACGTGCGACATAACTCGTCGATAATTGTGCAGTGTTCTAACATCTATTAACATAGTGATGTATAGGTATATATATGAATGCATATTCTTTATTTCGCATACAAAGCCAATCTTTCAATTTAAGAAAAATACGGGCGTATCACGCCATCTTTAGAAAATCCCCCGGTAGATGTCTAGTCTACACACTGGAATACGTCGTAACTATTCAGAAATCGCTAATCCCTTTCCTTCCGTTGCGGCCTCCGAAGTTCCCGTTTTTGAGTCTAACATAGAAATTAACTTTCATAAGGAAACAGCTAACTTCGATACGGCGAAATATGGAAATACGAGTTTCACGTACTAACTATATTACGTATGACTAATTTAGACTATCTAACACTTATACTAACTGAGATTTAAACCTTCGTTGTTTGCAACATAAAACTTAAACGCGTTACCAATTAACCGTGTCGTATCTTTTATTTTTGGTTCCTTTTCTGATATTAGTTTCCAGATTTCAATTATAGTTAAACTAACTTAATTAAACAATACCAAAATATCCCAAAATCTATACAGAGACCTACCCTAAAACCAAAAACACCTAACTTTCTCAAAAATCCGGTGACGCCGGACATGGCCTCTGTCTCGCCGGCCCAATTCCGACCATAGGGGTTCGTACTCCTAGGGTTTGTTCTAGGTCCAACATACAGTATTAAAGTATTGTTTGGTCACTTTAGTTATCATCTAAACTATAGCAGGTTAACACAGAGCTATGTTTTTCCCTAGAATACGATATTAAATTTCTAAATTCTGCAATTACAGAACAAAAATCTACGGAATTAAGAATTATACCTACTGAAGATGGGTGAAAAGCTTCCTCCAAGACACCTAAATCCTTAGCTTCTAGCTTGATGGTGGAACTCCTTAGCATAGTTCTTCTTCTTCACTTCTCTTTTCTTTTCTTTCTTTTTGTGATTTCTAAGTGTTTTCCCTTCTTTTCATTTGAATTTTTAGAACTTTAATTTGTTAATATGATCTGAGCACATGATATATATGTGATAAAGGGAAGAGTAAGGTGTAGGAGGAGGTGTCAATGACCTAGGTGTGCCATCCTCATGCAAGGAGGAGGTGTTGTGTGCGTGTTGTACATGTAAGAAGGATGGGGCAATGAATTATCTTTCCATTTTGATTTATCTTAAGATACAATTCTGAACCAAAACTTATTTAACCTCTTTTCTACCTACACCCTTAATCAATTCCCATTTGCACAAAAAATCCTAAACTTTACATAATAACCCCTCACTACCTATGTTATTATATAACACCAATTTTAATTAAAATGAAGCTAAATTTCACAATAAAACCCTTATAATTTATTTATGTTACATATTAAAGTTTTAATTTAATTTGTTTTACATACTACTTATGAAAATGTCTTATTTGGTTTTAATAACTTTTTAATTTAACATTTTATTATTTAATTAATTAATTTTATTTATTTCTAAATTTTCAGAATGTTACATCGGGACTGTACCCAACTAAAACCTATTTGCACGACTCCTTTGAGCCATGGTAGGGTAGTAATCAAAGCACAGTAGGAACTCACACGAGACAAATGACGATCTCAGGTCGACAGACTAACATGTACACATGTCACCTGTGAACTGCTATCTGACAATAGGTATAATACCAACCATCATGTTCTCGGCGAATCCGTCCAATATACTCATAACCCAATGAGTACATGTATACTATCTTAGGTGAACAAACAGACACCAATGGCTTGTGAGACCGGCCACCGCCCCTCGTTGGGGTCTCGATCAGTATAAACTAGTCTACTTTAGAGTATCGATGCCCAGTCTCAAAACTCCCATGACCAGGTACATTTAAGGATGTGCTTATAGACCACCCAGCTCCCACGTATATGATCGCCATCATACTGCTGGTAGTCAACCAAGAATCCTATGGGCTCTATCAACATGTAATAGTGATCTGTAATACCACCTGAAGTATGTACATGATGATAAAGAAAAACCAGATAGCACACTATCATTTTGAGTAAGACTGTTATACCCGTATAGGTCCTTCCTCAATCATCGCAATCGCGTGCCTGCGACCGAATAATTGACTTGAGGGCATTATAGCGAACACTATACGCTTTAGCCCGCTAAGCTAACCTTTGATAGCTTGTGGGAGTCGAAGAGTTGGTTTATGCGTTGTTTCCGTGTGTAATCGAAAGGTTTCTAATTATACTTATTATGATTTTTGTATGATATTAGGATCGATAGCGGGGACTTCGGACGCTGCTAGGAAAGGGAAAGAGGAGATTGGCTTCACCTAGCTCGAGATCGTCCGGTGAGTAGATTTAACATCTACGAGGGAATCGCATGTATGGCGTTATGCGTCGAAGGCTAGATTCATTGATATAACAATATGCTTACATGTATATATATTGATCGTACATGGGTACCATTTTGCACATCCTATTACCTGTTATACATGGGCATAGTATTATTGGATACTGCACCATTACTAACGGTTCATGTTGCACGAGCACCGAATTGTAAGACACACACACACCGTTGGTAATTGCCATGACACGCACACTATAGAAATTTCCATGGATAATATATTGTACCGCTGTCATTATTATTAACAGTTAGACATTGATTCTTGTTCTATTGCGCATATGAATTGCTTCATACGTACATACATACATGTAACATTTTGGAAAATTATAAATATTAATTTATAATTTTAAATATGGAGATAATGAGTTTACAAAAATGATATCGCATATGAATTTTGGTATCGGATCTATATCCGCAAAAATATACTTATTTTTGTAAAAATGGAGAAAAAGGGGTGATATCATAAAAATGATATTTTAACATGACATGATATTTTACATTAAGATAATGATAGTTAAAGTGTTATGATAAGTATTTTAATTCATTTAAAATAAAGAGTTTAGATTTATAGTAACATAAAGGTATTTATGTGAAAGGGGTAATTATTGGTAAAATGTATTGGTTTTAAAATGAGGGAACTTATTTAAAAATATTGTTTTTATTTCATATTTCTTTTTAAATGATGGGTGGGTATATGTTTATGCTAGGCTAAACCCTCATCTCTAACACACCCTCACCCATGCTCTCCTCCCTCCATCTCCTCCTTCTCACTTTACACCACTACCTTACCACTATCCACCTCATCCTTCATGGTTGACACCTCCACCTCACCCTTTTCTATCTAACTCCATTATCTAAATTACCATATTCTTTCTCTTTTCACAACTGAACAAATACTTTTCCCTTCAAACTCCAATACAAATATTCCCAAGAGTTCATCATATCAAGAGTGAAGCCATGGTCCCTTCATCAATTTGTTTACATCATCTAGCTTGATCAACTACAACACCAAGAAGCTTCCACATGCAATTCTTGAGCTGGTGATCCCTTGTGAATCATCCTAATAGGTATATCTCACCTTCTTTTCAACTTCTATTCTGTTCACATATCTATTTTTAGTGTTACACATCAGAAAACAGGTTTTTTGTGATATTTATCATATTAGAATTGAATCTGAAACCACTAGGTATAACCAATAGAAAAAATAGCAAAACTACAGTATGATGAGACCATTATGAGACTATACCTAAAGCACGGGCCCTAAATTCCATACTTCACCCGACGATATCCTTGTTTTGGCCGGCGCCGCCAGTCTCCCTATATCGTTGTGTGTTGGTTTTTGTCTAATGGGTGTATTTGGCTATTTTATGATCTACAATATTGTTTAATTTGTCCTGGTATTCATAGAGTGAAATCTGGGAGTTTTCTAGTAAGGTTTTATTAAGCTTCCGATATTTCGATACGGTTTTTCGTATTTTTGTGCCGCAACTGAATTGTTGACGTTCGTATGTTAACATCAGGGTATCTTATTGTTTTTGGGGTAAGTAAGCTGTAGGTTTTATTCTATGGGTGCTTAGCTCGTCGTTTTGGTTTTGATATTATATTTACGCCGATTTGTTATAACTTCGATTATATGTAAGATCACGAAGGTTTCAGAGACGGAGATGACGGACATAGCAACGTGGACTTCGGCTAGCTCGAAAAGTTGGTGAGTAGATTTATATCTACGGGGGAAGTCGGGTGGATGGTGTATGCACCCCCCGCGACCATTTAACTAGGATAGTTATGCTATCTATTTAGTTGTTAGTGTTAATTTAAATTAATGGTAGCGATGTTATTTTGCATCTAGTATGTTATTCATGTGCATATAGTTTAATACATGGTTATGGTGACATACGTACGTGGAGATAGATCCGTACGATATGGATATGGTTTTGGGTGAATATAGTACAAGGGATCATTTTGTACTTGTGATGATGATGTTGGCGTGCTGAATATGGCCAAGTTCTTTTTGATTCGTGGAGTCATGAATTATTCTGATTTAGGATGTTATGTTTGAGTGAGCTATACTCTTTTAAAAACCAACGATTCGATTCCCTTTTGAATGATAAATGACAAGGATGCGATGCTAATTTCCAAATGAATATCTATTTTTAACTTAAAGCAGCTTCCGGATTTTAAAACCAACATTTCGTTCCATTTTCAAAGATAATGGTATAGCTTATAGCAAATAGTTACTTTTTATATTTACGCTATACGCATAGATTTACTTTACATGTTTGCGATACACTTATCGATGATATACGTTTCCGTTATATGAACACAATGATAGAACACTGCACAACTACCAATGAGTACTATGTTGCACGAGCACAGAAGCATATGTTACACTACACTTCATTGGTACTGCCATGCCACTGTAGGACTGCTATACTATGTGATGCGCATGTTAATGCCAATATGAGGTATATGAATTCCCTATATCCGTAAAATCCAATTTTAATTATATGCTATGGATATGGGTAGAATTACTTTCTGCTTTATACACTTATAGAACACTTGCAAAAATACTAATGATTGCCATGCTGTACGAGCACAGACACGTATGTTATACTACACATCATTAGTATTGCCATGACACAGTAGAACTGTTATGTTTGTTGCATGCATGTCTATACTTAAGTACTGTACCTTTCTTACGTGCTAAGTATTGTGAATTCCAGTACCATGGATATTCGTATTCTATTCTTATGAGTTTTCAAGATGTTTTACCTTCGATGATATATATCAGTGGTATGAGACGTTATATATGTATATATATATATAATATATCATCAGAATGATCTATGCAAGTATCTGTATTCTTTACTTGATATTTCTGCATACGATGAGTTGACGTCCACCATGAGCATGATGTTTTCTGATTGTTTTTATTTCGAACCGAGTGGGGAGATATACTGTTACGGACTTATCCGGGCTGAGTGGGGGAGTAAACAGACGGATACATGGTGGACCCGGTCGAGACCGAGGGGCAGGAAAGCTGCATTAGAGGCGGGGAGACTAGCGAGGACACTCGATACTGGAGATAAAGATGAGCACGGCAGATACCCAGGGGATACTGGCCGGAGCTAGATATGAGCATGGCGGATATCCAAGGGATACTGATCGGGGCTAGGGATATCGAGGGGCGATCATCTATTGAAATGGTGTCGATGGTTTCTGGATTTGCATGTCGGTGATGGACACGAGGGATTTGAGGAATTGCGTGTCGGTGATGGACACGAGAGATTGCTGATTTCGGGTGTCGATGCTGTAAACCCATATATTGATGTGTTGCTATCATTTGAGGTATACCGCTAGTTTATGTGTTTATATAGCCAGCCAGGACTGATCTGGTGGACAGTCCCTAAATACCTTTTACCGGTTGTTGCATATAAAAAGGATTACTAAAACGAGCTATAGTCTCATTACTTTGACATGTCTAGATGACATAAGGATCTTTTAAACCGTAAACCTTTCACTCTTTACTAAAACAACAAGACACATATTCTAATTCAAATACCTATTATATTTCATACTATCAAGTTTGCTTTTATGCCGTGACATATGTATCACGCGGCTATTTTAATGAATAGGTTTTACATATATATTTTCGGCTACCTTTGGGCTTATACCTAGATACATGTCATTTGCATATGATATGTTCTACTTTGGGATCACATAATGGATAGTGTTGCATTTATGATACTTATGCATATTATATATATATTGGTACGAGATATGATAATACTATACTTATGATCTAGGTATCGTTGTGCATTTCGATTTCTACCTTGTGATGTATTTTTATTCACTGAGTTGGCAACTCACCCCCACTGTGCCCAGTTTCTTGCAGGTTATACTGCTCGGATCATCAGCGGATTGCGGCACACACTTCTTTTCGGTGATTTCTTGGTAGGTGGGCTACTGTTGTATCGTACCCACACTTGTATAATTATATTTTGTTGTATCTCGTAAAACTCCATCGACCTAGAATGTGTATATTATGGACTTAGAAGCGAGACTTAGAGTTTGTGTGTTTGTGGGCGTCGCACTCATTGGAGTCGGCCTTTTTATATTGTTGATCTTGTTTCGCTTTTCTTTCCTTCGCCATTGTGCGTCGTATATTATCTGCTTGGTTGCTCCGCCATTTAGGCGTGGAAGCTAGCTCCCGTTGGGATGCTTTATATATTTGTGCTTGTATCGTGTTTTATTCAAAATTTACAAAGGAGGTGTTGTCGAATTTTAAAACGTCATGGATGTTTCTAAAACATACTTATTTAGACTTAAATGTTTATTTTAAACTTCCATCTAATGACTATTTTAAACCTCACCTCCAATATTTCAAAAAAGGGTTTAGATTCCGGGTTTTCGGCTCACTTGGACCGCGTCGACGTCTTTAGATGTCATGTGATTTAAGTGCCAGTCACGTGCCACATCCGGGTCGTGACAAAGTTGGTATCAGAGCGTTTGGTTTAACCATTGTTCGAGTCTAGGTTTAACTATGTGGAGTCTAGGCATACACTTTCGTTACCCAGTCTTGACCTTACCGAATTTAGACTTGACTTTGGGGGTCTTATATCCGAACTTTCGTCATATAAGATGACTATGGTTGATGGAGTAGGTACTAAGTAGAGTAACGTACCGTACATATGTTCCGTGGCAAATTTATGATATGATACTCCGCCTAAGTTACCTTAGGATATATATCTTGAGATCTTCCTTCTATTCCATCTGTTGATCTATCTTTATCGTTTCATGTTGGTTGTTCCGGTGACCAGGTCTACGCAAGACGAGAGGGCTATGGTTAGAGATACAGTCAGGGCAGACTTGTCAGGGAAGAGGACTAACCAGGGTGATATTCCGGTGACATAGGAACATGTTGTTTATCCTTATATGATCGGATTTCTACTGTTGAAGTGAGTTTCCTCGGGATCCGCACCAGAAGGTAGGGTCATTGCTGGAGACCAGCCGGACTTGGAGGAATGATGTTATTCCTACTCCGAAGATCGTTGTGTTACCTACTGTTCAGAACAGTTGTACAGTTCGTTGTTGAGATTGTTAAGGTGTTGTTTCCAAAATTCATGGAGTTATAATCCGCCGATAGTTACGAGTATAGATGGACCAGAGGATTCGTAGGCATTCAGATATGTGATGGCTAGGATATTTAATCTGTTGTGGTGCTCCGATGCATGATCAGTGAAGTTGATTAGCTTCTTTTGAAGGGTCCTGCTCAGACCTGATGTGAGTCACTCGAGAGAGATCGTATAGTCCGACGAATCGGGACGAGTTCGCGAAGGTGAGCTTAGCCAGATTCTTCCATAGAGTGTCAGAGATGCCGGATTCGTATTTTGAGTTTTGTAAGACTCCAGTCTTGATCATGACCAAGATTTGCAATTCGCGTAATTATCTCGATACGCTCCTTATTTGACCGATACTGGAAAGTTATAAAACAGGAGATTGGAATGAGGTCTCAGTGAGCAGTTGTTCTTCACCGTCAATACTGGAAGTTTGATATGTATGTAGAGGCATGTACGGTAACACTTTTAGATGGAAATCTTGAGGAGATTGCAGTTGTTCCGAAATGGAAGTGGATTCAGTATGAAGTGATAGTTCCGGACTGATGGGATAGATTAGATCAGCCGGTGACATGATGGGTTCTTTCCAGGATTCTATAATAATTAAGATTGGACACAGGGTCAGTTGCTTGGCGTGCACGCTTAGGTTAGAGATCGCTGTCGTCGATATGTTGCAGTGCGAGAGACTAGACTACTTGGCAAGGAAGTTTCTTGAAAAGTATCAGCAGAAGACTGTTTGTGTCACTGCTCCTCACTAGACGATTGTATAAAGAGGCTGTGGCGTTAATGATCCGTAGGAAGAACGAGAATTCAGAGACAGAGAATGCTAAACCGTGGGTAGAAGGCAAGTGAAAATCCTTGCTATGCCAGTTCCGGGTGTAAAAACACCTTTCGACATTGAAGAAGGTGTGCTTCGATGTCATTTGTTTTCGATTTGCAATTTTATGATCTAAATATTTTGTTTTTAACGTTGAAGAAAGGACAACTCGACGTCCGTTATTTTGACATATGTATTTTAAGGATTTGAGGGTCACACAAACGTTTTGTGCATACCAGGTGCACTTGTTTGAGATTTCCGCGGGAGGTGACTGCGCTCGATTGGAGTGTTGTGCACACCAGATGCACTAGGCTGATATTTCGTGCACATCAGTTGCACTTGATTAAGAGATTTTTATATATATAGATACTCTGGGTATACTCGGTATGATTTTGTGCACACCAGTTGCACATTTTTATGTTTTGTGCACCCCGATGCACTGGATATTAATCTTGCGCAATCTAGATTGCACTCGATATTGGCTCCATGCACATTTGACGCAGTGGATATAGTTTTCATGCCAACTTGTTGTACTTGGCGCCGTTTTTGTTTTCATGCCCACCCGTGGCATGTGGTTTGTATTTTCGTGCAAACCCGTTAGGGTTGATTTCGTTTTCATGCATTGCACTTGATAAGATTTTTTATAGATTTGATTTCTATATTTTCGCTTGATTGTGTGCTACCGATATTGCACTACGACTGTGGCAAGGAATGTATACTTGACATACATATTGGGTTTTGTATTTAGAATTTTGTATCATAACTGATGTAATTCTCATAACAACCGCAAGAGTTATAGTTATGTGGATTTTATATCTTTTTGAGTTTTCACGCACACGGTTGTGTTGTAGGGTTCCTAGGCACTCTAAGGAGGTTCCACAAGGCATCAACCATGCCAAATTCAAAATTTCCGGTGCCGAGAAACCCTAAGCAAGATCGTTGACTAGAGAATAGGCGAAACTACAAGCTAGTAAACAACTTTACTGCAAAGTGAACGGAAATACAACCTTTGTTGATCCGGTCCTCCACTTCCTTAGCTCCGTGATGATGTCCCTCCATTGCGATCATCGGATCCCGGACTCTAGCAATGGTTTCGTCGAAAAAATGATCGGGCTAGGTCGTCGACTTCGATGCCGAAGATGATCTACGTCGAGGCAACACAAGATCAAGCTCCAACTTCACCAAGTCATGAAACTTATGAAGAAAACACCCTATACTACTTGGCAAGTGGTAGAGGATGAAGAAATAGGAAGTGGGTTCACTTTAGAATTGGATTTCTCACTCTTTTTCTCAAGTCACCTTTGAAGCTAGCAAGCTTCTTTCTTCTTGAAGAAGAAGAAGAAGAAGAAGAAGATAATATGATAAGAATAATGAATAAATGGAAATAAAGTCATTCTTATCATTTTATCAACCATGCTTAAGTGTAGAGAATAAACCAAGGTTAGGTGAATGGTTAGGTTTAGGAAAGAAACAAGAATGGTTAAAGCTTCTTGATGCTTCAAAGAAACAAACAAAAGAAGCAACCATTTCTTTTCTTGCCCTAAACTAAATAAGTAAAATAAATAGTTAAAAAAAGATAACAAAGCCCTAACCATTCACTTAAACATGGTTCAAAATAAACCTACACCCAAGCTTGCATGTATCATCAAACATGATACAATCAAGTGCACAAAAATATATCACATATACAATGTGAACATCAAGTGAGAAAATCTATTTTAAGTGAACCAATACTAGTTAATGCAAAGTAATATATCAAATATATAATTATACATTAAATTATTAAATCAACACTTGATTTAACGATCCGGTCATATTGCATATGATCGACTAATATCCAATGTATCGGCCTATCGAATCAATCCTTGATTCGATAACTAGGTTATATCGCATACAACCAATCGATACATTCATCGCGAGAATAGAATACGGTATCACATACACGCATTATTCTCGGTCCCGTACATATCTCATATGCGCTCCTATTTCGTTTCGCTTGAGCCAGGAAACCACTGTGTAGGACTCTAAAGACTCGTCAATACGCCGGCAGCAGGTGATGATCATATCAAACACCAACAAGCCGCAAGCGGTCTGCTAAACGTAACGGCCACCCGGGTATTGAGCGATCATAAGATCGACGAGCAAACCCGCTCACACTCCTGTGAATCCAACCAGCAACACTTACCGTACAGTCCGGTCTGTTCGTGTGATATGTCGCATATCTCGCCTAGGGGTGGTAAACGTCAGACCCCAGTAGCTCGATAAGTCGTGTCGATATGAGGTCTATAACAGTTCGAGATACTACTGGTAACACTTACCAGTAAATCTCAGCAACCCTGGCCAGGGATTTCTGGTTATAGCCAATCGAACACAGCGCAACATCAACTCCCTATACCGGGAGAGACGAATCCCCTCCTATCGCTCATTACCTCCATGTGATTCGGTGCTGTACCCAAAAACCACCGTTTTGCACGCCCTCTTGGACATGGTAAGGTGGAAATCAAAGCACAGTGGGAATCACACAAGACTCTATGACGATCTCGGGTCTACAGACTAACCTGTACCAGTGTCACCAGAGAACTGCCATCTGACGTAAGGTATAATACCATCTGGGAGTTCTCGGCGAGTCCGTCCAGTGTACCCAGTCTCCACTGAGCACCCGTATATCATCTCTGATGTCAAACACCAATGGATATGGGATCATCCATCGCCCATCTGTATGGGTCGAGAAGGTATACGCTAGTCTACTCTGGTATATCGATGCCCCGTCTCGATACACCCACGACTAGGGACTTTGAAGGATGTACTTATGGACCACCATATCTCCACTAGTATGATCCGCATAATAGTCCAGGTAGTCAAGTACACATCCTAAGGGCTTTACCAACATGTAACAGAGAGACAATCAGTATACACGTTAAGGCAAAGAGTAACATGATAGCATACTATCATGTCGAGCAAGAAAGTCCTCCCTATATATGTCCCAGCATCCACTACAATATACATCCTATGTACAGTAATGGCCTCTAGGGCATACATATAACTAACAATCTCCCACTTGCACTAGGGCCATCTGTAGCAGTGGTTGCAGTATCTCATACTCAACCATCCCATAAAAGTCTCTCTCTGGAAAAAGGCCTTTGTGAGTGGATCCGCCGTGTTGTCCTCTGAGTCTACTCTCCTAACCTCGATCACCTTGGAGATCAGCCATCTCCATGATCAGGTGATACTGCCTTAGAATATGTCTGGATCACTGATGGGACCGGCGTTCCTGGGCTAAAGCCACACTTCCATTGTCACACAATGGTAGGAACCTAGTTCATCTCATGAACCAATATACACCCAAACTGCCTCTTTGGTAGCATCTTAAGTAGCGATGTATCCAGCCTTTATCGTCTAGTATGCCACGGTATCTAGCTTGGAACTCTTCCAACATACCGTCCCTTTTTCTGAGGGTAAAGACAATGCCTGTGACTGACTTTCAGCCGTCCTTATCACCCTGGAACCCTTCCAGTGATTCTCCCCAGGACCAATTGATACCATCTCATTACAACTAGTAAGTATCCTAACATCCAATTAGATCTATCTCATAGATCCAAAAACCAGGATTTAGTAGGTATCACTTTGATCCTATATGGAGAATTATTGTGATAAGCGGAGATTGATCGAGCGTAGCATAGGAAACTCCTTCCCTATCAAGAGTATGTCATCCACGTACTCTACGAGGATCACTACCATACTCCCTACTACCTTTTTGTATATACAAAGTTCATCTACCATTTTGCTAATGTCAAACTGTTTGACTAATTCATCAAAACAGACGTTCCAACTCCGCGATGCCTGCTTTATCACATAAAACATCTTGCACATGTTTCCGCTGCTCCCACTTTCTATGAAGCCCTCTGACTGTGTACTTATAGACGCACTCATCTAAAACATCATTTAGAAAAGCAGTCATGGCACCTAACCGCCAGATGTCATAGTTATGGTATGTAGCCGTGGCAAGTAGGATCTGGATGGACTTAAGCATAGCTAATTGAAAAAGGTTTCATCATTATCCACGCCTGGTCGATGATGAAAACCGTTAACGTGTCTAGCTCTGAAAGTCTCAACTTTTCCATCTACACCAAGTAATCTTCTCAAGATTTACTTGCTCCTGATGTGGATTTAACCCTTCAGATAAAGCAACCAAAGTCCATACTTTGTTGGTGTATAAGGATTCCATCTCAGATCGCTAAGCATCCAGCCATTCTTACAGAGTCTCACTCTTGATGGCCAGCTCGAAACTAGTTGGGTCATCATCTCATGATGCATTCCTCGCTCCAACTGTCATAGAGAAACCGAAGTAACTCTCAGGTGGGTGAGGAACCCTACTAGATCGGCGAGAGACTGAGGTTCGTAGGTTACTATTGAATCCTTCGGTTCTACCAAATCATCAGCTGCAGTTTGTATAGCTGGAACATTTCCAGTTCTACATAACAGACCTTGCCTCGAGTTTGTCCGGATTTTGCTTTTAGACATAGGCCGGACAACCCCAAATCTTAACAAACTTAAGATATGGGCTCTTCCCTTTCCATATCTCATATGAAGTGGTAGGCAACTGATTTGATCGCAACCCTATTCAATAGGTATGCAACTTCTCAAGTGCATACCTCCCAAAAGGAAATAGGAAACTCGGTAGTACTCATCATAGAGCACACCATATCACATAGGATGCTTTTGCTCCGCCCCGATATACCATCGTGCTATGGTGTATACGGAGGAGTAATGCTGAGAGAGAATCTCATTCTCCCTTAGAATAGTCCAGGATTTCCGTGCTCAAGTATTCTCCTCCCTGATCACATCAAAGGACATAATACTTTTACCCGTTTTGGTTCTCTACTTCTAACTTATGTTCTGTAAATATCTCAAAAGGTTCGGACTTGTGTTTCAACAGGAACATATGTCTGAATCTAAAGAGATCATCAGAGAATGTAATGAAGTACAAAGAACCGGTCCTGGCATTTGTAGACGGGGACCTACATACATCAACATGTATCATCCCAAGAGTTTACTAACTCTTTCTCTGCTTCCAGTAAACAGAGCTATGATCATTTTATCTTTGTGGCATGACTGGCAAGTTTCATAAGATGTAAATTCAAACTGATTTAAATATGCATCTAAATGTAACTTTAGCTAGTCGGGTCACATTGATCTGACCAAGTCTACAATGCCTCAAGAAGGATTCGTTCATTTCTGAACTCTTCCTCTTGTGTGTGTTCTGTATACTAAGAACTGTAGTTTGATTTAGAACATCAATACTTTTAGATAACGTGCCTGAACCAATCAACTTTTGATATAGGAAATGTTCAAAATATTATCCAACAATACAAAATTTTATCGTTTCTTTACTAATAAAGAGACTGATATGATTTTGTATATCAGGTTCGGTATCTAATAGCTTTTGTTCAGAATCAATGTATTGGTAATACAGGGTGACAGTGACCAACAGACTTGGCTGCAACACTTGCCCCGTATTCTGCCTCATGAAACTTATCACCTGTTCTCAGTTCTCTACCTTTCTGTAGCCCTATGTAACAGATTACATATCTGGGATCCTGATCTGGTTATCAAATACCCAGGACGTAAAGGATACTGAGAAACAATTCTTTGTAATGAACGTGCCCGAAGGAGATGCATCATATGCACTTTCTTCATTTGGGCGGCACGGGAATTCTGGTAATCCCCTATTTCCTACTCTGTCTTATAACAATTATAAGTTGGAGCGGGACCAACGTTCCCCAGCGCAGTATAATAAGCGGGTTCGGTCAATACATCCGTATTATTATCTTGATTAAGGTGTGACATGGTCGCTACCAGGAGAGAGAGAGAAGAAAACACTCTGCGTGCGCTCTTGTAAGATCAGATTGGTTATTATTTTATCTAATCAGGATGGCTCCCACTGTTTTTATCAAATCTTCCTTCAAACCATAAAAGGAAAGACTAGCCGGGATTAATTACACGCTACAAGTTCGACAATCTTTCAGCCAGGCCAGTGTCGGTACTTTGAGGGAGGTTCCCCCGTGCTTTCGCACGAACCTAATTAATGCAAACCTCATTTTCCCAGAGGCGTAACCCTGTTGACACCTTTCTAGACACCTACTTGATCGGCTAATTGTAATGTGTAAAACTCTCCCAGGAGTAACTCTTACTCGCAGCGGGTATCGGGATCCAACTATCTCATAGAAGGTATGCAATCTCATTGCAAATTTCAACACTTGAAATTCCCGATAATATTTTGCCCCAAACGATCTATGACCTTGACAATGTCAACAAACCATAGACCGTAAGTCAAGTTCAACCCGTCATTTCTTGATTGAATCAAACCCACCCGCACGACCCTTGACAAGGTCAACAAGGCCGCACGACTACCCTAACCCAATCTGCATCATATGCATAAGCAGATAAATACTGGTTAGCTACCGCACACTGCGCCTTGACAAGGTCAACAAACGCAGCACGAATACTAAGCAGGACTTATCTGAAATGACGGAGGGCTACGACAGGTTTTTCTGAAAACTTATCGCGTAATGAACTTGATATCATTGTAGGATCGAATGAATTTTGAAATGGAGTGTTTTTTAGGCTTTTCTAGTTTTGCTAAAGGGGTCACTCCGGGTGAAGGGATCGTCGGCCCTTTCCTCATCGAATAAGGTGCAGGATATATCAAATATACCGCTGTGCAAAGCAAAAAACTATAGAAGCAATCAAAAGACAAACCGAGGGTTGTAGCATCTGCCAGTTATTGCTAAAGGGGTCACTCCCGGTGAAGGGATCTCGGCCCTTTCCTTATCGAATAAGGTGCAGGATGTTCTACAAGGAACACCGCGATGCAAAGCAAGAATTGTAGCTACCTGTTTTTGAAAATTCGATTCCACAACATCTTAGGTTTCTTTTCTTTCATTAATCACATTAATGAAGTCCCATCATTAAAATCACCTAAACATCACAGATAAATACGACGTACACTTATGCCATCCGCATTCGCCTCGATGTCCCCTCGTGCACCGTTAGGTTAGGTAACTAACGGCAGAGCGGGGCAGGGCTAGTGCTGGTGTAAAACATAAGTAACGTCTATATAATATATCATATATACTATATACAGTATTTATCACAGAACATATCAAATGATCACATCACAGATATCGCAGCAGAAGAATCATATGAAACATTGGATATACTAGGACGTCCGTGTTTTCAATACGAGCCAGTATAAAACACGGATTCCACGGTCGCGATGAATAGCCAAACCCACACCCCTCGACCCCTACGAGAGCGGCAAGCAACCCTACCAATTCTAGAGTTAGGACACCCGGACTCGACTCCTCGAGTTGGTCTCCCACTGTACTCCAGAACCCGGTTACTTGTGCTCTCCTCCTTGGGTCTATCTTAGTGCGGAAAAGTAAATAATATACAATGGGTGACATCTTTCGCAACCTGGAAGTGCCCCAATAAAAGAATATTACATAGAAGTTTTTACATGAATGAAAATGAAAAACACTCATCTCACATAAAAAAAACCCCGGCTATTCAAACACGACGATCCAATATAACATATCCAGCAACACATAACATCACATGTCATCAACGTAAGTAAACATGCGTATCCCAATTGTCGTTGACATATAGCAACGAAACCGGCGATATCACATATTACACTTACGGTCACAGAAAAGAAAGTGTAAAACTACAACAGTTGGAATCCGCAACCTTTTCAGACATTACATGCCTGACCAAATGAATTCGTTAGACATCACATGCCTAACATTTATAAACCCCGCATTTTAGTCTCATTATCGAAAACACTTTTCAATATCAAGTCGTGCAATTCAACAGGATTCCCGACATACTGATCGAATGCTCGTCGCAAACTTTCGCAGTCGGCCGCACCCCGATGCCGTCGACGAAGTGCACCAAGGCGGAACACCGCTGCCGCGAGCACCCGAACGGATGCTTTCGGCGACGGGGTTCTCCTACAGTCACTTGGTCGGGGCTATGGGGTGTGGCTGTCTATTAAGTTTACCGGCGAATATCCGCGTACGCTACGTGATTGCGACGGACTTTTGATCACATCAAAATTCCGTGGCAACCGATCAAGTGAGACTAAACTGCTATGTTTATAACATTCATATTAGTTATCTCATAACTACTTGTGAATTCCAAATATTGCATCACATTCCAGATAAATAGAAAATGTTAAACTTTTCGATCGAACAATCAAACACCCAAGTTTTCCCAAAACAGATCAACACTTGAAATAAGTTTAAAAACATCCAGTTCATGCCTCAGTACCAACGGTCCAGCCGTAGAAGGGTCAAGCCAACGCCTCACATGTGGCACACCGTACTGCCCCAAACCCTAAGGTTCAAAGGGCAGTTCAAGACGGTCACATAATCGAGTTAAGGTTTGTTGTCTTCTAGAGGGACCATCACGTTACTTGCACTACTTAGAACGTCTTTAAACCACGGAAAAATCCAACACTTGGATATTCTCCGGCAGGGGAAAAAGTCGGTATTTATATCCAGTCGAACTTTTTAACATATTCTAAATTATCCGGAAAAAACATATAGACGAAGTTAAACATCCCGATCGAAACACCGAGTCCCCAATACAACCCAGAAAACTCAACTCTTGAGCAAACTTTACAAATTCCTAGTAAATACAGCATTATCAAAGAGAGATTACTGTGCAAACAGAAACAGATGAAGTGACAACATGGCCGCGGAACCGCCGCACGAGCCATGCTCGTGCCGCGTTTCCGCGGCTCTTTAATCGAATTACGAGCACGTGCTTCACAGTAACTCATAAAAATACCTGCTGAATTTTTTAGAAATTTTTAATTCACAAAAATCCAAATTTTCAGAAAATTTCCAGAGAATGGTTTGAGTTAGGGTTTCGGGGTTCGTTCGGATTTCTAACATCGTCTACGCATCGCCTAAGGCTCTAGCTAGGCTCTGATACCACTGTAGGGTTCCTAGGCACTCTAAGGAGGTTCCATAAGGCATCAACCATGCCATATTCAAAATTTCCGGTGCCGAGAAACCCTAAGCAAGATCGTTGACTAGAGAATAGGCGAAACTACAAGCTAGTAAACAACTTTACTGCAAAGTGAACGGAAATACAACTTTTGTAGATCCGGTCCTCCACTTCCTTAGCTTCGTGATGATGTCCCTCCGCTGCGATCATCGGATCCCGGACTCTAGCAATGGTTTCGTCGAAGAAATGATCGGGCTAGGTCGTCGACTTCGATGCCGAAGATGATCTACGTCGAGGCAACACAAGATCAAGCTCCAACTTTACCAAGTCATGAAACTTGTGAAGAAAACACCCTATACTACTTGGCAAGTGGTAGAGGATGAAGAAATAGGAAGTGGGTTCACTTTAGAATTGGATTTCTCACTCTTTTTCTCAAGTCACCTTTGAAGCTAGCAAGCTTCTTTCTTCTTGAAGAAGAAGAAGAAGAAGATAATATGATAAGAATAATGAATAAATGGATATAAAGTCATTCTTATCATTTTATCAACCATGGTTAAGTGTAGAGAATAAACCAAGGTTAGGTAAATGGTTAGGTTTAGGAAAGAAACAAGAATGGTCAAAGCTTCTTGAAGCTTCAAAGAAACAAACAAAAGAAGCAACCATTTCTTTTCTTGCCCTAAACTAAATAAGTAAAATAAATAGTTAAGAAAAGATAACAAAACCCTAACCATTCACTTAAACATGGTTTAAAATAAACCTATACCCAAGCTTGCATGTATCATCAAACATGATACAATCAAGTGCACAAAAATATATCACATATACAATGTGCACATCAAGTGAGAAAATCTATTTTAAGTGAACCAATACTAGTTAATGCAAAGTAATATATAAAATATATAATTATACATTAAATCATTAAATCAACAGTTGATTTAACGATCCGGTCATATCGCATATGACCGACTAATATCCAATGTATCGGCCTATCGAATCAATTCTTGATTCGATAACTAGGTTATATCGCATACAACCAATCGATACATTCATCGCGAGAATAGAATACGGTATCACATACACGCATTATTCTCGGTCCCGCACATATCTCATATGCGCTCCTATTTCGTTTCGCTTGAGCCAGGAAACCTCTGTGTAGGACTCTAAAGACTCGTCAATACGCCGGCAGCAGGTGATGATCATATCATACACCCACAAGCCGCAAGCGGTCTGCTAAACGTAACGGCCACCCGGGTATTGAGCGATCAGAAGATCGACGAGCAAACCCGCTCACACTCCTGTGAATCCAACCAGCAACACTTACCGTACTGTCCGGTCTGTTCGTCTGATATGTCGCATATCTCGCCTAGGGGTGGTAAACGTCAGACCCCAGTAGCTCGATAAGTCGTGTCGATATGAGGTCTATAACAGTTCAAGATACTACTGGTAACACTTACCAGTAATCTCAGCAACCCTGGCCAGGGATTTCCGGTTATAGCCAATCGAACACAGTGCAACATCAACTCCCTATACCGGGAGAGACGAATCCCCTCCTATCGCTCATTGCCTCCATGTGATTCGGGACTGTACCCAAAAACCACCGTTTTGCACGCCCTCTTAGACGTGGTAAGATGGAAATCAAAGCACAGTGGGAATCACACAAGACTCTATGACGATCTCGGGTCTACAAACTAACCTGTACCAGTGTCACCAGAGAACTGCCATCTGACGTAAGGTATAATACCATCTGGGAGTTCTCGGCGAGTCCATCCAGTGTACCCAGTCTCCACTGAGCACCCGTATATCATCTCTGATGTCAAACACCAATGGATATGGGATCATCCATCGCCCATCTGTATGGGTCGAGAAGTTATACGCTAGTCTACTTTGGTATATCGATGCCCCGTCTCGATACACCCATGACTAGGGACTTTGAAGGATGTACTTATGGACTACCATGTCCCCACTAGTATGATCCGCATCATAGTCCAGGTAGTCAAGTACACAACCTAAGGGCTTTACCAACATGTAACAGAGAGACAATCAGTATACACGTTAAGGCAAAGAGTAACCAGATAGCATACTATCATGTCGAGCAAGAAAGTCCTCCCTATATATGTCCCAGCATCCACTACAATATATATCCTATGTACAGTAATGGCCTCTAGGGCATACATATAACTAACATGTGTTATGTTACGTCTTAGCTCTTGTGGGACTTCGAAGTTCCGTTAAATTGAGCGGACTATATGTTTTAAAATTTGGACCCCTGCAACTTGTTTTAAATTGAATTGATTTGACTAAGAAAAATGTTTTAAGATAGGGGTTAAATTTAAATTCGGGGACCGAATTTCTTTAAGGAGGGGATATTGTGACATTTTGAAAAATTATAAATATTAATTTATAATTTTAAATATGAAGATAATGAGTTTACAAAAATGATATCGCATATGAATTTTGGTATTGGATTTATATCCGCAAAAATTACTTATTTTGGTAAAAATGGAGAAAAAGGGGAGATATCATAAATATGATATTTTAACATGACATGATATTTTATATTAAGATAATGATATTTAAAGTATTATGATAAGTATTTTAATTCATTTAAAATAAAGAGTTTAGATTTGTGGAAACATAAAGGTATTTATGTGAAAGGGGTAATTATTGGTAAAATGTATTGGATATTAAAATGAGGGCACTTATTTAAAAAGATTGTTTTTATTTCATATTTCTTTTTAAATGATGGGTGGGTATATGTTTATGCTAGGCTAAACCCTCACCTCTAACACACCCTCACCCATGTTCTCCTCCCTCCACCTCCTCCTTCTCATTTTACACCACCACCTTATGTCACGACCCGAAGAGTACGGAACATGACCGACACTTAAATTACAAACGTCTCGAAGCGTACGTAATCTAAGTAAGCCAAAATCCAGAATCAAAACCAAAAGAAACAGTAGAGTGAAGGAAAAACCAATTTAAAGCACGTAGTTTTAATCAACATAGGCCGAAGTATGTATTTTAAAAATCCAAGTATTTTCTGAAAATTTCGGCAGAGTCACCTTTGTAAATACTGGGCCCAAACGAGATACAACATGAATAGTATACGAAATCAATAAAAAGGCATCCCCAAGCGGGAGCTAGCTCTTCATCAATCGACGGCCACAACCACGCAAGCAATATAATATACAACGCCAAAGGCGAGGATCAAAACTCAAAAGAAACTCAAAACAACATGAAAAACATAATAATACAACGCGCGACTCTAAGGGCGAAAGAATAATAGGTCTGGTTTTCTATCTCTCTCAAATATACAACAAAAATAATAATAAACAATGGCGGTCCTGATGCAAAGAACCCACCTGCCAAAGCAATCACCCGGAAAGAACAGTGTGCCAGCAAAGCCGCAAAGAACCTGTACGGCAAAACCTGGAAGGAACTGTGGCACCACGGGGGTGAGTTTCCAACTCGTGAGTAGAAAACATCTACGAGTAGAAATCGCATGCATAACGCTATCCTAGGTCATATCAGGTTATATCCTCAATAAAAATCCTGGTCCAGCTATGAATAATGTAATACTACATGCTCGTGTCAGTGCCTCAGATAGAAACATATCAGATATATGATGTATGAATGCATTACGAATGGAAACAGAATATATCATGAGTGAGACAACTGTTTTCTTTAATCAATGAGATTTCTATATGTATGTCAATCACGTATCATTAATGAATGCAACAGAGAAATCAGTGTCATGCATCGACACAAAACATAAGTCTCAGTATCTCAGTATCAAATCAAGTCTCAAATATCAATACCTTAGGCATCCGTATCATCTGCGGGATCGGCCCGCAGGCTCCGGCAGAACGGATCAGCCCATATCATCAATCTCACGGCCACGAACGGTATCCTCCGGATATCCGCCGCTCCAGGTAAAATCACCGGTAGGTAGTCTTCCCCTGCCGGGCTCATCGTCTACTACTCAAACTTCTTGCCTCGGGGTACCATACCGGGTCCACCATGTACCCGAGATGGTTCATCCAACTCCTCGAACCGGGTCTCGAAATCTAACAGCAATCATGAAAACTCATGGTGGACGACTCATACATCACGAGAAAACCGCAATTTGCATTTTAAAATGATGATAATAAGCTTTTATTAAATTCTTGCGGTTTTCCCCCAAATCCAGAAATCTCATGTAAATCCAAAATCATCAAAATCATGATACCAATAAACAGTGAACACCGACATAAATCTCCATAATACTGCATGACCAATGAATATATGGATGCATATGATATCATGCAATGAATGCAATAATTAAACTAGCATATGGAAACTATAACATATTACAACTATCAGCTAGCAAGCTATGTCACTGAAATAGTATTTTCTAAAGTGTACGTGAAATGGCAATTACCGATGAAGATGTGTGTGAGCCGGCAAGCGAGTGTACGTGGAGCATACGCGTCATCGGTAATTGTGCTGGTGTCCTAACAGCATGGTTTCATAATTACTACCTACACAATAACATGCAATGAGGCGATAACAAAATAATAAGGAAAATGAATAGTAAATACAACAATAATATGCAGAACATGAATAATAACGTAACAACAACGAATCTATCTTACTATACATGTGTTATACTGTTTTTCCGTTTGAAATAGTACGAAGCGAGGTGTTTGAAAATAAGGACTACGGTGTTTTTAAGAAAAGATACGTCTTTTAAAATATCCGTAGTATCCCTTGGTATGTCTTTAAAATTCTCACGATTCATCATTTTTGGAAATAGATATGACTCGGGTCCAGTCTGACATCTACTAGGTAAACTACAGGTCTAACTAACAACCAATCAAAAGGTGTACGGAAACCACCTACATCTGAGTCGATATATATCTGTCTATATAATAGTCGGTGATCCCGCCTCAATAGTATCCCATATGATACACCATCTGATATGACATCCTCAAATCAAGAGTGCGGATCTAACATCAATATATAGCTCGTACGGTAAATCCATCGTACGACATCCTAAACTGGGTACGGGTCAATATCATATTTATCTTATTTATCTGGTATCCACATCATCACATATCGTGGGTAGGGGGTACTGATCTAAGTCTAGTACACTACTAATATCCTCAACATATATATAAATGCGTGTTTATGAAACGCATCGCCTACCGATCCGCTATCATCACATTTCGTATCTCATAATACGATCCAAATCATATCACCGATCTCATGGCATCAAGCCCAAACTCATCGACTCATCCCCAACTATCATCCACCATCTTTGTAACGTTTTAGAAATCGTTTTGCGAATTTTCCCGTTTTAGGGCAAAATTGTCAGTTTTTCCCGTTTTAACCCGATTTCGATCAAACGTCCGTATAAGCTTGCCGGCACCTATTTTAGCTAAAATAAAGCTTGTGCGCAAACTTTGGGAGTATTTGGGAGGTTTTGGTTCAGATAGAATTTTTCCCAAATAAAATATTATTTTAAGCGGTATTTTGTGCACGTAAATCGGAAAAAAATTCTCTTGTGAATAAATTAATTTTGTCACTAGAATTATTTTAGAAGCTTCTTTTCAAATATCTAGACTTTTCTTTTGTGCAAAAGGAATTGAATTAAAAAAGAAAAGAAAAGAGAGAAAGGTGGCAATTAGCTTTAATTAGCATTTATTATCCTTTTTCCAAGCAATTTCCTCACACAAATTTCACAAAACTACCCCCATTCCTCCTTGGCTGAAACCCCTCCCCATTTCTGCCCTTTCCATTCGTTTAGCTCATTTCTTCATTAATCCTTCAAAATTCTTCAAAAATAAATCCTAAAATAAATCCACAAAAATCCTAAATAAAATAAAACCAATCATTTTCCTTCACTAATCCTTCTTGGATATTCAACAAAGCATGGTTTTTGATGCTAAGATAATGGATTAAGTTTCAATTTTGTGTTCTTGGGGAGGTATATTTCTTACCTTAATCCTTATATATTTTCTTTAATCTTAATCTAGCTATTTTAGTTACCTAATTATGTGTTTAGTTTAGTTTTTAAATCATGATTAATTCATTTATAATTGTTTTAAGAAATTCATGTTAGGGTAAAAGTTTGTTTAAGTGATTAGTGTTCATTTAAAGTGTTAAATTGTGTTTTGAAAAAGATTAACCTAGTAGAAAATGTTAATTTTTGCTAATGAACACTTTGTTTAATTATGCAATTGCTTACTAGGTTTTTGCTAAAACAAAATTAGCGAGTGTTAAAAATATAGGAATGGTTTAGATAGCTTAGTTAAGCTATTTTAAGGTGTTTGTAATCGTTATATATGCGTTAGCTTGAAACTAGTGCGAAATATTGCGATAGGTTGCTTACTAGGTTTCGGGGTTTTTCCGACATGGGTTCGATTGGTCGTTGCGAGGTTATATCTATTGTATTCCTCGTAATTATTTGTGTTGTGTTGTGTGATCGGGACGATCGGGGTCTAGACTTGGTGTTTCGTAGTTTAGCGACCGCAGTTAGGGTTTTTGGCCGATGTCGTGCGCGATAGATGCGCTAAGCACGCAGTGTAATTTTCCGGGCGTTTTCATCGCGTTTCGTTGTCTTTTCGTCATTATAGGATATTTAGCTTATGTGTTGTATTTATGAAATTTTAGGTTCGCAAGTAGGGACTTCGGGTGCTGCGGACAAGGGGAAGCGGTGGTCGGATTTTCATAGCTCGAGACCATCGGTGAGTAGATTTAACATCTACGGGGAAATCGCCCGTATAGCGTTATGCGTCGGGACGAATATGATATGATAGCTGCTTGTATTTGCATATTAGTTACTTCATATGAATGTCATTGCATAGCATTATCTGTTGTGCTTGACTCGTACCTTTAGATATAACACATTACTGACGGTTCATGTTGCACGAGCACTAAATTGTATGCTACACCCACACCGTCTGTAATTGCCATGACACGCACAAACACCTACATACGTGATATGGTAGTGGATAGGAATGATTGGAGTGGTAACTCTTATTCTATTGTGCATATGAAATACTGTGGACACATACATACGTGATATTGCATTGGGCAGGAATAGTTGAGGTAGTGACCCTTACTCCACTTCACGTATATCTTGCTATAGCTACTTATACATCATGCATACATATTGACATGTACACCCACATACTTGATTACATGTAGATACTTAAACCTTGCTACACTTACATGTACACTTCATATAATACTGCATTTGTTTTCGAAGGATTTGGGAACCGCATGATATGTTTTAAAGCTAGATTCAATTTAAAGAGTGGTTTTCCCTTTATATGCTCATATTGATGTTTTAAGTTGCATATATCAGCTTTATATGGATTTTATGCATTGTGATATGGATTTCATATGATTTATGGATTTGAGAACCGTGGGGGTATTTTCAAGAAACTATGTATTGTTTGAAAACCCGGTTTCTCTTGATATGATATTTGATGCGTCCACCATGAGATTTCTCGGTTCTGAGATTTGTGATATATACCCGATGCGAGGAGTGAGTGGGCCGTGTGCCGGTACATGGTGGGGCCCGGTACGGTTCCCCTCGGCAAGATGTTCATGGTACAGACGATGAGCCTGGAAGGTGGGCAAGTACCTACCGGTGATTGTATTTGGACTCGACTGTTATCGTGAGGATACCGACCGGAGTGATGTATGACATATCGTCAGGGCCAGTCATGGTGACAGCGCCTGAGTTATAGGGATTAATGTGTCGATGCTAGACACGGGTTTTCATGATGTTTCGGGTGTCGATGTTCGACACTCGGGTTTCCATGATTTTTTACAGGATGTGAGGGCCGATCTGAGGATGCGGTGCCTGAGGATTTGGGATTTGATGTGTCAGTGAGGGACACTGGTGTTTTTCCATGCTGATGATTTTGCATGAGATTTTATATTATATCATCCCACACTCAGGATTATGTTGATATGCATTGCTTCATGTAGTTGTAGTGCCCTGATGATGTACCTTTACATGATTGTTGCATATTCACTTATCATACTTATGCTATCGGATTACATGTGATAGATAGATCGATGTTCATGCATACTTGCGATTACTGTATGATGTTATTTACTATTCACGAGTTGGAAACTCACCCCCGTTGTGCCACAGTGTTTTGCAGGATTTACCCTCTGAGTAGCCGCAGCAGGGCGTCTTATAATCTCTACTTTTGCGGATACCGCTACGGTTGGCTGTGAGGCCTTGCTTTTAGGTGGGTTTGTGGTTGTCTGTTTATACCTTGTATATCTTTTGTTGGATCTAGTATTCTCCATCTACCACTATGTTGCATATGACTTAGAGACGACTTGTGAGGATTCATTGTTATATTTTGTGGTGACTTTGGGTGCCGTGCTCGTGGGAACCGGTTTTGTTGAAAAGCTTTACTTCTTTATGCACTTTTCTTTTACATTTCTTCGCTTCGGCGTCGTATATATGTTGTGGTGGTTGTCTCCGTCGTTGGGCGTGATTTGCTCCCGTTTGGGATGCTTTTATTATTATCTATGTTGTACCCGTTTTCGGGGTTAGTTTTTACAAAGGAGGTGCTGCCGAAATTTTTAAGAACGAAAATTAAACTTAAAGATTTTTACTTGAAAATTTCCGAATGTTTAAAACTATGTTTTCTCCGTTGATCCAGTTTTGGGTGGTTTAGATTTCTGGGTTTCGGCCTACTTAAGTTGCGTACGCCTGTAGACGTTACGTAGTTTAGGTGCCGGTTACGGGCCAATTATTGCGTCATGACAAAGTTGGTATCAGAGCGTTAGGTTTTACCTTTCGGAGTGTAGCATGACCTTGGTATGATGGAGTAGGTAGCTTAAGCAGAGTGACATAGCGTGTGTATGTTCCACGGCATACTTACGACACGGTACTCCGCCTAAGTGACCTTAGGACTTATTGATTGAAATTCCTTCCGTGATTGATATACATCGTTGTGATTCGATTTCCGTTTCCTTATCGAATCTTGTTTAAATTTCCAGCCTATATGCCGTCGAAGACTATGAGGGCACAGAGAGCGGCCGCAAGGGCCGAGGTCAGAGTCGACTCATCTGAGGTGAGGACTGACCAGGGCGATACGCCTGTGGTACCGGAGCACATTGCTATGATTGGGGCTGGTATGCAGGACCTGCGCCAGATTATGGGGACTTTAGTAGAGGCCATTCGAGCACAGGGGCAGGTTGTTGTTCCACCCGTTGCAGGGACCATGATGGTACCTACAGTTCCGGCAGTCCCAGTTACAGCTCCGGTGGTTATTACCGTATCACTGACGGAGTTCATGAGGATGAGGCCTCCGGTGTTTACTGGCACAGATGCTACTGAGGATCCGCAGTCGTTTATCGATCGGATGGCCAGGATTTTTCGCTCACTCCGATGCTCCGACGAGAGATGGGTAGAGTTTGCGAGTTTTCGGCTGGAGGGTCTGGCCCAGAAGTGGTGTGAGTCCTTGGAAAGGGGCAGAGCCGCGGGTCTTGCTCCTATGACCTGGGCTGAGTTTGTGACAGTATTTCTCACCCGTTTTCTTCTACCGAGCGTCAGGGATGCGCGAGCGTGCAAATTTGAGTCGTTATGTCAGACTTCGGGGATGACGATGTCTTAGTATAATGTACTGTATACCGAGCTGTCTGTGTATGCTCCGTACTTGGTGGCGACTGAGGAGATGAGGGTGAAGAGGTTTGTTCGAGGCCTGCTTACCCAGTTGTTCCTAGCCATCAACATTCAGCATTGTGACACATATGCGACAGCTGTGGATGCAGCCCTATTGGTGGAGGAGCGTCTAGCTGAGTCATCGATTTTTCCGAAACCGAAGAGGACTCGTACGGATGTACCAGCACGGAGGCAGAGGTTTAGATTCCGAGACAGAGCTCGATCAGACACTGGGAGTAGCAGAGACGTGGGACGTGGCCAGTTGTTCAGTACTTTTTCCCAGGAGGGTCAGCCGTCGACACGTGGGTGTTTTGGATGTGGCAGTTTACAGCACCTAGTGAGGGATTGTACCGTGGTGCATCAGAGAGGGCCAGCAGTACCCCGGGTTATCTTACCACCTTCCCCGCCTCAGAGAGCGTTGCCTCTTATTCCTGTTGTTGCGCCGCGTCAGACTCCTGCTCAGAGAGGTCATGGTCGCGGTGGTTTTGTGCCGAGAGGACGAGGTGGCAGAGGCAGAGGACAGCCAGTAGCCGGTAGAGGGCAGGCACGGGTTTTTGCCTTGACTCACCAGGACGCTCAGGCGTCCAATGCTGTGGTTTCAGGTACCCTTTATGTATGTTCTTATGATGCACATGTTCTTTTCGATCCGGGATCTACGCATTCGTATGTTTCTATGCACTTCGTGCTGAGGTTAGGCCAAGAGTCGTGTTTGCTGGATCAGCCACTTGTCGTGACTAATCCTGTGGGAGAGTCGTTTGTTGCACGACACGTGTTCCGATCGTGTGCTGTCCGTTTAGGAGACAGAGATCTGTCCGTCGACTTGATCCTTCTCGAGATGTTGGACTTCGACGTTCTGTTGGGCATAGACTGGCTAGCTACTTGCTATGCGTCCGTGGACTGCCGCGAGAAGACAGTTAGATTTTGTTTTCCCGGAGAGTCAGTGTTTTTTGTGCAGGGGGACCGTGGTGCCGCCCCTCACAGTTTGATTTCTGTCTTGTGCGCTGGTCGGCTTTTGAGGAGGGGATGTCGGGGATTCTTGGCTTTCATTCATGATACTGGAGCCACAGTGGAGTCGTTGGACCAAGTTTCTACCATGCGAGAGTTCCCCGATGTCTTTCCCGAAGAGTTACCTGGGTTGCCGCCAGAACGCGATATTGAGTTCTGCATTGATCTGATTTCTGGCACGGAGCCTATTTCCATACCGCCTTATCGGATGGCTCCGGCAGAGCTTAGAGAGCTTAAAGATCAATTGCAAGAGTTGCTTGATTTAGGGCTTGTGCGTCCGAGTGTTTCGCCTTGGGGAGGTCATGTTCTGTTCGTCAAGAAGAAAGACGACAGTTTGAGGCTATGTGTGGATTATCGTCAGTTGAACCGAGTTACGGTGCGAAATAGGTATCCTTTACCTCGCATTGACGATTTATTTCATCAGCTCCAGGGTGCGAAACATTATTCAAAGATTGATTTGCATTCGGGTTATCATCAGTTGCGGGTTCGAAATGATGACATTCCGAAGACTGCTTTTCGTACACGCTATGGGCATTATGAGTTTTTGGTGATGTCGTTCAGACTCACCAATGCGCCAGCAGCGTTCATGGATCTGATGAACCGGATTTACAGGTCGTTCCTCGACCAGTTCATTATAGTGTTTATTGATGATATACTGGTGTACTCTAGGAGTCGTGAGGAGCATGAACAGCACATGAGGATTACTTTGCAGATATTGAGAGAGCACCGGCTATATGCTAAGTTCTCAAAGTGCGCATTTTGGCTTGATAGTGTGGACTTCCTGGGCCATGTGGTGACTGGTGATGGTATTCTTGTGGACCCGAGGTGTTGGATATATGTATGCCCTAGAGGCCATTATATGATAGTGGATGTATTTATACATGTATATATATATATATTCAGTGTACATTCTTGCTCGACATGATAGTATGCTATCTGGTTCTTCTTTATCTGACATGTTGATTTGATCATGCTTTTATTCATTCACACATGTTGATAAAGCTCTGAGGATATAGGCTTGACTACTGTGATTATGATGGAGATCATACTAGTGGGACATCTGTAGTTTATAAGCATATCCTGAAATGTCCTAGTCGTAGGTATATCGAGACGGGGCATCAATATACCAGAGTAGACTAGCGAATATGATACTAGACCCATATGATGGGCGATGGATGTTCCCATATTCATCGATGTTTGACATCGAGATCGTATACGGGTGCTCAGTGATGACTGGGTACACTGGACGGACTCACCGAGAACTCCTATATGGAATTATATCTATCGTCGGATAGCAGTTCTCAGGTGACACTGGTGCAGGTTAGTCTGTAGACCCGAGATCGTCATAGAGTCTTGTGTGTTCTCTCACTGTACTTTGATTACCACCCTAACTTGGCTCTACCGAGTCATGCAAACAGGTGGCCATTGGGTACAGTCTCGAGACACACGAAGGCGATGAGCGATAGGAGGGGTTTCATCTCTCCCGGTATTGGGAGTTGATGCTGTGCTGTGCTCGATTGGCTATATCGGTAAGTCCCTGGCCAGGGCTGTTGAGATTTACTGGTAAGTGTCATCAGTAGTTTCTCGATCTGTTATAGACCATTCATCGGCACGACTTATTGAGTTATTGGGGTTGACGTTACCATCCCTAGACTCGATATGCAGCATATCTGACGAAGAGACCGGACTGTACGGTAGTGTTGCCGGTTGGCTTGACGGGAGTTGTAACAGGTTCGCTTGTTTTCTTCTGATCGCTCAATACCCGGGTGGCCGTTACGTTTAGCTGACCGCTTGCGGCTTGGGAGTGCTTGATATGATCATCACCCACTGCCGGCGTATTGACGAGTCTTAGAGTCCCACAATGGAGTTACCTAGTCCAGGCGAAACGATGTGGTGCGCATATGCGATATGCGCGTGGACCCGGTTAAAATACGCGTATGAGATACCGTATATTAATCGGGCGGCTTGCTTTTGGTCGGGTCGTATGTGATACATCCGGGTTGCTAAATCAAGTGTTGATTTATCATTAACCATTAGTTTCTCACTTGAAATCCTTTCTTGTCTTTATGTTGTATGCATGCATGTATGTATTCATTCTCATTCATGCACAAAGGATGTGCATGCACACATACATGCATACATAATGGTTATCATGGTTGTTGATATAGTAGATGGTGGCAATATAAGACTCACACCATATGTAAAATATATGGATATTATTTATTTGGAAAAAGGAAAATGAAAATGGAAATTGTTTCATGGTTTAATCTTTTATTCTTGCACTAACCCCTTGTATTAAGCATGATTCATTTGCTATGGTCATTTTTGTTCCAAACTAAAATATCTAAGATATTTTACAACCATGGTTTAGAATGAGAGAGTGAAAATATATATATTTTCATTTTCTCATTTTCTTCACAAGCTTATCATTATCTTGAGTTTAAAAAGTCATCATCTTCTTCCTCCTTTCTCTCTTGCTCTCTAGTTCTCTCAATTGAGCAAAAGGGTTACCAAGTTAGGATTTTGAAGTGAGAAAACCAACCACAACACCATTCTACACTAGTCTTGCCCATTAGTGAAGAGTGATAGCTTCCATTTCTTCTCTTGATCTTGTGAAGTTTCAAGCTTGGACAAAGAGGACTCCGGGTGGATCATCGTGGACCTAGAGGATCTCAAGCGGACTTTTTTCCAACCCTCAAGTAGCCAAGGAGTATAGCGTAGGGAGATACAAAGGTTGTACTCTCAAAACCCTAGCTTTTACTACTTGTGATGTTGTCAATGTTATGAAACCCTAAATTTCTAGTGATGATTCTTTGTATGTTCACTTAGCACCTTAAAAATTTGATTTTGCCACATGTGATGCTTCCAAACCCTTCTTGAGGTGCTAGGTAAATCTAACATTGGTATCAGAGCCAAGCTAGAGCTTTAGGCGACGCTTTGGCGAAGTTAAAACTCCAATCGAACAAAAAATACGCATTTTTTAACCCTCTCTGGATATTTTTTGAAACTGTGTTATTTTCAGAATTAAAAATACGTAAAAAATTCAGCAGGGAAATCTAAGCAACACTGTAAAATACGACGCAATAATTCGTATATGTCGCCGCGGAACCGCGGCCAGACCTTGCTTGGGCCGCGGATCCGTGGCCGTACAGGAGATGTATGGCCTCGTTTTTATACTGTAATGTTAGTATCTGCTTGTACATATTTTTGGGTATTTTTAATCTGATTCAAGTGTTGAATGTTCTGGGGATTGTTTTGGATTCGGTGATTCGATCGGAATTTTAATTTCGTGCCTTTTTCGGATAATTTAGAAAGTATTAAAATGTTAGAACGAGTATCATTAACTCACTTTTTCCCGGCACGAAAAATTTTCAAGTGTTGATTTTTTCTCGGGTTTAAATCTTTCAGGAATACGTGCAAGTTAAGTGGTGGACCCTCTAGAAGAACACAAACCTTAACTCAATTATGTGACCGTCTGAACTGCCTCTAAACCTTAGAGTTTGAGGCAGTACGGCGTGCCACATGTGAGACGTTGGCTTGACTCTTCTACGGCTGGACCGCTGCTACTGTGACATGTTCCGGGATTTTGGAACTCCGCTCAAGTGTTGAGCTATTTAGGAAATCCTGGGTATTTGATTATTCGATCGGAAAGTTTAATACTGTCTATTTATCTGGAATGTGATACAATATGTGGAATTCATATAGTTAGGCATGAAATGAGAAGTATGTGATATTTCGGATTTACGATGTCTAAAGAGAATGTAGATTCCAAATGTTGTAGTTTTACACTTTCTTTTCTGTGACCGTAAGTGTAGTATGTAGTTGTATCACCGGTTTCGTTGCTATACATCAACGACAATCGGGGTACGCATACTTACTTACGTTGATGATATATGATATTATGTGTTGCTGAGATATGATGTGCAGGGTTATCGCGATTGAATAGCCGAGTTTTTTTTATGTGAGATGAGAGTTTTCTTTTCATTCATGTAAAATTCAAATGTAATATAATATTCTTTTATTTGGGGCACTTCCGGGTTGAGGTTGATGCCACCAGTGTTGTATATTATTTACTTTTCCGCATTAGGATAGACCCAAGGAGGGGAGCACAAGTGACCGGGTTCTGGGGTTCAGTGGGAGGCCATCTCGAGGAGTCGAGGCCGGGTCTCCTAAACTCCAGAATTGGTAGGGTCGCTTGCTGCTCTCATAGGGGGTCTAGGGGTATGGGCTTGGCTATTCATCGTGACTGTGGAATCCGTATTTTCTATTATTGGCTAAATACTAAACACGGACGTCCTAGTATATCCCACATTATATCTGTGTTTCTGCTGCCTGTATTCTTTGATGTCATGTCTGAGATGAATGATATATTATATATGAGATATATGGTAGACGTTGCTTTTGTTTTACACCCGCGCTAGTCCCGTCCCGGTATGCCGTTAGTTAAGTAACCTAACGGTGCATAACGGAACATTGCGGCGAATGCGGATGGCATAAGCGTACGTTGTATTTTCGTTTCTTTTCTGTGATTGGCTTAAGGACTTAAATGATGGGACTACATTAATATGATTAATGTAAAGAAAATAAACATAAAAAGATGTTGTAGAATCGGATTTGAAAACCACTCGGCTCTTTATGAAAAAGCTACATTTCAAAACCGCGGAGCTCAAGCCACTCCTTTTGAAAACCATTTGATTTTACGACGATATCAAGTTCAAAGCGTTAAAGATTTTCTTAAAAATCATCCGCAACCCTCCGTCATTTTAGGAAGTAGAGTACTTAGTATTCGTGCTACGTTTGTTGACTATAGTTAAGGCGTAGTGTACGGTAGCTAAGTGATGTCTTCCTACACTGCATATGATGCAGATTAATTAGGACATTCATGCGACTTTGTTGACCATAGTTAAGGGTCTTGTGAGTGGGTCTAATTAATCAAGAAATGAAGGGTAGAACTTGACTAGTACTTATGATTTGTTGACCATATTTAAGGTCATAGGTACTAGGGGTAAAAACCACATCGGGAATTTCAATAGTTGAAATTTGCAATGAGATTGCATACCTTACATATGATGGTTGGATCCCGATCCTACTGTGGGCAATAGTTTCTCCCAGGAGAGTTTTGCAGTTTACAATTAGCTAACCCATTAGGTATCTAGAAAGGTGTTAACGGGGCTACGCCTCTGGGAAAACGAGGTTTACTTTAATTAGGTCCGTGCGAAAGCACGGGGAACCTCCCTCAAGTACCGACACTGGCCTGGCTGAACGATTAGCGAAGTTGTAGACTGTAATTAATCCTGGCTACTTTTCTTTTTAAGGTTTGAAAGAAAAACTTGATTAAAGCAGTGGGAGACATCGATTAGACAAGATAATAACCAATCTGATCTTTACAAGAGCTTTCGCTGAGTGTATTCTTTTCTCTCTCTTAATGGCAGATACCAATGACTGGACTCAAGCTTCTACTAGATAAAAATAAACTGAATGGGACCAATTATAAAGACTGACTGAGGAATCTAAAAATTGCCTTGACTTATAATAAAGTATCATATGTCCTCACGGCTCCAGCCCCGCCCATCCCAGGTCCAAAATCCTCAGTTGCGGACAAAGAAGTCCGCAAGACATGGGACACTGACTATGCCACGGCCAAATGCCTCGCGCTTGCATCGATGGATAACACACATCAAAAGCAGCACGAGAATATGGACGTTCACGCCATATTCCTCCATACAAAGGAGTTGTATGTAGAGCAATCCTGCGTATTACGATACGAAGCATCAAAGAAATTGTTTCAGATGCGAATGGCCCCTGGCACACCAGTAGGAGACCATGTTCTGAAGATGATAGCTCTCATAGAAGAGCTTGAGGACCTTGGATGGACGATGGACAATGAACAATATACGGATATTATTCTGCAGTCCCACCCCTCCACCTTGCTCAATTCATAATTAACTTCAACATGCACAACATGGAGAAGGAACTGCCTGAACTCCTTAATATGTTAAGGAGTGCAGAGAGCACACTGAAATCAGTGAAAAATCCCGTTTTGACTGTTGGACAATCTTCCTCTTCTCGCCCAAAGGCGAAGGCCAAGGGAAAGGAAAAGAAGAAGCCCGCCAATCCTAAGGGTGGAGTTAAAAAGTTTAAGGGGAAGAACAAGTCCAAAGCTGGAGAATCGGGGAAAGGGGAATGTTTTCATTGCCACAAAACAGGACATTGGAAGCGCAACTGTACGGAGTACTTAAATCTCAAGAAGAAGCATGGGGATGCTTCCGCTTCAGGTGTGTTTGTGACAGAAAACTGTTTTTCAATAAACTCTGCTTCCTGGGTATTAGATACCGGTTCAGGTTCTCACATTTGCAATTCTATGCAGGGGCTGAGAAATAGCAAGGTTTTGAAGACGGGTGACCATACTCTCCGCGTTGGAAACGGTTCCAATGTACATACAGTCGCAGTGGGAGAGTATCACTTGGGGTTGCCATCTGGGTGTATATTGGTTTTGAACCCATGTTATTTTGTACCAAGTATGCTTTGTAATATAATATCTGTTTCTTTGTTAGACAATGAAGGATATAATTTTGTATTGCAGAACAATGTTATGAACATTCACCTGAATCAAATGTTGGTTGAGTATGGTACGCTTAATAACGGGATATATGTCCTAAATCAACACACAGTTTTCAGCATACAATACACTAATAAAAGAAAACTTTCAGAAATAAATGAAGCTTTTCATTGGCACTGTAGACTTGGTCATATTAACGAAACAAGACTAAACAAGTTACACAAAGATGGATATTTAAACCCTTTTTAATATAAATCTTATGCGACTTGCCAGTCTTGTATCAAGGGTAAAATGACCAAAACTCCGTTTATCGGACACGGAGAAAGAGCTACCGAGCTCCTAGGACTCATACATAGTGATGTATGTGGGCCAATGTCTACACAGGCTAGAGGCGGTTTTTCTTACTTCATTACTTTCACTGATGATTTCTCAAGATTCGGTCATGTATTTGTTGGAGATGGTGCCCTCAGAGTCAATTATTGGATCATAGGCACGTGATTGCAATGATTCAGGGATGACCTATACCGGTAGGACAGTCTTACTCAAGATGATAGTATGCTATCTGGTTTATCTTTATCATCGTGTACTACTTTAGGTGACCCTACAAGTTACTATTGCACGTTGATAGAACCCCTAGGATTCTTGCTTGACTACCAGCAGTATGAGGGCGATCATATACGTGGGAGCTGGGGTCTATAAGCATATCCTTAAAAGGTCCCTAGTCGTGGGAGTTTCGAGACATGGCATCGATTCTCCAGAGTAGACTAGTGTATAATGTCGAGACCCCGACGAGTGGCGGTGGCTGGTCTTACAAGCCACTGGTGTCAGTTGGTTCACCTAAGATGTATACAGGTGCTCATTGGGTTATGAGTAAACCGGACAGGACTCGCCGGAAACCTGCTAGTTGGTATTATATCTGACGTCAGATAGCAGTTCCCTGGTGACATGTGTACAGGTTAGTTCATGGACCTGAGATCGTCATTTGTCTCATGTGAGTTCCCGCTGTGCTTTGATTACTACCCTACCACGGCTCAAAGGAGTCGTGCAAACAGGTTTTAGTTGGGTACAGTCCCGAGCCACATGGAGGCAGTGAGCGGATCTGCAGGGGTTCGTCTCTCCCGGTATTGGGGGTGAGGTCGCGTTGTGTCTAGGAGAGCCAGTACATGAAAAGTCCTTGGCCAAAGAAGGAGATTTACTGGTAGGTATTCCAGTAGTATCTCAGGGTGTTCTGGGCTACACACCGACACGACTTGTACCGCTTTTGGGGGTCTGACTTTTACCAACCCCCTAGGCCCGCCATGCGATGATCATAGACGAACGGACCGGACTGTACGGATATTGTCACTGACAGGCTCAGTAGGGTGTCAGGATGAGTTCGCTCATCAACGTCCCTTTTGGTCAATAGCTGGTAGCCCGTCACGTATGGCTAATATCTCTGACGTGCTAGTGGTTAAATCCACAGCCATAGTATTGACGAGTCTTTAAAGTCCACCACACACAGTTACTCAAGTTTCGGGCGAAATGTTGTAGAGGCCGTATGGAGATATGGCAGGGTTCGATTAGATACGTGCGGTATTCCACGGATCATGATCGGACGGATAATACTAGTGGGCTTTGGTTTAAGCCGGATCCTAGTATTGTACAGTGTAGATTTTGTCTCTTTGCATTTGTATTCATTGGGAATCCAAATGCGGGTATGTATATACAGTCGCGGGGTTTTCCTGTAATTTATTACGGGATCAGTTTTCTGAAGTTGCCAGTTTGCATTCCGTTCCGGCCAGTTTTCATTTGTTCCTTCCCGGCCGGACTTTTCCGATGGAGGGGGTTATTTGCAAGTGTGCAAATAACATTTGTGGAGGGATTTTCTTGTATTTTGTGGCTTCATGATAGTTCCTTCATGATGAGATTCCATTTTGGTCTCTTCCTTTGCATTAAATGTGATGGTTTGTGATATGATGAGATTAGGAGTGAGTGTGACCATTTTTCTTCTCTTTGATCATGCTTATTCTTTCATGCATGATTCCATTCTCTTCCCATCACCATTTTTGGAGAAGAGGGGCCGGCCACTTTGTGGGAGGGAAAAGAGAGTTCATTTTTCATGAGGGAAATTATTCATATCTCATTTGCATGCTTGCTAAATTCTCAACCTCTCTCCAAAGTTCTTTCATTCCTCCATCATGGCAACTTCACTACCCTAAGTGAGACAATAGTTTCTGTAGGGTTCCTAGGCACACTAATGAGGTTTCACAACAAATCAAACATGCCCAATTCAAATTTTTCCATATGCCTACAAACCCTAATACGGATCGTTAACTAGAGGTACAAGCGATGCAAGCAAGCATACTACTTTATTGCTAAAGGAAAGTGACTACAACCTTTGTAGATCCGGTCATCCACTTCCTTGGCTCCGTAATGACGTCCATCCGCTGTACCCATCGGAATCCTAGACTTTCGCGGTGGTTTCATCGGAGAAGAGATCGGGCTAGGTCGTCGACTTCGATATCGAAGATGATCTACGTTGAGGCAACTCAAGATCAAACTCCAACTTCACCAAGTCATGAAACTTGTGAAGAAAACACCCTATACTACTTGGCAAGTGGTAGAGGATGAAGAAATAGGAAGTGGGTTCACTTTAGAATTGGATTTCTCACTCTTTTTCTCATGTTGCCATTAATGGTAGCAAGCTTTCTTCTTATTGAAGAAGAAGAAGAAGAAGAAAAAGAATATGATAAGTATATGAAAATAGAAAATAAAAATCATTCTTATCATAATGCAACCTTGGGTTAGTTTAACAAGTATAGAGAATAAACTAGGGTTAGGTGAATGGTTAGGTTTAGGAAAGAAACAAAGTGGTCAAAGCTTCATGAAGCTTCAAGGTAAAAACAAAATAAGCCACCATATTGTTTCTTGCCCTAAAATTAAATAAATAAAAGAAATAGTTAAGAAAAGATAATAAAACCCTAACCATTCACTTAAACATGGTTTAAACTAAACATACACCCAAACTTGTATGTATCATCAAACATGATACAATCAAGTGCACAAAACTATATCATATATACAATGTGCACTTCAAGTGAGAAAATCCATCTAAAGTGAACAAATATTAGTTAATGCAAAGTAATATATCAAATATATAATTATACATTAAATCATTAAATCAACACTTGATTTAACGATCCGGTCATATCGCATATGACCGACTAATATCCAATGTATCGACTTATCGAATCAATCCTTGATTCGATAACTAGGTTATATCACATAAAACCATTCGATACATTCATCGCGAGAATAGAATACGGTATCACATACACGCATTATTCTCGGTCCCGTACATATCTCATATGCGCTCCTATTTCGTTTCGCTTGAGCCAGGAAACCTCTGTGTAGGACTCTAAAGACTCGTCAATACGCCGGCAGTAGGTGATGATCATATCAAACACCCACAAGCCGCAAGCGGTCTGCTAAACGTAACGGCCACCCGGGTATTGAGCGATCAGAAGATCAATGAGCAAGCCCACTCACACTCCTATGAATCCAACCATTAACACTTACCGCACAGTCCGGTCTGGTCGTCTGATATGTCGCATAACTCGCTTAGGGGTGGTAAACGTCAGACCCCAGTAGCTTGATAAGTCATGCCGATGTAAGGTCCATAACAAGCGTGAAACAACTGATAACTCTTACCAGTAAATCACTGCAAACCTGGCCAGGGATTTCCAGTTATGGCCAGTCGAGCATAGCGCAACATCAACCCCCAATACCGGGAGAGACGAATCCCCTCCTATCGCTCATTGCCCCCATGTGAATCGGGACTGTACCCAAAAACCACCTGTTTGCACGACTCAGTAGAGCCGTGGTTGGGTGGAAATCAAAACACGGTAGGAGACACACAAGACTCTATGACGATCTCGGGTCAACAGACTAAGCTGTACCAGTGTCACCTGAGAACTGCCATCTGACGTGAGGTATAATACCATCTGGGAGTTCTTGGCGAGTCCGTTCAGTGTACCCAGTCATCACTGAGCACCCGCATACCATCTCTGATGTCAAACACCAATGGATATGGGATCCTCCATCACCCATCACATGGGTCGAGAAGATATACGCTAGTCTACTCTGGAATATCGATGCCCCGTCTCGATATTCCCACGACTAGGAACATTGAAGGATGTACTCATGGACTACCAAGGCCCCACTAGTATGATCTACATCATAGTCTTAGAAGTCGAGTACACATCCTAAGGGCTTTATCAACATGTAACAGAAAGACAGAAAGTATACATGTTTAGATAAAGAGCAACCAGATAGCGTAGTATCATGTCGAGCAAGAAAGTCCTACCTATATATGTCCCAGCATGCACTACAATATACATCCAATGTACAGTAATGGCCTCTAGGGCATACATATAACTAACAATCTCCCACTTGCACTAGGGCCATCTGTAGCAGTGGTTGTAGTATCTAATACTCAACCATCCCCTAAAAGTCTCTCTTTGGGAAAAGGTCTTTGTGAGTGGATCCGCCGTGTTGTCCTCTAAGTCTATTCTCCTCAACCTCGATCACCCTGGAGATCAACTATCTCCATGATCAGGTGATGCTGCCTCAGAATAAGTCTGGGTCACTGATGGGACCTGGGTTCCTGGGCCAAAGACACACTTCCATTGTCACACAATGGTGGGAACCTAGTTCATCTTATGAACCAATATACACCCAAACTGCCTCTTTGGTAGTATCTTTAATAGCGATGTTACCAGCCTTTATCGTCTAGTTTGCCACGGTATTTAGCTTGGAAATTTTCCAACACACCGTCCCTCTACTGAGGGTAAAGACAATGCCTGCGACTGACATTCAGTCGTCTTTATCACCCTGGAACCTTTCCAGTGATTCTCCCCAGGATCGATCGATACTATCTTACTACAGCTAGTGAGAATCCAAACATCCATTTAGATCTATCTCATAGACCCAAATCCCAGGATTTAGAAGTTATCAACTTTATCCTATATGGAGAATCCATGTGATAAGAGGAGATTGACCGAGCGTAGCATAGGAAACTCTTTTCCTATCAAGAGTATGTTATCCACGTACAATACGAGGATAACCACCTTACTCCCTACTACCTTTTTGTATATACAAGGTTGATCTACCATTTTGATGAAGTCAAACACTTTGACTATCACATCAAAACAGACATTCCAACTCCGCGATGCCTGCTTTATCATGTAAAGCAGCTTGCACATGTTTCCGCTGCTCCCACTGTTTACGAAGCCCTCTGGCTGTGTTCTTATAGACGTTCTCTTCTAAATCATTATTTAGAAAAGCAGTCATGGCACCCAACCACCAGATATCGTAGTCATGGTATGTAGCAATGGCAAGTAGGATCAGGATGGACTTAACTATAGCCACTGGAAAAGGTTTCATCATTATCCACGCTTGGTCGATGACGAAAACCTTTAACAAGTTTAGCTTTGAAAGTCTCAACTTTTCCATCTACACCAAGTAATCTTCTCAAGATATACTTGTTCCTGATGGGGATTTAACCCTTCAGATATAGCAACCAAAGTCCATACTTTGTTGGTGTACATGGATTCCATCTCAAATCGCTAAGCATCCAGCCATTCTTACAGAGTCCCCACTCTCAATGGCCTGCTCGAATCTAGTTGGGTCATCATCTCATGATGCATTCCTCGCTCCTACTGTCATCGAGAAACCGAAGTGTCTCTCAGGCGGATGAGGAACCCTACCAGATCGGCGGAGAGGCTGAGGTTCGTCGGGGTCTATTGAATCCTTTGGTTCTGTAAAATCATCAGCTGCAGTTTTGTATAGCTGGAACCTTTCCAGTTCTACAGAACTGACCTTGCCTCGATCTTGTCCGGATTTTTCTTTTGACATAGGCCGGACAATCCCAAATCTTAACTTACTTAAGAGATAGGCTCTTCCCATACCATATCTCATATGGAGTGGTAGGCACTGATTTGATTCGAACCCAATTCAATAGGTATGCAACTTCTCAAGTGCACAACCCCTTAAAAGGAAATAGGTAACTCAGTAGTACTCATCATAGAGCGCACCATATCATATAGGGTGCGTTTGCTCTGCCCCGATACACCATTGTGCTGTGGTATATTCAGAGGAGTAATACCGAGAGAGAATCTCATTCTCCTTTAGAATAGTCCAAGAATTCCATGCACAAGTATTCACCTCCCTGATCTTATCATAAGACATAATACTTATACCCGGTTTTTGGTTCTCTACTTATATTCTGTGAATATCTCAAAAACTTCGGACTTATGTTTCAACAGGTACATATGGCTGAATCTTGAGAGATCATCAGAGAATGTAAAGAAGTACAATGAACCGGTCCTGGCATGTGTAGACAGGGGACCTTGCATACATCACTATGTATCAGTCCCAAGAGTTTACCAACTCTTTCTCTATTTCCAATAAACAGAGCTATGGTCATCTAATCTTTGTGACATGACTGGCAAGTTTCACAAGATGTAAATTCAAACTGATTTAAATATGCATCTAGAATGTAACTTAAGCTAGTCGGGTCGCATTGATATGACCTAGTCTACAATACCTTAAGAAGGATTCGTTCATTTCTGAACTCTTCCTCTTGTGTGTGTTCCGTATATTAGGAACTTTAGTTTGATTTAGAACATCAATGCTTTTAGATAACGTGCCTGAACCGATCAACTTTGAAATGTAGGAAATGTTCAAAACATTATCCAACAATACAAAATTATATCCTTTCTTTACTAATAAAGAGACTGATATGATTTTGTATATCAGGTTCGGTATCTAATGGCACTTGTTCAGAATCAATGTATTGGTAATACAGGGTGACAGTGACCAACAGACTTGGCTGCAACACTTACACCGTTTTCTGTCTCATGAAACTTATCACTCGTTCTCAGTTTTCCACCTTTCTGTAGCCCTATGTAACTGATTACATATCTGGGATCCTGATCCGGTATCTGATACCCAGGACGGAGAGGATACTGAGAAACAGTTCTGTGTAACGAACACACCCGAAGAAGATGCATCATATGCACTTTCTTCATTTGGGCGGCATGGGAATCTTGGTATTCCCCTATTTCCTGCTCTGTCTTATAACAATTATAAGTTGGAGCAGGACCAACGTTCCCCAGCTCAGTATATAAAGCGGGTTCGGTCAATACATCCATATTATTATCTTGATTAAGGCGTGATATGGTCGCTACCTGGAGAGAGAGAAAAGAAAACACTCTGCGTGCGCTCTTGCAAGATTAGATTGGTTATATATTTTATCTAATCAGGATGGCTCCCACTGTTTTTATCAAATCTTCCTTCAAACCTTAAAAGGAAAGACTAGCCGGGATTAATTACATTCTACAAGTTCGCCAATCTTTCAGCCAGGCCAGTGCCGGTACTTTGAGGGAGGTTCCCCGTGCTTTCGCACGGACCTAATTAAAGTGAACCTCGTTTTCCTAGGGACGTAACCCCGTTGACAACTTTCTAGACACCTACTTGATCGTCTAATTGTAAAGTGCAAAACTCTCCCAGGAGTAACAATTACTCGCGGTGGGTATCGGGATCCAAATATCATATAGAAGGTATGCAATCTCATTGCAAATTTCAACACTTGAAACTCCCGATATTTGGTGTTTACCCCTAGCACCTATGACCTTAACTATGGTCAACAAATCATAAGTACTAGTCAAGTTCTACCCGTCATTTTATGATTAATTAGACCCACCCACATGACCCTTAACTAAGGTCAACAAAGTCACGCGACTGTCCTAACTAATTGCATCATATGCGGTGTAGGAAGACATCACTTAGCTACCGTACACTGTGCCTTGACTATGGTCAACAAACACAGAATGAATACTAAGCACTCTACTTCCTAAAATGACGGAGGGTTGCGAATGGTTTTTAATAAAACCTTTAACGCTTTGAACTTGATCTCGTTGCGGAATCAAATGGTTTTTAAAAGGAATGTTTTTGAGGCTGTTCTAGTATTGCTAAAGGGGTCACTCCCGGTGAAGGGATCGTCGGCCCTTTCCTCATCGAATAAGGTGCAGGATATATCATATTTACCTCTGTGCAAAGCAAAAACTATAGAAGCAATCAAAAGACAAATCGAGGGTTGTAGCATCTGCCAGTTATTGCTAAAGGAGTCGCTCCCGGTGAAGGGATCTCGGTCCTTTCCTTATCGAATAAGGTGCAGGATGTTCTACAAGGAACACCGCAATGCAAAGCAAGAACTGTAGCTACCTGATTTTATTTTTGAAATTTGATTCCACAACATCTTTTAGGTTTATTTTCTTTCATTAATCTCATTAATGAATGTCCCATCATTTAAGTCCACCTAAACATCACAGATAAATATAACGTACGCTTATGCCATCCGCATTCGCCTCGATGTCCCGTCTGCACCGTTAGGTTAGGTAACTAACGCCAGAGCGAGGCAGGGCTAGCGCGGGTGTAAAACATAAGCAACGTCTATATAATATATCATATATACTATATACAATATCTATCTGAACATATCACATGATCACATCACAGATAACGCAGCAGAAAATATCATATGAAATATTGGATATACTAGGACGTCCGTGTTTTCAATACGAGCCAGTATAAAATACGGATTCCACGGTCGTGATGAATAGCCAATCCCACACCCCTAGACCCTTACGAGAGCGGCAAGCAACCCTACCAATTCTAGAGCTAGGAGACCCGCACTTGACTCCTCGAGTTGGTCTCTCACTGGACTCCAGAACCCGGTTACTTGTGCTCTCCTCCTTGGGTCTATCCTAATGCGGAAAAGTATATAATATACATCAACGGTGACATCTTCCGCAACCTGAAAGTGCCCCAATAAAAAAATATTACATACAAGTTTGTACACGAATGAAAATGAAAAACACTCATCTCACATAAAAAAACCCGGCTATTCAAACACGACGATTCAATATAACATATCCAGCAACATATAACATCACATGTCATCAACGTAAGTAAACAAGCATATCCCAATTGTCGTTGACATATAGCAACGAAACCAGCGATATCACATATTACACTTACGGTCACAGAAAAGAAAGTGTAAAACTACAACAGTTGGAATCCGCAACCTCCTTAGACATCGCATGCCTAACCATCTGAATTCCTTAGACATCACATGCCTAACAATTATGAACCCCGCATTTTAGTCTCATTATCGAAAAATCTTTTCAATATCAAGTCGGGCAATTCAACAAGATTCCCGACATCCAGAACGAATGCTCGTCGCAAACTTTAGTAGACGGCCGCACCCTCGATACCGTCGACGAAGTGCAATAAGGCGGAACACCGCTGCTGCGAGCACCCGAACGGATGCTTTCGGCGGCGGGGTTCTCCTACAGTCACTTGGTTGGGGTTAAGGGGTGTGGCTATCTATTAAGTTTACCCGGCGAGGATCTGCGTACGCTACGTGATTGCGACGGACTTTTGATCGCATCAAAATTCCGTGGCAACCGATCAAGTGAGACTAAAGTGCTAGATTTATAACATCCAAATCAGTTATCGCATAACTACTTGTGGATTCCAAATATTGTATCACATTACAGATAAATAGAAAATGTTAAACTTTCCGATCGAACAATCAAACACCCAAGTTTTCCCGAATGGTTTTCAACACATCAAATAAGTTTAAAAACATTCACTTCATGCCACAGTACCAACGGTCCAGCCGTAGAAGGGTCAAGCCAACGCCTCACATGTGGCACGCCGTACTGCCCTAAACCCTAAGGTTCAAAGGGCAGTTCAAGATGGTCACATAATCGAGTTAAGGTTTGTTGTCTTCTAGAGGGTCCATCGCGTTACTTGCACTACTTAGAACATTCTTAAACTACGGAAAAATCCAACACTTGGAAATTTCCCGGCAGGGGAAAAAGTGGGTATTTATATCCGATCAAACTTTTTAACAGTTTCTAAAATATCCGGAAAAACATAAACGAAGTTAAATTATCCGATCGAATCAACGAGTTCCCAATACAACCCTAGAAAACTCAACACTTGAGTGGAATTAAAAAATTCCTAGAAAAAATTAACAATAAAGGACCTAAGAATAATTACATGAAATACCAGGGATTAAGTCACAATTTTGGCCGCCAAACCGCCGCCAAACACTTGGTTTGGCCGCGGTTCCGCGGTCAAATTTTTGAGTTAGGCGTCCGTACTTCACTGTAATTCTTAGATTTTCCTGCTTAATTTTCTGAGCATTTTTAATTCACAAAAATCCACAGTTTGAAAAAATGTACAGAGAAGGGTTTTGATCGGGGTTTCGGGGTTCGATCGGATCTCTAACTTCGTCTACACTTCGCCTAAAGCTCTAGCTAGGCTCTGATACCACTGTAGGGTTCCTAGGCACACTAATGAGGTCTCACAACAGATCAAACATGCCCAATTCAAATTTTTCCATGTGCCTACAAACCCTAATACGGATCGCTAACTAGAGGTATAAGTGATGCAAGCAAGCAAACTACTTTATTGCTAAATGAGAGTGACTACAACCTTTGTAGATCCGGTCCTCCACTTCCTTGGCTCCGTAATGACGTCCCTCCACTGTACCCATCGGAATCCTAGACTCTCACGGTGGTTTCATCGGAGAAGAGATCGGGCTTGGTCATCGAGTTCGATGTCGAAGATGATCTACGTCGAGGCAACTCAAGATCAAACTCCAACTTCACCAAGTCATGAAACTTGTGAAGAAAACACCCTATACTACTTGGCAAGTGGTAGAGGATGAAGAAATAGGAAGTGGGTTCACTTTAGAATTGGATTTCTCACTCTTTTTCTCATGTTGCCATTAATGGTAGCAAGCTTTCTTCTTGTTGAAGAAGAAGAAAAAGAATATGATAAGTATATGAAAATAGAAAATAAAAATCATTCTTATCATAATGCAACCTTGTGTTAGTTTAACAAGTATAGAGAATAAACTAGGATTAGGTGAATGGTTAGGTTTAGGAAAGAAACAAAGTGGTCAAAGCTTCATGAAGCTTCAAGGTAAAAACAAAATAAGCCACCATATTGTTTCTTGCCCTAAAATTAAATAAATAAAAGAAATAGTTAAGTAAAGATAATAAAACCCTAACCATTCACTTAAACATGGTTTAAACAAAACATACACCCAAACTTGCATGTATCATCAAACATGATACAATCTTGTGCACAAAAGTATATCACATATACAACTTGTGTACATCAAGTGAGAAAATCCTTTTTAAGTGAACCAATACTAGTTAATGCAAAGTAATATATCAAATATATAATTATACATTAAATCATTAAATCAACACTTGATTTAACGATCCGGTCATATCACATATGACCGACTATTATCCAATGTATCGACTTATCGAATCAATCCTTGATTCGATAACTAGGTTATATCACATAAAACCATTCAATACATTCATCGCGAGAATAGAATACGGTATCACATACATGCATTATTCTCGGTCCCGCACATATCTCATATGCGCTCTTATTTCGTTTCGCTTGAGCCAGGAAACCTCTGTGTAGGACTCTAAAGACTCGTCAATACGCCGGCAGTAGGTGATGATCATATCAAACATCCATTAGCCGCAAGCGGTCTGCTAAACGTAACGGCCACCCGGGTATTGAGCGATCAGAAGAACAACGAGCAAGCCCGCTCACACTCCTGTGAATCCAACCAGTAACACTTACCGCACAGTCCGGTCTGTTCGTCTGATATGTCGCATATCTCTCCTAGGGGTGGTAAACATCAGACCCCAGTAGCTTGATAAGTCATGCCGATGTAAGGTCCATAACAAGCGTGAAACTACTGATAACTCTTACCAGTAAGTCACTGCAAACCTGGCCAGGGATTTCCAGTTATGGCCAGTCGAGCATAGCGCAACATCAACCCCCAATACCGGGAGAGACGAATCCCCTCCTATCGCTCATTGCCCCCATGTTAATCGGGACTGTACCCAAAAACCACCTGTTTGCACGACTCAGTAGAGCCGTGGTAGGGTGGAAATCAAAGCACAGTGGGAGACACACAAGACTCTATGACGATCTCGGGTCAACAGACTAAGCTGTACCAGTGTCACCTGAGAACTGCCATCTGACGTGAGGTATAATACCATCTGGGAGTTCTCGGCGAGTCCGTTCAGTGTACCCAGTCATCACTGAGCACCCGCATACCATCTCTGATGTCAAACACCAATGGATATGGGATCATCCATCGCCTATCACATGGGTCGAGAAGATATACGCTAGTCTACTCTGGAATATCGATGCCCCGTCTCGATATTCCCACGACTAGGAACATTGAAGGATGTACTCATGGACTACCCAGGCCCCACTAGTATGATCTACAACATAGTCCTGGAAGTCGAGTACACATCCTAAGGGCTTTATCAACATGTAACAGAGAGACAGAAAGTATACATGTTAAGATAAAGAGCAACCAGATAGCGTACGATCATGTCGAGCAAGAAAGTCCTACCTATATATGTCCCAGCATCCACTACAATATACATCCAATGTACAGTAATGGCCTCTAGGGCATACATATAACTAACAGTTTCTACACTACACCTACAGCATCTCTTGGATGCGTCGGCTTGCCAACTTCGCGCCCGAGTTGCCTCGGTCCAGAGGTGGAAGCCCGTAAAAGAACCCGGCGATGTGGTGCCCGTTTCGACGAGGAGGCGACGACCGGAGATTCCACGAGGAGATCGGAGTGGAGGCAAAGACCGAAGGACACGAATCGCTTGGTATAGCCTTCTATCCCATCTTGTAGTTTGCTAGAGTTAGATTAATGGCCCGATCCGGGATTTTAGTGCGTGGTGGTGCCGGTTTTCTAGTTTGAAAAGTTTTTCGTTTCAGCATTCCGGCGTCGGATTGACGGTCGGGGCGCCGCCGTGCACTTACACTGGTATCAGAGCCACGCCATTAATCTAGTCTAGCTTGCTCTAACGTGTTTACAAGTTTGATCGATCGGATTTTCCAAAACCACATTTCCGTGTCGCACTTTCTGTCGAATTTTTCCTTGCTCTAAAAATTATTTAGTACATTGGAAAATTACGTGCAGGGTTTTTTATGAATTCTGTGAAAATTTGGTACGCTGATGTTACTGTAGCGCGGCAGTGTAGCGGCCAAAACCACGTTTTGGCCGTGGAACCGCCGCCGTTTTGTGGCCAAACCGTACCAATTTCTACAGTGGTTTACTGACATGGAAATAGGGTTTCTGGTATATTCTTTTTAGGCCCAGATGTTTTTGAGTGCTACAGTTGTGCTTGGGGCCCGCTTCAGTAAATTTGATCGATCAAAATTTTTAAACATGTTAGTTCACAGTATTTACATTATATCTGCGACCGTGAATGTCACTCGATCGGTAAATCCAGTCTATCTGCTATAGCCCTTTTAGACGGATTTGCGAACGTGACATTCACATTGATGTTCTATGTTGTGCTGTGTTGTTGCGGATTGGTCGTGGGGGATAGCCTGGATGCAATGGTAGTACAGTTTTGTTTTATATGTACATTTGATATTGCGGGACGAGCGTCCGACATGTGGACTGTCGTCACTGCCTGTTTGTATTATTCTTTTGGGGCACGACCGGGCTGAGGTCGATGTACCCGTTGTATATTTTACTTTCTGTAGTAGGATTACCCCACGGAGGGGTGCACGGGTAGCCGGGTTCTAGAGGGCAACGGGCCCGCATCTCATGGCGTTGAGACGGAGGGGGCTTCACTCTAGAATTGGCGGGCTATTCGCCGCACTCGTAGGTGGTATAGGTTGACCCAGGAGGGGTGCCCAAGTTACCGGATTCTGTGAAGTGCTAGGTGGTCCATTCACGTTGCTGAAGGGGGCTGCCACGCTTCAGGTTTTGGCGGGTAACTTTCCGTGCCCGTAGGGGTCTAGGATTTCATTGCACAGGCTATCCACACGACCAGGGGAACGTCGGGTTTCAGTAGCGGCTCTGTGAAACCTGGGGATCCCAGATATCTGTATTGTTCTGTGATGCTGGTTACATTTCTATGATGTTGCATTTTATCACGCCTTGAGCGATATTATATATTGATATATATACTAGTAGATGTATATGTTTTGCATCCGCGCTAGTCCATTCCCCGCTCTGTCGTTAGTTAAGTAACCTAACGGGTGATGACGGGACCCAGTGGCGAATGCGGATGGCATATACGTACATCATTATTTTCGTTCTTTATTGGTGTGATCAATTGATGGGACTGCATTGATTCGGATCAATGCAAGCTAAACAAACCTATTCTGATGTTGTTGGAACATTTTTCAAAAAGCTGTTATTGCAAGGGCGTTCTCTTTTGTTTTGCACAGTTGTATTCAGTTGGAATATCCTGCACCTCAGTCGACGAGGCAAGGGCCGAGATCCCTTCACCGGGAGTGACCCCTTGGACAGAAGTTTGCGTCAGGGCAATAACTTCACCATAGTTGTTTACTTTTGCTTTGCATCGTGGTATTCAGTTGGAATATCCTGCACCTCATTCTACGGGGAAAGAGTCGAGATTCCTTCACCAGGAGTGGCCTCTTTAGCAAAGGTTTTCATCACTATATTTTTAAAAAGCTATCCGGTTCCTTCAACGATTTCAAGTTCATTAGGTTAAAGGTTTTCGCCAGAAACCATTCGTAGCCCTCCGTCGTTTCATATGGATAGTCAATAGTATTCAAGCTATGTTTGTTGGCCAAAGTCAAGGCACAGTGTTTGGTAGCTGTTGGGTATTCATATGCAGCATAGATAGATGCGTTGGTTTGGGACAGTCGTACTGCCTTGTTGGCCAAAGTCAAGGGTAGGTACGGGTGGGTTCAAATTAACCTGGACAATGACGGGTAGAAATTGACATGTGACTTATGATTTGTTGGCCAAAGTCAAGGTCATAAGAGCATAGGGTAAAAATCACATCGGGAGTTTCTAAAGAAACTGAAACTTGCCAGATATGCGCATACCTTCTGGAGTGTGATAACGTGAGCGGATTCCGTCACATTATCATGCGATGATAGTTGGATCCCGATTCCCACTGATGAGTTGGTTTACCCCTCGGGTGATCCCGACTAATTATTCTTTCAAGTTTGGGAAAGAATTTGACGTTACAGTGGGAGGTTTCTAGATTAGATAAAGTGATAACCATTCTGATCTAGGTTAGAGTGCACGCTGAGTGTTTCTTTTCTCTCTCTCTTTGGCAGCGACCATGACCCGACCCTAGACTATGACTCAGTGACCAAGATTAACCGAACCTTCTTAAACACTGGCTTTTGGATTGTCAGAGTTGCATACCTCATTGCCACCCCTACTTTTACCCTTTTCTCCAGGACACCCCGTATTACTACGAACGTCCAATACCATTGGACAAAACCATCGTATGGTTATATACGAACTCGAAGGATTTTATTCGAGGATGGTTTCCGGTTATGGAGCAAACGAATAGGACTATTCAGTTGTCTTTTCCTTTTACCTTCTTTCAGGTTGCGAGTACTCCTTGGTTTAGGAGATAGTACACCTATTACGCAAATTGGATAATCTTCTTCCAAACCATAGGCAGGTGCCGACCAGTAGGGAATGAAGAAAACCAATTTGCCTAACTAATGTGTACAGAAGGTATTAAGTAAAGACATATCAAGGGATTAGTAAGAGGGCAAAGTAAAATGCGACTGCTATTCATGACCAAACCAAGTATTTCATTACCACTCCCAATTCACCTTTGTATTTCTCCAGGACACTCTGTATCACTACGAAGATCCACAGTTTATTTGGATACTCCATCGTATGGTTATATATGAACTCGAAAGAATCTTGTTCCAGTTCGGGGATGGATTCTGGTTCAGGAGAAATTTGAATAAGGTTTATTCGGTTGTCTTTTATCTTCATCTTCTCTCGCATTGCGAGTGTTCCTAGGATTAGGATAGTACACCCATTATGCTTATTGGATAGTCTTCTTCCAAACCATAGGCTGGTGCTGAAAGGTAGGGAAGGAAGAAAACCATTTAGCCTAAAGGGGTGTACAGAAGGTAATGACTAAAGACATATAAAGGGATTTGGAGAGATGGCAAAGAATTATACGGTTACGGTTGTGAATCTGGATAATGGAAGAGGCATTACTACGAATACCCGGATACCCCTACGAAACATTTCAATGTTTCAATTTCACTGTGTACTGTTAATAGAAAACCGATTTCCCAATTAGTCCTTACTCCAGGGTATGTATTTACCAGGTATGATTCTTACATCTGTATGGTTTTACAGATGATGAGTGGGAGTAAGTTATTGGGAATTGGGTGATCATCCTCATTATATCGGAATTCGTTGTAATTGGTGATATTTGAGGAAATCACCTGGGTTGTTTGCCGGACGGCAAATATTTGGTTTTGAATATCCGCTGTTATGCACTAATTTCAAATTGATATATCTGTACGTCTATTTTTATAGAGTGAGATACACCTTTTTGAAATTATGTCTATGACATTTACCTATATCAGTGGATGGTTAGGTAAGGAGCATTAAACAGCGGTGTAATTCTTCTTAACCATAGGTACAGTTTTCAACCTACGACACACAGTGAATGAGTCACTAGACTCAGGAGACTTATACAGAGTATTGTATGTTGTCCAGTGTCCATTAGGACAGAGGGGATGGTCCTCGTACTATATTCGGTTTACTTATGACTTCTCTAGTTTTTAGACAGGTGTTTCGTAGAAACACAGGGTCCAAGTTTTGAGAAGTTATAGGTATAAGAGTAAAGTAGAGAACCAGGTATTGCAAGTATCAGGAATCTTCAAGGTGATCGAAGATGAAGATACTTGTGCATGGTATTCAGTTGATAGTAATAATTAAGAGAACTTGCTTCTCTTTCAGGTTACTCATAATTGGAAGCATTCCTAAGTTGAGTAACGCTGATCGGCTTCCTTCCATTTAGTTGACATGCACTGGAGACAGCTGCATGATTTGAATCTGGTTCAATTAAATCAGTGCCTCTGTTTCTATATTGGATATAGAACAGTTCATATCTTAACGATGTTGAGGTACGGGGAGTTGTCCGGCTTATGCTTAAAACCAGACACTGGACAACTCAAGGCACGTTTCTGTAATGGCTGTTTGTGGGTTGACCCGGGCTATGACGAGGGTTGATTTTCTACCATCTGGAAGATCAATAGTGATATTGTTCTTAAACTCGCCACAGTTTTAACAAAAATGGATTTTTTTTCAGAAAACAGTAGTGGGAGTATGGTAGAACTGGAAGTGATTCCAGAACCGCAAACGATTACTGAAGATTTGATAAGAACCTAAAGATTCAATCTGATTTGACATTCCATTGGCCACTCCACAGATATGGTGGGTAACCTCAGGCGCTCGAGAGGTACTCCGATAGCCTCAAGGACGGTGACAGGGAGGTTCTTGTTTACCCAGACTTGCCATTGCTGTTGTTCCAGACTGTGAGACCCGGCGGGAGGATGAGTATAGCGTCGTTCTAAACTGGCTTTAGAAGTGTATGTCTATATGACTCTGCCAGAGGGTTGTCGTGATCAGTGGGAGCAGCGGAAGCATGGTGGACAAGTGGCTTATGTCTATTTATAGACTAAAGCAGATATAGCGGAGATAGATCATCTATTTCTGATGTGACAGTCATAGGTTTGACTTCATGAGAATAGGGGATGGATCTGTTAAGAAGGTAGTAGGGTGTAATGTCCTGGTATTTGATGACATACACGGAGTAGGAAGTGATATTCCTATACTACGATCGGTTATACTTTGGTTGTCACACAGCGGTTTCTCCACATGGGACTTGGATATTATATCAGACATTCTGATCACTAGATCTATGGTTTTAGATCTAGATTTGGGTGGTTTCCCAATCTGGGTACTTAGACAACATTCTAAAGGTTTTTAGAATGGACGACTCCTAGTACGGTAGTATACCTGCAGGTGATGGAGTCACCCTCTCTAAAGGTGTCTTACAGACTAAAGGGGAGAGGGATGTGCATGATTGGCAAATCACTTGCTTAGGCAATTGAGTCAATTATGAGATGTCAAGTACCACACCAGATGTTGTTCTTGCAGTAGATGCAATAAGTTGATATTAATCCAATCCTGGAGAAACAATCGGAAGCAGTTTTAGAACATAAGTGGATGTTCTAGGGAAATGATAACGGCAGCCTCCTTTAGGAGACGGTTATCATTCCAGGCTTCCAAGGTGACCTGGATGACAGAATGACTGTCAGAGTTATAGTTTTCCCTCTGACGAGGGGCAGTGTTTTGGACAGGTGGTCTAGGCGGATACTGAGGGAGGCATGGCGCAGGATACTGATTAAGTTCAGTTGACGATACAGTCTAAGAAGTTTGGATTTGGAGTTCATTTATGAGCTATATCCCATCAGATATCCGGACATATTCTAAGACAGGTATTGCTCATTTCGGGAGATGGCTTTCTCCGCGAACTTGAGATAAAGAGAGACATAGAAAGAAACACTACTGCTGATCCACTCACTGAGGCTATTCCTCGAACGCAATAGTTTCGCAAACGAGATTTGTGAGACTGACTAGTAGAGGAGTTGGGTGTTCGGTATCACACGGGCTGTGAGTATGCGACATCGCAGTAATTAGCCTGGAGTGCAAGTGGGAGATTGTTGGAGATAGTGCCCTCGGAGTCAATTATTGGATAACAGACACGTGATTGCAATGATTGAGGGAGGACCTATACCGGTAGGACAGTCTTACTCAAGATGATAGTATGCTATCTGGTTTATCTTTATCAACGTGTACTGCTTTAGGTTACCCTACAGGGCACTATTGCACGTTGATAGAGCCCCTAGGATTCTTGATTGACTACCAGCAGTATGAGGGCGATCATATACGTGGGAGCTGGGGTCTATAAGCAAATCCTTAAAAGGTCCCTAGTCGTGGGAGTTTCGAGACAGGGCATCGATTCTCCAGAGTCTACTAGTGTATACAGTCGAGACCCCGATGAGGGGCAGTGGCCAGTCTCACAAGCCACTGGTGTCAGTTGGTTCACCTAAGATGTAAACAGGTGCTCATTGGGTTATGAGTACACCGGACAGGACTCGCCAGGAACCTGCTAGTTGGTATTATACCTGACGTCAGATAGCAGTTCCTTGGTGACATGTGTACAGGTTAGTTCATCGACCTGAGATCGTCATTTGTCTCGTGTGAGTTCCCACTGTGCTTTGATTACTACCCTACCACGTCTCAAAGGAGTCGTGCAAATAGGTTTTAGTTGGGTACAGTCCCGAGCCATATGGAGGCAGTGAGCGTATCTGCAGGGGTTCGTCTCTCCCGGTATTGGGGGTGAGGTCGTGCTGTGTCTAGGAGAGCCAGTACATGAAAAGTCCTTGGCCAAGGCAGGAGATTTACTGGTAGGTATTCCAGTAGTATCTCAGGGTGTTCTGGGATACACTCCGACACAACCTGTACCGCTTTTGGGGGTCTGACTTTTACCAACCCCCTAGGCCCGCCATGCGATGCTCATAGACGAACGGACCAGACTGTACGAATATTGTCACTGACAGGCTCAGTAGGGTGTCAAGATGAGTTCGCTCATCGACGTCCCTTTTGGTCAATAGCTGGTAGCCCGTCACGTATGGCTAATACCTCTGACGTGCTAGTGGTTAAATCCACAGCCAAACTATTGACGAGTCTTTAGAGTCCACCACACACAGTTACTCAAGTTTCGGGCAAAACGCTGTAGAGGCTGTATGGAGATATGGCAGGGTTCGATCAAATACGTGCGGTATTGCACGGATCATGATCGGACGGATAATACTAACGGGCTTTGGTTTAAGCCGGATCCTAGTATTGTACAGTGTAGATTTTGTCTCTTTGCATTTGTATTCAGTGGGAATACAAATGCGGGTATGTATATACAGTCGCGGGGTTTAGCTATAATTTATTACGGGATCAGTTTTCTGAAGTTGCCAGTTTGCATTCCGTTCCGGCCAGTTTTCATTTGTTCCTTCCCGGCCGGACTTTTCCGATGGAGGGGGTTATTTACAAGTGTGCAAATAACATTTGTGGAGGGGTTTTCTTGCATTTTGTGGCTTCATGATAGTTCCTTCATGATGAGATTCCATTTTGGTCTCTTCATGTTGGTTTGTGATATGATGAGATTAGGAGTGAGTGTGACCATTTTTCTTCTCTTTGATCATGCTTATTCTTTCTTGCATGATTCCATTCTCTTCCCATTACCATTTTTGGAGAAGAGGGGCCGGCCACTTTGTGGGAGGGAAAAGAGAGTTCATTTTTCATGAGGGGAATTATTCATATCTCATTTGCATGCTTGCTAAATTCTCAACCTCTCTCCAAAGTTCTTTCATTCCTCCATCATGGCAACTTCACTACCCCAAGTGAGACAATGGTTTCTACACTACACCTACAGCATCTCTTGGACGCGTCGGCTTACCAACTTCGCGCCCGAGTTGCCTCAGTGAGGTGGGAGCCCGTAAAAGAACCCGGTGATGTGGTGCCCGTTTCGACGAGGAGGCGACGACCGGAGATTCCGCTAGGAGACGGCGAAGACCGAAGGACACAGATCGCTTGGTATAGCCTTCTATCCCATCTTGTAGTTTGCTAGAGTTAGATTGATGGCCCGATCCGGGATTTTAGTGCGCGGTGGTGCCGGTTTTCTAGTTTGAAAAGTTTTTCGTTTCCGCATTCCGGCGTCGGATTGACGGTCGGGGCGCCGCCATACACTTACAGTATTTTTATTAAAGCACAAATCCGAAGCTTTCGAGAAATTCAATGAATATAAACTCGAAGTAGAAAAACAAACCGGCTTGAGTATCAAAATGCTTCGATCAGATCGAGGTGGGGAGTACCTCAGTACAGAATTTGCAAACTTCCTAAAAGAGAATGGGATTCTCTCTCAGCTCACTCCTCCTTACACACCACAGCACAACGGTTTGTCTGAACGACGGAATCGGACCCTATTAGATATGGTCCGTTCAATGATGAGTGATGCTGAGTTACCTGTCTCATTTTGGGGGCATGCATTGGAGACTGCAGCGTTTCTACTGAACAGGGTTCCAACCAAAACCGTGTCTACCACGCCATATAAGATATGGCATGGGAAGAGACCATCTCTTAAGAGATTTAAGATTTGGGGTTGCCCGGCCTATGTTAAAAAGCAGAATCCGGACAAACTCGAGACACGGTCGGTCATGTGTAATTTTGTGGGATATCCAAAGAACTCTTATGGATATCTATTCTACCACAAGGAGGAACAAAAGGTGTTTGTTTCTCAGTATGCCACATTCCTGGAAAAAGAGTTTTTCACAGAAGAAACTGATGGTAATGTGGTAGATCTAGAAGAGGTTCTAGAGACACAAACTACAAATGACGACTTGGTTGAACCGACTGTTGCAACAGAAACAGAGGAACATCGGCCACTCCGTAGGTCTGGTAGGACTTCTCGCCCACCGGAGAGGTACTATGGTTTCCTCATTGATGGTGACAGAGAAGACTGCATAATGGAAGATGATGATCCTACCAGTTTTCAGCAATCTATCACGAGTGGAGACTCTGTGAAGTGGCTGGATGCCATGAGATCCGAAATGGAGTCTATGTACACCAACAAAGTATGGACTCTGGACGTTGTACCCCCTGGGTTAAAACCTGTGGGGTGCAAATGGATCTTTAAAAGAAAGATTGGTGTAGATGGGCAGGTAGAGACCTATAAAGCAAGACTTGTAGCGAAGGGTTTTCGTCAAAGACCAGGTTTGGACTATGACGAGACTTTTTCTCCCGTAGCCATGCTTAAATCTATTCGGATCCTACTTACTATTGCTGCTCACTACGACTATGAAATCTAGCAGATGGACGTTAAAATGAGGATTTAGAAGAATGCGTTTATATGGATCAGCCGGAGGGCTTCATTGACAGTAGGAGCAGCGGGAAAGCATGTAGATTGCTTAAATCCATATATAGGTTAAAGCAGGCATCACGGAGTTGGAACATCTGTTTCGATGATTTTATCAAAGAGTTTGATTTCATCAAAAATCCAGATGAACCTTGTGTTTATAAGAAGGCTGTAGGGAGAGCTGTCACATTCCTCGTATTGTACGTGGATGACATTCTTCTGATAGGAAATGATATTCCTATGCTACAGTCGGTTAAATCATTCTTATCACTAAGGTTCTCCATGAAGGACCTGGGTGATGCCACATACATTCTGGGCATTAGGATCTATAGGGATAGATCCAAGAGGTTATTGGGATTGTCCCAAACCAGGTACATCAACACCATCCTAAAAAGGTTTAGTATGGAAGACTCCAAGCGGGGTGCCTTACCCGCTTGCCATGGGGTCACTCTCTCTAAGGATTCTTGCCAAAAGACCGATGAAGAGAGAGCTCGCATGAGCATTATACCCTATGCTTCGGCAGTAGGATCTATAATGTATGCAATGTTATGTACACGACCAGATGTAGCTTATGCACTTAGTGTTGTAAGCAGGTATCAATCCAACCCAGGGGAGAATCACTGGATAGCTGTGAAGAACATTCTTAAGTACTTGCGAAGGACTAAAGAATTGTTCTTGGTGTATGGTAATGGAGATCTCCAAATGGAGGCCTTTACCGATTCGAGCTTCCAGAGCGATAAGGACGACAGCAAATCTATCTCCTGGTTTGTATTTACCCTCAATGCAGGGGCGGTAAGTTGGAAGAGTTCCAAACAGGATACCGTTGCAGACTCTACGATGGAGGCTGGGTACATTGCTGCGAATGATGCCGCCAAGGAAGCCGTCTGGATGAAGAAGTTCGTCTTGGAGCTAGGAGTAGTTCCAACCATTATTGATCCAATACCATTGTATTGTGATAATAATGGGGCTATAGCGTTAGCCAAGGAGTCCAGGTCCCATCAGCGATCCAGACACATCCTGAGGCGCTTTCATTTGATCCGGGAGATTGTAGATCGCCGCGAGATCGAGATTAAGAAAGTAGACACAAAGAATAACGTCGCGGATCCACTCACCAAGGCCCTCCCTCAGCCGCAGCATTAGCGACTTTTTGAGATGTTGGGTATGAGATACGCCAATAACTGGCCTTAGTGCAAGTGGGAGATTGTTGGATATATGTATGCCCTAGAGGCCATTATATGATAGTGGATGTATTTATACATGTATATATATATATATTCAGTGTACATTCTTGCTCGACATGATAGTATGCTATCTGGTTCTTCTTTATCTGACATGTTGATTTGATCATGCTTTTATTCATTCACACATGTTGATAAAGCCTTGAGGATATAGGCTTGACTACTGTGATTATGATGGAGATCATACTAGTGGGACATCTGTAGTTTATAAGCATATCCTGAAATGTCCCTAGTCGTAGGTATATCGAGACGGGGCATCGATATACCAGAGTAGACTAGCGTATATGATACTAGACCCATATGATGGGCGATGGATGTTCCCACATTCATCGATGTTTGACATCGAGATCGTATACGGGTGCTCAGTGATGAATGGGTACACTGGACGAACTCACTGAGAACTCCTATATGGAATTATATCTATCTTCGGATAGCAGTTCTCAGGTGACACTGGTGCAGGTTAGTCTGTAGACCCGAGATCGTCATAGAGTCTTGTGTGTTCTCCCACTGTACTTTGATTACCACCCTACCACGGCTCTACTGAGTCGTGCAAACAGGTGGCCATTGGGTAAAGTCCCGAGACACACGAAGGCGATGAGCGATAGGAGGGGTTTCGTCTTTCCCAGTATTGGGAGTTGATGTTGTGCTGTGCTCGATTGGCTATATCGGTAAGTCCCTGGCCAGGGCTGTTGAGATTTACCGGTAAGTGTTATCAATAATTTCTCGATCTGTTATAGACCATTCATTGGCATGACTTATTGAGTTATTGGGGTCGACGTTACCATCCCTAGACTCGATATGCAGCATATCTGACGAAGAGACTGGACTGTACGGTAGTGTTGCCGGTTGGCTCGACGGGAGTTGTAATAGGTTCGCTTGTTTTTTTCTGATCGCTCAATACCCGGGTGGCCGTTATGTTTAGCTGACCGCTTGCGGCTTGGGGGTGCTTGATATGATCATCATCCACTGCCGGCGTATTGACGAGTCTTAGAGTCCCACAATGGAGTTACCCAGTCCAGGCGAAACGATGTGGTGCGCATATGCGATATGCGCGTGGGCCCGGTTAAAATGCGCGTATGAGATACCGTATATTAATCGGGCGGCTTGCTTTTGGTCGGGTCGTATGTGATACGTCCGGGTTGCTAAATCAAGTGTTGATTTATCATTAACCATTAGTTTCTCACTTGAAATCCTTTCTTGTCTTTATGTTGTATGTATGCATGTATGCATTCATTCTCATTCATGCACATAGGATGTGCATGCACATATACATCCATACATAATGGTTATCATGGTTGTTGATATAGTAGATGGTGGAAATATAAGACTCACACCATATGTAAAATATATGGATATTATTTATTTGGAAAAAGGAAAATGAAAATGGAAATTGTTTCATGGTTTAATCTTTTATTCTTGCACTAACCCCTTGTATTAACCATGATTCATTTTCTATGGTCATTTTTGTTCCAAACTAAAATATCTAAGATATTTTACAACCATGGTTTAGAATGAGAGATTGAAAATATATATATTTTCATTTTCTCATTTTCATCACAAGCTTATCATTATCTTGAGTTTAAAAAGCCATCATCTTCTTCCTCCTTTCTCTCTTGCTCTCTAGTTCTCTCAAGTGAGCAAAAGAGTTACCAAATTAGGATTTTGAAGTGAGAAAACCAACCACAACACCATTCTACACTAGTCTTGCCCATTAGTGAAGAGTGTTAGCTTCCATTTCTTCTCTTGATCTTATGAAGTTTCAAGCTTGGACAAAGAGGACTCCGGGTGGATCATCGTAGACCTAGAGGATCTCAAGCGGACTTTTTTCCAACCCTCAAGTAGCCAAGGAGTCTAGTGCAGGGAGCTACAAAGGTTATACTCTCAAAACCCTAGCTTTTACTACTTGTGATGTTGTCAATGTTATGAAACCATAAATTTCTAGTGATGATTCTTTGTATGTTCACTTAGCACCTTAAAAATTTGATTTTGCCACATGTGATGCTTCCAAACTCTTCATGAGGTGCTAGGTAAACCTAACACGAGGAAGATCGAGACTGTACAGCTTTTGCCCAGACCTGTATCGGTGACTGGGGTCCGCAGCTTTTTGGGCTTAGCTGGTTATTATCGCCGTTTTGTGCAGGATTTCTCGAGTATCGCTGCACCGCTGACTGGACTGACCCGGAAGGGAGTTCCTTTTCTTTGGACTGATGCGTGCGAGCAGAGTTTTCAGCAGTTGAAGACTCAGTTGACGATAGCACCAGTTCTATCTTTACCTTCTGGATCAGGCGGCTATGTTGTTTATTGTGATGCTTCTCGAGTGGGGCTCGGCTGTGTATTGATGCAGCACGATAGAGTGATTGCTTACGCTTCTAGGCAGCTGAAGAAGCACGAGCAGAATTACCCCACTCATGATCTTGAGGTGGCCGCGGTAGTCTTTGCGTTGAGGATTTGGAGACACTACTTGTACAGAGAGTCGTGTCAGATCTTCACGAATCATAAGAGTTTGAAGTATATCTTCCAGCAGCGGGATCTGAACCTGAGACAGCGCCGATGGATGGAGCTAGTGAAGGATTATGATTGTGAGATCCTTTATCATCCGGGCAAGACGACTGTGGTAGCTGATGCTTTGAGTCGTAGGCCCGGGGGTAGCTTGTCCCAGTTCAGCGCAGTTCAGCGTCAGTCTTCTGCAGATTGGCAGCTCTTGTGTGATGGTAGAGTGCAGTTCGAGTTCACCTCCGCTGGGGGACAGCTTACTCATGTCCACGCCCGTCCACTACTACTTGATCGTATCCGTGAGGTGCAGCCCAGTGATGCCCGTTTGACCGAGATTCTTGAGCTTGTTCGGTAGGGAAGAGTTTCAGAGTTCATGATTGATGACCAGGGTGTGCTACGATGCGGGACTCGCTTGTGTGTACCAGATGATGATGGGTTGAGATGCGTGATCCTAGAGCAGGCACATCAGTCGGCCTTTAGCGTTCATCCAGGTTCCACCAAGATGTACCGTGACTTGAGGGACTTCTACTGGTGGAAAGTGGATGAAGCGTGATATATCGGACTTCGTTTCGAGGTGCCTGACTTGTCAGCAAGTCAAGGCTGAGCATCAGAGACCGGCTGGAGAGCAGATTTCCATGAACTTCATTGTGGGTCTATCCAGGACCAGTCAAAGGTATGACTCCATTTGGGTTATTGTAGACCGGTTGACGAAAGCGGCTCACTTCCTTCCAGTGAAGACCACTTTCGGTTATGCTCAGTATGCTCAGTTATACATAGATGAGATTGTAGGGTGTTTTTCGTCACCCCATTGAGATGGGAATAAGCGCGCGCTTGTCAGGCGTACCACAGATTCCCCCTGCCTAGGGTAAGCCGGGGTTTATTGATTGTGGGGATCCAAATCTCCGGCAGCCGCGGACTAAGCTGCCGTTAATTACCCCTCGCCTTTGGGGCGAGGGAACCTCCGATTAACGGGTTAAACTGGTCATGCGAACTCAATGTACAGTGTACGTATGTTGTGTTTTGAAACGGGGTTTTGGATATATCGGGAGCTACGCACAGTTTTTACGGAGGTCCCGCTATTAGTTGTGTAGAGTATGTATGTGTGTGTATATTTATATATACGTATATATAAAAAAAGAAAGGGAAAGGGCATCCAAAGGATGCGTGGGGTCAGCGCTTAGGTGCTGTGCGCTCAGGTGCTAACGCGCTACATGTTGGCATGTGGGCGCTTTGCTCTTGAGCGCCGGGCGCTGGAGCGCCGGGCGCTGGAGCGCTGCGCGCCACGTGTCGGCACGTGGGCGCTTTGCGCTTGAGCGCAGGGCGCTGGAGCGCAAGTGCTCCACTTGTCGACGTGTGGGTGCTTTGCGCTTAAGCGCTGGGCGCTTGAGCGCAAGCGCCCCACGTGTCGGCACGTGGGCGTTTTACGCTTGAGCGCAGGGCGTTGGAGAGCAAGCGCGCCACTTGTCGGCATGTGGGCGCTTTGCGCTTACGCTGGGCGCTTGAGCGCAAGCGCGCCACGTGTCGGCACGTAGGCGCTTTGCGCTTGAGCGCTGGGCGCTGGAGCGCAAGTGCGCCACGTGTCGGCACGTGAGCGCTGTGCGCTCGAGCGCAAGCACGCCACGTGTCGGCACGTGGACGCTCTGCGCCTGAGCGCTTGGGCGCCCAAGCGCCGGCGAGAAAAAGGGGCTTTTAGTCCCAGAACCAGAAGCTATGCTTCAGAAAGGAAATATCTATTATATATATATATATGGAGTTAAACTCTTAGGATGTTTTGAAGCTGATTAAGGGGGTTCTTCTTCTTCCTCCTGTTGTTTGGCCGGATCTTGAAGATCAAGAGATGTGAGATTTTAAAAATCTCTTCTTTTTGAGATCTAATGGTAGATCTAAGCTCCCCTTTGTGGGTATTGTGGTGAAAAACTATTTAGTTTTTGAAAAGGAAGAGTAAAACTCTTGATTTAATTCAAAAGAAAGAATAAGGTTTGGAACCTTCAGAAAGGGGAATGAGGCACAAACCCTAGGTTTTTTGAGGGGAATGAAAAGTATATATTTTATTCATCATCATGTTGCCTTTTATAGGCTTACATATTTACATATAACCCCTTGGGCTTTACAAAAATGGCATTTTGCCCATCCCATGGCTCATGTGCCATTTCATTTTTGCACATCAGCCATGGGCTTACAAAATATTGGCTTTATGCCCATTATGCATACATTCATGTATAAAAAATTACATAAAAATTATTTATTACATGATTTTGTTGTTGGCATGGGGAGGCTGGCCGCGGGCTCGACTTGGGCATGAGCCCGCTTGACCTGGGCTTGGGGGTTGACCTTGACTTTGACTCGGTCAACCGGGGTGCAAATTTTGACCCCAACAAAGTGCCCCCGATCAATAAATGCACACCGCCCATTTGAGTTGTGTGCATGAAATTGATGGATCTTGAAGCTGGACTTCGAGGTGGAACATCATTCCGTGGGCGGAGCATCCTTCCGGGAGCATGATTCCCGGGGATCGGAGCATCATTCTGATTTGCGGAGCATAATTCCAAGGTCGGAGTATTCCTCGGGAAGCTTGATTCCCGAGGGTCGGAGCATCATTCCGATTTGCGGAGCATAATTCCAAGGATCGGAGCATCATTCCGATGAGCGGAGCATGATTCCAGGGATCGGAGCATCATTCCAAGGATCAGAGCATCATTCCAAAGAGCGGAGCATGATTCCAGGGGATCGGAGCATAATTCCAGGATTCGGAGCATCATTCCGAAGGGTGGAGCATGATTCCAAAGATTGGAGCACCAATCCGAAGAGAGGAGCATGATTCCAGGATTCAGAGCATCATTCTGAGGATCGGAGCATAATTCCAAGATTCAGAGCATTATTCCGAAGAGCGGAGCATAATTCCAGGATTCGGAGCATCATTCCGAAGAGCGGAGCTTCATTCCAGGATTCAGAGCATCATTCCGAAGAGCGGAGCATAATTCCAAGGATTGGGGCATCATTCCGATGAGCGGAGCATAATTCCAGGATTTGGAGCATCATTCCAAAGAGCGGAGCATAATTCCAGGATTCGGAGCATCATTCCGAAGAGCAGAGCATAATTCCAGGATTCGGAGCATCATTCCGAAAGGTGGAGCATGATTCCAAGGATCGGAGCATCATTCCGATGAGCGGCAGACATTCTGACCGAAGCATTATTTCGATGCAGAGGTTGATTCCCAGGCGAAGCATAATTCCAACAGGGAAGGCAAATACTCCGAGGCGAAGCTTCATTTCGATGCGGGGAACACTCTGAGACGGGGCATGATTTCGGCGCAGAGCTTGTTGGCTGACTTGATTTAGAGACGAAGCATAATTTCGACAGGGAAGGCAGATACACCGAGGTGAAGCTTAATTTCGACGCGGGGTAAATTCAGGGACGGAGCATGATTTCGCCGTAGAGGTTATTGGTTTGATTTTATTTGGGTTGACAACAGCATCGCTATACTGGAATATAGTACCAGAAGTGAATCATCATTTGCCTTTGAGAGGATTTTGGGATTGGTTTTGGTTTGGCATCTGCATTGCTGCACTGGAATAATGCCAGGAGCAACTCATCATTTGCCCCGGGAGGACTCGGGAGAGATTGGGATCGTTTTACACCCGTGGATTGTATACGGTTTTGCAGGATGTATGATCTAGACCATGGGGCCATAAAAATTTCGGGACTTTGTTGGCGTCTGCATCGCTGCACTGGAATATGATACCAGGAGCGACTCATCATTCGCCACTTGGGGATTTGGATTTGGAATTTGGTTGGCGTCTACATCGCTGCACTGGAATATGGTACCAGGAGCGACTCATCATTCGCCATTTCAGAGTTTGGGTTTGGTTGGCGTCTGCATCGCTACACTGGAATATGGTACCAGGAGCGACTCATCATTCGCCATTTCAGAGTTTGGGTTTGGTTGGCGTCAGCATCGCTACACTGGAATATGGTATCAGGAGCAACTCATCATTCGCCACTTGGGGATTGGGGAGCGATGGCTTAGGAGACAGGTTTAGATCCCTATCGCCTAAGGCTTTTCAATTTTATAGGCCGTGAGATTCCCATAAAAGCATTTTCTCCCTACGAGTCGTAAGGATCCCGCAGCTGTATTTTCTCCTTAGGAGTCGTGAGGACTCCTAAGTGTGTTTTTCCTTTATGAGTCGTAAGTATCCCACAAAAGTTTGTTCTCCTCATGTATCGCGAGGACACATGAGTGGGTCTTCTCAATGGAGCATGATTCCAAAGGCGGAGACCAGCCACGTAACTGGTGATTATGGTGGGGCATGGGTATGACGAGAATTATTTGAGCCCGTGGATTGTATACGGTAGTCAATTTAGGGACTGGCCGTAGGGCTGGGAGAATTTTTGGGAAATTGGATTTTGTTTGGCGTCTGCATCTCTACACTGGAATATGGTACCAGGAGCGACTCATCATTCGCCGTTGTTTTGTTTGTTTATTTGTTTGTTTTTGTTTTACCGCGATTGCTCTATGATTTCAGCTTTTCTTATCGCGAAGGTCGCGATTACCCTATCATTTCGGCTATTTATTCGCGGTTGCCCCATCATTTCGGCTTTATTTTCATTTTTATTTTTACTCGCTGATTTTTATTGCGAGTTGCCCCATCATTTCGGCTTTTCTTTTTATTTATTTACACATTTTTTTTGTTTATTTACATTTTTTTACATTCCCAGTTTAACGACTTAGAGGTCGATTATTCCTAGTTTAATGACGTGGTGGTTGATTGTTTTCAGAGAAAGGCACATGTCTGAGAGAATCGGTTTCACGAAGAACTTCGGTCTCCGTTTGTATGAAATTGGCGGTCGCAGTAGGACTGTTTGCTAGCACGCCTTTAGATAGTTCTATCTCTCCTGCCTTGTATTGTTTTTCGACCCAATCTTTGAAGACGAAGCAGTCCTCAATGACATGACCTTCATTCTGTGATAGGGGCAGTATTTGGGGTCGTCGGTCCTATTCTCTTCCTGTGGTCTTTTTGACTCTGGCAGTTGTAGACCGTTCTTCAGGGCGTCTTTGAAAATTTTACGGATTTTTTCCCTTCTGAAGGAATAGACCTTATTCAGCTTCTCTTTCAGTGGAGATTCTCCTCCCTCTCCGAATATTGGCTTCCGAGACTGGTTGGCGCTAGGCCCGCTCATCCCTTGCTTATTTCGGTTAGCCGAAGTGTTGAAAGATTTAGAATCATCGGAGTTTCCACCTTTGCGATTATCGTCCTTTCGGTTTCTCCAGGACCTATTGTTATTTTGGGAATCCGAGGAGGACTCCTGTTTTGAGCGCTCCAGCATCTGAACTTTCCTGGTCAGCTCTTGGAATGTTTTGAGACCCGCGGTGCATAGAAACGGGGCCATCCAATTGTTGAGATTTCCGACGAGGAGACTGACAGATTGGTCCTGCTCTATCGGCGGTTCGCATTTGACGGAGAGATTGCGCCATCGGGTTATAAAATCCGTGCTGCTTTCGTTGTTCTTAGGCTTGGTCCTTACGAGCTCAGCAATGGTGATCTTATCGCTGACACTCATGAATCTTTGTCGAAACAAAGATTCCATTTGGACGAAACTAGTAACGGAGCCATCCGGTATGTTCGCGTACCAGTCGAAAGAAACATCGGTCAAGATATTAACGAACTGGTGGAGGAGAAGCGCATCATTGCCCCCAGTATTCCCGCATGAGGCTTTGAAGTGGGTGATGTGTTGATTCGCATTTCCCGTCCCATCGAATCTTCCGAATTTGGGGATGACATAGCCGCTAGGAAATTCTACCAGATCATACTGAGCAGGATATGGTCTCCCACTACTGCTGATATCTTTTTGCGCTTCGGCTTCGGCCACCAATGTTTTGACTTTGCTGGCAACCAAATCCATGATTCGATCTTGAATAAGCGGGCTACAGTCATTAGTAGCCAAGACATTTCCTGAGATAGGATGCGATTGACTTTCATACGGTCCGCCTACCTTTGGATTTGAGGGAATAGGCACCGGCTGTCTCGGGACAACGTTTCCCGGTACATGAGCAGAGCCCTGTGCTTGATTGGGCGGCTGAGAGGCAAGTTGGGCCGTAAGCCGTAAGACGACATTTATCAAGTCATCGATCTTTGAGTAGAGCTTGGCCATCTCCTTGTCTTTGCTTCTGAGCTATTTTCGGAGCTCTTGGAGAAGTTGCTACTCCGCATTCTTAGGCTGGAAAGTTGGCTCATCTGCGCTTTCCGAGCCCGACTCCTCATGGACCGAAGGGTCTTTCCGCCTATCATCCTCATCGAGAAGGTTTTCATCACCCAGCGGGGGCGGCTGTTCTTGGGAAGCGGCAACCACATTCAAGCCAGATTGGATTTGAGATGTGGTGGCCCTGTCCTTGCTCTTGCTGCGCGTGCCCACCATGTAGACAGTGTGGACCACATACCCAGCCATTTCCCCATCTTCGTCGGGGTAACCCTGTTCTTCGAACCTCATGAGGTTCAGCCTAGCAGGAGCCCTAGCCCTTTTGTTGGCTCTATATCTGAGCCTTTTCTGCCTTAACTTTTCAATTTTAAGGGCTCGGCGGGCATCCATTTCCTGGGAAGCCACTGTGAGTCGATTAGCGGGGAGCTTAGAGAAAACACCCGATCGAGCAGTTGTCAGGGGCATCGCCGGAGCTTGCTCGAGAAGCCCTATTGCTTTGTTGGTGTTGATGGCCTTACACCCAGCTGGGCCAGAGAGAAAGAGTCGTTCACACAACGATTTGCGTTTGAGTTGGGGCGCCTTCGAGACCACCACATTTGGCCTCTTGCCTTTCGAGACTGGTTTGTCTGTCGCCGGGGCTTGAGGAGCTGGGATGGCGCCAACTGGCATGAACATAATAGAGCCAAATGGTAGCAGCGGCTCCTCCCATTGTCGCCCGAGACTGGCCGGAAGGACTGTCCTGGAGTCTTTCTTCATCTTGCAGGAGATGGGAGCTGAGTTCATCTTTGGAGACATTGTCGAAAGGTGATTGCTAGAAAACCTGCATGGAAAATCATTATTTCAGTATAAATATAGGTATTTATGTTGACTGAGTTCGCATGAATGCTTAACCCGAAATATAGGAGGAGAGATTGGTCCCACCGGGCGTGCCAGAATTTGTAGGGTGTTTTTCGTCACCCCATTGAGATGGGAATACGCGCGCGCTTGTCAGGCGTACCATAGATTCCCCCTGCCTAGGGTAGGGCGGGGTTTATTGATTGTGGGGATCCGAATCTCCGGCAGCCGCGGACTAAGCTACCATTAATTACCCCTTGCCTTTGGGGCGAGGGAACCTCCGATTAACGGGTTAAACTGGTCATGCGAACACAATATGCAGTGTACGTGTGTTGTGTTTTGAAACGGGGTTTTGGATATATCGGGAGCCACACAGAGTTTTTATGGGGGTCCCGCTACCCGGATAACGGGCTGGGGGTCAAGGGGACTCACAGCACCCTTGCGGGGTGCGGGGCAGCGCCCCGACCCAAATTTTTTTGGGGAGGGACAGTGGTGTAGAGTATGTGTGTGTGTGTATATTTATATATACGTATATATAAAAAGAGAAAGGGAAAGGGCATCCAAAGGATGCGTGGGGTCAGCGCTTAGGTGCTGTGCGCTCAAGCGCTAGCGCGCCACGTGTCGGCATGTGGGCGCTTTGCGCTTGAGCGCTGGGCGCTTGAGCGCAAGCGTGCCACGTGTCGGCACATGGGTGCTTTGCGCTTGAGCGCAGGTCACTGGAGCGCAACCGCGCCATGTGTCGACGTGTGGGTGCTTTGCGCTTGAGCGCGGGGCGCTTGAGTGCTAGCGCGCCACGTGTCGGCACGTGGGCGGTTTGCGCTTGAGCGCAGGGCGCTGGAGAGCAAGCGCTCCACGTGTCGGCATGTGGGCGCTTTGCGCTTACGCTGGGCACTTGAGCGCAAGCGCGCCATGTGTCGGCACTTGGGCGCTTTGCGCTTGAGCGCTGGGCGCTGGAGCGCATGCGCGCCACGTGTCGGCACGTGGGCGCTTGGCGCCTGAGCGCTTGGGCGCCGGCGAGAAAAATGGGCTTTTAGTCCCAGTACCAGAAGCTATGCTTCAGAAAGGAAATATCTATTATATATATATATATATGGAGTTAAACTCCTAGGATGTTTTGAAGCTGATTAAGGGGGTTCTTCTTCTTCCTCCTGTTGTTTGGCCGGATCTTGAAGATTAAGAGATGTGAGATTTTAAAAATCTCTTCTTTTTGAGATCTAATGGTAGATCTAAGCTCCTCTTTGTGGGTTTTGTGGTGAAAAACTATTTAGTTTTTGAAAAGGAAGAGTAAAACTCTTGATTTAATTCAAAAGAAAGAATAAGGTTTGGAACCTTCAGAAAGGGGAAAGAGGCACAAACCTTAGGTTTTTTGAGGGGAATGAAAAGTATATATTTTATTCATCATCATGTTGCCTTTTATAGGCTTACATATTTACATATAACCCCTTGGGCTTTACAAAAATGGCATTTTGCCCATCCCATGGCGCATGTGCCATTTCATTTTTGCACATAAGCCATGGGCTTACAAAATATTGGCTTTATGCCTATTTAGCATACATTCATGTATAAAAAATTATATAAAAATTATTTATTACATGATTTTGTTGTTGGCATGGGGAGGCTGGCCGCGGGCTCGACTTGGGCATAGGCCTGCTTGACCTGGGCTTGGGCCCACCTAGCTTGGGGGTTGACCTTGACTTTGACTCGGTCAACCGGGGTGCAAATTTTGACCCCAACAAAGTGCCCCCGATCAATAAATGCACACCGCCCATTTGAGCGAGATGCGGAAGAAATTCTCTCATCTCTTTGAAGGTATGCGTAGTTAAATTTTAGTTCGGGGACCGAATTTCTATAAGGAAGGGAGATTGTTACATTTTAAAAATCGTTTTGCGAATTTTCCCGTTTTAGGGCAAAATTGTCGGTTTTTCCCGTTTTAACCCGATTCCGATCAAACGTCCGTATAAACTTGCCGGCACCTATTTTAGCTAAAATAAAGCTTGTGCGCGAACTTTGGGAGTATTTGAGAGGTTTTGCTTCGGATAGAATTTTTCCCAAATAAAATAATATTTTAAGCGGTATTTTGTGCACGTAAATCGGGAAATTTTTCTCTTGTGAATAAATTAATTTTGTCACTAGAATTATTTTAGAAGATTCTTTTTAAATATCTAGACTTTTCTTTTGTGCAAAAGGAATTGAATTAAAAAAGAAAAGAAAAGAGAGAAAGGTGGCAATTAGCTTTAATTAGCATTTATTACCCTTTTTCCTTGCAATTTCCTCACAAAAATTTCACAAAACTACCCCCATTCCTCCTTGGCCGAAACCCCTCCCCATTTCTGCCATTTCCATTTGTTTAGCTCATTTCTTCATTAATCCTTCAAAATTCTTCAAAAAAAATTCCTAAAATAAATCCACAAAAATCCTGAATAAAATAAAACCATCATTTTCCTTCACTAATTCTTCTTGGATCTTCAACAAAGCATGGTTTTTGATGCTAAGATGATGGATTAAGTTTCAATTTGGTGTTCTTGGGGAGGTATAATTCTTACCTTAATCCTTATATATTTGCTTTAATCTTAATCTAGCTATTTTAGTTAGCTAATTATGTGTTTAGTTTAATTTTTAAATCATGATTAATTCATTTATAATTGTTTTAAGAAATTCATGTTAGGGTTAAAGTTTGTTTAAGTGAGCAGTGTTCATTTAAAGTGTTAAATTGTGTTTTGGAAAAGATTAACCTAGTAGAAAATGTTAATTTTTGCTAATGAACACTTGTCTAATTATGCAATTGCTTACTAGGTTTTTGCTAAAACAAAATTAGTGAGTGTTAAAAATATAGGAACGGTTTAGATAGCTTAGTTAAGCTATTTTAAGTTGTTTGTAATCGCTAGATATGCGTTATCTTGAAACTAGTGCGAAATATTGCGATAGGTTGCTTACTAGGTTTCGGGGGTTTTCCGACGTGGGTTCGATTAGTCGTTGCGAGGTTATATCTATTGTATTCCTCGTAATTATTTGTGTTGTGTTGCGTGATTGGGACGATCGGGGTCTAGAATTGGTGTTTCGTAGTTTAGCGACCCCAGTTAGGGTTTTTTGCCGATGTCGTGCGCGATAGATGCGTTAAGCGCGCAGTGTAATTTTCCGGGCGTTTTCATCGCGTTTCGTTGTCTTTTCGTCATTATAGGATATTTAGCTTATGTCTTGTATTTATGAAATTTTAGGTTCGCAAGCAGGGACTTCGGGTGCTGCGGACAAAGGGAAGCAGATGGTCGTATTTTCATAGCTCGAGACCATCGGTGAGTAGATTTAACATCTACGGGGAAATCGCCCGTATAGCGTTATGCGTCGGGGCGAATATGATATGATAGCTGCATATATTTGCATATTAGTTACTTTCATATGAATGTCATTGCATAACATTATCTGTTGTACTTGACTCGTACCTTTAGATTTAACACATTACTGACGGTTCATGTTGCACGAGCACTAAATTGTATGCTACACCCACACCGTCTGTAATTGCCATAACACGCACAAACACCTACATACGTGATATGGTAGTGGATAGGAATGATTGGAGTAGTAACTCTTATTCTATTATGCATATGAAATACTGTGGACACATACATACGTGATATTGCATTGGGCAGGAATAGTTGAGATAGTGACCCTTATTCCACTTCACATATATCTTGCTATAGCTACTTATACATCATGCATACATATTGACATGTACACCCACATACTTGATTACATGTAGATACTTAAACCTTGCTACACTTACATGTACACTTCATATGATACTGCATTTGTTTTCGAAGGATTTGGGAACCGCATGATATATGTTAAAGCTAGATTCAATTTAAAGAGCGGTTTTCCCTTTATATGCTCATATTGATGTTTTAAGTTGCATATATCAGTTTTATATGGATTTTACGCATTGAGATATGGATTTCATATGATTTATGGATTTGAGAACCGTAGGGTTATTTTCAAGAAACTATGTATTGTTTGAAAACCCGGTTTCTCTTGATATGATATTTGATGCGTCCACCATGAGATTTCTCGGTTCTGAGATTTGTGATATATACCCGATGCGAGGAGTGAGTGGGTCGTGTGCGGGTACATGGTGGGGCCCGGTACGGTTCCCCTCGGCAAGATGTTTATGGTACAGACGATGAGCCTGGAAGGTGGGCAATACCTACCGGTGATTGTATTTGGACTCGGCGGTTATCGTGAGGATACCGACCGGAGTGATGTATGACATATCGTCAGGGCCAGTCATGGTGACAGCGCCTGAGTTATGGGGATTTACGTGTCGATGCTAGAAACGGGATTTCATGATGTTTCGGGTGTCGATGTTAGACACTCAGGTTTCCATGATTTTTTACAGGATGTGAGGACCGATCTGAGAATGCGGTGCTTGAGGATTTGGGATTTAATGTGTCAGTGAGGGACACTGGTGTTTTTCCTTGCTGATGATTTTGCATGAGATTTTATATTATATCATCCCACACTCAGGATTATGTAGATATGCATTGCTTCATATAGTTGTAGTACCCTGATGATATACCTTTACATGATTGTTGCATATTCACTTATCATACTTATGCTATCGGATTAAATGTGATAGATAGATAGTTGTTCGTGCAAACTTACGATTACTGTATGATGTTATTTACTATTCACGAGTTGGCAACTCACCCCTGTTGTGCCACAGTGATTTGCAGGACTTACCCTCTGAGTAGTCGCGGCAGGGTGTCTTATCATCTCTACTTTTGCGGATACCGCTACGGTTGGCTGTGAGGCCTTACTTTTAGGCGGGTTTGCGGTTATCTGTTTATACCTTGTATATCTTTTGTTGGATCTAGTATTCTCAATCTACCACTATGTTGTATATGACTTAGAGATGACTTATGAGGATTGAGTGTTATATTTTGTGGTGACTTTGGGTGCCGTGCTCGTAGGAGCCGGTTTTGTTGAAAAGCTTTACTTCTTTATGCAGATTTCTTTTATACTTCTTCGCTTCGGCGTCGTATATATGTTATGGTGGTTGTCTCCGCCGTTGGGCGTGATTTGCTCCCGTTTGGGATGCTTTTATTATTATCTATGTTGTACCCGTTTTCGGGGCTTGTTTTTACAAAGGAGGTGCTGCCGAAATTTTTAAGAACGAAAACTAAACTTAAAAATTTTTACTTGAAAATTTCCGAATGTTCAAAACTATGTTTTCTCCGTTGATCCAGTTTTGGGTGGTTTAGATTTCTGGGTTTCGGCTTACTTAAGTTGCGTATGCCTGTAGACGTTACGTAGTTTAAGTGCCGGTTACGGGCCAATTATTGGGTCGTGACAATCCTCATAATCCGTGTATATGTATACGTATGTATATATATATATATATATATATATATACACACACACACATAGTCCCATACCCATGTGTGTGTGTATACATATCCCCATATACGCACAGGTAAATAAATGTATGCAAGTGTGTATGCGTGTGGGTGCAACAACTACTCTAGGGTTTCGCAAGTAACACTACTAATCCATGAACATGTAACCCTATCGTTAACATACATGTCACACAAAATAGATATCATAAATATATAGTATATATGTATAGCATACTATACATCGAACTGCGGGGGTGCTATACGCCATCCACTCGACTTCCCCCCGTAGATATATATCTACTCACCTCGAACCTTGCTCGCTGAAGTAAATGATGCCACGCTCTCCTCCTCGTCCCAAAGTCCACGTGAGGGTGCTTTCCTTATCAGAGCGTCACTTCTTCAAAATTCCAGGTCCACGTTACAACATACATGGCATAACCCACGTGCATGGTCGCCAACCACAGTCGGTTTGAGACGAATTTAATATGAAATCATTGCTTCTATCCTCCAAATTATAAACCCTTACTCTAACTTTTGATGCCTCTTAATACTTAGCCAAAAGATACAATCCGCTTTGCATCCAGGAACTTACTTACACAGGGAGAAAACAGTTGGTTTCGACCCTAGAACAAAGCCCGATCACCAATAGTTTTCAACTTCAGCAACTTTACCCGGTGAAATCCTCAATCAACCTTATAAATCTCAAACCAATAAATTCTATCAAAAACATAGCCTTGCGCACAATAATATGCATTAACCAACAACTCACCAAGCGACTCCACCAAATAACACTCATCAATTAACGGCAACCTCGGCCAACTATTAAAAGGCGGATTCACCACCGGAATCCTTTCGACCACCGGCTTCTCCTCAACGTTCAAAACACACAAAGCAAAATGGCTCAAAATAAGAAACTTCCCCCTATAATATGAAGCATCGGTATGGAAGCTCCAAAACTCCCAGGAGGGCCAGAACTGCAAGGGTTTCCAAGCATCATCACCTAACCTTCAAATCATCATCCTCCTCCATCAGAAATGAATGAGCAAAGCCACACAATCTCCACCATCCTCTACAAAAATCAACACAGCCACCAAAGTTTTTAAAAGAATGCATATTCATCAGCTAATGCCATCATGGCCATCAAAAGAAAATGCTAAATAAATATATAGATATATATATATATATATATATATATATATATATATATATATAGACCAATTGGGGATCTCCACCAAGATTGAAATCAACCCCAAACTGATCCTCCATTGCAACCCTCTTCTTCGACCGACCAATCCGATCTGCACAAAGCTCTAAGCGTCCATCATTGGCACATCAATCGTCGCCCGCCTCTTCTGCTTCTCGCGAACACACCCGGGCCACTCGGAAAAGTACAATGAATTCCCACTGAACCTTCTCCCAAGCAACCCGACCCCCTTGCTTCTGGCTCAAATTCCAAGCCTCCGATGCTAAATGCGGCTTCACCAGCCCGACCCACTTCATGATCGATTCCTCTCCGAGCCTCACCGATTTTTGATCGTTTCTGACGATGGAGCCGGCAATTTCGCTTCCGACCTGTCGTTAACCGTGTCGAAGTAAGGATCGTCGAAAAGAGACCAACACCCGAGCGGCAGCTCCGGTGGCGCCGACGTGGCGACCTCAGTGTCAGAAGACGAGGATGATGAAGATGGGGGGGCACTAAGGTCGGCGATGAGATCGGAGACGGAGGAGAAGATGTTGGAGGCGGCGAGGTAGCGCGTCTCGAGGTCGCCGATCCCAGTCTCGCGAAGATGAGATGGGGAAACCCCTTTTTCTTTTTTGGGAAAAATTTCTCAGTGGAAGGGGGGGAGAATTTGGGCAACTAAAGAATATAAATGATGAACAAGGGAAATTGGAAAAAAGAGCTCGAAGATATTAGACAACTAGGGAATTGGTGATAACCACAACCATACCATATAAATATACACACATTGTTTATATATATATATATATATATATATATATATATGCACACATACATGCTACAACAATACCATTTGTGACAAACTCCTCAAGCACAAATATTTTTAGACCAATCAATGAAGATATTTTTATTGTTTTACACAAACTCATTATTTTATTATTTGAAATTCTAAAAAAAATAATATTTTATTTTCTGAAAACTTACAATCTTCCCCCCTTAAAGAAATTCGGTCCCCGAATTTAAATTTAAACTCCCTCCACAAACTAAAACAATTCAGCAAAACAAACAAGTCGTCGGGGCTCCAAAATCATGAATACACAAAAACATATCCTAGCGCAATACATGCGAAAAGAGAACGAGTGTAAAACTCAAATCAAAACTCCGTCAAGCGTCACGCAATCCTCGGAGTTATGGTGAAAATACATACATCGAAATCTAATACAAAGAAAAACCAATATGATATACCTAAAACCATAACATGGATATAGTACGCATCGTTGAAAATCGTTCAAACATCTAAAAAGAAATGCATGCAAAATCTCTTTTAAATCGCTGTGGGATGCGCGTATCACAGCACAAGTAGCGGACGTTCATTTTAAGGAGAATAGTTATACATATATACCTTTGTTTATCATACACGTCCCGCCATTTTTAAAAATAAATTTAGAAGGGTTTCCTTGTTTTAAACATTTCGTGTCATCTCAGACACGTAGGTAAATACTGAGACTATAGCTCCCTTTTGGAAATCCCTTCGATAGCTATCAATGCAAGCAAAATATGTTCAGGTTCTGTCCTCTGACTAGTCCTGCACAGTAATAAAGCCAACAGTAAATATCATAAAAACGTACTGCTCCACAATAATCAATCCAAAAAAATGTGCATACGAATGCTACGTGCGTCTGGTGCACACGGAAATCGAAATCCATAAATATGACATACATGTGCACATAAACCAAATCTAAGTGCAACGGGTGTACACGAAAACACCTGTCAAGGGCAACGTGGTTCCTGACAGCAAAACCAGGTGCATCTGATATGCACGAAAAATCTCGATTTAGTGCATCTGGTGTGCACCTAAATCGCATCAAGTGCCTTAAGTATGCGCAAAATCCAAATCAAGTGCACAATGTGCATGAAAATGAATATCACAATCGAAATCGACGGTATACAACACACTTCAATCAAAATCCCAATCAGGTATACTGTGGTATAAAATCTCACCATCATGTGCATCGGCGTGCACAAAAGCAAATCGAATACTAGAAGTGCATTAAAACTATGCCGAAAGCATAAGTCAAATCATATACATGACCTAGGCATGAAATCACATATCATGAAACTCGGTCATCAAAACTCAATCATGAAATAAATCACCCAAAATACTGAAATCCAAAGTGACGGATACGTGATAGTGTTAGTGTATATGCCCTAGAAGCCATTACTGTATCATACTAGTTTGTATATTACTTGATGGAAGCTTGGGATATTCACCTTGTATAAACAATCTTGCTCAATATAGTAGTATGCTACTTGGTTTGTTTCTGCTTTAATGTGTGCATGTGTTTCTTTTAGCATATCGCCTTTACACATTAGTGGAGCCCTTAAGATCTTTGCTTGATTACCAGCGTTGTGATGGCAGTCACACTCGTGGGGGCTGGGTAATCCACAAGTACATCCTTATGCAGGTTCCTAGTCGTAGGACTATCGAGATAGGGCATCGATACTCCGGAGTAGACTAGCGTATACGCTTCTCATCCCAGCTTGGGAAACGGTCTGTCCCACAGCCGTCAGTACATCGTACTTGAGATAGTATGCGGGTGCTCGTTAGGTTACGAGTACACTGGACAGGACTCGTCGGGAACTGCTGGTTGGTATTATACCTATCGTCAGTTATCAGTTCCCAGGTGACATGAGTACAGCTTAGTCCGCTGACTTGACACTGTCACTTCGCCTCGAGTGTGTTCCCACTGCACTTTGATTACTACCTTACCACGGCTCAAAGGAGTCGTGCAAACAGGTAGTTTTTGGGTGCAGTCCCGAAGCACTTGGAGGCAGTGATGGTTAGACAGGATTCGTCTCTCCCGGTATTGGGGGTTGACATCGCGCTGTGTCTAGGAAAGCCATTACACAAGTAGTCCCTGGCTAGGGCAAGTGAGATATACTGGTAGGTTTCCAGTGTTATCTCAGGATGTTCTAGGCTACACTCCGACACGACTTGTACCGCTATTAGAGGACTGACGTTTACCGCCCCCTAGGCCCGCCATGCGATGTATCATACGAACAGACCGGACTGTACGGAGATTGTCACATACAGACTCAGTAGGAGTTCAGATGGGTTTCACCTCGTCCGTCTTCTTATCGGCATCTACCTGGGGACCGTTACGTACAGCTAGTGCCGCTTGCGGTCTGTGTTTAAACCCATTGCCAGCGTAGTTTCGAGTCTTTAGAGTCCCACACAGAGGGTTATTCTCCTTTGGGCAAAACAGAGTAGGGGTCGCATGGTTTTGCGACAGGGTTCGTTCATATCCGCGCACTTGTGCACGTTTGGTGTCCGGACAGTCATTACTAGCGGGCTCTGGTTTGAGCCGGATCCTAGTATATGTTTTGGGGTTAGTTTTATCTCATTGTATTCATGTTCCTCGGAACACGAATGCGGGTGTGTATGCACAGTTGTTTGAGGCGGAAGAAGAGGATTTCATTAGGGTTTTAGAACGGGTGCGTATGCACAGTAGACAGTCGTCTTTTTCCAAACCCTAATGAATATGTGATATATCAATTAATAATATTAATTAAATGAAATTGTGTCATGGTTGGGTTTGTTGACTTGTTGACCAAGGTTGACTTGTTGACCTTGGTTGAAACTTTGACCATCATCATTGCACATCAAAGATACTCTTTGATCTTTGCAAAAAACATTTAATGTGATATGATAATGGTCTCATCAAACCATCCGTCACCTTTTTCATTTTTAGATTAATATTATTATTAGATAATTCACTTATTATGTTATGGTTGTAGAAAAACCATTTAATTCTATCATAACCATTCTCTCTCCTCTTTTCTTCTTCTTCCTCCTCTAGTTCAAGGAGATCCATTCTTATGTGTTGAGAAACCTCTCCTTGAGATAAAATACTCTAAACCACTCTCTACTCACTCTAAGGTTGAAGGTCTAGCAAGCCAAAGACCTTAGTTCTCTCAAAGTTCGAGAAAGGAGCACAAGGTTGCAACCCTCAGGTGGATCCATCTTTGACGAAAGAAGGCGACGAGGAAAGCACCATCCAACCACTACTAAGAGTTCAAGAAGAAGGAGTTCAAGTGAGGTATAACCCCTAACCGAGTAGACAACTCTCTAGTTAGGTTGCTAGTGTGTAGTTTATCCAAGATCCGTTTTTGTAGTCCATGTTACCCAAACCCTAAAAAATCGTTTTTTACCATTTCCGCAAGCCCGAATGAACCGGGAGAGGTAACGTGGACTTACAGTGGTATCAGAGCCTAAATAAACACACCTTAGCATGTTAGCAAAGTATTTAGAATATCGACCGAACGAAAAAACCGCAAAACACCCCGGAAAACCCTAGTTGCTGCCGATTTTTTTTTCTGCTCTAAAAATAAAAAATCATGTCTTAAAAATCGGCTCAGGCTTTTCTATAAACAGGCAAGAAAAAGGATCGCACGAGCCGACCAACTCGCCGCGGTTCCGCGGCAGAAGCTTGCTTCTGCCGCGGATCCACGGCCGAGTTGACTCGGCCGTGGATCGTTTCTCCTGCAGTTTGTTTCTGGTGGTGTTTTGGGATTTTTGGGATGTTTCATTTATGCCCAGATTTTCCAGAGAACAAGTTTGTTTTTGGGGTGATTACAAATCCGTATTTTGGTCGATTTTCTGTAGACTTTGGCTAATGGTTATATCTGTAATGTTTTATATGTATTGAACGTCTACTAATCGCTATATGTCGATTAGTGGGGGTTATACATATCTGTGATCTGTGATGTTGATGGTATGTATATATGAATTCGTTGGATTGTCACGGATGAATCGCCGGGGGGTTGTGAGATGAGAGTTTTCTTTTATCTTTCAATTCATGTAATATGTAAATTGATGTAATATTATTTTTGTTCGCACAACCGGGTCCGGGTTGTTGCCGTCATTGTATAATTTCTTTTTACTGTTTTTTGCTCCAAGGATAGACCCAAGGTGGGGTGCACAAACTACCGGGTATCTCGAAGTGCCGAGTGGCCTACTCACGTCGTTGAGGAAGGTTGCTCCACTTCGGATATTTGGCGGGTATTTTGCCGCACCCGTAGGGGTCTAGGGTGGGTATTGGCTATTCATCGCGACCGTGTAATCCGCTTTTCGTTACAGGCTCGTACAAATTGCGGATTCCTAGTATATTCAATGTATTCATCCGTGATCCGAAATGGCTATCATTGCAATATATCTATGTATGATATTATTTAGGCGTTGCTTATGTTTTGCAGCCGCGCTAGCCTAGCCCCCGCTCTGTCGTTAGTTAAGTAACCTAACGGGTAATGACGGGGCCCCATGGCGAATGCGAATGGCATAAGCGTACGTTATATTTTGGTTGTTTTCTGCAATGGTAGGATTAATTGATGGGACGCATTAAAAGAACTAATGCAGGAAAAATAATCAAAGTAAAAGCCGTTGGAACACTTTCAAAAACCACTCAGTTTCTTTTCAAAATAACTTTTAAATACGGAGCTTAAACCACTCCTTTTAAAAGCTATCTCGTTCCATCGATTATATCAAGTTCACTACGTTCACGGTTTCGCCAAAACCATTCGTAGCCCTCCGTCGTTTCACATGGATGGTCAATAGTATTCAAGCTATGTTTGTTGGCCAAAGTCAAGGCATAGTGATTGGTAGCTATTGGGTATTCATGTGGAATATAGATAGATGTGTTGGTTTGGGACAGTCGTACTGCCTTGTTGGCCAAAGTCAAGGGTAGGTGCGGGTGGGTTCAAATTAACCTGGAGAATGACGGGTAGAACTTGACATGTGACTTATGATTTCTTAGCCAAAGTCAAGGTCATAAGAGCATGGGGCAAAAATCCACATCGGGAGTTTCAAAAAAACTGAAACTTGCTAGCGCAGCATACCATTTGGAGTGTGATGATTTTGGTAGGATTCCTTCAGTTTTTTCACGCAATGATATTTGGATCCCGATCCTACTGTGAGTATATGCTACCCTTCGGGAAAATTCTCGCTTAACGATCATTGCTATAAACCTAGTAGGTGTCGAGAAAGGTGTTAGCGGGGCTGCGCCCCCAGGGAAAAGTGGTTATTTAATTAAGGAACTTCACGAAAGCGTTGGAAAACCTCCCTCGAAGTACCGACACTAGCCTGGCTGAACGGTTAAGCAAGTATTGTACGGTGATATTGATCCTGACTAATTCTTCCTTTTTGGTTTGAGAAGGGATTCGAGAGACAGTGGGAGCCATCCTGTTTAGACAAATTAAAAACCACTCTAAACTTGCAAGAGCATCATGCTAAAGTGTTTTCTTCTCTCTCTCCTAATTTTAGCGACCAAACAATATGACTGGACTTAAGTTACTACTAGATAAAAACATACCGACAGGGCCAAACTACAAAGATTGGCTCAGGAATGTCAAAATGGCAATCACTTACGACAAGTTGGGGTATCTCCTTACCACCAAAGCTCCCCCTGTCCCAGGTCCCACCTCCAGCGTCGCGGATATAGAAATCCGTAAGACTTGGGAGATTGATTGCGCGAAGGCCAAGTGCCTCGTGCTTGCCTCTATGGACAACGAACATCAGAGGAGGCATGAGAATATGGACCTCGAATCCATATTTCTCCATACAAAAGAACTGTATAGAGAGCAATCTCGTATCGCAAGATACGAAGTGTCGAAGAAGTTATTTTCGGCAAGATTGGCCGTCGGATCATCAGTAGCGGAACACGTGCATAAGATGATTGGCTTCATTGAGGAGCTCGCGGACCTTGGGACCACGTTGGAGAATGAGCTCTATACAGACTTGATTCTTCAGTCCCTTCTTTCACTTACGCCCAGTTCATCCTGAATTTCAACTTGCAAGAAAAGGAAGTTGAACTTTCAGAACTCCTCAACATGCTGAGGAGTGCAGAGGGCACCCTACAGAAAGGTAGGGAAATATCCACTTTGTTTGTAGGAGGATCTTCATCTTCTAGGTCCAAGGCGAAAGCTAAGGGAAAGAAGAAGAAAACCCCCGCCAAACCAAGAGGCGGTTTTAGTAAAGTGGATACGAAGGGAAAGGCAAAAGCAACAAAGGAAGCAGGAAAGCTTGTAGGAAAGGAGGAATGCTTTTACTGTCACAAGAGTGGACACTGGAAGAAAGATTGCAGGGCTTGGAAGGCCAGAACACAGGATCTGAAGCGAGTTGCAGCTTCAGCTTCAGGTGTGTATGTTATTGAAAAGTGTCTATCAATAAACTCTACTTCCTGGGTATTGGATACCGGATCAGGATCTCATATCTGTAATTCTTTGCAGGCGTTGAGAAACCGTAGGGTTTTGAAGGCAGGTGATATGACCCTCAGAGTTGAAAACGGAGCTGGCATGGATGCTGAGTCCGTGGGGGACTATCACCTGGGATTGTCAGATGGACACGTTTTGGTTTTGCGTAATTGTTATTTTGTACCAAATGCAACTTGTAATATCATTTCTGTATCTTTAGTTTCTAAAGAAGGTTATGAATTTGCGTTTGTAAGTAATGTTGTAAACATTCGCCTTAATCAAGTTCTGATTGGGTCAGGTACATTAAACAATGGAATATACGTACTAAACCAACCACGGATTTTCAATGTCCAGAATACACACAAAGGAAAGTCTCCGGAATCTAATCAGGCTTTCTTATGGCATTGTAGACTGGGTCACATCAATGAGAGAAGGTTGACGAAGTTACATATAGAATGATATTTGGATCCATTCGAATATCAATCATATGCAACTTGTCAATCCTGTCTCAAAGGAAAGATGACAAAGACTCTATTCACTGGACACGGAGTAAGAGCGAGCTCGCTCTTGGGACTCGTACACAGCGACGTGTGCGGTCCAATGTCTACGCATGCACGAAACGGTTATTCTTACTTCATTACTTTTACGGATCACTTTTCAAGGTACTGTTATGTCTTCTTAATGAAACATAAATCCGAAGCCTTTGGAAAATTCCAGGAATATAAGAATGAAGTGGAAAAACAAACAGGCAAAAGTATCAAGACACTAAGATCTGATCGAGGTGGTGCATACTTAAGTGCCGAGTTCCTGGATTACTTAAAAGAGAATGGAATTCTCTCTCAACTTACTCCTCCATACACTCCGCAACATAACGGTGTATCGGAGAGACGGAACCGGACCCTATTGGATATGGTACGTTCCATGATGAGTAACGCTGAGTTACCGCGATCATTCTGGGGATATGCACTAGAATCAGCTGCATACCTTTTGAACCGAGTTCCAACTAAGACTGTGCCTACTACACCATATCAGATGTGGTGTGGGAAGAGACCCTATCTTAATCACATTAAGACATGGGGATGTCTAGCCTTTGTCAAAAAGCAGCATGCGGACAAGCTCGAGGCACGCTCAGTACAGTGCAAGTTTGTGGGATATCCAAAGTACTCCAAGGGATATTTTTTCTATTGAGAAGAGGAACAAAAGATTTATGTTTCTCGTCATGCCCACTTCTTGGAAACTGAATTTTTGGAAAATCAGATAAGTGGGATCACAATAGAACTGGAAGAAATTCCAGAACCACGAGCTATTACTGAAAGCTTAGTAGAACCAGAGGGTTCAAAAGAACATGACATTCCTACCCCGCTCCGCAGGAGTAGTAGGCAGTCTCATCCGCCCGAGAGATACGGTTTTCTCATAGACGGGGATAGAGAGGATTGCATCATTGATAGTGATGAGCCGACTAGCTTCCAGCAGGCCATTCAGAGCGTTGACTCGGTAAAATGGCTGGATGCAATGCGGACCGAAATGGAGTCCATGTACACCAACAAAGTATGGACGTTGGACGTTGCTCCAGATGGGGTAAAACCCGTAGGATGCAAGTGGATTTTCAAAAGGAAGATTGGTGTAGATGGATAGGTTGAGACCTGTAAAGCTAGATTGCTTGCAAAGGGTTTTCGTCAAAGACCTGGTTTGGACTATGACGAAACCTTTTCTCCAGTGGCTATGCTGAAATCCATTCGGATCCTTCTTGCCATTGCTGCCTTCCACGATTATGAGATTGTTAGTGTATATGCCCTAGAGGCCATTACTGTATCATACTAGTTTGTATATTACTTAATGGAAGCTTGGGATATTCACCTTGTATATACAATCTTGCTCAAAATAGTAGTATGCTACTTGGTTTGTTTCTATTTCAATATGTACATGTGTTTATTTTAGTATATCACCTATACACATTAGTGGAGCCCTTAGGATCTTTGCTTAATTACCAGCGTTGTGATGGCAGTCACACTAGTGGGGGCTGGGTAATCTATAAGCACATCCTTATGCAGGTCCCTAGTCGCAGGACTATCGAGACAGGGCATCGATAATCTGGAGTAGACTAGCATATGCGCTTCTCATCCCAGTGTGGGAGATGGTCTGTCCCATAGCCATCAGTACGTCGTACTGGAGATAGTAAGCGGGTGCTCGTTAGGTTACGAGTACACTGGACAGGACTCGCCGGGAACTGTTGGTTGGTACTATACCTATCGTCAGTTATCAGTTCCCAGGTGACATGAGTACAGCTTAGTCCGCTGACTTGACACTGTCACTTCGCCTCGAGTGTGTTCCCACTGCACTTTGATTACTACCCTACCACGGCTCAAAGGAGTCGTTCAAACAGGTAGTTTTTGGATGCAGTCCCGAAGCACTTGGAGGCAGTGACGGTTAGACAGGATTCGTCTCTCCCGGTATTAGGGGTTGACATCGCGCTGTGTCTAGGAGAGCCATTACACGAGTAGTCCCTGGCCAGGGCAAGCGAGATATACTGGTAGGCTTCCAGTGTTATCTCAGGGTGTATTGGGCTTCACTCCGACACGACTTGTACCGCTATTAGGGGACTGAGGTTTACCGCCCCCCTAGGCCCGCCATGCGATGTATCAGACGAACAGACCGGACTGTACGGAGACTGTCACATTCAGGCTCAGTAGGAGTTCAGATGGGTTTCACCTTGTCAGTCTTCTTGTCGGCATCTACCTGAGGACCGTTACACATAGCTAGTGCCGCTTGCGGTCTGTGGTTAAACCCACTGCCAGCGTAGTGTCGAGTCTTTAGAGTCCCACACAGAAAGCTATTCGCCTTTAGGCAAAAGAGTAGAGGTCGCATGGTTTTGCGACAGGGTCCGGTCACATTCGTGCACTTGTGCACGTACAGTGTCCGGACAGTTAACAATTGCGGGCTTTGGTTTAAGCTAGATCCTAGTGTACGTTTTGGGATTGGTTTTATCCAATATGTATTCGTGTTCCTCGGAACGCGGATGCGGGTGTGTATGCACAGTTGACGGAGAGACAGAGGCAGAGGCAGAGGATTTTCATTAGGGTTGTTGACCGTTGACTGTTGACTATTGACTTTTTGCTCAACCCTAATAAGAATATGATATGTAATTAACAATAATATTAATTAAGTATTATAGTGACATGGTTGTTGAGGGGTTGACTTTGTTGACTTGTTGACTTTGTTAACCGGTTGACTAGGTTGGACTAGTTGACCATCATGATGACAATGGCTATCATTTCATGGCAAAGACTTTTGCTTGCTTGTTCTCTTATGCAAAATGAGTGCATGAAATGATATGGCTATTGTAGCTTAAACCATCACTAATACTTGATTGCTATTATTGGTTATGATGGTTTTGGATTATGAGAGCCAAGAGAGAAAACTCTTGCTCATTCTTTCATTTCCTTTCTCTCTCTTGTGTTCTTGAGCTCTCATCTTCTTCCTCTTGCTTTCCCTCTCTCTAGTCTATGGTTCACTTGTCTCATGTGTTGAGAAGCAAGAACCATAGAGAAAAATCCCAACACACTCTCCTCTACTCACTCTAGTTCACAAGGTTTAGCAAACCGAGTGAACTAGTTTCTTCAAAGTTCAATAAAGAAGCCAAAGGTAGAAGCTTTCAGGTGGATCGATCTTCGGCGCAAGGAGACGACGGGGTGAAGCCGATCCATACACCATCGAGGTTTGAAGATGAAGGAGTTCAAGAAAGAAAGGTATAACCCCCTAACCGAGTAGTTAACAACTCCTAGTTAGGTTGTTAGTTAGATGTTTAACAAAGATCCGGTTTTGAGTCCATGTTACCGCCTCTAGAAAATTGTTTTTCACCAAATTCCGCAAGCCCGTAAGTACCGGGAGAGGTAGCATGGACTTACAAAGATTTGGCAGATGGACGTAAAGACCGCTTTTCTAAATGGAAATTTAGAGGAGTGTGTCTATATGGACCAGCCAGAGGGTTTCATTCGGAGTGGGAGCAGCGGACAGGTGTGCAAGTTGCTTAAGTACATCTATGGACTAAAGCAGGCATCGCGGAGTTGGAACATCTGTTTTGATGAGACGGTCAAGGAATTTGGCTTTATCAAAAATCCAGATGAACCATGCATCTATAGTAGATTTGTAGCGAGAACTGTTGTATTCCTCGTTTTATACGTGGATGACATTCTCTTGATAGGAAATGACATTCCTATGGTACAATCTGTCAAAGGGTTCTTATCACACAGGTTCTCCATGAAAGACCTGGATGATGCCTCTTACATTCTGGGGATCCGGATCTATCGTGACAGATCCAAGAGGATATTAAGACTTTCACAGTCCAGGTACATCGACACCATACTGAAAAGATTCAGTATAGAAGATTCCAAGCGCGGTAATCTACCAGCTTGTCACGGGATCACCCTCTCCAAAGAGATGTCTCCCAAGACTGATTTGGAAAGGGATTGCATGTCTATTATACCCTACGCTTCTGCGGTAGGCTCTCCAATGTATGCGATGTTATGTACCAGACCAGATATAGCTTATGCACTGAGTGTGGTAAGCAGGTATCAGTCAAACCCTGGGAAGAAACACTGGATAGCGATAAAGAACATTCTCAAGTACCTGAGAAGGACTAAGGAGATGTTCTTGGTGTATGGCGGAAAAGACCTCCAGATCGAGGCCTTTGCTGACTCCAGCTTCCATAGTGACAAGGATGATTCTAAGTCCATGTCGGGCTATGTCTTTACCCTCAATGGAGGGGCGGTGTGTTGGAAGAGTCCCAACCAGGAAACCGTTGCTGACTCGACGATGGAAGCGGAATATATCGCTGCATCTGATGCCGCAAAAGAAGCCGTCTGGATGAGGAAGTTCTTGAGAGAACTTCAGGTGGTTCCTACCATTGTTGATCCAATACCGCTGTATTGCGACAACAACGGAGCTATAGCTTTAGCGAAGGAACCCAGGTCCCATCAGAAGTCCAGGCACATCTTGAGGCGGTATCACCTGATCAGGGAGATCGTTGGTCGCCGGGAGATCGAGGTTCGGAGAGTTGCTACGGAAGATAACACTGCTGATCCATTCACAAAGGCCTTACCCCAGACTCAGTTCGAGCGAGTGATCGAGATGATAGGTCTTCGATACGCCAGTACATGGCCTTAGTGCAAGTGGGAAATTGTTAGTGTATATGCCCTAGAGGCCATTACTGTATCATACTAGTTTGTATATTACTTGATGGAAGCATGGGATATTCACCTTGTATAAATAATCTTGCTCAATATAGTAGTATGCTACTTGGTTTGTTTCTGCTTTAATGTGTGCATGTGTTTCTTTGAAATCGTCTTTACACATTAGTGGAGCCCTTAGGATCGTTGCTTGATTACCAGTGTTGTGATGGCAGTCACACTCGTGGGGGCTGGGTAATCCACAAGCACATCCTTATGCAGGTCCCTAGTCGTAGGACTATCGAGATAGGGCATCGATACTCCGGAGTAGACTAGCGTATACGCTTCTCATCCCAGCTTGGGAAACGGTCTGTCCCACAACCGTCAGTACGTCATACTTGAGATAGTATGCCGGTGCTCGTTAGGTTACGAGTACACTGGACAGGACTCGTCAGGAACTGTTGGTTGGTATTATACCTATCGTCAGTTATCAGTTCCCAGGTGACATGAGTACAGCTTAGTCCGCTGACTTGACACTGTCACTTCGCCTCGAGTGTGTTCCCACTGCACTTTGATTACTACCCTACCACGGCTCAAAGGAGTCGTGCAAACAGGTAGTTTTTGGGTGCAGTCCCGAAGCACTTGGAGGCAGTGACGGTTAGACAGGATTCGTCTCTCCCGGTATTGGGGGTTGACATCGCGCTGTGTCTAGGAGAGCCATTACACAAGTAGTCCCTGGCCAGGGCAAGCGTGATATACTGGTAGGTTTCCAGTGTTATCTCGGGGTGTTCTAGGCTACACTCCGACACGACTTGTACCGCTATTAGGGGACTGACGTTTACCGCCCCCTAGGCCCGCCATGCGATGTATCAGACGAACAGACCGGACTGTACGGAGATTGTCACATACAAACTCAGTAGGAGTTCAGATGGGTTTCACCTCATCCGTCTTCTTATCGGCATCTACCTGGGGACCGTTACGTACAGCTAGTGCCGCTTGCGGTCTGTGGTTAAACCCACTGCCAGCGTAGTGTCGAGTCTTTAGAGACCCACACAGAGGGTTATTCGTCTTTGGGCAAAACAGAGTAGAGGTCGCATGGTTTTGCTACAGGGTTCGTTCACATCCGCGCACTTGTGCACGTTTGGTGTCCGGACAGTCATTACTAGCGGGCTCTGGTTTGAGCCGGATCCTAGTATATGTTTTGGGGTTAGTTTTATCTCATTGTATTCATGTTCCTCAGAACACGAATGCGGGTGTGTATGCACAGTTGTTTGAGGCGGAGGAAGAGGATTTTCATTAGGGTTTTGGAACGGGTGCGTATGCACAGTAGACAGTCGTCTTTTTCCAAACCCTAATGAATATGTGATATATCAATTAATAATATTAATTAAATGAAATTGTGTCATGGTTGGGTTTATTGACTTGTTGACCAAGGTTGACTTGTTGACCTTGGTTGAAACTTTGACCATCATCATTGCACATCAAAGATGCTCTTTGATCTTTGCAAAAAACATTTAATATGATATGATAATGGTCTCATCAAACCATCCATCACCTTTTTAATTTTTGGATTAATATTATTATTAGATAATTCAGTTATTATGTTATGGTTGTAGAAAAACCATTTCATTCTATCATAACCATTCTCTCTCTTCTTTTCTTCTTCTTCCTCCTCTAGTTCAAGGAGATCTATTCTCATGTGTTGAGAAACCTCTCCTTGAGATAAAATACTCTAAACCACTCTCTACTCACTCTAAGGTTGAAGGTCTAGCAAGCCAAAGACCTTAGTTCTCTCAATGTTCGAGAAAGAAGCCCAAGGTTGCAACCCTCAGGTGGATCCATCTTTGACGAAAGAAGGCGACGAGGAAAGCACCATCCAACCACTACTAAGAGTTCAAGAAGAAGGAGTTCAAGTGAGGTATAACCCCTAATCGAGTAGACAACTCTCTAGTTAGGTTGCTAGTGTGTAGTTTAGCCAAGATCCGTTTTTGTAGTCCATGTTACCCAAACCCTAAAATATCGTTTTTTACCATTTCCGCAAGCCCGAAAGAACCGGGAGAGGTAACGTGGACTTACAGATAGTAAATCACAAAATCACAAATCATAAATACTGCCGTCGATATGTCTGCCCTTCAAAGTCGAGAAGGTGTCGGTGCATCCAAGGCTAGCAGAGCAAGATATCTACTTACCTTCTGATCATGGCCTGTCGCCTAGTACCTTTAGGCTCTCGTCTCTCACTGCAGATTGCTAAGTACATAGCTCCTTGGCTCAACGGTCCAATATAGAAACGATAACGGAGCAGTCCGCTCTGACACATCCTTTAAAGATCTCTGGCCAACTGACATGGTCACTCATAACATGTCTCGTCGACGATGCCGAACTCTGGCCATCTTGTGTACGTAAAATGACCACTCCTGGGTCCAAGTCTTCTCGTGCAATTTTCTAGAAAGGGCCTGTCGAGGTCTTTACCAAATCTCGTATCTGCCGAACTGTCCGGAAGTTATCACCCTTCACTAGATCTGTTTCTTGTTCCGGAACGGCTGCATACTCATCGCGACTCTTTCTGGAAGATATATCCATATACAACGCCTCTGCATGCGTATCACATCTCTGATATCGGCGGAGTGGAACGTCGTCTCATCAAGATCTCATACGAACCACTTACTCCACCTTTCTCTACTGTCGACTGCTTCGGACTCGTCTCATCGTGGCTGCATGGACTGCGCTCCAACGGCTATACTCATATCTGGAGTCTCCCAAGCAATGCATCTCATCACCTGATATCCGAATGAAGTCGAATCATCCGATCGATTTGTCAAAACCTCATAATCCCCCAAGAGCTCAACATATTGGGTACAGTTTAATAGTATCAAATATATGCCACAGCACCTATGGACCAACCGTAGAAGGGCAGACACAAGCCTCATTAATGGCACCGCTAAACTGCCGCAAACCCTAAGGTTCACCGGCGTTCCATGATCATTAAATCGAGTTAGGGTTTCATTCTTTTAGAGGGTCCGTAGAATTGCTTGCATTGTTTTCCGAATAGTTTAAACTTAGAAAATGGGTTCCTGACATTCGATCGTCTCTATCGACTCTCAACGTATCAGCGTGACGTCTCCTCTAGCTGGAATCAATCCATCTGATGACCTCGCATCGGGGTAGGCAATAAATCATATGTCCTAGTCTTTCATCTCTGGTGACTAGCAATCTCCTATCATATCTCTAAGTACAACTTGTACGACAATAGCTCCAACATCTGGGCGATATCTCGTCGTCCGGAGCAACAACCGGCTCATTCGTCTGCACGCTGAACAGCGTCTCAATCATCATGAATAAGCGATACATCAATGGTCATCACATTCTGGCCGTCCTCTATCAGTGGCTCAATCCTTTGGTGTTGATCTGCAGGTCCTAGAAATCTCGTAAAAGCGATCCATCAAACGCTCAGGGCGCGAAAACACACTAAAACAACGCCTCTATGCAATCATATGCCCCTGGAATCACGCCCTAGTCAGTTCTCGTCCGTGACGAGCTCGTGCTGATGCAACTCTAGCCGTAGCTCTCTCTGCCCGTGCAACCGTGGTAACAAAACCATAACTGGTACCGATGAGGCTAGATCATAGGAAGGAATATAATACTGTGCAAGGAAATGTACATCCTAAGGCTTCTTCAGCGGAGTAGCGTATCGTAAGTATGCCGCGGAAGATACGTACGGTACGTCACTCTAATCAAGGTACCTACTCCATCAACGAAGGGTTATCCTACACTCCGAAGGTAAAACCTAACGCTTTGATACCAACTTTGTCACGACCCGAAGAGTACGGAACATGACCGACACTTAAATTACGAACGTCTCGAGGCGTACGTAATCTAAGTAAGCCAAAACCCAGAATCAAAACCAAAAGAAACAGTAGAGTGTAGAAAAAACCAATTTAAAGCATGTAGTTTTAATCAACATCGGCCGAAGTATGTATTTTTAAACTCCAAGTATTTTCTGAAAATTTTGGCAGAGTCTCCTTTGTAAATACTGGCCCCAAACGGGATACAACATGAATAGTATACGAAATCAATAAAAAGGCATCCCCAAGCGAGAGCTAGCTCTTCGTCAATCGACGGCCACAACCACGCAAGCAATATAATATACAACGCCAAGGGAGAGGATCAAAACTCAAAAGAAACTCAAAACAACATGAAAACATAATAATACACCGCGCGACTCTAAGGTCGAAAGAATAACAGGTCTGGTTTTCTATCTCTCTCAAATATACAATCTGGTTGATGGATTTTCTAGATACAACAGAAATAATAATGAACAATGGTGGTCCTGATGCAAAGAACCGACCTGCCAAAGCAATCACCTGGAAAGAACAGTGTGCCAGCAAAGCCGCAAAGAATCTGTACAGCAAAACCTGCAAGGAACTGTGGAACAACGGGGTTGAGTTGCCAACTGGTGAGTAGAAAACATCTACGAGTAGAAATCGCATGCATAACGCTATCCTAGGTCATATCAGGTAATATCCTCAATAAAAATCCTGGTCCAGCTATGAATAATGTAATACTACATGCTCGTGTCAATGCCTCAGATAGCAACATATCAGATATATGATGTATGAAAGCATTACGAATGGAAACAGAATATATCATGAGTGAGACAACTATTTTCTTTAATTAATGAGATTTCTATATGTATGTCAATCACGTATCAATAATGAATGCAACAGAGAAATCAGTGTCAAGTATCGACACAAAACATAATTCTCAGTATCTCAGTATCAAATCAAGTCTCAAATATCAATACCTCAGGCATCCGTATCATCTGCGGGATCGGCCCGCAGGCTCCGGCAGAACGGATCAGCTCATATCATCAATCTCACGGCCACGAACGGTATCCTCCGGATATCCACCGCGCCAGGTAAAATCACCGGTAGGTAGTCTTTCCCTGCCGGGCTCATCGTCTACTACTCGAACTTCTTGCCCCGGGGTACCATACCGGGCCCACCATGTACCCGAGACGGTTCATCCAACTCCTCGAATCGGGTCTCGAAATCTAACAGCAATCATGAAAACTCATGGTGGACGACTCATACATCACGAAAAAACCGCAATTTGCATTTTAAAATGATGATAATAAGCTTTTATTAAATTCTTGCGGTTTTCCCCCAAATCCAGAAATCTCATGTAAATCCGAAATCATCAAAATCATGATACCAATAAACAGTGAACACCGGCATAAATCTCCATAATACTGCATGACCAATGAATATATGGATGCATATGATATCATGCAATGAATGCAATAATTAAACTAGCATATGGAAACTATAACATATTACAACTATCAGCTAGCAAGCTATGTCACTGAAATAGTATTTTCTAAAGTGTACGTGACATGGTAATTACCGATGAAGATGTGTGTGAGCCGGCAAGCGAGTGTACGTGGAGCATACGCGTCATCGGTAATTGTGCTGGTGTCCTAACAACATTGTTTCATAATTACTACGTACACAATAACATGCAATGAGGCGATAACAACATAATAAGGAAAATGAATAGTAAACACAACAATAATATGCAGAACATGAATAATAACGTAACAACAAGGAATCTACCTTACTGTACATGTGTTATACTGTTTTGTCGTTTGAAATAGTACGAATCGTGGTGTTTGAAAATAAGGACTACGGTGTTTTAAAGAAAAGATACGTCTTTTAAAATATCCGTAGTATCCCTTGGCATGTCTTTAAAATTCTCACGATTCGTCAGTTTTGGAAATAGGTATGACTCGGGTCCAGTCTGACATCTACTAGGTAAACTACAGGTCTAACTAACAACTAATCGAAAGGGGTACGGAAACAACCTACATCTGAGTCGATATATATCTGTCTATATAATAGTTGGTGATCCCGCCTCAATAGTATCCCATATGATACACCATCTGATATGACATCCTCAAATCAAGAGTGCGGATCTAACATCAATATATAGCTTGTACGGTAAATCCATCGCTGGGTACGGGTCAATATCTCATTTATCTTATTCATCTGGTATCCAAATCATCACATATCGTGGGTAGGGGGTACTGATCTAAGTCTAGTACACTACTAATATCCTCAACATATATATAAATGTGTGTGTATGAAACACATCGCCTACCGATCCGCTATCATCACATTTCGTATCTCATAATACGATCCAAATCATATCACCGATCTCATGGCATCAATCCCAAACTCATCGACTCATCCCCAACTATCATCCACTATCCTCATAATCCGTGTATATGTATACGTATATATATATACATAGTCCCATACCCATGTGTGTGTGTGTGTGTGTGTATACATATCCCCATATACGCACAGGTAAATAAATGTATGCAAGTGTGTGCGCGTGTGGGTGCAACAACTACTCTAGGGTTTCACAAGTAACACTACTAATCCATGAACATGTAACCCATTCATTAACATCCATTTCACACAAAATAGATATCATAAATATATAGTATATATGTATAAAATACTATACATCGAACTGCGGGGGTGCTATACGCCATCCACCCGACTTCCCCCCGTAGATATATATCTACTCACCTCGAACCTTGCTCGCTGAAGTAAATGACGCCATGCTCTCCTCCTCGTCCCGAAGTACATGTGAGGGTGCCTTCTTATCAGAGTATCACTTCTTCAAAATTCCAGGTCCTCGTTACAACATACTTGGCATAACCCATGTGCATGGTCGCCAAACACAGTCAGTTTGAGACGAATTTAATATGAAATCACTGCTTCCATCCTCCAAATTATAAACCCTTACTCTAACTTTTTATGCCTCTTAATACTTAGCCAAAAGATACAATCTGCTTTGCATCCAGGAACTTACTTACACAGGGAGAAAACAGTTGGTTTCAACCCAAGAACAAAGCCCAATCACCAATAGTTTTCAACTTCAGCAACTTTACCCGGTGAAATCCCCAATCAACCTTATAAATCTCAAACCAATAAATTCTATCAAAAACATAGCCTTGCGCACAATAATACGCATTAACCAACAACTCACCATGTGACTCCACCAAATAACGCTCATCAATCAACGACAACCTCGGCCAACTATCAAAAGGCGGATTCACCACCGGAATCCTTTCAACTACCGGCTTCTCCTCAACGTTCAAAACACACAAAGCAAAATGGCTCACAATAAGAAACTTCCCCCTATAACATGAAGCATCGGTATGGAAGCTCCTAAACTCCCAGGAGGGCCGGAACTGCAAGGGTTTCTAAGCATCATCACCTAACCTTCAAATTGTCATCCTCCTCCATCAGAAATGAATGAGCAAAGCCACACAATCTCCACCATCCTCTACAATAATCAACACAGCCACCAAAGTTTTTAAAAGAATGCATATATATCAGCTAATGCCATCATGGCCATCAAAAGAAAATGCTAAATAAATATATAGAAAAATATATAAATATATATATATATATATACCAATTGGGGATCTCCACCAAGATCGAAATCAACACCAAACTGATCCTCCATCGCAACCCTCTTCTTCGACCGACCGATCCGATCCGCACAAAGCTCTAAGCGTCCATCATTGGCACATCAATCGTCACCCGCCTCTTCTGCTTCTCACGAACACACCCGGGCCACTCGGAAAAGTACAATGAATTCCTCACTGAACCTTCTCCCTAGCAACCCGACCCCCTTGCTTCCAGCTCAAATTCCAAGCCCCCGATGCTAAATGCGGCTTCACCAGCCCGACCCACTTCATGATCGATTCCTCGCCGAGCCTCACTGATTCTTGATCATTTCTGACGATGGGGCCGGCAATTTCGCTTCCGACCAGTCGTTAACCGTGTCAAAGTAAGGATCGTCGAAAAGAGACCAGCACCCCAGCGGCAGCTCCGGTGGCGCCGACATGGTGGCCTCAGTGTCAGAAGACGAGGATGATGAAGACGGGGGGGAAGGGGCGCTAAGGTCGACGATGAGATCGGAGACGGAGGAGAAGATGTTGGCGGCGGAGAGGTAGCGCGTCTCGAGGTCGCCGATCCCAGTCTCTCGAAGATGAGATGGGGAAACACCTTTTTCTTTTTTCTTTTTTGGAAAAAATTTCTCAGTGGAGCGAGAGGGAGAATTTGGGCAACTAAAGAATATAAATGAGGAACAAGGGAAATTGGAAAAAAGAGCTCTAGGATATTAGGCAACTAGGGAATTGGTGATAACTATAACCATACCATATAAATATACACACATTGTTTATATATATATATATATATATATATATATATATATATATATATGCACATACATGCTACAACAATACCATTTGTGACAAACTCCTCAAGCACAAATATTTTTAGACCAATCAATGAAGATATTTTTATTGTTTTACACAAACTCATTATTTTATTATTTTAAATTCTAAAAAAATAATATTTTATTTTCTGAAAACTTACACCTTACCACTATCCACCTCATCCTTCATGGTTGACACATCCACCTCACCATTTTCTATCTAACTCCTTTATCTAAATTATCATATTCTTTCTCTTTTCACAACTGAATAAACACTTTTCCCTTTAAACTCCATCACAAATGTTCCCAAGAGTTCATCATATCAAGAGTGAAGCCATGGTCCCTTCATCAATTTGTTTACATCATCTAGCTTGATCCACTACAACACCTAGAAGATTTCACATGCAATTCTTGAGCTAGTGATCTCTGGTGCATAATCCTAATAGTTATATCTCACCTTCTTTTCAACTTCTATTCTGTTCACAGATCCGTTTTTAGTGTTACACATCAGAAAACTGGTGTTTTGTGATATTTATCATATTAGAATTGAATCTGGAACCACTAGGTAAAACCAATAGAAAAAATAGGAAAACTAGAGTATGATGAGACCATTATGAGACTACACCTAAAGCACGGGCCCCAAATTCCCTACTTCACCCGGCGACATCATTGTTTTGGCCGGCGCTGCCTGTCTATCGTTGTGTGTTGGTTTTTGTTCAGTGGGTGTATTTGGCTATTTTATGATCTACAGTATTGTTTGAATTTTCCCAGTATTCATACAGTGAAATCTTGGAGTTTTTAGTAAGGTTTTATTAAGTTTTCGATATTTCGATACGGTTTTTCGTATTTCTGTGCCGCAACTGAATTGTTGACGTTCGTATATTAACATCAGGGTATCTTGTCATTTTTTGGGTAAGTAAGCTGTAGGTTTTAACCTACGGGTGCTTAGCTCGTTGTTTTGGTTTTGATATGATATTTACACCGATTTGTTTATAACTTTGATTATAGGTAAGATCGCGAAGGTTTCCGAGACGGAGATGACGGATATAGCAACGTGAAATTCAGCTAGCTCGATAAGTTGGTGAGTAAATTTATATCTACAGGGGAAGTCGGGTGTATGGCGTATAGAACCCCCCGCGGCCATTTAATTAAGATAGTTATGCTATCTATTTAGTTGTTAGTGTTAATTTAAGTTAATGGTAGTGATGTTATTTTGCATCTAGTATGTTATTCATGTGCATATAGTTTAATAAATGGTTATGGTGACATACGTACGTGGAGATAGATCCGTACGATGTGGATATGGTTTTGGGTGGATATAGTACAAGGGATCATACTGTACTTATGATGATGAGGTTGGCGTGCTGAATACGGACAAGTTCTTTTGGACTCGTGGAGTCATTAATTATTCTGATTTAGGATGTTATGTTTGAGTGAGTTATACTCTTTTAAAAACCAACAATTCGTTTCCCTTTTAAATGATAAATGACAAGAATGCGATGCTAATTTCCAAATGAATATCTATTTTTAACTTAAAGCAGCTTCCTGATTTCAAAACCAACATTTCGTTCCATTTTCAAAGATAATGGTATAGCTCATAGAAAATAGTTACGTTTTATATTTACGCTATACACATAGATTTACTTTACATGTTTGCAATACACTTATCGATGATATATGTTTCCGTTATATGAACACAATGATAGAACACTGCAAAAATACCAATGAGTACTATGTTGCACGAGCACAGACGCATATGTTATACTACACCTCATTGGTACTACCATGCCACTATAGGACTGCTATACTATTTGATGCGCATGTTAATGCCAATATGAGGTATATGAATTCCCTATATCCGTAAAATCCAATTTTAATTATATGCTATGGATATGGGTAGAATTACTTTCTGCTTTACGCACTTATAGAACATTTTCACAAATACTAATGATTGCCATGTTGTACGAGAACAGACGCGTATTCTACACTACACATTATTAGTATTGCTATGACACAGTTGAACTGTTATGTTTGTTGCATGCATGTCTATACTTAAGTATTGTACCTTTCTTACCTGCTAAGTATTGTGAATTCTAGTACCATGGATATTCGTATTCTATTCTTATGAGTTTTCAAGATGTTTTACCTTCGATGATATATATCAGTGGTATGGGACGCTGTTATATATGTATATGTATAATATATCATCAGAATGATCTATGCAAGTATCTGTATTCTTTACTTGATATTTCTGGATACGATGAGTTGACGTCCACCATGAGCATGATGTTTTCTGATTGTTTTTATTCCGAACCGAGTGTAGGAGATATACGGTTATAGACTTGCTACTTATCCAAGCTGAGTGAGGGAGTAAACAGACGAATACATGGTGGACCCGGTCGAGACCGAGGGCTGGAAAGCCGCATTAGAGGCGGGGAGCCTAAAGAGGACACTCGATACCGGAGATAGAGATTAGCATGGCAGATATTCAGGGGATACTGGTCAGAGCTAGATATGAGCACGACGGATATCCAGGGGATACTGACCGGGGATAGGGATATCAAGGGGCGATCATCTGTTGAGATGGTGTCGACGATATCTGGATTTGTGTGTCGATGATGGATACAAGGGATTTGAGGATTTGCGTGTCCGTGATGGATACGAGAGATTGCTGATTTTGGGTGTCGATGCTGGACACCCATATATTGATGTGTTCTATCATTTGAGGTATACCGCTAGTTTATGTGTTGATGTAGCCGACCAGGACTGATCAAGAGGACAGTACCTGAATACCTTTTACCGGTTGTTGCATATAAAAAGGATTTCTAAAACGGGCTATAGTCTCATTAATTTGACGTGTCTAGAATGACACAAGGATCTTTTAAACCGTAAACCTCTTATCACTCTTTAATAAAACAGCAAGTCATATATCTTAATTAAGATACCTATTATATTTCATACTATTACATCTGCTTTTATGCCGTGACATATGTATTCTGGAGCTATTTTAAAGAAGAGGATTTACATATATATTTTCGGCTACCTTTGGGCTTATACCTAGATACAGTTCATATGCATATGATATGTTCTACTTTGGGATCACATAATGGATAGTGTTGCATTTATGATACTTATGCATATTATATATATATATTGGTACGAGATATGATAACACTATACTTATGACCTAGGTATCGTTGTGCATTTCGATTTCTACCTTGTGATGTATTTTTACTTACTGAGTTGGCAACTCACCCCCGTTGTGTCCAGTTTCTTGCAAGTTATACCGCTCGGATCATCTGCGGATTGTGGCACACACTTCTTTTCGGTGATTGCTTGGTAGGTGGGCTACTATTGTATCATACCCACACTAGTATAATTATTTTCTGTTGTATCTTGTAAAACTCCATCGACCTAGAATGTGTATATTATGGACTTAGAAGCAAGACTTAGAGTTTATGTGTTTGTGGGTGTCGCACTCATTGGAGTCGACCATTTTATATTGTTGATCTTGTTTCGCTTTTCTTTTTTTAGCCATTGTGCATCGTATATTATCTGCTTAGTTGCTCCGCCGTTTGGGCGTGAAAGCTAACTCCCGTTGGGATGCTTTATATAATTGTTGTTGTGTCGTGTTTTATTCAAAATTTACAAAGGAGCTGATGTCGAATTTTAAAACGTCATGGATGTTTTTCAAACATACTTATTTAGACTTAAATGTTTATTTTAAACTGGTTCCATATAATGACTATTTTAAATATCACTTCCAATATTTTTAAAAAATGGCTTAGATTCCGGGTTTTCGGCTTACTTGGACCGCGTCGACGTATTTAGATGTCACGTGATTTAAGTGCCGGTCACGTGCCACATTCGGGTCGTGACATGCGTACATGTATACATGCATACATACATACATTGCTTTAGTTACATATACACTCTCATATGATGTTGCATATCGATTTTGTGGATTTGGGAAACCGCAAGATACTTTTGAAACTTGATACATTTAAAAAGTGTGGTTTTCCCTTGATATGCTCACATTAATGTTCTATGTTTTCATACATCGTATTTCATGGATATATGCATTGAAATACCGATTTCATGTGATTTCTGGATTTGAGAACCACGAATATATTTCAAAGGAAATTATAAATTATTTTAAAAATACGGTTTCTCATGATATGATTTCGAGGCGTCCACCATGAGTTTTCTCGGTTCTGAGCTTGTTTTCGAGACTCGATTCGAGAAGTTGGACGAACCGTCTTCGAGTACATAGTGGACCCGGTAAGGTACCCCGGGGCAAGAAGATCGTGGGGATGACGATGAGCGTGGTAGGAGGGAGCACTACCCACCAGTGATAGTCTAGACCAGGCGGTTATCCGGAGGATACCGATTGGAGTCGTGAGATGGATATGGGCCGATCCGGACTGACGAAGCCCGAGAGATATGTAGATTTACGTGTCGATGCCGGACACAGATATCATGATGTTTCGAGTGTTGATGTTGGACACTCAGGTTCCATGAGATTGACGGATATGAGGGATGATCAGAGTGACGGCGCCTGAGATATTAGGATTTAGGGTGTCGTTGTTGGACACCGGATTTGATGATGAGGATTATTGATGAGGATTATGTTTTATTCCACACTCAGGATTTATTATGACATGCACTTTTTTATGTAGTTGTTGTACCCTGGTGGTGTACCTTGAGCATAATTTGTTGCATATCCGTATTGTTATACTTATGCCATCAGATTGCATATTTTAGATTATCTCTTTTTGTGCATGCTTGCGATTATCAGTATGATGTTATTTACTATTCACGAGTTGGCAACTCACCCCTGTTGTGCTACTGTGTTTTGCAGGCTTGACCCTCAGAGTAGTCGCGGCAGGGCTCTTTATTGCATCTACTTCTGCGGATACCGCTACTGTTGGTCGTGATTTTGTTATAGGTGGGTTTTTGCGGTTATCCGTATGATTCTGTTGTATATCTTATTTTGTATCTAATACTCTCCATCTACCACTTACATGTATTTGACTTAGAGACGAGATTGTGAGGATCGATATTGTATTCTTGGTGACTCTGGGTGTCGCGCTCGTGTGAGCCGACATTTATTTCATGTTGTGATGTTGTTGTACTTCATCTTTGCTTATTTCTTCGCTACGACATCGTATATATACATGTTGTGGTTATGTTCCACCTTTTGGCATGAGTTGCCACCATTTGGGGATGCCTTTTATTTATTCTATGCTTGTACCCGTTTGGGGCTAGTTCTTACAAAGGAGATACTGCCGAAATTTTTAAGAAAATAAATTTAAATTGAGATTTCTAAATGTTTTTAACTACTGTGTTATCACTTTACTTCTTTTCTTGGTTTAGATTTCTGGGTTTTTCGGCTTACTTTAATTGCGTTACGCCTTTGGACGTCACATGATTTAAGTGCCGGTCGCGTTCTTAAGTTGGGTCGCGACAAAGCTGGTATCAGAGCGCTAGGTTTTACCTTTTGGAGTGTAGGATGACCCTTGGTATGATCGAGTAGGTAGCTTAAGCAGAGTGATGTAGCGTGTGTAAGTTCCGTGGCATGCTTACGACACGGTACTCCGCCTAAGTGTCCTTAGGACATATTTCCTTTTAATTCCTTCCTTGATTCCATATATCTTTAAGATTCGATTTCTATGTTCTTATCGAATCCTGTTTTCTTATTACAGCCACTATGCTGCCAAAGATTACGAGGGCAAAGAGAGCTGTCGCTAGAGCCGAGGACTGACCAGGGCGGTATGCCTATTTCTCAGGACCAGATTGATCCACCTTCTCCAAGACGTATTGCTAGGCTAGAGGCCAGTATTCAGGATCTGTGTCAGATGGTGAGATCATTGGTTGAGGCCAGTCAAGCACAGTGATCGGAGGTTGTTCCACCTATTACGGGGACCGTGATGGTACCTACTGCTCAGAAAGTCATACCTACCGCTACCGAGATTATCGCCGTATCCTTATCAGAGTTTATGAGGCTGAACCCTCCGGTTTTCACCAGCACCGACGCAGCTGAGGATCCACAGTCATTCCTCGATCGGATGCCAGGATATATCATTCGTTGAGATGCTCCGATGCGAGATCGGTAGAGTTCGCTACTTTTTGTCTGGAGTGTCTTGCCCAGACTTGGTGCGAGTCCTTGGAGTGAGGTCGAGCCGCAGGTCTTCTTCCTATGACCTGGGTTGAGTTTGTGTAGGGTTCCTAGGCACACCCATGAGGTTCCACAACAGATCAACCATGGAAAAATCAAAAAATTTCTTGTGCCGAGAAACCCTAATGCGATCGTTGACTAGAGGTAAAGGCGATGACTATGCAAGTAAACAACTTTACTCTAAAGTGAATGGAAATACAACCTTTGTAGATCCGGTCCTCCACTCCCTTAGCTCCATGATGATGTCCCTCCGCTGCGATCATCGGATCCCGGACTCTAGCGATGGTTTCGTTGAAGAAATGATCGGGCTAGGTCGTCGACTTCGATTCCGAAGATGATCTACGTCGAGGCAACTCAAGATCAAGCTCCAACTTCACCAAGTCATGAAACTTGTGAAGAAAACACCCTATACTACATGGCAAGTGGTAGAGGATGAAGAAATATGAAGTGGGTTCACTCTGGATTTGGATTTCTCACTTGATTTCATCAATTGACATTTTTGTAGAAAGCTTTTCTTTCTTCATCAAGAAGAAGAAGAAGAAAGAAATGAAAAATGAATTAACTTAAAAAAGAAAATCAAGTGACCCTTATCATATTTCAACCATGGTTATGTGTAGAGAATAAACTAGGGTTAGATGAATGGTTAGGTTAGGCAAAAGAAACAAAAATGGTTGAATTTTTCAAAGCTTCATGAAGCTTCAAAGAAAAGACAAAGCAAGCCACCATTTCATTTTCCTTTGCCAAAATGAATAAAGAGAATAAATAAATAAGTAAATCAAAACCCTAACCATTAACATAACCATGGTTTAATCATACACACACAAGTTTGCATGTATCATCAAACATGATACAAACTAGTGCACAAAACTATATCATATATACAATGTGCACATCATGTGAGAAAATCCATCTTAAGTGAACATATACTAGTTAATGTAAAGTAATATATCAAATATATAATTATACACTAAATCATTAAATCAACACTTGATTTAACGATCCGGTCATATCGCATATGACCGACTAATATCCAATGTATCGACTTATCGAATCAATCTTCGATTCGATAACTAGGTTATATCGCATACAACCATTCAATACATTCATCGCGAGAATAGAATACGGTATCACATACACGCATTATTCTCGGTCCCGCACATATCTCATATGCGCTCCTATTTCCTTTCGCTTGAGCCAGGAAACCTCTGTGTAGGACTCTAAAGACTCGTCAATACGCCGGCAGCAGATGATGATCATATCAAGCACCCACAAGCCGCAAGCGGTCTGCTAAACGTAACGGCCACCCGGGTATTGAGCGATCATAAGATCGACGAGCAAGCCCGCTCACACTCCTGTGAATCCAACCAGTAACACTTACCATACAGTCCGGTCTGATCGTCTGATATGTCGCATATCTTGCCTAGGGGTGGTAAACGTCAGACCCCAGTAGCTCGATAAGTCGTGTCGATATGAGGTCTATAACAGTTCGAGATACTACTGATAACACTTACCAGTAAATCTCAGCAACCCTGGCCAGGGATTTCCGGTTATAGCCAATCGAACACAGCGCAACATCAACTCCCTATACCGGGAGAGACGAATCCCCTCCTATCGCTCATTGCCTCCATGTGATTCGGGACTGTACCCAAAAGCCACCGTTTTGCACGCCCTCTTGGACGTGGTAAGGTGGAAATCAAAGCACAGTGGGAATCACACAAGACTCTATGACGATCTCGGGTCAACGGACTACTCTGTACCAGTGTCACCAGAGAACTGCGATCTGACGTAAGGTATAATACCATCTGGTAGTTCAAGGCGAGTCCGTCCAGTGTACCCAGTCTCCACTGAGCACCCGTATATCATCTCTGATGTCAAACACCAATGGATATGGGATCATCCATCGCCCATCTGTATGGGTCGAGAAGGTATACGCTAGTCTACTCTGGTATATCGATGCCCCGTCTCGATACACCCACGACTAGGGACCTTGAAGGATGTACTTATAGACTACCATATTCCCACTAGTATGATCCGCATCATAGTCCAGGCAGTCAAGTACGCATCCTAAGGGCTTTATAAATGTGTAACAGATAGACAATAAGTATACACGTTAAGGCAAAGAGTAACCATATAGCATATTATCATGTAGAGCAAGAAAGTCTTCCCTATATATGTCCAAGTATCCACTACAATATACATCCTATGTACAGTAATGGCCTCTCGGGCATACATATAACTAATAATCTCTCACTTGCACTAGGGCCATCTGTAGCAGTGGTTGTAGTATCTCATACTCAACCATCCCATAATAGTCTCTCTCTGGGAAAAGGCCTTTGTGAGTGGATCCGCCGTGTTGTCCTCTGAGTCTGCTCTCCTAACCTCAATCCCGTGGAGATCAACCACCTCCACGATCAGGTGATACTGCCTTAGAATATGTCTGGATCACTGACGGGACGGGCGTTCCTTGGCATAAGCCACAACTCTATTGTCACACAATGGGAGGAACTAAGTTCATCTCATGAACAAATATACATCCAGACTGCCTCTTTGGTAGCATCTTAAGTAGCGATGTATCCAGCCTTTATCGTCTAGTATGCTACGGTATCTAGCTTGGAACTCTTCCAACATACCGTCCCTCTACTGAGGGTAAAGACAATGCCTGTGACTGACTTTCAGTCGTCTTTATCACCCTGGAACACTTCCAGTGATTCTTCCCAGGATCAATTGATACCATCTCACTACAACTAGTGAGTATCCTAATATCCAATTAGATCTATCTCATAGATCCAAAACCCAGGATTTAGGAGGTATCACTTTGATCCTATATGGAGAATCATTGTGATAAGCGGAGATTGACCGAGCGTAGCATAGGAAACCCTTTCTTATCAAGAGTATGTCATCCACGTACTCTACGAGGATCACCACCATACTCCCTACTACCTTTTTGTATATACAAGGTTCATCTACCATTTTGATGAAGTCAAACTCTTTGACTACTACATCAAAACAGACGTTCCAACTCCGCGATGCCTGCTTTATCATATAAAACATCTTGCATACGTTTCCGCTGCTCCCACTGTCTACGAAGCCCTCTGACTGTGTACTTATAGACGCACTCTTCTAAAACATCATTTAGAAAAGCAGTCATGGCACCCAACCGCCAGATGTCATAGTCATGGTATGTAGCCGTGGCAAGTAGGATCTGGATGGACTTAAGCATAGCCATTGGAAAAAGGTTTCATCATTATCCATGCCTGGCCAATGACGAAAGCCTTTAACAAGTCTAGCTTCGAAAGTCTCAACTTTTCCATCTATACCAAGTAATCTTCTCATGATATACTTGCTCCTGATGGGGATTTAACCCTTCAGATAAAGCAGCCAAAGTCCATACTTTGTTGGTGTATAAGGATTCCATCTCAGATCGTTAAGCATCTAGCCATTCTTATAGAGTCACACTCCTGATGGCCAGCTCGAAACTAGTTAGGTCATCATCCCATGATACAATCCTCGCTCCCACTGTCATAGAGAAACCGAAGTATCTCTCAGGTGGGTGAGGAACCCTACTAGATCGGCGGAGAGGCTGAGGTTCGTTGTTTGCTATTGAATCCTTTGGTTCTACCAAATCATCAGCTGCAGTTTGTATAGCTGGAACATTTCCAGTTCTACATAACAGACCTTGCCTCGAGCTTGTCCGGATTTTGCTTTTAGACATAGGCCGGACAACCCCAAATCTTAACTAACTAAAGATATGGGCTCTTCCCTTTCCATATCACATATGAAATTGTAAGCAACTGATTTGATCGGAACCCTATTCAATAGGTATGCAACTTCATAAGTGTATAACTCCCAACAGGAAATAGGTAACTCAGTAGTACTCATCATAGAGCCCACCTTATCATATAGGGTGTGATTGCTCCGCCACGATATACCATCGTGCTATGGTGTATACGGAGGAGTAATGCTGAGAGAGAATCTCATTCTCGTTTAGAATAGTCCAGGAATTCCATGCATAAGTATTCTCCTCCCTGATCTCATCATAGGACATAATACTTATACCCGTATTTTGGTTCTCTACTTCTAACTTATATTCTGTGAATATCTCAAAAGGTTCGGACTTGTGTTTCAACAGGAACATATGTCAGAATCTTGAGAGATTATCAGAGAATGTAATGAAATACAAAGAACCGGTCTTGGCATGTGTAGACAGGGGACTTACATACATCAACATGTATCATCCCAAGAATTCACTAACTCTTTCTCTGTTTCAGTAAACAGAGCTATGGTCATCTAATCTTTGTGACATGACTGGAAAGTTTCACAAGATGTAAATTCAAACTAATTTAAATATGCATCTAAATGTAACTTCAACCAGTCGGGTCGTATTGATATGACCTAGTCTACAATGCCTCAAGAAGGATTCGTTCATTTCTGAACTCTTCCTCTTGTGTGTGTTCCGTATACTAAGAACTGTAGTTTGATTTAGAACATCAATGCTTTAGATAACGTGCCTGAACTGATCAACTTTTGATATAGGAAATGTTCAAAACATTGTCCAACAATACAAAATTTTATCAATTCTTTACTAATAAAGAGACTGATATGATTTTGTATATCAGGTTCGGTATCTAATAACATTTTTTCAGAATCAATGTATAGGTAATACAGGGTGACAGTGACCAACAGACTTGGCTGCAACACTTGCCCCGTTTTCTGCCACATGAAACTTATCACCCTTTCTCAGTTCTCTACCTTTCCATAGCCCTATGTAACAGATTACATATCTGGGATCCTGATCCGGTATCAAATACCCAGGACGCAGAGGATACTGAGAAACAGTTCTTTGTAACGAACACACCCGAAGAAGATGCATCATCATGCACTTTCTTCGTTTGGGCGGCACGGGAAATCTGGTATTCCCCAATTTCTTGCTCGGTCTTATAACAATAATAAGTTGGAGCGGGACCAACGTTCCCCAGCTCAGAATAAAAAGCGGGTTCAGTCAAATATCCGTTTTATTATCTTGATTAAGGCGTGACATGATCGCTACCTGGAGAGAGAGAAGAAAAAACTCAGCGTGCGCTCTTGCAAGATCAGATTGGTTATTTTTTTTATCTAATCAGGATGGCTCCCACTGTTTTTATCAAATCTTCCTTCAAACCCTAAAAGGAAAGACTAGCCGGGATTAATTACACGCTACAAGTTCGCCAATCTTTCAGCCAGGCAAGTGTCGGTACTTTGAGGGAGGTTCCCCGTGCTTTCGCACGGACCTATTTACGGTAAACCTCGTTTTCCCAGAGGCGTAACCCCGTTGACACCTTTCTAGAGACCTACTTGATCGGCTAATTGTAATGTGTAGAACTCTCCCAGGAGTAACAATTACTCACAGCGGGTATCGGGATCCAACAATCTCATAGAAGGTATGCAATCTCATTGCAAATTGCAACACTTGAAATTCCCGATAATTTTGCCCCTAGCGTCCTATGACCTTGACGCAGGCCAATAAACCATAGTGCGCTAGTCAAGTTCAACCCTTCATTTCCTGATTGAATTAAACCCACCCGCACGACCCTTGATGCAGGCCAACAAAGTCGCACGACTACCCTGATCCAATCTGCATCATATGCATAAACAGATAAATACTAGTTAGCTACCGCACACTATGCCTTTACGCAGGCCAACAAACGTAGCACGAATACTAACTACTACTTATCTGAAATGACGGAGGGCTACAACAGGTTTTTCTGAAAACCTATTGCGTAATGAACTTGATATCGTTGTAGGATCGAATGAATTTTGAAATGGTGTGTTTTTGAGGCTTTTCTAGTTTTGCTAAAGGAGTCACTCCCGGTGAAGGGATCGTCGGTCCTTTCCTCGTCGAATGAGGTACAGGATATATCATATATACCGCTGTGCAAAGCAGAAACTATAGAAGCAATCAAAAAAAAAACCGAGTTTGTAGCATCTGCCAGTTATTGCTAAAGGGGTCACTCCCGGTGAAGGGATCTCGGCCCTTTCCTTATCGAATAAGGTGCAGGATGTTCTACAAGGAACACCGCGATGCAAAGCAAGAACTGTAGCTACCTGTTTTTAAGAAATTCGATTCCACAATATCTTAGGTTTATTTTCTTTCATTAATCACATTAATGAAGTCCCATCATTTAAGTCACCTAAACATCATAGATAAATACGACGTACACTTATGCCATCCGCATTCGCCTCGATGTCCCCTCATGCACCGTTAGGTTAGGTAACTAACGACAGAGCGGGGCAGGGCTAGCGCGGGTGTAAAACATAAGTAACGTCTATATAATATATAATATATACTATGTACAATATCTATCTGAACATATCACATGATCACATCACAGATAACGCAGCAGAAAAATCATATGAAACATTGGATATACTAGGACGTCCGTGTTTTCAATACGAGCCAGTATAAAACACGGATTCCACGGTCGCGATGAATAGCCAAACCCACACCCCTAGACCCTTACGAGAGCGGCAAGCAACCCTACCAATTCTAGAGTTAGGAGACCCGGACTCGACTCCTCGAGATGGTCTCCCACTGGACTCCAGAATCCGGTTACTTGTGCCCTCCTCCTTGGGTCTATCCTAGTGCGGAAAAGTAAATAATATACAATGGTGACATCTTCCGCAACCTGGAAGTGCCCCAATAAAAGAATATTACATACAAGTTTTTACATGAATGAAAATGAAAAACACTCATCTCACATAAAAAAACCCCGGCTATTCAAACACGACGATCCAATATAACATATCCAGCAACACATAACATCGCATGTCATCAACGTAAGTAAATATGCGCATCCCAATTGTCGTTGACATATAGCAACGAAACCGGCGATATCACATATTACACTTACGGTCACAGAAAAGAAAGTGTAAAACTACAACAGTTGGAATCCGTAACCTCTTTAGACATCACATGCCTAATCAAATGAATTCCTTAGACATCGCATGCCTAACAATTATAAACCCCGCATTTTAGTCTCATTATCGAAAACACTTTTCAATATCAAGTCGGGCAATTCAACAGGATTCCCGACAAACTGATCGAATGCTCGTCGCAAACTTTAGTAGGCAGCCGCACCCTCGATACCGTCGACGAAGTGCACCAAGGCTGAACACCGCTACCGTGAGCACCCGAACGGATGCTTTTGGCGAGGGGGTTCTCCTATAGTCACTTGGTCAGGGCTAAGGGGTGTAGCTGTCTATTAAGTTTACCCGGCGAGTATCCGCGTACGCTACGTGATTGCGACGGACTTTTGATCGCATCAAAATTCTGTGGCAACCGATCAAGTGAGACTAAAGTGCTATGTTTATAACATTCATACAGTTATCTCATAACTACTTGTGGATTCCAAATATTGTATCACATTCCAGATAAATAGAAAATGTTAAAACTTTCCGATCGAACTTTCAAACACCCAAGTTTTCCCAAAACAGCTCAACACATGAAACAAGTTTAAAAACATCCAATTCATGCCTCAGTACCAACGGTCCAGCCGTAGAAGGGTCAAGCCAACGCCTCACATGTGGCACATCGTACTACCCCAAACCTTAAGGTTCAAAGGGCAGTTCAAGACGGTCACATAATCGAGTTAAGGTTTGTTGTCTTCTAGAGGGTCCATCGCGTTACTTGCACTACTTAGAACGTCTTTAAACCACGGAAAAATCCAACACTTGGAAATTTTCCGAGAGGGAAAAAGTGGGTATTTATATCCGATCGAACTTTTTAACATATTCTAAAATTATCCGGAAAAACACAGACGAAGTTAAATTTCCCGATCGAAATACGGAGTCCCCAATACAACCCAGAAAACTCAACTCTTGAGTACATATTAAAACTTCCCAGAAAACAGAGGAAACAGATACGGGCATTACTGTATAAAAATGAATCCCTAATCAATACATACGGCCGCGGAACCGCTGCAAAAGGAGGCTACTGCCGCGGTTCCGCGGCGCTACAGTGGAATTAGGGTTTCGTTTTCTTCAGTAACTCTTAGAATTTCCTGCTCTATTTTCTGAGCATTTTTAATTGACAAAAATCCACAGTTTTGAAAATTGTACAGAGAGGGGTTAGAATTACGGTTTCGGGGTTCGATCGGGTTTCTAATATCGTACGCATCGCCTAAGGCTCAAGCTAGGCTCTGATACCACTATAGGGTTCCTAGGCACACCCATGAGGTTCCACAACAGATCAACCATGGCAAAATCAAAAAAATTCTTGTGCCGAGAAACCCTAATGCGATCGTTGACTAGAGGTAAAGGCGATAACTATGCAAGTAAACAACTTTACTCTAAAGTGAATGGAAATACAATCTTTGTAGATCCGGTCCTCCACTTCCTTAGCTCCATGATGATGTCCCTCCGCTGCGATCATCGGATCCCGGACTCTAGCGATGGTTTCGTTGAAGAAATGATCGGGCTAGGTCGTCGACTTCGATTCCGAAGATGATCTACGTCGAGGCAACTCAAGATCAAGCTCCAACTTCACCAAGTCATGAAACTTGTGAAGAAAACACCCTATACTACATGGCAAGTGGTAGAGGATGAAGAAATAGGAAGTGGGTTCACTTTGGATTTGGATTTCTCACTTGATTTCATCACTTGACATTTTTGTACAAAGCTTTTCTTTCTTCATCAAGAAGAAGAAGAAGAAAGAAATGAAAAATGAATTAACTTAAAAAAGAAAATCAAGTGACCCTTATCATATTGCAACCATGGTTAAGTGTAGAGAATAAACTAAGGTTAGGTGAATGGTTAGGTTAGGCAAAAGAAACAAAAATGGTTGAACTTTTCAAAGCTTCATGAAGCTTCAAAGAAAAGACAAAGCAAGCCACCATTTCATTTTCCTTTGCCAAAATGAATAAAGAGAATAAATAAATAAGTAAATCAAAACCCTAACCATTAACATAACCATGGTTTAATCATACACACCCAAGTTTGCATGTATCATCAAACATGATACAAACTAGTGCACAAAACATTATCATATGTACAATGTGCACATCATGTGAGAAAATCCATCTTAAGTGAACATATACTAGTTAATGTAAAGTAATATATCAAATATATAATTATACACTAAATCATTAAATCAACACTTGATTTAACGATCCGGTCATATCGCATATGACCGACTAATATCCAATGTATCGACTTATCGAATCAATCTTCGATTCGATAACTAGGTTATATCGCATACAACCATTCAATACATTCATCGCGAGAATAGAATACGGTATCACATACACGCATTATTCTCGGTCCCGCACATATCTCATATGCGCTCCTATTTCGTTTCGCTTGAGTCAGGAAACCTCTGTGTAGGACTCTAAAGACTCGTCAATACGCCGGCAGCAGATGATGATCATATCAAGCACCCACAAGCCGCAAGCGGTCTGCTAAACGTAACGGCCACCCGGGTATTGAGCGATCATAAGATCGACGAGCAAGCCCGCTCACACTCCTGTGAATCCAACCAGTAACACTTACCATACAGTCCGGTCTGATCGTCTGATATGTCGCATATCTTGCCTAGGGGTGGTAAACGTCAGACCCCAGTAGCTCGATAAGTCGTGTCGATATGAGGTCTATAACAGTTCGAGATACTAATGATAACACTTACCAGTAAATCTCAGTAACCCTGGCCAGGGATTTCCGGTTATAGCCAATCGAACACAGCGCAACATCAACTCCCTATACCGGGAGAGACGAATCCCCTCCTATCGCTCATTGCCTCCATGTGATTCGGGACTGTACCCAAAAGACACCGTTTTGCACGCCCTCTTGGACGTGGTAAGATGGAAATCAAAGCACAGTGGGAATCATACAACAATCTATGACGATCTCGGGTCAACAGACTACTCTGTACCAGTGTCACCAGAGAACTGCCATCTGACGTATGGTATAATACCATCTGGGAGTTCTCGGCGAGTCCGTCCAGTGTACCCAGTCTCCACTGAGCACCCGTATATCATCTCTGATGTCAAACACCAATGGATATGGGATCATCCATCGCCCATCTGTATGGGTCGAGAAGGTATACGCTAGTCTACTCTGGTATATCGATGCCCAATCTCGATACACCCACGACTAGGGACCTTGAAGGATGTACTTATAGACTACCATGTTCCTACTAGTATGATCCGCATCATAGTCCAGGTAGTCAAGTACACATCCTAAGGGCTTTACAAATATGTAACAGATAGACAATAAGTATACACGTTAAGGCAAAGAGTAACCATATAGCATATTATCATGTCGAGCAAGAAAGTCCTCCCTATATATGTCCAAGTATCCACTACAATATACATCCTATGTACAGTAATGGCCTCTAGGGCATACATATAACTGCGATGGTTTTTCTTACTCGTTTTCTCCCTGAGAGCGTCAGAGATGCTCGAGCTCGCAACTTTGAGTCTTTGCACCAGACTCCTGGTATGACAGTGGCGGAGTATGATATTCAGTTCACCCAGCTATCCGTTTATTCTCCATATGTGGTGGATACTGAAGAGAAGCGCGTCAAGAGATTTGTACAATGCTTGGTTACCCAGTTGTTCTTCTCTATTGGTTCCCAGCATTTTGATACGTATGCAGCCGCGGTGGACGCAACCCTACTGGTAGAGGAGCGTATTTCCAAGACTACGGTCGTTCCTGGACCGAAGCGGATTCATACTAAGCCCAGAGGCAATTAGGTAGACGCTGAGGCACACCCTCTCCAGGTGGTGGTGATAGCAGAGGCTTGAGATGGGGCCGGTTATTTAGATCTTACCCACAGGTTCAGCAACCATCGTCTGGATGTTTCCGGTGTGGGAGTCAGTATCATCGCATGGGAGATTCTACTGAGGCACGTCAGGGCAAGGCAGCCATTCTACATGTTACCTTACCACCTTCTCCACCTCAGAGAGCATTGCCCCTTACGCTCGTTGTTGCTTCACTCTAGACCTACGCTTAGAAGGTCGTGGTCGTGGTGGTTTTGTTCAGAGGGGACATGGTGGCAGAGGCGGAGGAAAGCCGGATGCCGGTTGAGGGCATGCCCGAGTTTTTGCGTTGACTCCTCAGGATGCGCAGGCGTTGAATCCAGTAGTGACAGGTACTCTTCCAGTGTGTTCTTTCGATGCGCGCATATTGTTTGACCCAGGATCTATGCACTAGTATGTTTCCACACAATTTGTACCGAGGTTAGGACGAGAGTTGTCCTTATTAGATCAGCCGCTTGTCGTGATTACTCCCGTTGGTGAATCTTTTATTGCGCGATATGTGTTTTGATCGTGTGCCGTTCATATTGGTGATAGATATTTGTGCGTCGATTTTATCCTTCTTGATATATTGGACTTTGACGTTCTCCTTGGCATGGACTGGTTAGATACTTGCTATGCGTCTGCAGACTGCCGTGAGAAAGCAGTCAGGTTTTGTTTTTCAGGCGAGTCAGTTCTTGTTGTGCAGGGGGACTATAATGCTGCCCCTTACAGTTTGATTTCAGCCCTTTGTGCTAGTCGGCTCTTGAGGAAAGGATGTCGGGGATTCTTAGCCTTTATTCATGAAACTGAAGCCACAGCAGATCCATTGGACCAGGTTCCTATTGTGAGAGAGTTTCCCGACGTATTTCCTAATGAGTTACCAAGATTGCCGCCAGAGCGCGATATCGAGTTTTGCATCGATTTGATTCCCAGTACGGGGCCTATTTCTATACCACCATATCGGATGGCCACGGCGGAGCTTAAAGAGCTTATGGATCAGTTGCAAGAGTTTCTTGATATGGGACTTGTTCGTCCGAGTGTTTCGCCTTGGGGAGCTCCTGTTCTGTTCGTCAAAAAGAAGGACGACAGTATGAGACTATGGATTGATTATTGTCAATTGAACCGAGTTACGGTGCGGAATATGTATCCTTTACCTCGCATTGACGATTTGTTTGATCAGCTCCAGGGTGCGGGCAATTTTTCCAAGATTGATTTGAGGTCGGGTTATCATCAATTGCGGGTTCGGATTGATGACATTCCGAAAATTGCTTTTCGTACGCGCTATGGGCATTATGAGTTTTTGGTGATGTTGTTCGGACTCACCAATTCTCTAGCAGCGTTTATGGATTTGATGAACCAGATTTTTAGGTCGTTCCTCGACCAGTTCATTATTGTGTTTATTGATGATATTCTGGTCTACTCAAGAAGTCGAGAAGAGCATGAGCAGCTCTTGAGGATTATCTTGCAGACATTGAGAGAGCAACGGTTGTTTTCCAAATTCTCGAAGTGCGCATTCTGGCTTGATAGTGTTAACTTCTAGGGTCATGTGGTTATGGGAGACGATATACAATTGGACCTGAAGAAGATCGAGGCCGTACAGCTTTGGCCCAGACCTGTATCAGTGACGGAGGTCCGCAGCTTCTTAGGCTCAGCCGGTTATTACCGCCGTTTCGTGTAGGATTTCACGAGTATCGCTACACCGATGACCAGACTGGCCCGGAAGGAGTTTCTTTTCTTTGGACTGAGGCATGTGAGCAGAGTTTCCAGCAGTTGAAGACAAGTTTAACGACTACACCAGTTCTATCTTTGCCTTCTAAATCAGGCGGCTATGTCGTTTATTGTGATGCTTCTTGAGTGGGGCTCGGTTGCGTGTTGATGCAGCATGATAGAGTTATCGCTTATGCTTCTCGACAGTTGAAGAATCACGAGCAGAACTATCCCACTCATGATCTTGAGATGGCCGCAGTGGTCTTTTGTCACGACCCGAAATTGGCACATGACGGCCCTAATACTACGCAACGTCTACAAGCGTAACGCAGTAAAAGAAATCCAAAACCCAGAAATCTAAACCATTAAAAGACAAGAAAAGATAAGAAACATTGTTTAATCTTTTGAAAATCTCAAGTATAAATTCTTTAAGTCCAATTTACTTCCTTGAAAATTTCGGCAGCACCTCCTTTGTAAAAACCAACCCCAAAAATGGTTACAACATAAATATAAAGTAAAGCATCCCCAACGGGAGAAAATCCACGCCAAAAGGCGGAAAACAACCACCACAACAGATATACGACGCCGTAGCGAAGAAATAAAAGACGATATAAGTAAACAGCATAAAAGACATCCATGTCCCCAAAAATATACAAGTATCGTCCTCACAAGTCTCTAAGTCAACAAGAAAATATAGTAGATGGAGAGTACAAGGATACAACGAATATACAATAAAAAAAACGAATAACCACAAAACCCACCTAAGCAAACTGCACACTGTGAGCTGATGCGGTATCCGGAGCAAAAGATGATAGAAGAATAGCCTGCCTCGACTACTCTGGGGAACACCCTGCAAAATAAACTGTGGCACAACGGGGGTGAGTTGCCAACTCGTGAATAGTAAATAACATATGCAGGTAATCGCAAGTATGCATGTACAGCGCGAATCTAACATATGTAAGCTAAAAGCAGTAAAAGGTCATATGAATGCGATAATCATGAAAGGTACACTAGCAGGTACAACTAATACATGAAGCAATAATATGAAAATCTATATGCAACAATCATGTAAGGTACTAAATCAGGTACTGCTAATACATGAAATATGATATGACAATGTATATATGCAACAGTCATGAAAGGTACTCTAACAGGTACAACCAACACATGAAGAAATGCATATAAATAAAGGTATGAAATGCAACAGTCATGAAAGGTACTCTATCAGGTACAACTAATACATGAAGCAGTGCATAAACAATAAATGTGGAGTATGGAATGAAATATGTCATTTCCACGGAATCCTGAAATCGTGGTAGGATCAAAGTCAATCAAGACAATTCAAATCCCAATTTCCCCAAATCAGCCCCCAAATTGGCTCTCATATCATATAAGTCTCACAAATCCTTAATATACAATATCGAATAAATCTCATATATATCCTGTATCCAATATCAAATGAATCACCTATATCCCAAATCCAATATCAATAAATCTCTAACATCCTAAATATATTTGCATGAATAAATATGATGGTGTATATAAATTGATATCAATACACATATATTAGCGTCCCATTCCACTAAGATTGGTGTAAAGGCATATATAACAACGGCCTAAACCCCTGTTATATATACAAAGGAGTAAAAAGAAATATCATGAAACCAATGTGTCAAGCATCGACACAGAAATGCAGGTCTATCAGGTGCTGTCACCACTACTGGCACCCTGTTAGGTACGTATCATACGCTATCCCGAAAGCTCGAGTGCCTAGCTCTGACCCTCGCCTCTCGACGTATCTATATGTACATGACTCCCGTCGGTATCCCCATGATAACCGCCGAGTCAATGGTAATGTCACCGGATGGTATGGTTCCCCCACTAACTCATCGTCTACTCCACGACTCTTGCCCCGGAGTACCTCCGGGCCCCACCATGTACCCGCACACGGACCCCTCCATTCCTCATGTGGGGTATATATATATCAGAACCGATAAATTTCATGGTGGCTGCTGAAATATCAAATCAAGGGAAACCGGGTTTTTCAAATAATGCATAATTTCATGAACACCCATGGTCCCCAAATCCAGAAAACATCATGAAAAATCCATATCACAATGCGAAAATCCATGAATATAATATATGCAACATAAACGGAAATGTAAGCATATAAAGGAAAAGCCACTAATTAACTGCAACAAGTCAATATAAATATCATGCGGTTCCTAATTTTCTCCAATTCTAAAATAATATCAGGTAAAGGTAAACATGTAGCTATAACCAGATGTATGTGAAAACATAAAGGTATAGCAAGATATATGTATCTACCTATAAGTAATGATGTAGTATACCCCTGGGTATAAGTGAAATAGGTGTGCAAGGTATACCTGTAGCTATGTCATAAAGTGTGCATATACCTATCATTAATGGTACAATACTCTATAGGTATACAGGTAACTAGAATGTAAGTATGTCAGAGGATATGTGTAAGCATGTAGGTATACAAGTATGCTATAAGTCAATGAGTAAAGAAATATGAATCAAAATCTCAATGTCCCTAACCAAGAAATATCATATCTATAAGTGGGTTGTGCGTGACATGGCAATTATTGACGGTGTGTGTAGTATACAATCAGTGCTCGTGCAACATGAATCGTTAATAATATGTGCAGTGTCCTAAGGATACTAGTCCAAGCACAACAATATCTAAGTAATAGGGTAAATGCGCAATTCTAAATATGACATAGAATATGCGACAGACATAACACCTCTAGCCCAGACGCAAAACGCCATGCGGGCGATTCCCCTGTAGATGTTAAATCTACTCACTAACGCTCCTGGCTAAGTGAAGCCTACCACCTGTTTTCCCTTTGTCGTAGCGTCCAAAGTCCTCGCCTGCGATCCTAAAATTTCACAAACACATCACATAAGGTAAATATCTTATATCGACGAAAAGACAATGAAACGCAAAGAAAACGGCGAGAAAATTACACTGCGCACTTAGCGCACCTAACGCGCACTTAACGCGCACGACATCGGCTAAAAATCCTAACTAGGGTCGCCAAACTACGAAACACCTAGTCTAGATTCCGATCGCTCCGATCGCGCACTCAGAACACAAAAATAAACGTGGACTCAATACAAATAACGCCGCAACCTCAAAAGAAACCCACGCCTAAAAGTTACCGAAATCTAGTAAGCAGTACTTATCTTTTTAGCACAAAGCTACAAGTTTTACCAAAACTATAATTTAAAAAAATCTTCTAATAGCATGGTTAAACCATTTAAACCATTTTTATATTTTTAAACTTGCTTAATTAAGTTTTAGCAAAAACCTAGTAAACAAAAACCCTTAATTAGACAAAGTAGTAATTATCAAAAATTAGTATTTTCTACTAGGTTAAGCTTTTCCAAATCACAAATTAACACTTCAATTAAACATTAAACATTTAAATAAAGCTTTAACCTTAACTTGAATATTCTAAAACCATTTCTAGAATTTAAACATGAAATTAAAAGCTTAAATTAACATCTAATTAAGCTAGCATAAAGATTTAAACTTAACAATTAAGGATTAAGGTTATGATTTTATACCTTCAAGAACACCACTTGAATTAAGAATAAAACCAAACTTTAGCCTCCAAAATCCTCACTAGAATGAAGATCCAAGCAACTTTTGTGAAGAAGAATGAAAGTTTTGGATTTTATTTGAATTTCTATAAATTTATTTGGATTTTTCATGATTTATTTGTGCAAGAAAAGATGAAAAATGAGTGAGGAAGAACAAGGGCAGAAAGCGGGAGAGAGGGGCCGGCCATGAGGGTGGGGGGGGGGTTTGTGCATAAAGGAAGAAGAAATTTCTAGTTTAATGCATTAATTGCTTCATTAAATGCAAAAATGACACATTTTCTTTCATTTTCTTTTCTTTTTTAATTCAAAACCTTTTGCACTAAAAATATCTAGATATTTAAAAAGAAAGTTCTAAAAATAATTGTAGTGATGATTTCCAAGAATTTTCATTTAGAAAAATTTTCCCGATTTACGCGCATAATTTACCGGCTAAAAAATATTTTATTTGGGAAAAATTCTATCTGAACAAAAACCTCCCAAATATCCCCAAAGTTCGCGCACAAGCTTTATTTTAGCTAAAATAGGTGCCGGCAAGTTTCTATGGACGTTTGATCGAAATCGGGTTAAAACGGAAAATACCGACAATTTTGCCCAAAAACGGAAAAATTCGCAGAACGATTTCTGAAACGTTACATCTTTGCGCTTAAGATTTAGAGAAACTATTTGTATGGAGATGTTAGGGATATGTATGCCTTAGAGTCCATTATTATACATTGATGTATATTGTAGTGGATACTTGGACATATATATAGTGGACTTTCTTGCTCGACATGATAGTATGCTATCTTGGTGCCTTTATCTTAATATGTTCACTGGTATTATTATACCGTCTCTCATATACATGTTGATAAAGCCCTTAGGGTGTAGGCCTAACTACCAGGACTATGATGCGGATCATACTACTGGGACCTGGGTAGTCCACAAGCACATCATTTAATTGTTCCTAGTCGAGAGTATATCAAGACAGGGTATCGATACACCAGAGTAGACTACTGTGTACGTTTTTTTACCCTATATGGGGGCGATGGTTGATCCCATATCCATTGGTGTTTGACATCAAAGATTGTACACATGTGCTCATTAGAGAATGGGTAAACTGAACAGGACTCGCCGAGAACTCCTAGTTTGTACTATACCTATCGTCAGATAGCAGTTCTCTGGTAACACTGGTACAGGTTAGTCTATAGACTCAAGATCGTCATAGATTCTTATGTGGCTCCCATTGTGCTTTGATATCCTCCTTACCACGGCTCAAAAGAGTAGTGCAAACATGTGGATTTTGGGTACAGTCCCTGTTAGTGTGATATGCCCTAGAGGCCGTTATTGTATAGTATTAGTTTGTATATTACATTTTGGAAGCTTGGGATATATACATGGATTTATGACAATCTAGCTCGATATAGTAGTATGCTACTTGGTTTGTATATGTTTTTTTTAACATATCGCTAATACATATTAATAGTGTAACATTTAAGAAAAATAAAATATTATTTTTGGGATTTTAAATAATTTAAATAATAAATATTATGAATATTTTAAATGTTATGGCATAATTAAATACCAAAATTACCTTGAATGTTGATTTTTAAAGAAATTATGAGATAAAGATATTTTAAGAATTATTATATAATTTATTATATACAAGTTTATTTCTAAACATGATTAATGTTCACTAATTATGCATTAAGTATGATTTAGCAAGTGACATGCACCATGCCATGTTATATACATGTTACATTTCTTTTGTTAATTTAAGGTCATGCATCATTTCTTTCATATCTTGGTTTTTATTTTGCTTGGCTTGAAATGAAAAAGGAAAATAGAAAAAGAAGAAAAGAAGAAAAGATTAGAATATGGAGGTATGGGCAAGAGAGAGAAAAGAGAGAGAGGTGAGGGGTTCTTTGACCATGGCTCCCATTGTTCATCACTTGTTTCCTTCATCATTTCCTTCCCCACTCCTCTCCCATGGCTGCCCTCTTTCCTCCTCCACCTTTATCTCCTCACAACTACACCAAAACCTCATTAAAACCCCTAAATCCCTTCACGAAAAAGGTGCACAAGCTCACTATAAGCATGTGGAACCAAGAAAAATAGGATTTTGACGCTCTAGGGGATTCATGAATCCCAAATGAGGTAATTCTTCCATCATTAGTGTAGTATTTCAATTCCTTTAGCACCCATATTAGTTTAGAAGTGTTTTAGTGAGGTTTGGTGATGTTTGAGAATTTCAAGTTAGGGTTTAGGAGATTGTATAAGTTGTGAAGGGGGCATTTGAGTGTAATTAGGGATCACAACCCTTCTAGTGTCAAAACCTGGACCAACCTTGAGACTAAAACCCCACATCACGAAACTTAGAAATCCCTGACATCGGGTTTATGTAGGAATGGAGGTGTTATTGGAGATCTGCTCTCACCCGGGGACCCTAAAAATTTTATAGCAATTACTGTGAGTCGTACAGGTGACCTAGAAGCTAACCAGATACCCGAGCCCCAACTCCTTCATCCAGGTCGCAGATTTAACCCCATTGGCCGCAAATTGCGGCCTTGGTACTTTAGATTTGGTTCGTGCTTTGTCTGTGGTCCCTTTATCTATAAATTAGACCCGCCCTATATGCATATTTGGCTAATTCAACCTAGGGTAAAATCTGGAGCATGTTTTCTGAGATTCTGTTTTGGTTTCATGATTGTTCATAACATGAACTTGGGATATTGTGTTTTGTCTCGGTCACTAGGCGTTTGTACGTCGATACCTGGAGTTGTTGGGTTATTCTTGCATGCGAAGACCATAGGTTTTAACCTATGTGTGATACGCGTACCGTTTTGGTTTCCGTATGCGATTCTGTTTACAATACGATATATGTGATATGTAGGCACCCTCACGTGTACTTCAGACAAAGAAGAAAAGGATGGCGGCATCGACTTCGGCAAGCAAGGACCAAGGTGAGTAGATATATATCTATGGGGGAAGTCGGGTGGATGGCGTATAGCACCCCCGTAGTTTCGTAGTGTAGTATGCGAAAGCGTTATGACACACACAGACACACACACACACACTTATGTGTTATGAGATGTGTGTACTTAGTAAGAAGTGGTTAGGTGACTTTGGGTTAGTTTTAGCGTAATTGTAGGAAGATGCTTTTAGTTTAGTTTCTTAGTCGTGGAAACCTAGAGTAGTGATTTGCACACACACGCATAGTCTTGATTTTCTCGTACATATATGGGGATATATAGACACACACACACACATATGTATATGAGTATGTATATATATATATATATGTATGTATGTATTTATATATATACACGGATAATGAGGATAGTATATGATACTTGGAGATGAGTCGATGTGTTTGGGCACGATGCCATGAGATCGGGGATGTGATTTGGGTCGTGAGATGAGACACGACATGATATTATAGAGGATATATGTATATAGATGTTGATGGTATCTGAATGTACTAGACTTTAGATCAGTAGCCCTAATTCAGAATATGATGATAATGGTACTAGATAAATTATGAGTTAAATGTGATATTGACCCATACCCAGATTTAGGATGCTGTACAATGGATTTTACCGTACGTTGTATAAATATGATGATTGATCTGCACTCTCGACTCGAGGATGTCCTATTATATATTTTATCATACGTGACGCTATTGAGGCGGGATCACCGACTACTAGATATATATCATCTAAGGCTTACGTGGATTTCCTTACCCTTTTGATTAGTCTCTTAGTTTAGTCCTATAGTTTACTTAGTAGAGAATAGATCTAGGCGAGTCATACTTATTTCCAAAACCAACGAATCGTGAGTATTTTATGACAGACCGAGGGATACTACGGATATTTCAGAGGACGTACATTTTCATAAAAACACCGTAGCCCCTATTTTCTAAACACCACGATTCGTGCGATTTCAGATACCAAAAAATGTATGAATCGTATATAGGAATGTATATTTCATTATTCTTGCATTTACTATTCATTTGCCATTTATTCTTGATGTTCGCATCGCATCGCATGCTTATATGTATTTTCGTTAGTTATTATGAAACCTGTTGTTAGGACACCAGCACCATTACCGATGATGCGTATGCTCCATGTACACTCGCTTGCTGGCTCACACACATCATCATCGGTAATTGCCATGACACGTACACTTTAGATGTATTACTTCATTGACATAACTTGCTAGTTGATAGTTCCATTATGTTATTGCGTTATTATGCTAGTTTAATTATCGCATTCTTTGCTTGATATCAGATACATTCATATATTCATTTGCCATGCAATATTATGGAGCTTAATGCTGGTAATTTACTATTATTTACTTTTGAGATTGGGATTTCGGATTTCCATGAGATTTCTGGATTTGGAAAAACCACAGAGATTTTATAAACTTATTATCATTTTAAAGATAGAAAAATGCGGTTTTCTCCTAATATGATTTGAGAGGTGTCCACCATGAGTTTTCTCGGATCTTGAGTAGTATCATACACCCGATTCGAGTAGGAGGATGAACCGTCTGTGGGTGCATGGTGGACCCGGTGCGGTACCCCGGGACAAGATGGTCGCAGATGATGGCGTTGAGCCCGACATGGGAGCACTACCGACCGGTTATTGTGACACGCCGGATATCCGGAGGATACCGATGTGTTCTTGATATTTGATGATATGGGCCAGTCCAGATTGCCGGAGCCTTAGATATTGAGATTTGATGATACGGGCCAGTCCGGACTGCCGGAGCCTGAGATATTGAGATATTGGGATATATATTTTGTGTCGATGCTTTACACCGATTCTCTGATGATTTCATTTAGGATACTTCGATTTCTATACAGAAATCTCACTGAGATATGAAAACAGTTTTCTCATTCAGTTACATTCTGTTTTCATGCATTCGTACATCATATAGGTATTATGTTGCTACCTGAGGCACTGACACGAGCACTTGGTATTACACTTATGTATAGATGTTTACCCTTGCCATTATTTAGATGCTTCAGGTTTTTTTATTAAGGATATATATTATGGTATGACCTACGATAGAGTCATACATGCGATTTCTTCTCGGTGATGTTTTCTACTCACGAGTTGGCAACTCACCCCCGTTGTGCCACAGTTTATTGCAGATTTTGCCATACAGGTTTTCTTGGCGGCTTTGCTGGCATATTGCTTCTTTTCGGGTGATTGCTTTGGTAGGTGGGTTCACTCGCTTCGTGGCCACCCTTGTATTTTATTTACATTCATTTGTATCTAGTAAACTCCGTCAACCAGACTTGTATTATTTGGTAGACTTAGAAGACCGGTATGTGTTTTCTTTCGACCTTAGAGTCGCGCTTGAATTATTATGGTCTTCTTAAGGATATTGGTTTTCTTGATGAGTTTTGATCCTCGCCTTTCGGCGTTGTATATTATATTGCTTGCGTGGTTGTGTCCGCCAATTGGCGAAGAGCTAACTCCCGCTTGGGGATGCCTTTATTCATTATGTATATTATTCATGTTTTACCCATTTGGGGCCAGTATTAACAAAGGAGACTCTGTCGAAATTTTCGTGAAAATATGATGTTTCTTTAAAATAGTTATTGCCACTTTTTATTAAAACCACTTATTTTAAAACAAGTTTTTCTTCACTCCTTCTTTTAAATGGTTTAGATTTCTGGGATTTTGACTTACTTGAATTAGACGGGGTCCTATATACTTCATATGATTCAAGTGCCAGTCATGTGCCATTTCAGGTCGTAACAAAGTTGGTATTAGAGTGCTAGGTTTAACCTTGGTTCGAGTCTACGTTTGATTATATGGAGTCTAGGGCGTTTATATATATTCGTAACCTAGGCTTGACCTTATGGAACTTAGACTTGGTCGAGGGGGTATTAGACCCGAACCTTCGTCGCTCAGGTTGACCTTGGTTAATGGAGTAGGAGACTTAAGTAGAGTGACGTACCATGTGTATGTTCCGCGACATGCTTACGATACGCTACTCCTCTTAAGAAGCCTTAGGATGTACATTTCTTTACACAGTATTATAATCATTCCTATGATCTATCCTCATCGATATCGGTTTATAGTTTTGCTACCACGATTGCATTGGCAGAGAGAGCTGGAACTAGAGTTGTGGTCGGAACGAGCTCGTTTTGGACGAGGACCGACCATAGCGTAATTCTGGTGACACACGATTGCATTGATGTTTGAAGCTATTACAGCACAAGTTGTACTTAGAGAGGTGATAGAAGATCGTTAGTCACTCATGGATGAATGACTAGGACATGTTGTTCGTTGCATACCCCTATTCGAGGTCATCAGATTGATTGATTCCAGCTTGAGAAAACTTCACGCAGGTATGTTGAGAGTCAATAGAAAATGACCGAATGTCAGAAACCCATTTTTCCAAGTTTAAGGCATTCGGAAAAACATGCAAGTAATTCCGTGGACCATCTAGAATAATGAAACCCTTACTCGATATAATGACCATGGGAACGCTTTTGAACCTTAGGGTTTGCGGCAGTTCCGCGGTGCCATTAATGAGGCTTGGGTTTGCCCTTCTACGGCTGGTCCACAGGTACTGTGGCATGTACTGGATATTGTTAAATTGTACTCAAGAGTTGAGCTCTCGAGGAATTATGGGACTTTGACGAATCGATCGAAAAGTTCGATGTCGTCTGGATATCATATGATGGGATACATTGCTTGGGAGACTCCAGATATAAGTATAGCCGTTGTAGCGCAATCCATACATCCATGAAGAGAAGTCCGAATCAGTCGACATTAGAGAAAAGTGGAGTAAGAGGTTCGTATGAGCTTTCGACGAGATGACGTTCCACTCAGTTGACATCAGAGATGTGATATGCATGCAGAGGCGTTGTGTATGGATATATCTTCCAGAAAGGGTCGCGATGAGGATGCAGCCATTCCGGAACAAGAAACAGATTTAGTAATGGGTGATGACTTCCGGGCAGTTCAGCAGAAACAAGAATTGGAGAGATCCAGACAAGATCTTTCTGGAAATATTAAATGAGAAGACTTGGACCCAGGATCAGTCATACTACGCTCACCCAGTAGGCCAGAGTTCGGCTTCATTGACGAGATATGTTATGACTGACCATGATAGTTGGCCAGAGATCTTTAGAGGATGTGTCAGAGCGAAACTGTTTCCGTCATCATTTCCATATTGGGTCGTTGAGCCGAGGAGCTATATAACTGGAAATCTGTAGTGAGAGACGAGAGCCTGAGGGCATAAGGCGCCAGACCATGAAAAGGACGCAAGTGGATGTTTTGCTCTGCTAGCTTTGGATGCACCGACACCTTCTCGATTCTGAAGGAAGGACATATCGACGACAGTATTGATGATTTGCGACTTGGTGATTCGAATATCACGTGTCCATCATTTTGGATTTCGGTATTTTGGGTGATTTATTTGCATGATTCAGATTTTGTGCACCACCGTTACACTTGACTTCGATTTGATGTCATTCGAGATGTTGATTTGGATTTCATACCTATGGTATGCATGTGATTTGACTTGTGCCTACGGCATAGTTTTCATGCACTTTTAGTATTTTGATTCGATTTTGTGCATGCTGATACACATGGTTGTGAGATTATAAACCACGGTATATCTGATTTGGATTGAGCTTTGTTGTATACAGTCGATTTCGATTGTGATATTCGATATTGTTTTCGTATACCTTTTGCACTTGAGTTGGATTTTGCGCATACTTGACGCGCTTGATGCGATTTTGGTGCACACCAAATGCACTAAATCGGGATTCTTCGTGTATATCAGATGCACCTGATTTGTTGTCAGGCACACCGTTGCCTTTGACAGGTGTTTTCGTGCACACCTATTGTACTTAGATTTTTTTTCTGTGCACATGTATGGCACATTCAAGGATTTCGATTTCCGTGCGCACCAGACACACGTGGCATCCTTATATACATTTTGGGATTGATTTTTTTAGAGCAGTATGTTTTATGATAATTACTATTTGGTATAGTGACTGAGTAAGACTAGTCCGAGGACAGTAACTGAATATATTTTGCATGCATTGATAGTTATCGAAGGGATTTCCAAAAAGGAGCTATAGTCTCAGTATTTACCTACGTGTCCGAGATGACACGAGACATTTAACAAAGGAAACCCTTCTAAATTATTTTTCAAAACGGCGGGACGTCTATGTTAAACAAAGGGTGTGTATATATATATAGTTATTTTCTTACAATAGACGTCCGCCACTTGTGTCGTGATACGCGCATTGCACAGTGATTGTAAAGGAGTTTGGCATGCATTTCTTTCAGATGTTTTAACGATGCGTACATGTATAGTTTGATGTTTATCATTTTGGTTTTCGTATTGGGCTTTGACATTGGTGTCTTCACCATAGCTTCGATGATTGTGCGATACTTGATGGAGCCTTGATTTTAGTTATACACTCGTTTTCATGTGCATGCATTATGCTACGATATGTTTTATGTATGTATGATTTAGGAGCCCCAACGACTTGAGCATTTTACTGAAATGTTTTAGTATTTTAGGGGTTTAAATATAAATTCGGGGACCGAATTTATTTAATTGAGGAAGACAGTAACATTTCAGAAAAATAAAATATTATTTTTGGGAATTTAAATAATTAAAATAATAAATATTATGAATATTTTAAATCTTATGGTATAATTAAATACCTATAAATTGGAAAATATTGGAAAATTACCTTGAATGTTGATTTTTAAAGAAATTATGAGATTAAGATATTTTATGAATTATTATATAATTTATTATATACAAGTTTATTTCTAAACTTGATTAATGTTCACTAATTATGATTTTGCATGTGACATGCACCATGCCATGTTATATACATGTTACATTTCTTTTGTTGATTTAAAGCCATGCATCATTTCTTTCATATCTTGGTTTTTATTTTGCTTGGCTTGAAATGAAAAAGGAAAATAGAAAAAGAAGAAAAGAAGAAACGATTAGAATATGGAGGTATGGGCAAGAGAGAGAAAAGAGAGAGAGGTGAGGGGTTCTTTGACCATGGCTCCCATTGTTCATCACTTGTTTCCTTCATCATTTCCTTCCCCTCTCCTCTCCCATGGCTGCCCTCTTTCCTCCTCCACCTCTATCCCCTCACAACTACACCAAAACCACATCAAAAACCCTAAATCCCTTCACAAAAAAGGTGCACAAGCTCACTACAAGCATGGGGAACCAAGAAAAATAGGATTTTGATGCTCTAGGGGATTCATGAGTCCCAAATGAGGTAATTCTTCCATCATTAGTGTTGTATTTCAATTCCTTTAGCACCCATATTAATTTAGAAGTGTTTTAGTGAGGTTTGTTGATGTTTGGGAATTTCAAGTTAGGGTTTAGGCGATTGTATAAGTTGTGAAGGGTGTATTTGAGTGTAATTAGAGATCACAACCCTTCTAGTGTTAAAACCTGGACCAACCTTGAGACTAAAACCCCACATCCGGAAACTTAGAAATTACTGACATCGGGTTTGTGTCGGAATGAAGGTGTTATTGGAGATCTACTCACACCCGGGGACCCTAAAAATTTTATAGCAATTACTGTGAGTCGTGCAGATGACCTAGAAGCTAACCTAGATACCCGAGCCCCAACTCCTTCATCCAGGCCGCAGATTTAACCCCATTGGCCGCAAATTGCGGCTTGGGTACTTTAGATTTGGCTCGTGCTTTGTCTGTGGTCCCTTTATCTGTAAATTAGACCTACCCTATATGCAAATTTAGCAAATTCAACTTAGGGTAAAATCTGGAGCAAGTTTTCTGAGATTCTGTTTTGGTTTCATGATTTTTTATAACTTAAACTTGGGATATTGTGTTTTGTCTCGGTCACTTGACATTTGTACTTCGATACCCGGAGTTGTTGGGTTATTCTTGCATGCGTAGACCATAGGTATTAACCTATGTGTTATACGTGTACCGTTTTAGTTTCCGTATGTGATTCTGTTTATGATACGTTATATATGATATGTAGGTACCCTTACGTGGACTTCAGACGATAAAGAAAAGGATGGGGACATCGACTTCGGCAAGCAAGGATCAAGGTGAGTAGATATATATCTGCGGGGAAGTCGGCTGGATGGCGTATATCACCCCCGCAGTTTCGTAATGTAGTACGCGAAAGCGTTATGATATATATATATATATATACTTATGTGTTATGAGATGTGTATACTTAGTAAGAAGTGCTTAGGATACTTTGGGTTAGTTTTAGCGTAATTGTAGGAAGATGCTTTTAGTTTAGTTTCTTAGTCGTGGAAACCTAGAGTAGTGATTTGCACACACGCACACATGCACGCATACCTTGATTTTCTTATACGTATATGGGGATATATATATATGTATATGTATATGAGTATGTGTATTTATATATATATATATATATATATATATGTATGTATACATATACACGGATGATGAGGATAGTATATGATACTTGGAGATGAGTCAATGTGTTTGGGCATGATGCCATGAGATCGGTGATGTGATTTGGGTCGTGAGATGAGACACTACATGATATTATAGCGGATATATGTATATAGATGATGATGGTATCTGAATGTACTAGACTTTAGATCAGTACCCCTAATTCAGAATACGATGATAATGATACCAGATAAATTATGAGTTATATGTGATATTGACCCATACCCCGATTTTGGATGTCGTACAATGGATTTTACCGTACGTTATATAAATATGATGATTGATTCACACTCTCGACTTGAAGATGTCGTATTATATATTTTATCATACGTGACGCTATTGAGGAGGGATCACCGACTACTTGATATATATCGACTCAGACTTAGGTGGATTTCCTTATCCTTTCGATTAGTCTCTTTGTTTAGTCCTGTAGTTTACTTAGTAGAGGATAGATCTAGGAAAGTCATACTTATTTCCAAAACTAACGAATCGTGAGTATTTTATGACAGACCAAGGGATACTACGGATATTTCAAAGGACGTACATTTTCTTAAAAACACTGTAGCCCCTATTTTCTAAACACCACAATTCATGCGATTTCAGATACCAAAAACTGTATCACTCGTATATAGGAATGTATATTTATTTATTGCTGCATTTACTATTCATTTGCCATTTATTCATGCTGTTTCCATCGCATTGCATGCTTATATGTATTTTCGTTAGTTATTATGAAACCTGTTGTTAGGACACCAGCACCATTATCGATGATGCGTATGCTCCACGTACACTCACTTGCCGGCTCACACACATCATCATCGGTAATTTCCATGACACGTGCACTTTAGAAGTATTACTTCATTGACATAACTTGCTAGTTGATAGTTCCATTATGTTATTGCTTTATTATGCTAGTTTAATTGCTGCATTCCTTGCTTGCTATCATATGCATTCATATATTCATTTGTCATGCAATATTATGGAGTTTTATGCTGGTAATTTACTGTTATTTACTCTTGAGATTGGGATTTCGGATTTCCATGAGATTTCTGGATTTGGAGAAACCGCAAAGATTTTATAAACTTATTATCATTTTAAAGATAGAAAGTTGCAATTTTCTCCTGATATGATTTGAGAGTTGTCCACCATGAGTTTTCTCGGCTCTTGAGCAGTATCATACACCCGATTCGAGGAGGAAGATGAACTGTCTGTGGGTGCATGGTGGACCCGGTGCGGTACCTCGGGGCAAGATGGTCGCAGATGATGGCGTTGAGCCCGGCAGGGGAGCACTACCGACCGGTTATTGTGACGTGCTGGATATCCGGAGGATACCGACGTGGTCTTGAGATTTGATGATATAGGCCAGTCGGGATTGCCGGAGCCCTAGATATTGCGATTTGATGATACGGGCTAGTTCGGATTGCCGGAGACTGAGATATTGAGATATTGGGATATATATTTTGTGTCGATGCTTGATACTGATTCTCTGATGATTTCATTGATGATACTTCGATTTCTATACAGAAATCTCACTGAGATATGAAAACAGTTTTCTCATTCAGTTACATTCTGTTTTCATGCATTCGTACATCATATAGGTATTATGTTGCTACATGAGGCACTGACACGAGCACTTAGTATTACACTTATGTATAGATGTTTACCCTTGCCATTATTTAGATGCTTCAGGTTTTTTATTGAGGATATATATTATGGTATGACCTTGGATAGAGTCATACATGCGATTTCTTCTCGGTGATGTTTTCTACTCACGAGTTGGCAACTCACCCCCATTATGCCACATTTTCTTGCAGGTTTTGCCGTATAGGTTTCCTTGGCGGCTTTGCTGGCACATTGTTTCTTTCCGGGTGATTGCTTTGGTAGGTGGGTTCACTCGCATCGTGACCACCCTTGTATTTTATTTACATTCAGTTGTATCAGGTAAACTCTATCAACCAGACTTGTATTATTTGTTATACTTAGAAGACCAGTATGTGTTTTCTTTCGACCTTAGAGTCGCGCTTGTATTATTATGGTCTTGTTGAGGATATTGGTTTTCTTGATGAGTTTTGATCATCGCCCTTCGGCGTTGTATGTTATATTGCTTGCGTGGTTGTGTCCGCCAATTGGCGAAGAGCTAGCTCCCGCTTGGGGATACCTTTATTCATTATGTATATTATTCATGTTGTACCCGTTTGGGACTACTATTTATAAAGGAGACTCTGTCGAAATTTTCAGGAAAATATGATGTTGCTTTAAAATGTTTAATGCCACTTTTTATTAAAACCACTTATTTTAAAACAATTTTTTCTTCACTCCTTCTTTTAAATGGTTTAGATTTCTGGGATTTTGACTTACTTGAATTATACGGGGTCCTATAGACTTCATATGATTCAAGTGCCAGTCACGTGCCATTTCGGGTCGTGACAGATAGAACCCTTAGGATCTTTGCTTGACTACCAGCATTGTGATGGCAATCACACTAGTCGGGGCTGGGTAGTCTACAAGCACATCCTTATACAAGTCCTTAGTCGTAGGATTATCGAGATAGGGCATCGATACTTCAGAGTAGACTAATGTATACTCTTCTCATCCCAGCAGGGGAGATGGTCTGTCCCACAGCCATCGGTACGTCGTATTGGAGATAGTATGCAGGTGCTCATTGGGTTATGAGTTACACTGGACAGACTCGTGGGGAACTGCTGGTTGGTACTATACCTATCATCAGGTAGCAGTTCCTAGGTAAAATGAGTACTGCTTAGTCCGTTGACTTGACACTGCTACTTTGCCTCAAGTGTGTTCCCATTGTTCTTAGATTACTACCCTACCACGGCTCTGCTGATTCGTGCAAAAAGGTAGTAGTTGGATGCTGTCCCGAAGCACTTGGAGGTAGTGGCGGTTAGATAGGATTCGTATCTCCCGGTATTGGGGGTTGATGTCGCGCTGTGTTCAGAACGCCATTACACAAATTCCCTGGCCAGGGAAAGCGAGATTTACTGGTAGGTACTCCAGTAGTTTCTCAGGGTGTTTTGGACTGTACTCCGACACGACTTATTGCACTATTAGGGGTCTGACGCTTGCCGCCCCCTAGGACCGATATGCGACACTCTTAGACGAATAGACTGGACTGTATGGAGATTGCCACAGACAGGCTCAATAGGAGTTTTGATGAGCTTGCTCGTCGGACTTCTTATCGACAGATACCTGGGTAGCCGTTACGTACAGCTAGTGCCGCTGACGTGCTTGTGGTTAAACCCACTACCAGAGTGATGTCGAGTCTTTAGAGTCCCGCACAGTGGGTTTCCCAGCTTCGGACGAAACGATATAGATGTCGTATGGTTTTACGACATGGTTCGATCGCATACGTGTACTTGTACGCGTGTGGTGTTCGAGCGGACAATAATAGCGGGCTTTGGTTTAAGCCGGATCCTAGTATTTGATTATTGGATTAGCTTCGTCTCATAGTATTCGTGTTTCTTGGAACACGGATGCAGGTATGTATATACGGATGAGAAGGGGTATAGAAGGAGACACCTCATTAAGGTTTTGACCATTGACTTGGTCAAAACAAATATGAGGTGGAGAAAAGTCCTTATTATTTTTGGTAAATGATAATTTTGTGGCATGGCTACTTTGGTTAACCACTTGACTTGGATTGACTTATTGACTCTAGATATTTTGATGAGATATTTTTGACTCTAGATATTTTGATGAGATATTTTCCATGCCATGCTTGTGGTCATATAAAAGATAGCCATTCTATTTTTTATTATCATTATCAAAAATAAATTCTCTTTCCTCAAGCTTGATCTCTCCTTCTTCCTATCAAAACCCCAGTGTCTCATTTGTTGAGAATCAAGGGCTAGTGAGACTAAGCTACTCTAAATCACACTCTACACACTCTAGCTTACTTAGTTTAGCACACCAAGTGAACTAGTTGCCTCAACTTGGAGGTTTAGCTCAAGGTTGGAACTCTCGGATGGATCTTCTACTACTTCGAGAAGCAAACGATGAGGTGCTATCCATTTCCACTCCAAGGAGCTCGCAAGGTGAAGGAGGACAGCGGGAAGTCAAGAAAGACTTAGAACTTTAGGTATAATCTCCTTACATAGTAGATAATACTTCTAGTTAGTTTGTTAGTTATGGTTTAGCTAAGATCTTGGAGTTCAAGTCTATGTTACCTTGTTTGTAAAAATCGTTTTTTATCCATTCCGCCTCCCCGCAAACCCATGGGGTGTGTAATGTCGACTTACAGTGGTATCAGAGCCGACTAAACCATAGCTAACAGTTTAAATGACAAGTAAACCTATGAAACCGAAATAACCCGAAAACATCGAAGCATAGATCCAAATTTTTTTCGATTTTTCACGAGACACTAAAAACTATTTTAGCACCTGAAGTGTACTCTTTAAACTGTAAAATGAACATAGGACAAAATTGGGACATTTCCACCCAAACTGGGCCGGCCACAATGCCCAAAAATTCGGTGTGCTCGGTTCGAATGGAGGGAAATGCTTCGTGTTTTGGACTGTAGCTTTGTTACTTGGATCTAGGGTTTCAGGAGTTGTTTGTTTTTGAAAATTTTGAAAAATTCTATAAATTCTTTACTGTGGCAATACCGGGTGTTTCGATGTCGCAGTTTAACGTCGTTTAATGTTTCAAGTTGTGATAAATGTGTTTGTAAACTTCCGCTAATTGCTATACGTCGGTTAGTTGGGGGTTGCATATTTCTGTGATGATTATATTGGTTTGTGTATATGAACTTGTTGGATCGTCGTGATGAATAGCCGAGGATGTGAGATGAGGGTTTTCATTCTTCCATTCGATGTAAAATTTGTAAAGTGATGTAATATTAATTTTGCGCGGCACATCCAGGTTGAGGCTGTAGCCACTGTTGTATTATTTCCGTTACTGTTTTTTACTCCTAGGATAGACCGAAGGAGGGGTGCACAAACTACCGGGTACTTTGAAGTGCCGAGTGTCCTACTCACTTTTGTTGAAGGAGGTTGCTTCACTTCGGGTATTTGGAGGGTAGTTTGCCGCACCCGTAGGGGTCTAGGGTGGGGTTTGGCTATTCATCACAACCGTGGAATCGTCTTTCATTACAGGCTCAAAAAAAACGCAGATTCCTAGTATATCCAATGTGTTCATCTGTGATCTGGAATGCCTATCATTGCGTCTGAAATCTAGTAGACGTTGCTTATGTTTTGCATCCGCGCTAGTCCAGCCCCCGCTCTGTCGTTAGTTAAGTAACCTAACGGGTGATGACGGGGCCCCGTGGCGAATGCAGATGGCATAAGCGTACGTTATATTTTCGTTGTTTTCTGTAATGGTAGAATTAATTTATGATACTGCATTACATTAATGCTAAGAAAATAAACCAAAGTTGAATCGTTGGAACAATTTCAAAACCACTCGGTTTTTTCAAAACAGCAAAACTTTTAAAATGCGGAGCTTAAACCACTCTTTTTAAAAGCTATCAGGTTCCTTCGATTATATCAAGTTCACTACATTCACGGTTTCTCCAAAACTAGTCGTAACCCTCCATCATTTCATATGAATATTGAATAGTATTCAAGCTATGTTTGTTGACCTTCGTCAAGGCATAGTGATAGGTAGCTGCTGGGTGTTCATATGTAGCATATATAGATGCGTTGGTTTGGGACAGTCATATTACCTTGTTGACCTTCGTCAAGGGTATGTACGGGTGGGTTAAAATTAACCTGAACAATGATGGGTAGAACTTGACTTGTGACTTATGATTTGTTGACCTTCGTCAAGGTCATAAGATCATGGGGAAAAATCCACATTGGGAGTTTCTAAAGAAACTGAAACTTGCTAGTATTGCATACCATTTGGAGTTTGATAATGTTGGTAGGATTCCTTCAGCATTATCACACAATGATATTTGGATCCCTATCCTACTGTGAGTATCCGCTACTCCTCGGGAGATTTTTTCACTTAACGATCAATGCTATAAACCAAGTAGGTGTCTAGAACGGTGTTAGTGGGTCTAAGCCTCTAGGGAAAAGAGGTTATTTAATTAAAGAACTTCACGAAAGCGTCGTAAAACCTCCCTCGATGTACCGACACTAGCCTTGCCGAACGGTTAAGCAAGAATTGTACGGTGAGATCAAATCCTGACTAATTCTTCTTTTATGGTTTGAGGAAGGATTCGAGAAACAGTGTGAGCCATCCTGTTTAGATAAATTAAAAACCAATCTAAACTTGCAAGAGCATCATGCTAAAGTGTTTTCTTCTCTCTCTCTTAATTGCAGCGACCCAGTGACCAAGAATATGTTAGATCTATGTAATAAAATAACTGAATCTGACTATATTGACTGGCAAAAGTCTGTCCAGATGTCTAATACCTATAACAAGCTGGGACACCTCTTTACTACTCAAGCCCACGCCGTCCCAAGTCTAGTTTCCACCATGACGGATGTTGATATCCGTAAGACATCAGAAAAGGATAGTACGAATGCCAAGTGCCTCTTGTTGGCCCAGTAGATGGTGTAAACCGGAGGCAACACGAGAAGATGGACATAGCTTCCATCTTCCTCCATAACAAAGATTTATATGGAGAGCAATCTCGTATCGCAAGAAATGAGACCTTGAAGGAATTGCTTCAAGCGAGGTTGGCTATCGGGTCATCTGTAGGGGACATTGTCCTTACAATGACTAGCTATATTGATAAGCTCACGGACCTGAAAACCACATTGGAGAACGAGTTACATACTGACTTGATTCTACAGTCCCTACCCTCTACATACACCGTGAAGGAAACCAGGGAGACACCCGCTCTGCTCATTAGGGAATTTTCCTCTTCTGCATCCAAGGCGAAAGCAAAGGATGAGAGGAAGAAGACCTCCACAAAGCCGATATGCGGTGTCAGGAAGGTAGAAGGAAAGGGAAGGGCAAGAGTTTCGGGACTAAAAGTAGGGAAAGAGGGACGTTCCTATTATTACGGGGAAGGACATTTGCAGAAGGATTACATGGCCTGGAAAGCCAGTAGCCAGGGTTCGAAGCACGTTGTTGCTTCGGCTTCGGGTGTGTTTGTAATTGAAAACTGTATGCCAATTAACTCTACTTCCTGGGTACTAGATACCAGATTAGGATCTCATATCTGTAATTCATTACAGGCTTTGAGAAACCGTAGAGTTATTAGTAAAGGTGATATGACTCTCAGGGTTACTAACGGAATGAGCGTGGATGCTGAATCTGTAGGGGAATATCACCTAGGATTGACAAGTGGGCAGATATTGATTTTACGTAACTGTTTATGTGTACCTAGTCTAGCTTGTAATATCATATCTGTATCCTTACCTTCTAAGGAAGGATATGTTTTTATATTTGTAAGCGATGTGGTCCACATCCACCTTAATCAAGTTCTGATTGGGTCAGGTACATTACAAAATGGTATATACGTATTAAATCAATCTTAGGTTTTCAGTGTCCAGAACACACTTAAAAGAAAGTCTCCGGAAACAAATCAGGCTTTCTTATTGCACTGAAGACTGGGTCACATCAATGAAACACGGTTAACGAAGTTACATAGAGAGGGATATTTGGATCCGTTCGAATATCATTCTTACGCTACTTGTGAATCTTGTCTCATGGGAAAGATGACAAAGACTCCGTTTACTGGACATGGAGTAAGAGCGAGCGAGCGAGCTCTTGGGACTCATACACAGCGATGTGTGTGGTCCAATGTCTACACATGCGCGAGATGGTTATTCCTATTTCATTACTTTTACGGATGATTTCTCTAGGTATGGACATGTCTTCTTGATGAAGCATGAATCCGAGGCCTTTGAGAAATTCCGGGAATACAAGAATGATGTGGAAAAAAAACAGGCAAAAGTATCAAGACACTGAGATCTGATCGAGGTGGTGAATACTTAAGTGCCGAGTTCCCGGGATACTTAAAAGAGAATGCCATTCTCTCTCAGCTTACTCCTCCATACACACCACAACATAACGGTGTATCGGAAAGGCGGAATTGAACTCTATTGGATATTGTTCGTTCCATGATGAGTAAGGCTGAGTTACCGCGATCCTTCTGGGGTTATGCACTAGAATCGGCTGCATATGTTTTGAACAAGGTTCCAACCAAGACTGTGCCTACCACACCATATCAGATGTGGAGTGGGAAAAACCCTGTCTTTAGTACCTTAAGACATGGGGATGTCCAGCTTTTGTAAAAAAACAGCATGCGGACAAGCTCGAGGTACGCTCAGTACTGTGTAAGTTTGTGGGATACCCTAAGAACTCCAGGGGGTATCTTTTCTATTACGTAGTGGAACAAAAGATTTTTGTTTCTCAGCATCCCCACTTCTTGGAAGCTGAATTTTTAGAAAATCAGAAAAATGGGAGCGCAGTAGAACTGGAAGAAATTCCAGAACCACAAGCGATTACTGAAAGGTTGGTAGAACCAAAAGTTTCAGAAGAACCGGACATCCCAGCGCCACTCCGCAGGAGTACTAGGAAGTCTCATCCTCCTGAGAGATACTACGGTTTTCTCATAGACGGGGATCGAGAGGATTCCATCATTGAAAATGATGAGCCTACTAGCTTCCAGCAAGCCATTCAGAGCGGTGACTCGGTAAAATGGCTGGATGCAATGCGGAACGAAATGGAGTCCATGTACACCAACAAAGTATGGACTTTGGACATTTCTCCAGAAGGGGTAAAACCCATAGGATGCAAATGGATCTTCAGAAAGAAGATTGGTGTAGATGGGCAGGATGAAACCTATAAAGCTAGACTTGTTGCGAAGGGTTTTCGTCAAAGACCTGGTTTGGACTATGACGAAACCTTTTCTCCAGTGGCTATGCTCAAATCCATTCGGATCCTTCTTGCCATTGCTGCCTTCCACGATTATGAGATCTGGCAGATGGACGTAAAGACGGCTTTTCTAAATGAAAATTTGGAAGAGTGCGTCTATATGGATCAGCCGGAGGGTTTCATTCAGAGTGGGAGCAGCGGTAAAGTGTGCAAGTTTCTTAAGTCCATTTATGGACTAAAGCAGGCATCACGGAGTTGGAACATCTGCTTTGATGATACTATCAAAGAATTCGACTTTATCAAAATTCCAGAGGAACCATGCATTTATAGGAAGATTGTAGGGAGAACTGTGGTATTCCTCGTCTTGTACGTGGATGACATTCTCTTAATAGGAAATAACATTCCTATGCTACAGTCAGTCAAAGGATTCTTATCACAGAGGTTCTCCATGAAAGACCATGGTGATGCCTCCTGCATTTTAGGGATCTAAATCTATCCTGATAGATCTAGACGGATGTTAGGACTTTCGCAGTCCAGGTATATAGACACCATACTGAAAAGATTCAGTATGGAAGATTCGAAGCCTGGTAATCTACCGGCTTGTCACGGAATCACCCTCTCCGAAGAGATGTCTCCCAAGACTTATTTAGAAAGGGCTCGCATGTCATCTATACCCTACGCATCTGCGGTAGGCTTTATAATGTATGCGATGTTGTTAGTGTATATGCCCTAGAAGCCATTACTATATCATACTAGTTTGTATATTACTTAATGGATGCTTGGGATATTCACAGTTGTATAGACAATCTTGCTCGAAATAGTAGTATGCAACTTGGTTTGTTTCTACTTTAATGTGTGCATGTGTTTCGTTTAGCATATCGCCTATACACATTAGTGGAGCCCTTATGATCTTTACTTGATTACCAGCGTTGTGATGGCAATCACACTAGTAGGGGCTGAGTAATCTACAAGCACATTCTTATACAGGTCCCTAGTCGTAGGATTATCGAGACGGGGCATCGATACTCCGGAGTAGACTAGCGTATGCGCTTCTCATCCCAGCAGTGGAGATGGTCTGTCCCACAGCCGTCAATACGTCGTACTTGAGATAGTATGCGGGTGCTCGTTAGGTTATGAGTATACTGGACAGGACTCGTCGGGAACTGTTGGTTGGTACTATACCTATCGTCAGTTTTCAGTTCACAGGTGACATGAGTACAACTTAGTCCGCTGACTTGACACTGTCACTTCGCCTCGAGTGTGTTCCCACTGTTCTTAGATTGCTACCCTACCACGGCTCAAATGAGTCGTGCAAACAGGTAGCAGTTGGGTGCAGTCCCGAAGCACTTGGAGGCAGTGACGGTTAGAAAGGATTCGTCTCTCCCGGTATTGGGGGTTGATATCGCGCTGTGTCTAGGAGAGCCATTACACATAGTCGTCCCAGACCAGGGCAAGCGAGATATACTGGTAGCGTTTCCAGTGTTATCTCAGGGTGTTCTGGGCTACACTCCTAGATGACTTGTACCTCTATTAGGGGACTGACGTTTACCGCCCCCTAGGCCCGCAATGCGATACTCTCAGACGAACAGACCGGACTGTACAGAGATTGTCACATTCAGGCTCAGTTGGAGTTCAGATGGGTTCACTTCATCAGTCTTCTTATCGGCATCTACCTGGGGACCGTTACATACAGCTAGTACCACTTACGGCCAGTGGTTAAACCTACTGCCAGCGTAGTGTCGAGTCTTTAAAGTCCCACACAGAGAGCTATTCGCCTTTGGGAAAAACGGAGTAGAGATCGCATGGTTTTGCGACAGGGTTCGTTCACATCCGCGCACTTGTGCACGTTTGGTGTCCGGGCAGTTATCACTAGCGGGCTTTGGTTTAAGCCAGATCCTAGTATATGTTTTGGGATTGGTTTTATCTCATTGTATTCGTGTTCCTCGGAACACGGGTGCGGATGTGTATGCACAGTTGACAGATGCAGAGGATTCTCATTTGGGTTGTTGATTGTTGACTTTTTCAAAACCCTAATGAGAATATGAAATATGATTAATAATATGAATTAAGGATTATTGTGCCATGGTTGAGTTGAACATTTGACTTTTGTTGACTTGTTGACTTTGTTGACCGGTTGACCATTGTGGACTTGTTGACCATCATCATTTCAATTCTATGACTTTTGTTTACTTGTTGTTCTTTACAAAATGCATTAAATGCATGGAATGATAATGGTCATTGAAACTAACCATCACAATTCCTAATTATTATTATTATCATCATTATTCTTTCTTTTGTGAGCATGGTTGTAAAAAGTCAAGCTCATTCTCTCTTGCTCATTCTCTCTCATCCAAAGATCACCCTCTTCCTCTCTCTCAAAGCTCTCATGTTTCATGTGCTGAGAAGCATGAGATATTGAGATAAAACCCTCAAAACTCTTCTCTACTCACTCTAGAGTTCTAGGTTTAGCAAGCCAAGCACTTTAGTTACCTCTAGGTTGAGGTTGGAGCTCAAGGTAGAAGCTTTCGGGTGGATCCTTCATCGACAAAGAGGAGACTACGAGGTAGGAGCCGTTCAAACCATCCCAAGGAGCAAGAAGAGAAGGAGTTCAAAACCAAGGTATAACCATCTAACATTGTAGTTAAACTTCTAGTTAGTTTGCTAGGTTTTTGTTTACCAAAGATCCTCATTTCTAGTCCATGTTGCCTTGAGTTTAAAAATCGTTTTTTACCGTTTCCGCCTCCCCGTAAGGACCGTGGTAGGCAACGTGGACTTACAGTGGTATCAGAACCTAGCTAAACAACAACTAGCATGTTAGCAAAGTATTTAGAATTTCGATCCGAGAAAAAATCACAAAACACGTCCGAGAACTGAACTTTCTGCCGATTTTTAAACTGCTCCAAAAATAATTCCACATGCTTTAAAAATCGACTCAGGGTTCTGTAGGAACACACAGCAAAAATGAGCCACTGACTCGGTCAACGCACCGCGGAACCGCGGCGAGAACATGCTTCTTGCCGCGGATCCGCGGCCGAGTTGACTCGGCCGCGACTCGTCTTTGCTGCAGTTTGCTCAGTGTTCTGTTTTTGGATTTTTAGCATATTTTGTTTCTGCCCATATTTTCCAGAGAACAAAGTTGTGTTTGTGGTAGTTACAAATCCGTATTTTTGATCGAAGTTCTGTAGACTTTAGTTAATGGGTTATATCTATGATGTGATATATGCACTGAACGTCAACTAATCGCTATACGTCGGTTAGTGGGGGTTGTGCATATCTGTGATCTGTAATGCTGATGGATTGTGTATATGAACTCGTTGGATTGTCGCGGATGAATAGCCGGGGGTTGTGAGATGAGAGTTTTCTTTATCTTTCATTTGATGTATTATGTAAATTGATGTAATATTATTTTATGGCCGCACATTCGGGATGAGGTTGTAGCCGCCATTGTATATTATTTCTTTTACTGTTTTTGCTCCTAGGATAGACCCAAGGAGGGGTGCACAAACTACCGGGTATCTCGAAGTGCCGAGTGGCCTACTCACGTTGTTGAGGGATGTTGCTTCACTTCGGGTACTTGGAGGGTAGTTTGCCGCACCCGTAGGGGTCTAGGGTGGGGTTTGACTATTCATCGCGACCGTGTAATCCGTCTTTCGTTGCAGGCTCGAACGAAATGCGGATTTCTTGTATATCCAATGTGTTCATCTGTGATCTGGAATGTCTATCATTGCATCTGACGAATGTATATATCTATATATGATATCTAGTAGGCGTTGCTTATGTTTTGCATCCGCGCTAGTCCAGCCCCCGCTCTGTCGTTAGTTAAGTAACCTAACGGGTAATGACGGGGCCCTGTGGCGAATGCGTATGGCATAAGCGTACGTCATATTTTCGTTGTTTTCTGCAATGGTAGGATTAAATGATGGGACGCATTAAATTAATGCAAGAAAACAAACCAAAGTAAATGACGTTGGAACAATTTCAAAACCACTCGGTTTCTTTTCAAAACAACTTTTAAACGCGGAGTTTAAACCACTTCTTTTAAAAGCTATCACGTTCTATCGATTATATCAAGTTCACTACGTTCACGGTTTCGCCAAAACCATTCATAGCCCTCCATCATTTCAGTTAAATATTCGGTAGTATTCAAGCTATGTATTTTGACCTACGCCAAGGCATAGTGATTGGTAGCTGTCGGATATTTATCTATTGCATAGATAGATGCATTGGTTTGGGACAGTCGTACTGCCATTTTGGCCTACGTCAAGGGTATGTATGGGTGGGTTCAAATTAACCTGGTAAATGATGGCTAGAACTTGACATGTGACTTATGATATTTTGGCCTACGTCAAGGTCATAAGAGCATGGGGCAAAAATCCACATCGGGAGTTTCTAAAGAAATTGAAACTTGCTAGTGCTGCATACCATTTGGAGTGTGATAATTTTGGTAGGATTCCTTCAGCTTTATCACACGATGATATTTGGATCCCGATCCTACTGTGAGTTTATGCTACTCCTCGGGAACTTTCTTACTTAACGATTAATGCAATAAACCAAGTAGGTGTCTAGAAAGGTGTTAGCGGGGCTACGCCCACAGGGAAAAGAGGTTATTTAATTAAGGAACTTCGCGAAAACGTTGGAAAACCTCCCTCGAAATACCAACACTGGCCTGGCTGAACAGTTAAGCAAGTATTGTACGGTGAGATTGATCCCGACTAATTCTTCTTTTTTGGTTTGAGGAAGGATTCGTGGAACAGTGGGATCCATCCTGTTTAGACAAACTAAAAACTGTAGGGTTCCTAGGCACCCTAATGAGGTCTCACAAGGCATCAACCATGCCAATTTCAAAATTTCTAGGTGCCGAGAGACCCGACTACGGATCGTTTGCTAGAAAACTAGGCGAAAAAGCTAACTAGTTAACACTTAACTATGAGAATACGGATATACAACCTTTGTAGATCCGGTGCTCCACCTCCATGGCTCCGCAAAGAAGTCTCCTCGCTGTCCAAGACGGATCCCGGGCTCTAGCGTCGGTTTCATCGGAGAATGGACGGGCTAGGTCATCGATGTCCATGCCGAAGATGATCTACGTCGAGGCATCGCTAAAGCAAGCTCCGACTTCACCAAGTCAAGAAACTTGTGAAGAAAACACACTCTACTACTTGGCAAGAGGTAGAGGATGAAGAAATAGGAAGTGGGTAGACTTTAGAATTGGATTTCTCACTTGTTTTCATCAATCACCATTGATGAAGAATGGTTTTCTTCTTGAGTTCAAGGAAGAAGAAGAAGAAAATGATATATGATAAGTTAATTAAAAAAGAATAGAAAAACAATCCTTATCATAATTCTAACTATGGTTATGTGTAGAGAATTAACCAAGGGTTAAAGGAATGGTTAGGGTTAAGGATGAGATAAGAATGGTGGACAAAGTCAAAGCTTCATGAAGTTTCAACTAAACAACAAATAAAGCCACCATTCTTTTCTCTTCTCATTTATTTTCCAAAATGAAATGGATAAATAAATAAGTGAATAAAACAAAACCCTAACCATAATCATGTAACCATGGTTTGATCTTTACACAAAAACCCTAGCATAACATGTATCATCAAACATGATACAATCAAGTGCACAAAAGTATATCACATATACAATGTGTACAATCCGAGTGAGAAAATCCATTTAAAGTGAACCAATACTAGTTAATGCAAAGTAATATATCAAATATACAATTATGCATTAAATCATTAAATCAACACTTGATTTAACGATCCGGTCATATCGCATATAACCGACTAGTATTCTATGTATCGGCTTATCGAACCAACCCTTGATTCGATAACTAGGTTATATCGCATACAACCTTTCGATACATTCATCGCGAGAATGGAATACGGTATCACATACACGCATTATTCTCGGTCCCGCACATATCTCATATGCGCTCCTATTTCGTTTCGCTTGAGCCAGGAAACCTCTGTGTAGGACTCTAAAGACTCGTCAATACGCTGGCAGCAGGTGATGATCATATCAAGCACCCACAAGCCGCAAGCGGTCTGCTAAACGTAACGGCCACCCGGGTATTGAGCGATCTGAAGATCGACGAGCAAGCCCGCTCACACTCCAGTGAATCCAACCAGTAACACTACCGTACAGTCCGGTCTGATCGTCTGATATGTCGCATATCTCGCCTAGGGGTGGTAAACGTCAGACCCCAATAGCTCAATAAGTCGTGTCGATATGAGGTCTATAACTGTTCGAGAAACTACTGGTAACACTTACCAGTAAATCTCAGCAATCCTGGCCAGGGATTTCCTGTTATCGCCAATCGAACACAGCGCAACATCAACTCCCTATACCGGGAGAGACGAATCCCCTCCTATCGCTCATTGCCTCCATGTGACTCGGGACTATACCCAAAAACCACCGTTTTGCACGCCCTCTTGGACGTGGTAAGATGGAAATCAAAGCACAGTGGGAACCACACAAGACTCTATGACGATCTCGGGTCAACAGACTACTCTGTACCAGTGTCACCAGAGAACTGCCATCTGACGTGAGGTATAATACCATCTGGGAGTTCTCGGCGAGTCCGTCCAGTGTACCCAGTCTCTACTGAGCACCCGTATATCATCTCTGATGTCAAACACCAATGGATATGGGATCATCCATCGCCCATCTGTATGGGTCGAGAAGGTATGCGCTAGTCTACACTGGTATATCGATGCCCCGTCTCGATACACCAACGACTAGGGACTTTGAAGGATGTACTTATGGACTACCATGTCCCCACTAGTATGATCCGCATCATAATCCAGGTAGTCAAGTACAGATCCTAAGGGCTTTACCAACATGTAACAGAGAGACAATCAGCATACACGTTAAGGTAAAGGTCAACCAGATAGCATACTATCATGTCGAGCAAGAAAGTCCTCCCTATATATGTCCCAGTATCCACTACAATATACATCCAATGTACAGTAATGGCCTCTAGGGTATACATATAACTAACAATCTCCCACTTGCACTAGGGCTATCTGTAGCAGTGGTTGTAGTATCTCATACTCAACCATCCCATAAAAGTCTCTCTCTGGGAACAGGCCTTTGTGAGTGGATCCGCTGTGTTGTCCTCTGAGTCTACTCTCCAAACCTCGATCACTCTGGAGATCAACCATCTCCATGATCAAGTGATACTGCCTTAGAATATGTCCGGATCACTGATGGGATCTTCGTTCCTTGGCATAAGCCACAACTCCATTGTCACACAATGGGGGGAACATAGTTCATCTTATGAACCAATATACACCCAAACAGCCTCTTTGGTAGCATCTTAAGTAGCGATGTATCCAGCCTTTATCGTCTAGTATGTCACGGTATCTAGCTTGGAACTCTTCCAACATACCGTCCCTTTACTGAGGGTAAAGATAATGCCTGCGACTGATATTCAGTCGTCTTTATCACCCTGGAACCCTTCCAGTGATTCTCCCCAGGATCGATTGATACCATCTCGCTACAACTAGTGAGAATCCTAACATCCAATTAGATCTATCTCATAGATCGAAAATCCAGGATTTAGTAGGTATCACTTTGATCCTATGTGGAGAATCATTGTGATAAACGGAGACTGATCGAGCGTAGCATAAGAAACTCCTTCCCTATCAAGAGTATGTCATCCACGTACTCTACGAGGATCACCACCATACTCCCTACTACCTTTTTGTTTATACAAGGTTCATCTACCATTTTGATGATGTCAAACTCTTTGACTAATCTATCAAAACAGATGTTCCAACTCCGCGATGCCTGCTTTATCACATAAAACATCTTGCACACGTTTCCGCTGCTCCCACTGTCTACGAGGCACTCTGGCTGTGTACTTATAGACGCTCTATTCTAAAACATCATTTAGAAAAGCTGTCATGACACCCAACCACCAGATATCGTAGTCATGGTATGTAGCCGTGACAAGTAGGATCTGGATGGACTTAAGCATAGATCCTTAGAAAAAGGTTTCATTATGATCCATATCTGGTCAATTATGCAAACCTTTAACAAGTCTAGCTTTGAAAGTCTCAACTTTTCCATCTACACCAAGTAATCTTCTCAAGATATACTTGCTCCTGATGGGGATTTAACCCTTCAGATATAGCAACCAAAGTCCATACTTTGTTGGTGTATAAGGATTCCATCTCAGATCGCTAAACATCCAGCCATTCTTACAGAGTCTTACTCTCGATGGCCTGCTCGAAGCTAGTTGGGTCATCATCTCATGATGCAATCCTCGCTCCCACTGTCATAGAGAAAACGAAGTATCTCTCAGGTGGGTAAGGAACCCTACTAGATCGGCGGAGAGGCTGAGGTTTATTGGTAACTATTGAATCCTTTGGTTCTCTCAAATCATCAGCTGCAGTTTGTATAGCTGGAACATTTCCAGTTTTACATAACAGTCCTTGCCTCGAGCTTGTCCGGATTTTGCTTTTAGACATAGCCCGGACAACCCCAAATCTTAACCAACTTAAGATATGGGCTCTTCCCTTTCCATATCACATATGAAGCGGTAGGCAACTGATTTGATTTGAACCCTATTCAATAGGTATGCATCTTCTCAAGTGCATAACTCCCAAAAAGAAATAGGTAACTCAGTAGTACTCATCATAGAGCATACCATATCAAATAGGGTGTATCTGCTCCGCCCCGATATACCATCGTGCTATGGTGTATACAGAGGAGTAATGCTGAGAGAGAATCTCATTCTCCTTTAGAATAGTCCAGGAATTCCATGCACAAGTATTCTCCTCCCTGATCTCATCATAGGACATAATACTTATACCCGTATTTTGGTTCTCTACTTCTAAATCATATTCTGTGAATATCTCAAAAGGTTCGGACTTGTGTTTCAACAGGAACATATGTCTGAATCTTGAGAGATTATCAGAGAATGTAATGAAGTACAAAGAACCGGTCTTGGCATATGTAGACAGGGGACCTTTATACATCAACATGTATCATCCCAAGAGTTTACCAACTCTTTCTCTGTTTCCAGTAAACGGAGCTATGGTTATCTTATCTTTGTGACATGACTGGCGAGTTTCACAAGATGTAAATTCAAACTGATTTAAATATGCATCTAAATGTAACTCAGCCAGTCAGGTCGCATTGATATGACCTAGTCTACAATACCTCAAGAAGGATTCGTTCATTTCTGAACTCTTCCTCTTGTGTGTGTTCTGTATACTAAAGAACTGTAGTTTGATTTAGAACGTCAATGCTTTTAGATAACATGCCTGAACCGATCAACTTTTGATATAGGAAATGTTCAAAACATTATCCAACTATACAAAATTTTATCATTTCTTTACTGATAAACAGATAGATATGATTTTGTATATCAGGTTCGGTATCTAATAACATTTGTTCAGAATCAATGTATTCATAATACAGGGTGACAGTGACCAACAGACTTGGCTGCAACACTTGCCCCGTTTTCTGCCTCATGAAACTTATCACCCGTTCTCAGTTTTCTACCTTTCTGTAGCCCTATGTAACAGATTACATATCTGGGATCCTGATCTGGTATCACATACCCAGGACGTAAAGAATACTGAGAAACAATTCTTGTAATGAACACACCCGAAGATGATGCATCAGCATGCACTCTCTTCGTTTGGGCGGCACGGGAATTCTGGTAATCCCCAATTTCCTGCTCTGTCTTATAACAATTATAAGTTGGAGCGGGACCAACGTTCCCCAGCTCAGTATAACAAGCGGGTTCGGTCAATAATCCGTATTATTATCTTGATTAAGGCGTGATATGGTCGCTACCTGGAGAGAGAGAAGAAAACACTTAGCGTGCGCTCTGTCAAGAATAGATTTGTTATTATTTTATCTAATCAGGATGGCTCCCACTTCTTTTTATCAAATCTTCCTTCAAACCCTAAAAGGAAAGACTAGCCGGGATTAATTACACACTACAAGTTCGCCAATCTTTCAGCCAGGCCAGTGTCGGTACTTTGAGGGAGGTCCCCCGTGCTTTCCCACGAACCTAATTAATGTAAACCTCGTTTTTCCAGAGGCGTAACCTCGTTAACACCTTTCTAGACACCTACTTGATCGGCTAATTGTAATGTGTAAAACTCTCCCAGGAGTAACACTTACTCGCAGCGGGTATCGGGATCCAACTATCTCATAGAAGGTATGCAATCTCATTGCAAATTTCAACACTTGAAATTCCCGATAATATTTTGCCCCTAGCAGCTATATGACCTTAACATAGTCAACAAATCATAAGTGCTAGTCAAGTTCAACCCGTCATTTCCCGATTGAATTAAACCCACCCGCACGACCCTTAACATAGTCAACAAAGTCGCACGACTACCCTAATCCAATCACATCATATGCTTATGCAGATAAGCACTAATTAGCTACCGCACACTACGCCTTAACATAGTCAACAAACGTAGCACGAATACTAACTAGTACTTATCTGAAATGACGGAGGGCTACGACAGGTTTTTCTGAAAACCTATTGCGTAATGAACTTGATATCGTTGTAGAATCAAATGATTTTGAAATGGAGTGCTTTTGAGGCTTTTCTAGTTTTGCTAAAGGAGTCACTCCCGGTGAAGGGATCGTCGGTCCTTTCCTCGTCGAATGAGGTGCGGGATATATCACATATATCACTGTGCAAAGCAAAAACTCTTAAAAGCAATCAAAAGACAAACCGAGTGTGTAGCATCTGCCAGTTATTGCTAAAGGAGTCACTCCCGGTGAAGGGATCTCGGTCCTTTCCTTATCGAATAAGGTGCAGGATATATCACATATACCTCTGTGCAAAGCAAGAACTGTAGCTACCTGTTTTATTTTGAAATTCGATTCTACAACATCTTAGGTTTCTTTTCTTTCATTAATCATATTAATGAAGTCCCATCATTTAAGTACCTAAACATCACAGATAAATACGACGTACACTTATGCCATCCGCATTCGCCTCGATGTCCCCTCGTGCACCGTTAGGTTAGGTAACTAACGGCAGAGCGGGGCAGGGCTAGCACGGGTGTAAAACATAAGTAACGTCTATATAATATATCATATATACTATATACTGTATCTATCACAGAACATCACATGATCACATCACAGATATCGCAGCAGAAGAAACATATGAAATATTGGATATACTAGGACGTCCGTGTTTTCAATACGAGCCAGTATAAAACACGGATTCCACGGTCGCGATGAATAGCCAAACCCACACCCCTAGACCCCTACGAGAGCGGCAAGCAACCCTACCAATTCTGGTGTTAGGAGACACGGACTCGACTCCTCGAGTTGGTCTCCCACTGGACTCCAGAACCCGGTTACTTGTGCTCCCCTCCTTGGGTCTATCCTAGTGCGGAAAAGTAAATAATATACAAAAGGTGACTACTTCCGCAACCTGGAAGCGCCCCAATAAAAGAATATTACATACAAGTTTTTACATGAATGAAAATGAAAAACACTCATCTCACATAAAACCCCCGGCTATTCAAACACGACGATCCAATATAACATATCCAGCAACACATAACATCACATGTCATCAACGTAAGTAAATATGTCCATCCCAATTGTCGTTGACATATAGCAACGAAACCGGCGATATCACATATTAAACTTACGGTCACAGAAAAGAAAGTGTAAAACTACAACAGTTGGAATCCGCAACCACCTCAGACATCCCATGCCTGACCAAATGAACTCCTTAGACATCGCATGCCTAACAATTATAAACCCCGCATTTTAGTCTCAAAATCGAAAACACTTTTCAATACCAAGTCGGGCAATTCAACAGGATTCCCGACATCCTGATCGAATGCTCGTCGCAAACTTCAGTAGACGGCCGCACCCCCGATACCGTCGACGAAGTGCACCAAGGAGGAACACCGCTACCGCGAGCACCCGAACTGATGCTTTCGGCAACGGGGTTCTCCTACAGTCACTTGGTCGGGGCTATGGAGTGAGGCTGTCTATTAAGTTTACCCGGCGAGTATCCGCGTACGCTACGTGATTGCGACAGACTTTTGATCACATCAAAATTCCGTGGCAACCGATCAAGTGAGACTAAACTGCTACGTTTATAACATTCATTCAGTTATCTCATAACTTATTGTGAATTCCAATTATTATATCCCATTCCGGATAAATAGAAAATGTCAAACTTTCCGATCGAACAATCGAACACCCAAGTTTTCCCGATACAGATCAACACATGAAATAAGTCTAACAACATTCAGTTCGTGCCTCAGTACCGACGGTCCAGCCGTAGAAGGGTCAAGCCAACGCCTCACATGTGGCACGCCGTACTGCCCCAAACCCGAAGGTTCAAAGGGCAGTTCAAGACGGTCACATAATCGAGTTAAGGTTTGTTGTCTTCTAGAGGGTCCATCGCGTTACTTGCACTACTTAGAATGTCGTTAAACTTCAGAAAAATCCAACACTTGGAAATTTCCCGACAGGGGAAAAATTGGGTATTTATATCCGGTCGAATCTTTTAACATATTCTAAAAATTATCCGGAAAGCCACACAGAAAAAATTTGATACTCCGATCGAAACACCGAATCCCCAAATCAATCCCAGAAAATACAACTCTGTAATAAATATTAAAAACATCCAGAACACACAAGAAACACCAACAGAAACAACTGAAGAAAAAACACAGTCTAATCATTACATACGGCCGCGGAACCGCCGCGAAAGGGGGGTCAACGCCGCGATTCCGCGGCAGTACTGTTGAATTGGGTTGTCGTTTTCTCCAGTTTTTCTTAGAATTTCCTGCACATTTCTCTGCATATTTTTAATTCCAAAAAATCCACATTTTTGAGAAAATGACAGAGAGCAAGTTTGGTTTGGGGTTTCGGGTTCGTTCGGACTTCAAATTCCGTCTGGACTTCGCCTAAGGCTCTAGCTAGGCTCTGATACCACTGTAGGGTTCCTAGGCACCCTAATGAGGTCTCACAAGGCATCAACCATGCCAATTTCAAAATTTCTAGGTGCCGAGAGACCCGACTACGGATCGTTTGCTAGAAAACTAGGCGAAAAAGCTAACTAGTTAACACTTAACTATGAGAATACGGATATACAACCTTTGTAGATCCGGTGCTCCACCTCCATGGCTCCGCAATGAAGTCTCCTCGCTGTCCAAGACGGATCCCGGGCTCTAGCGTCGGCTTCATCGGAGAATGGACGGGCTAGGTCATCGATGTCCATGCCGAAGATGATCTACGTCGAGGCATCGCTAAAGCAAGCTCCGACTTCACCAAGTCAAGAAACTTGTGAAGAAAACACACTCTACTACTTGGCAAGAGGTAGAGGATGAAGAAATAGGAAGTGGGTAGACTTTAGAATTGGATTTCTCACTTGTTTTCATCAATCACCATTGATCAAGGAAGAAGAAGAAGAAAATGATATATGATAAGTTAATTAAAAAAGAATAGAAAAACAATCCTTATCATAATTCTAACTATGGTTATGTGTAGAGAATTAACCAAGGGTTAAAGGAATGGTTAGGGTTAAGGATGAGATAAGAATGGTGGACAAAGTCAAAGCTTCATGAAGCTTCAACTAAACAACAAATAAAGCCACCATTCTTTTCTCTTCTCATTTATTTTCCAAAATGAAATGGATAAATAAATAAGTGAATAAAACAAAACCCTAACCATAATCATGTAACCATGGTTTGATCTTTACACAAAAACCCTAGCATAACATGTATCATCAAACATGATACAATCAAGTGCACAAAAGTATATCACATATACAATGTGTACAATCCGAGTGAGAAAATCCATTTAAAGTGAACCAATACTAGTTAATGCAAAGTAATATATCAAATATATAATTATGCATTAAATCATTAAATCAACACTTGATTTAACGATCCGGTCATATCGCATATAACCGACTAGTATTCTATATGACCGGATCGTTAAATCAACACTTGATTTAACGATCCGGTCATATCGCATATAACCGACTAGTATTCTATGTATCGGCTTATCGAACCAACCCTTGATTCGATAACTAGGTTATATCGCATACAACCTTTCGATACATTCATCGCGAGAATGGAATACGGTATCACATACACGCATTATTCTTGGTCCCGCACATATCTCATATGCGCTCCTATTTCGTTTCGCTTGAGCCAGGAAACCTCTGTGTAGGACTCTAAAGACTCGTCAATACGCCGGCAGCAGGTGATGATCATATCAAGCACTCACAAGCCGCAAGCGGTCTGCTAAACGTAACGGCCACCCGGGTATTGAGCGATCTGAAGATCGACGAGCAAGCCCGCTCACACTCCAGTGAATCCAACCAGTAACACTACCGTACAGTCCGGTCTGATCGTCTGATATGTCGCATATCTCGCCTAGGGGTGGTAAACGTCAGACCCCAATAGCTCAATAAGTCGTGTCGATATGAGGTCTATAACTGTTCGAGAAACTACTGGTAACACTTACCAGTAAATCTCAGCAACCCTGGCCAGGGATTTCCTGTTATAGCCAATCGAACACAGCGCAACATCAACTCCCTATACCGGGAGAGACGAATCCCCTCCTATCGCTCATTGCCTCCATGTGACTCGGGACTATACCCAAAAACCACCGTTTTGCACGCCCTCTTGGACGTGGTAAGATGGAAATCAAAGCACAGTGGGAACCACACAAGACTCTATGACGATCTCGGGTCAACAGACTACTCTGTACCAGTGTCACCAGAGAACTGCCATCTGACGTGAGGTATAATACCATCTGGGAGTTCTCGGCGAGTCCGTCCAGTGTACCCAGTCTCTACTGAGCACCCGTATATCATCTCTGATGTCAAACACCAATGGATATGGGATCATCCATCGCCCATCTGTATGGGTCGAGAAGGTATGCGCTAGTCTACACTGGTATATCGATGCCCCGTCTCGATACACCCACGACTAGAGACTTTGAAGGATGTACTTATGGACTACCATGTCCCCACTAGTATGATCTGCATCATAATCCAGGTAGTCAAGTACAGATCCTAAGGGCTTTAACAACATGTAACAGAGAGACAATCAGCATACACGTTAAGGTAAAGGTCAACCAGATAGCATACTATCATGTCGAGCAAGAAAATCCTCCCTATATATGTCCCAGCATCCACTACAATATACATCCAATGTACAGTAATGGCCTCTAGGGCATACATATAACTAACAAAAACCACTCTAAACTTGCAAGAGCATCATGCTAAAGTGTTTCTTCTCTCTCTCCTAATTGCAGCGACCAAACATCATGACCGGACTTTAGTTACTACTAGAAAAAAATATACTGACAGGGCCAAACTACAAAGATTGGCTCAGGAATGTCAAAATGGCAATCACTTATGACAAGTTGGGGTATCTCCTTACCACCAAAGCACCCCTGTAACACTTGAGTTTTAGGGTTTGTGGTAATTAAGTGTTAATTTGGGGTTTTGGTAAAAAGTTTACCAAAACGGGTTTGTAGTAATCTATCTGGGTTCATGGTTATTTTTATGGAATTTTATCGCAACCACATACACTTGTGCACGTTAACTAGGGTTAAGACTATGGTTGCCACACATTTGGGCTTGTAGGTTAGCTATGTTTAATTTGACCATGGTGGGTTAGGTCCTTAGTTAAGTTAATGGTGTTGTTTAGAGCTAAATTAGCTTAGTTGGAGATGGTTGGCTTTGACCATGGGGTTTTGGAGAGTTTAAGGTTGACTTAGAGTGAGGGTGAGGGATGTGATGTGTCATGATGATTTAAGGTTAAGTCTCCTCACCTCATTTCACAACTTTTTCACCTCTCTCTCACTCACTCACTCACACTTCAGATCAGCCACCAAAAACAGCAGCACATCAGCCTTTCAGCCCCATTTTTTTGATCATTTCATCCTTTTTATTTGCATCAGCATCAGCAGCAACAGCTGCTACTTCAACCCCCTCAACCTCAAAACCACAAACACACAACACTACCACCTCACTCACACTACACATCAGCCAAAAATTTGCATCAGATCAGCCCAAGATTTGCCTCAAATCAGCCACCTTTCCTGCTCCAAAACACCACACAACAACAGCACATCAGCTTTTCAGCCCTTTTAATTTCTGCAGACAGCAGCAGCAACAGCTGCTCCTTCAGCCCCCCTCCCAACTCCATACCACACCACACACCATACCACACCATATCAGCTCATTTTCAGCCCAAACAGCCATTTCAGCACCATATCAGCACCATATCAGCCCCTATCAGCACCATATCAGCCCCATATCAGCACCATATCAGCCCATATCAGCCCCATATCAGCACCATACCAGCATCAGCCAAGGCAGCACACCATTTCAGCACCATATCAGCCCACACACCACACCATACCACACCACACACCACACCATACCACACCATATCAGCCCCAGTAACAGCAACAGCAACAGCAGCACATCAGCATCAGCTCTGGTGAAGTTCAGCTCATTCCAGCCACGTTTTGATGCACCTACTCTCTTCTTCTTCTCCTTCTCCTTGGTTGCAAGGGTCCTAGGGGGTATAACTCCTAAACTTTTCCCATATTGTGTAGATTATGTGCTTGATTAGCTAGTTTTAGTGATAAATAGAATTTTATTGCTAGAATGGTGTGGTGATGGTAGATTTAGCCATTTTAGAGTGCTTGTAGCTTTATGAACCCCTTCTTGGTGTTAACTAATCTGTTTAAGCCTATTAGTGTCATTAAAATTAGATGGTTAGCCTAAATTGCTAAAATTTTAGTAATCTAGCTTAATTGGTGTGTATTTCTTGGTTTAGTAGTGATTTTGAGAGAATTAAGGAAACTATTGGCAAAGTGGAAGTTGTGTTAGTTAGAATAACCCTTTTAGGTGTTAGTGAGGCCAGTCAACCAGAGGATTTCCCCAGATTTCACCAAGACACCCGATTTACCCGACTTGGCGTAATTTAGCAGTTTTATTGACTTTTTGGCCTCTATTGAATCTGCTGTTGACCCGAACTTTTCAGAATAAATTTGGGAGGACTGTAGCATGGTGAGACTAGTAGACACACACATACAGAACACGGGGACCCAACTCCCCCACGACGCACGCGTATTCCTGTTATCGATATATCACGTTTTGCAGGATTTTTCCTTATTTGGTGACTCTTGTGAATTCTAGGTTCGCCGGCAGGGACTTCGAGCGCAGCAGGAAAAGGCAAACAGGTGGTCGGACACACTTAGCGCAGGATCACGGGTGAGTAAATTTAACATCTACGGGGGACGATCGTTTGGATGGCGCGAGTCGCCCGTTAGATTTAATAAACTGATATTTGGTAAACTTGATAGTACTTATGACATTAGAGTGATAATAATAAAACTGGCATAATATTACCGCAGTCATATTTACATATCATACCCTTATATGCAAATTCATGATAGGACACATGCACCATTACCAGGTTTATATGCAGCACGAGCACTATTCATGTGGACACACACACACCCTGGTAATTGCCATGTCACAACACTAGATGACTATAAATCTGAAATATGTTAATTGCCTAGGAATGTGATATTAAAATGAATGTTTAAAATGAAACCATAAGATTACAATACTCGTGCATATATGTTATCATATCATCTGCTCATGCCTAGTGTAACCATGCATTGCAAATTGATACCATAAGCATTAATAATCATCGACATATGCATTATGATGAGTTCATGAGATTTATGATATTTCTGGATTTTGGGGGAAAGCCGCAAGATTTCAAAACTGATAACTGTTTTAAAAGATAAAAAGTTGCGGTTTTCTAGTGATGTAAAGTGTCATCCACCATGAGTTTGCTGTGGTTTTCGAGATCCGTGTCGAGGAGTGGAGGAACCGTCACGGATACATGGTGGGCCCGGTACGGTACCCCGGGGCAAGAAAATCGCAGGAGATGGCGTTGAGCCTGGCTGGGGGACGGACTACCTACCGGTGACTTCATTTGGCGCGGCGGATATCCAGAGGATGCCGACCGTGGCCGCTGGTTTGAGACATGGATTTTGATGTAGATCAGCCGGATGGTTGAGGCCAGAGGTGCCGGACATGGATATATGGGATTTGGATAGTTTTGAGGTGTCGTTGCTGGACACGGTTTTTACTGATTTCTTGGATATTACGCTGATATTTAAAAAGGAAAGTTTCAAAACAAAGGAAAGGATAATTCTCATACATACTTGATAGCACCTTCATGTAGCATGCATACCTGTATTACATGCATGTGACACATTTATACTTGCTAGCACCTTGTCGATGCATACATACTTGCTAGAAATTGTAGCCGTACCTGCTTTAGGGATGCCAGGATACTTGTGTGCATACATACGATAGCCTTAGTAGATGTTATTTATTACTCACGAGTTGGCAACTCACCCCCGTTGTGCCACAGCTTTTCTGCAGGTCCACTCCGTCAGCACGGTAGCGGCGGATACTTTTGCTTCTTTTGCACTTTTTGCCTGGACCCGAGGCTTTTGCTCTTAGGTGGGTTATTATCAGGTTGTACCTCCTTATATATTTGTTGTATCTAGAACACTCCATCTACTGCTACTATCATTTCAGTTGTACCTGTTTTATTTGGATTACTGTATATTGACCTAGAGGTGAGATTGTGAGACTTGGGGATTTATTTTGTGATATATCTAGGTCGAACTCACTTGAGTCGACATGCTATTTCTTATGCACTGTTATTCCTTTATATATCTGCTTGCACCATTGAGGCTGATTTTACATGTGAGATTCTGCTGGAATTTTGGGGAAAAGGAAAGTTATTTTAAAAAGGCAATTTGATTAGGTAATGAAGTAAATGCTAAATAATTTGGTTTTCCTTCACTCTAAAGATCTTAATTGGGTTTTGTATTCTGGGCTTCGGCTTACTTATTTTACGAACGCCTTGAGACGTCTCGTAATCTAAGGGCCGGTCGCGTTCCGTACCTTGCGGGTCGTGACAAAGTTGGTATCAAAGCGTAGGTTCCACCTTTCTGAGTGTAGGATGACCCTTAGTAGATGGAGTAAGTGACTTAAGCAGAGTAGCGTAGAGTGCGTATGTCCGCGGCGTACTTGCGATGTGATACTCCGCTTAGGTGACTTTAGGACATGCTTGCTTGAGAATTTCTTCTTCGATTCCATGTATCCTGTGATTCTCTTGCGCTGTTCTCATTGTCCTGTTTCCTGTACCAGTCGCTATGCCACAGAGGGCTACCAGAGCACAGAGGGCTGCTGCCCGAGACGAGATTCGAGCTGGCTCATCCGAGACTAGGACTGAGCAGGGTGGCATGCCTACGCTACAGGGACAGACCGATCCACCTTCCCCAGGCCGTATGGATAGGCTTGAGACTGGTATGGAGGAGTTGCGTCAGATGATGGGGAGTATGCAGGAGCTACGTCAGATGGTAGGATCCCTAGTCGCAGCCGGTCGTGCACCGAGGCCGGAGGACATACCTACTACATCCCAGACCACTATGATACCTGCTCCTACTACTACCACCGCGACCATTCCGGTTTCACTACAGGAGTTCATGAGGCTGAGACCTCCAGTCTTTACGGGTACCGATGCAGCAGAGGACCCGCAGACGTTCCTTGACAGCTTGGCCAGGATCTGCCGTTCGCTGAGATGTTCCGATGATCGCTGGGTAGAGCTTGCGAGTTTCCTACTAGAGGGTCTCGCACAGATATGGTGGGAGTCAGTTCTGAGAGGTCGAGCTGCAGATCTACCGCCCATGACCTGGACCGAGTTCACAGCAGTTTTCCTTGCCCGTTTCCTTCCGGAGAGCATTCGCGACGCCAGAGCTCGTAGTTTCGAGGCCTTGGTCAAGATACCTGGGATGACGGTGTCTGAGTATGACGTTTAGTTTACGCAGTTGTCCCGATATGCCCCGTACCTGGTAGATACCGAAGCGAAAAGAGTGAAGAGATTCATACAGGGACTGGATGCCCAGCTATATCTTGCCATTGGCGCTCAGCATTTTGATACCTATTCGGCAGCTATGGATACAGCATTGCGGATGGAGACACGTATTTCAGCGACGTTGGCCGTTCCGGGGCCGAAGAGGATTCGTACCGGCACACCAGATCAGATGCAGCATGCCAGATTCATTCCGAGAGATAGGGCCGGCAGAGGGTTCGGACGAGGTCAGTTGTACGGATCGTATACACAGGGTCAGCAGTCGTCGCCAGGGTGCTTTAGGTGCGGGAGTCTGCACCATCGTATTAGAGATTGTCCAGTGAGGCGACAGGGTGCGGCGACAGTTCCGCATGTGACTCTACCTCCATCACCGCCCCCTCCTCAGAGAGCTCTACTACCTGCCATAGGTGATGCTCCACGCCAGTTAGGCGCACCCAGAGGCCGTGGGCGCGGCGCACCGATCCAGAGAGGACGAGGAGGCCGAGGCCGAGGTCTGCCCGCTATTGGAGGAGGTCAGGCCCGAGTTTTTGCATTGACCGTATATATGAGGCACAGCGCAGCGATGACCGTTGTTCAGAGATCATGGCACAGATGGGACAGGGCAGATTTTCCGAGTTCATGATTGATGATCAGGGGATTTTACGATTTGGATCTAGACTGTGCGTACCAGATGCTGAGGGATTGCGGCGCGATATCCTTGAGGAGGCACACCGATCGGCATATAGTGTCCACCCCGGTTCCACCAAGATGTACCATGATTTGAGAGAGACCTACTGGTGGGACGGAATGAAGAGAAACATTGCAGAGTTCGTATCGAGATGCCTGACTTGTCAGCAAGTCAAGGCCGAGCACCAGAGGCCCGCAGGAGAGCTACAGCCGTTACCCATTCCAGAGTGGAAATAGGAGCAGATTTCGATGGACTTCGTTGTGGGTCTACCCAGGACCAGTCGAGGGTACGACTCCATCTGGGTGATCGTGGATAGATTGACGAAAACGGCTCACTTCCTACCAGTGAAGACCACTTTCAGCTTCGCTCAGTATGCTCAGCTCTACGTTGACGAGATCGTGCGGCTACATGGTGTACCGACTTGTATCGTGTCAGATCGAGGCACCCAGTTTACCAGTCGACTATGGCAGAGACTTCAGGAGGCTTTGGGCACTCGTTTGAGTTTCAGCACAGCATTTCATCCGCAGACAGATGGACAGTCAGAGCGGACCATTCAGATTCTCGAGGACATGCTCAGAGCGTGCGTTTTAGACTTCGGCGGTAGCTGGGACCGTCATTTACCTCTAGTGGAGTTCTCCTATAACAACAGCTTCCAGGATACTATCCAGATGGCACCTTTCGAGGCGTTGTATGGGAGGAGATGTAGATTGCCCATTTGTTGGACCGAGTTGAGCGAGAGCAGTATCTTCGGACCACAGGTTGTGCAGGAGACGACCGAAAAAGTACAGTTGATTCGAGACCGGATGAGAGCAGCTCAGAGCAGACAGAAATCCTATGCAGACAGGCGCCGTCGCAGACTAGAGTTCGTAGTTGGAGACCATGTTTTTTTGAAAGTCTCTCCGATGAAGGGCGTGATGCGTTTTGGGCGAAAAAGGAAGCTTAGACCTAGATTCGTAGGTCCCTTCGAGATCCTCGAGCATGTCGGCACTGTTGCTTATCGTTTGGCTCTCCCACCCAGTTTCTCAGATGTGCATCCCGTCTTCCACGTATCGATGCTACGCCGTTATCTTCATGACCCTTCCCACACGATTCAGCATCAGACAGTTCAGCTCGAGCCCGACCTTTCATTTGCCATGGAGCCAGTTGAGATTTTGGATCGGCAAGTGAAGAAGCTTCGATCAAAGGTCCTGCCGTCCGTGAAAGTTCTTTGGCGCAGCCCGAGCAGCGAAGAGATCACTTGGGAGGCCGAGGGAGAGATGCTGAAGAAATTCCCTCACCTTTTTGCAGGTACGCGTAGTTGCATATTTAAATTCGGGGACGAATTTTCTTAAGGGGGGAAGACTGTAACACTTGAGTTTTAGGGTTTGTGGTAATTAAGTGTTAATTTGGGGTTTTGGTAAAAAGTTTACCAAAACGGGTTTGTAGTAATCTATCTGGGTTCATGGTTATTTTTGTAGAATTTTATCGCAACCACACACACTTGTGAACGTTAACTAGGGTTAAGACTATGGTTGCCACACATTTGGGCTTGTAGGTTAGCTATGTTTAATTTGACCATGGTGGGTTAGGTCCTTAGTTAAGTTAATGGTGTTGTTTAGAGCTAAATTAGCTTAGTTGGAGATGGTTGGCTTTGACCATGGGGTTTTGGAGAGTTTAAGGTTGACTTAGAGTGAGGGTGAGGGATGTGATGTGTCATGATGATTTAAGGTTAAGTCTCCTCACCTCATTTCACAACTTTTTCACCTCTCTCTCACTCACTCACTCACACTTCAGATCAGCCACCAAAAACAGCAGCACATCAGCCTTTCAGCCCCATTTTTTTGATCATTTCAGCCTTTTTATTTGCATCAGCATCAGCAGCAACAGCTGCTACTTCAGCCCCCTCAACCTCAAAACCACAAACACACAACACTACCACCTCACTCACACTATACATCAGCCAAAAATTTGCATCAGATCAGCCCAAGATTTGCCTCAAATCAGCCACCTTTCCTGCTCCAAAACACCACACAACAACAGCACATCAGCTTTTCAGCCCTTTTAATTTCTGCAGACAGCAGCAGCAACAGCTGCTCCTTCAGCCCCCCTCCCAACTCCATACCACACCACACACCATACCACACCATATCAGCTCATTTTCAGCCCAAACAGCCATTTCAGCACCATATCAGCCCCATATCAGCCCATATCAGCACCATACCAGCATCAGCCAAGGCAGCACACCATTTCAGCAGCATATCAGCCCACACACCACACCATACCACACCACACACCACACCATACCACACCATATCAGCCCCAGTAACAGCAACAGCAACAGCAGCACATCAGCATCAGCTCTGGTGAAGTTCAGCTCATTCCAGCCACGTTTTGATGCACCTACTCTCTTCTTCTTCTCCTTCTCCTTGGTTGCAAGGGTCCTAGGGGGTATAACTCCTAAACTTTTCCCATATTGTGTAGATTATGTGCTTGATTAGCTAGTTTTAGTGATAAATAGAATTTTATTGCTAGAATGGTGTGGTGATGGTAGATTTAGCCATTTTAGAGTGCTTGTAGCTTTATGAACCCCTTCTTGGTGTTAACTAATCTGTTTAAGCCTATTAGTGTCATTAAATTAGATGGTTAGCCTAAATTGCTAAAATTTTAGTAATCTAGCTTAATTGGTGTGTATTTCTTGGTTTAGTAGTGATTTTGAGAGAATTAAGGAAACTATTGGCAAAGTGGAAGTTGTGTTAGTTAGAATAACCCTTTTAGGTGTTAGTGAGGCCAGTCAACCAGAGGATTTCCCCAGATTTCACCAAGACACCCGATTTACCCGACTTGGCGTAATTTAGCAGTTTTATTGACTTTTTGGCTTCTATTGAATCTGCTGTTGACCCGAACTTTTCAGAATAAATTTGGGAGGACTGTAGCATGGTGAGACTAGTAGACACACACATACAGAACACGGGGACCCAACTCCCCCACGACGCACGCGTATTCCTGTTATCGATATATCACGTTTTGCAGGATTTTTCCTTATTTGGTGACTCTTGTGAATTCTAGGTTCGCCGGCAGGGACTTCGAGCGCAGCAGGAAAAGGCAAGCAGGTGGTCGGACACACTTAGCGCAGGATCACGGGTGAGTAAATTTAACATCTACGGGGGACGATCGTTTGGATGGCGCGAGTCGCCCGTTAGATTTAATAAACTGATATTTGGTAAACTTGATAGTACTTATGACATTAGAGTGATAATAATAAAACTGGCATAATATTACCGCAGTCATATTTACATATCATACCCTTATATGCAAATTCATGATAGGACACATGCACCATTACCAGGTTTATATGCAGCACGAGCACTATTCATGTGGACACACACACACCCTGGTAATTGCCATGTCACAACAGTAGATGACTATAAATCTGAAATATGTTAATTGCCTAGGAATGTGATATTAAAATGAATGTTTAAAATGAAACCATAAGAATTACAATACTCGTGCATATATGTTATCATATCATCTGCTCATGCCTAGTGTAACCGTGCATTGCAAATTGATACCATAAGCATTAATAATCATCGACATATGCATTATGATGAGTTCATGAGATTTATGATATTTCTGGATTTTGGGGGAAAGCCGCAAGATTTCAAAACTGATAACTGTTTTAAAAGATAAAAAGTTGCGGTTTTCTAGTGATGTAAAGTGTCGTCCACCATGAGTTTGCTGTGGTTTTCGAGATCCGTGTCGAGGAGTGGAGGAACCGTCACGGATACATGGTGGGCCCGGTACGGTACCCCGGGGCAAGAAGTGTTAGTTATATGTATGCCCTAGAGGCCATTACTGTACATAGGATGTATATTGTAGTGGATGCTGGGACATATATAGGGAGGATTTTCTTGCTCGACATGATAGTATGCTATCTGGTTGAACTTTACCTTAACGTGTATACTGTTTGTCTCTCTGTTACATGTTGGTAAATCCCTTAGGATGTGTACTTGACTACCTGGACTATGATGCGGATCATACTAGTGGGGACATGATAGTCCATAAGTACATCCTTCAAAGTCCCTAGTCGTGGGTGTATCGAGACGGGGCATCGATATACCAGAGTAGACTAGCGTATACCTTCTCGACCCATACAGATGGGCGATGGATGATCCCATATCCATTGGTGTTTGACATCGGAGATGATATACGGGTGCTCAGTAGAGACTGGGTACACTGGACGGACTCGCCGAGAACTCCCAGATGGTATTATACCTCACGTCAGATGGCAGTTCTCTGGTGACACTGGTACAGAGTAGTCTGTTGACCCGAGATCGTCATAGTGTCTTGTGTGGTTCCCACTGTGCTTTGATTTCCATCTTACCACGTCCAAGAGGGCGTGCAAAATGGTGGTTTTTGGGTACAGTCCCGAGTCACATGGAGGCAATGAGCGATAGGAGAGGATTCGTCTCTCCCGGTATAGGGAGTTGATGTTGCGCTGTGTTCGATTGGCTATAACAGGAAATCCCTGGCCAGGGTTGCTGAGATTTACTGGTAAGTGTTACCAGTAGTTTCTCGAACAGTTATAGACCTCATATCGACACGACTTATCGAGCTATTGGGGTCTGACGTTTACCACCCCTACGCGGGATATGCGACATATCAGACGATCAGACCGGACTGTACGGTAGTGTTACTGGTCGGATTCACTGGAGTGTGAGCGGGCTTGCTCGTCGATCTTCAGATCGCTCAATACCCGGGTGGCCGTTACGTTTAGCAGACCGCTTGCGGCTTGTGGGTGTTTGATATGATCATCACCTGCTGCCGGCGTATTGACGAGTCTTTAGAGTCCTACACAGAGGTTTCCTGGCTCAAGCGAAACGAAATAGGAGCGCATATGAGATATGTGCGGGACCGAGAATAATGCGTGTATGTGATACCGTATTCCATTCTCGTGATGAATGTATCGAAAGGTTGTATGCGATATAACCTAGTTATCGAATCAAGGGTTGATTCGATAAGCCGATACATTGAATACTAGTCGGTTGTGTGCGACATGACCGGATCATTGAATCAAGTGTTGATTTAATGATTTAATGTATAATTATGTATTTGATATATTACTTTGCATTAACTAGTATTGGTTCACTTTAAATGGATTTTCTCACTCGGATTGTACACATTGTATATGTGATATACTTTTGTGCACTTGATTGTATCATGTTTGATGATACATGTTTACTTGGTTAAGTGCAAAGAATTAAACCATGGTTAAAAAAATGGCTAGGGTTTCATTTCCTTTATTTATTCAGTTATTTATTTGTTTATTCATTTTGGAAAAGGAGAGAAAAGAATGGTTGCTAGTTTTGGAGTTTAGTTGAAGCTTCATGAAGCTTTGATCAAGTCAACCATTCTTATCTCATCCTTAACCCTAACCATTCCCACTAACCATGATTCATTCTCTACACTTGACTATAGTTAACATTATGATAAGTTTTGATTTTCTATTGATTTTAAAATAACTTATCATAAGAACTAGCTTCTTCTTCTTCATCTTCTTCAATGAAGAAAGCTTCTCTTCATCAATGGTGGATTGATGAAACAAGTGAGAAATCCAAATCTAAAGTCTAGTGAGAAATCCAAATCTAAGTCTACCCACTTCCTATTTCTTCATCCTCTACCTCTTGCCAAGTAGTAGAGTGTGTTTCTCTTCACAAGTGTCATGACTTGGTGAAGTGGAGAGCTTGATTTAGCGATGCCTCGACGTAGATCATCTTCGCATGGACATCGACGACCTAGCTTGCCCATTCTCCGACGAAGCCGCCGCTAGAGCCGGATTGATTTGGACAGCGGAGAGGACTTCGTTGCGGAGCTATGGAGGTGGAGCACCGGATCTACAAAGGTGTATTTCCGTATTCCCTTAGTAAGTGTTAACTAGTTATCTTTTCGCCTAGTTTTCTAGCAAACGATCCGTAGTCGGGTCTCTCGGCACCCATAAATATTTATATGGCTGTTCGATGCCTTTGAGACCTCATTAGGGTGTCTAGGAACCCTACAGTGGTATCAGAGCCTAGCTAGAGCCTTAGGCGAAGTCTAGACGGAGTTTTGAAACCCGAACGAACCCGACAACCCAAACCCAAAATGCTCTCTGTACTTTTTCTAAAAACATGGATTTTCAGTATTAAAAATTGCTAAAAAATTCAGCAGGCAAATATATGAATTACGGCATAAAAATTTTCCCATGAACAGTAAATACCGCGGCGGAAACGCGGCATATGCCTGCCATATGTGGCGGTTCCGCCGCAAGTTGATGACGTCATCCTCCACTTTTATACAGTAATTCATTTTGTCTGATGCTGAGTTTTCTGGGAATTTTAAAATTTATTCAAGAGTTGAATTTTCTGGAGTTGTTTTGGGAATTCGGAGTTTCGATCGGGGTATCAAATTTTGTCTATTGGGCTTTCCGGATAAATTTAGAATATGTTAAAAGTTCGACCGGATATAAATACCCAATTTTTCCCCTGCCGGGAAATTTCCAAGTGTGGATTTTTCCGTAGTTTAACGACGTTCTAAGTAGTGCAAGTAACGCGATGGTCCCTCTAGAAGACACAAACCTTATCTCGATTAGGTGACCGTCTTGAACTGCTCTTTGAACCTTCGGGTTTGGGCAGTACGGCGTGCCACATGTGAGGCGTTGGCTTGACCCTTCTACGGCTGGACCGTTGGTTACTGAGGTACGAACTGAATGTTGTAGCTTTATTTCATGGGTTGATCTGTATTGGAAAACTTGGGGTGTTCGATTGTTCGATCGGAAAGTTTAACATTTCTATTTATCTGGAATGGGATACAATAATTGGAATCGCAAAAGTTATGTGATAACTAAATGAATGTTATAACGTAGCACTTTAGTCTCACTTGATCGGTTGCCACGGAATTTTGATGTGATCAAAAGTCCGTCGCAATCACGTAGCGTACGCGGATACTCGCCGGGTAAACTTAATAGACAGCCTCACTCCATAGCCCCCGACCAGTGACTGTAGGAGAACCCCGTCGCCGAAAGCATCCCTCCGGGTGCTCGCGGTAGCGGTGTTCCGCCTTGGTGCACTTCGTCGACGGTATCAGGGGTGCGGCCGCCTACTAAAGTTTGCGACGAGCATTCGATCAGTTTTTCGGGAATCTTGTTGAATGCCCGACTTGATATTGAAAAGTGTTTTCGATAATGAGACTGAAATGCGGGGTTTATAATTGTTAGGCATGCGATGTCTAAGGAATTCATTTGGTCAGGCATGCCGATGTCTGAGGTGGTTGCGGATTCCAACTGTTGTAGTTTAACACTTTCTTTTCTGTGACCGTACGTGTAATGTGTGATATTGCCGGTTTCGTTGCTATATGTCAACGACAATTGGGATGCGCATATTTACTTACGTTGATGACATGTGATGTTATGTGTTGCTGGATATGTTATATTGGATCGTCGTGTTTGAATAGCCGGGGTTTTATGTGAGATGAGTGTTTTCATTTTCATTCATGTAAAACTTGTATGTAATATTCTTTTATTGGGGCGCTTCCAGGTTGCGGAAGTTGTCACCGTTTGTATATTATTTACTTTTCTGCACTAGGATAGACCCAAGGAGGGGAGCACAAGTAACCGGGTTCTGGGGTCCAGTGGGAGACCAACTCGAGGAGTCGAGTCCGGGTCTCCTAACCCTAGAATTGGTAGGGTTGCTTGCGCTCTCGTAGGGTCTAGGGGCGTGGGATTGGCTATTCATCACGACCGTGGAATCCGTGTTTTATACTGGCTCGTATTGAAAACACGGACGTCCTAGTATATCCAATATTTCATATGTTTCTTCTGCTGTGATTATCTGAGATCATGTGATGTTCTGTGACAGGTATTTATATAGTATATATGATATATTATATAGACGTTGCTTATGTTTACACCCGCGCTAGCCCTGCCCCGCTCTGCCGTTAGTTACCTAACCTATCGGTGCAGACGGGACATCGAGGCGAATGCGGATGGCATAAGCGTACGTTATATTTATCTGTGATGTTTAGGTGGACCTTAACTGATGGGATATTCATTAATAAGATAATGAAAGAAATACACCTAATTGATGTTGTGGAAGCGAATTTCAAAATAAAACAGGTAGCTACAGTTCTTGCTTTGCATCGAGGTGTTCATTATAGAACATCCTGCACCTTATTCGATGAGGAAAGGACCGAGATCCCTTCACCGGGAGTGACTCCTTTAGCAATAACTGGCAGATGCTACAACCCTCGGTTTGTCTTGATCGCTTCTATAGTTTCCGCTTTGCACAGTGATATAAATGATATATCCCGCACCTCATTCGACGAGGAAAGGGCCGACGATCCCTTCACCGGGCGTGACCCCTTTAGCAAAACTAGAAAAGCCTCGAAAACATTCCATTTAAAACCATTTGATTCCGCAATGAGATCAAGTTCAAAGCGTAACAGGTTTCCACAAAACCAGTCGCAATCCTCCGTCATTTTAGGAAGTAGAGTACTTAGTATTCGTGCTGTGTTTGTTGACCATAGTCAAGGCACAGTGTACGGTAGCTAAGTGATGTCTTCCTACACCGCATATGATGCGATTAGTTAGGACAGTCATGTGGCTTTGTTGACCTTAGCCAAGGGTCATGTGGGTGGGTCTAATTAATCACGAAATGACGGGTAGACTTGACTAGTACCTATGATTTGTTGACCTTAGCCAAGGTCATAGGTGCTAGGGGTAAAAACCTTTATCGGGAGTTTCAAGTGTTGAAATTTGCAATGAGATTGCATACCTTCTATATGATAGTTGGATCCCGATACCCACTGCGAGTCATTGTTACTCCTGGGAGAGTTTTGCACTTTGCAAATTAGCCGATCAAGTAGGTGTCTAGAAAGGTGTCAACGGGGTTACGCCTCTGGGAAAACGAGGTTTACAGTAATTAGGTCCGTGCGAAAGCACGGGGAACCTCCCTCAAAGTACCGACACTGGCCTGGCTGAAAGATTGGCGAACTTGTCGAGTGTAATTAATCCCGGCTAGTCTTTCCTTTTAAGGTTTGAAGGAAGATTTGATAAAAACAGTGGGAGCCATCCTGATTAGATAAAATATATAACCAATCTGATCTTGTAAGAGCGCATGCAGAGTGTTTTCTTCTCTCTCTCATCCTTGTAGCGGACCATATCACGCCTTAATCAAGATAATAAAATGGATGTATGACCGAACCCGCCTTGTTATACTGAGCTGGGGAACGTTGGTCCCGCTCCAACTTATAATTGTTATAAGACAGAGCAGGAAATAGGGGAATACCAGATTTCCTATGCCGCCCAAACGAAGAGAGTGCATGCTGATGCATCTCTTCGGGTTTGTTCATTATACAGAACTGTTCTCAGTATCCTTACGTCCTGGGTATATGAACCGGATCAGGATCCCAGATATGTAATATGTTACATAGGGCTACAGAAAGGTAGAGAACTGAGAACGGGTGATAAGTTTCATGAGGCAGAAAACGGGGCAAATGTTGCAGCCAAGTCTGTTGGTCACTGTCACCCTGTATTACAATACATTGATTCTGAATGAATGTTATTAGAATACCGAACCTGATATACAAAGATCATATCTGTCTCTTTATTAGTAAAGAAACGGTAAAATTTTGTATTGTTGGGATAATGTTTTGAACATTTCCTATATCAAAAGTTGATCGGTTCAGGCACGTTATCTAAAAGCATAATGTTCTAAATCAAACTACAGTTCTTAGTATACGGAACACACACAAGAGGAAGAGTTCAGAAATGAACGAATCCTTCTTGAGGCATTGTAGACTAGGTCATATCAATGTGACCCGACTAGCTAGAGTTACATATAGATGCATATTAAAATCAGTTTGAATTTACATCTTGTGAAACTCGCCAGTCATGTCACAAAGATAAGATGACCATAGCTCTGTTTATTGGAAACAGAGAAAGAGTTAGTGAACTCTTGGGATGATACATGTTGATGTATGTAAGGTCCCCTGTCTACACATGCCAGGAAATGTTCTTTGTACTTCGTTACATTCTCTGATAATCTCTCAAGATTCAGACATATGCTCCTGCTGAAACACAAGTCCGAACCTTTTGAGATATTCATAGAATATAAGTTAGAAGTAGAGAACCAAAATACGGGTATAAGTATTATGTCCTATGATGAGATCAGGGAGGAGAATACTTGTGCACGGAAATCCTGGACTATTCTAAAGGAGAATGAGATTCTCTCTCGGCATTACTCCTCCGTATACACCATAGCACGATGGTATATCGGGGCGGAGCAGATACTCCCTATTTGATATGGTGTGCTCTATGATGAGTAATACTGAGTTACCTTTTTCCTTTTGGGTGTTATGCACTTGAGAAGCTACATACCTATTGAATAGGATTCCAATCAAATTAGATGCCTACCACTTCATATTAGATATGATAAGGGAAGAGCCCATCTCTTAAGTTAGTTAAGATTTGGGGTTGTCCAGCCTATGTCTGAATGACAAATTCCGGACAAGCTCGAGGCAAGTTCTGTTATGTAGAACTGGAAAGGTTCCAGCTATACAAACTGCAGTTGATGATTTGAAAGAACCAAAGGATTCAATAGTTACCAATGAACCTCAGCCTCTCCGCCGATCTAGTAGGGTTCCTCACCCACCTGAGAGATACTTCGGTTTCTCTATGACAGTGGGAGCGAGGATTGCATCATGAGATGATGACCCAACTAGTTTCGAGCAGGCCATCGAGAGTAAGACTCTGTAAGAATGGCTGGATGTTTAGCGATCTGAGATGGAATCCATATACACCAACAAAGTATGGACTTTGGTTGCTATATCTGAAGGGTTAAATCCCCATCAGGAGCAAGTATATCTTGAGAAGATTACTTGGTGTAGATGGAAAAGTTAAGACTTTCAAAGCTAGACTTGTTAAAGCTTTTCGTCATCGACCAGGTATGGATCATGAGGAAACCTTTTTCTAAGGAGCTATGCTTAAGTCCATCCAGATCCTACTTGCCACGGCTACATACCATGACTACGATATCTGGTGGTTGGGTGTCATGACAGCTTTTCTAAATGATGATTTAGAAGAGTGCGTCTATAAGTACAAAGCCAGAGGGCTTCGTAAACAGTGGGAGCAGCGGAAACGTGTGCAAGATGCTTTATATAGGATAAAGCAGGCATCGCGGAGTTGGAACATCTGTTTTGATGGATTAGTCAAAGAAGTTGACATCATCAAAATGGTAGATGAACCTTGTATAAACAAAAAGGGTAGTAGGGAGTATGGTGACGATCCTCGTAAAGTACGTGGATGACATACTCTTGATAAGAAAGGAGTTTCTTATGCTACGCTCGATCGATCTCCGTTTATCACAAAGATTCTCCGTGTAGGATCAAAGTGATACCTACTAAATCCTGGATTTTGGATCTATGAGATAGATCTAAATGGATGTTAGGAAACTCACTAGATGTAGTGAGGTGGTGTCAATCGATCCTGAGGAGAATCACTGGAAAGGTTCCAGGGTGATAAAGACGACTGAATGTCAGTCACAGGCATTGTCTTTACCCTCAGTAAAGGGACGGTATGTTGGAAGAGTTCCAAGCTGGATACCGTGACATACTAGACGATAAAGGCAGGATACATCGCTACTTAAGATACTACCAAAGAGGCTGTTTGGGTGTATATAGGTTCATGAGATGAACTAGGTTCCTACCATTGTGTGACAATGGAAGTGTGGCTTTGGCCAGGGAACCCCTGTCCCATCAGTGATCCAGACATATTCTAAGGCAGTATCACCTGATCGTGGAGATGTTTGATCTCCATGGTGATCAAGGTTAGGAGAGCAGACTAAGAGGACAACACAGCGGATCCACTCACGAAAGGCCTGTTCCCAGAGAGAGACTTTTATGGGATGGTTGAGTATGAGATACTATAACCACTGATACAGATGGCCCTTGTGCAAGTGGGAGATTGTTAGTTATATGTATGCCCTAGAGGCCATTACTGTACATAGGATGTATATTGTAGTGGATGCTGGGACATATATAGGGAGGACTTTCTTGCTCGACATGATAGTATGCTATCTGGTTGAACTTTACCTTAACGTGTATACTGTTTGTCTCTCTGTTACATGTTGGTAAAGCCCTTAGGATGTGTACTTGACTACCTGGACTATGATGCGGATCATACTAGTGGGGACATGGTAGTCCATAAGTACATCCTTCAAACTCCCTAGTCGTGGGTGTATCGAGACGGGGCATCGATATACCAGAGTAGACTAGCGTATACCTTCTCGACCCATACAGATGGGCGATGGATGATCCCATATCCATTGGTGTTTGACATCGGAGATGATATACGGGTGCTCAGTAGAGACTGGTACACTGGACGGACTCGCCAAGAACTCCCAGATGGTATTATACCTCACGTCAGATGGCAGTTCTCTGGTGACACTGGTACAGAGTAGTCTGTTGACCCGAGATCGTCATAGAGTCTTGTGTGGTTCCCACTGTGCTTTGATTTCCATCTTACCACGTCCAAGAGGGCGTGCAAAACGGTGGTTTTTGGGTACAGTCCCGAGTCACATGGAGGCAATGAGCGATAGGAGGGGATTCGTCTCTCCCGGTATAGGGAGTTGATGTTGCGCTGTGTTCGATTGGCTATAACAGGAAATCCCTGGCCAGGGTTGCTGAGATTTACTGGTAAGTGTTACCAGTAGTTTCTCGAACAGTTATAGACCTCATATCGACACGACTTATCGAGCTATTGGGGTCTGACGTTTACTACCCCTAGGCGGGATATGCGACATATCAGACGATCAGACCGGACTGTACGGTTGTGTTACTGGTCGGATTCACTGGAGTGTGAGCGGGCTTGCTCGTCGATCTTCAGATCGCTCAATACCCGGGTGGCCGTTACGTTTAGCAGACCGCTTGCGGCTTGTGGGTGTTTGATATGATCATCACCTGCTGCCGGCGTATTGACGAGTCTTTAGAGTCCTACACAGAGGTTTCCTGGCTCAAGAGAAACGAAATAGGAGCGCATATGAGATATGTGCGGGACCGAGAATAATGCGTGTATGTGATACCGTATTCCATTCTCGCGATGAATGTATCGAAAGGTTGTATGCGATATAACCTAGTTATCGAATCAAGGGTTGATTCGATAAGCCGATACATTGAATACTAGTCGGTTGTGTGCGACATGACCGGATCATTGAATCAAGTGTTGATTTAATGATTTAATGTATAATTATGTATTTGATATATTACTTTGCATTAACTAGTATTGGTTCACTTTAAATGGATTTTCTCACTCGGATTGTACACATTGTATATGTGATATACTTTTGTGCACTTGATTGTATCATGTTTGATGATACATGTTTACTTGGTTAAGTGCAAAGAATTAAACCATGGTTAAAAAAATGTCTAGGGTTTCATTTCCTTTATTTATTCATTTATTTATTTGTTTATTCATTTTGGAAAAGGAGAGAAAAGAATGGTTGCTAGTTTTGGAGTTTAGTTGAAGCTTCATGAAGCTTTGATCAAGTCAACCATTCTTATCTCATCCTTAACCCTAACCATTCCCACTAACCATGATTCATTCTCTACACTTGACTATAGTTAACATTATGATAAGTTTTGATTTTCTATTGATTTTAAAATAACTTATCATATGAACTAGCTTCTTCTTCTTCATTTTCTTCAATGAAGAAAGCTTCTCTTCATCAATGGTGGATTGATGAAACAAGTGAGAAATCCAAATCTAAAGTCTACCCACTTCCTATTTCTTCATCCTCTACCTCTTGCCAAGTAGTAGAGTGTGTTTTCTTCACAAGTTTCATGACTTGGTGAAGTGAGAGCTTGATTTAGCGATGCCTCGACGTAGATCATCTTCGGCATGGACATCGACGACCTAGCTTGCCCATTCTCCGACGAAGCCAACGCTAGAGCCCGGATTTGATTTGGACAGCGGAGAGGACTTTGTTGCGGAGCTATGGAGGTGGAGCACCGGATCTACAAAGGTTGTATTTCCGTATTCCCTTAGTTAAGTGTTAACTAGTTATCTTTTCGCCTAGTTTTCTAGCAAACGATCCGTAGTCGAGTCTCTCGGCACCCATAAATATTTATATTGGCATGTTCGATGCCTTGTGAGACCTCATTAGGGTGCCTAGGAACCCTACAAGAAGATCGCAGGAGATGGCGTTGAGCCTGGCTGGGGGACGGACTACCTACCGGTGACTTCATTTGGCACGGCGGATATCCAGAGGATGCCGACCGTGGCCGCTGGTTTGAGACATGGATTTTGATGTAGATCAGCCGGATGGATGAGGCCAGAGGTGCCGGACATGGATATATGGGATTTGGATAGTTTTGATGTAAGGTTAGCTTAGCACCCTATGAAGAGATTACAAGCATCACATGATCTAAAGTTTTCATTTTTATGGTGCTAAACTAATAAGCAAAGGAATCGATCCTAGAAAATTAGGTTTTCTAAACTTTAAGATAACAAAAGTAAGGGTTTGAAGGCTACAACCTTTGTAGCTCCCGTTTTTGCTTCGCTCCTTAGGCTCTTTGGGTGTTGGATGAAGGTCCGCTTATACTCCTCCCACGTCCACGACGATCCACCCGGAGTTTTCCCGTCCAAGCTTGCAACTTTGAAAAACAAAGAGAACACTCTAATCAAGTGAGCTAGACTTGATTAGAATGAAGTTGTGGCTATGGATCTCACTTCAAAATCTTATTTTTTATGAGTGATTCACTCTCTTATAAGAACTAGAGAGCTTAAGCATAGAGGTTGATGAAGATGATGGACTTTGTGAAGAAGAGAATGAATTATCTTATGAAAGAGAAAAGGAAAATAGCTATATATATTTTTCTTTCTCTTAACCAACCATGGTTAAATAAATAGATAACATTTTATTTTAAATCAAAAGCATGATAAGAAAATAAACTATGGGTTAAATGTTAGGTGAGCATGGTTGAGTTAGAAGAGTGTAGAATTTCTTAAGTGATTTAACCCATTTTTCATTTTCTTTTGCTTTAATTTAAATCCAATAATTATCCAAATACAACCATGGTGTAATTCTTATACATCCACCATTTCCATTGTATAAACAACCATGATAATATATGATGTATGTATGCATGTGTGCTTGCACATCCATATGTGCATGAACAAGAATGAATGCACACATGCATGCATACATTCAACATAAACAAAAATAGGATTTGTAGTGAGAAACTAATGATGAATCAACACTTGGATGGCGCGAGTCGCCCGTTAGATTTAATAAACTGATATTTGGTAAACTTGATAGTACTTATGACATTAGAGTGATAATAATAAAACTGGCATAATATTACCGCAGTCATATTTACATATCATACCCTTATATGCAAATTCATGATAGGACACATGCACCATTACCAGGTTTATATGCAGCACGAGCACTATTCATGTGGACACACACACACCCTGGTAATTGCCATGTCACAACACTAGATGACTATAAATCTGAAATATGTTAATTGCCTAGGAATGTGATATTAAAATGAATGTTTAAAATGAAACCATAAGATTACAATACTCATGCATATATGTTATCATATCATCTGCTCATGCCTAGTGTAACCATGCATTGCAAATTGATACCATAAGCATTAATAATCATCGACATATGCATTATGATGAGTTCATGAGATTTATGATATTTCTGGATTTTGGGGGAAAGCCGCAAGATTTCAAAACTGATAACTGTTTTAAAAGATAAAAAGTTGCGGTTTTCTAGTGATGTAAAGTGTCATCCACCATGAGTTTGCTGTGGTTTTCGAGATCCGTGTCGAGGAGTGGAGGAACCGTCACGGATACATGGTGGGCCCGGTACGGTACCCCGGGGCAAGAAAATCGCAGGAGATGGCGTTGAGCCTGGCTGGGGGACGGACTACCTACCGGTGACTTCATTTGGCGCGGCGGATATCCAGAGGATGCCGACCGTGGCCGCTGGTTTGAGACATGGATTTTGATGTAGATCAGCCGGATGGTTGAGGCCAGAGGTGCCGGACATGGATATATGGGATTTGGATAGTTTTGAGGTGTCGTTGCTGGACACGGTTTTTACTGATTTCTTGGATATTACGCTGATATTTAAAAAGGAAAGTTTCAAAACAAAGGAAAGGATAATTCTCATACATACTTGATAGCACCTTCATGTAGCATGCATACCTGTATTACATGCATGTGACACATTTATACTTGCTAGCACCTTGTCGAAGCATACATACTTGCTAGAAATTGTAGCCGTACCTGCTTTAGGGATGCCAGGATACTTGTGTGCATACATACGATAGCCTTAGTAGATGTTATTTATTACTCACGAGTTGGCAACTCACCCCCGTTGTGCCACAGCTTTTCTGCAGGTCCACTCCGTCAGCACGGTAGCGGCGGATACTTTTGCTTCTTTTGCACTTTTTGCCTGGACCCGAGGCTTTTGCTCTTAGGTGGGTTATTATCAGGTTGTACCTCCTTATATATTTGTTGTATCTAGAACACTCCATCTACTGCTACTATCATTTCAGTTGTACCTGTTTTATTTGGATTACTGTATATTGACCTAGAGGTGAGATTGTGAGACTTGGGGATTTATTTTGTGATATATCTAGGTCGAACTCACTTGAGTCGACATGCTATTTCTTATGCACTGTTATTCCTTTATATATCTGCTTGCACCATTGAGGCTGATTTTACATGTGAGATTCTGCTGGAATTTTGGGGAAAAGGAAAGTTATTTTAAAAAGGCAATTTGATTAGGTAATGAAGTAAATGCTAAATAATTTGGTTTTCCTTCACTCTAAAGATCTTAATTGGGTTTTGTATTCTGGGCTTCGGCTTACTTATTTTACGAACGCCTTGAGACGTCTCGTAATCTAAGGGCCGGTCGCGTTCCGTACCTTGCGGGTCGTGACAAAGTTGGTATCAAAGCGTAGGTTCCACCTTTCTGAGTGTAGGATGACCCTTAGTAGATGGAGTAAGTGACTTAAGCAGAGTAGCGTAGAGTGCGTATGTCCGCGGCGTACTTGCGATGTGATACTCCGCTTAGGTGACTTTAGGACATGCTTGCTTGAGAATTTCTTCTTCGATTCCATGTATCCTGTGATTCTCTTGCGCTGTTCTTATTGTCCTGTTTCCTGTACCAGTCGCTATGCCACAGAGGGCTACCAGAGCACAGAGGGCTGCTGCCCGAGACGAGATTCGAGCTGGCTCATCCGAGACTAGGACTGAGCAGGGTGGCATGCCTACGCCATAGGGACAGACCGATCCACCTTCCCCAGGCCGTATGGATAGGCTTGAGACTGGTATGGAGGAGTTGCGTCAGATGATGGGGAGTATGCAGGAGCTACGTCAGATGGTAGGATCCCTAGTCGCAGCCGGTCGTGCACCGAGGCCGGAGGACATACCTACTACATCCCAGACCACTATGATACCTGCTCCTACTACTACCACCGCGACCATTCCGGTTTCACTACAGGAGTTCATGAGGCTGAGACCTCCAGTCTTTACGGGTACCGATGCAGCAGAGGACCCGCAGACGTTCCTTGACAGCTTGGCCAGGATCTGCCGTTCGCTGAGATGTTCCGATGATCGCTGGGTAGAGCTTGCGAGTTTCCTACTAGAGGGTCTCGCACAGATATGGTGGGAGTCAGTTCTGAGAGGTCGAGCTGCAGATCTACCGCCCATGACCTGGACCGAGTTCACAGCAGTTTTCCTTGCCCGTTTCCTTCCGGAGAGCATTCGCGACGCCAGAGCTCGTAGTTTCGAGGCCTTGGTCAAGACACCTGGGATGACGGTGTCTGAGTATGACGTTTAGTTTACGCAGTTGTCCCGATATGCCCCGTACCTGGTAGATACCGAAGCGAAAAGAGTGAAGAGATTCATACAGGGACTGGATGCCCAGCTATATCTTGCCATTGGCGCTCAGCATTTTGATACCTATTCGGCAGCTATGGATACAGCATTGCGGATGGAGACACGTATTTCAGCGACGTCGGCCGTTCCGGGGCCGAAGAGGATTCGTACCGGCACACCAGATCAGATGCAGCATGCCAGATTCATTCCGAGAGATAGGGCCGGCAGAGGGTTCGGACGAGGTCAGTTGTACGGATCGTATACACAGGGTCAGCAGTCGTCGCCAGGGTGCTTTAGGTGCGGGAGTCTGCACCATCGTATTAGAGATTGTCCAGTGAGGCGACAGGGTGCGGCGGCAGTTCCGCATGTGACTCTACCTCCATCACCGCCCCCTCCTCAGAGAGCTCTACTACCTGCCATAGGTGATGCTCCACGCCAGTTAGGCGCACCCAGAGGCCGTGGGCGCGGCGCACCGATCCAGAGAGGACGAGGAGGCCGAGGCCGAGGTCTGCCCGCTATTGGAGGAGGTCAGGCCCGAGTTTTTGCATTGACCGTATATATGAGGCACAGCGCAGCGATGACCGTTGTTCAGAGATCATGGCACAGATGGGACAGGGCAGATTTTCCGAGTTCATGATTGATGATCAGGGGATTTTACGATTTGGATCTAGACTGTGCGTACCAGATGCTGAGGGATTGCGGCGCGATATCCTTGAGGAGGCACACCGATCGGCATATAGTGTCCACCCCGGTTCCACCAAGATGTACCATGATTTGAGAGAGACCTACTGGTGGGACGGAATGAAGAGAAACATTGCAGAGTTCGTATCGAGATGCCTGACTTGTCAGCAAGTCAAGGCCGAGCACCAGAGGCCCGCAGGAGAGCTACAGCCGTTACCCATTCCAGAGTGGAAATGGGAGCAGATTTCGATGGACTTCGTTGTGGGTCTACCCAGGACCAGTCGAGGGTACGACTCCATCTGGGTGATCGTGGATAGATTGACGAAAACGGCTCACTTCCTACCAGTGAAGACCACTTTCAGCTTCGCTCAGTATGCTCAGCTCTACGTTGATGAGATCGTGCGGCTACATGGTGTACCGACTTGTATCGTGTCAGATCGAGGCACCCAGTTTACCAGTCGACTATGGCAGAGACTTCAGGAGGCTTTGGGCACTCGTTTGAGTTTCAGCACAGCATTTCATCCGCAGACAGATGGACAGTCAGAGCGGACCATTCAGATTCTCGAGGACATGCTCAGAGCGTGCGTTTTAGACTTCGGCGGTAGCTGGGACCGTCATTTACCTCTAGTGGAGTTCTCCTATAACAACAGCTTCCAGGATACTATCCAGATGGCACCTTTCGAGGCGTTGTATGGGAGGAGATGTAGATTGCCCATTTGTTGGACCGAGTTGAGCGAGAGCAGTATCTTCGGACCACAGGTTGTGCAGGAGACGACCGAAAAAGTACAGTTGATTCGAGACCGGATGAGAGCAGCTCAGAGCAGACAGAAATCCTATGCAGACAGGCGCCATCGCAGACTAGAGTTCGTAGTTGGAGACCATGTTTTTCTGAAAGTCTCTCCGATGAAGGGCGTGATGCGTTTTGGGCGAAAAAGGAAGCTTAGAACTAGATTCGTAGGTCCCTTCGAGATCCTCGAGCATGTCGGCACTGTTGCTTATCGTTTGGCTCTCCCACCCAGTTTCTCAGATGTGCATCCCGTCTTCCACGTATCGATGCTACGCCGTTATCTTCATGACCCTTCCCACACGATTCAGCATCAGACAGTTCAGCTCGAGCCCGACCTTTCATTTGCCATGGAGCCAGTTGAGATTTTGGATCGGCAAGTGAAGAAGCTTCGATCAAAGGTCCTGCCGTCCGTGAAAGTTCTTTGGCGCAGCCCGAGCAGCGAAGAGATCACTTGGGAGGCCAAGGGAGAGATGCTGAAGAAATTCCCTCACCTTTTTGCAGGTACGCGTAGTTGCATATTTAAATTCGGGGACGAATTTTCTTAAGGGGGGAAGACTGTAACACTTGAGTTTTAGGGTTTGTGGTAATTAAGTGTTAATTTGGGGTTTTGGTAAAAAGTTTACCAAAACGGGTTTGTAGTAATCTATCTGGGTTCATGGTTATTTTTGTGGAATTTTATCGCAACCACACACACTTGTGAACGTTAACTAGGGTTAAGACTATGGTTGCCACACATTTGGGCTTGTAGGTTAGCTATGTTTAATTTGACCATGGTGGGTTAGGTCCTTAGTTAAGTTAATGGTGTTGTTTAGAGCTAAATTAGCTTAGTTGGAGATGGTTGGCTTTGACCATGGGGTTTTGGAGAGTTTAAGGTTGACTTAGAGTGAGGGTGAGGGATGTGATGTGTCATGATGATTTAAGGTTAAGTCTCCTCACCTCATTTCACAACTTTTTCACCTCTCTCTCACTCACTCACTCACTCACACTTCAGATCAGCCACCAAAAACAGCAGCACATCAGCCTTTCAGCCCCATTTTTTTGATCATTTCAGCCTTTTTATTTGCATCAGCATCAGCAGCAACAGCTGCTACTTCAGCCCCCTCAACCTCAAAACCACAAACACACAACACTACCACCTCACTCACACTACACATCAGCCAAAAATTTGCATCAGATCAGCCCAAGATTTGCCTCAAATCAGCCACCTTTCCTGCTCCAAAACACCACACAACAACAGCACATCAGCTTTTCAGCCCTTTTAATTTCTGCAGACAGCAGCAGCAACAGCTGCTCCTTCAGCCCCCCTCCCAACTCCATACCACACCACACACCATACCACACCATATCAGCTCATTTTCAGCCCAAACAGCCATTTCAGCACCATATCAGCCCAATATCAGCCCATATCAGTACCATACCAGCATCAGCCAAGGCAGCACACCATTTCAGCAGCATATCAGCCCACACACCACACCATACCACACCACACACCACACCATACCACACCATATCAGCCCCAGTAACAGCAACAGCAACAGCAGCACATCAGCATCAGCTCTGGTGAAGTTCAGCTCATTCCAGCCACGTTTTGATGCACCTACTCTCTTCTTCTTCTCCTTCTCCTTGGTTGCAAGGGTCCTAGGGGGTATAACTCCTAAACTTTTCCCATATTGTGTAGATTATGTGCTTGATTAGCTAGTTTTAGTGATAAATAGAATTTTATTGCTAGAATGGTGTGGTGATGGTAGATTTAGCCATTTTAGAGTGCTTGTAGCTTTATGAACCCCTTCTTGGTGTTAACTAATCTGTTTAAGCCTATTAGTGTCATTAAATTAGATGGTTAGCCTAAATTGCTAAAATTTTAGTAATCTAGCTTAATTGGTGTGTATTTCTTGGTTTAGTAGTGATTTTGAGAGAATTAAGGAAACTATTGGCAAAGTGGAAGTTGTGTTAGTTAGAATAACCCTTTTAGGTGTTAGTGAGGCCAGTCAACCAGAGGATTTCCCCAGATTTCACCAAGACACCCGATTTACCCGACTTGGCGTAATTTAGCAGTTTTATTGACTTTTTGGCCTCTATTGAATCTGCTGTTGACCCGAACTTTTCAGAATAAATTTGGGAGGACTGTAGCATGGTGAGACTAGTAGACACACACATACAGAACACGGGGACCCAACTCCCCCACGACGCACGCGTATTCCTGTTATCGATATATCACGTTTTGCAGGATTTTTCCTTATTTGGTGACTCTTGTGAATTCTAGGTTCGCCGGCAGGGACTTCGAGCGCAGCAGGAAAAGGCAAGCAGGTGGTCGGACACACTTAGCGCAGGATCACGGGTGAGTAAATTTAACATCTACGGGGGACGATCGTTTGGATGGCGCGAGTCGCCCGTTAGATTTAATAAACTGATATTTGGTAAACTTGATAGTACTTATGACATTAGAGTGATAATAATAAAACTGGCATAATATTACCGCAGTCATATTTACATATCATACCCTTATATGCAAATTCATGATAGGACACATGCACCATTACCAGGTTTATATGCAGCACGAGCACTATTCATGTGGACACACACACACCCTGGTAATTGCCATGTCACAACAGTAGATGACTATAAATCTGAAATATGTTAATTGCCTAGGAATGTGATATTAAAATGAATGTTTAAAATGAAACCATAAGAATTACAATACTCGTGCATATATGTTATCATATCATCTGCTCATGCCTAGTGTAACCGTGCATTGCAAATTGATACCATAAGCATTAATAATCATCGACATATGCATTATGATGAGTTCATGAGATTTATGATATTTCTGGATTTTGGGGGAAAGCCGCAAGATTTCAAAACTGATAACTGTTTTAAAAGATAAAAAGTTGCGGTTTTCTAGTGATGTAAAGTGTCGTCCACCATGAGTTTGCTGTGGTTTTCGAGATCCGTGTCGAGGAGTGGAGGAACCGTCACGGATACATGGTGGGCCCGGTACGGTACCCCGGGGCAAGAAGTGTTAGTTATATGTATGCCCTAGAGGCCATTACTGTACATAGGATGTATATTGTAGTGGATGCTGGGACATATATAGGGAGGATTTTCTTGCTCGACATGATAGTATGCTATCTGGTTGAACTTTACCTTAACGTGTATACTGTTTGTCTCTCTGTTACATGTTGGTAAATCCCTTAGGATGTGTACTTGACTACCTGGACTATGATGCGGATCATACTAGTGGGGACATGGTAGTCCATAAGTACATCCTTCAAAGTCCCTAGTCGTGGGTGTATCGAGACGGGGCATCGATATACCAGAGTAGACTAGCGTATACCTTCTCGACCCATACAGATGGGCGATGGATGATCCCATATCCATTGGTGTTTGACATCGGAGATGATATACGGGTGCTCAGTAGAGACTGGGTACACTGGACGGACTCGCCGAGAACTCCCAGATGGTATTATACCTCACGTCAGATGGCAGTTCTCTGGTGACACTGGTACAGAGTAGTCTGTTGACCCGAGATCGTCATAGTGTCTTGTGTGGTTCCCACTGTGCTTTGATTTCCATCTTACCACGTCCAAGAGGGCGTGCAAAATGGTGGTTTTTGGGTACAGTCCCGAGTCACATGGAGGCAATGAGCGATAGGAGAGGATTCGTCTCTCCCGGTATAGGGAGTTGATGTTGCGCTGTGTTCGATTGGCTATAACAGGAAATCCCTGGCCAGGGTTGCTGAGATTTACTGGTAAGTGTTACCAGTAGTTTCTCGAACAGTTATAGACCTCATATCGACACGACTTATCGAGCTATTGGGGTCTGACGTTTACCACCCCTACGCGGGATATGCGACATATCAGACGATCAGACCGGACTGTACGGTAGTGTTACTGGTCGGATTCACTGGAGTGTGAGCGGGCTTGCTCGTCGATCTTCAGATCGCTCAATACCCGGGTGGCCGTTACGTTTAGCAGACCGCTTGCGGCTTGTGGGTGTTTGATATGATCATCACCTGCTGCCGGCGTATTGACGAGTCTTTAGAGTCCTACACAGAGGTTTCCTGGCTCAAGCGAAACGAAATAGGAGCGCATATGAGATATGTGCGGGACCGAGAATAATGCGTGTATGTGATACCGTATTCCATTCTCGTGATGAATGTATCGAAAGGTTGTATGCGATATAACCTAGTTATCGAATCAAGGGTTGATTCGATAAGCCGATACATTGAATACTAGTCGGTTGTGTGCGACATGACCGGATCATTGAATCAAGTGTTGATTTAATGATTTAATGTATAATTATGTATTTGATATATTACTTTGCATTAACTAGTATTGGTTCACTTTAAATGGATTTTCTCACTCGGATTGTACACATTGTATATGTGATATACTTTTGTGCACTTGATTGTATCATGTTTGATGATACATGTTTACTTGGTTAAGTGCAAAGAATTAAACCATGGTTAAAAAAATGGCTAGGGTTTCATTTCCTTTATTTATTCAGTTATTTATTTGTTTATTCATTTTGGAAAAGGAGAGAAAAGAATGGTTGCTAGTTTTGGAGTTTAGTTGAAGCTTCATGAAGCTTTGATCAAGTCAACCATTCTTATCTCATCCTTAACCCTAACCATTCCCACTAACCATGATTCATTCTCTACACTTGACTATAGTTAACATTATGATAAGTTTTGATTTTCTATTGATTTTAAAATAACTTATCATAAGAACTAGCTTCTTCTTCTTCATCTTCTTCAATGAAGAAAGCTTCTCTTCATCAATGGTGGATTGATGAAACAAGTGAGAAATCCAAATCTAAAGTCTACCCACTTCCTATTTCTTCATCCTCTACCTCTTGCCAAGTAGTAGAGTGTGTTTTCTTCACAAGTTTCATGACTTGGTGAAGTGAGAGCTTGATTTAGCGATGCCTCGACGTAGATCATCTTCGGCATGGACATCGACGACCTAGCTTGCCCATTCTCCGACGAAGCCGACGCTAGAGCCCGGATTTGATTTGGACAGCGGAGAGGACTTCGTTGCGGAGCTATGGAGGTGGAGCACCGGATCTACAAAGGTTGTATTTCCGTATTCCCTTAGTTAAGTGTTAACTAGTTATCTTTTCGCCTAGTTTTCTAGCAAACGATCCGTAGTCGGGTCTCTCGGCACCCATAAATATTTATATTGGCATGTTCGATGCCTTGTGAGACCTCATTAGGGTGTCTAGGAACCCTACAGTGGTATCAGAGCCTAGCTAGAGCCTTAGGCGAAGTCTAGACGGATTTTGAAACCCGAACGAACCCGAAAACCCAAACCCAAAATGCTCTCTGTACTTTTTCTAAAAACATGGATTTTTCAGTATTAAAAATTGCTAAAAAATTCAGCAGGCAAATATATGAATTACGGCATAAAAATTTTCCCATGAACAGTAAATACCGCGGCGGAAACGCGGCATATGCCTGCCATATGTGGCGGTTCCGCCGCAAGTTGATGACGTCATCCTCCACTTTTTATACAGTAATTCATTTTGTCTGATGCTGAGTTTTCTGGGAATTTTTAAAATTTATTCAAGAGTTGAATTTTCTGGAGTTGTTTTGGGAATTCGGTGTTTCGATCGGGGTATCAAATTTTGTCTATTTGGCTTTCCGGATAAATTTTAGAATATGTTAAAAAGTTCGACCGGATATAAATACCCAATTTTTCCCCTGCCGGGAAATTTCCAAGTGTTGGATTTTTCCGTAGTTTAACGACGTTCTAAGTAGTGCAAGTAACGCGATGGTCCCTCTAGAAGACAACAAACCTTAACTCGATTATGTGACCGTCTTGAACTGCTCTTTGAACCTTCGGGTTTGGGGCAGTACGGCGTGCCACATGTGAGGCGTTGGCTTGACCCTTCTACGGCTGGACCGTTGGTACTGAGGTACGAACTGAATGTTGTTAGACTTATTTCATGTGTTGATCTGTATTGGGAAAACTTGGGTGTTCGATTGTTCGATCGGAAAGTTTAACATTTTCTATTTATCTGGAATGGGATACAATAATTGGAATTCGCAAAAGTTATGTGATAACTAAATGAATGTTATAAACGTAGCACTTTAGTCTCACTTGATCGGTTGCCACGGAATTTTGATGTGATCAAAAGTCCGTCGCAATCACGTAGCGTACGCGGATACTCGCCGGGTAAACTTAATAGACAGCCTCACTCCATAGCCCCGACCAAGTGACTGTAGGAGAACCCCGTCGCCGAAAGCATCCCTCCGGGTGCTCGCGGTAGCGGTGTTCCGCCTTGGTGCACTTCGTCGACGGTATCAGGGGTGCGGCCGCCTACTAAAGTTTGCGACGAGCATTCGATCAGTTTTTCGGGAATCTTGTTGAATTGCCCGACTTGATATTGAAAAGTGTTTTCGATAATGAGACTGAAATGCGGGGTTTATAATTGTTAGGCATGCGATGTCTAAGGAATTCATTTGGTCAGGCATGCGATGTCTGAGGTGGTTGCGGATTCCAACTGTTGTAGTTTTACACTTTCTTTTCTGTGACCGTAAGTGTAATGTGTGATATTGCCGGTTTCGTTGCTATATGTCAACGACAATTGGGATGCGCATATTTACTTACGTTGATGACATGTGATGTTATGTGTTGCTGGATATGTTATATTGGATCGTCCTGTTTGAATAGCCGGGGTTTTTTATGTGAGATGAGTGTTTTTCATTTTCATTCATGTAAAAACTTGTATGTAATATTCTTTTATTGGGGCGCTTCCAGGTTGCGGAAGTTGTCACCGTTTGTATATTATTTACTTTTCTGCACTAGGATAGACCCAAGGAGGGGAGCACAAGTAACCGGGTTCTGGGGTCCAGTGGGAGACCAACTCGAGGAGTCGAGTCCGGGTCTCCTAACCCTAGAATTGGTAGGGTTGCTTGCCGCTCTCGTAGGGGTCTAGGGGCGTGGGATTGGCTATTCATCACGACCGTGGAATCCGTGTTTTATACTGGCTCGTATTGAAAACACGGACGTCCTAGTATATCCAATATTTCATATGTTTCTTCTGCTGTGATTTATCTGAGATCATGTGATGTTCTGTGACAGGTATTATATATAGTATATATGATATATTATATAGACGTTGCTTATGTTTTACACCCGCGCTAGCCCTGCCCCGCTCTGCCGTTAGTTACCTAACCTATCGGTGCAGACGGGACATCGAGGCGAATGCGGATGGCATAAGCGTACGTTATATTTATCTGTGATGTTTAGGTGGACTTAAATGATGGGATATTCATTAATAAGATTAATGAAAGAAAATAAACCTAATTGATGTTGTGGAATCGAATTTCAAAATAAAACAGGTAGCTACAGTTCTTGCTTTGCATCGAGGTGTTCATTATAGAACATCCTGCACCTTATTCGATGAGGAAAGGACCGAGATCCCTTCACCGGGAGTGACTCCTTTAGCAATAACTGGAAGATGCTACAACCCTCGGTTTGTCTTTGATCGCTTCTATAGTTTCCGCTTTGCACAGTGATATATATGATATATCCCGCACCTCATTCGACGAGGAAAGGGCCGACGATCCCTTCACCGGGAGTGACCCCTTTAGCAAAACTAGAAAAGCCTCGAAAACATTCCATTTAAAACCATTTGATTCCGCAACGAGATCAAGTTCAAAGCGTTAAAGGTTTTCACAAAAACCAGTCGCAATCCTCCGTCATTTTAGGAAGTAGAGTACTTAGTATTCGTGCTGTGTTTGTTGACCATAGTCAAGGCACAGTGTACGGTAGCTAAGTGATGTCTTCCTACACCGCATATGATGCGATTAGTTAGGACAGTCATGTGGCTTTGTTGACCTTAGCCAAGGGTCATGTGGGTGGGTCTAATTAATCACGAAATGACGGGTAGAACTTGACTAGTACCTATGATTTGTTGACCTTAGCCAAGGTCATAGGTGCTAGGGGTAAAAACCTTTATCGGGAGTTTCAAGTGTTGAAATTTGCAATGAGATTGCATACCTTCTATATGATAGTTGGATCCCGATACCCACTGCGAGTAATTGTTACTCCTGGGAGAGTTTTGCACTTTGCAAATTAGCCGATCAAGTAGGTGTCTAGAAAGGTGTCAACGGGGTTACGCCTCTGGGAAAACGAGGTTTACAGTAATTAGGTCCGTGCGAAAGCACGGGGAACCTCCCTCAAAGTACCGACACTGGCCTGGCTGAAAGATTGGCGAACTTGTAGAGTGTAATTAATCCCGGCTAGTCTTTCCTTTTAAGGTTTGAAGGAAGATTTGATAAAAACAGTGGGAGCCATCCTGATTAGATAAAATATATAACCAATCTGATCTTGTAAGAGCGCATGCAGAGTGTTTTCTTCTCTCTCTCTCCTTGTAGCGACCATATCACGCCTTAATCAAGATAATAAAATGGATGTATTGACCGAACCCGCTTGTTATACTGAGCTGGGGAACGTTGGTCCCGCTCCAACTTATAATTGTTATAAGACAGAGCAGGAAATAGGGGAATACCAGATTTCCTATGCCGCCCAAACGAAGAGAGTGCATGCTGATGCATCATCTTCGGGTTTGTTCATTATACAGAACTGTTTCTCAGTATCCTTTACGTCCTGGGTATATGATACCGGATCAGGATCCCAGATATGTAATATGTTACATAGGGCTACAGAAAGGTAGAGAACTGAGAACGGGTGATAAGTTTCATGAGGCAGAAAACGGGGCAAATGTTGCAGCCAAGTCTGTTGGTCACTGTCACCCTGTATTACAATACATTGATTCTGAATGAATGTTATTAGATACCGAACCTGATATACAAAATCATATCTGTCTCTTTATTAGTAAAGAAACGGTAAAATTTTGTATTGTTGGATAATGTTTTGAACATTTCCTATATCAAAAGTTGATCGGTTCAGGCACGTTATCTAAAAGCATTAATGTTCTAAATCAAACTACAGTTCTTAGTATACGGAACACACACAAGAGGAAGAGTTCAGAAATGAACGAATCCTTCTTGAGGCATTGTAGACTAGGTCATATCAATGTGACCCGACTAGCTAGAGTTACATATAGATGCATATTAAAATCAGTTTGAATTTACATCTTGTGAAACTCGCCAGTCATGTCACAAAGATAAGATGACCATAGCTCTGTTTATTGGAAACAGAGAAAGAGTTAGTGAACTCTTGGGATGATACATGTTGATGTATGTAAGGTCCCCTGTCTACACATGCCAGGAAATGTTCTTTGTACTTCGTTACATTCTCTGATAATCTCTCAAGATTTAGACATATGCTCCTGCTGAAACACAAGTCCGAACCTTTTGAGATATTCATAGAATATAAGTTAGAAGTAGAGAACCAAAATACGGGTATAAGTATTATGTCCTATGATGAGATCAGGGAGGAGAATACTTGTGCACGGAAATCCTGGACTATTCTAAAGGAGAATGAGATTCTCTCTCGGCATTACTCCTCCGTATACACCATAGCACGATGGTATATCGGGGCGGAGCAGATACTCCCTATTTGATATGGTGTGCTCTATGATGAGTAATACTGAGTTACCTTTTTCCTTTTGGGTGTTATGCACTTGAGAAGCTACATACCTATTGAATAGGATTCCAATCAAATTAGATGCCTACCACTTCATATTAGATATGATAAGGGAAGAGCCCATCTCTTAAGTTAGTTAAGATTTGGGGTTGTCCAGCCTATGTCTGAATGACAAATTCCGGACAAGCTCGAGGCAAGTTCTGTTATGTAGAACTGGAAAGGTTCCAGCTATACAAACTGCAGTTGATGATTTGAAAGAACCAAAGGATTCAATAGTTACCAATGAACCTCAGCCTCTCCGCCGATCTAGTAGGGTTCCTCACCCACCTGAGAGATACTTCGGTTTCTCTATGACAGTGGGAGCGAGGATTGCATCATGAGATGATGACCCAACTAGTTTCGAGCAGGCCATCGAGAGTAAGACTCTGTAAGAATGGCTGGATGTTTAGCGATCTGAGATGGAATCCATATACACCAACAAAGTATGGACTTTGGTTGCTATATCTGAAGGGTTAAATCCCCATCAGGAGCAAGTATATCTTGAGAAGATTACTTGGTGTAGATGGAAAAGTTGAGACTTTCAAAGCTAGACTTGTTAAAGCTTTTCGTCATCGACCAGGTATGGATCATGAGGAAACCTTTTTCTAAGGAGCTATGCTTAAGTCCATCCAGATCCTACTTGCCACGGCTACATACCATGACTACGATATCTGGTGGTTGGGTGTCATGACAGCTTTTCTAAATGATGATTTAGAAGAGTGCGTCTATAAGTACAAAGCCAGAGGGCTTCGTAAACAGTGGGAGCAGCGGAAACGTGTGCAAGATGCTTTATATAGGATAAAGCAGGCATCGCGGAGTTGGAACATCTGTTTTGATGGATTAGTCAAAGAAGTTGACATCATCAAAATGGTAGATGAACCTTGTATAAACAAAAAGGGTAGTAGGGAGTATGGTGACGATCCTCGTAAAGTACGTGGATGACATACTCTTGATAAGAAAGGAGTTTCTTATGCTACGCTCGATCGATCTCCGTTTATCACAAAGATTCTCCGTGTAGGATCAAAGTGATACCTACTAAATCCTGGATTTTGGATCTATGAGATAGATCTAAATGGATGTTAGGAAACTCACTAGATGTAGTGAGGTGGTGTCAATCGATCCTGAGGAGAATCACTGGAAAGGTTCCAGGGTGATAAAGACGACTGAATGTCAGTCACAGGCATTGTCTTTACCCTCAGTAAAGGGACGGTATGTTGGAAGAGTTCCAAGCTGGATACCGTGACATACTAGACGATAAAGGCAGGATACATCGCTACTTAAGATACTACCAAAGAGGCTGTTTGGGTGTATATAGGTTCATGAGATGAACTAGGTTCCTACCATTGTGTGGCAATGGAAGTGTGGCTTTGGCCAGGGAACCCCTGTCCCATCAGTGATCCAGACATATTCTAAGGCAGTATCACCTGATCGTGGAGATGTTTGATCTCCATGGTGATCAAGGTTAGGAGAGCAGACTAAGAGGACAACACAGCGGATCCACTCACGAAAGGCCTGTTCCCAGAGAGAGACTTTTATGGGATGGTTGAGTATGAGATACTATAACCACTGATACAGATGGCCCTTGTGCAAGTGGGAGATTGTTAGTTATATGTATGCCCTAGAGGCCATTACTGTACATAGGATGTATATTGTAGTGGATGCTGGGACATATATAGGGAGGACTTTCTTGCTCGACATGATAGTATGCTATCTGGTTGAACTTTACCTTAACGTGTATACTGTTTGTCTCTCTGTTACATGTTGGTAAAGCCCTTAGGATGTGTACTTGACTACCTGGACTATGATGCGGATCATACTAGTGGGGACATGGTAGTCCATAAGTACATCCTTCAAACTCCCTAGTCGTGGGTGTATCGAGACGGGGCATCGATATACCAGAGTAGACTAGCGTATACCTTCTCGACCCATACAGATGGGCGATGGATGATCCCATATCCATTGGTGTTTGACATCGGAGATGATATACGGGTGCTCAGTAGAGACTGGTACACTGGACGGACTCGCCGAGAACTCCCAGATGGTATTATACCTCACGTCAGATGCAGTTCTCTGGTGACACTGGTACAGAGTAGTCTGTTGACCCGAGATCGTCATAGAGTCTTGTGTGGTTCCCACTGTGCTTTGATTTCCATCTTACCACGTCCAAGAGGGCGTGCAAAACGGTGGTTTTTGGGTACAGTCCCGAGTCACATGGAGGCAATGAGCGATAGGAGGGGATTCGTCTCTCCCGGTATAGGGAGTTGATGTTGCGCTGTGTTCGATTGGCTATAACAGGAAATCCCTGGCCAGGGTTGCTGAGATTTACTGGTAAGTGTTACCAGTAGTTTCTCGAACAGTTATAGACCTCATATCGACACGACTTATCGAGCTATTGGGGTCTGACGTTTACCACCCCTAGGCGGGATATGCGACATATCAGACGATCAGACCGGACTGTACGGTTGTGTTACTGGTCGGATTCACTGGAGTGTGAGCGGGCTTGCTCGTCGATCTTCAGATCGCTCAATACCCGGGTGGCCGTTACGTTTAGCAGACCGCTTGCGGCTTGTGGGTGTTTGATATGATCATCACCTGCTGCCGGCGTATTGACGAGTCTTTAGAGTCCTACACAGAGGTTTCCTGGCTCAAGAGAAACGAAATAGGAGCGCATATGAGATATGTGCGGGACCGAGAATAATGCGTGTATGTGATACCGTATTCCATTCTCGCGATGAATGTATCGAAAGGTTGTATGCGATATAACCTAGTTATCGAATCAAGGGTTGATTCGATAAGCCGATACATTGAATACTAGTCGGTTGTGTGCGACATGACCGGATCATTGAATCAAGTGTTGATTTAATGATTTAATGTATAATTATGTATTTGATATATTACTTTGCATTAACTAGTATTGGTTCACTTTAAATGGATTTTCTCACTCGGATTGTACACATTGTATATGTGATATACTTTTGTGCACTTGATTGTATCATGTTTGAGGATACATGTTTACTTGGTTAAGTGCAAAGAATTAAACCATGGTTAAAAAAATGTCTAGGGTTTCATTTCCTTTATTTATTCATTTATTTATTTGTTTATTCATTTTGGAAAAGGAGAGAAAAGAATGGTTGCTAGTTTTGGAGTTTAGTTGAAGCTTCATGAAGCTTTGATCAAGTCAACCATTCTTATCTCATCCTTAACCCTAACCATTCCCACTAACCATGATTCATTCTTTACACTTGACTATAGTTAACATTATGATAAGTTTTGATTTTCTATTGATTTTAAAATAACTTATCATATGAACTAGCTTCTTCTTCTTCATTTTCTTCAATGAAGAAAGCTTCTCTTCATCAATGGTGGATTGATGAAACAAGTGAGAAATCCAAATCTAAAGTCTACCCACTTCCTATTTCTTCATCCTCTACCTCTTGCCAAGTAGTAGAGTGTGTTTTCTTCACAAGTTTCATGACTTGGTGAAGTGAGAGCTTGATTTAGCGATGCCTCGACGTAGATCATCTTCGGCATGGACATCGACGACCTAGCTTGCCCATTCTCCGACGAAGCCAACGCTAGAGCCCGGATTTGATTTGGACAGCGGAGAGGACTTTGTTGCTGAGCTATGGAGGTGTAGCACCGGATCTACAAAGGTTGTATTTCCGTATTCCCTTAGTTAAGTGTTAACTAGTTATCTTTTCGCCTAGTTTTCTAGCAAACGATCCGTAGTCGAGTCTCTCGGCACCCATAAATATTTATATTGGCATGTTCGATGCCTTGTGAGACCTCATTAGGGTGCCTAGGAACCCTACAAGAAGATCGCAGGAGATGGCGTTGAGCCTGGCTGGGGGACGGACTACCTACCGGTGACTTCATTTTGCACGGCGGATATCCAGAGGATGCCGACCGTGGCCGCTGGTTTGAGACATGGATTTTGATGTAGATCAGCCGGATGGATGAGGCCAGAGGTGCCGGACATGGATATATGGGATTTGGATAGTTTTGATGTAAGGTTAGCTTAGCACCCTATGAAGAGATTACAAGCATCACATGATCTAAAGTTTTCATTTTTATGGTGCTAAACTAATAAGCAAAGGAATCGATCCTAGAAAATTAGGTTTTCTAAACTTTAAGCTAACAAAAGTAAGGGTTTGAAGGCTACAACCTTTGTAGCTCCCGTTTTTGCTTCGCTCCTTAGGCTCTTTGGGTGTTGGATGAAGGTCCGCTTATACTCCTCCCACGTCCACGACGATCCACCCGGAGTTTTCCCGTCCAAGCTTGCAACTTTGAAAAACAAAGAGAACACTCTAATCAAGTGAGCTAGACTTGATTAGAATGAAGTTGTGGCTATGGATCTCACTTCAAAATCTTATTTTTTATGAGTGATTCACTCTCTTATAAGAACTAGAGAGCTTAAGCATAGAGGTTGATGAAGATGATGGACTTTGTGAAGAAGAGAATGAATTATCTTATGAAAGAGAAAAGGAAAATAGCTATATATATTTTTCTTTCTCTTAACCAACCATGGTTAAATAAATAGATAACATTTTATTTTAAATCAAAAGCATGATAAGAAAATAAACTATGGGTTAAATGTTAGGTGAGCATGGTTGAGTTAGAAGAGTGTAGAATTTCTTAAGTGATTTAACCCATTTTTCATTTTCTTTTGCTTTAATTTAAATCCAATAATTATCCAAATACAACCATGGTGTAATTCTTATACATCCACCATTTCCATTGTATAAACAACCATGATAATATATGATGTATGTATGCATGTGTGCTTGCACATCCATATGTGCATGAACAAGAATGAATGCACACATGCATGCATACATTCAACATAAACAAAAATAGGATTTGTAGTGAGAAACTAATGATGAATCAACACTTGATTCACTAATCCGGTCATATCACATATGACCCGACCATTAGCAAGCCGCCCAATTAATATACGGTATCTTATACACGCATTTTAATCGGGTCCAAGCGCATATCGCATACGCGCACCACAACGTTTCGCCTGGACTAGGTAACTCCAATGTGGGACTCTAAGACTCGTCAATACGCCGGCAGTGGGTGATGATCATATCAAGCACCCCCAAGCCGCAAGCGGTCAGCCAAACGTAACGGCCACCCGGGTATTGAGCGATAAGAAGAAAACAAGCGAACCTGTTACAACTCCCGTCGAGCCATCCGGCAACACTACCGTACAGTCCGGTCTCTTCGTCAGATATGCTGCATATCGAGCCTAGGGATGGTCACGTCGACCCCAATAACTCAATAGGTCGTGTCGGTGAATGGTCTATAACAGATCGAGAAACTACTGATAACACTTATCAGCAAATCTCAGCAGCCCTGGCCAGGGACTTGCTGTTATAACCAGTCGAGCACAGCACAGCATCAACTCCCAATACCGGGAGAGACGAAACCCCTCCTATCGCTCATTGCCTTCGTGTGTCTCGGGACTGTACCCAACGGCCACCTGTTTGCACGACTCAGTAGAGCCGTGGTAGGGTGGCAATCAAAGTACAGTGGGAGAACACACAAGACTCCATGACGATCTCGGGTCTACAGACTAACCTGTACCAGTGTCACCTGAGAACTGCTATCCGACGATAGATATAATTCCATATAGGAGTTCTCGGCGAGTCCATCCAGTGTACCCAGTCAGCACTGAGCACCCGTATATGATCTTGATGTCAAACATCGATGAATATGGGAACATCCATCGCCCATCACATGGGTCTAGTATCATATACGCTAGTCTACTCTGGTATATCGATGCCCCGTCTCGATACACCTCCGACTAGGGACATTTCAGGATATGCTTATAGACTACAGATGTCCCACTAGTATGATCTCCATCATAATCAGAGTAGTCAAGCAGATATCCTTGGGGCTTTATCAGCATGTATGAATGAAATAAAAGCATGATCAAATCAACATGTCAGATAAAGAATAACCAGATAGCATACTATCATGTCGAGCAAGAATGCAAACTGAATATATATATACATGTATAGATACATCCACTATCACATAATGGCCTCTAGGGCATACATATATCCAACAATCTCCCACTTGCACTAAGGCCAGTTATTGGCGTATCTCATACCCAACATCTCAAAAAGTCGCTCATGCTGCGGCTGAGGGAGGGCCTTGGTGAATGGATCCGCGGCGTTGTTCTTTGTGTCAACTCTCTTAATCTCGATCTCGCGGCGATCTACAATCTCCCGGATCAAATGAAAGCGCCTCAGGATGTGTCTGGACCGCTGATGGGATCTGGGCTCCTTGGCTAACGCCATCGCCCCATTATTGTCACAATACAAAGGTATTGGATCAATAATGGTTGGAACTACTCCTAGCTCCGAGACGAACTTCTTCATCCAGACGGCTTCCTTGGCGGCATCATTTGCAGCAATGTACTCAGCTTCCATCGTAGAGTCTGCAACGGTATCCTGTTTGGAACTTTTCCAACTCACCGCCCCTCCATTGAGGGTAAACACAAACCCTGAGATAGATTTGCTGTCATCCTTATCGCTCTGGAAGCTCGAATCGGTAAAGGCCTCCATTTGGATATCTTTATTACCATATACCAAGAACAGTTCTTTAGTCCTTCGTAAGTACTTAAGAATGTTCTTCACAGCTGTCCAGTGGTTCTCCCCTGGGTTGGATTGATACCTGCTTACTACACTAAGTGCATAAGCTACATCTGGGCGTGTACATAACATCGCATACATTATAGACCCTACTGCCGAAGCATAAGGTATAATGCTCATGCGAGCTCTCTCTTCATCGGTCTTTGGACAAGAATCCTTGGAGAGAGTGACTCCATGGCAAGCGGGTAAGGCACCCCGCTTGGAGTCTTCCATACTAATCCTCTTTAGGATGGTGTTGATGTACCTGGTTTGGGATAATCCTAATAACTTTTTGGATCTATCCCTATAGATCCTTATGCCCAGGATGTATGTGGCATCACCCAGGTCCTTCATGGAGAACCTCAGTGATAAGAATGATTTGACCGACTGTAGCATAGGAATATCATTTCCTATCAGAAGAATGCCATCCACGTACAATACGAGGAATGTGACAGCTCTTCCTACAGCCTTCCTATAAACACAAGGTTCATCTGGATTTTTGATGAAATCAAACTCTTTGATAACATCATCGAAACAGATGTTCCAACTCCGAGATGCCTGCTTTAACCCATATATGGATTTAAGCAATCTACATGCTTTCTCGCTGCTCCCACTGTCAATGAAGCCCTCTGGCTGATCCATATAAACGCATTCTTCTAAATCTCCATTTAGAAATGCTGTTTTAACGTCCATCTGCCAGATTTCATAGTCGTAGTGAGCAGCAATAGCAAGTAGGATCCGAATGGTTTTAAGCATGGCTACGGGCGAAAAAGTTTCGTCATAGTCCAGACCTGGTCTTTGACGAAAACCTTTTGCCACAAGTCTTGCCTTATAGGTCTCTACCTGCCCATCCACACCAATCTTTCTTTTAAAGATCCATTTGCACCCCACAGGTTTTACCCCAGGGGGTACAACGTCCAAAGTCCATACTTTGTTGGTGTACATAGACTGCATTTCGGATCTCATGGCATCCAGCCACTTCACAGAGTCACCACTTGTGATAGCTTGCTGAAAACTGGTAGGATCATCATCTTCCATGATACAGTCTTCTCTGTCACCATCAATGAGGAAACCGTAGTACCTCTCTGGTGGGCGAGAAGTCCTACCAGACCTACGGAGTGGCCGAGGTTCTTCAGTTTCTGTTTGCAACAGCCGGTTCAACCAAATCGTCATTTGTAATTTGTGTCTCCAGAACCTCTTCTAGATCTACCACCTTGCCATCATCTCTATCCGTGAAAAATTCTTTTTCCAAGAATGTGGCATACTGAGAAACAAACACTTTTTGTTCCTCTTTGTGGTAGAATAGATATCCATAGGAATTCTTTGGATATCCTACAAAGTTACACATGACTGACCGTGTCTCGAGTTTGTCCGGATTCTGCTTTTTGACATAGGCCGGGCAACCCCAAATCTTAATTCTCTTAAGAGATGGTCTCTTCCCATGCCATATCTCATATGGCGTGGTAGACACGGCTTTGGTTGGAACCCTGTTTAGCAGAAATGCTGCAGTCTCCAATGCATGCCCCCAAAACGAGACTGGTAACTCAGCATCACTCATCATGGACCGGACCATATCTAATAGGGTCCTATTCCGTCGTTCTGACACACCGTTGTGCGTGTGGTGTGTAAGGAGGAGTGAGCTGAGAGAGAATCCCATTCTCTTTTAGGAAGTTTGCAAATTCTGTACTGAGATACTCTCCACCTCGATCTGATCGAAGCATCTTAATACTCAAGCCGGTTTGTTTTTCTACTTCTTGTTTATATTCAATGAATTTCTCGAAAGCGTCGGACTTGTGCTTTAATAAAAATACATGACCGAATCTTGAGAAATCGTCGGTGAATGTAATGAAGTATGAAAAACCGCCTCTAGCCTGTGTAGACATAGGCCCACATACATCACTATGTATGAGGCCTAGGAGCTGAGAAGCTCTTTCTCCGTGTCCGGTAAACGGAGTTTTGGTCATTTTACCCTTGATACAAGACTGGCAAGTCGCATAAGATTTATATTCAAAAGAATTTAAATATTCATCTTTGTGTAACTTGTTTAGTCTTGTTTCGTTAATATGACCAAGTCTACAGTGCCAAAGAAAAGCTTCATTTAATTCTGAAAGTTTTCTTTTATTAGTGTGTTGTACACTGAAAACTGTGTGTTGATTTAGGACATATATTCCGTTATTAAGTGTACCATACCCAACCAACATTTGATTTAGGTAAATGTTCATAACATTGTTCTGCAACACAAAATTATACCCTTCATTGTCCAACAAAGAAACGGATATTATATTACATAGCATAGTCGGTACAAAATAACATGGATTCAAAATCAAAATACATCCAGATGGCAACCCCAAGTGATACTCTCCCACTGCGACTGTATGTACATTGGAACCATTTCCAACGCGGAGAGTATGGTCACCTGTCCTCAAAACCTTGCTATTTCTCAGCCCCTGCATAGAATTGCAAATGTGAGAACCTGAACCGGTATCCAATACCCAGGAAGCAGAGTTTATAGAAAAACAGTTTTCAGTCACAAACGCACCTGAAGCAGAAGCATCACCATGCTTCTTCTTGAGACTTAGGTACTCCGTGCAGTTGCGCTTCCAATGTCCTGTCTTGTGGCAATGAAAACACTCGCCTTTCCCTGGGTCTCCAGCCGTGGACTTTCCCTTTCCCTTCACCTTTTTGACTCCGCCCTTAGGATTAGTGGGTTTCTTCTTTTTCTTTCCCTTGGCCTTAGCTTTTGGGCGAGAAGAAGAAGACTGTCCAATGGTCATAACGGGAGTCTTTGCTGACTTCATAGTGCTCTCTGCACTCCTTAATATATTAAGGAGTTCAGGGAGGTCCTTCTCCATGCCATGCATGTTGAAGTTTACTATGAACTGAGCAAAGGTGGAGGGGAGGGACTGCAGAATAATATCTATATATTGTTCATTTTCCATTGTCCATCCAAGGTCCTCAAGCTCTTCTATAAGAGCTATCATCTTCAACACATGATCTCCTACTGGTGTGCCAGGGGCCATTCGCATCTGAAACAGTTTCTTTGATGCTTCGTATCGTAATACGCGGGATTGCTCCCCATACAACTCCTTTGTATGGAGCAGTATCCCGTGAATATCCATGTCCTCGTGCTGCTTTTGATGTGTGTTATCCATCGATGCAAGCGCGAGGCATGTGGCCGTGGCACAGTCAGCGTCCCATGTCTTGCGGACTTCTATGTCCGCAACTGAGGATTTTGGGCCTGGGACGGGCGGGGCTGAAGCCGTGAGGACATATGATACTTTATCATAAGTCAAGGCGATCTTTAGATTCCTTAGCCAGTCTTTATAGTTGGTCCCATTCAGTTTGTTTTTATCTAGTAGAAGCTTAAGTCCAGTCATTGGTATCTGCCATTAAGAGAGAGAAAAGAATACACTCAGCGAAAGCTCTTGCATAGATTAGATTGGTTTATTATCTTGTCTAATCGATGTTTCCCACTGCTTTTTATCAAGTTTCTCTTTCAAACCTTAAAAAGAAAAACTAGCCAGGATTAATTACAGTCTACAACTTCGCTAACCGTTCAGCCAGGCCAGTGTCGATACTTTGAGGGAGGTTCCCCGTGCTTTCGCACGGACCTAATTAGAGTAAACCTCGTTTTCCCAGAGGCGGAGCCCCGTTAACACCTTTCTAGACACCTAATGAGTTAGCTAATTGTAAACTGTAAAACTCTCCTAGGAGCAACTATTGCCCACAGTGGGATCGGGATCCAACCATCACATGGAAGGTATGCAATCTCATTGCAAATTTCAACACTTGAAATTCCCGATGTAATTTTTACCCCTAGCACTTATGACCTTAACTATGGTCAACAAATCATAAGTACCAGTAAAGTTCTACCCGTCATTTCTTGATTAATTAGACCCACCCATATGACCCTTAACTATGGTCAACAAAGTCGCAAGAATGTCCTAATTAATCTGCATCATATGCAGTGTAGGAAGACATCACTTAGCTACCGTACACTACGCCTTAACTAAAGTCAACAAACGTAGCACGAATACTAAGTACTCTACTTCCTAAAATGACGGAGGGTTGCGAATGATTTTTAAGAAAATCTTTAACGCTTTGAACTTGATATCGTTGTAGAATCAAACAGTTTTTCAAAAGGAGTGGCTTAAGCTCCGCAGTTTTGAAATGTAGCTTTTTCATAAATAGCCGAGTAGTTTTCAAATCCGATTCTACAACATCTTTTTAGGTTTATTTTCTTTACATTAATCACATTAATGTAATCCCATCATTTAAGTCCTAAAGCCAATCACAGAAAAGAAACGAAAATAACACGTACGCTTATGCCATCCGCATTCGCCGCAATGTTCCGTTATGCACCGTTAGGTTACTTAACTAACGACATACCGGGACGGGACTAGCGCGGGTGTAAAACATAAGCAACGTCTACTATATATCATATATATAATAAGTCATTCGTCTCAGATATCACAGTACACATGCAGCAGAAATATAGATATAACGTGGGATATACTAGGACGTCCGTATTTAGTATTTAGCCAGAATAGAAAATACGGATTCCACAGTCGCGATGAATAGCCAAGCCCACACCCTGGACCCCTACGAAAGCAGCAAGTGACCCTACCAATCCTGGAGTTTAGGAGACCCGGTCTCGACTCCTCGAGATGGCCTCCCACTGAACCCCAGAACCCGGTCACCTGTGCCCCCCCTCCTTGGGTCCATCCTAATGCGGAAAAGTAAATAATATACAACACTGGTGACACAACCGCAACCTGGAAGTGCCCCAAATAAAAGAATATTACATTACATTTGAATTTACATGAATGAAAATATATAACTCTCATCTCACAAAAAAAACCCCGGCTATTCGATCGCGACAATCCTACACATCATATCTCAGCAACACATAATATCACATATCATCAACGTAAGTAAGTATGCGTACCCCGATTGTCGTTGATGTATAGCAACGAAACCGGCGATATCTAACATACTACACTTACGGTCACAGAAAAGAAAGTGTAAAACTACAATATTTGGAATCCAGATTCTCTTTAGACATCATAAATGCGAAATATCACATATCTCGTATTTCATGCCTAAACTATATGAATTCCACATATTGTATCACATTCCAGACAAACAGACAGTGTTAAAGTTTTCGAACGAACTATCAAGCACCTAAGATTCACTAAAGCTCAACACTTGAGCAGGGTTCAAAAGATCCGGAGTGTGGCACAGTAGCGGCGGTCCAGCCGTAGAAGGGTCAAGCCAACGTCTCACATGTGGCACGCCGTACTGCCCCAAACCCTAGGGTTCAAAGGGCAGTTCGAGACGGTCACATAATCGAGTTAAGGTTTGTTGTCTTCTAGAGGGACCACCGCAAAAAGACTTGCACGTATCTCCAAACTATTTAAACCCTGTGAATATTGAGTAAATGATATTTGTTCAAACACTTCAATACTTTCTAGTTTACCCGGAACAAAAAGCGAAATGAAAATTCCGATCGAAACCACGAGTCTAAAAACATCTCCAGAATTTTTCAACAGCAGATTCAGATTAAATATACTCAAAATATACTGTAGCAGGTAAAGAAAATTACTGTGCAAAAAATTGTCAAAGAGCCCCTCAAATTGCCGCGGATGCGCGGCCTAAGCTTGCTTATGCCGCGCTTCCGCGGCCAAAGATACTGTTCAGGGGTACGGATTTTCCAGATCGTCTTATATTTACCTGCTCTATTTTTTAAGAATTTTTAATTCTGAAAAAAGTCAGTTTTTAAAAAATTTCCAGAGAGCATCCTTAAAAGTCGTATTTTTGTTTCGATCGGACTTTTTACTTCGCAAAAAGGTCGCCTAATGTTCTAGGTCGGCTCTGATACCAATGTAAGGTTAGCTTAGCACCCTATGAAGAGATTACAAGCATCACATGATCTAAAGTTTTCATTTTTATGGTGCTAAACTAATAAGCAAAGGAATCGATCCTAGAAAATTAGGTTTTCTAAACTTTAAGCTAACAAAAGTAAGGGTTTGAAGGCTACAACCTTTGTAGCTCCCGTTTTTGCTTCGCTCCTTAGGCTCTTTGGGTGTTGGATGAAGGTCCGCTTGTACTCCTCCCACGTCCACGACGATCCACCCGGAGTTTTCCCGTCCAAGCTTGCAACTTTGAAAAACAAAGAGAACACTCTAATCAAGTGAGCTAGACTTGATTAGAATGAAGTTGTGGCTATGGATCTCACTTCAAAATCTTATTTTTTATGAGTGATTCACTCTCTTATAAGAACTAGAGAGCTTAAGCATAGAGGTTGATGAAGATGATGGACTTTGTGAAGAAGAGAATGAATTATCTTATGAAAGAGAAAAGGAAAATAGCTATATATATTTTTCTTTCTCTTAACCAACCATGGTTAAATAAATAGATAACATTTTATTTTAAATCAAAAGCATGATAAGAAAATAAACTATGGGTTAAATGTTAGGTGAGCATGGTTGAGTTAGAAGAGTGTAGAATTTCTTAAGTGATCTAACCCATTTTTCATTTTCTTTTGCTTTAATTTAAATCCAATAATTATCCAAATACAACCATGGTGTAATTCTTATACATCCACCATTTCCATTGTATAAACAACCATGATAATATATGATGTATGTATGCATGTGTGCTTGCACATCCATATGTGCATGAACAAGAATGAATGCACACATGCATGCATACATTCAACATAAACAAAAATAGGATTTGTAGTGAGAAACTAATGATGAATCAACACTTGATTCACTAATCCGGTCATATCACATATGACCCGACCATTAGCAAGCCGCCCAATTAATATACGGTATCTTATACACGCATTTTAATCGGGTCCAAGCGCATATCGCATACGCGCACCACAACGTTTCGCCTGGACTAGGTAACTCCAATGTGGGACTCTAAGACTCGTCAATACGCCGGCAGTGGGTGATGATCATATCAAGCACCCCCAAGCCGCAAGCGGTCAGCCAAACGTAACGACCACCCGGGTATTGAGCGATAAGAAGAAAACAAGCGAACCTATTACAACTCCCGTCGAGCCATCCGGCAACACTACCGTACAGTCCGGTCTCTTCGTCAGATATGCTGCATATCGAGCCTAGGGATGGTCACGTCGACCCCAATAACTCAATAGGTCGTGTCGGTGAATGGTCTATAACAGATCGAGAAACTACTGATAACACTTATCAGCAAATCTCAGCAGCCCTGGCCAGGGACTTGCTGTTATAACCAGTCGAGCACAGCACAGCATCAACTCCCAATACCGGGAGAGACGAAACCCCTCCTATCGCTCATTGCCTTCGTGTGTCTCGGGACTGTACCCAACGGCCACCTGTTTGCACGACTCAGTAGAGCCGTGGTAGGGTGGCAATCAAAGTACAGTGGGAGAACACACAAGACTCCATGACGATCTCGGGTCTACAGACTAACCTGTACCAGTGTCACCTGAGAACTGCTATCCGACGATAGATATAATTCCATATAGGAGTTCTCGGCGAGTCCGTCCAGTGTACCCAGTCAGCACTGAGCACCCGTATATGATCTTGATGTCAAACATCGATGAATGTGGGAACATCCATCGCCCATCACATGGGTCTAGTATCATATACGCTAGTCTACTCTGGTATATCGATGCCCCGTCTCGATACACCTCCGACTAGGGACATTTCAGGATATGCATATAGACTACAGATGTCCCACTAGTATGATCTCCATCATAATCAGAGTAGTCAAGCAGATATCCTTGGGGCTTTATCAGCATGTATGAATGAAATAAAAGCATGATCAAATCAACATGTCAGATAAAGAATAACCAGATAGCATACTATCATGTCGAGCAAGAATGCAAACTGAATATATATATACATGTATAGATACATCCACTATCACATAATGGCCTCTAGGGCATACATATATCCAACATTTGAGGTGTCGTTGCTGGACACGGTTTTTACTGATTTCTTGGATATTACGCTGATATTTAAAAAGGAAAGTTTCAAAACAAAGGAAAGGATAATTCTCATACATACTTGATAGCACCTTCATGTAGCATGCATACCTGTATTACATGCATGTGACACATTTATACTTGCTAGCACCTTGTCGATGCATACATACTTGCTAGAACTTGTAGCCGTACCTGCTTTAGGGATGCCAGGATACTTGTGTGCATACATACGATAGCCTTAGTAGATGTTATTTATTACTCACGAGTTGGCAACTCACCCCCGTTGTGCCACAGCTTTTCTGCAGGTCCACTCCGTCCGCACGGTAGCGGCGGATACTTTTGCTTCTTTTGCACTTTTTGCCTGGACCCGAGGCTTTTGCTCTTAGGTGGGTTATTATCAGGTTGTACCACCTTATATATTTGTTGTATCAAGAACACTCCATCTACTGCTACTATCATTTCAGTTGTACCTGTTTTATTTGGATTACTGTATATTGACCTAGAGGTGAGATTGTGAGACTTGGGGATTTATTTTGTGATATATCTGGGTTGAACTCACTTGAGTCGACATGCTATTTCTTATGCACTGTTATTCCTTTATATATCTGCTTGCACCATTGAGGCTGATTTTACATGTGAGATTCTGCTGGAATTTTGGGGAAAAGGAAAGTTATTTTAAAAAGGCAATTTGATTAGGTAATGAAGTAAATGCTAAATAATTTGGTTTTCCTTCACTCTAAAGATCTTAATTGGGTTTTGTATTCTAGGCTTCGGCTTACTTATTTTACGAACGCCTTGAGACGTCTCGTAATCTAAGGGCCGGTCGCGTTCCGTACCTTGCGGGTCGTGACAACCCCTGTCCCAGGTCCCAAATCCAGCGTCGCGGATAAGGAAATCCGTAAGACCTGGGAGATTGATTGCGCGAGGGCCAAGTGCATCGTGCTTGCCTCTATGGACAGCGAACATCAGAGGAGGCACGAGGATATGGACCTAGAATCCATATTTCTCCATACAAAAGATCTGTATGGAGAGCAATCCCGTATTGCTAGATACGAAGTCTCGAAAAAGTTGTTTTCGGCGAGATTGGCCGTCGGATCATCTGTAGCGGAACACGTGCTTCAGATGATTGGCTACATTGAAGAGCTCGCGGACCTTGGGACCACGTTAGAGAGCGAGCTCTACACTGACTTGATTCTCCAGTCCCTTCCTTCCACTTACGCCCAGTTTATCCTGAACTTCAACATGCAAGGAAAGGAAGTTAAACTTCCAGAACTCTTTAACATGTTGAGGAGTGCAGAGGGCACCCTGAAGAAAGTATGGGAAGCACCCGCTTTGTCTGTTGGAGGACCTTCTTCTTCTAGGTCCAAGGCGAAAGACAAAGGAAAGAAGAAGAAAGCCCCCATCAAACCAAGGGGCCGTGTTAGTAAAGTGGAAGCCAAGGGAAAGGCCAAAATGGCAAAGGTAGCGAGAAAGCTTGTGGGGAAGGAAGAGTGCTTTTACTGTCACAAGAGTGGACACTGGAAGAAAGATTGCAGGGCTTGGAAGGCCAGAAACCAGGACCCGAAGCAAGTTGTGGCTTCGGCTTCAGGTGTGTATGTTATTGAAAACTGTCTATCAATAAACTCTACTCCCTGTGTATTGGATACCGGATCAGGATCTCATATCTGTAATTCTTTGCAGGCACTGAGAATGCGTAGGGTTTTGAAGGCAGGTGATATGACCCTCAGAGTTGCAAACGGAGCTGGCATGGATGCTGAGTCCGTGGGGGACTATCACTTGGGATTGTCAGATGGACATGTTTTAGTTTTACGTGATTGTTATTTTGTACCCAGTGCGACTTGTAATATCATATCTGTATCTTTAATGTCTAAAGAAGGTTATGATTTTGCATTTGTAAGCACTGTTGTAAACATTCACCTTAATCATGTTCTGATTGGGTCGGGTACATTAAACAACGGTATATACGTATTGAACCAACCACAGATTTTCAATGTCCAGAATACACACAAAAGAAAGTCTCCAGAAATAAATCATGCTTTCTTATGGCATTGTAGACTGGGTCACATCAATGAGAGAAGGTTGACTAAGTTATATAAAGAAGGATATTTGGATCCGTTCGAATATCAATCATATGCAACTTGTCAATCCTGTCTCAAAGGAAAGATGACAAAGTCTCCGTTTACTGGACATGGAGTAAGAGCGAGCGAGCTCTAAGGACTCGTACACAGTGATGTATGCGGTCCAATGTCTACACATGCGCGAAGTGGTTATTCTTACTTCATTACTTTTACAGATGATTTTTCAGGGTTCGGGCATGTCTTCTTAATGAGGCATAAATCTGAAGCCTTTGAAAAATTCCAGGAATACAAGAATGAAGTAGAAAAACAAACATGCAAAAGTATCAAGACACTAAGATCTGATCGAAGTGGTGAATACTTGAGTGCCGAGTTCCTGGGTTATCTAAAAGAGAATGGAATTCTCTTACAACTTACTCCTCCATACACCCCACAACATAATGGTGTATCGGAGAGACGGAACTGAACCCTATTGGATATGGTACGTTCCATGATGACTAATGCTGAGTTGCCGCGATCTTTCTGGGGATATGCACTAGAATCAGCTGCATATCTTTTGAACCGAGTTCCAACTAAGACTGTGCCTACCACACCATATCAGATGTAGAGTGGGAAGAAACCCTATCTGCAATATCTAAAGAATTGGGGATGTCCATCTTTTGTCAAAAAGCAGCATGCGAACAAACTCGAGGCACGCTCAGTACAGTGCAAGTTTGTGGGATACCCAAAGAACTCAAGGGGGTATCTTTTCTATTACGCAGAAGAACAATAGGTTTTTGTCTCTCGCAATGCCCACTTTCTAGAACATCAGTGCTTAGAAAAAGATACAAGTGGGAGCGCAATAAAACAGGAAGAAATTCCAGAACCACAAGGTATTACTGAAAGCTTAGTGGAACCAGAGGGTTCAAAAGAACAGGACATTCCTGCGCCGCTCCACAGGAGTAGTAGGCAGTCTCATCCGCCCGAGAGATACTACGGTTTTCTCATAGACGGGGATAGAGAGGATTGCATCATTGAGAATGATGAGCCGACTAGCTTCCAGCAAGCCATTCAGAGCACTGACTCGGTACAATGGCTGGATGCAATGCGGACCGAGATGGAGTCCATGTACACCAACGAAGTATGGACTTTGGATATTGCTCCAGAAGGGATAAAACCCGTAGGCTGCAAATGGATCTTCAAAAGGAAGATTGGTGTAGATGGACAGGTTGAGACCTATAAGGCTAGACTTGTTGCAAAGGGTTTCCGTCAAAGACCTGGTTTGGACTATGACGAAACCTTTTCTCCAGTGGCTATGCTCAAATCCATTCGGATCCTTCTTGCCATTGCTGCCTTCCACGATTATGAGATTTGGCAGATGGACGTAAAGACCGCTTTTCTAAATGGAAATTTGGAGGAGTGTGTCTATATGGACCAGCCAGAGGGTTTCATTCAGAGTGGGAGCAGCGAGAAAGTGTGCAAGTTGCTTAAGTCCATTTATGGACTGAAGCAGGCATCGCGGAGTTAGAACATCTATTTTGATGAGACGGTCAAAGAATTTGGCTTTATCAAAAATCCAGATGAACCATGCATCTATAGTAAAATTGTAGCATGAACTGTCATATTCCTCGTTTTATACATGGATGACATTCTCTTGATAGGAAATGATATTCCTATGCTACAATCTGTCAAAGGGTTCTTGTCACACAGGTTCTCCATGAAAGACCTGGGTGATGCCTCTTACATTCTGGGGATCCGGATCCATCGTGATAGGTCCAAGAGGATATTAGGACTTTCACAGTCCTGGTACATCGACACCATACTGAAAAGATTCCAAGCGTGGTAATTTACCGGCATATCACGGGATCACCTTATCCAAAGAGATGTCTCCCAAGACTGATTTGTAAAGGGATCGCATGTCTATTATACCCTACGCTTCTGCGGTAGGCTGTATAATGTATGCGATGTTGTGTACCAGACCAGATGTAGCTTATGCACTGAGTGTGGTAAGCCGGTATCAGTCAAACCGTGGGGAGAAGCACTGGATAGCGGTAAAGAACATTCTGAAGTACCTGAGAAGGACTAAGGACATGTTTTTGGTTTACAGCGGAAAAGACGTCCAGATGGAGGCCTATGCTGACTCCAGCTTCCAGAGTGACAAGGATGACTTTAAATCCATGTTGGGTTATGTCTTTACCCTCAATGGAGGGGCGGTGTGTTGGAAGAGTTCCAAACAGGAAACCGTTGCTGACTCAATGATGGAAGCAGAATATATCGCTGCATCTGATGCCGCAAAAGAAGCCGTCTAGATGAGGAAGTTCTTGACAGAACTTCAGGTGGTTCCGTCCATTGTTGATCCAATACCTCTGTATTGTGACAACAACGGGGCTATATCTTTAGCGAAGGAACCCAGGTCCCATCAGAAGTCCGGAAACATCTTGAGGCGGTATCACCTGATCAGGGAGATCGTGGATCGTCGGGAGATCGAGGTTTGGAGGGTTGCTACAGAAGATAACACTGCAGATCCATTCACGAAGGCCTTACCCCAGACTCAGTTCGAGCGGCTGATCGAGATGATTGGTCTTCGATACGCCAGTACATGGTCTTAGTGCAAGTGGGAGATTGTTAGTGTATATGCCCTAGAGGCCATTACTACATCATACTAGTTTATATATTACTTAATGGAAGCTTGGGATATTCACAGTTGTATAGACAATCTTGCTCGAAATAGTAGTATGCTACTTGGTTTGTTTCTACTTTAATGTGTGCATGTGTTTCTTTTAGCATATCGCCTATACACATTAGTGGAGCCATTAGGATCTTTGCTTGATTATCAGCGTTGTGATGGCAGTCACACTAGTGAGGGCTGGGTAATCTACAAGCACATCCTTATACAGGTCCCTAGTCGTAGGATTATCGAGACGGGGCATCGATACTCCGGAGTAGACTAGCGTATGCGCTTCTCATCCCAGCAGGGGAGATGGTCTGTCCCACAGCCGTCAGTACATCGTACTTGAGATAGTATGCGGGTGCTCGTTAGGTTACGAGTATACTGGACAGGACTCGTCGAGAACTTTTGGTTGGTACCATACCTATCGTCAGTTTTCAGTTCCCAGGTGACATGAGTACAGCTTAGTCCGTTGACTTGACACTGTCACTTCGCCTCGAGTGTGTTCCCATTGTTCTTAGATTGCTACCCTACCACGGCTCAAATGAGTCGTGCAAACAGGTAGCAGTTGGGTGCAGTCCCGAATCACTTGGAGGCAGTGACGGTTCGACAGGATTCGTCTCTCCAGGTATTGGGGGTTGATATCGCGCTGTGTCTAGGAGAGCCATTACACATAGTCATCCCTGGCCAGGGCAAGCGAGATATACCGGTAACGTTTCCAGTGTTATCTCAGGGTGTTCTGGGCTACACTCCGACACGACTTGTGCCGCTATTAGGGGACTGACGTTTATCGCCCCCTAGGCCCGCCATGCGATACTCTCAGACGAACAGACCGGACTGTACAGAGATTGTCACATTCAGGCTCAGTAGGAGTTCGGATGGGTTCACCTCATCAGTCTTCTTATCGGCATCTACCCGAGGATCGTTACGTACAGCTAGTACCGCTTGTGGCCTGTGGTTAAACCCACTGCCGGCGTAGTGTCGAGTCTTTAGAGTCCCACACAGAGAGCTATTCGCCTTTGGGCAAAACAGAGTAGAGGTCGCATGGTTTTGCGATAGGGCTCGTTCACATCCGCGCACTTATGCACGTTTGGTGTCCGGGCAGTTATCACTAGAGGGCTTTGGTTTAAGCCAGATCCTAGTATATGTTTTGGGATTGGTTTTATCTCATTGTATTCGTGTTCCTCGGAACACGGGTGTGGGTGTGTATGAACAGTTGACTGAGGCAGAGGCAGAGGATTCTCATTGGGGTTGTTGACCGTTCTCTTTTTCAAAACCCTAATGAGAATATGAAATATGATTAATAATATGAATTAAGGATTATTGTGCCATGGTTGAGTTGAACATTTGACTTTTGTTGACTTGTTGACTTTGTTGACCGGTTGACCATTGTGGACTTGTTGACCATTATCATTTCATTTCTATGACTTTTGTTTACTTGTTGTTCTTTACAAAATGCATTAAATGCATGGAATGATAATGGTCATTGAAACTAACCATCACAATTCTTAATTATTATTATTATCATCATTATTCTTTCTTTTGTGAGCATGATTGTAAAAAGTCAAGCTCATTCTCTCTTGCTCATTCTCTCTTATCCAAAGCTCACCCTCTTCCTCTCTCTCAAAGCTCTCATGTCTCATGTGTTGAGAAGCATGAGCTATTGAGATAAAACCCTCAAAACTCTTCTCTACTCACTTTAGAATTCTAGGTTTAGCAAGCCAAGCACTTTAGTTACCTCTAGGTTGAGCTTGGAGCTCAAGGTAGAAGCTTTCGGGTGGATCCTTCTTCGACAAAGAGGAGACTACGAGGTAGGAGCCGTTCAAACCATCCCAAGGAGCAAGAAGAGAAGGAGTTCAAGATCAAGGTATAACCCTCTAACATAGTAGTTAAACTTCTAGTTAGTTTGCTAGGTTTTTGTTTAGCAAAGATCCTCATTTCTAGTCCATGTTGCCTTGAGTTTAAAAATCGTTTTTTACCGTTTCCGCCTCCCCGTAAGGACCGGGGTGGGCAATGTGGACTTACAGATGTTGTATACCAGACCAGATGCCTTATAATGTATGTGCCTCGGTAAAATCGCTGGATGCAATGCAGACCGCGATGGAGTCTATGTACACCAACAAAGTATGGACTTTGGACATAGCTCAAGATGGGGTAAAACCCGTAGGCTGCAAATCGATCTTCAGAAAGAAGATTGGTGTAGATGGACAGGTTGAAACCTATAAGGCTAGACTTGTTGAAAAAGGTTTTCGTCAAAGACCTGATTTGGACTATGATGAATCCTTTTCTCCAGTGGCTATGCTCAAATCCATTTGGATCCTTCTTGCTACTGCTCCCTTCCACGATTATGAGATCTGGCCGATGGACGTAAAGACGGCTTTTCTAACTGGAAATTTAGAATAGTGCGTCTATATGGATCAGCCAGAGGGTTTCATTTAAAGTGGGAGCAGTGGGAAAGTATGCAAGTTGCTTAAGTCCATTTATGGACTAAAGAAGGCATCGTGGAGTTGGAACATCTGTTTTGATGATACAGTCAAAGAATTCGACTTTATCAAAAATCCAGATGAACCATGCATATATAGTAAGAATGTGGGGAGAAATGTGGTATTCCTCGTCTTGTACGTGGATAACATTCTCTTGATACGAAATGACATTCCTATGCTACAATCAGTCAAGGGATTCTTGTCACAGAGATTCTCCATGAAAGACCTCGGTGATGCCAACTACATTCTGGGGATCTAGATCTATTGTGATAGATCTAAGAAAATGTTGGGACTTTCACAGTCCAGTTACATCGACACCATACTGAAAAGATTCAGTATGGAAGATTCAAAGCACGGTAACGTATCGGCTTGTTACGGAATCACCCTCTCCAAAGAGATGTCTCCCAAGACTGATTTGGAAAGGGCTCGCATGTCATCGATACCCTACGCATCTGCAGTAGGCTCTATAATGTATGCAATATTGTGTACCATACCAAATGTAGCATACGCATTGAGCGTTGTAAGCCGGTATCAGTCGAACCCAGGGGAGAAGCACTCGATAGCAGTATTGAACATTCTCAAGTACCTAAGAAGAACTAAGGAGATGTTCTTGTTGTATGGAGGAAAAGACCTCCAGATCAAGACCTTTGCTGACTCCAGCTTCCAGAGTGACAAGGATGACTCCAAGTCCATGTCGGGTTATGTCTTTACCCTCAATGGAGGGGCAGTCTGTTAGAAAAGCTCAAAACAGGACACCGTTGCTGACTCAACGATGGAAGCGGAGTACATAGCTTCTTGCGATACTGCAAAAGAAGATGAAGAAGTTCCTCACAGAACTTCAGGTGGTTCCGACCATTGTTGATCCAATACCTCTATATTGTGATAACAACGGCGCTATAGCTTTAGCGAAGGAACCCAAGTCCCACCAGAAGTCCATACACATCTTGAGGAGGTATCACCTGATCAGGGAGATCGTGGATCGCCGGGAGATCAAGGTTCGGAGAGTTGCTACTGAGGAAAACACTACAGATCCATTCAAAAAGGCCATACTTCAGACGCAGTTCGAGAGGCTATTCGAGATGACAGGTCTGCGATATGCCAGCACATGACCTTAGTGCAAGTGGGAGATTGTTAGTGTGATATGCCCTAAAGGCCATTATCGTATAGTACTAGTTTGTATATTACATTTTGGAAGCTTGGGATATATCACGGATTTATGACAATCTTGCTCGATATAGTAGTATGCTACTTGGTTTGTATCTATCTCAATATCTGTATATGTTTCTTTTAACATATCGCTAATACATATTGATAGAGCCCTTAGGATCTTTGCTTGACTACCAGCGTTGTGATGGCAGTCACACTAGTGGGGGCTGGGTAGTCTACAAGCACATCCTTATACAAGTCCATAGTCGTAGGATTATCGAGACAGGGCATCGATACTCCAGAGTAGACTAGTGTATACGCTTCTCATCTCAGCAGGGGAGATGGTCCGTCCTACATCCATCAGTACATCTACTAGAGATAGTATGCAGGTGCTCATTGGGTTATGAGTGTAAGTCCATGTTACCCACCCCGGTGCTTACGGGGAGGCGGAATAGGTAAAAAACGGTTTTTTAACACACGGTAACATGGACTAGAAATGGAGGATCTTTGCTAAACAAAAACTAACAAACTAACTACAAGTTTAGCTACTCGGTTAGAAGGTTATACCTAGGTCTTGAACTCCTTCTCTTCTTGCACCTTGGAGTGGTTTGAACGGCTCCTCCTCGTCGCCTTCTTTTTGCCGAAGAAATATCCACCCGAAGGCCTCTACCTTGAGCTCCTACCACAACCTAGAGGTAACTAAAGTTCTTGGCTTGAACCTAGAACCCTAGAATGAGTAGAGTGAAGTCTTGAAGGTTTTATCTCAAGAGCTCATGGTTCTCAACACATGAGAGATGAGAGCTTTGAGAGAGAGAGGGAGAGCTCAAACATATGAGAGAGAAAGAGCAAGAGAGAATGAGCTAGCTTTTTTACAACCATATTCTCATATGAGAGAATTATGAATTAACAATAATAATTAAAGAAATTGTGATGGTTCATTTGGAATGACCATTATCATTTCACATTAAATGAATTTTGTAAGAATCAAGGAGCATCTTTCATGTGAAATGATGATGGTCAATATGTCAACATAGGTCAACAAGTCAACCAAAGTCAAATGGTCAACAACCATAACCATGGCACAATTATCCTTAATTAATACCATTAATCATATTTCTCATTCTCATTAGGGTTTGGAAAAAGTCAACGGTCAACAACCTTAATGAGAATCCTCTGCCTCTATCAACAGTGCATACACATCCGCATCCGTGTTCCGAGGAACACGAATACACTGAGACGAAACCAATCCCAAAATAAATACTAGGATCTGGCTTAAACCAAAGCCCGCTAATAATAACCGCCCGGACACCAAACGTGCACAAGTGCGCGGATGTGAACGAACCCCGTCGCAAAACCATGTGACCTCTACTCTGTTTTGCCCAAAGACGAATAACCCTCTGTGTGGGACTCTAAAGACTCGACACTACGCTGGCAGTGGGTTTAACCACAGGCCGCAAGCGGTACTAGCAGTATATAACGGTCCCCAGGTAGATGCCGATAAGAAGACTGATGAGGTGAATATAAGTCCACGTTACCTCACCCGGTACTTACGGGCTTGCGGAAATGATGAAAAACGATTTTTCAAGAGGTGGTAACATGGACTCAAAATACGGATCTTTGTTAAACAACTAACTAACAAACCTAACAAGAGTTTTATCTACTCGGTTAGGGGGTTATACCTTTCTTGAATTCCTTCGTCTTCAACTCTTTCAGGTGTACGGATCGGCCTCACCTCGTCGTCTCCTTGGGCCGAAGATGGATCCACCTGAAAGCTTCTACCTTTGGCTTCTCCTACGAACTTGAAGAAACTAGAACACTTGGTTTGCTAAACCTTGTGAACTAGGATGAGTAGAGAAGTGATATGGGTTTTCTTTTATCTCTAAGGCAATGTTTCTCAACTCATGAGAGGGTGTTGCCTTGAACTAGAGAGAGAGCAAGAGGAAGAGCAAGAGGGAGAGCTCAAGCAAGAGAGAGAAATGAAATGAGAGAATAAGAAAGTCTTTTGCCATCCAAGCTCTCATAATCCAAAACCATGATTACTCATAATAGTAATTGAGTATTATGTGATGGTTCAAGTCAAAATGGCCATATCATTTCATACACTCATTTTGCAAAAACAAACAAGCAAGCAAAAGTCTTTGCCATGAAATGATAGCCATTGTAATGATGATGGTCAACTAGTCCAACCTAGTCAACCGGTCAACAAAGTCAACAAGTCAACAAAGTCAACCCTTCATCTCAACCATGACACAATAATACTTAATTAATATTATCATTAATCATATTTCTTATTCTCATTAGGGTTTAGCAAAAGTCAATGGTCAACAGTGAACAGTCAACAGTCAACAACCCCAATGAGAATCCTCTGCCTCTGTCACTCTGTCAACTGTGCATACACACCCGCATCCGCGTTCCGAGGAACACGAATACAAACGAGATAAAACCAATCCCAAAATGTACACTAGGATCTGGCTTAAACCAAACCCCGCTAGTGTCAACTGTCCGGACACCAAACGTGTACAAGTGCACGGATGTGACCGAACCCTGTCGCAAAACCATGCGACCTGTCGCAAAACTATGCGACCTCTACTCTTTTGCCTAAAGGTGAATAGCTTTCTGTGTGGGACTCTAAAGACTCGACACTACGCTGGCAGTGGGTTTAACCACAGACCACAAGCGGCACTAGCTGTGCGTAACGGTCCCCAGGTAGATGCCGACAAGAAGACTGACGAGGTGAAACCCATCTGAACTCCTACTGAGTCTGAATGTGACAATCTCTATACAGTCCGGTCTGTTCGTCTGATACATCGCATGGCGGGCCTAGAGGGCGGTAAACGTCAGTCCCCAAATAGCGGTACAAGTCGTGTCGGAGTGTAGCCCAGAACACCCCGAGATAGCACTGGAAACCTACCAGTATATCTCGCTTGCCCTGGCCAGGGACTACTCGTGTAATGGCTCTCCTAGACACAGCGCGTTGTCAACCCCCAATACCGGGAGAGACGAATCCTGTTTAACCGTCACTGCCTCCAAGTGCTTCGGGACTGCACCCCACTACTACCTGTTTGCACGACTCCTTTAAGCCGTGGTAGGGTAGTAATCTAAGTACAGTGGGAACACACTCGAGGAGAAGTGACAGTGTCAAGTCAGCGGACTAAGCTGTACTCATGTCACCTGGGAACTGATAACTGACGATAGGTATAGTACCAACCAACAGTTCCCGACGAGTCATGTCCAGTGTACTCGTAACCTAACGAGCACCCGCATACTATCTCAAGTATGACGTACTGACGGCTGTGGGACAGACCGTCTCCCACACTGGGATGAGAAGCGCATACGCTAGTCTACTCCGGAGTATCGATACCCTGTCTCGATAGTCCTACGACTAGGGACCTGTATAAGGATGTGCTTGTAGATTACCCAGCCCCCACAAGTGTGACTGCCATCACAACGCTGGTAATCAAGCAAAGATCCTAAGGGCTCCACTAATGTGTATAGGTGATATACTAAAATAAACACATGTACACATTAAAGTAGAAACAAACCAAGTAGCATACTACTATATTGAGCAAGATTATCAATACAAGGTGAATATCCCAAGCTTCCATTAAGTAATATACAAACTAGTATGATACAGTAATGGCCTTTAGGGCATATACACTAACAATCTCCCACTTGCACTAAGGCCATAAACTGGCGTATCGAAGACCTATCATCTCGATCAGCCACTCGAACTGAGTCTAGGGTAAAGCCTTCGTGAGTGGATCAGCAGTGTTATCTTCTGTATTTACTCTCTTCACCTCGATCTCCCGGCAATCTACGATCTCCCTGATCAGGTGGTACCGCCTCAAAATATGCCTGGTCTTCTGATGGGACCTGGGTTCCTTCGCTAAAGCTATAGCGCCGTTGTTGTCACAATACAGCGGTATTGGATCAACACTGGGAGGAACCACCTGAAGCTCCGTGAGGAACTTCTTCATCCAGACAGCTTCCTTTGCGGCATTGCAAGCAGCTATGTACTCCGCTTCCATAGTTGAGTCAGCAACGGTTTCCTGCTTGGATCTCTTCCAGCAAACCGCCCCTCCATTTAGGGTAAAGACATAACCCGACATGGACTTGGAGTCATCCTTGTCACTCTGGAAGCTGGAGTCAGCAAAGGCCTCGATCTGGAGGTCTTTTCCGCCATACACCAAGAACGTCTCCTTAGTCCTTCTCAGGTACTTGAGAATGTTCTTTACCACTATCCAGTGTTTCTCCCCTGGGTTCGACTGATACCGGCTTACAACGCTCAATGCGTATGCTACATCGGTCTGGTACACAACATCGCATACATAATAGAGCCTACCGCAGATGCGTAGGGTATTGATGACATGCGAGCCCTTTCCAAAACAGTCTTGGGAGACATCTTTTTCGAGAGGATGATTCTGTGATAAGCCGGTAGATTACCGCGCTTGGAATCTTCCATACCGAATCATTTCAGTATGGTGTCGATGTACGTTGGCTGTGAAAGTCCCAACATCCTTTTAGATCTATCACGATAGATCTGGATCCCCAGAATGTAGTTGGCATCGCCCAGGTCCTTTATGGAGAACCTCTGTGACAAGAATCCTTTGACTGACTGTAACATAGGAATATCATTTCCTATTAGGAGAATGTCATCGACGCACAAGACGAGGAATACCACATTTCTCCCTACAATCTTACTGTAATGCATGGTTCATCTGGGTTTTCGATAAAGTCGAATTCTTTGACAGTATCATCAAAGCAGATGTTCCAACTCCGCGATGCCTGCTTCAGTCCATAGATGGACTTGAGCAACTTGCACACTTTACCGCTGCTCCCACTCTGAATGAATCCCTCTGGCTGATCCATATAGACGCACTCTTCCAAATATCAATTTAGGAAAGCCGTCTTTACGTCCATCTGCCAGATTCATAATCGTGGAAGGCAGCAATGGCAAGAAGGATCCGAATGGATTTTAGCATAGCCACTGGAGAAAAGGTTTCGTCATAGTCCAAACCAGGTCTTTGACGAAAACCCTTTTGCAACAAGTCTAGCCTTATAGGTCTCAACCTGTCCATCTACACCAATCTTCCTTTTGAAGATCCACTTGCATCCTACGGGTTTTACCCCATCTGGAGCAACGTCCAACGTCCATACTTTGTTGGTGTACATGGACTCCATTTCGGTCCGCATTGAGTCCAGCCATTTTACCGAGTCACTGCTCTGAATGGCTTGCTGGAAGCTAGTAGGCTCATCATAATCAAAAGTGCAATCCTCTCTATCCCCGTCTATGGGAAAACCGTAGTATCTCTTGGGCGGATGAGACTGCCTACTACTCCTGCGGAGCGGCGCAGGAATGTCCGGCTCTCCTGAAACTTCTGGTTCTTCCAAGTTTTCAGTAATAGCTTGTGGTTCTGGAATTTCTTCCAGTTCTATTGCGCTCCCACTTATCTAATTTTCCAAAAATTCAGTTTCTAAGAAGTGGGCATGCGGAGAAACAAAAACTTTTTGTTTTTCTGCGGAATAGAAAAGATACCCCCTGGAGTTGTTTGGGTATCCCACAAACTTACACAGTACTGAGCGTGCCTCGAGCTTGTCCGCATGCTGCTTTTTAACAAAAGCTGGACATCCCCATGTCTTAAGATACTTAAGACAAGGTTTCTTCCCACTCCACATCTGATATGGGGTGGTAGGCACAGTCTTGGTTGGAGCCTTGTTCAAGAGATATGCAGCTGTTTCTAGTGCATAACCCCAGAAAGATTGCGGTAACTCAGCCTTACTCATCATGGAACGAACCATATCCAAAAGGGTTCGATTCCGCCTTTCAGATACACCGTTGTGTTGTGGTGTGTATGGAGGAGTACGCTGAGAGAGAATTCCATTCTCTTTTAAGTAGTCCAGAAACTCGGCACTCAAGTATTCACCACCTCGATCAGATCTCAGTGTCTTTATACTTTTTCCTGTTTGTTTTTCAACTTCATTCTTGTATTCCCGAAATTTCCCGAAGGCCTCGGATTTGTGCTTCATTAAGAAGACATGTCCATACCTAGAGAAATCATCTGTGGAAGTAATGAAGTATGAATAACCACTTCGCGCATGTGTAGACATTGGACCACACACATCACTGTGTATGAGTCCCAAGAGCTCGCTCGCTCTTACTCCGTGTCCAGTGAACGGAGTCTTTGTCATCTTTCTCATGAGACAAGATTCATAAGTGGCATAAGACTGATACTCGAACGGATTCACGTATCCCTCTTTATGTAACTTAGTTAATCGTGTCTCATTAATGTGACCCAGTCTACAATGCCATAAGAAAGCCTGATTTGTTTCCGGAGACTTTCTTTTAAGTGTGTTCTGGACACCGAAAATCTGAGCTTGATTCAATACGCATATCCCGTTATTTAATGTACCTGACCCAATCAGAACTTGATTTAGGTGGATGTGTACTACATCGCTTACAAAAGTAAATTCATATCCTTCCTTAGAAAGTAAGGATACAGATATGATATTACAAGTCGCACCTGGTACATACAAACAGTTACGCAAAATCAATATCTGCCCAGTTGTCAGTCCAAGATGATATTCCCCTACGGATTCAGCATCCATGCTCATTCTGTTAGCAACCCTGAGAGTCATATCACCTTTCCTGATAACCCTACGGTTTCTCAGAGCCTGTAACGAATTACAGATATGAGATCCTGATCTGGTATCCAATACCCAGGAAGTAGGGTTAACTAACATACAGTTCTCAATTACAAACACACCCGAAGCTGAAGCCACAAAATGCTTCGAATTCTGGATACTGGCTTTGCTTATCCTGCAATCCTTCTGCCAATGGTCATTTCCGTAACAATAGGAACCTCCCTCTTTTACTACATCCAGTCCCGAAACTTTTGCCCTTCCTTTTCCTTCTTCTTCCCTGGTTTCCTTCAGGGTATAAGCAGAGGGCAGGGACTGTAGAATTAAGTCAGTACTTGACCCATTCACCAACGTAGTCTCCAGGTCTGTGAGCTCAAAATAGCTGGTCTCTGTAAGGACGCTGCCCCCTACAGATGACCCGACAGCCAACCTCGCTTGAAGCAATTCGTTCGAGGTCTCATATCTTGCGATACGAGATTGCTCTCCATATAAATCTTTGTTATGGAGGAAGATAGAAACTGAGTCCATCTTCTCGTGCTGCCTCTGGTTTGCACCATCAACTGAGGCTAACATGAGGTACTTGGCTTTCGCACAGTCTTTTTCCGATGTCATACGGATGTCAATGTCCGTGATAGGGGAAACTGGTCCTAAGACGGTAAGGGTTTGATTAGTTAAGAGGTGTCCCAGCTTGTCATGGGTAATGGACATCTGGACAGACCTTTGCCAATCATAACAGTCAGGTTCAGTCATTTTATTATCTAGATGTAACCTATGTGCGGTCACCTGGTCGCTGCAATAAGAGAGAGAGAGAGAAGAAAACACTCAACATGATGCTCTTTCAAGTTTAGATTGGTTTTTAATTTATCTAAACAGGATGGCTCCCACTGTCTCTTGAATCCCTCCTCAAACCAAAAAGGAAGAATTAGTCAGGATCAATTCTCACCGTACAATACTTGCTTAACCGTTCGGCCAGGCTGGTGTCGGTACTTCGAGGGAGGTTTTCCAACGCTTTCGCGAAGTTCCTTAATTAAATAACCTCCTTTCCTTATGGGCGTAGCCCCGCTAACAACTTTCTAGACACCTACTTGGTTTATAGCATTGATCGTTAAGTGAGAAATTTCCCGAGGAGTAGCATATACTCACAGTAGGATCGGGATCTAAATATCATCGCGTGATAAACTGAAGGAATCCTACCGGAATCATCACACTCCAAATGGTATGCATCGCTAGCAAGTTTCAGTTCTTTTGAAACTCCCGATGTGGATTTTTGCCCCATGCTCTTATGACCTTGACGAAGCTCAACAAATCATAAGTCACATGTCAAGTTCTACCCGTCATTATCCAGGTTAATTTGAACCCACCCGTATATACCCTTGACGAAGGTCAACAAGGTAATACGACTGTCCCAAACCAACGCATCTATCTATGCTACATATGAACACCCAACAACTACCAATCACTATGCCTTGACGAAGGTCAACAAACATAGCTTGAATACTATTGAATATTCATATGAAACGACGGAGGGCTACGAATGGTTTTGGCGAAACCTTGAACGTAGTGAACTTGATATAATCGAAGGAACCTTGATAGCTTTTAAAAGGAGTGGCTTAAGCTCCGCGTTTAAAAGTTATTTTTGAAAAGAGATCGAGTGGTTTTGAAAGTGTTCCAACGACTTTTACTTGGTTTATTTTTTTCTTGGATTAATTCCAATGCGTCCCATCATTTAATCCTATCATTGCAGAAAACAACGAAAATATGACGTACGCTTATGCCATCCGCATTCGCCACGGGGCCCCGTCATTACCCGTTAGGTTACTTAACTAACGACAGAGCGGGGGCTGGACTAGCGCGGATGCAAAACATAAGCAACGCCTAAATAAATATCATATATAGATATACTCATTCGTCACATGCAATGATAGCCATTCCAGATCACAGATGAACACATTGGATATACTAGGAATCCGCAATTCGTACGAGCCTGTAATGAAAAGCGGATTACACGGTCGCGATGAATAGCCAATACCCCACCCTAGACCCCTACGGGTGCGGCAAACTACCCGCCAAATATCCGAAGCGGAGCAACCTCCCTCAACGACGTGAGTAGGCCACTCGGCATTTCGAGATACCCGGTAGTTTGTGCACCCCACCTTGGGTCTATCATAGGAGCAAAAACAGTAAAAAGAAATTATACAATGACGGCTACAACCCCGACCCGGTTATGCGGCCAAAAATAATATTACATCAATTTACATATTACATGAATTGAAAGAAAAAGAAAACTCTCATCTCAAAACCCCCCGGCTATTCATCCGCGATAATCCAATGAATTCATATACACATACCATCAACATTACAGATCACAGATATGTATAACCCCCACTAATCGACGTATAGCGATTAGCAGACGTTCAATACATATAACACATCACATATATATACCCGTCAGCTTAAGTCTTTAGAAGTTCGATCAAAATACGGATTTTCAAGCCCCAAAAACTAATTTTCCTTTCTGTAAAATCTCGGCAGAAAAAACATATCCCAAAAATCCCAAAACAACCCCAGAAAAACACTGCAGGAAACCTTTTCCACGACCGAGTCAACTTGACCGCGGAACCGCGGCGGGAGCATGCTCCCGCCGCGTTTCCGCGGCGCTTTGACCGAGTCGATGGACCAAATTTCTTGTGTGGGTTTTAAAAAGCCTGAGCCGATTTTTAGTGTCAGATTTATTAATTTTTGAACAGAAAACAGAATCGGCAGAAACTTGATTTTACGGGCGTGTTTCGCGACTTTTTATTCTATCGAACTTCTAGTTACTTTGCTAACATGTTAGATAGTGTTTAACCTGGCTCTGATACCACTGTAAGTCCACGTTACCTCTCCCGGTACTTACGGGCTTGCGGAAATGATGAAAAACGATTTTTCAAAAGGTGGTAACATGGACTCAAAATACGGATCTTTGTTAAACAACTAAGTAACAAACCTAAAAAGAGTTTTACCTACTCGGTTAGGGGGTTATACCTTTCTTGAACTCCTTCGTCTTCAACTCTTTCCGGTGTGCGGATCGGCCTCACCTCATCGTCTCCTTGCGCCGAAGATGGATCCACCTGAAAGCTTCTACCTTTGGCTTCTCCTTCGAACTTGAAGAAACTAGAACACTTGGTTTGCTAAACCTTGTGAACTAGGATGAGTAGAGAAGTGATATGGGTTTTCTTTTATCTCTAAGGCAATGTTTCTCAACTCATGAGAGGGTGTTGCCTTGAGCTAGAGAGAGAGCAAGAGGAAGAGCAAGAGGGAGAGCTCGAGCAAGAGAAAGAAATGAAATGAGAGAATGAGAAAGTCTTTTGCCATCCAAGCTCTCATAATCCAAAACCATGATTACTCATAATAGTAATTGAGTATTATGTGATGGTTCAAGTCAAAATAGCCATATCATTTCATACACTCATTTTGCAAAAACAAACAAGCAAGCAAAAGTCTTTGCCATTAAATGATAGCCATTGTAATGATGATGGTCAACTAGTCCAACCTATTCCACCGGTCAAAAAAGTCAACAAGTCAACAAAGTCAACCCCTCATCTCAACCATGACACAATAATACTTAATTAATATTATCATTAATCATATTTCTTATTCTCAATAGGGTTTAGCAAAAGTCAATGGTCAACAGTGAACAGTCAACAGTCAACAACCCCAATGAGAATCCTCTGCCTCTGTTACTCTGTCAACTGTGCATACACACCCGCATCCGCGTTCTGAGGAACACGAATACAAACGAGATAAAACCAATCCAAAAATATACACTAGGATCTGGCTTAAACCAAAGCCCGCTAGTGTTAACTGTCTGGACACCAAACGTGCACAAGTGCACGGATGCGACCGAACCCTGTCGCAAAACCATACGACCTGTCATAAAACCATGCGACCTATACTCTTTTGCCTAAAGGCGAATATCTTTCTGTGTGGGACTATAAAGACTCGACACTACGCTGGCAGTGGGTTTAACCACAGACCGCAAGCGGCACTAGCTATGCGTAACGGTCCCCAGGTAGATGCCGACAAGAAGACTGACCAGGTGAAACCCATCTGAACTCATACTGAGTCTGAATGTGACAATCTCTGTACAGTCCGGCTGTTCGTCTGATACATCGCATGGCGGGCCTAGGAGGCAGTAAACGTCAGTCCCCTAATAGCGGTACAAGTCGTGTAGGAGTGTAACCCAAAACACCCTGAGATAGCACTGGAAACCTACCAGTATATCTCGCTTGCCCTGGCCAGGGACTACTCGTGTAATGGCTTTCCTAGACACAGCGCGATGTCAACCCCCAATACCGGGAGAGACAAATCCTGTCTAACCGTCACTGCCTCCAAGTGCTTCGGGACTGCACCCAACTACTACTTGTTTGCACGACTCCTTTGAGCCGTGGTAGGGTAGTAATCTAAGTACAGTGGGAACACACTCGAGGCGAAGTGACAGTGTCAAGTCAGCGGACTAAGCTGTACTCATGTCACCTGGGAACTGATAACTGACGATAGGTATAGTACCAACCAACAGTTCCCGACGAGTCCTGTCTAGTGTACTCATAACCTAACGAGCACCCGCATACTATCTCAAGTACGACGTACTGACGGCTGTGGGACAGACCGTCTCCTACACTGGGATGAGAAGCGCATACGCTAGTCTACTCCGGAGTATCGATGTCCTGTCTCGATAGTCCTATGACTAGGGATCTGTATAAGGATGTGCTTGTAGATTACCCAGCCCCCACTAGTGTAACTGCCATCACAACGCTGGTAATCAAGCAAAGATCCTAAGGGCTCCACTAATGTGTATAGGTGATATACTAAAATAAACACATGTACACATTAAAGTAGAAACAAACTAAGTAGCATACTACTATATTGAGCAAGATTGTCAATACAAGGTGAATATCCTAAGCTTCCATTAAGTAATATACAAACTAGTATGATACAGTAATGGCCTCTAGGGCATATACACAAACAGTGAACCCATCCGAACTCCTACTGAGCCTGAATGAGACAATCTCCTTACAGTCCGGTCTGTTCGTCTGAGAGTATCACATGGCGGGCCTAGGGGGCGGTAAATGTCAGTCCCTTAATAGTGGTACAAGTCATGCCGGAGTGTAGCCCAGAACACCCTGAGATAACACTGGAAACGCTACCAGTATATCTCGCTTGCCCTGGCCAGGGATTTTGTGTAATGGCTCTCCTAGACACAGCGCGATTTCAACCCCTAATACCGGGAGAGATGAATCCTGTCTAACCTGTAGGGTTCCTACGCACTCTAAGGAGGTCTCACAAGGCATCAACCATGGCAAATTAAAAAATTTCCGGTGCCGAGAAACCCTAATGCGATCGTTAACTAGAATTTTAGGCGAAACAACAAGCTACTAAACTACTTTAGTGCGAAGTGAACGGAAATACAACCTTTGCAGATCCGGTCCTCCACCTCCATTGCTCCGTGATGAAGTCCCCTCGCTGCGATCATCAGATCCCGGGCTCTAGCGTCGGCTTCATCGGAGAAATGGGCGGGCTAGGTCGTCGACTTCGATGCCGAAGATGATCTACGTCGAGGCAACACAAGATCAAGCTCCAACTTCACCAAGCAATGAAACTTGTGAAGAAAACACCCTATACTACTTGGCAAGTGGTAGAGGATGAAGAAATAGGAAGTGGGTTCACTTTAGAATTGGATTTCTCACTCTTTGTCTCAAGTTGCCATTGTTGGTAGCAAGCTTTTTCTTCATCTTGAAGAAGAAGAAGAAGAAGAAAAGATAATATGATAAGTATTTTCAAAATAGAAAATAATATGATAAGTATCATATTGCAACCATGGTTATGTGTAGAGAGTAAACTAAAGTTAGGTGAATGGTTAGGTTAGGCATGAAACAAAAATGGTAGACTTTTTCAAAGCTTCATTAAGCTTCAATGTAAAACAAAGCAAGCCACCATTTCTCTTTTTGCCAAAATGAAATAAATAAATAAATGAATAAATAAATTAAACAAAACCCTAACCATTTACTTAACCAAGGTTTAAACTAAACATACACACAAACATGCATGTATCATCAAACATGATACAATCAAGTGCACAAAAATATATCACATATACAATGTGCACATCAAGTGAGAAAATCCATCTTAAGTGAACCAATACTAGTTAATGCAAAGTAATATATCAAATATATAATTATACATTAAATCATTAAATCAACACTTGATTTAACGATCCGGTCATATCGCATATAACCGACTAATATCCAATGTATCGGCTTATCGAATCAATCCTCGATTCGATAACTAGGTTATATCGCATACAACCATTCGATACATTCATCGCGAGAATAGAATATGGTATCACATACACGCATTATTCTCGGTCCCGCACATATCTCATATGCGCTCCTATTTCGTTTCGCTTGAGCCAGGAAACCTCTGTGTAGGACTCTAAAGACTCGTCAATACGCCGACAGCAGGTGATGATCATATCAATCATCCAGAAGCCGCAAGCGGTCTGCTAAACGTAACGGCCACACGGGTATTGAGCGATCAGAAGATCGACGAGCAAGCCCGCTCACACTCCTGTGAATCCAACCAGTAACACTTACCGTACAGTCCGGTCTGTTCGTCTGATATGTCGCATATCTCGCCTAGGGGTGGTAAACGTCAGACCCCAATAGCTCGATAAGTCGTGTCGATATGAGGTCTAAAACAGTTCGAAAAACTACTGGTAACACTTACCAGTAAATCTCAGCAACCCTGGTCAGGGATTTCCGGTTATAGCCAATCGAACACAGCGCAACATCAACTCCCTATACCGGGAGAGACGAATCCCTTCCTATCGCTCATTGCCTCCATGTGACTCGGGACTGTACCCAAAAACCACCGTTTTGCACGCCCTCTTGGATGTGGTAAGGTGGAAATCAAAGCACAGTGGGTATCACACAAGACTCTATGACGATCTCGGGTCTACAGACTAACCTGTACCAGTGTCACCAGAGAACTGCCATCTGAAGTAAGGTATAATACCATCTGGGAGTTCTCTGTGAGTCCGTCCAGTGTACCCAGTCTCCACTGAGCACCCGTATATCATCTCTGAGGTCAAACACCAATGGATATGGGATCATCCATCGCCCATCTGTATGGGTCGAGAAGGTACACGCTAGTCTACTCTGGTATATCGATGCCCCGTCTCGATATACCCACGACTAGGGACTTTGAAGGATGTACTTATGGACTACCATGTCCCCACTAGTATGATCCGCATCATAGTCCAGGTAATCAAGTACACATCCTAAGGGTTTTACCAAAATGTAACAGAGAGACAATCAGTATACACGTTAAGGTAAAGAGCAACCGGATAGCATACTATCATGTCGAGCAAGAAATTCCTCCCTATATATGTCCAAGCATCCACTATAATATACATCCTATGTATAGTAATGGCCTCTAGGGCATACATATAACTAACAATCTCCCACTGGCACTAGGGCCATCTGATAGCAGTGGTTGTAGTATCTCATACTCAACCATCCCATAAAAGCCTCTCTCTGGAAAAAGGCCTTTGTGAGTGGATCCGCCGTGTTGTCCTCTGAGTCTACTCTCCTAACCTCGATCTCCTTGGAGATCAATCATCTCCATGATCAGGTGATGCTGCCTCAGAATATGTCTGGATCACTGATGGGACGGACGTTCCTTGGCATAAGCCACAACTCCATTGTCACACAATGGGAGGAACTAAGTTCATCTCATGAACTAATATACATCCAGACTGCCTCTTTGGTAGCATCTAAAGCAGCGATGTATCCAGCCTTTATCGTCTAGTATGCCACGGTATTTAGCTTGGAACTCTTCCAACATACCGTCCCTTTACTGAGGGTAAAGTCAATGCCTGTGACTGACATTCAGTCGTCCTTATCACCCTGGAACACTTCCAGTGATTCTCCCCAGGATGGATTGATACCATCTCACTACATCTAGTAAGAATCGCAACATCCATTTAGATCTATCTCATAGATCCAAAACTTAGGATTTACTAGGTATCACTTTGATCCTATATGGAGAATCCTTGTGATAAGCGGAGATTGACCGAGCGTAGAATAGGAAACTCCTTCCCTATCAAGAGTATGTCATCCACGTACTCTACGAGGATCACCACCATACTCCCTACTACCTTTTTGTATATACAAGGTTCATCTACCATTTTGATGATGTCAAACTGTTTGACTAACACATCAAAACAGACGTTCCAACTCCGCGATGCCTGCTTTATCACATAAAACATCTTGCCCACGTTTCCGCTGCTCTCACTGTCTATGAGACCCTCTGGCTGTGTACTTATAGACGCACTCTTCTAAAACACCATCTAGAAAAGCAGTCATGGCACCCAACCGCCAGATATCGTAGTCATGGTATGTAGCCGTGGCAAGTAGGATCTGGATGGACTTAAGCATAACTCCTTAGAAAAGGTTTCATCATTATCCACGCCTGGTCGATGACGAAATCTTTTAACAAGTCTAGCTTTGAAAGTCTCAACTTTTCCATCTACACCTAGTAATCTTCTCAAGATATACTTGCTCCTGATGGGGATTTAACCCTTCAGATATAGCAACCAAAGTCCATACTTTATTGGTGTACATGGATTCCATCTCAGATCACAAAGTATCCAGCCATTCTTACAGAGTCCCTACTCTCGATGGCCTGCTCGAAACTAGTTGGGTCATCATCTCATGATGCAATCCTCGCTCCCACTGTCATAGAGAAACAGAAGTATCTCTCAGGTGGGTGAGAAAACCTACTAGATCGGCGGAGAGGCTGAGGTTCGTTGGTATCTACTGAATCCTTTGGTTCTACCAAATCATCTGCTATAGTTTGTATAGCTGGAACCTTTCCAGTTCTACATAACAGACCTTGCCTCGAGCTTGTCCGGAATTTGCTTTTATACATAGGCCGGATAACCCCAAATCTTAACTAGCTTAAGACATGGGCTCTTCCCATACCATATCTCATATGGAGTGGTAGGCTGTGATTTGATTCGAACCTAATACAATAGGTATGCAACTTCTCAAGTGCATAACCCCCAAAAGGAAATTGGAAACTCGGTAGTACTCATCATAGAGTACACCATATCACATAGGGTGTTATTGCTCCGCCCCGATACACCGTTGTGCTGTGGTTCATTCAGAGGAGTAACACTGAGAGAGAATCTCATTCTCCTTTAGAACAATCCAGGAATTCCATGCACAAGTATTCTCCTGCCTGATCGCATCAAAGGACATAATACTTATACCCTCTTTGGTTCTCTACTTCTAACTTATATTCTGTGAATATCTCAAAAGGTTCGGACTTGTGTTTCAACATGAACATATGTCTGAATCTTGAGAGATCATCAGAGAATGTAATGAAGTACAAAGAACCGGTCCTGGCATGTGTAGACAGGGGACCTTACATACATCATCATATATCAGTCCCAAGAGTTTACTAACTCTTTCTCTGCTTCCAGTAAACAGAGCTATGATCATTTTATCTTTGTGACATGACTGGCAAGTTTCATAAGATGTAAATTCAAACTGATTTAAATATGCATCTAAATGTAACTTGAGCTAGTCGGATCGCATTGATATGACCTAGTCTACAATACCTCAAGAAGGATCCGTTCATTTCTGAACTCTTCCTCTTGTGTGTGTTCTGTATACTAAAAAATGTAGTTTGATTTAGAACATCAATACTTTTAGATAACGTGCCTGAATCGATCAACTTTTGATATAGGAAATGTTCAAAACATTATCCAACAATACAAAATTATATCCTTTCTTTACTAATAAAGAGACTGATATGATTTGGTATATCAGGTTCGGTATCTAATAACATTCGTTCAGAATCAATGTATTGGTAATACAGGATGACAGTAACCAACATACTTGGCTGCAACACTTGCCCCGTTTTCTGTCTCATGAAACTTATCACCCGTTCTCAGTTCTCTACCTATCTGTAGCCCTATGTAACAGATTACATATCTGGGATCCTGATCTGGTATCAAATACCCGGGACATAGAGGATACAGAGAAACAGTTCTTTGTTACGAACACACCCGAAGATGATACATCAGTATGCACTTTCTTCGTTTCGGCGGCACGGGAATTCTGGTAATCCCCAGTTTCCTGCTCTGTCTTATAACAATTATTAGTTGGAGCGGGACCAACGTTCCCCAGCTCAGTATAACAAGCGGGTTCGGTCAAATATCGGTATTATTATCTTTATTAAGGCGTGATATGGTCGCTACCTGGAGAGAGAGAAGAAAACACTCAGCGTGCGCTCTTGCAAGAATAGATTGGTTATTATTTTATCTAATCAGGATGGCTCCCACTGCTTTTTATCAAATCTTCCTTCAAACCATAAAAGGAAAGACTAGCCGGGATTAATTACACACTACAAGTTCGCCAATCTTTCAGCCAGGCCAGTGTCGGTACTTTGAGGGAGGTCCCCCGTGCTTTCGCACGAACCTAATTAATGTAAACCTCGTTTTCCCAGAGGCGTAACCTCGTTAACACCTTTCTAGACACCTACTTGATCGGATAATTGTAATGTGTAAAACTCTCCCAGGAGTAACTCTTACTCGCAGTGGGTATCGGGATCCAACTATCTCATAGAAGGTATGCAATCTCATTGCAAATTTCAACACTTGAAATTCCCGATAATTTTGCCCCTAGCGTGCTATGACCTTGACGCATGCCAAACAACCCATAGTCCGCTAGTCAAGTTCAACCCGTACATTTCTTGATTGAATTAAACCCACCCGCACGACCCTTGACGCATGCCAAACAACACCGTACGAATACCCTAATCCAATCGCATCGTATGCAAGCAGATAAGCACTAGTTAGCTACCGTACACTACGCCTTGACGCATGCCAAACAACCGCAGCACGAATACTAACTAGTACTTATCTGAAATGACGGAGGGCTACGACAGGTTTTTCTGAAAACCTATTGCGTAATGAACTTGATATCGTTGTAGGATCGAATGAATTTTGAAATGGAGTGTTTTTTAGGCTTTTCTAGTTTTGCTAAAGGGGTCACTCCCGATGAAGGGATCGTCGGCCCTTTCCTCGTCGAATGAGGTGCGGGATATATCATATATATCACTGTGCAAAGCAGAAACTATAGAAGCAATCAAAAGACAAACTGAGGGTTGTATCATCTGCCAGTTATTGCTAAAGGAGTCACTCCCGGTGAAAAGATCTCGGTCCTTTCCTCATCGAATATGGTGCAGGATATATCATATATACCGCTGTGCAAAGCAAGAACTGTAGCTACCTGTTTTAATTTTTGAAATTCAATTCCACAACATCTTAGGTTTCTTTTATTTCATTAATCTCATTAAGGAAGTACCATCATTTAATTCACCTAAACATCACAGATAAATACGACGTACACTTATGCCATCCGCATTCGCCTCGATGTCCCCTCGTGCACCGTTAGGTTAGGTAACTAACGGCAGAGCGGGGCAGGGCTAGCGCGGGTGTAAAACATAAGTAACGTCTATATAATATATCATATATACTATATACAGTATTTATCACAGAACATCACATGATCACATCACAGATATCGCAGCAGAAGAAACATATGAAACATTGGATATACTAGGACGTCCGTGTTTTCAATACGAGCCAGTATAAAACACGAATTCCACGGTCGCGATGAATAGCCAAACCCACATCCCTAGACCCCTACGAGAGCGGCAAGCAACCCTACCAATTCTAGAGTTAGGAGACCCGGACTCGACTCCTCGAGTTGGTCTCCTACTGGACTTCAGAACCCGGTTACTTGTGCTCCCCTCCTTGGGTCTATCCTAGTGCGGAAAAGTAAATAATATACAAAAGGTGACATCTTCCGCATCCTGGAAGTGCCCCAATAAAAGAATATTACATACAAGTTTTTACATGAATGAAAAAGAAAAACACTCATCTCACATAAAAAAAACCCCGGCTATTCAAACACGACGATCCAATATAACATATCCAGCAACTCATAACTTCACATGTCATCAACGTAAGTAAACATGCGTATCCCAATTGTCGTTGACATATAGCAACGAAACCGGCGATATCACATATTACACTTACGGTCACAGAAAAGAAAGTGTAAAACTACAACAGTTGGAATCCGCAACCTCTTTAGACATCGCATGCCTAAACAAATGAATTTCTTAGACATCGCATGCCTAACAATTATAAACCCCGCATATTAGTCTCATTATCGAAAACTCTTTTCAATATCAAGTCGGGCAATTCAACAGGATTCCCGACATTCTGATCGAATGCTCATCGCAAACTTTAGTAGACGGCAGCACCCCCGATACCGTCGACGAAGTGCACCAAGACGGAACATCGCTACCGCGAGCACCCGGACGGATGCTTTCGGCGAAGGGGTTCTCCTACAGTCACTTGGTCGGGGCTAAAGGGTGTAGCTGTCTATTAAGTTTATCCGGCGAGTATCCGCGTACGCTACGTGATTGCGACGGACTTTTGATCACATCAAAATTCCGTGGCAACCGATCAAGTGAGACTAAACTGCTATGTTTATAATATTCATTCAGTTATCTCATAACTACTTGTGAATTCCAATTATTGTATCCCATTCCAGATAAATAGAAAATGTTAAACTTTCCGATCGAACATTTAAACACCCACGTTTTCCCGATACAAATCAACACATGAAATAAGTTTAAAAACATTCACTTCATGCCTCAGTACCAATGGTCCAGCCGTAGAAGGGTCAAGCCAACGCCTCACATGTGGCACGCCGTACTGCCCTAAACCCGAAGGTTCTAAGGGCAGTTCAAGACGGTCACATAATCGAGTTAAGGTTTGTTGTCTTCTAGAGGGTCCATCGCGTTACTTGCACTACTTATAACGTTATTAAACCACGGAAAGATCCAACACTTGGAAATTTCCCGACAGGGGAAAAGGTGGGTATTTATATCCGGTCGAACTTTTTAACATATTCAAAAATTACCCGGAAAAGCACATAGACAAAGTTTGAAAATCCGATCAAATCTACGAACTCCCAATACAACCCAGAAAACTCAACTCTTGAGTAAATATTAAAAATTCCCAGAAAACTTAGCAATGAAAGATAGAAGTTACTGTACAAAAATAACTGACTGAGGAGACTAAATGGCCGCGGAACCGCCGCATTAGCCATGCTGCCGCGATTCCGCCGCGGTTTAATTGAATCAGGTACTCGAATTTCACAGTAACTCCTAAGAACGCATGCTGATTTTTCTGCATATTTTTAATTCACAAAAATCCACAATTTTCAAAAATGTACAGAGAGCAAGTTTTGAATTAGGGTTTTGGTTCGATCGGACTTCTAACTCCGTCTACGCATCGCCTGAGGCTCTAGCTAGGCTCTGATACCACTGTAGGGTTCCTAGACACTCTAAGGAGGTCTCAAAAGGCATCAACCATGCCAAATTAAAAAAATTCCGGTGCCGAGAAACCCTAATGCGATCGTTAACTAGAATTTTAGGCGAAACAACAAGCTACTAAACTACTTTAGTGCTAAGTGAATGGAAATACAACCTTTGTAGATCCGGTCCTCCACCTCCATTGCTCCGTGATGAAGTCCCCTCGCTGTGATCATCGGATCCCGGGCTCTAGCGTCGGCTTCATCGGAGAAATGGGCGGGCTAGGTCGTCGACTTTGATGCCGAAGATGATCTACGTCGAGGCAACACAAGATCAAGCTCCAACTTCACCAAGTCATGAAACTTGTGAAGAAAACACCCTATACTACTTGGCAAGTAGTATAGGATGAAGAAATAGGAAGTGGGTTCACTTTAGAATTGGATTTCTCACTCTTTTTCTCAAGTTGCCATTGTTGGTAGCAAGCTTTTTCTTCATCTTGAAGAAGAAGAAGAAGAAAAGATAATATGATAAGTATTTTCAAAATAGAAAATAATATGATAAGTATCATATTGCAACCATGGTTATGTGTAGAGAGTAAACTAAGGTTAGGTGATTGGTTAGGTTAGGCATGAAACAAAAATGGTAGACTTTTTCAAAGCTTCATGAAGCTTCAATGTAAAACAAAGCAAGCCACCATTTCTCTTTTTGCCAAAATGAAATAAATAAATAAATGAATAAATAAATTAAACAAAACCTTAACCATTTACTTAACCAAGATTTAAACTAAACATACACACAAACATGCATGTATCATCAAACATGATACAATCAAGTGCACAAAAATATATCACATATACAATGTGCACATCAAGTGAGAAAATCCATCTTAAGTGAACCAATACTAGTTAATGCAAAGTAATATATCAAAATATAATTATACATTAAATCATTAAATCAACACTTGATTTAACGATCCGGTCATATCGCATATAACCGACTAATATCCAATATATCGGCTTATCGAATCAATCCTCGATTCGATAACTAGGTTATATCGCATACAACCATTCGATACATTCATCGCGAGAATAGAATACGGTATCACATACATGCATTATTCTCGGTCCCGCACATATCCCATATGCGCTCCTATTTCGTTTCGCTTAAGCCAGGAAATCTCTGTGTAGGACTCTAAAGACTCGTCAATACGCCGGCAGCAGGTGATGATCATATCAATCACCCACAAGCCGCAAGCGGTCTGCTAAACGTAACGGCCACCCGGGTATTGAGCGATCAGAAGCTCGACGAGCAAGCCCGCTCACACTCCTGTGAATCCAACCAGTAACACTTACCGTACAGTCCGGTATGTTCGTCTGATATGTCGCATATCTCTCCTAGGGGTGGTAAACGTCAGACCCCAATAGCTCGATAAGTCGTGTCGATATGAGGTCTATAACAGTTCAAGAAACTACTGGTAACACTTACCAGTAAATCTCAGCAACCCTGGCCAGGGATTTCCGGTTATAGCCAATCGAACACAGCGCAACATCAACTCCCTATACCGGGAGAGACGAATCCCCTCCTATCGCTCATTGCCTCCATGTGACTCGGGACTGTACCCAAAAACCACCGTTTTGCACGCCCTCTTGGACGTGGTAAGGTGGAAATCAAAGCACGGTGGGAATCACACAAGACTCTATGACGATCTCGGGTCTACAGACTAACTTGTACCAGTGTCACTAGAGAACTGCCATCTGACGTAAGGTATAATACCATCTGAGAGTTCTCTGCAAGTCCGTCCAGTGTACCCAGTCTCCACTGAGCACCCGTATATCATCTCTGATGTCAAACACCAATGGATATGGGATCATCCATCGCCCATCTGTATGGGTCGAGAAGGTACACGCTAGTCTACTCTGGTATATCGATGCCCCGTCTCGATATACCCACGACTAGGGACTTTGAAGGATGTACTTATGGACTACCATGTCCCCACTAGTATGATCCGCATCATAGTCCAGGTAGTCAAGTACACATCCTAAGGGCTTTACCAACAAGTAACAGAGAGACAATCAGTATACATGTTAAGGTAAAGAGCAACCAGATAGCATACTATCATGTCGAGCAAGAAAGTCCTCCCTATATATGTCGAAGCATCCACTACAATATACATCCTATGTATAGTAATGGCCTCTAGGGCATTCATATAACTAACATAACCGTCACTGTCTCAATGTGCTTCGGGACTGCACCCAACTGCTACCTGTTTGGACGACTCATTTGAGCCGTGGTAGGGTAGCAATCTAAGAACAGTGGGAACACACTCGAGGCAAAGTGACAGTGTCAAGTCAGCGGACTAAGCTATACTCATGTCTCCTGGGAACTAATAACTGACGATAGGTATAGTACCAACCAACAGTTCCCTACGAGTCCTGTCCAATGTACTCGTAACCTAACGAGCACCCGCATACTATCTCAAGTACGACGTACTAATGGCTGTGGGACAAACCATCTCCCCTGCTGGGATGAGAAGCATATACGCTAGTCTACTCCGGAGTATCGATGCCCCGTCTTGATAATCCTACGACTAGGGACCTGTATAAGGATGTGCTTGTAGATTACCCAGCCCCCACTTGTGTGACTGCCATCACAACGCTGGTAATCAAGCAAAGATCCTAAGGGCTCCACTAATGTGTATAGGCGATATGCTAAAAGAAACACATGCACATATTAAAGTAGAAATAAACCAAGTAGCATACTAACATTTTGAGCAAGATTGTCTATACAACTGTGAATATCCCAAGCTTCCATTAAGTAATATACAAACTAGTATGATACAGTAATGGCCTCTAGGTCATATACACTAACAATCTCCCACTTGCACTATGGCCATGTACTGGCGTATCGAAGACCTATCATCTGTATCAGCCGCTCGAACTGAGTCTGGGGTATGACCTTCGTGAATGGATCTGCAGTGTTATCTTCTGTAGCAACCCTCCGAACCTCGATCTCCCGTCGATCCATGATCTCCCTGATCAGGTGATACCACCTCAAGATGTGTTTGGACTTCTGATGGGACCTGGGTTCCTTCGCTAAAGCTATAGCTCCGTTGTTGTCACAATACAACAGTATTGGATCAACAATGGTAGGAACCACCTGAATCTCCGTGAGGAACTTCTTCATCTAGACAGCTTCCTTTGCGGCATCGCAAGCAGCTATGTACTTCGCTTCCATAGTTAAGTCAGCAACGTTTTCCTGCTTGGAGCTCTTCCAGCAAACCGCCCCTCCAGTGAGGGTAATGACATAACCCGACATGGACTTGGAGTCGTCCTTGTCACTCTGAAAGCTGGAGTCAGCAAAGGCCTCAATCTGGAGGTCTTTTCTGCCATACACCAAGAACATCTCCTTAGTCCTTCTCAGGTACTTGAGAATGTTCTTTACTGCTTTCCAGTGTTTCTCCCCTGGGTCCGACTGATACCGGCTTACAACGCTCAATGCGTATGCTACATCTGGTCTGGTACACAACATCACATACATTATAGAGCCTACCGCAGATGCATAGGGTATAGATGGAATGCGAGCCCTTTCCAAATCAGTCTTGGGAGACATCTCTTTGGAGAGGGTGATTCCGTGACAAGCCGGTAGATTACTGCGCTTTGAATCTTCCATACTGAATCGTTTCAGTATAGTGTCGATGTACCTGGACTGCGAAAGTCCCAACATCCTCTTAGATCTATCACGATAGATCTGGATCCCCAGAATGTAGTTGGCATCGCCCAGGTCCTTCATGGAGAACCTCTGTGACAAGAATCCTTTGACTGACTGTAGCATCGGAATGTCATTTCCTACTAGGAGAATGTCATCCACGTACAAGACGAGGAATACCACAGTTCTCCCTACAATCTTACTGTAAATGCATGGATCATCCGGATTTTTGATAAAGTCGAATTCTTTGACAGTTTCATCAAAGAAGATGTTCCGACTCCGCGATGCCTGCTTCAATCCATAAATGGACTTAAGCAACTTGCACACTTTACCGCTGCTCCCACTCTGAATGAAACCCTCCGGCTGATCCATGTAGACACACTCTTCCAAATTTCCATTCAGAAAAGCCGTCTTTACGTCCATCTACCAGATCTCATAATCGTGGAAGGCAGCAATGGCAAGAAGGATCCGAATGGATTTGAGCATAGCCACTGGAGAAAAGGTTTCGTCATAGTCCAAACCAGGTCTTTGACAAAACCCTTAGCAACAAGTCTAGCTTTATAGGTTTCAACCTGCCCATATACACCAATCTTCTTTCTGAAGATCCATTTGCAGCCTACGGGTTTTACCCTTTCTGGAGCAATGTCCAAAGTCCAAACTTTGTTGGTGTACATGGACTCTATCTCGGTCCGCATTGCATCCAGCCATTTTACTGAGTCACCGCTCTGAATGGCTTGCTGGAAGCTAGTAGGCTCATCATTTTCAATGACGCAATCCTCTCGATTACCGTCTATGAGAAAACCGTAGTATCTTTCTGACGGATGAGACTGCCTACTACTTCTGCGGAATAGCGCTGGGATGTCCAGTTCTCCTGAAAATTCTGGTTCTACCAAGCTTTCAGTAATAGCATGTGGTTCTGGAATTTCTTCCAGTTCTATTGCGCTCCCACTTATCTGATTTTCTAAAAATCCAGTTTCCAAGAAGTGGGTATGCTGAGAAACAAAAACCTTTTGTTCCTCTGCGAAATAGAAAAGATACCCCTTGGAGTTCTTGGGGTATCACACAAACTTACACAGTACGGAGCGTGCCTCGAGTTTGTCCGCATGATGCTTCTTTACAAAAGCTGGGCATCCCCATGTCTTAAGATACTTAAGACAGGGTTTCTTCCCACTCCACATCTGATATGGGTTGGTAGGCACAGTCTTGGTTGGAGCCTTGTTCAAAAGATATGCAGCTGTTTCTAGTGCATAACCCTAGAAAGATCGCGGTAACTCAGCCTTACTCATCATGGAACGAACCATATCCAATAGAGTTCGATTCCGCCTTTCCGATACACCGTTGTGTTGTGGTGTGTATGGAGGAGTAAGCTAAGAGAGAATTCCATTCTCTTTTAAGTAGCCCAGAAACTCGGCACTCAAGTATTCACCACCTCGATCAGATCTCAATATCTTGATACTTTTTCCTGTTTTTTTTTCAACTTCATTCTTGTATTACCGAAATTTCTCAAAGGCTCGGATTTATGCTTCATCAGGAAGACATGTCCATACCTAGAGAAATCATCCGTAAAAGTAATAAAGTATGAATAACCACTTCGCGCATGTGTAGACATTAGACCATACACGTCACTGTGAATGAGTCCCAAGAGCTCGCTCGCTCTTACTTCGTGTCCAGTGAACGGAGTCTTTGTCATCTTTCCCATGAGACAAAATTCACAAGTAGCATAAGACTGATACTCGAACGTATTCAAGTATCCCTTTTTATGTAACTTTGTTAACTGTGTCTCATTAATGTGACCCCATCTACAATGCAATAAGAAAGCCTGATTTATTTCCGGAGACTTGTTTTTAAGTGTGTTCTGGACACTGAAAACCTAAGCTTGATTCAGTACGTATATTCCGTTTTCTAATGTACCTGACCCAATCAGAACTTGATTTAGGTGGATGTCGACCACATCGCTTACAAAAGTAAAATCATATCCTTCCTTAGAAAGTATGGATAAAGATATGATATTACAAGCCATACTAGGTACATACAAACAGTTACGCAGAATCAATATCTGCCCAGTTGTCAATCCAAGGTGATATTCCCCTACGGATTCAGCATCCACGCTCATTCCGTTGGCAACCCTGAGAGTCATATCACCTATCGTGATAACTTTATGGTTTCTCAGAGCCTGTAATGAATTACAGATGTGAGATCGTGATCCGGTATCCAATACCCAGGAAGTAGGGTTAATTGACAAACAGTTTTCTATTAAAAACACACCCGAAGCCGAAACCACAACATGCTTCGAATCCTGGCTACTGGCTTTGCTAGCCCTACAATCCTTCTGCCAATGTTCATTCCCGTAACAATAGGAACGTCCCTCCTTTACTACATCTAGTCCCGAAACTTTTGCCCTTCCCTTTCCTTCTACTTCCCTGGTTTCCTTCAGGGTATAAGTAGAGGGCAGAGACTGTAGAATCAAGTCAGTATTTAACCCATTCTTCAACGTGGTCTTCAGGTCCGTGAGCTCATCAAAATAGCTGGTCTCTGTAAGGACGTTGCCCCTTACAGATGACCCGATAGCCAACCTCGCTTGAAGCAATTCGTTCGAGGTCTCATATCTTGCGATACGAGATTGCTCTCCATATAAATCTTTGTTATGGAGGAAGATAGAAACTAAGTCCATCTTCTCGTGCTGCCTCTGGTATGCACCATCAACATAGGCCGACACGAGGCACTTGGCATTCGCAAAGTCTTTTTCCGATGTCTTACGGATATCAATATCCGTGACAGGGGAAACTGGTCCTGAGACGGCAGGGGTTTGATTAGTTAGGAGTTGTCCCAGCTTGTCATGTGTAATAGACATCTGGACAAACCTTTGCCAGTTATAACAGTCAGATTCAGTCATTTTATTATCTAGATGTAACCTATGTTTGGTCACTGGGTCGCTGCAATTAAGAGAGAGAGAAGAAAACACTTAGCATGATGCTCTTGCAAGTTTAGATTGGTTTTTAGTTTATCTAAACAGGATGGCTCCCACTGTTTCTCGAATCCTTCCTCAAACCATAAAAGAAGAATTAGACGAGATCAATCTCACCGTACAATACTTGCTTAACCATTCAGCCAGGCCAGTGTCGGTACTTCGAGGGAGGTTTTACGACGCTTTCGCGAAGTTCCTTAATTAAATAACCTCTTTTCCCTATGGGCGTAGCCCCGCTAACATCTTTCTAGACACCTACTTAGTTTATAGCATTGATCGTTAAGTTAGAAAGTTTCCCGAGGAGTAGCATATACTCACAGTAGGATCGGGATCTAAATATCATCGTGTGATAAAACTGAAGGAATCCTACCAGAATCATCACACTCCAATTGTATGCAGCACTAGCAAGTTTCAGTTTCTTTAGAATCTCCCGATGTGGATTTTTGCCCCAAGCTCTTATGACCTTGACGAAGGTCAACAAATCATAAGTCACATGTCAAGTTCTACCCATCATTGTCCAGGTTAATTTGAACCCATCCGTATATACCCTTGACGAAGGTCAACAAGGTAATACGACTGTCCCAAACCAACGCATATATCTATGCTGCATATGAACACCCAACATCTACCAATCACTATGCCTTGACGAAGGTCAACAAACATAGCTTGAATACTATTGAATATTCATATGAAATTACGGCGGGCTACGAATGGTTTTGGCGAAACCATGAACGTAGTGAACTTGATATAATCGAACGAACCTGATAGCTTTTAAAAGGAGTGGTTTAAGCTCCGCATTTTTAAAAGTTTTCTGTTTTGAAAAGAAACCGAGTGGTTTTGAAATTGTTTCAACGATTTAACTTTGGTTTATTTTCTTGGATTAATTTAATGCGTCCTATCAATTAATCCTACCATTGTAGAAAACAATGAAAATATGACGTACGCTTATGCCATCCGCATTCGCCACGGGCCCCCGTCATCACCCGTTAGGTTACTAAACTAACGACAGAGCGGGGGCCGGATTAGCACGGATGTAAAACATAAGCAACGCCTACTAGATATCATATATAGATATATACATTCGTCAGATGCAATGATAGCCATTCCAGATCACAGATGAACACATTGGATATACTAGGAATCCGCGTTTCGTTCGAGCCTGCAACGAAAGACGGATTACACGGTCGTGATGAATAGCCAAACCCCACCCTAGACCACTACGGGTGCGGAAAACTACCCGCCATGTATCCGAAGTGAAGCAACCTCTCTCAACAACCTGAGTAGGCCACTCGGCACTTCAAAGTACGCGGTAGTTTGTACACCCTACCTTGGGTCTATCCTAGGAGCAAAAACAGTAAAAGAAATAATATACAATGGTGGCTACAATCTCATCCCGGATGTGTGGCCATAAAAATAATATTACATCAATTTACATATTACATCAAATGAAATATAAAGAAACTCTTATCTCACAAAACCCCGGCTATTCATCTGCGATAATCCAACGAGTTCATATACACAATCCAACAACATTACAGATCACAGATATGCACAACCCCCACTAATCGACGTATAGCGATTAGTCAACGTTCAGTGCATATATCACATCACAGATATAACCATTTAGCAAAAGTTTGTAGAACTTCGATCAAAACACCAATTTGTAACTGCCCCAAACACAACATTGTTCTCTGGATAATCTGGGCAGAAACAAAATATCATAAAAATCCCAAAACAGTACACTGAACAAATCAAGGAAATCCGAGTCGCGGCCGAGTCAACTCGGCCGCGGATCTGCGGCGAAACGCGTGGTTTCGCCGTGCTTCTGCGGCGCGTTGACCGAGTCGTGGGCTCATTTTTCTTGCATGTTCCTAAAAAAGCCTGCACCGATTTTGAAGGTATGTGGAATTATTTTAAGAGCAGTTTTAAAAATCGGCAGAAAGTATATGTTTTTGAATTGTTTCGCGATTTTTTTATGATCGAAGTTCCAAACACTTTGCTAACATGCTAGTTGTTGTTTAGCTAGGCCCTGATACCACTGTAAGTCCACGTTACCCACCTCGGTGCTTACGAGGAGGCGGAATAGGTAAAAAACAGTTTTTTAACACAAGGTAACATGGAATAGAAATGGAGGATCTTTGCTAAACAAAAACTAACAAACTAACTACAAGTTTAGCTACTCGGTTAGAAGGTTATACCTAGGTCTTGAACTCCTTCTCTTCTTGCTCCTTGGAGTGGTTTGAACGGCTCCTCTGTTAGTTATATGTATGCCCTAGAGGCCATTACTGTACATATGATGTATATTGTAGTGGATGCTAGGACGTATATAGGGAGGACTTTCTTGCTCGACATGATAGTATGCTATCTGGTTGATCTTTACCTTAACGTGTACACTGTTTGTCTCTCTGTTACATGTTGGTAAAGCCCTTAGGATGTGTACTTGACTACCTGGACTATGATGCGGATCATACTAGTGGGGACATGGTAGTCCATAAGTACATCCTTCAAAGTCCCTAGTCGTGGGTGTATCGAGACGGGGCATCGATATACCAGAGTAGACTAGCGTGTACCTTCTCGACCCATATAGATGGGCGATGGATGATCCCATATCCATTGGTGTTTGACATCAGAGATGATATACGGGTGCTCAGTAGAGACTGGGTACACTGGACGGACTCGCCGAGAACTCCCAGATGGTATTATACCTCACGTCAGATGGCAGTTCTCTGGTGACACTGGTACAGAGTAGTCTGTTGACCCGAGATCGTCATAGAGCCTTGTGTGGTTCCCACTGTGCTTTGATATCCATCTTACCACATCCAAGAGGGCGTGCAAAACGGTGGTTTTTGGGTACAGTCCCGAGTCACATGGAGGCAATGAGCGATAGGAGGGGATTCGTCTCTCCCGGTATAGGGGGTTGATGTTGCGCTGTGTTCGATTGGCTATAACAGGAAATCCCTAGCCAGGGTTGCTGAGATTTACTGGTAAGTGTTACCAGTAGTTTCTCGAAGTGTTATAGACCTCATATCGACATGACTTATCGAGCTATTGGGGTCTGACGTTTACCACCCCTAGGCGAGATATGCGACATATCAGACGATCAGACCGGACTGTACGGTAGTGTTACTGGTTGGATTCACTGGAGTGTGAGCGGGCTTGCTCGTCGATCTTTAGATCGCTCAATACCCGGGTGGCCGTTACGTTTAGCAGACCGCTTGCGGCTTGTGGATGTTTGATATGATCATCATCTGCTGCCGGCGTATTGACGAGTCTTTAGAGTCCTACACAGAGGTTTCCTGGCTCAAGCGAAACGAAATAGGAGCGCATATGAGATATGTGCGGGACCGAGAATAATGCGTGTATGTGATACCGTATTTCATTCTCGCGATCAATGTGTCGGATGGTTGTATGCGATATAACCTAGTTATCGATTCAAGCGTTGAATCGATAAGCCAATACATTGGATACCAGTCGGTTATGTGCGACATGACCGGATCGTTAAATCAAGTGTTGATTTAATGATTTAATGCATAATTGTATATTTGATATATTACTTTGCATTAACTAGTATCGGTTCACTTTAAAATGGATTTTCTCACTCGGGTGTGCGCATTGCATATGCGATATGATTTTGTGCACTTGCTTGTATCATGTTTGATGATGCATGCCAAACTTGGTTAAGTGTAAAGAATGAACCATGGTAATGAATGGGTTAGGGTTTTGATTTTTATTTATTCATTTATCTTTCTTATTTATTCTTTTTGGAAAAAGGAAAAAGAAAGATAAATGGTGGCATTTTTTGGATTTAGTTGAAGTTTCTTGAAACTTTGACTAAGTCTTCATTCTTGTCCTATACTTAACCCTAACCATTTTAACTAACCTAAGTTAATTCTCTACACTTAACTAGAGTTAAAAGTATGATAAGTATTGTTTTATTTTCTATTTTTAATTCAAGACTTATCATATCATCTTCATCTTCTTCCATTCTTCAAGTGAAGAAAGCTTCATTTTCATCAATGGTGATTGATGATTAAGAGTGAGAAATCCATTTCTAAAGTCTACCCACTTCCTATTTCTTCATCCTCTACCTCTTGCCAAGTAGTAGAGTGTGTTTACTTCACAAGTTTCATGACTTGGTGAAGTCGGAGCTTGATTTAGCGATGCCTCGACGTAGATCATCTTCGGCACGTCGTCGATGACCTAGCCCGCTTCTTCTCCGATGAAGCCGACGCAAGAGCCCGGATTTCGGATTTGTACAGCGGAGATGACTTCTTCATGGAGCTATGGAGGTGGACAAACGGATCTACAAAGGTTGTATATCCGTATCCCTTAGTTAAGTGTTAACTAGTTTGCATTTTCGCCTAGTTTTCTAGCAAACGATCCGTAGTTTAGGGTTTCTCGGCACCGTTAAATTTGAAATCGGCATGGTTGATGCCTTGTGAGACCTCTTGGGAGTGCCTAGGAACCCTACAGTGGTATCAGAGCCTAGCTAGAGCCTTAGGCGAAGTCTTAACGGAGTTTGAAATCCGAACGAACCCGAAACCCATATACAAAAATGCTCTCTGTCCAGATTTTAAAAATGTGGATTTTTCTGTATTAAAAATGTCTAGAAAATTCAGTAAACAATTCTAAGGATTACGGTAAAAACTCAGGCCCATGATTCATTTAAACGGCGGCGGAACCGCGGCAGAAGCCCAGCTTTTGCGGCGGTTCCGCGGCATGTTGTTGACATCATCATTCACTGTTTGTACTGTAATTCATTATTTCTGGTGCTGGATTTTCTGGAATTTTTTAATATTTATTCAAGAGTTGAATTTTCTGGAGTTGATTTGGGGATTCGGTGTTTCGATCGGGGTATCAAATTTTGTCTATGTGGCTTTCCGGATAAATTTTAGAATATGTTAAAAAGTTCGACCGGATATAAATACCCAATTTTTCCCCTGTCGGGAAATTTCCAAGTGTTGGATTTTCCGTAGTTTAACGACGTTCTAAGTAGTGCAAGTAACGCGATGGTCCCTCTAGAAGACAACAAACCTTAACTCGATTATGTGACCGTCTTGAACTGCCCTTTGAACCTTCGGGTTTGGGGCAGTACGGCGTGCCACATGTGAGGCGTTGGCTTGACCCTTCTACGGCTGGACCGTCGGTACTGAGGCACGAACTGAATGTTGTTAGACTTATTTCATGTGTTGATCTGTATCGGGACAACTTGGGTGTTCGAATGTTCAATCGGAAAGTTTAACATTTTCTAATTATCTTGAATGGGATACAATAATTGGAATTCACAAGTAGTTATGAGATAACTGAATGAATGTTATAAACATAGCACTTTAGTCTCACTTGATCGGTTGCCACGGAATTTTGATGCGATCAAAAGTCCGTCGCAATCACGTAGTGTACGCGGATACTCGCCGGGTAAACTTAATAGACAGCCTCACTCCATAGCCCCGACCAAGTGACTGTAGGAGAACCCCGTCGCCGAAAGCATCCGTTCGGGTGCTCGCGGTAGCGGTGTTCCGCCTTGGTGCACTTCGTCGACGGTATCGGGGGTGCAGCCGTCTACTGAAGTTTGCGACGAGCATTCGATCAGGATGTCAGGAATCTTTTTGAATTTCCCGACTTGATATTGAAAAGTGTTTTCGATAATGAGACTAAAATGCGGGGTTTATAATTGTTAGGCATGTGATGTCTAAGTAATTCATTTGATTAGGCATGTGATGTCTAAAGAGATTGCGGATTCCAACTGTTGTAGTTTTACACTTTCTTTTCTGTGACCGTAAGTGTAATATGTGATATCACCGGTTTCGTTGCTATATGTCAACGACAATTGGGATACGCATGTTTACTTACGTTGATGACATGTGATGTTATGTGTTGCTGGATATGTTATATTGGATCGTCGTCTTTGAATAGCCGGGGGTTTTTATGTGAGATGAGTGTTTTTCATTTTCATTCATGTAAAAACTTGTATGTAATATTCTTTTATTGGGGCGCTTCCAGGTTGCGGAAGATGTCACCGTTTGTATATTATTTACTTTTCCGCACTAGGATAGACCCAAGGAGGAGGGCACAAGTAACCGGGTTCTGGAGTCCAGTGGGAGACCAACTCGAGGAGTCGAGTCCGGGTCTCCTAACTCCAGAATTGGTAGGGTTGCTTGCCGCACTCGTAGGGGTCTAGGGGTGTAGGTTTGGCTATTCATCACGACCGTGGAATCCGTGTTTTATACTAGCTCGTATTGAAAACACGGACGTCCTAGTATATCCAATATTTCATATGATTCTTCTGCTGCGATATCTGTGATGTGATCATGTGATGTTCTGTGATAGATACAGTATATAGTATATATGATATATTATATAGGCGTTACTTATGTTTTATACCCGCGCTAGCCCTGCCCCGCTCTGCCGTTAGTTACCTAACCTAACGGTGCATGAGGGGACATCGAGGCGAATGCGGATGGCATAAGTGTACGTCGTATTTATCTGTGATGATTAGGTAATTAAATGATGGGACTTCATTAATATGATTAATGAAATAAAAGAAACCTAATAATGTTGCAGAATCGAATTTCAAAATAAAACAGGTAGCTACAGTTCTTGCTTTGCACAGCGGTATATGTGATATATCCTGCACCTTATTCGATAAGGAAAGGACCGAGATCCCTTCACCGGGAGTGACTTCTTTAGCAATAACTGGCAGATGCTACACACTCGGTTTGTCTTTTGATTGCTTTTAAGAGTTTTTGCTTTGCACAGTGATATATGTGATATATCCCGCACCTCATTCGACGAGGAAAGGACCGACGATCCCTTCACCGGGAGTGACTCCTTTAGCAAAACTAGAAAAGCCTCAAAAGCACTCCATTTCAAAATTCATTCGATCCTACAACGATATCAAGTTCATTACGCAATAGGTTTTCAGAAAAACCTGTCGTAGCCCTCCGTCATTTCAGATAAATAGTAGTTAGTATTCGTGCTACGTTTGTTGGCCTGCGTCAAGGCGTAGTGTGCGGTAGCTAACTGGTGCTTATCTGCATAAGCATATGATGTGATTGGATTAGGGTAGTCGTGCGACTTTGTTGGCCTGCGTCAAGGGTCGTGCGGGTGGGTTTAATTCAATCAGGAAATGACGGGTTGAACTTGACTAGCGGACTATGGTTTGTTGGCCTGCGTCAAGGTCATAGGACGCTAGGGGAAAAAAGATTATCGGGAATTTCAAGTGTTGAAATTTGCAATGAGATTGCATACCTTCTATGAGATAGTTGGATCCCGATACCCGCTGCGAGTAAGAGTTACTCCTGGGAGAGTTTTATACATTACAATTAGCCGATCAAGTAGGTGTCTAGAAAGGTGTTAACGAGGTTACGCTTCTGGGAAAACGAGGTTTACATTAATTAGGTTCGTGCGAAAGCACGGGGGACCTCCCTCAAAGTACCGACACTGGCCTGGCTGAAAGATTGGCGAACTTGTAGTGTATAATTAATCCCGGCTAGTCTTTCCTTTTAGGGTTTGAAGGAAGATTTGATAAAAAGCAGTGGGAGCCATCCTGATTAGATAAAATAATAACCAATCTATTCTTGACAGAGCGCACGCTGAGTGTTTTCTTCTCTCTCTCTCCAGGTAGCGACCATATCACGCCTTAATCAAGATAATAATACGGATTATTGACCGAACCCGCTTGTTATACTGAGCTGTGGAACGTTGGTCCCGCTCCAACTTATAATTGTTATAAGACAGAGCAGGAAATTGGGGAATGCCAGATTTCCCGTGCCGCCCAAACGAAGAGAGTGCATGCTGATGCATCATCTTCGGGTGTGTTCTTTATACAGAACTGTTTCTCTATTCTTTACGTCCTGGGTATGTGATACCAGATCAGGATCCCGCATATGTAATCTGTTACATAGGGCTACAGATAGGTAGAGAACTGAGAACGGGTGATAAGTTTCATGAGGCAGAAAACGGGGCAAATGTTGCAGCCAAGTCTGTTGGTCACTGTCACCCTGTATTATCAATACATTGATTCTGAACGAATGTTATTAGATACCGAACCTGATATACAAAATCATATCACTCTCTTTATTAGTAAAGAAATAATAAAATTTTGTATTGTTGGATAATGTTTTGAACATTTCCTATATCAAAAGTTGATCGGTTCAGGCACGTTATCTAAAAGCATTGCTGTTCTAAATCAAACTACAGTTCTTAGTATACAGAACACACACAAGAGGAAGAGTTCAGAACTGAACGAATTCTTCTTAAGGTATTGTAGACTAGGTCAGATCAATGTGACCCGACTAGCTAAAGTTACATGTAGATGCATATTTAAATCAGTTTGAATGTACATCTTGTGAAACTTGCCAGTCATGTCACAAAGATATAATGACACTAGCTCTGTTTATTGGAAACAGAGAAAGAGTTAGTGAACTCTTGGGATGATACATGTTGATGTATGTAAGTCCCCTGTCTACACATGCCAAGACCGGTTCTTTGTACTTCATTACATTCTCTGATAATCTCTCGAGATTCAGACATATGTTCCTGTTGAAACACAAGTCCGAACCTTTTGAGATATTCACAGAATATAAGTTAGAAGTAGAGAACCAGAATACGGGTATAAGTATTATGTCCTATGATGAGATCAAGGAGGAGAATACTTGAGCACGGAAATACTGGACTATTCTAAAGGAGAATGAGATTCTCTCTCAGCATTACTCCTCTGTATACACCATAGCACGATGGTATATCAGGGCGGAGCAATCACACCCTATACGATAAGGTGTGCTCTATGATGAGTACTACTGAGTTACCTATTTCCTTATGGGAGTTATGCACTTGAGAAGCTGCATACCTATTGAATAGGGTTCAAATCAAATCAGTTTCCTACCACTTCATATTTGATATGATAAGGGAAGAGCCCATCTCTTAAGTTAGTTAAGATTTGGGGTTGTCCGGCCTATGTCTGAAAGCAAAATCCGGACAAGCTCGAGGCAATGTAAGTTATGTAGAACTGGAAAGGTTCCAGCTATACAAATTACAGCAGATGATTTGAAAGAACCAAAGGATTCAATGGTTACCAATGAACCTCGGCCTCTCCGCCGATCTAGTAGGGTTCCTCACCAACCTGAGAGTTACTTCGGTTTCTCTATGACAGTGGGAGCGAGGATTGCATCATGAGATGATGACCCAACTAGCTTCGAGCTGGCCATCGAGAGTAAGACTCTGTAAGAATGGCTGGATGTTTAGCGATCTGAGATGGAATCCTTATACACCAACAAAGTATGGACTTTAGTTGCTATATCTGAAGGGTTAAATTCCTATCAGGAGCAAGTATATCTTGAGAAGATTACTTGGTGTACATGGAAAGGTTGAGACTTTCAAAGCTAGACTTGTTAAAGGTTTGCATCATTGACCAGGCGTGGATAATGATGAAACCTTTTCCAGTGGCTGTGCTTAAGTCCATCCAAATCCTACTTGTCACGCCTACATACCATGACTACGATATCTGGTGGTTGGGTGTCATGACTGCTTTTCTAAATGATGTTTTAGAAGAGAGCATCTATAAGAACACAGCCAGAGGGCTTCGTAGACAGTGGGAGCAGCGGAAACGTGTGCAAGATGATTTATAAGATAAAACAGGCATCGCGGAGTTGGAACATCTGTTTTGATGTGGTAGTCAAAGAGTTTGACTTCATCAAAATGGTAGATGAACCTTGTATATACGAAAAGGTAGTAGGGAGTATGGTGACGATCCTCGTAGAGTACGTGGATGACATACTCTTGATAGGGAAGGAGTTTCCTATGCTACGCTCGGTCAATATCCGTTTATCACAATGATTCTCCATATAGGATCATAATGATACCTACTAACTCCTGGATTTTGGATCTATGAGATAGATCTAAATGGTTGTTAGGATTCTCACTAGTTGTAGTGAGAAGGTATCAATCGACCCTGGGGAGAATCACTGGAATGGTTCCAGGGTGATAAAGACGACTGAGTGTCAGTCACAGGCATTGTCTTTACCCTCAGTAAAGGGACGGTATGTTGGAAGAGTTCCAAGCTAGATACCGTGACATACTAGACGATAAAGGCACGATACATCGCTACTTAAGATGCTACCAAAGAGGCAGTCTGGGTGTATTGGTTCATAAGATGAACTACGTTCCTACCATTGTGTGACAATGGAGTTGTGGCTTAAGCCAAGGAACGCCAGTCCCATCAGTGATCCAGACATATTCTAAGGCAGTATCACTTGATCATGGAGATGGTTGATCTCCAGGGAGATCGAGGTTAGGAGAGTAGACACAGAGGACAACACAGCGGATCCACTCACAAAGGCCTGTTCCCAGAGAGAGACTTTTATGGGATGGTTGAGTATGAGATACTACCACCACTGCTACAGATGGCCCTAGTGCAAGTGGGAGATTGTTAGTTATATGTATGCCCTAGAGGCCATTACTGTACATATGATGTATATTGTAGTGGATGCTAGGACGTATATAGGGAGGACTTTCTTGCTCGACATGATAGTATGCTATCTGGTTGATCTTTACCTTAACGTGTACACTGTTTGTCTCTCTGTTACATGTTGGTAAAGCCCTTAGGATGTGTACTTGACTACCTGGACTATGATGCGGATCATACTAGTGGGGACATGGTAGTCCATAAGTACATCCTTCAAAGTCCCTAGTCGTGGGTGTATCGAGACGGGGCATCGATATACCAGAGTAGACTAGCGTGTACCTTCTCGACCCATATAGATGGGCGATGGATGATCCCATATCCATTGGTGTTTGACATCAGAGATGATATACGGGTGCTCAGTAGAGACTGGGTACACTGGACGTACTCGCCGAGAACTCCCAGATGGTATTATACCTCACGTCAGATGGCAGTTCTCTGGTGACACTGGTACAGAGTAGTCTGTTGACCCGAGATCGTCATAGAGTCTTGTGTGGTTCCCACTGTGCTTTGATTTCCATCTTACCACGTCCAAGAGGGCGTGCAAAACGGTGGTTTTTGGGTACAGTCCCGAGTCACATGGAGGCAATGAGCGATAGGAGGGGATTCGTCTCTCCCGGTATAGGGGGTTGATGTTGCGCTGTGTTCGATTGGCTATAACAGGAAATCCCTGGCCAGGGTTGCTGAGATTTACTGGTAAGTGTTACCAGTAGTTTCTCGAAGTGTTATAGACCTCATATCGACACGACTTATCGAGCTATTGGGGTCTGACGTTTACCACCCCTAGGCGAGATATGCGACATATCAGACGATCAGACCGGACTGTACGGTAGTGTTACTGGTTGGATTCACTGGAGTGTGAGAGGGCTTGCTCGTCGATCTTCAGATCGCTCAATACCCGGGTGGCCGTTACGTTTAGCAGACCGCTTGCGGCTTGTGGATGTTTGATATGATCATCATCTGCTGCCGGCGTATTGACGAGTCTTTAGAGTCCTACACAGAGGTTTCCTGGCTCAAGCGAAACGAAATAGGAGCGCATATGAGATATGTGCGGGACCGAGAATAATGCGTGTATGTGATACCGTATTTTATTCTCGCGATCAATGTGTCGTATGGTTGTATGCGATATAACTTAGTTATCGATTCAAGCGTTGAATCGATAAGCCGATACATTGGATACCAGTCGGTTATGTGCGACATGACCGGATCGTTAAATCAAGTGTTGATTTAATGATTTAATGCATAATTGTATATTTGATATATTACTTTGCATTAACTAGTATCGGTTCACTTTAAAATGGATTTTCTCACTCGGGTGTGCGCATTGCATATGCGATATGATTTTGTGCACTTGCTTGTATCATGTTTGATGATGCATGCCAAACTTGGTTAAGTGTAAAGAATGAACCATGGTAATGAATGGGTTAGGGTTTTGATTTTTATTTATTCATTTATCTTTCTTATTTATTCTTTTTGGAAAAAGGAAAAAGAAAGATAAATGGTGGCATTTTTTGGATTTAGTTGAAGTTTCTTGAAACTTTGACTAAGTCTTCATTCTTGTCCTATACTTAACCCTAACCATTTTAACTAACCTAAGTTAATTCTCTACACTTAACTAGAGTTAAAAGTATGATAAGTATTGTTTTATTTTCTATTTTTAATTCAAGACTTATCATATCATCTTCATCTTCTTCCATTCTTCAAGTGAAGAAAGCTTCATTTTCATCAATGGTGATTGATGATTAAGAGTGAGAAATCCATTTCTAAAGTCTACCCACTTCCTATTTCTTCATCCTCTACCTCTTGCCAAGTAGTAGAGTGTGTTTACTTCACAAGTTTCATGACTTGGTGAAGTCGGAGCTTGATTTAGCGATGCCTCGAAGTAGATCATCTTCGGCACGTCGTCGATGACCTAGCCCGCTTCTTCTCCGATGAAGCCGACGCAAGAGCCCGGATTTCAGATTTGTACAGCGGAGATGACTTCTTCATGGAGCTATGGAGGTGGACAAACGGATCTACAAAGGTTGTATATCCGTATCCCTTAGTTAAGTGTTAACTAGTTTGCATTTTCGCCTAGTTTTCTAGCAAACGATCCGTAGTTTAGGGTTTCTCGGCACCGTTAAATTTGAAATCGGCATGGTTGATGCCTTGTGAGACCTCTTGGGAGTGCCTAGGAACCCTACATCCTCCTCGTCGCCTTCTCATTGCGAAGAAAGATCCACCCGAAGGCCTCTATCTTGAGCTCCTACCTCAACCTAGAGGTAACTAAAGTGCTTGGCTTGCTAAACCTAGAACCCTAGAATGAGTAGAGTGAAGTCTTGAAGGTTTTATCTCAAGAGCTCATGGTTCTCAACATATGAGAGATGAGAGCTTTGAGAGAGAGAGGGAGAGCTTAAACATATGAGAGAGAAAGAGCAAGAGAGAATGAGCTAGCTTTTTACAACCATACTCTCATATGAGAGAATTATGAATTAACAATAATAATTAAAGAAATTGTGATGGTTCATTTGGAATGACCATTATCATTTCACATTAAATGAATTTTGTAAGAATCAAGGAGCATCTTTCATGTGAAATGATGATGGTCAATATGTCAACATAGGTCAACAAGTCAACCAAAGTCAAATGGTCAACAACCCTAACCATGGCACAATTATCCTTAATTAATACCATTAATCATATTTCTCATTCTCACTAAGGTTTGGAAAAAGTCAAAGGTCACCAACAACCCTAATGAGAATCCTCTGCCTCTATCAACTGCGCATACACACCCGCATCCGTATTCCGAGGAACACGAATACACTGAGACAAAACCAATCCCAAAACAAATACTAGGATCTGGTTTAAACCAAAGCCCGCTAGTAATAACTGCCCCGACACCAAACGTGCACAAGTGCGCGGATGTGAACGAACCCCATCGCAAAACCATGCGACCTCTACTCTGTTTAGCCCAAAGGCGAATAACCCTCTGTGTGGGACTCTAAAGACTTGACACTACGCTGGCAATGGGTTTAACCACAGGCCGCAAGCGGTACTAGCTTCACGTAACGGTCCCCAGGTAGATGCCGATAAGAAGACTGATGAGGTGAACCCATCCGAACTCCTACTGAGCCTGAATGTGACAATCTCCATACAGTCCGGTCTGTTCGTCTGAGAGTATCGCATAGAGGGCCTAGGGGGGCGGTAAACATCAGTCCCCTAATAGCGGTACAAGTCGTGCCAGAGTGTATGTTGGAGATAGTGCCCTCAGAGTCAATTATTGGATCACAGGTACGTGATTGTAATGATTGATGGAGGACCTATCCTGGTAGGACAGTCTTACTCGAGATGATAGTATGCTATCTGGTTTACCTTTATCATCGTGTACTGTTTTAGGTGACCTTACAGGTCGCTATTACACGTTGGTAGAGCCCCTAGGATTCTTGCTTGACCACCAGCAGTATGAGGGCGATCATATAAGTGGGAGCTGGGGTCTATAAGCATATCCTTAAATGGTCCCTAGTCGTGTGAGTTTCGAGACAGGGCATCGATACTCCAGAGTAGACTAGTGTATACAGTCGAGACCCCGACGAGGGGCGGTGGCCGGTCTCACAAGCCACTGGTGTCAGTTGGTTCACCTAAGATGTATACAGGTGCTCATTGGGTTATGAGTACACCGGACAGGACTCGCCGGGAACATGCTAGTTGGTCATATACCAGACGTCAGATTGCAGTTCCCTGGTGACATGTGTACAGGTTAGTTCATCGACCTGGGGATCGTCATTTGTCTTGTGTGAGTTCCCACTGTACTTTGATTACTACCCTACCACGGCTCAAAGGAGTCGTGCAAACAGGTTTTAGTTGGGTACAGTCCAGAGCCACATGGAGGCAGTGAGCGTATCTTCAGGGGTTCGTCTCTCCCGGTATTGGGGGTGAGGTCGCGCTGTGTCTAGGAGAGCCATTACACGAAGCCCTCGGCCGAGGCAAGGAGATTTACTGGTAGGTATTCCAGTAGTATCTCAGGGTGTTCTGGGCTACACTCCGACACGACTTGTACCGCTTTTGGGGGTCTGACTTTTACCAACCCCCTAGGCCCGCCATGCGATACTCATAGACGAACGGACCAGACTGTACGGATATTGTCACTGACAGGCTCAGTAGGGTTGTCAGGCTGAGTTCGCTCACAGACGTCTCTTTTAGTCAATACCTGGTAGCCCGTTACGTATTGGCTTATACCTCTGACGTGCTAGTGGTTAAATCCACAACCAAGGTGTTGACGAGTCTTTAGAGTCCCCCACATTCAGTTACTCAGCTTTCGGGCGAAAAGTTGTAGAGGCCGTATGGAGATATGGCAAGGTCCGATCAGATACGTGCGGTATTGCACGGATCAGGATCGGACAGTTTGTACTATAGGCCGTATGGATATATGGAAGGGTTCGATCAGATACGTGCGGTATTGCACGGATCAGGATCGAACGGATATTACTAGCCGGCTTTGGTTTAAGCCGGATCCTAATATAGTACAGTGTAGATTTTGTCTCATTGCATTTGTATTTCGGTCGGAATACAAATGCGGGTGTGTATACACAGTATCGGGGTTTTCCTGTAATTTATTACGGGACCAGTTTTCTGGAGTTGCCAGTTTGCTTTCCTTTTCGGCCAATTTCCTTTGTATCGTTCATTGGCCGAAGATTGGTGGAGGAGGGCTTATTTGCATTGTTGCAAATAAGCATTTGTGGAGGGGGTCTTTGCTTATTGTTGTATCATGATGGTTCATGATGGGTGGACCATACCTTGACTTTCTTTAGTTGATCATGGCTTGACTTTTGTGGACATGATTGTTGATGATGAGAGATGGTTGTTTGTTGAGTGTTGGTTTTGCCTTGTCATCATTGGTTCATATGATAACCTTTCCTCTCGCTCTCTTTTGCATGTTATGAGTATGGCTCCCATTTTTTTTTGAGCTTCTTACACTCTCTCAGTCTCTCCTCCCCATTATGGTGGCCGGCCAAGCATTAGAGGGGGCTGCCCAAATTTTTGGAGGGTGGAATTTTGTTCATTTCATGCACCAAAAATCCCCTAGTTCCTCCATATATTTCTTGTATCATCCCTCCACCAAAATGGCACCTCCTACAACTCCAAATAAGACATATAGATCCACAATATATTCTACAGCAAATCTTGGGCACGTCGACTAGCCAGCTTCGTGCCCGAGTTGCCTCGGCATTGAGGTGGGAGCCCGTAAAAGAAGTAGGCGATGTGGTGCACTTCCGGCGACGAGGTGGAGACCGGAGCTTCCGCAGGAGATCGGGACGACGACGAGAAGACCGGAGGACTCGGATCAGTCGGTATATCTCTCTTCCCCTTCTTATCGTTAGCTAGGACTAATTAATGGTTCGATCCGGGTATTAGTGCACGGCGGTTTGCCAGTTCATGAAAAAATAAAGTTTATCACCGCTTCCGCATTTGGCCGTCGGATTGACGGCCGGGGCGCCGCCATGCACTTACAGTGGTATCAGAGCCTCGCCATTAACTTAGTCTAGCTTTGTGCAATGTGTTTACATTTCCGATCGACCAAAATTCCAAAATCCGCATTATTTGCTTGCATCAGTTTTCTGTTAAAATTTTTTGGTGTCGAAATTTTTTTCAGGTTACAGAAAAGTGATCTACTAGAAAAAATAAGAGTTCTGTGAAAATTCGATGCACTAAGTCCACTGTTGGAGCGCGGAATCGCGGCCAAACACCCCTTTGGACCGCTGTTCCGCCGCACACTGTTGGGTTCCCTGCACCAAATTTCTACAGTATCTTTCTGGGGTGAAAATTGGGTTTTTGGAATAATAACATTGGGCCCAGAATTTCTTGATCTTCTACAGTATTGCTTGGGGCCCACTTGTTAAAATTTGATCGATCGGATATTTTAAACACATTATTTCACAGTATTTACATTATATCTGCGACCGTGAATGTCACTCGATCGGTAAATCCGGTCTAACTGCTATAGCCCGGTTAGACGGATTTGCGAACGTGACTTTCACGTTGATGTTCTGTTTTTGCTGTGATGTTGCGGATCGGTCATGGGGGATAGCCTGGATGCAATGCTAGTACAGTTGTGGTTGTATTATGTACATTTGATATTGCAGGGCGAGCGTCCGACATGTGGACTGCCGTCACTGCCTGATTGTATTATTATTTTGGGGCACGGCCAGGTTGCAGTCGATGTACCCGTTGTATGTATATTTTACTTTCTGTACTAGGATTACCCCGAGGAGGGGTGCACGGATAGCCGGGTTCTGGAGGGCAACAAGCCCGCATCTCATGGCATTGAGACGGAAGGGGGCTTCACTCCAGAATTGGCGGGCTATTCGCCACACTCGTAGGGGGTACAGGTTGACCCAGGAGGGGTGCCCAAGTTACCGGATTTCGTGAAGTGCTGGGTGGTCCATTCATGGAGCTGAAAGGGGCTGCCTCGCTTCAGGTTTTGGCGGGTGACTTGCCGCACCCGTAGGGGTCTAGGATTTCATTGCACAGGCTATCCACACGACCAGGGGAACGTCGGGTTTCAGTAGTGGCTCTGTGAAACCCAGGGATCCCAGATATCTGTATTGTTCTATGATGCTGTACATTTCTGTGATGTTGCTTTTTATCACGCCTTGAGCGAAATAATATATTGGTATATATATTAGTAGATGTTGTATATGTTTTGCATCCGCGCTAGTCCAGTCCCCGCTCTGTCGTTAGTTAGCTAACCTAACGGGTAATGACGGGACCCAGTGGCGAATGCGGATGGCATATACGTACATCAGTATATTTTCGTTCTTTGTGGTGTGATCAATTGATAGGACTGCATTGATTCGGATCAATGCGAGTTAAAAACAAACCTAATCTGATGTTGTTGGAACACTTTTCAAAAAGCTGTTATTGCAAGGACGTTCACTTTTGTTTTGCACCGTGGTATTCAGTTGGAATATCCTGCTCCTCAGTCGACGAGGCAAGGGCCTAGATCCCTTCACCGGGAGTGACCCCTTGGACAAAAAGTTTGTTTCAGGGCAATAACTTCACTATAGCCGATTACTTTTGCTTTGCACCGTGATATTCAGTTGGAATATCCTGCACCTCATTCTACGGGGAAAGAGCCGAGATCCCTTCACCGGGAGTGACCTCTTTAGCAATGGTTTTCGTCACTATATTTTCAAAAAGCTATCCGTTCCTTCAACGATATCAAGTTCATTACGTTAAAGGTTTTCGCCAGAAACCATTCGTAGCCCTCCGTCGTTTCATATGGATGGTCAATAGTATTCAAGCTGTGTATGTTGGCCAAAGTCAAGGCACAGTGATTGGTAGCTATTGGGGTATTCATATGCAGCATAGATAGATGCGTTGGTTTGGGACAGTCGTACTGCCATTTTGGCCAAAGTCAAGGGTAGGTACGGGTGGATTCAAATTAACCTGGAGAATGACGGGTAGAACTTGACATGTGACTTATGATATGTTGGCCAAAGTCAAGGTCATAAGAGCATGGGGCAGAAATCACATCGGGAGTTTCAAAAGAACTGAAACTTGCCAGATATGCGCATACCTTCTGGAGTGTGATGACGTGAGCGGATTCCGTCACATTATCATGCGGTGATAATTGGATCCCGATTCCCACTGATGAGTTGGTTTACTCCTCGGGTGATCCCGACTAATTCTTCTTTTAGGTTTGGAGGAGAATTTGACGGTACAGTGGGAGGTTTCCAGATTAGATAAATTGGTAACCATTCTGATCTAGGTTAGAGTGCACGCTGAGTGTTTCTTTTCTCTCTCTCTTTGGCAGCGACCATTGACCCGACCCTAAGACTTTGACTCAGTGACCAAGTTGACCGAACCTTCTTAAAACACTGGCTTTTGGATTGTCAGAGTTGCGAACCTCATTGCCACTTCTACTTTTACCCTTTTCTCCAGGACACCCCGTATTACTACAACGTCCACTTCCATTGGACAAAACCATCGTATGGTTAGATACGAACTCGAAGGAATTTATTCGAGGATGGTTTCAGGTTCTGGAGGAAACGGATAGGACTATTCAGTTGTCTTTTCCTTTTACCCTCTCTCAGGTTACGAGTACTCCTTGGTTTAGGGGTAGTACACCTGTTATGAAAATTGGATAGTCTTCTTCCAAACCATAGGCAGGTGCCGACCGGTAGGGAATGAAGAAAACCAATTAGCCTAACGATGGTATACAGAAGGTATTAAGTTAAGACAAATCAAGCGATTAATAAGAGGGCAAAGTAAATTGCGACTGTTATTCACGACCATACCAAGTATTCTTTTACCACTCCCAAATCACCTTTGTATTTCTCCAGGACACTCCGTATCACTACGAAGATCCACAGTTTATTGGATACTCCATCGTATGGTTATATACGAACTCGAAAGGAACTTGTTCCAGTTCGGGGATGGATTCTGGTTCAGGAGAAATAGGAATAAGGTTTATTCAGATGTCTTTTATCTTCACCTTCTCTCATTGCGAGTGTTCCTAGGATTAGGACAGTACACCCATTATGCCTATTGGATAGTCTTCTTTCAAACCATAGGCTGGTGCCGAACGGTAGGGAAGGAAGAAAACCATTTGGCGTAAGGGGTGTGCGGAAGGTAATGACTAAAGACATATGAATGGATTTGGAGAGGTGGCAAAGAATTATACGGTTACAGTCGTGAATCTGGAAGAGGCATTACTAGGAATACCGGGATACCCCATCGAAACATTTCAATGTTTCAGTCTCACTGTGTACTGTTAAAGGAAAACTGATTTCCCAATTAGACACTTGCTCCAGGGTATGTATTTACCAGGTATGATTCTCACATCTGTATGGTTTTACAGATGATGAGTGGGAGTAGGTTATTGGGAATTGGGTGATCATCCTCATTATATCGGGATTCATTGTAATCGGTGATATTTGAGGAAGTCACCTGGGTTGGTTGCCGGACGGCAAATATTTGGTTTTGAATATCCGCTGTTATGCACCAATTTCAAATTGATGTATCTGTACGTCTATTTTCATAGAGTGAGATATACCTTTTTGAAATTATGTCTACGACATTTACCTATGTCAGTGGATGGTTAGGTAAGGAGCATTAAACAGCGGTGTAATTCTTCTTAACCATAAGTACAGTTTTCAACCTACGACACACAGTGAATGAGTAATCAGACCCAATGGACTTATACAGAGTATTGTATATTGTCCAGGGTCCATCAGGACAGAGGGGTTGGTCCTCGTACTATATTCGGTTTACTTATGACTTCTCTAGTTTTTAGACAGGTGTTTCGTGGAAACACAGGGTCCGAATTTGGAGAAGTTATAGGTATTCGAATAGAGTAGAGAACCAGGTGTAGCAAGTATCGGGATTCTTCAAAGTGATCGAAGATGTAGATACTTGTCAATGGTATTCAGTTGATAGTAATGATTAAGAGAACTTGCTTCTCTTTCAGATTACTCATAATTGGAAGCATTCCTAAGTTGAGTAACGCTGATTGGCCTTTTTCCATTTAGTTGACATGCACTGGAGACAGCTGCATGATTTGAATCTGGTTCAATTAAATCAGTGCCTCTGTTTCTATATTGGATATAGAACAGTTCATATCTTAACGATGTTAAGGTACGGGGAGTTGTCCAGTTTATGATTAAAACCAGACTCTGGATAACTCAAGGCACGTTTCTGTAATGGCTGTTTGTGGGTTGACCCAGGCTATGACGAGGGTTGATTTTCTACCATCTGGATGAACAATAGCGATATTGTTCTTGACTCGCCACAGTTTTTATTAAAAATGGATTTTTTTTCAGAAAAACAGTAGTGGGAGTATGGTAGAACTGGAAGTGTTTCCAGAACCACAAACGATTACTGAAGATTTGATAAGGAACCTAAAGATTCAATCTGGATTGACATTCCATTGGCCACTCCGCAGATACGGTGGGTAACTTCAGGCACCCGAGAGGTACTCCGGTAGCCTCAAGGACGGTGACATGGAAGTTCTTGTTTACCCACACTTGCCATTGCTGTTGTTCCAGACTATGAGACCCGGCAGGAGGATGAGTATAGCGTCATTCTAAACTTGCTTTAGAAGTGTACGTATATATGACTCTGCCAGAGGGTTGTCGTAGTCAGTGGGAGCAGCGGAAGCAATGGTGGACAGGTAGCTTATGTCTATTTATAGACTGAAGCAGATATAGCGGAGATAGATCATCTATTTCTGACGTGACAGTCATAGGTTTGACTTCATCAGAATAGGGGATGGATCTGTTGAGAAGGCAGTAGGGTGTGATCTCCTGGTATTTGGATGACATACACAGAGTAGGAAGTGATATTCCTATACTACGATCGGTTATACTTTGGTCGTCACACAGTGGTTTCTCCACAAAGGAAATGGATTTTATATCAGACATACTGGTTACTAGATCTATGGTTTTAGATCTAGATTTGGGTAGTCTCCCAATCAGGGTACTTAGACAGCATTCTAAGAGTATTTAGAATGGACGACTCCTGGCACGGTAGTGTACCTGCAGGTAATGGAGTCACCCTCTCTAAAGGTGTCTTACAGACTAAAGTGGAGAGGGATGTGCATGATTGGCAGATCACTTGCTCAGGAAATTGAGTCAATCATGAGATGTCAAGTACCACACCAGATGTTGTTCTTGCACTAGATGCAATAAGTTGACATTGATCCAATCCTGGAGAAACAGTCGGAAGCAGTTTTAGAATATAAGTGGATGTTCTAAGGGATATGATAACGACAGCCTCATTCGGGAGACAGTTATCATTCCAGGCTTCCAAGGTGACATGGACAACAAGGAGGTTGTCAGAGTTATAGTTTCTCCTTCTGACGAGGGGCAGTATTTTGGACAGGTGGTCCAAGGCAATACTGAGGGAGGCATGGCGCAGGATACTGATTAAGTTCAGTTGACGATACAGTCTAAGAAATTTGGATTTGGAGTTCATTTATGAGCTAGGTCCCATCAGACATCCAGACGCATTCTAAGACAGGTATTGCTCATTTCGGGAGATGGCATTCTCCGCGAACTTGAGATTTAGAGAGACATAGAAAGAAACATCAAAGCGGATCCACTCACTGAGGCTATTCCTCGAACGCGATAGTTTCGCAAACGAGCTTTGTGAGACTGACTAGTAGAGGAGTTGGGTGTTCGGTATCACACGGGCTGTGAGTATGCGACATCGCAATAATTAGCCTTGAGTGCAAGTTGGAGATTGTTGGAGATAGTGCCCTCAGAGTCAATTATTGGATCACAGGTACGTGATTGTAATGATTGATGGAGGACCTATCCCGGTAGGACAGTCTTACTCGAGATGATAGTATGCTATCTGGTTTACCTTTATCATCGTGTACTGTTTTAGGTGACCTTACAGGTCACTATTACACGTTGGTAGAGCCCCTAGGATTCTTGCTTGACCACCAGCAGTATGAGGGCGATCATATAAGTGGGAGCTGGGGTCTATAAGCATATCCTTAAATGGTCCCTAGTCGTGTGAGTTTCGAGACAGGGCATCGATACTCCAGAGTAGACTAGTGTATACAGTCGAGACCCCGACGAGGGGCGGTGGCCGGTCTCACAAGCCACTGGTGTCAGTTGGTTCACCTAAGATGTATACAAGTGCTCATTGGGTTATGAGTACACCGGACAGGACTCGCCGGGAACATGCTAGTTGGTCATATACCAGACGTCAGATTGCAGTTCCCTGGTGACATGTGTACAGGTTAGTTCATCGACCTGGGGATCGTTATTTGTCTTGTATGAGTTCCCATTGTACTTTGATTACTACCCTACCACGGCTCAAAGGAGTCGTGCAAACAGGTTTTAGTTGGGTACAGTCCCGAGCCACATGGAGGCAGTGAGCGTATCTTCAGGGGTTCGTCTCTCCCGGTATTGGGGGTGAGGTCGCGCTGTGTCTAGGAGAGCCATTACACGAAGCCCTCGGCCGAGGCAAGGAGATTTACTGGTAGGTATTCCAGTAGTATCTCAGGGTGTTCTGGGCTACACTCCGACACGACTTGTACCGCTTTTGGGGGTCTGACTTTTACCAACCCCCTAGGCCCGCCATGCGATACTCATAGACGAACGGACCGGACTGTACGGATATTGTCACTGACAGGCTCAGTAGGGTTGTCAGGCTGAGTTCGCTCACAGACGTCCCTTTTAGTCAATACCTGGTAGCCCGTTACGTATTGGCTTATACCTCTGACGTGCTAGTGGTTAAATCCACAACCAAGGTGTTGACGAGTCTTTAGAGTCCCCCACATTCAGTTACTCAGCTTTCGGGCGAAAAGTTGTAGAGGCCGTAGATATGGCAAGGTCCGATCAGATACGTGCGGTATTGCACGGATCAGGATCGGACAGTTTGTACTATAGACCGTATGGATATATGGCAGGGTTCGATCAGATACGTGCGGTATTGCACGGATCAGGATCGAACGGATATTACTAGCCGGCTTTGGTTTAAGCCGGATCCTAGTATAGTACAGTGTAGATTTTGTCTCATTGCATTTGTATTTCGGTCGGAATACAAATGCGGGTGTGTATACACATTATCGGGGTTTTCCTGTAATTTATTACGGGACCAGTTTTCTGGAGTTGCCAGTTTGCTTTCCGTTTCGGCCAATTTCCTTTGTATCGTTCATTGGCCGAAGATTGGTGGAGGAGGGCTTATTTGCATTGTTGCAAATAAGCATTTGTGGAGGGGGTCTTTGCTTATTGTTGTATCATGATGGTTCATGATGGGTGGACCATACCTTGACTTTCTTTAGTTGATCATGGCTTGACTTTTGTGGACATGATTGTTGATGATGAGAGATGGTTGTTTGTTGAGTGTTGGTTTTGCCTTGTCATCATTGGTTCATATGATAACCTTTCCTCTCTCTCTCTTTTGCATGATATGAGTATGGCTCCCATTTTTTTTTGAGCTTCTTACACTCTCTCACTCTCTCCTCCCCATTGTGGTGGCCGGCCAAGCATTAGAGCGGGCCGCCCAAATTTTTGGAGGGTGGAATTTTGTTCATTTCATGCACCAAAAATCCCCTAGTTCCTCCATATATTTCTTGTATCATCCCTCCACCAAAATGGCACCTCCTACAACCCCAAATGAGACATATATATCCACAATATATTCTACAGCAAATTTTGGGCACGTCGACTAGCCAGCTTCGTGCCCGAGTTGCCTCGGCATTGAGGTGGGAGCCCGTAAAAGAAGTAGGCGATGTGGTGCACTTCCGGCGACGAGGTGGAGACCGGAGCTTCCGCAGGAGATCGGGACGACGACGAGAAGACCGGAGGACTCGGATCAGTCGGTATATCTCTCTTCCCCTTCTTATAGTTAGCTAGGACTAATTAATGGTTCGATCCGGGTATTAGTGTACGGCGGTTTGCCAGTTCATGAAAAATTAAAGTTTATCACCGCTTCCGCATTTGGCCGTCGGATTGACGGCCGGGGCGCCGCCATGCACTTACAGTGTAGCCCAGAACACCCTGAGATAACACTGGAAACGCTACCAGTATATCTCGCTTGCCCTGGCCAGGGACTTTGTGTAATGGCTCTCCTAGACACAGCGCGATATCAACCCCCAATACCGGGAGAGACAAATCCTGTCTAACCGTCATTGCCTCCAAGTGCTTCGGGACTGCACCCAACTGCTACCTGTTTGCACGACTCATTTGAGCCGTGGTAGGGTAGCAATCTAAGAACAGTGGGAACACACTCGAGGCGAAGTGACAGTATCAAGTCAGCGGACTAAGCTGTACTCATGTCACCTGGGAACTAGGAACTGACGATAGGTATAGTACCAACCAACAGTTCCCTACGAGTCATGTCCATTGTACTCGTAACCTAACGAGCACCCGCATGCTATCTCAAGTACGACGTACTAATGGCTATGGGACAGACCATCTCCCCTACGGGGATGAGAAGCGCATAAGCTAGTCTACTCCGGAGTATCGATGCCCCGTCTCGATAATCCTAAGACTAGGGACCTGTATAAGGATGTTCTTAGAGATTACCCAGCCCCCACTAGTGTGACTGCCATCACAACGCTGGTAATCAAGCAAAGATCGTAAGGGCTCCACTAATGTGTATAGGTGACATGCTAAAAGAAACACATGCACACATTAAAGTAGAAACAAACCAAGTAGCATACTACCATTTTGAGCTAGATTGTTTATACAACTGTGAATATCCCAAGCTTCCATTAAGTAATATACAAACTAGTATGATACAGTAATGGCCTCTAGGGCATATACACTAACAATGAGTTACACTGGATGGACTCGTTGGAAACTGCTGGTTGGCACAATACCTATTGTCAGGTAGTAGTTCCCAAGTGACATGAGTACAGCTTAGTCCGTTGAGTTGACACTGCTACTTCGCCTCAAGTTTGTTCCCACTGTTCTTAGAATACTACCATACCATGGCTCTACTGAGTCGTGCAAACAGTGTTAGTGTATATGCCCTAGAGGCCATTACTGTATCATACTTGCTTGTATATTACTTAATGGAAGCTTAGGATATTCACAGTTGTATAGAAAATCTTGCTCAAAATGGTAGTATGCTACTTGGTTTGTTTCTACTTCAATATGTGCATGTGTTTCTTTTAGCATATCGCTTATACATATTAGTAGAGCCCTTAGGATCTTTGCTTGATTACCAGCGTTGTGATGGCAGTCACACTTGTGGGGGCTGGGTAATCTATAAGCACATCCTTATACTGGTCCCTAGTCGCAGGACTATCGAGACAGGGCATCGATACTCCGGAGTAGACTAGCGTATGCGCTTTTCATCCCAGCACGGGAGGTGGCCTGTTCCACAGCCATCCGTATGTCGTACTGGAAATAGTATGCGGGTGCTCGTTAGGTTACGAGTACACCGGACAGGACTCGTCGGGAACTGTTGGATGGTATTATACTTATCGTCAGTTATCAGTTCCCAGGTGACATGAGTACAGCTTAGTCCGTTGACTTGACACTGTCACTTCGCCTCGAGTGTGTTCCCACTGTTCTTTGATTACTACCCTACTACGGCTCAAAGGAGTCGTGCAAACAGGTAGTAGTTGGGTGCAGTCCCAAAGCACTTGGAGGCAGTGATGGTTAGACACGATTCGTCTCTCCCGGTATTGGGGGTTGATATCGCGCTGTGTCTAGGAGAGCCATTACACAAAGTCCCTGGCCAGGGCAAGCGAGATAGACTGGTAGGTTTCTAGTGTTATCTCAGGTGTTCTGAGCTACACTTCGACACGACTTGTACCGCTAGTAGGGGACTGACGTTTACCGTCCCCCTAGGCCCGCCATGCGATGTATCAGACGAACAGACCGGACTGTACGGAGATTGTCACATACAGGCTCAGTAGGAGTTCGGATGGGTTTACCTCATCGGCCTTCTTATCGACATCTACCCGGGGACCATTACGTACAGCTAGTGCCGCTTGCGGTCTATGGTTAAACCCACTGCCAGTGTAGTATCGAGTCTTTAGAGTCCCATGCAGAGAGTTTCCCTGCACTGAGCGAAACGTGGAGAGGCCATATGGTTTTACGGCAGGGCTGCGATAACTTACGTGCACTTGTGTGCGTATGCTGTTCGGGCAGGCAATACTAGTGGGTTTTGGTTTAAGCTGGATCCTAGTATTGCATGGATGGATTTGTTTTGTCTTCTGTGCATTCACATTCTACGGAATGCGGATGCAGGTGTGTATGCACAGTTTTGAGGAGCGATGAAAGAGGAGGGGCCTCATTAGGGTTTTGGCAGATGGTTCGGCCAAAACCGTTATGTGGCAGGCTCATTAGGGTTTTGGCAATTCGTTCGGTCAAAACCATTATGAGCCGCAGACATTACTTACTAATCATTTCAGTGATAATTTTCTGATAGCTAATTGCTTTGACCATTTGACCACCTTGACCACTCTTGACTTTGTTTACCCGTTGACCAAAGTTGACCTTGACCTTCTTGAGAGGTCTAAACTCTTCTTTAGTTTTCTTTTTCTTTTTGGATTATGAAAATTGTCATGTTAATGTAGCCATCAACTTTATCATGATAGGATTAGTAATGATGATGTTTAGTATTTTTGCAACCATGGTGCCTTTTTTCTTTAGTTGATAATTTCATTATTCTTTTCTCATTCTTTCTCTTGCAAGTGAGAAGAAAGAAAGAGAGCTCCATGGTTGCTTGATCTCCTTCATCTTCCTCCTCTTGAAATTTTCTTTTGATCTTATGTGTTGCGAGAAAAAGAATCCACAAAGACAAACACTTCCATCAACCTCTTCTACATAACCTAGGACTTCAAGACTAGCGATCTTTTTCCCTAGTTGCCTCGGCTCGAAGTGGAGCTCGGTGTACATCTCTCGGGTGGATCGTCTTCGACTCAAGAAGGCCGCGGAGGTGACCAAGATCCGGATCGACCCTCGGAGCGTGGATGGATGAGCCGGACAGCGGAGAGAAGATCCGAAGGACCGGTTTCGTGAGGTATAATTTCTACGGCATAGTAGTTAATGCCTTTAGTAGTTTGCTAGTTTCTAGTTTAGCAAAGATTCGGCTTTTAGTCCATGTTGCCTTTGCGCCAAAAATTGTTTTTCGCCGTTTCCGCCTCCCCGTAAGAACCGGGGTGAGCAACGTGGACTTACAGTGGTATCAGAGCCTAGCTAAACATAAACTAGCAAGTTAGCAAAGTATTTAGAATATCGATCGGAAAAAATTCGCAAAACAAGTCCGGAAAATTTAACTTTCTGCCGATTTTTTATACTGTTCAAAAAGTAATTTAACATATATGAAAAATCGGCTCAGGGTTTTCTAAAGACACAGACCAAAAACGGTCCACTGAACCGGTCAAAGCGCCACGGTTCCACGGCAAGAACATGCTTCTTGCCGCGGATCCACGGCCGAGTTGACTCGGCCATGGACCGAATTTGGTGCAGTGTGCTTAGTTGGCTGTTTTGGGATTTTTAGTACATGTTGTTTCTACCCAGATTTTCCAGAGAACAAATTTACTTTTGGGGTGGTTACAAATCCGTATTTTGATCGATATTCCATAGACTTTTGCTAATGGATATTATCTATGATGTGATATATGTATTGAACGTCTGCTAATCGCTATACGTCGATTAGTGGGGGTTATACATATCTGTGATCTGTAATGTTGATGGTTTGTGTAAATGAATTCGTTGAATTGTCGTGGATGAATAGCCGGGGGGTTGTGAGATGAGAGTTTTCTTATTCTTTCAATTCTTGTAATATGTAAATTGATGTATTATTATTTGTTTGGCCGCACAACCGGGTCGGGGTTGTAGACATCATTGTATAATTTCCTTTTACTGTTTCTGCTCCCAGGATAGACCCAAGGTGGGGTGCACAAACTACCGGGTATCTCGAAGTGCCGAGTGGCCTACTCACGGTGTTGAGGGAGGTTGCTTCGCTTCGGGTACTTGGCGGGTAGTTTGCCGCACCCGTAGGGGTCTAGGGTGGGGTTTGGCTATTCATCGCGACCGTGTAATCCGTTCTTCGTTACAGGCTCGTACGAATTGCGGATTCCTAGTATATCCAATGTATTCATCTGTGATCTGGAATGGCTATCATTGCATGTGACGAATGTTTATATATATCTATATGATATCTATTTAGGCGTTGCTTATGTTTTGCATCCACGCTAGTCCAGACCCCACTCTGTCGTTAGTTAAGTAACCTAACGGGTGATGACGGGACCCCGTGGCGAATGCGGATGGCATAAGCGTACGTCATATGTTCGTTGTTTTCTGCAATGGTAGTATTAAATGATGGGACGCATTGGAATTAATGCAAGAAAATAAACCAAGTAAAAGTCGTTGGAACAATTTCAAAACCACTCGGTTTCTTTTCAAAAACAAATTTTAAACGCGGAGCTTAAACCACTCCTTTTAAAAGCTATCCAGGTTCCTTCGATTATATCAAGTTCACTACGTTCACGGTTTCGCCAAAACCATTCGTAGCCCTCCGTCATTTCGTATGAATATTCAATAGTATTCAAGCTATGTTTGTTGACCTTCGTCAAGGCATAGTGATTGGTAGCTGTTGGGTTTTCATATGTAGCATAGATAGATGCGTTGGTTTGAGACAGTCGTATTACCTTGTTGACCTTCGTCAAGGGTATGTACGGGTGGGTTCAAATTAACCTGGACAATGACGGGTAGAACTTGACATGTGACATATGATTTGTTGACCTTCGTCATGGTCATAAGAGCATGGGGCAAAAATCCACATCGGGAGTTTCAAAAGAACTGAAAGTTGCTAGCGCTGCATACCATTTGGAGTATGATGATTCTGGTAGGATTCCTTCAGTTTTGTCACGCGATGATATTTGGATCCCGATCCTACTGTGAGTATATGCTACTCCTCCGGAACTTTCTCACTTAACAATCAATGCTATAAACCAAGTAGGTGTCTAGAAAGATGTTAGCGGGGCTACGCCCACAGGTAAAAGAGGTTATTTAATTAAGGAACTTCGCGAAAGCGTTGGAAAACCTCCCTCGAAGTACCGACACCAGCCTAGCTGAACGGTTAAGCAAGTATTGTACGGTGAGATTGATCCCGACTAATTCTTCCTTTATGGTTTGAGGAGGGATTCGAGAGACAGTGGGAGCCATCCTATTTAGATAAATTAAAAACCAATCTAAACTTGCAAGAGCATCATGCTAAAGTGTTTTCTTCTCTCTCTCTTAATTGCAGCGACCCAGTGACCAGACATAGGTTACATCTAGATAATAAAATGACTGAATATGACTGTTATGACTGGCAAAGGTCTGTCCAGATGTCCATTGCCCATGACAAGCTGGGACACCTCTTGACTGATCCAACCCCTGCCGTCTCAGGTCCAGTTTCCCTTATCATGGATATTCATATCCGCAAGACATCGGAAAAGAACAGTGCGAAAGCCAAGTGCCTCGTGTTAGCTTCAGTTGATGGTGCATACCAGAGGCAGCACGAGAAGATGGACTTAGTTTCTATCTTCCTCCATAACAAAGATATATATGGAGAGCAATCTCGTATCGCAAGATATGAGACCTCGAACGAATTGCTTCCAGCGAGGTTGGCTATCGGGTCATCTGTAGGGGGCAATGTCCTTACAGGGACCAGCTCTTTTGAGCTCACGGACCTGAAGACCACGTTAAAGAACGGGTCAGATGCTGACTTAGTTCAACAGTCTCTACCTACTACTCTGAAGGAAACCAGGGAAGTAGAAAGAAAGGGAAGGGCGGAAGTTTCGGGACTGGATATAGTAAAAGAGGGATGTTCCTATTGTTACAGGAATGAACATTGGCAGAAGGATTGCAGGGCTTGCAAAGCCAGTAGCCAGAATTCGAAGCATGTTGTGGCTTCGGCTTCGGGTGTGTTTGTAATAGAGAACTGTATGTCAGTTAACCCTACTTCCTGGGTATTGGATACCGGATCAGGATCTCATATCTATAATTCGTTACAGGCTCTGAGAAACCATAGGATTATCAGGAAAGGTGATATGACTCTCACGGTTGCTAACGGAATGAGCATGTACGCTGAATCCGTAGGGGAATATTATCTTGGACTGACAACTGGGCAGATATTGATTCTGCGTAACTGTTTTTATGTACCAGGTGTGACTTGTAATATCATATTTGTATCCTTACTTTCTAGGGAAGGATGTGATTTTACTTTTGTAAGCGATGTAGTAAACATCCACCTAAATCAAGTTCTGATTGGGTCAGGTACATTAGAAAACGGTATATACGTATTAATCAAGCTCAGATTTTCAGTGTCCAGAACACACTTAAAAGAAAGTCTCCGGAAACAAATCAGGCTTTCTCATGGCGTTGTAGACTGGGTCACATTAATGAGACACGGTTAACAAAGTTACATAAAGAGGGATAATTGAATCCGTTCGAGTATCATTCTTATGCCACTTGTGAATCTTGTCTCATGGGAAAAATGACAAAGACTCCGTTCACTAGACACGGAGAAAGAGCAAGCGAGCTCTTGGGACTCATACACAGTGATATGTGTGGTCTAATGTCTACACATGCGCGAAGTGGTTATTCATACTTCATTACTTTCACAGATGATTTCTCTAGGTATGGACATATCTTCTTAATGAAGCACAAATCCAAGGCCTTTAAGAAATTTCAGGAATACAAGAATGAAGTTAAAAAACAAACAGGAAAAAGTATCAAGACACTGATCTGATCGAGGTGGCGAATACTTGAGTGCCGAGTTTCTGGACTACTTAAAAGAGAATGGAATTCTCTCTCAGCGTACTCCTCCATACACACCACAACACAACGGTGTATCGGAAAGGCGGAATCGAACCTTATTGGATATGGTTCTTTCCATGATGAGTAAGGCTGAGTTGCCGCGATCCTTCTGGGGTTATGCACTAGATACAACTGCATATCTCTTGAACAAGGCTCCAACCAAGACTGTGCCTACCACCCCATATAAGATGTAGAGTGGGAAGAAACCCTGTCTTAAGTACCTTAAGACATGGGGATGTCCAGCTTTTATAAAGAAGCAGCATGCGGACAAGCTCGAGGCACGCTCCGTACTGTGTAAGTTTGTGGGATACCCAAAGAACTCCAGGGGGTATCTTTTCTATTCCGCAGAGGAACAAAAGGTTTTTGTTTCTCAGCATGCCCACTTCTTGGAAACTGAATTTTTTGAAAATCAGATAAGTGGGAGCGCAATAGAACTGGAAGAAATTCCAGAACCACAAGCTATTACTGAAACCTTGGTAGAACCAGAAGGTTCAGGAGAACCGGACATCCCAGCGCCACTCCGCAGGAGTAGTAGGCAGTCTTATCCGCCCGAGAGATACTACGGTTTTCTCATAGACGGGGATAGAGAGGATTGCACCATAGACTATGGTGAACCTACTAGCTTCCAGCAAGCCATTCAGAGCGGTGACTCAGTAAAATGGCTGGATGCAATGCGGACCGAGATGGAGTCCATGTACACCAACAAAGTTTGGACTTTGTACTTTGCTCCAGAAGGGGTAAAACCCGTAGGCTGCAAATGGATCTTCAGAAAGAAGATTGGTGTAGATGGGCAGGTTGAAACCTATAAAGCTAGACTTGTGGCAAAGGGTTTTCGTCAAAGACCTGGTTTGGACTATGACGACACCTTTTCTCTAGTGGCTATGCTCAAATCCATTTGGATCCATCTTGCCATTGCACTATTAGGGGTCTGACACTTGCCACCCTCTAGGACCGATATGCGACACTCTTAGACGAACAGATCGGACTGTACAGAGATTGCCACAGACATGCTCAATAGGAATTTGGATGAGCTTGCTCGTCGGCCTACTTATCGAAGGATACCTGGGTAGCTGTTACGTACAGCTAGTGCTGCTGACGTGCTTGTGGTTAAACCCACTACCAGAGTGATGTCAAGTCTTTAGAGTCCCACGCAGAGGGTTTCCCAGCTTCGAGAGAAACAATGTAGAGGTCGTATGTATTTACGAAAGGGTTCGATCACATACGTGTACTTGTACGCGTGTGGTGTTCGAGCGGACAATACTAGTGGGCCTTGGTTTAAGCCGGATCCTAGTATTTGATTATTGGATTAGCTTCGTCTCATAGTATTCGTGTTTCTCGGAACAAGGATGCGGGTATGTATATACGGATGAGAGGGGGTATAGAAGGAGACACCTCATTAGGGTTTTGACCATTGACTTGGTCAAAACAAATATGAGGTGGAGAAAAGTCTTTATTATTTTTGGTAAATGATAATTTTATGGCATGGCTACTTTGGTTGACCATTTGAATTGGATTGACTTATTGACTCTAGATATTTTGATGAGATATTTTTGACTCTAGATATTTTGATGAGATATTTTCCATGCCATGCTTGTGGTCATATAAAAGATAGACATTCTATTTTTTATTATCATTATCAAAAATACATTCTCTTTCCTCAAGCTTGCTCTCCCCTTCTTCCTCTCAAAACCCTAGTATCTCATGTGTTGAGAATCAAGGGTTAGTGAGACTAAGCTACTCTAAATCACACTCTACACACTCTAGGTTACTTAGTTTAGCACACCAAGTGATCTAGTTGCCTCAACTAGGAGGTTTAGCTCAAGGTTGGAACTTTCGGGTGGATCTTCTACTACTTCAAGAAGCCGACGAGGAGGTGCTATCCATTTCTACTCCAAGGAGCTCGCAACATGAAGGAGAACAGCGGGAAGCCAAGAAGAACTTGGAACTTTAGGTATAATCTCCTTACATAGTAGATAATGTTGGATATAGTGCCCTCAATGTCAATTATTGGATCGCAGGTACGTGATTGCAATGATTGAAGATGACCTATACCGGTAGGACAGTCTTACTCGAGATGATAGTATGCTATCTGGTTTGCCTTTATCAGTCGTGTACAGATTCAGGTGACTGATCACTGTTACACGTTGATAGAGCCCTTAGGATCTTGCTTGACTACCAACAGTATAATGGCGATCATATACGTGAGAGTTGGGTAGTCTATAAGCACATCCTTAAAAATGGTCCCTAGTCGTGGGAGTTTCGAGACAGGGCATCAATACTCCGGAGTAGACTAGTGTATACAGTCGAGACACCGACGAGGGGCGGTGGCCGGTGTTAGTGTATATACCCTAGGGGCCATTATTGTATCATACTAGTTTATATATTACTTAATTGAAGCTTGGGATTTTCACATGTATATAACAGTCTTGCTAAACATGGTAGTATGCTACTTGGTTTTTCTATCTTAATATGTGAGTATACGTATTGATAGAGCTCTTAGGATCTTGCTTGACTACCAGCGTTGTGATGGCAGTCACACTAGTGGGGGCTGGGTAGTCTACAAGCACATCCTTATTCAGGTCCCTGGTCGTAGGATTATCGAGACAGGGCATCGATACTCCGGAGTAGACTAGTGTGTACGCTTCTCATCCCAGTCGGGGAGATGGTCTGTCCCACAGCCGTCAGTACGTCGTACTGGAGATAGTATACAGGTGCTCGTTGGGTTACGGGTACACCAGACAGGACTCGCAGGGAACTGTAGGTTGGTTTTATACCAGTCGTCAGTTAACAGTTCCCAGGTGACATGAGTACAGCATAGTCCGCAGACTTGACACTGCTACTTCGCCTCGAGTGTGTCCCACTGTTCTTAGATTGCTACCCTACCACGGCTTAAAGGAGTCGTGCAAACAGGTGGCAGTTGGGTGCAGTCCCGAGCACTTGGAGGCAGTGGCAGTTAGACAGGATTCATCTCTCCCGGTATTGGGAGTTGATATCGCGCTGTGTCAGAGAGCCATTACGCAAAGTCCCTGGCCAGGGCAAGCAAGATTTGCTGGTAGGTTCTAGTAGTTTCTCAGGGTGTAATGGGCTTCACTCCGACACGACTTATACCGCTATTAGGGGACTGACGCTTGCCGCCCCCCTAGGCCCGATATGCGATAGTCTTAGACGAACAGACCGGACTGTACGGAGATTGTCACATCAGACTCAGTAGGAGTTCAGATGGGTTTCCTCATCGGCCTTCTTATTGACATCTACCTGGGGACCGCTACGTACAGCTAGTGCCGCTTGCGGTCTTTGGTTAAACCCACTGCCAGCGTAGTAGTCGAGTCTTTAGAGTCCCACACAGAGGGTTTCCCTACTCCAGGAGAAACGATATAGAGGTCGTATGGTTTTACGACAAGGGTTCGGACGCATACGTGTGTTTACGCACGTACGACATCCGGACAGTTTTTACTAGCCTGCTTTGGTTTAAGCCAGTTTCTAGTATCCGGTTATTGGATTTATACAGTCTAAAGTTTTTTCGTGTTTTCACGAATAGGAGGGGCGTTCTCGTAATTTCGCGAGAAGCTTCTAGAAGGTTGGTGACTTGGGGGGTTTAGGTGGCATAAGTATTAAATGAGATTAGTGACTCATTTGTGTGATTCATCCTTGTCATTAATGCATCATAAATGCTTAATGACTCATGTAGATGAATCACTCATTTGTATTTATGAAGCATGGTTGTTAAATCCTTTATTTCATTTATCTTGATAATGATAATGCTTCATATATATCATGAGAGATCATTATCTCATTCTATTCTCTTGCTCACTTTCTCTCTCCTCAAGCTCTCTCTCTTCAAACCCTAATCCTCCCCTCTCATGTGTTGAGACCAAGGATTAGAATAGACTACTTAATCCTTAACCCTTCTCTATATCACCTAGGTTACTTAGATTAGAACTTTAAGAAACCTAGTAACCTCAAGTTAGAGGTGAAGCTTGAAGTAAAGCTCTCGGGTGGATCATCTACTACATAGAGAAGGCCGGAGAGGACGTAGAGAATGAAAAGACGAAGGACACGGTTCATTAGGTATAATCACTTTTCATAGTAGTTGATAACTTCTATGATTCTTGTTAGTTATAGTTTAGCAAAGATTCTTGGTTAGTCGATGTTTATGCAAAGAACAAGATCGTTTTTCAATTTTCCGCCTCCCCGCAAGTCTGTAAGTCGATGTTCAACACCCCAATACTTATAGGGAGGCGGAAATATGAATAAAAATCTTGTTCTATGATTAAACATCGAATAACCGTATGAATCGTTTGCTAAACAAGTTTTAACAAAAGCTATAGAGTTCTGAACTACTATGTTAAGAGATTATACCAAACGGTTCTAGTCCTTCGTCTTAATGTTATCTACGGCCTCTTTGGATCTCCACGTCCTCTTCGGCTTTCTTCCGTGATAGACGATCCACCCGAGAACCTAATCCAAGCTATAACCTCTAAACTTGAGGTTACATAGTTTCTCTAGTTGCTAAATAGAGTAGCTAAGGTGATGTAGAGATAGGTTATGGAGTAATTAGTCTTTCCTAATCCTTGTTCTCAACTCATGAGGGTAGGATTAGGTTTGGTGAAGGAGAGAGAACTTGAAGAGAGTGAGTAAGAAGATGATAATGATAATGATAATCATAATGAAATAGCTTCTCACTTGATATATGAAACATACTGAATAAAAAGAAAATGAATAATATGAGATTATTCATCATGTTTCATTAATGCAAGTGGGTGATTCATTATGTGAGTCATTAAGCATTTAATAATGCATTAATGACATGATGAATCACTCACAATGAGTCACTAAATCATTAAATGAAAATGCCACCTCTCCCTCCATGTCACATCCTTCTAGAAGCTTCTCGGAAAATTACGAGAACGCCCCTCTCATCCATGAAAACACGGAAAAACTTTAAACTGTATAAATCCAATAACCTGATACTAGAATCTGGCTTAAACCAAAGCCGGCTAGTAAAAACTGTCCGAATGTCGTACGTGCGTTCAAACACGTATGCGTCCGAACCTTTGTCGTAAAACCATACGACCTCTATATCTTTTCGCCTGGGTTTGGGAAATCTCTATATGGGACTCTAAAAACTCAACTACTACGCTGGCAGTGGGTTTAACCACAGACCGCAAGCGGCACTAGCTGTACGTAACGGTCCCCAGGTAGTTGTCGATAAGAAAGCTTGATGAGGTAACCCATCTGAAATCCTACTGAGCCTGTCTGTGACAATATCCGCGCAGTCCGTTCTGTTCGTCTAAGAGTATCGCATGTATGGTCTAGGGAGGTGGTGGACGTCAGACCCCTAATAACCGTACAAGTCGTGTCGGTATGGTTCAAGACCACCCGAGAATCTACTGATCATTCCATCAGTAATTCTCAATCAGCCCTGGCCAGGGACTTATGGTAATGACCAACCGACCACAGTGCGATATCAACTCCCTATACCGGGAGAGACGAATCCCTAACAGTCGCTCACTGCCTCCACGTGGCTCGGGACTGTGCCCAACTGAAACCTGTTTGCACGACTCCTTTGAGCCGTGGTAGGGTAATAATCAAAGCACAGTGGGAACTCACACGAGACAAATGATGACCTTAAGTCAACGGACTATCTGCATACATGTCACCTGAGAACTGCTATCTGACGTTAGGTATAATACCATCCAGTCAGTTCTCGGCGAGTCATGTCCGGTGTACTCACACCCAGTGAGCATCTGTATACAATCTTAGGTGAACACCACCAATGGTTGCGGGACCAATCCATCGCCCCTCGTCAGGGTCTAGATATGTATACACTAGTCTACTCCGGAGTATCGATGCCCAATCTCGATACTCCTGTGACCAGGGACATCTAAAGGTGTGCCTATTGACTATCCAGCTCCCACTAGTATGACTGCCATCACAACGCCGGTAGTCAGACAAACACCCTATGGGCTTTATCAACATGTATATATAAATACCAAGTAAAATATATCATGTACATATATATCCCAAGCATTCTATACAATGTAGGCCTCTAGGGCATATATATCCAACAATCTCCCACTTGCACTAAGGCCTATAATTGCTGCAATGAGTACCCACTGTCTCTACCAGATCCAGTTGCTGGCGTACCGCATGCCCAACATCTCAAATAACTTCTCGAACAGTACTTGAGGAATGGCCTTGGTGAATGGATCTGCCATGTTGTCTTTTGTGTCCACTCTCTGTATCTCGATCTCCCGACGATCCACGATCTCTCTGATCAGGTGAAACCGCCTTAAGATATGCCTGGATTTCTGATGGGACCTTGGTTCCTTCGCTAAAGCTACAGCGCCATTGTTATCGCAATACAAAGGTATTGGATTGGCAATGGACGGAACCACCTGAAGTTCAGAAATAAACTTCCTCATCCAGACAGCCTCTTTTGCGGCTTCACTAGCAGCTATATACTCAGCCTCCATAGTTGAGTCTGCGACGGTATCTTGTTTGGAACTCTTCCAACATACCGCCCCTCCATTGAGGGTAAACACAAAACCCGAAATGGATTTAGAATCATCCTTGTCACTTTGGAAGCCGGAGTCGGTAAAAGCCTCTACCTGGAAGTCCCCATTACCGTAAATCAAGAACATCTCCTTAGTCCTTCTTAGGTACTTGAGAATGTTCTTCACCGCTCTCCAATGTTTCTCACCTGGGTCAGACTGATACCTGCTTACCACACTAAGGGCGTAAGCTACATCCGGTCTGGTACATAACATCGCATACATTATTGATCCTATCGTTGAAGCGTAGGGTATAATGCCCATGCGAGCCCTCTCTTCATCAGTCTTTGGAGACATTTCCTTGGAGAGGGTGATTCCGTGACAAGCGGGCATATTACCGTTCTTGGAATCTTCCATACTAAATCTCTTTAGTATAGTGTCTATATACCCGGACTGTGAAAGTCCCAATATTCTATTAGATATATCTCGATAGATCTTAATGCCCAGAATGTATGATGCATCTCCCAAGTCTTTCATGGAGAATTTCTGTGACAAGAAGAGCTTTACTGATTGTAGTATAGGGATATCATTCCCTATCAGTAGTATGTCGTCGACGTACAAAACGAGGAAGACTACTGCTCCTTCTACAATCTTCCTATAAATACATGGTTCATCTATATTTTTGATAAAGTCAAATTCCTTGACTGTTTTATCAAAGCAGATGTTCCAACTCCGCGATGCTTGCTTTAACCCATAAATGGATTTAAGCAATTTGCACACTCTTCCGCTGCTCCCACTGTCTAAGAAACCTTCTGGTTGATCCATGTAAACACTCTCTTCTAGATGTCCATTTAGAAAAGCTGTTTTTACATCCATTTGCCAGATTTCATAGTCATGGAAGGCAGCAATAGCAAGCATGATCCGAATGGATTTAAGCATAGCTACTGGTGAAAAAGTTTCATCATAGTCCAATCCTGGTGTTTGACGAAAACCTTTTGCTACTAGTCTAGCTTTGTAGGTTTCCACTTGTCCAAATGTACCAATCTTCTTTTTGAAGATCCATTTGCACCCAACTGGTTTTACCCCAGGAGGAGCAACTTCTAAAGTCCATACTTTATTGGTGTACATGGATTCCATTTCGGATCTCATTGCATCCAGCCACTTCACTGAGTCGCTACTCGTGATAGCCTGCTGAAAACTAGTAGGCTCATCATCATCGATAATGCAATCCTCTCGATCCCCATCAAGAAGAAAACCATAGTATCTTTCAGGAGGATGAGAAAGCCTACTAGATCTGTGGAGTGGCGTTAGTTCGTCATGTTCTATTGAAATCTGAGATTCTTCTAAGTCTTCGGTTGCAGTTTGAGGTTCTGGAATTTCTTCCAGTTCTACCGTGCTCCCACTAATTTCTTTTGCAAGAAATTCGCTTTCTAAGAAGACAATGTGACGAGCGACAAACACCTTTTGTTCTTCAGTGTGGTAGACCATGTACCCCCTTGAATGCTTGGGGTATCCTACAAACTTGCATAAAACCGATCGTGCTTCGAGCTTGTCCGGATTATGCTTTTTAACATATACCGGACACCCCATATCTTGATATACTTGAGATATGGTCTTTTCCCACACCACATTTCATATGGAGTGGTAGGTACAGACTTAGTTGGAACTCTATTCAATAGGTATGCGACTGATTCTAGAGCAAATCCCCAGAAGGAAAGTGGCAACTCAGCACTACTCATCATTGAACGCACCATATCTAATAGCGTGCGATTCCTCCTTTCTAATACACCATTATGCTGAGGTGTATAAGGCGGGTAAGCTGAGAGAGAATTCCATTCTCTTTTAAGTATTCAAGGAAACTGGTACTTAAGTATTCTCCACCTCGATCAGATCGAAGTGTCTTGATGCTTTTACCAGTCTGTTTCTCTACTTCATTTTTATACTCCTTAAACTTCTCAAAGGCCTCGGATTTATGTTTCATTAAGAATATATGTCAATACCTAGAGAAGTCATCAGTAAAAGTTATGAAGTAGGAGTGACCGCTTCGTGCATGCGTAGACATCGGACCACATACATCACTGTGTACTAGTCCCAAGAGTTCAGTGGCTCTTTCTCCGTGTCCGGTGAACGGAGATTTGGTCAATTTTCCTTTGATACATGATTGACAAGTTGCATATGATAAATATTCAAACGGATATAGATATCCATCTTTATGTAACTTAGTCAACCTTGTTTCATTTATATGACCAAGTCTACAATGCCATAGGAAGGCTTGATTCGAATCTGGAGCCTTTCTTTTACGCGTGTTTTGAATATTGAAAATTTAAGGTTGATTAAGTATGTATATGCCGTTTTCCAGTGTGCCAAACCCAATCAGTTCTTGATTTAGGAGAATGTTCATGACATTTCTTTCAAGCACAAAATTATATCCTTTATTAGACAACAAAGATACTGATATAATATTACACAACATACTGGGAATACAAAAACAGCTGTACAATACCAAAATGTGTCCACTATTCAACCCTAGGTGATATTCTCCTATTGCAACTGCATCTACATGCATTCCATTGCCCATCCGGAGAGTCATATCACCTGCCCCCAGTACTCTACTATTTCTCAGATCCTGCAAAGAATTACAGATGTGAGAACCAGAACCGGTATCAAGTACCCATGAAGTAGAGTTTACTGAAAGACAATTTTCGATTACGAACACACCTGAAGCAGAAGCAACAGCTTGCTTCATGTCCTTGGCTTTAAAGGCCATACACTCCTTCTTCCAGTGCCCTTGCTTGTGACAATAGAAGCACTCGTTCTTTTCTGCCTTCACCCTTCCTGCCTTGTTCGTTCCCTGCACCTTCTTGACCCCACCCTTCGGTTTGGTGGCTTTCATCTTCTTCTTCCATTTAGCTTTCGCTTTAGATTTAGAAGAAGATGATTGGCCAACATACAGAACGGGGGTCTTCTCCTTTTTCAAGGAGGTCTCTGCTACCCTCAACATATTGAGGAGCTTTGGAAGATCCGCTTCCATTTCGTGCATGTTGAAGTTCAACACGAACTGAGAGAAGGTGTGGGGAAGGGACTACAAAATCAAGTCGATATACAAATCATTCTCTAGCATGCATCCCAGGTTTGCGAGTTCCACAATGAGGGTGATCATTTTGAGGACGTGCTCTCCAACAGGCGATCCTGGAGCTAACCTCATCTGGAAGAGTTTCCTTGAGGTTTCGTACCTCGCGATACGGGAGTGTTCACCATACAATTCCTTGCAATGGAGGAATATGGATACAATATCCATACTCTCGTGCTGTTTCTGGAGTTCATTATTCATGGACGCCAGCACGATACACTTAGCTCGCTCACAGTCTAGATCCTAGGTTTTACAAACTTCCTTGTGCGCAACTGAGGAATCTGGTCCTGGGATAAGGGGAGGAACAGCGGTGGTAACATATGCAACTTTGTCATAAGTCAGCGTAATATTGACGTTCCTTAGCCAATCTTTATAGTTCTGCCCGGTCAGTATATTCTTTTCAAGTAATAGTTTTAGTCCAGTCATGGTAGCTGCCACAGAGAGAGAAAAGAAAACACTCAGCATATGCTCTTGCAAGTTTAGATTGGTTATTATTTTATCTAAACAGGATGGCTCCCACTGTTTCCTCAAATCCTTCTTCAAAACCTAAAAGAAGAACTAGTCAGGATTTAATCACACGTTACAATTCTTGCTTAACCTTTCAGCCAGGCTGGTGTTGGTACTTCGAGGGAGGTTTTCCAACGCTTTCGCGAAGTTCCTTAATTAAAGAACCTCTTTTCCGTGGAGGCGTAGCCCCTCTAACACCTTTCTAGGCACCTACTTGGTTTATAGCATTGATTGTTAAGTGAGAGAAATTCCCGAGAGTAATCCTACTCATCAGTGGGATCGGGATCCAACTATCATTGCATGATGCCTTAGATGGAAGCCACTCTAGTCACCACACTCCAGAAGGTAAGCTAAATCTGCAAGTTTCCTTTATGTTTGAAACTCCCGATGTGATTTTTACCCCAAGCTCTTATAGACCTTGACGTAGGCCAATAAGTCATAAGACGCAAGTCAAGTTCTACCTGTCGTTGTCCTGATTAATTTAAATACATCGTACAAGCCCTTGACGTAGGCCAACAAGGTGTACGTCTGTATTAAACTAATGCATCTATCTATGCAACAAATAGGCACACACACTGCTACCATTCACTATGCCTTGACGTAGGCCAACAAGCATAGCATGAATACGATGTGCTGTCTATTTGAAACGACGGAGGGTTACGGCTGGTTTTAGGCAAAAAACCGTTAACGTAGTGAACTTGATTTGATCGAAGGAACTAAGATAGCTTTTATTAAAAGGAGTGGTTTAAGCTCCGCATTTAAAATTTGCTTTTTCAAGAAAACCGAGTGGTTTTTAGAAATTGTTCCAACGATTCAGTTTAGGTTTTATTTTCTTTGCATTAATAATAATGCGTCCCATCTTTAACCTATCATTACAGATAACAACGAAAATACGACGTCCTCTTATGCCATCCGTATTCGCCACGGGGTCCCGTCATCACCCGTTAGGTTACTTAACTAACGACAGAGCGGGGGCTGGGCTAGCGCGGGTGTAAAACATAAGCGACGTCTAAATAGCTATCATATATAGATATTGTACATTCGTCAGACGCAATAATAGGCATTCCAGATCACAGATAAACAATATTGGATTTGCAAGCAATCTGCATTTCGTTTGAGCCTGCAATGAAAGACGGATTACACAGTTGTGATGAATAGCCATTTTCCCACCCCAGACACCTATGGGTACGGCAAACTACCCGCCAAGTACTAGAAGTGAAGCGGTCTGCCCCAACACTTCAAAATACCCGGTAGTTTGTGCACCCCACCTTAGGTCTATCCTAGGAGCAAAAACAGTAAAAAGAAATAATACAACGGTGGCTACAACCGCAACCTGGATGTGCCCCGCAAAATAATATTACAACTTATTACATTTACATCAAATGAATTAATACAATAACCCATCACAAAACCGGGCTAATCACCACAACAGTCCAATACAGTTTATATACACAAACAGTTATATATAACATCACAGATATGTGCAACCCCTGCCAACCGACATACTAGCAGTTAGGGGAGGTTTACGAACACATAAAACATTTCACAGATATAATCAAATAAGCAAATACCGTATAATTTCGATCGATTAAACACATTTAATTTTGCTCCAATACTTCTCTGTAAATCTGAAACCTGAGCAAAAATAAAAATTACCAGAAAACACCAAATATCACAGAGAAACAACACAAGAAACTTGGGATGATGAATCGTCCAAAGCGCGGCGGAATCGCGGCGGATCGGTAGGATCGGCCGCGGTTCCGCGGCGCTATGGCCGATTCATGAGCCCAATTTTCTTGGGTGTTCTAATAGATTCATTTAGGTAATTCTGAGGGTCCCTGAAAAATTTTTGGACCTCATTTAAAATTCGACAGAAAGTACATGATATCGGGGTTTTTCCGGTTTGTTTTTCCGTTCGAAATTCATACAAATTTGCAAGTGTGTTAAATACTGTTTAGCTAGGCTCTGATACCACTGTAAGTCGATGTTCAACACCCCAATACTTATGGGGAGGCGGAAATATGAATAACAATCTTGTTCTATGATTAAACATCGAATAACCGTATGAATCGTTTGCTAAACAAGTTTTAACAAAAGCTATAGAGTTCTAAACTACTATGTTAAGAGATTATACCAAACGGTTCTAGTCCTTCATCTTAATGTTATCTACGGCCTCTTTGGATCTCCACGTCCTCTTCGGCTTTCTTTCGTGATAGACGATCCACCCGAGAACCCTAATCCAAGATATAACCTCTAAACTTGAGGTTACTTAGTTTCTCTAGTTGCTAAATAGAGTAGCTAAGGTGATGTAGAGATAGGTTATGGAGTAATTAGTCTTTCCTAATCCTTGTTCTCAACTCATAAGGGTAGGATTAGGTTTGGTGAAGGAGAGAGAACTTGAAGAGAGAGAGTGAGAAGATGATAATGATAATGATAATCATAATGAAATAGCTTCTCACTTGATATATGAAACATAATGAATAAAAAGAAAATGAATAATATGAGATTATTCATCATGTTTCATTAATGCAAGTGGGTGATTCATTATGTGAGTCATTAAGAATTTAATAATGCATTAATGACATGATGAATCACTCACAATGAGTCACTAAATCATTAAATGAAAATGCCACCTCTCCCTCCATGTCACATCCTTCTAGAAGCTTCTCGGAAAATTACGAGAACGCCCCTCTCATCCATGAAAACACGGAAAAACTTTAAACTGTATAAATCCAATAACCTGATACTAGAATCTGGCTTAAACCAAAGCCGGCTAGTAAAAACTGTCCGAATGTCGTACGTGCGTTCAAACACGTATGCGTCCGAACCTTTGTCGTAAAACCATACGACCTCTATATCTTTTTGCCTGGGTTTAGGAAATCTCTATGTGGGACTCTAAAGACTCAACTACTACGCTGGCAGTGGGTTTAACCACAGACCGCAAGCGGCACTAGCTGTACGTAACGGTCCCCAGGTAGTTGTCGATAAGAAAGCTTGATGAGGTAACCCATCTGAAATCCTACTGAGCCTGTCTGTGACAATGTCCGCGCAGTCCGGTCTGTTCGTCTAAGAGTATCGCATGTATGGTCAAGGGAGGTGGTGGACGTCAGACCCCTAATAACCGTACAAGTCGTGTCGGTATGGTTCAAGACCACCCGAGAATCTATTGATCATTCCATCAGTAATTCTCAATCAGCCCTGGCTAGGGACTTATGGTAATGACCAACCGACCACAGTGCGATATCAACTCCCTATACCGGGAGAGACGAATCCCTAACAGTCGCTCACTGCCTCCACATGGCTCGGGACTGTGCCCAACTGAAACCTGTTTGCACGACTCCTTTGAGCCGTGGTAGGGTAATAATCAAAGCACAGTGGGAACTCACACGAGACAAATGATGACCTTAAGTCAACGGACTATCTGCATACATGTCACCTGAGAACTGCTATCTGACGTTAGGTATAATACCATCCAGTCAGTTCTCGGCGAGTCCTGTCCGGTGTACTCACACCCAGTGAGCATCTGTATACAATCTTAGGTGAACACCACCAATGGTTGCGGGACCAATCCATCGCCCCTCGTCAGGGTCTAGATATGTATACACTAGTCTACTCCAGAGTATCGATACCCAATCTCGATACTCCTGTGACCAGGGACATCTAAAGGTGTGCCTATTGACTATCCAGCTCCCACTAGTATGACTGCCATCACAACGCCGGTAGTCAGACAAACACCCTATGGGCTTTATCAACATATATATATAAATACCAAGTAAAATATATCATACGTTAAGACAAAGTCAAAACAAATAGCGTACTATCATATCAAGCAAGACTGTCATGTACATATATATTCCAAGCATCCTATACAATGAAGGCATCTAGGGTATATATATCCAACAAAGTCGTGGGGTGTTGTACATCTACTTACAGCCGGTCTCATAAGCCACTGTTGTCAGTTGGATCACCTAAGATGTATACAAGTGCTCATTGGGTTATGAGTACACCGGACAGGAATCGCCTGGAACCTGCTAGTTGGTATTATACCTAGCGTCAGATAGCAGTTCCCTTGTGACATGTGTACAGGTTAGTTCATCGACCTGAGGTCGTCATTTGTCTCGTGTGAGTTCCCACCGTGCTGTTCTTTCTACCCTACCACGGCTCAAAGGAGTCGTGCAAACATGTATTTTTTGGGTACAGTCCCGAGCCACATGGAGGCAAGGGAGCCGATCGGCAGGGGATTCGTCTCTCCTGGGATTGGGGGTAAGATCGCGCTGTGTCTAGGAGAGCCATTACACAAAGCCCTCGGCCGAGGCAGGAGATTTACTGGTAGGTACTCCAGTAGTATCTCAAGGTGTTCTGGGCTATACTCCGACACGACTTATACCGCTATTGGGGGTCTGACGTTACCAGCCCCCTAGGCCCGATATGCGATACTCATAGACGAACGGACCGACTGTATGTCTATTGTCACTGTTAGGCTCAGTAGGGTTCCAGGATGAGTTCGCTCATCGGCTTCCCTTGAGGTCGGTACATAGGCAGCTGTTACGCACTGCTATTGCCGCTGACGGCTTGTTGTTAAACCCACTGCCAGGGTACTGACGAGTCATTAGAGTCCCCCACAGATAGTTTCCTAAGTTCGGGTGAAACGTTGTAGAGGCCGTATGGTTTTATGGCAGGGTTCGAAAAATGCACGTGCGTTTACGCACGTGTCATATTTCGGGCAGATAATACTGGTAAGCTTTGGTTTAAGCCGGATCCGAGTATTATACTGTGTAGATATAATATCTTTGTCTCAGTTGCATTTGTATTCGGTCGTAATACAAATGCGGGTATGTTTATACTGTTACGGGGTTGTCCTGAAATTCGTTTCGGGATCGCTTTTGGAAGTTGCCAGTTTTCTATCACCCGTCTTAAACATTCGGTTTAATGCGGATTTATCTTTTCTTCATGAGGGTGAGTCATGAGTGTGGAAGCTTCTAGAATGATGACTAGGTTTAGTGTGTCACCATTTTGCATTAAATGGTTGATGACTAGGATTAGTGATTCATTGTTTGCATTGAATGTTTTATGCAAGGTGTTATATGACTCATTCATTACATTATTGCTTATGGTCACCTCCCCTTTTGCTCCTACACTCGCCCCACCTCTTCTTAGTGGCCGACCATGGTTTTAGAGGCAATTATGGTTGTTGGAAAAATACAGATGATAGTTTTTGGTTCATCGAAATTTGATATGCTCATTTCTCATTTCACTCCATTAAAAAGGCAACTTGATTAACCGTTCATCCATGCCTTTGGATGAAGCGAGACAAAGTGTTCTACTCGTTCTCTACTTCATCTTGGTCATCTCTTTTGGCAGACTTGATGACCGAGTTGCCTCGGTATAGAGGCGGGAGCCCGTTTAAAGATCCGTAGATGTGGTGCCACCTCAACGAGGAGCCAGGAGATCGGAGCAGCCGCAACGGAGTGTGGGATGATGGTTAAAGACCGAAGGACTCGGATCGTTCGGTATAACCTTTCTACCTACTTTGTAGTTTGTTAGTTTAGCGTTAATGGCAAGATTCGGGTTATAGTATCCGATAGCGCCAGTTATAAAAATTTTTGTTCCGCATTTGGCGTCAGATTGACGGCCGGGGCGCTGCCGTTGACTTACATGGTATCAGAGCCACGCCATTAAGCTTTACTAACTTGTTCTAACGTGTTTAAAACAACGATCGGACGAAATTTCAAAAACTGCAATTTTAAATGTAAAGTTTCTGTCGATTTTAAAACTTGGCCTAAAAATTATTTTGAGCATCTCAGAAAATCGAGCACGCTTTTTTAAGCAAACTGATGAAATTTGGTCGACTAACTCAACAGCACTGCCGCGGATCCGCGGCCCAAACCAGGGTTTTGCCGCGGATCCGCCGCCACTTTGTGAGATCAGTTCTCCAATTTTCTACAGTATGGTCTTCATTGAAATTTGTGGTTTCTGGAATATTTCTTTTGGGCCCAGATTTTGTTACTGTACTGCAGATGTACGTGGGGCCCACTTCGGGAAATTTTATCGATCGAAATTTAAACGTGTTAGTTTACAGTACTTACATTATATCTCCGGCCGTGAATGTCATTCGAGCGGTAAATTGTGTCTAATTGCTATAGTCCTTTTAGACGGATTTGCGAACGTGACATTCGCGTTGTTGTTCGGTGTTGTGCTGTGATGTTGCGGATTTGTCGTGATGGATAGCAGTGTGCAATGGTAGTGCAGTTTGGACTTATTTGTACATTTGATATTGTTGGGCGAGCATCCAACATGTGGACTGCCGTCACTGCCTGTTTGTATGATATTCTTTTGGGGTACGACTGGGCTGAGGTCGATGTACCCGTTGTACATATTTTTCATTTCTGTACTAGGTTTTACCCCGCGACGGAGTGCACGGATAGCCTGGTTCTGGAGGGCAACGGGTCCGCATATCATGGCTTTGAGAGGCAAAGGGGCCTCACTATAGAATTGACAGACTATTCGCCGCACTCGTAGGGGGTACAGGTTGACCCAAGGTGGGGTGCCCAAGTTACCGGATTCCGTGAAGTGCACGGTGGTCCATTCATTATGTTGTAGGGGGCTGCCTCGCTTCAGGTTTTGGAGGGTAACTTGTGTTGGGATCCTAGGCACACTAATGAGGTCTCACAAGTGATCAAACATGGCTAATTCAAAATTTTCCATGTGCCTACAAACCCTAATACGGATCGTTAACTAGATGTATAGGTGATGCGATGCAAGTAAACAACTTTAACTAAAAGGAAAGAGGCTACAACCTTTGTAGATCCGGTCCTCCACCTCCTAGGATCCGTGATGACGTCCCTCTGCTGTCCAAATCGAATCCCGGACTCTAGCATCGACATCATTGGAGAAATGTGCGGGCTAGGTCGTCAACTTCGAAGCCGAAGATGATCTACGTCGAGGCAACTCAAGATCAAACTCCAACTTCACCAAGTCATGAAACTTGTGAAGAAAACACCCTATACTACTTGGCAAGTGGTAGAGGATGAAGAAATAGGAAGTGGGTTCACTTTAGAAATGGATTTCTCACTCTTTTTCTCAAGTTGCCATTGATGGAGGCAAGCTTTTTCTTTTTGTTGAAGAAGAAGAAGAAGAAGAAAAAGAAAAACAATATGATAAGTATTTTTTTAATAGAAAATAATATGAATACTTATCATATACCAACCATGGTTAGGTGTAGAGAATAGACTATGGTTAGGGTTAAGCATGAGACAAATATGGTGGACTTGTTCAAAGCTTCATGAAGCTTCAACAAGCAAACAAAGAAAGCCACCATTTCTATTTATCTTTTCCAAAATAAATAAACGAAATAAATAAATGAATAAGTAAACAAAATCAAAACCCTAACCATTACATAACCATGGTTTAATCTAAACACACACCCTAACATTCATGTATCATCAAACATGATACAATCAAGTGCACAAAAATATATCATATATACAATGTGCACATCAAGTGAGAAAATCCATTTAAAGTGAACCAATACTAGTTAATGCAAAGTAATATATCAAATATATAATTATACATTAAATCATTAAATCAACACTTGATTCAATGATCCGGTCATGTCGCATATAACCGACTAGTATCCAATGTATCGACTTATCGAATCAATCTTTGATTCGATAACTAGGTTATATCGCATACAACCAATCGATACATTCATCGCGAGAATAGAATACGGTATCACATACACGCATTATTCTCGGTCCCGCACATATCTCATATGCGCTCCTATTTCGTTTCGCTTGAGCCAGGAAACCTCTGTGTAGGACTCTAAAGACTCGTCAATACGCCGGCAGCAGGTGATGATCATATCAAACACCCACAAGCCGCACGCGGTCTGCTAAATGTAACGGCCACCCGGGTATTGAGCGATCAGAAGATCGACGAGCAAGCCCGCTCACACTCCTGTGAATCCAACCAGTAACACTTACCGTACAGTCCGGTCTGTTCGTCTGATATGTCGCATATCTCGCCTAGGGGTGGTAAACGTCAGACCCCAATAGCTCGATAAGTCATGCCGATGTGAGGTCCATAACAATCGTGAAACTACTGATAACTCTTACCAGTATTTCACTGCAACCCTGGCCAGGGATTTCCTGTTATGGCCAGTCGAGCATAGCGCAACATCAACCCCCAATACCGGGAGAGACGAATCCCCTCCTATCGCTCATTGCCTCCATGTGAATCGGGGTTGTACCCAAAAACCACCTGTTTGCACGACTCAGTAGAGCCGTGGTAGGGTGGGAATCAAAGCACAGTGGGAGACACACAAGACTCTATGACGATCTCGGGTCAACAGACTAAGCTGTACCAGTGTCACCAGAGAACTGCCATCTGACGTGAGGTATAATACCATCTGGGAGTTCTCGGCGAGTCCGTTCAGTGTACCCAGTCTCCACTGAGCACCCGCATACTATCTCTGATGTCAAACACCAATGGATATGGGATCATCCATCGCCCATCGTATGGGTCGAGAAGATATACACTAGTCTACTCTGGAATATCGATGCCCCGTCTCGATATTCCCACGACTAGGAACATTGAAGGATGTACTCATGGACTACCCAGGCCCCACTAGTATGATCTTCATCATAGTCCTGGAAGTCGAGTACACATCCTAAGGGCTTTATCAACATGTAATCAGAGAGACAGAAAGTATACATGTTAAGATAAAGAGCAACCAGATAGCGTACTATCATGTCAAGCAAGAAAGTCCTACCTATATATGTCCCAGCATCCACTACAATATACATCCAATGTACAGTAATGTCCTCTAGGGCATACATATAACTAACAACTTGCCGCACCCGTAGGAGTCTAGGTTTCATTGCACGGGCTATCCACATGACCAAGGGAACGTCGGGTTTCAGCAGCGGCTCTGTGAAACCAGGGGATCCCAGATTATCTGTATTGTTCTGTGATGCTTATTACTTTTCTGTAATGTTGCATTTTATCACGCCTGGAGCGATTATTGTATATTGGTATATATACTAGTAGATGCTGTATATGTTTTACACCCGCGCTAGTCCAGTCCCCGCTCTGTCGTTAGTTAAGTAACCTAACGGGTGATGACGGGACCCAGTGACGAATGCGGATGGCATATACATACATTTTATTTTCGTTCTTTTCTGGTGTGATTAATTGATGGGACTGCGTTGATTTTGATCAATACAAAGGAAAACAAACCTGTTTGGATGTTGTTGGAACAGTTTTAAAAAGTGTTATTACAAAGACGATTCCTTTTGTTTTGCACAGTGGTATTCAGTTGGAATATCCTGCACCTCATTCGACGAGGCCGATATCCCTTCACCGGGAGTGACTCCTTGGGCAGAAGTTTACGTCAGGGTAATAACTTCACTATAGTCGATTACAAGTTGCTTTGCATCACGGTATTCAGTTGGAATATCCTGCACCTCATTCCAAGAGGAAAGTGCCGAGATCCCTTCACCGGGAGTGACCTCTTTAGCAAAGGTTTTCGCCACTATATTTTTATAAAAAGCTATCAGGTTCCTTCAGCGAGATCAAGTTCATTACGTTAAAGGTTTTTCGCCAAAAACCAGCCGTAGCCCTCCGTCATTTCTTATGGATGGTCAGTAGTATTCAAGCTATGTTTGTTGGCCTTCGTTAAGGCATAGTGTTTGGTAGCTGCTGGGGTATTCATTTGTTGCATAGATAGATGAGTTGGTTTGGGACAGTCATATTACCTTGTTGGCCTTCGTCAAGGGTATGTACGGGTGGGTTCGAATTAACAAGATAATGACGGGCAGAACTTGACATGTGACTTATGATTTGTTGGCCTTCGTCAAGGTCATAAGAACATGGGGTAAAAATCATATCGGGAGTTTCTAAAGAAACTGAAACTTGCCAGGCATGCGCATATCTTCTGGAGTGTGATAACGTGAGTGGATTCCGTCACGTTATCATGCGATGAGAGTTGGATCCCGATTCCCACTGATGAGTTGGTTTACTCTTCGGGTGATCCCGATTGATTCTTCTTTCAGGTTTGGAGGATAATTTGACAGTACAGTGGGAGGTTTCCTGATTAGATAAAGTGATTACCATTCTGATCTAGGATAGAGTGCACGCAGAGTGTTTCTTTTCTCTCTCTCTCTTTGGCAGCGACCTTTGACCGACCCTAGACTATGACTCAGTGACCAAGTTGACCGAACCTTCTTAAAATACTGGCTTTTGGATTGTCTAAGTTGCATAAGTCATTGCCGCTCCTTCTTTTACCCTTTGGATTTCTCAGAATACCCCGTATTACTACGGACATCCACTTCCATTGGATAGATCCATCGTATGGTTATATACGAACTCGGAGGGACTTCTTCAAGGATGGATCCAGGTTCAGGAGAAATGGAACTGGTTTATTCAGTTGTCTTTTATTATCACCTTCTCTCAGGTTACGATGACTCCTTAGTTTAGGAGAGTACACCTATTACTCTTATTGGATAGTCTTCTTCCAAACCATAGGCAGGTGCCGAAACGTAGGGAATGAAGATAACCAATTAGCCTAAGTAGGGTGTGCAGAAGGTAATAAGTAAAGACAAAGTGAAAGGGATTAGAAAGAGGGCAAAGTAAAATTACGACTGCTATTATTCACGACCAAACCGCGTACTTCATCGCCACTCCTATTTCACCTTTGTTTTTTTCCCCAGTTCAGGAGAAATAGAATAAGGTATTATTCAGTTGTCTTTTATCATCACATTCTCTCAAGTTGCGAGTACTCCTTGGTTTAGTAGGGTACACCTATTATGCTTACTGGATAGTCTTCTTCCAAACCATAAGCTGGTGCCGAACGGTAGGGAAGGAAGAAAACCACTTAGCCTAAAAGGGTGTACAGAAGGAAATGAATAAAGGCAAATAAAGGGATTTGGAGAGATGGCAAATGAAATATACGGTTATAGTCATGAATTGGATTATGGAAGAGGCATTGCTAGGAATACCAGGATACCCCTACGAAACTTTTTCATGTTTCAGTGCATTGTTAAAGGAAAACTGATTTCCCGATTAGATACTTACTCTAGGGTATGTATTTACCAAGTATGATTCTCACATCTGTATGGTTTTACAGATGATGAGTGGGAGGAAGTTATTGGGAATAAGGTGATCATCCTACTTATATCGGAATTCGTTGTAATTGGTGATATTTGAGGAAGTCGCCTGGGTTTTTGCCGGACAACATGTATTTGGTTTTGAGTATTCGTTGTTGTGCACCAATTTCAAAATGATATATCTGTACGTTTATTTTTATAAAGTGAGATATAACTTTTTGATAATATGTCGATGACATTTACCTATATCAGTTGGCGATTGGGTAAGGAGCATTCAACAACGGAGTAGTTCTTAACCATAAGTACAGTTTTCAACCTACGATGCACAGGTTTTGAGTTATTCAACTCAGCGGACTTATACAGAGTATTGTATGTTGTCCAGTGTCCATCAGGACAAAGGGGTTGGTCCTCGTACTATGTTCTGTTTACTTATGACTTCTCTAGTTTTTAGACAATTGTTTCGCAGAAATACAAGGTCTAAGTTTTGAGAAGTTGTGGGTATAAGAATAAAGTAGAGAACCAGATGTCGCAGGTATCGGGATTCTTCAAAGAGATCGAAGATGTAGATACTTGTGATTGGTATTCAGATGATAGTAATGGTTTTAAGAAACTTGTTTCTCTTTCAGATTACTCATAATTGGATGGATTCGTAAGTTGAGTAATGATGATTAGCCTCTCTCCATTAAGTTGATATGCACTGGAGACAGCTGCATGATTAGAATCTGGTTCCAATTAAACATGTGCCAAAGTTTCTATATTGGATATAGAATGGTTCATATCTTAACGATGTTAAGGTATGGGGAGTTGTCCGGCTTATGCTTAAAACCAGACTCTGGATAACTCAGGGCATGTTTCTGTAATGGCAGTTTGTGGGTTGGCCCAGGCTATGATGAGGGTTGACTTTCTACCATCTAGAAGATCAATAGTGATATTGTTCTTGACTCGCCACAGTTTTAGTAAAATGGATTTTTTCAGAAAACACTAGTGGGAGTATGGTAGAACTGGAAGTGATTCCAGAATCGCAAACGATTATGGAAAATTTAATAGGACCTAAAGATTCAATCAGGTTTGACATTCCATTAGCCACTCCGCAGATATGGTGGGTAACCTCAGACACCTTTGAGGTACTCCGGTAGCCTCAAGGACGGTGACAGGGAGGTTCTTGTTTACCTAGACTTGACACTACTGTTGTTCCAGACTATGAGACCCGGCAGGAGGTTAAGTATAGCGTCGTTCTAAACTAGCTTTAGAAGTGCACGTATATATTATTCTGCCAGAGGGTTGTTGTGGTCAGTGGGAGCGGCGGAAGCAAAGTGGGCAAGTAGCTTGTGTCTATTTATAGACTTAAGCAGTTATAGCGGAGATAGATCATCTATTTTTGATGTGACAGTCATAGCTTTGACTTCATCAGAATAGGGGATGGATCTGTTAAGAAGGTAGTAGGGTATGATGTCCCGGTATTTGGATGACATGCATAGAGTAGGAAGTAAAATTCCTATACTATGATCGGTTATACTGTGGTTGTCACACAGTTGTTTCTCTTCACAGGATATGGATATAATATCAGACATTCTGGTTACTAGATCTATGGTTTTAGATCTAGGATTGGGTAGTTTCCCAATTTGGCTACTTTGACAGTATTCTAATAGTATTTTAGAATAGATGACTCCTGGCATGGTGGTGTACCTGCAGGTGATGGAGTCACCATCTCTAAAGGTGTCTTACAGACTAAAGGGGATAGGGATGTGCATGATTGGCAGATCACTTGCTTAGGCAATTGAGTCAATCGTGAGATGTCAAGTACCACACCAGATGTTGTTTTTGCACTAGATGCGATAAGTTTATATTAATCCAATCCTGGAGAAACATAAGGAAGAAGCTTTAGAACATAAGTGGATGTTCTAGGGATTTGATGACGGCAGCCTCCTTTGGAGACGGTTATCATTCCAGGCTTGAAAGGTGACTTGGTTGACAGAGTGATTGTCAGAGTTATAGTTTTCCCTCTAACGAGGGACAGTATTATGGACAGTTGGTCCAAGAGGATACTGTGGGAGGCATGGTGCAGGATACTGATTAGGTTCAGTTGACGATACAGTCTAAGAAGTTTGTATTTGGAGTTCATTTATGAACTAGGTCCCATCAAATATCCAGACATATTCTAAGACAGGTATTACTCAATTTGGGAGATGGGTTTCTCCGCGAACTTGAGATTAAGAGAGACATAGAAAGAAACATCAGGGCGGATCCACTCATTGAGACTATTTCTTGAACACAAGAGTTTTGCAAACGAGCTTTGTGAAACTGATTAGTAGAGAAGTTGGGTGTTCGGTATCACACGAGCTGTCAGTATGCGACATCGCAATAATTAGCCTTAAGTGCAAGTGGGAGATTGTTGGATATAGTGCCATCAAAGTCAATTATTGGATCGCATGTACGTGATTGCAATGATTGAGGAGGACCTATAACGGTAGGACAGTCTTACTCGAGATGATAGTATGCTATCTGGTTTGCCTTTATCAGTCGTGTACAGGTTTAGGTAACTGATCACTGTTACACGTTGATAGAGCCCTTAGGATCTTGCTTGACTACCAATAGTATGATGGCGATCATATACGTGAGAGTTGGGTAGTCTTTAAGCACATCCTTAAAAATGGTCTCTAGTCGTGGGAGTTTCGAAACAGGGCTTCGATACTCCGGAGTAGACTAGTGTATACAGTCAAGACCCCGACGAGGGGCGGTGGCCGGTCTCACAAGCCACTGGTATCAGTTGGATCACCTAAGATGTATACAGGTGCTTATTGGGTTATGATTATACCGGATAGGATTCGCCAGGAACCTGCTAGTTGGTATTATACCTAGCGTCAGATAGCAGTTCCCTGGTGACATGTGTACAGGTTAGTTCATCGACCTGAAATCGTCATTTGTCTCGTGTGAGTTCCCACTGTGCTTTGATTTCTACCCTATCATGGCTCAAAGGAGTCGTGCAAATAGGTATTTTTTGGGTACAGTCCCGAGCCACATGGAGGCAAGTGAGCGGATCGGCAGGGGATTCGTCTCTCCTGGTATTGGGGGTGAGATCACGCTGTGTCTATGAGAGCCATTACACAAAGCCCTCGGCCGAGGCAGGAGATTTACTGGTAGGTACTCCAGTAGTATCTCAGGGTGTTCTGGGCTACACTCCGACACGACTTATACCGCTATTGGGGGTTTGACGTTACCAGCCCCCTAGGCCCGATATGCGATACTCATAGACGAACGGACCGGAATGTATGTATATTGTCACTGTTAGGCTCAGTAGGGTTCCAGGATGAGTTCGCTCGTCGGCTTCCCTTGAGGTCATTACATGGGCAGCCGTTACGCACTGCTAGTGCCGCTGACGGCATGTGGTTAAACCCACTGCCAGGGTACTGACGAGTCATTAGAGTCCCCCAAAGATAGTTTCCCAAGTTCGGGCGAAACGTTGTAGATGCCGTATGGTTTTATGGCAGTGTTCGGAAAATGCACGTGCGTTTACGCACGTGTCATATTTCGAGCAGATAATACTGGTGGGCTTTGGTTTAAACCGGATCCGAGTATTATACTGTGTAGATATAATATCTTTGTCTCAGTTGCATTTGTATTCGGTCGTAATACAAATGCGGGTATGTTTATACTATTACGGGGTTGTCCTGAAATTCGTTTCGGGATCGCTTTTGGAAGTTGCCAGTTTTCTATCACCCGTCTTAAACATTCGGTTTAATGCGGATTTATCTTTTCTTCATGAGGGTGAGTCATGAGTGTGGAAGCTTCTAGAATGGTGACTAGGTTTAGTGTGTCACCATTTTGCATTAAATGGTTGATGACTAGGATTAGTGATTCATTGTTTGCATTGATTGTTTTATGCAAGGTGTTGTATGACTCATTCATTACATTATTGCTTATGGTCACCTCCCCTTTTGCTCCTACACTCACCCTACCTCTTCTTAGTGGTCGGCCATGGTTTTGGAGGCAATTATGGTTGTTGGAAAAATATAGATGATCGTTTTTGGTTCATGGAAATTTGATATGCTCATTTCTCATTTCATTCCATTAAAAAGGCAACTTCATTAACCGTTCATCCATGGCTTTGGATGAAGCGAGACAAAGTGTTCTACTCGTTCTCTACTTCATCTTGGTCATCTCTTTTGGCAGACTTGATGACCGAGTTGCCTTGGTATAGAGGCGGGAGCTCGTTTAAAGATCCGTAGATGTGGTGCCACCTCGACGAGGATCCAGGAGATCGGAGCAGCCGCAACGGAGCGTGGGATGATGGTTAAAGACCGAAGGACTCGGATCGTTCGGTATAACCTTTCTACCCACTTTGTAGTTTGTTAGTTTAGCGTTAATAGCAAGATCCGGATTATAGTATGCGATAGCGCCAGTTATAAAAGTTTTTGTTCCACATTTGGCAACAGATTGACGGCCGGGGCACTACCGTAGACTTACAGATAATACCTCTAGTTAGTTTTTTAGTCATGGTTTAGCTAAGATCTTGGAGTTCAAGTCGATGTTACCTTGTATGTAAAATTCGTTTTTTACCCGTTCCGCTTCCCCGCAAACCAGTGGGGTGTATAACGTCGACTTACAGTCCCGAGTCACATGGAGGCAATGAGCGATAGGATGGGTTTCATCTCTCCCGGTATTGGGAGTTGATGTTGAGTTATGCTCGATTGGCTACAACAGAAAGTCCCTGGCCAAGGCTGTTGATGAGATTTACTGGTATGTGTTATCAATAGTCTCCCGAACCGTTAGGATCTATACATCGACATAAATTATCAAGTTACTGGTGTTGGATATAGTGCCCTCAGATTCAATTATTGGATCACAGGCACGTGATTGCAATGATTGAGGGAGGACCTATGCCGGTAGGACAAACTTACTCAAAGATGATAGTATGCTATCTGGTTTATCTTTATCATCGTGTACAGCTTTAGATGACCTTACAGGTCGCTATTACACGTTGATGGAACCCTTAGGATTCTTTCTTGACTGCCAGCAGTATGATGGCGATCAAATACGTGGGAGCTGGGGTCTATAAGCACATCCTTAAAGTGCTCCCCAGTCGTGGGAGTTTCGAGACTGGGCATCGATACTCCTTTAGTAGACTAGTGTATACAGTCGAGACACCGACGAGGGGCGGTGGCCGGTCTCACAAGCCATTGGTGTCAGTTGGATCACCTAAGATGTATACAGGTGCTCATTGGGTTATGAGTACACCGGACAGGACTCGCCGGGAACATGCTAGCTGGTATTATACCTGACGTCAGATAGCAGTTCCCTGGTGACATGTGTACATGTTAGTTCATTGACCTGAGATCGTCATTTGTCTCATGTGAGTTCCCACTGTGCTTTAATTACTACCCTACCACGGCTCAAAGGAGTTGTGCAAACAGGTTTTAGTTGGGTACAGTCCCGAGCCACATGGAGGCAGTGAGCGGATCAACAGGGGTTTCGTCTCTCCCGGTATTGGGGGTGAGATCGCGCTGTGTCTAGGAGAGCCAATACACGAAGTCCTTGGCCAAGGCAGGAGATTTACTGGTTGGTATTCCAGTTATATCTCAGGGTGTTCTAGGCTACACTCCGACACGACTTGTACCGCTTTTGGGGGTCTGACTTTTACCAACCCCCTAGGCCTGCCATGAGATGCTCAAAGACGAACGGACCGGACTGTACGGATATTGTCACTGACATGCTCAGTAGGGTGTCAGGATGAGTTCGCTCATCGACCTCCCTTTTGGTCAATACCTGGTAGCCCGTTACATACGGCTAATACCTCTGACGTGCTAGTGGTTAAATCCACAACCAGTATATTGACGAGTCTTAAGAGTCCCCCACAGACTGTTTCTTAAGTTTCGGGCGAAACGTTGTAAAGGCCGTATGATATATGGCAGGGTTCGATCATATACATGCAGTAGTTCACGGATCATGATCGGGCGGATCATACTAGTGGGCTTTGCTTTAAGCCGGATCCTAGTATTAGATTTGTTTGATTACTTTAGTCTCATCGCATTCGCATTCGGTCGGAATGCGGATGCAGGTATGTATATACAGGTGAGAGGTATCTTTGTGATCCGTCACGAGTTTACTTTAGATGTTGCCGTATCTTTTTGTTGTTGTAAACATTTGGGTTAATGTTTACAAATGGAAATTGTGAGCTTAAGTTATCATTTTGTGCATTAAATGAGACATGTACCTCATGGGTGACTCATGGTCTCATTTCTTGTGTAAATGTCACATTATTTGATGGTTTTATGAGTTGAAATGATAAGGATAGAGAGAAGGGCTGCCATATGATAGAGTTTAGTGTTGTATTTTTGAACACTCTCTCACTCTCATTATCATCACAACAACAAAAGAAAAAGATAAGGAAACTTCTTCTTCTTCCTCTTCTTTCTTGAGCTCACTATCTCCTCACTAGTGGCATCAACTAAATCCTCAAGAGACAAAGTGATCGCACACATTCTCTACATCGCCTTGGACACGTCGGCTAGCGAACTTCGTGCCCGAGTTGCTTCGGATGAAGCGGGAGCCCGTAAAAGGACTCGATGATGTGGTGCCCTTTCCGACGAGGAGATCGAGATCGGAGATGCCGCGAGGAGCTTGGGATGGTGGCCAAAGACCGAAGGACACGGATCGATCGGTATAGCCTTTCTATCCCTTCTCTTCTTAGCTAGTTGTAGGTTAATATTTCGATCCGGGTTTTAAGCATACGATAGCGCCGGTTTCTAGTTTTGAAAAAGTTTTCATTTCCGCATTTTGGTCTCGGACAGACGGCCGGGGCGCTACCGTAGACTTACATGTTATCAAAGCCAGGCCATTAACCTTTACTAGCTTGTTCTAACGCGTTTAAAACATCGATCGATCGAAATTTCCGAATCGTATTTCCATTTCAGTGTGCTTGCTGTCGATTTTCAAACTTGGTCAAAAAAATATTTTAGGCATCTTAAAAATACATGCAGGCATAACTAAAGCTACAGAAAAAGTATGGAGACCTAACACCAAAATTCCGCCGCGGAACCACCGCGAAATGTCGCATTTGGCGGCCCTTCCGCGGCCCTTTTTGGTCTACAGTAACCCAAATTATTTATGGGGCTTTATTTCATGGAAATATGATTTTTGTGATATATATTTTTGGCCCAGATTATTTTGAGTGGTGGAATTGTATTTGGGCCCACTTCGGGAAGTTTTTCGATGGGAATTTTAAATACGTTAGTTTACAGTACTTAAATTATATCTGCGACCGTGAATGTCATTCGAGCGGTAAATCTTTTCTAATTGCTATAGTTCTTTTAGACGGATTTGTGAACGTGTCATTCACGTTGATGTTCTGTGTTGTGCTGTGATGTTGCGGATTTGTCGTGGTGGATAGCCTGGATGCAATGGTAGTACAGTTTGGTTGTATTTGTACATTTGTTATTGCGGGGCGAGCGTCCGACATGTGGACTGCCGTCACCGCCTGTTTGTATATTATTCTTTTAGGGCACGACCGGGCTGAGGTCGATGTACCTATTGTATATATTTTACTCTCTGTACTAGGATTACCCCGCAGTGGGGTGCACGGATAGCCGAGTTCTAGAGGGCAATGGGCCCGCATCTCATGGCTTTGAGACGGAGGGGGCTTTACTCTAGAATTGGCGGGCTATTCGCCTCACTCGTAGGGGGTACAGGTTGACCCAAGGAGGGATGCTCAAGTTACCGGATTCCTTGAAGTGCTGGGTGGTCCATTCACTTTGTTGAAGGGGGCTGCATCGCTTCAGGTTTTGGCGGGTAACTTGCTGCGCCCGTAGTGGTCTAGGATCTCATTGCACAGGCTATCCACATGACCAGGGGAACGTCGGGTTTCAGTTGCAGCTCTGTGAAACCCGGGGCTTCCAGATTATCTGTATTGTTCTGTGATGCTTATTACATTTCTGTGATGTTGCATTTTATCACGCCTTGAGCGAATATTATATATTGATATATATACTAGTAGATGTTGTATATGTTTTACACCCGCGCTAGTCCAGTCCCTACTCTGTCGTTAGTTAAGTAACCTAACGGGTGATGACGGGACCCAGTGGCGAATGTGGATGGCATATACGTACATCATATTTTCGTTCTTTTGTGGTGTGATTAATTGATGGGACAGCATTGATTCAGATCAATGCAAGCTAAACAAACCCATTCTGATGTTGTTGGAAAATTTTTCAAAAAAAAAGCTGTTATTGCAAGGACATTTTCTTTTTTTTTGCAGAGTGCTATTCGGTTATGAATATCCAGCACCTCAGTCGACGAGGCAAGGGCCGAGATCCCTTCACCGGGAGTGGCCCCTTCGAAAGAAGTTTACGTCAGGGTAATAAGTTCACAATAGCCGATTACTTTTTTCTTTGCATCGTGGTATTCAGTTGGAATATCCTGCACCTCATTCTATGGGGAAAGAGCTAAGATCCCTTCTCCGGGAGTGGCCTCTTTAGCAAAGGTTTTTGCCACTATATTTTTATAAAAAGCTATCCAGTTTCTTCAAGGATATCAAGTTCATTACGTTAAAGGTTTTTCGCCAAATACCATTCGTAGCCCTTCGTCATTTCAGACGGGTAGCACTTAGTATTCATACTATGTTTGTTGGCCAAAGTCAAGGTACAGTGTATGGTAGCTATTTGTTATCTTTCTGCTGCATAGATAGATGCATTGTTTTGGGACAGTCGTACTGCCTTGTTGGCCAAAGTCAAGGGTTGGTACGGGTGGGTTCAAATTAACCTGGACAATGACGGGTAGAACTTGACATGTGACTTATGATTTGTTGGCCAAAGTCAAGGTCATAAGAGCATGGGGTAAAAATCACATCGGGAGTTTCTAAAGAAACTGAAACTTGCCAGATATACGCATACCTTCTGCAGTGTGATAACATGAGTGGATTCCATCACGTTATCCTGTGATGATAGTTGGATCCCGATTCCCCCGGATGAGTTGGTTTACTCCTCGGGTGATCCTGACTAATTCTTCTTTCAGGTTTGGAATAGAATTTGAGGTTACAGTGGGAGGTTTCCTGATTAGATAAAGTGGTAATCATTCTGATCTAGGTTAGAGTGCACGCAGAGTGTTTCTTTTCTCTCTCTCTCTCTCTTTGGCAGCGACCATGACCCGACCCTTGACTATGACTCAGTGACCAAGATTAACCGAACCTTTTTAAAACACTGGCTTTTGGATTGTCTGAGTTGCATACCTCATTGCCACTCCTACTTTTACCCTTTTCTCCAGAACACCCCGTATTACTATGAACATCCACTTCCATTGGATAAAACCATCATATGGTTATATACGAACTCGAAGGAAGTTATTCGAGGGTGGTTTCCAGTTCTGGAGAAAACGAATTGGACTATTCAGTTGTCTTTTCCTTTTACCTTCTCTCAGGTTGCGAGTGCTCCTTGGATTAGGACGGTACACCTATTACGCTAATTGGATAGTCTTCATCCAAACCATAGGCAGGTGCCGAATGGTAGGGAATGGAGAAAACCATTTAGCCGAAAAGGTGTACAGAAGGAATTAAGTAAAGACAAATAAAGTGATTAGTAAGAGGGCAAAGTAAATTGCGACTCTTATTCACGACCAAACCAAGTATTTCTTCGCCAATCCTACATCACCTTTGTATTTCTCCAGAACACTCCATATCACTACGAAGATCTACAGTTATTTGGATACTCCATCGTATGGTTATATACGAACTCGAAAGGAACTTGTTCCAATTCGGGGATGGATTCTGGTTCAGGAGAAATAGGAATAAGGTTTTATTCAGTTGTCTTCTATCTTTACCTTCTCTCGGGTTGCGAGTGCTCCTAGGATTAGGACAGTACACCTATTACGCTTATTGGATAGTTTTCTTCTAAACCATAGGCTGGTGCCGAACGGTAGGGAAGGAAGAAAACCATTTAGCCTAAAGGGGTGTACAGAAGGTAATGACTAAAGACATATAAAGGGATTTGGAGAGTTGGCAAAGAAATATACGGTTACAGTTGTGAATCTGATAATGGAAGAGGCATTACTAGGAATACCCGGATACCCTTCAAGACATTTACATGTTTCAGTTTCACTGTGTATTGTTAAAAGAAAACTGATTTCCCAATTAGTCCTTGCTCCAGGGTATGTATTTACCAGGTTTGATTCTCACATCTGTATGGTTTTACAGATGATGAGTGTGAGTAAGTTATTGGGAATTGGGTGATCATCCTTATTATATCGGGATCCGTTGTAATTAGTGATATTTGATGAAATCGCCTGGGTTGTTTGCCCGACGACAAATATTTGGTTTTGAATATCCGTTGTTATGCACCAATTTCAAATTGATTTATCTGTACGTTTATTTTTATAAAGTGAGATATAACTTTTTGAAATTGTATCCATGACATTTACCTATATCAGTTGATGGTTAGGTAAGGATCATTAAACAGTGGTGTAATTCTTCTTAACCATAAGTACAGTTTTCAACCTAAGATACACTGGGAATAAGTTGGTAGACTCAAGGGACTTATACAGAGTATTGTATGTTGTCTAGTGTCAATGAGGACAGAGGGGTTGGTACTCGTACTATATTCTGTTTAATTGTGACTTCTCTAGTTCTTAGACATGTGTTTCGTAGAAATGCAAGGTCTAAGTTTTGAGAAGTTATAGGTATAAGAATTAAGTAGAGAACCAGGTATTGTAAGTATTAGGATTCTTCAAGGTGATCGAAGATGTAGATACTTATGTATGTCATTCAGTTGATAGTAATGATTATGAGAACTTGCTTCTCTTTCAGGTTACTCATATCTGGATGTATTCCTAAATTGAGTAATGTTGATCGGCCTCTCACCATTTAGTTGACATGCACTGGAGACAGCTGCATGATTTGAATCTGGTTCCAATTAAATCAGTGCCTCTGTTTCTATATTGGATATAGAACGGTTCATATCTTAACGATGTTAAGGTACGGGGAGTTGTCCGGCTTATGCTTAAAACCAGACTCTGGATAACTCAAGGCACGTTTCCGTAATGGCTGTTTGTGGGTTGACCCGGGCTATGACGAGGGTTGACTTTCTACCATCTGGAAGATCGATAGTGATATTGTTCTTGACTCGCCACAGTTTTAGTAAAATGGATTTCTTCAAAAAACAGTAGTGGGAGTATGGTAGAACTGGAACTGATTCCAGAACCACAAACGATTACTGAAAATTTGATAAGAACCTAAAGATTCAATCTGGTTTGACATTCCATTGGCCACTCCGCAGATAAGGTGGGTAACAGCAGGCACCCGAGAGGTACTCTGGTAGCCTCATGGACGGTGACAGGGAGGTTCTTGTTTACCTAAACTTGCCATTGCTGTTGTTCCAGACTGTGAGACTCGGTAGGAGGATGAGTATAGCGTCGTTCTAAACTAGCTTTAGAAGTGTACGTGTATATGACTCTGCCAGAAGGTTGTCGTAGTCAGTGGGAGCAGCGGAAGCTTAGTGAACAAGTAGCTTGTGTCTATTTATGGACTAAAGCAGATATATAGCAGAGATAGATCATCTATTTCTGATGTGACAGTCATGGGTTTGACTTCATCAGAATAGGGGATGGATCTATTAAGAACGTAGTAGGGTGTGATGTCCTGGTTTTTTGGATGACATACACAGAGTAGGAAGTGAAATTCCTATACTACGATCAGTTATACTTTGGTTGTCTCACAGTGGTTTCTCCACATAGGATATGGATATTATATCAGATATTCTGGTTACTAGATCTATGGTTTTAGATCTAGATTTGGGTAGTTTCCCAATCTGGGTACTTAAACAACATTCTAAAGGTGTTTTAGAATGGACGACTCCTGGCACGGTAGTATACCTGGAGGTGATGGAGTCACCCTCTCTAAAGGCTTCTTACAGACTAAAGGGGAGAGGGATGTGCATGATTGGCAGATCACTTGCTTAGGCAATTGAGTCAATCATGAGATGTCAAGTACCACACCAGATGTTGTTTTTGCACGAGATGAAATAAGTTGATATTGATCCAATCCTGGAGAAACGTTCGGAAGTTGTTTTAGAACATAAGTGGATGTTCTAGGGATCTGATAACGGCAGCCTCCTTCGGGAGACGGTTATCATTCCAGGCTTCCAAGGTGACCTGAATGACAGAGTGACTGTAAGAGTTATTATTTTCCCTCTGACGAGGGGCAGTGTTTTGGACAGGTGATCCAAGCGGATACTGAGGGAGGCGTGGTGCAGGATACTGATTAAGTTCAGTTGACGATACAGTCTAAGAAGTTTGGATTTGGAGTTCATTTATGAACTAGGTCTCATCAGATATCCAGACATATTCTAAGACAGGTATTGCTCATTTCAGGAGATGGATTTCTCCGCGAACTTGAGATAAAGAGAGACATAAAAAGAAACATTAGGGCGGATCCACTCACTGAGGCTATTCCTCGAACGCAATAATTTCGCAAACGGGCTTTGTGAGACTGATTAGTAGAGGAGTTGGGTGTTCGGTATCACACGGGCTGTGAGTATGCAACATCGCAATAATTAGCCTTGAGTGCAAGTAGGAGATTGTTGGATATAGTGCCTTCATAGTCAATTATTGGATCACAGGCAAGTGATTGCAATGATTGAGGGAGGACCTATGCCGGTAGGACAATCTTACTCAAAGATGATAGTATGCTATCTGGTTTATCTTTATCATCGTGTACAGCTTTAGGTGACCTTACAGGTCGCTATTACACGTTGATGGAGCCCTTAGGATTCTTTCTTGACTGCCAGCAGTATGATGGCGATCATATACGTGGGAGCTGGGGTCTATAAGCACATCCTTAAAGTGCTCCCTAGTCGTGGGAGTTTCGAGACTGAGCATCGATACTCTATTAGTAGACTAGTGTATAGAGTCGAGACCCCGACGAGGGGCGGTGGCCTGTCTCACAAGCCATTAGTGTCAGTTGGATCACCTAAGATGTATACAAGTGCACATTGGGTTATGAGTACACCGGACAGGACTCGCCGGGAACATACTAGTTGGTATTATACCTGACGTCAGATAGCAGTTCCCTGGTGACATGTGTACATGTTAGTTCATCAACCTGAGATCATCATTTGTCTCGTGTGAGTTCCCACTGTGCTTTGATTACTACCCTACCACAGCTAAAAGGAGTCGTGCAAACAGGTTTTAGTTGGGTACAGTCCTGAGCCACATGGAGGCAGTGAGCGGATCAGCAGGTGTTTCGTCTCTTCCGGTATTGGGGATGAGATCGCACTGTCTAGGAGAGCCATTACATGAAGACCTTGGCTAAGGCAGGAGATTTACTGGTAGGTATTCCAGTAGTATCTCAGGGTGTTCTGGGCTACACTCCGACACGGCTTGTACCGCTTTTGGGGGTCTGATTTTTACCAACCCCCTAGGCCCGCCATGCGATGCTCATAGACGAACAGATCGGACTATACGGATATTGTCACTGACAGGCTCAGTAGGGTGTCAGGATGAGTTCGCTCATCGACCTCCCTTTTGGTCAATATCTGGTAGCCCATTACGTACGACTAATACCTCTGACGTGTTAGTGGTTAAATCCACAGCCAGTATATTGACGAGTCTTTAGAGTCCCCCACAGACTATTTCTCAAGTTTCGGGTGAAACGTTGTAGAGGCCGTATGATATATGGCAGGGTTCGGTCATATACGTGAAGTAGTGCACGGATCATGATCGGGCGGATCATACTAGTGGGCTTTGGTTTAAGCCGGATCCTAGTATTAGATTTGTTGGATTACTTTAGTCTCATCGCATTCGTATTCGGTCGGAATGCAGATGCAGGTATGTATATACAGGTGAGGGGTATCCTTGTGATCCGTCACGAGTTTACTTTAGATGTTGCCGTATCTTTTTGTTGTTGTAAACATTTGGGTTAATGTTTACAAATGGAAATTGGGAGCTTAAGTTATCATTTTGTGCATTAAATGAGACATGTACCTCATGGGTGACTCATGGTCTCATTTCTTGTGCTAATGTCACATTATTTGATAGTTTTGTGAGTTGAAATGATAAGGAGAGAGAAGGGGGCTGCCATATGATAGAGTTTAGTCTTGTATTTTTGAATACTCTCTTGTTGGAGATAGTGCCCTCAGAGTCAATTTTTGGATCACAGGCACGTGATTGTAATGATTGAGGGAGGACCTACCCCGGTAGGACAGTCTTACTCAAGATGATAGTATGCTATCTGGTTTGCCTTTATCATCGTGTACTGCTTTAGGTGACCTTTCAGGTCACTATTTATAAGTGCACAGCGGCGCCCCGGCCTCCATCCCGAGGCCAAATGCGGAAGCTATGGTTAACTTTAATTTTTCATGAATCGGCACCACCGCGCACTAAAACCTGGATCGGGCCTTTAAACTAGTCCTAGCTAACTACTAGATGGGGAAGAGAGATATACCGAGCGATCCGTGTCCTCCGGTCTTCTCGCTGTCGTCCCAATCTCCCGCGGAATGTCCTGTCTCTACCTCCTCGCCGGAAGGGCACCACGCCGCCTGCTTCTTTTACGGGCTCCCACCTCTATACCGAGGAAACTCGGGCATGAAGTTGGCGAGCCGACGTGCCCAAGGTTTGCTGTAGAATGTGTGTAGAACTCGTGTCTCATTTTGGGGTTGAGGGAGTTGCCATTTGGTGGAGGATATGAAGTGAGCTTTTGGAGAGTGAACTAGTGGGATTTTACAAAGCCAAAACAACAAAAATCTCAACACCAAAAATCTGGACAGGCCCTTAGCCAATGTGGCCGGCCTTGGCTCAAGGTGGGTGTGAGAATGAGAGTGGCAAAAATAAGGGGAGCCACTCACTAATCATGCAAGAGAGAGAGGAATGGTTATCATATGAAGAAATGATCACAAAGAAACACCAACACTCCACCAACCTCACCCTTCATCATCATCAACAATCATGTCCTACAAAAGTCAAGCCATGATGAAGATAGAAGTCAAGGTCAAAGAAGAGCTATCATGATACAACAATATGCAATCACCACCCTCCACAAATGCTTATTTGCACAATTGCAAATAAGCCCTCCTCCACCAATCTTCGGCCAATGAAAGATACAAATGAAAATGGCCGAAACGGAAAGCAAACTGGCAACTCCAGAAAACTGGTCCCGTAATAAATTACAGGAAAACCCCGCTACAGTGTATACACACCCGCATTTGTATTCCGACCGAATACAAATGCAATGAGACAAAATCTACACTGTACTATACTAGGATCCGGCTTAAACAAAAGCCGGCTAGTATTATCCGTCTGATCCTGATCCGTGCAATACCGCACGTATCTGATCGAACCCTGCCATATCTCCATACGGTCTCTACAGCGTTTCGCCCGAAAACTTGAGCAACTGAATGTGGAGGACTCTAAAGACTCGTCAACATTTTGGTTGTGGATTTAACTACTAGCACGTTAGAGGTATAAGCCAATACGTAACGGGCTACCAGGTATTGACCAAAAGGGACGTCGATGAGCGAACTCATCCTGACACCCTAGTGAGCCTGTCAGTGACAATATCCATACAGTCCGGTCCGTTCGTCTATGAGCATCGCATGGTGGGCCTAGGGGGTTGGTAAAAGTCAGACCCCCAAAAGCGGTACAAGTCGTGTCAGAGTGTAACCCAGAACACCCTGAGATACTACTAGAATACCTACCAGTAAATCTCCTGCCTCGGCCGAGGGCTTTGTGTAATGGCTCTCCTAGACACAGCGCGACCTCACCCCCAATACCGGGAGAGACGAACCCCTGAAGATCCGCTCACTGCCTCAATGTGGCTCGGGACTGTACCCAACTAAAACCTGTTTGCACGTCTCCTTTGAGCGTGGTAGGGTAGTAATCAAAGTACAGTGGGAACTCACACGAGACAAATGACGATCCTCAAGTCGATGAACTAACCTGTACACATGTCACCAGGGAACTGCTATGTGACGTCAGGTATAAGACCAACTAGCATGTTCCCGGCGAGTCCTGTCCGGTGTACTCATAACCCAATGAGCACCTGGATACATCTTAGGTGATCCAACTGACACCTATGGCTTGTGAGACCGGCCACCGCCCCTCGTCGGGGTCTCGACTGTATACACTAGTCTACTCTGGAGTATCGATGCCCTGTCTCGAAACTCCCACGACTAGGGACCTTTTAAGGATGTGCTTATAGACCCCAGCTCCCACTTATATGATCGCCCTCATACTGCTGGTGGTCAAGCAAGAATCCTAGGGGCTCTATCAACGTGTAATAGCGACCTGTCTGGTCACCTAAAGCAGTACACGATGATAAAGATAAACCATATAGCATACTATCATCTTGAGTAAGACTGTCCTACCGGGATAGGTCCTCCCTCAATCATTGCAATCACGTTCATGTGATGCAATAATTGACTCTGAGGGCACTATCTCCAATAATCTCCCACTTGCACTCAAGGCTAATTATTGCGATGTCGCATACTCACAGCCCGTGTGATACCGTACACCCAACTCCTCTACTAGTCAGTCTCACAAAGCTCGTTTGCAAAACTATTGCGTTCAAGGAATAGCCTCAGTGAGTGGATCCGCTTTGATGTTTCTTTCTATGTCTCTCTATATCTCAAGTTCGCGGAGAATGCCATCTCCCGAAATGAGCAATACATGTCCTAGAATGTATCTGGATGTCTGATGGGACCTAGCTCATTAATGAACTCCAAATCCAAACTTCTTAGACTGTATCGTCAACTGAACTTAATCAGTATCCTGCGCCATGCCTCCCTCAGTATTGCCTTGGACCACCTGTCCAAAATACTGCCCCTCGTCAGAAGGAAAAACTATAACTCTGACAACCTCCTTGTCGTCCAGGTCACCTTGGAAGCCTGGAATGATAACTGTCTCCCGCATAAGGCTGTCGTTATCATATCCCTAGAACATCCACTTATGTTCTAAAACTGCTTCCGACTGTTTCTCCAGGATTGGATCAATGTCAACTTATTGCATCTAGTGCAAGAACAACATCTGGTGTGGTACTTGACATCTCATGATTGACTCAATTGCCTAAGCAAGTGATCTTCCAATCATGCACATCCCTCTCCTCTTTAGTCTGTAAGACACCTTTAGAGAGGGTGACTCCATTATCTGCAGGTACACTACCGTGCCAGGAGTCGTCCATTTTAATACTCATAGAATGCTGTCTAAGTACCCTTAATTGGGAAACCACCCAAATCTAGATCTAAAACCATAGATCTAGTAACCAGTATGTCTGATATAATGTCCAAGTCCCATATGGAGAAACCACTGTGTGACGACCAAAGTATAACCGATCGTAGTATAAGAATATCACTTCCTACTCTGTGTATGTCATCCAAATATAATGACATCACACCCTACTACCTTCTCAACAGATCCATCCCCTATTTTGATGAAGTCAAACCTATGACTGTCACGTCAGAAATAGATGATCTATCTCCGCTATATCTGCTTTAGTCTATAAATAGACATAAGCAACCTGTCCAACAAAGCTTCTGCTGCTCCCACTGACTACGACAACCCTCTGGCAGAGTCATATACACGTACACTTCTAAAACTAGTTTAGAACAACGCTATACGCATCCTCCTGCTGGGTCTCGCAGCCTGGAACAACAGCAATGGCAAGTCTGGGTAAACAAGAACCTCCCTGCCACCGTCCTTGAGGCTACCAGAGCACCTCTCGGGTGCCTGAAGTTACCCACCTTATCTGCGGAGTGGCCAATGGAATGTCAAACCAGATTGAATCTTTAGGTTCCTATGAAATCTTCAGTAATCGTTTGTGGTTCTGGAATCACTTCTAGTTCTACCATACTCCCACTACTGTTTTCTGAAAAAATCCATTTTTAATAAAACTGTGGCGAGTCTAGAACAATATCGCTATTGTTCATCCAGATGGTAGAAAGTCAACCCCTCGTCATAGCCTGGGTCAACCCACAAATAGCCATTATAGAAAACGTGCCTTGAGTTATCTAGAGTCTGGTTTTAATCATAAGCCAGACAACTCCCCGTACCTTAACAACGTTAAGATATGAACTGTCCTATATCCAATATAGAACCAGAGGCACTGATTTAATTGAACCAGATTCAAATCATGCAACTATCTCCAGTGCATGTCAACTAAATGGAAGAAGGCCGATCAGCGTTACTAAACTTAGGAATGCTTCCAATTATGAGTAACCTGAAAGAGAAGCAAGTTCTCTTAACCACTACTATCAACTGAATACCATACTCAAGTATCTACATCTCCTATCACTTTGAAGAATCCTGATATTTGCAATATTTGGTTCTCTGCTTTATTCAAATACCTATAACTTCTCAAAATTCGGACCCTGTGTTTCCACAAAACACCTGTCTAAAAACTAGAGAAGTCATAAGTAAACCGAATATAGTACGAGGACCAACCCCTCTGTCCTGATGGACCCTGGACAACATACAATACTCTGTATAAGTCCCTTGAGTCTGATAACTCATTCACTGTGTGTCGTAGGTTGAAAACTGTACTTACGGTTAAGAAGAATTACATCGCTGTTTAATGCTCCTTACCTAACCATCCATTGATATAGGTAAATGTCACAGACATAATTTCAAAAAGGTATATCTCACTCTATGAAAATAGACGTACAGATATATCGATTTGAAATTGGTGTATAACAACGGATATTCAAAACCAAATATTTGCCGACCGGCAAACAACCCAGGTGACTTCCTCAAATATAACCGATTACAACGAATCCCGATATAATGAGGATGATCACCTAATTCCAAATAACTTACTCCCACTCATCATCTGTAAAACCACACAGATGTGAGAATCATACCTGGTAAATACATACCCTGGAGCAAGTGTCTAACCGGGAAATCAGTTTTCTTTTAACAGTACACAGTGAAACTGAAACATTGAAATGTTTCGTAGGGGTATCCGAGTATTCCTAGTAATGCCTCTTCCAGATTAACGACTGTAACCGTATAATTCTTTGCCACCTCTCCAAATCCCTTTATATGTCTTTAGTCATTAACTTCTGTACACCCCTTTAGGCCAAATGGTTTTCTTCCTTCCCTACCGTTCGGCACCAGCCTATGGTTTGGAAGAAGACTATCCAATAAGCATAATAGGTGTACTGTCCTAATCCTAGGAGCACTCGCAAAGTGAGAGAAGGTGAAGATAAAAGACAACCGAATAAACCTTATTCCTATTTCTCCTGAACCAGAATCCATCCCCGAACTGGAACAAGTTCCTTTCGAGTTCGTATATAACCATACGATGGAGTATCCAATAAACTGTGGATCTTCGTAGTGATACGGAGTGTCCTGGAGAAATACAAAGGTGATTTAGGATTGGCGAAGAAATACTTGGTTTGGTCGTGAATAGCAGTCGCAATTTACTTTGCCCTCTTACTAATCCCTTGCTTTTGTCTTAACTTAATACCTTCTGTACACCATCGTTAGGCTAATTGGTTTTCTTCATTCCCTACCGGTCGGCACCAGCCTAAGGTCTAGAAGAAGACTATCCAATTTGCGTAATAGGTGTACTATCTCCTAAACCAAGGAGTACTCTCAACCTGAGAGAAGGTAAAAGGAAAAGACAACTGAATAGTCCTATCCGTTTTCTCCAGAACCGGAAACCATCCTCGAATAAATCCCTTCGAGTTCGTATATAACCATACGATGGTTTTGTCCAATGGAAGTGGACGTTCGTAGTAATACGGGGTGTCCTGGAGAAAAGGGTAAAAGTAGGAGTGGCAATGAGGTTTGCAACTCTGACAATCCAAAAGCCAGTGTTAAGAAAGTTCGGTTAATTTTGGTCTCTGAGTCATAGTCTAGGGTCGGGTCAATGGTCGCTGCCAAAGAGAGAGAGAAAAAAAACACTCAGCATGCACTCTAACCTAGATCAGAATGGTTACCAATTTATCTAATCTGGAAACCTCCCACTGTACCGTCAAATTCTTCTCCAAACCTGATAGAAGAATTAGTCGGGATCACCCGAGGAGTAAACTAACCCATCAGTGGGAATCGGGATCCAACTATCATCGCATGATAACGTGACGGAATCCGCTCACGCTATCACACTCAAGAAGGTATGCGCATATCTGGCGAGTTTCAGTTCTTTTGAAACTCCCGATGTGATTTTTGACCCATGCTCTTATGACCTTGACTTTGGCCAACAAATCATAAGTCACATGTCAAGTTCTACCCATCATTCTCCAGGTTAATTTGAGCCCACCCGCACAAGCCCTTGACTTTGGCCAACAAGGCTATACGACTGCCCCAAACCAACGCATCTATCTATGCTGCATATGAATACCCAACAGCTACCAAACACTGTGCCTTGACTTTGGCCAACAAACACAGCTTGAATACTATTGACCACCCATATGAAACGATGGAGGGCTACGAATGGTTTCTGGCGAAAACTTTAACGTAAAGAACTTGATATCATTGAAGGAACGGATAGCTTTTAAAAATATAGTGACGAAAACCTTTGATAAAGAGGTCACCCCCGGTGAAGGGATCTCGGCTCTTTCCCCGTAGAATGAGGTGCAGGATATTCCAGCTGAATACCACGGTGCAAAGCAAAAGTAATCGGCTATAGTGAAGTCATTGCCCTGTTGCAAACTTTTTGTCCAAGGGGTCACTCCCGGTGAAGGGATCTCGGCCCTTGCCTCGTCGACTGAGGAGCAGGATATTCCAACTGAATACCACAATGCAAAACAAAAGTGAACGTCCTTGCAATAACAGCTTTTGAAAAGTTTTCCAACAACATTAGATTAGGTTTGTTTTTAACTTGCATTGATCCGAATCAATGCAGTCCCATCAATTGATCACACCACAAAGAACGAAAATAATATGACGTACGTATATGCCATCCGCATTCACTACTGGGTCCCGTCATTACCCGTTATGTTAGCTAACTAACGACAGAGCGGGGACTGGACTAGCGCGGATGCAAAACATAAACAACATCTACTAATATATATATACCAATATATTATATTTGGTTCAAGGCGTGATAAAATGCAACATCACAGAAATGTACAGCATCACAAAACAATACAGATATCTGGGATCCCCGGGTTTCACAGAGCCACTACTGAAACCCGACGTTCCCCTGGTCATGTGGATAGCCTGTGCAATGAAATCCTAGACCCCTACAGGCGCGGCAAGTTACCCGCCAAAACCTGAAGCGAGGCAGCCCCCTTCAGCAACGTGAATGGACCACCCAGCACTTCACGGAATCCGGTAACTTGGGCACCCCTCCTGGGTCAACCTGTACCCCCTACGAGTGTGGCGAATAGCCCGCCAATTCTAGAGTGAAGCCCCCTCCGTCTCAATGCCATGAGATGCGGGCTTGTTGCCCTCTAGAACCCGACTATCCGTGCACCCCTCCGCGGGGTGATCCCAGTACAGAAAGTAAAATATACATGCAACGGGTACATCGACCGCAACCTGGTCGTGCCCCAAAATAATGATACAAACAGGCAGTGACGGCAGTCCACATGTCGGACGCTCGCCCCGCAATATCAAATGTACATAATACAACAATAACTGTACTAGCATTGCATCCAGGCTATCCCCCACGACCGATCCGCAACAACACAGCAATACACAGAACATCAACGTGAAAGTCACGTTCGCAAATCCGTCTAACCGGGCTATAGCAGTTAGACTGGATTTACCGATCAAGTGACATTCACGGTCGCAGATATAATGTAAATACTGTGAACCAATGTGTTTAAAATATCCGATCGATCAAATTTTACCAAGTGGGCCCCCAAGTACTACTGTAGCACATCAAGAAATTCTGGGCCCAAAAAGAATGTTCCAAAAACCCTATTTTCAAGTCAGGAGGCCTCTGTAAAAAAATGGTGCACTGATCACTCAAAACAGCGGCAGAACCGCGGCCCAAGCATGGGTTTAGCCGCGGTTCCGCGGTCGAATAATGAGATCTCACAACCAAAATTTTACAGTAGGCTTATACTTCCATGCACAGTATTCTGAGACTACCTGAAAAAAATTTCGAGACAAAAAAATTTCGACAGAAAACTGTTGTTTTGAAAAACACGGTTTTGGAACATTTGTTCGATCGGAAATGCAAAACACATTAGACAAAGCTAGACTATGTTAATGGCGAGGCTCTGATACCACTGTAAGTGCACGGCGGCGCCCCGGCCTCCATCCCGAGGCCAAATGCGGAAGCGATGGTTAACTTTAATTTTTCATGAACCGGCACCACCGCGCACTAAAACCCGGATCGGGCCATTAAACTAGTCCTAGCTAACTACTAGATGGGGAAGAGAGATATACCGAGCGATCCGTGTCCTCCGGTCTTCTCGCCGTCGTCCCAATCTCCCACGGAATGTCTTGTCTCCACCTCCTCGCCGGAAGGGCACCACGTCGCCTTGCTTCTTTTACGGGCTCCCACCTCTATACCGAGGCAACTCGGGCACGAAGTTGGAAAGCCGACGTGCCCAAGGTTTGCTGTAGAATGTGTGTAGAACTCGTGTCTCATTTTGGGGTTGAGGGAGTTGCCATTGGGTGGAGGATATGAAGTGAGCTTTTGGAGAGTGAACTAGTGGGATTTTACAAAGCCAAAACAACAAAAATCTCACCACAAAAAATCTGGACAGCCCCTTAGCCAATGTGGCCGGCCTTGGCTCAAGGTGGGAGTGAGAATGAGAGTGGCAAAAATGAGGGGAGCCACTCACTAATCATGCAAGAGAGAAAGGAATGGTTATCATATGAAGAAATGATCACAAAGAAACACCAACACTCCACCAACCTCACCCTTCATCATCATCAACAATCATGTCCTACAAAAGTCAAGCCATGATGAAGATAGAAGTCAAGGTCAAAGAAGAGCTATCATGATACAACAATATGCAATCACCACCCTCCACAAATGCTTATTTGGACAATTGCAAATAAGCCCTCCTCCACCAATCTTCGGCCAATGAATGATACAAATGAAAATGGCCGAAACGGAAAGCAAATTGGCAACTCCAGAAAACTGGTCCCGTAATAAATTACAGGAAAACCCCCGCTACAGTGTATACACGCCCGCATTTGTATTCCGACCGAATACAAATGCAATGAGACAAAATCTACACTGTACTATACTAGGATCCGGCTTAAACCAAAGCCGGCTAGTATTATCCGTCCGATCCTGATCCGTACAATACCGCACGTATCTGATCGAACCCTGCCATATCTCCATACGGCCTCTACAGCGTTTCGCCCGAAAACTTGAGCAACTGAATGTGGGGGACTCTAAAGACTCGTCAACACTTTGGTTGTGGATTTAACCACTAGCACGTCAGAGGTATAAGCCAATACGTAACGGGCTACCAGGTATTGACCAAAAGGGACGTCGATGAGCGAACTCATCCTGACACCCTAGTGAGACTGTCAGTGACAATATCCGTACAGTCCGGTCCGTTCGTCTATGAGCATCGCATGGCGGGCCTAGAGGATTGGTAAAAGTCAGACCCCCAAAAGCGGTACAAGTCGTGTCGGAGTATAGCCCAGAACACCCTGAGATACTACTGGAATACCTACCACTAAATCTCCTGCCTCGGCCGAGGGCTTTTGTGTAATGGCTCTCCTAGACACAGCGCGACCTCACCCCCAATTCCGGGAGAGACGAACCCCTGAAGATCCGCTCACTGCCTTCATGTGGCTCGGGACTGTACCCAACTAAAACCAGTTTGCACGTCTCCTTTGAGCGTGGTAGGGTAGTAATCAAAGTACAGTGGGAACTCACACGAGACAAATAACGATCCTCAAGTCGATGAACTAACCTGTACACATGTCACCAGGGAACTACTATCTGACGTAAGGTATAAGACCAACTAGCATGTTACCCGGCGAGTCCTGTCCGGTGTACTCATAACCCAATGAGCACTTGTATACATCTTAGGTGATCCAACTGACACCAATGGCTAGTGAGACCGGCCACCGCCCCTCGTCGGGGTCTCGACTGTATACACTAGTCTACTCTGGAGTATCGATGCCCTGTCTCGAAACTCCCACGACTAGGGACCTTTTAAGGATGTGCTTATAGACCCCAGCTCCCACTTATATGATCGCCCTCATACTGCCGGTGGTCAAGCAAGAATCCTAGGGGCTCTATCAACGTGTAATAGCGACCTGTCTGGTCACCTAAAGCAGTACACGATGATAAAGATAAACCAGATAGCATACTATCATCTTGAGTAAGACTGTCCTACAGGGATAGGTCCTCCCTCAATCATTGCAATCACGTGCCTGTGATCCAATAATTGACTCTGAGGGCACTATCTCCAACACTATTGTACGTTGATAAAGCCCCTAGGATTCTTGCTTGACTGCCAGCAGTATGAGGGCGATCATATATGTGGGAGCTGGTAGTCTATAAGCACATCCTTAAAAGGTCCCTAGTCGTGGGAGTTTCGAGACAGGGCATCGATACTCCAGAGTAGACTAGTGTATACAGTCGAGACCCCGACGAGGGGCGGTGGCCGGTCTCACAAGCCACTGGTGTCAGTTGGTTCACCTAAGATGTATACAGGTGCTCATTGGGTTATGGGTACACCGGACAGTACTCGCCGGGAACATGCTAGTTGGTCTTATACTTGACGTCAGATAGCAGTTCCCTGGTGACATGTGTACAGGTTAGTTCATCGACCTGAGGATCGCCATTTTTCTCGTGTGAGTTCCCACTGTACTTTGATTACTACCCTACCACGCTCAAAGGAGACGTGCAAACAGGTTTTAGTTGGGTACAGTCCCGAGCCACATGGAGACAGTGAGCGGATCTTTAGGGGTTCATCTCTCCCAGTATTGGGGATGAGGTCGCGCTGTGTCTAGGAGAGCCATTACACAAAGCCCTCGGCCGAGGCAGGAGATTTACTGGTTGGTATTCCAATAGTATCTCAGGGTGTTCTGGGCTACACTCCGACATGACTTGTACCGCTTTTGGGGTCTGACTTTTACCAACCCCCTTGGCCCGCCATGCGATGCTTATAGACGAACGAACCGGACTGTACGGATATTGTCACTGACAGGCTCAGTAGGGTGTCAGGATGAGTTCGCTCATCGACGTCCCTTTTGGTCAATACCTGGTAGCCCGTTACGTATAGGCTAATACCTCTGACGTGCTAGTGGTTAAATCCACAACCAAAGTAATGACGAGTCTTTAGAGTCCCCCACAGACCAGTTTCTCATGTTTTGGGGGAAACGCTGTAGAGGCCGTATGGAGATATGGCAGGGTTCAATCAGATACGTGCGGTATTGCACGGATCAGGATCGGACGGTTAATACTAGCGGGCTTTGGTTTAAGCCGAATCCAAGTATTGTACAGTGTAGATTTTGTCTCATTGCATTTGTATTCGGTCGGAATACAAATGCGGGTATGTATATACAGTAGCGAGGTTTTCCTGTAATTTATTACAGGATCAGTTTTTGGAGTTGCCAGTTTATTTTCCGTTTCGGACATATTTCATTGTATCTTTTATTGGCTGAAGATTGGTGGAGGATGGATTATTTGCATTTGTGCAAATTAGCATTGTGGAGGGTGGTCTTTGCATATTGTTGTATCATGATAATTCCTCCACCATTTGACTTCTTCTTTTCATCATGGCTTGACTTTTGGTTCATCATGGTTGTTGATGATGGGAGTGGTCTTGGATTGGATTGTGATCATCATTTCATATGATAAACATTTTCGTTTTTGCTTGTATGAGTGGCTTTCCCACCCCGTGACCTATTTCCCTCTCTCTCTCCATTCCTCACTCCCACACATGAGGGATGGCCGGCCAATTCTTGGGGAGGGGCTGCCCATTTTTTGTATGGGGATTTTGGTTCTCTTCATGCTTAGAAAAATCCCCAAGTTCATATAGAAAAAGTTCTCATATAAATCCTCCACCAAAGGCAACTTCTAATAACCCCAAATGAGACATAGAGCACTACACATATTCTACAGCAATCCTTGGGCACGTCGGCTCGCCAACTTCGTTCCCGAGTTGCCTCAGTCCAGAGGTGGGAGCCCGTAAAAGAAGCCGGCGACGTGGTGCCCTTTCCGGCGAGGAGGTGAAGACCGGAGATTCCGTGGAGAGATCGGGACGACGACGAGAAGACCGAAGGACACGGATCGCTCGGTATATCTCTCTACCCCTTCTCTTGTTAGCTAGGACTAGTTTAACGGCCCGATCCAGGATTTTTGTGCGCGGTGGTGCCGGTTTACAAGTTTGTAAAAAGTTTCGTTTCCGCATTCCGGCGTCGGATTGACGGCCGGGGCGCCGCCGTGCACTTACATCTCTAACTCTCATTATCATCACAACAACAAAATAAAAAGAAAAGGAAACTTCTTCTTCTTCCTCTTCTTTCTTGAGCTCACTATCTCCTCACTAATAGCATCCACTAAAACCTCAAGAGACAAAGTGATCACACACATTGTCTTCATCGCCTTGGACATGTCGGCTAGCGAACTACGTGCCCGCGTTGCTTTGGATGAAGCGGGAGCCTGTAAAAGGACTCGATGATGTGGTGCCCTTTCCGACAAGGAGATCGAGATCAGAGATTCCGCGAGGAGCTTGGGATGGTGGCCAAAGACCAAAGGACACGGATCGATCGGTATAGCCTTTCTATCCCTTCTCTTGTTAGCTAGTTGTAGGTTAATGGTGTAAGTGCATGGCGACGCCCCGGCCGTCAATCCGACGCCGGAATGCGGAAACGAAACTTTTTACGAACTTGTAAACCGGCACCACCGCGCACAAAAATCCCGGATCGGGCCATTAATCTAATCCTAGCTAACAAGAGAAGGGGCAGAGAGATATACCGAGCGATCCGTGTCCTTCGGTCTTCTCGTCGTCGTCCCGATCTCCCCGCGGAATCTCCGGTCTTCAACTCCTCGTCGGAAGGGCACCACTTCGCCGGGTTCTTTTACGGGCTCCTACCTCTAGACCGAGGCAACTCGGGCACGAAGTTGGCGAGCCGACGTGCCCAAGGATGCTATAGGTTATCTGTAGAATGCTTTGTCTCATTTGGGGTTGTAGAAGTTGCCATATAAGTGGAGGAATGATATATGAACTTTTTGTAGATCAACTTGGGGATTTTGCAAGCATGAAAAGAAAAAAATCCCATACCCAAAAATTGGGACAGCTCCATCCTCAAGTGGCCGGCCTCATGTGGTGATGGGAGAGAATATGAGAGAGGGAGAGTATCCATGAGGTGAGTGAGTGAGCCCATAATCAAAGAGAGAGAAAAGGGGTATCATGATGAAAAGAAATGATCATCAACCAAAAGCAACACTCCACCAACCAATCATCTCATCACAAAGTCAAGCCATCATGAAAGAAGAAGTCAAATGATTGTGCAACTATCATGACACTACAACTTGCAAAAACGACCCTCCAAATTGCTAATTTGCAGAAATTCAAATAAGCCCTCCTCCACCAATTTTCAGCCAAGGAAAGATACAAAGGAAAATGGCCAAAACGGAATGCAAACTGGCAACTTCATAAAACTGATCCCGTAATGAATTACAGGAAAACCCCACTACTGTATATACATACCTGCATTTGTATTGCGACCGAATACAAATGCAATAGGACAAAATCTACACTGTACAATACTAGGATCCGGCTTAAACCAAAGCCCGCTAGTATTATTCGTTCGATCATGATCCGTGCAATACCGTACGTATCTGATCGAACCCTGCCATATCTCCATACGGCCTCTACAGCGTTTCGCCCGAAACTTGAGAAAACGGTCTGTGGAGGACTCTAAAGACTCGTCAATACTTTGGCTGTGGATTTAACCACTAGCACATCAGAGGTATTAGCCATACGTAACGGGCAACCAGGTATTGACCAAAAGGGACGTCGATGAGCGAACTCATCCTGACATCCTACTGAGCCTATCAGTGACAATATCCGTACAGTCCGGTCCGTTCGTCTATGAGCATCGCATGGCGGACCTAGGGGGTTGGTAAAAGTCAGACCCCCAAAAGTGGTACAAGTCGTGTCGGAGTGTAGCCCAGAACACCCTGAAATACTACTAGAATACCTACCAGTAAATCTCCTGCCTTGGCCAAGGACTTCATGTAATGGCTCTCCTAGACACAACGCGACCTCACCCCCAATACCGGGAGAGACGAACACCTGCAGATCCGCTCACTGCCTCCATGTGGCTCGGGACTGTACCCAACTAAAACCAGTTTGCACGTCTCCTTTGAGCGTGGTAGGGTAGTAATCAAAGTACAGTGGGAACTCACACGAGACAAATGACGATCTCAGGTCGATGAAGTAAACTGTACACATGTCACCAGGGAACTGCTATCTGACGTCAGGTATAAGACCAACTAGCATGTTCCCGGCGAGTCCTGTCCGGTGTACTCATAACCCAATGAGCACATGTATACATCTTAGGTGAACCAACTGACACCAGTGGCTTGTGAGACCGGCCACCGTCCCTCGTCGGGGTCTCGACTGTATACACTAGTCTACTCTGGAGTATCGATGCCCTATCTCGAAACTCCCACGACTAAGGACCTTTTAAGGATGTGCTTATAGATTACCAGCTCCCACGTATATGATCGCCCTCATACTGCTGGTAGTCAAGAAAGAATCCTAGGGGCTCTATCAACGTGCAATAGTGACCAGTAAGGTCACCTAAAGCAGTACACGATGATAAAGGTAAACCAGATAGCATACTATCATCTTGAGTAAGACTGTCCTACCAGAATAGGTCCTCCCTCAATCATTGCAATCACGTACCTGTGATCCAATAATTGACTCTGAGGGCACTATCTCCAACAATCTCCCACTAGCACTCAAGGCCAATTATTGCGATGTCGCATACTCACAACCCGTGTGATACCGAACACCCAACTCCTCTACTAATCAGTCTCACAAAACCCGTTTGCGAAACTATTGCGTTCGAGGAATAGCCTCAGTGAGTGGATCCGCCTTGATGTTTCTTTCTATGTCTCTCTAAATCTCAAGTTCACGGAGAAAACTCATCTCCCGAAGTGAGCAATACATGTCTTAGAATGTGTCTGGATATCTAATGGGACCTAGTTCATAAATGAACTCCAAATCCAAACTTCTTAGACTGTATCGTCAACTGAACTTAATCAGTATCCTGCGCCATCCTTCCCTCAGTATCCACCTGGACGACCTGTCCAAAATACTGCCCCTCGTCAGAGGGAAAACTATAACTCTGATAACCTCTCTGTCATCCAGGTCACCTTGGAAGCCTGGAATGATAATTGTCTCCCGAACGAGGCTGTCATTATCATATCCCTAGAACATCCACTTATGTTGTAAAACTGCTTCCAATTGTTTCTCTACGATAGGATCAATGTCAACTTATTGCATCTAGTGCAAGAACAACATCTGGTGTGGTACTTGACATCTCATGATTGACTCAATTGCCTGAGCAAGTGATCTGCCAATCATGCAGACCCCTCTCCTCTTTAGTCTGTAAGACACCTTTAGAGAGGGTGACTCCATCACCTGCAGGTACACCACCATGCCTGGAGTCGTCCATTCTAAATACTCTTAGAATGCTGTCAAAGTACCCAGATTGGGAAACCACCTAAATCTAGATCTAAAACCTAGTAACCAGAATATCTGATATAATATCCAATTCATTTTTGGAGAAACCACTGTGTGACAACCAAAGTATAACCGATCGTAATATAGGAATTTCACTTCCTACTCTGTGTATGTCATCCAAATACCAGGACATCACACCCTACTACCTTCTTAATAGATCCATCCCCTATTCTGATGAAGTCAAACTTATGACTGTCACATCAGAAATCGATGATCTCTCTCCGCTATATCTGCTTTAATCTATAAATAGACATAAGCTACTTGTCCACCAATGCTTCCGCTGCTCCTACTGACTACGACAACCATCTAGCAGAGTCATATACACGTACACTTCTAAAGCTAGTTTAGAACGTATATTCATCCTCCTGCCGGGTGTCGCAGCCTGGAACAACAGCAATGGCCAGTCTGGGTAAACAAGAACCTCCCTGTCACCGTCCTTGAGGCTACCGGAGTACCTCTCGGGTGCCTGAGGTTACCCACCGTATCTGCGGAGTGGCCAATGGAATGTCAAACCAGATTGAATCTTCAGATTCTTATCAAATCTTCAGTAATCGTTTGCGGTTCTGGAATCACTTCCAGTTCTACCATACTCCCACTACTGTTTTCTGAAAAAATTCATTTTTATTAAAACTGTGGCGAGTCTAGAACAATATCTCTATTGATCTTCCAGATGGTAGAATGTCAACCCTCGTCATAGCCTGGGTCAACCCACAAACAGCCATTACAGAAACGTGCCTTGAGTTATCCAGAGTCTGGTTTTAAGCATAAGCCGGACAACTCCCCGTATCTTAACATCGTTAAGATATGAACTGTTCTATATCCAATATAGAACCAGAGGCACTGATTTAATTGAACCAGATTCAAATCATGCAGCTGTCTCCAGTGCATGTCAACTAAATGGAAGAAGGCCGATCAGCGTTACTCAACTTAGGAGTGCTTCTAATTATGAGTAACCTGAAAGAGAAGCAAGTTCTCTTAATCATTACTATCAACTGAACACCATACACAAGTATCTACATCTTCGATCACCTTGAAGAATCCCGATAGTTGCAACACCTGATTCTCTACTTTATTCATATACCTATAACTTCTCAAAATTCGGACCCTGTGTTTCTACGAAACACCTGTCTAAAAACTAGAGAAGTCATAACTAAACCGAATATAGTACGAGAACCAACCCCTTTGTCCTCATGGACGCTGGACAACATACAATACTCTGTATAAGTCCTTTGAGTCTAATAACTCATTCCTTGTGTGTCGTAGTTTGAAAACTGTACTTATGGTTAAGAAGAATTACACCGCTGTTTAATGCTCCTTACCTAACCATCCACTGATATAGATAAATGTCATGGACATAATTTCAAAAAGGTATATCTCACTCTATAAAAATAGACGTACAGATATATCAATTTGAAATTGGTGCATAACAGCGGATATTCAGAACCAAATATTTGCCGTCCGGCAAACAACCCAAGTGACTTCCTCAAATATCACCGATTACAATGAATCCCGATATAATGAGGATGATCACCTAATTCCCAATAACTTACTCCCACTCATCATCTGTAAAACCATACAGATGTGAGAATCATACCTGGTAGATACATACCCTAGAGTAAGTATCTAATCGGGAAATCAGTTTTCCTTTAACAGTACACAGTGAAACTGAAACATTGAAATGTTTCGATTGGGTATCCCGGTATTCCTTGTAATGCCTCTTCCATTATCCAGATTCACAACTGTAACCGTATAATTCTTTGCCATCTCTACAAATCCCTTTATATGTCTTTAGTCATTACCTTCTGTACATACTCTTAGGCGAAATGGTTTTCTTCCTTCCCTACCGTTCGGCACCAGCCTATGGTTTGGAAGAAGACTATCCAATAAGCATAATGGGTGTACTGTCCTAATCCTAGGAGCACTCGCAATGTGAGAGAAGGTGAAGATAAAATACAACCGAATAAACCTTATTCCTATTTCTCCTGAACCAGAATCCATCCCCGAACTGGAACAAGTTCCTTTCGAGTTCGTATATAACCATACGATGGAGTATCCAATAAACTGTGGATCTTCGTAGTGATACGGAGTGTTCTGGAGAAATACAAAGGTGATGTGGAAGTGGCAATGAAATACTTGATTTGGTCATGAATATCAGTCGCAATTTGCTTTGCCCTCTTACTAATCCCTTGATATGTCTTTACTTAATATCTTCTGTACACCATTGTTATGCTAATTGGTTTTCTTCATTCCCCATCGTTCGGCACCAGCCTAAGGTTTGGAAGATGACTATCCAATTTGTGTAATAGGTGTACTATCTCCTAAACCAAGGAGTACTCGCAACCTGAGAGAAGGTAAAAGGAAAAGACAACTGAATAGTCCTATTCGTTTTCTCCAGAACCGGAAACCATCCTCGAATAAATTCCTTCAAGTTCGTATATAACCATACGATGGTTTTATCCAATGGAAGTGGACGTTCGTAGTAATACGGGGTGCCCTGGAGAAAAGGGTAAAAGTAGGAGTGGCAATGAGGTATGCAACTCTGACAATCCAAAAGCCAGTGTTTAAGAAGGTTCGGTTAATTTTGGTCACTGAGTCATAGTCTTAGGGTCGGGTCAATGGTCGCTGACAAAGAGAGAGAGAGAAAAGAAACACTCAGCGTGCACTCTAACCTAGATCAGAATGGTTACCAATTTATCTAATCTGGAAACCTCCCACTGTACCGTCAAATTCTCCTCCAAACCTGAAAGAAGAATTAGTCGGGATCACCCAAGGAGTAAACCAACTCATCAGTGGGAATCGGGATCCAACTATCATCGCATGATAACGTGACGGAATCCGCTCACGTTATCACACTCCAGAAGGTATGCGCATATCTGGCAAGTTTCAGTTTCTTTAGAAACTCCCGATGTGATTTTTGCCCCATGCTCTTATGACCTTGGCGTGAGGTCAAAATATCATAAGTCACATGTCAAGTTCTGCCCATCATTATCCAGGTTAATTTGAACCCACCCGTACATACCCTTGACGTAGGCCAAAATAATAGTACGACTGTCCCAAACCAACGCATCTATCTATGCAACAGTTAAATATCCGGCAGCTACCAATCACTATGCCTTGGCGTGAGGTCAAAATACATAGCTTGAATACTACCGAATATTTAACTGAAATGATGGAGGGCTACGAATGGTTTCTGGCGAAAACCTTTAACGTAATGAACTTGATATCGTTGAAGGAACCGGATAGCTTTTAAAATATAGTGACGAAAACCTTTGCTAAAGAGGTCACTCCCGGTGAAGGGATCTCGGCTCTTTCCCCGTAAAATGAGGTGCAGGATATTCCAACTGAATACCACGATGCAAAGCAAAAGTAATCGGCTATAGTGAAGTTATTTCCCTGACGCAAACTTCTTTCCAAGGGGTCACTCCCGGTGAAGGGATCTCGGCCCTTGCCTCGTCGACTGAAGAGCAGGATATTCCAACTGAATACCACGATGCAAAAAAAAGAGAACGTCCTTGCAATAACAGCTTTTTGAAAAATGTTCCAACAACATCAGAATAGGTTTGTTTAGCTTGCATTGATCCGAATCAACGCAGTCCCATCAATTGATCACACCAATAAAGAACGAAAATAATGATGTACGTATATGCCAACCGCATTCGCCACTGGGTTCCGTCATTACCCGTTAGGTTACTTAACTAACGACAGAGCGGGGACTGGACTAGCGCGTGTAGGGTTGCTAGGCACGCGCACAAGGGTCTACGAGGCATCAACCATGCCCGATTAAAATTTTAGCCGTGCCGAACAACTCTAATACGGATCTTTAAACTAGGGTTTAGGCGAAAACTTGCATGTTAACAACTTTAACACTAAGTGAAAGAGATTACAACCTTTGTAGATCCGGTCCTTCACTTCATTAGCTCCGTGTAGACGTCCCCATCACTGCGATCATGCACTCCGGACTCTAGAGAAGCTCCACGAGAAGAATGAACGTGCTTGCTACGATGACTTCGAGGTCGAAGATGATCTACGTCGGGGAGACACTAACACAAGCTATTCCTTCACTAGGTCATAAACTTCATGAAGAGAACACACTCTACTACATGGAAAGTGGTAGAGGATGAAGAAGTAGAAAGTGGGCTCACTTTAGAATTGATTTTCTCACTCTTTTTCTCATGGCACCATTGGAGCTAGTAAGCTTTTGGATGGAGCTTGATGAAGAAGAAGAAGAAAAAAAGAATTATCCATCCAAATGAAAACTTATCCAATAAATAATATAACCATGGGTGAGTTAAGCTATCATGCTTAACTCATGTAGAGAATTAACCAAAGCATTAGGTTAAAGGATAGGTTAAAGAATATCGAAAGAAATGACAAAAGAGTGGACTTTGTCAAAGCTTCTCCAAGCTTCTTCAAACTTGATTACTTTGACTAAGTTAAACCCTTTTGTTAAATCTTAAGATAAAACAATAACCCTAATCTTTACCCTAATCTTGGTATGAGTCTCATACACCCATCTTGTGTGTATCATCAAGCATGATACAAACATGTACACTTGCATATATCACATATAAACAATGTGCACAAACAAGTGAGAAAATAAATCTTAAGTGAGCTAATACTAGTTAATGTAATGTAATATATCAAATATATAATTATACATTAAATTATTAAATCAACTCTTGATTTAATAATCCGGCAATAACCGACTAATATCATGTGTAACAACTTATCGAATCAACACTTGATCCGATAACCCGGCTATATCGCATACAACCGATCAATGTTACAAATCGCGAGAATAGAATACGGTATCTCATATCGTATTAATCTCGGTCCTTCACATATCACATATGTGCTCCTACTCCGTTTCGCTTGAGCCAGGAAACCCCTGTGTAGGACTCTAAAAACTCATCAATACGTCGGTAGTAGGTGATGATCATATCAAACACCCACAAGCCACAAGCGGTGTGCTAAACGTAACGGCCACCCGGGTATTGAGCGATCAGAAGATCAACAAGCAAGCCAGCTAGTTCTCCTGTGAATCCAATCAGTAACACTCTCGTACAGTCCGGTCTCGTCGTCTGATATGTCGCATATCTCGCCTAGGGGTGGTAAACGTCAGACCCCAGTAGCTCGATAAGTCGTGTCGATATGAGGTCTATAACAGTTAGAGAAACTATTGGTAACACTTACCAGAAAATCTCAGCAACCCTGGCCAGGGATTTCCGGTTATAGCCAATCGAACACAGCATAACATCAACTCCCTATACCGGGAGAGACGAATCCCCTCCTATCGCACATTGCCTCCATGTGATTCAGGACTGTACCCAAAAACCACCGTTTTGCACGCCCTCTTGGACGTGGTAAGGTGAAAATTAAATCACAGTGGGAATCACACAAGACTCTATGACGATCTCGGGTCAACAGACTACTCTGTACCAGTGTCACCGGAGAACTGCCATCTGACGTGAGGTATAATACCATCTGGGAGTTCTCGGCGAGTCCGTCCAGTGTACCCAGTCTCCACTGAGCACCTGTACACCATCCTTGATGTCAAACACCGATGGATATGGGATCATCCATCGCCCATCATATGGGTCAAGATGCGTATACGCTAGTCTACTCTGGTGTATCGATGCCCTGTCTCGATACACCCTCGACTAGGAACAGTTATAGGATGTACTCGTCGACTACCGTGGCCCCACTAGTATTATCTCATCATAGTCCCAGTAGTCGAGTACATATCCTAAGGGCTTTATCAACATGTAATATAGAGACAATCAGAGTACATGTTAAGATAAAGTGCAACCAGATAGCATACTATCATGTCGAGCAAGAAAGTCCTCCCTATATATGTCCTAGCATCCACTACAATATACATCGTATGTATAGTAATGGCCTCTAGGGCATACATATAACTAACAATCTCCCACTGCACTAGGGCCATCTGTTGTGGTATCACATACCTAACAATTGGCTGCGGTTGAAGTATCTCATACTCAACCATCCCATAAAAGTCTCTACTGGGAAAAAGGCCTTTGTGAGTGGATCCGCGCTGTTGTCCTCTGTGTCTACTCTCCTAACCTCGATCCCCCTGGAGATCAACCATCTCCATGATCAGGTGATACTGCCTAAGAATTATATCTGGATTTCTGATGGGACGGTAGTTCCTTGGCTAAAGCCACAACTCCATTGTCACACAATGGTAGGAACGAAGTTCATCTCATGAACTTATATACACCCAGACTGCCTCTTTGGTAGTATCTTTGGTAACGATGTATCTTGCCTTTAATCGTCTAGTATGTCACGGTATCTAGCTTGGAACTCTTCCAACATACCGTCCCTCCACTGAGGGTAAAGACAATGCCTGCGACTGACATTCAGTCGTCCTTACCATCCTGGAACCTTTCCAGTGATTCTCCCCAGGATCGATTGATACCATCTCACTACAACTAGTGAGTATCCTAACATCCAATTAGATCTATCTCATAGATCCATAACTTAAGATTTAGGAGGTATCACTTTGATCCTGTATGGAGAATCCTTGTGATAAGCGGAATTGACCGAGCGTAGCATAGGAAACTCCTTCCCTATCAAGAGTATGTCATCCACGTACTCTACGAGGATCACCACCATACACCCTACTACGTTTTTGTATATACAAGGTTCATCTACCATTTTGATGAAGTCAAACTCTTTGACTACCACATCAAAACAGATGTTCCAACTCCGCGATGCCTACTTTATCACATAAAACATCTTACTCACGTTTCCGCTGCTCCCACTGTCTACGAAGCCCTCTGGCTGTGTACTTATAGACGCTCTCTTCTAAAACATCATTTAGAAAAGCAGTCATGACACCCAACCACCAGATATTGTAGTCATGGTATGTAGCCGTGGCAAGTAGGATCTGGATGGACTTAAGAATAGCTCCTTAGAAAAGGTTTCATCATAATCCATACCTAGTCAATGATGCAAACCTTTAACAAGTCTAGCTTTGAAAGTCTCAACTTTTCCATGTACACCAAGTAATCTTCTCAAGATATACTTGCTCCTGATGGGGATTTAACCCTCAGATAAAGCAACCAAAGTCCATACTTTGTTGGTGTATAAGGATTCCATCTCAGATTGATAAGCATCCAGCCATTCTTACAGAGTCTCACTCCTGATGGCCAGCTCGAAACTAGTTGGGTCATCATCTCATGATGCAGCCCTCGCTCCCACTGTTATAGAGAAACCGAAGTATCTCTCAGGTGGGTGAGGAACCCTACTAGATCGGCGGAGAGGCTGAGGTTCGTTGGTTACTATTGAATCTTTCGGTTCTACCAAATCATCTGCTGCAGTTTATATAGCTGGAACCTTTCCAGTTCTACATAACAGACCTTGCCTCGAGCTTGTCCGGATTTTGCTTTTAGACATAGTCCGGACAACCCCAAATCTTAACAAACTTAAGATATGGGCTCTTCCCTTTCCATATCACATATGAAGTGGTAGGCAACTGATTTGATTTGAACCCTATTCAATAGGTATGCAGCTTCTCAAGCGCATAACACCCAAAAGGAAAAAGGAAACTCAGTAGTACTTATCATAGAGCACACCATATCACATAGGGTGCTATTGCTCCGCCCCGATATTCCATCGTGCTATGGTGTATACGGAGGAGTAATGCTGAGAGAGAATCTCATTCTCTTTTAGAATTGTCCAGAATTTCCGTGCTCAAGTATTCTCCTTCTTGATAACATCAAAGGACATGCTACTTAAACCTGTATTTTGGTTCTCTACTTCTAACTTATATTCTGTGAATATCTCAAAAGGTTCGGACTTGTGTTTCAACAGGAACATATGTCTGAATCTTGAGAGATTATCAGAGAATGTAATGAAGTAAAAAGAACCAATCTTGGCATATGTAGACAGGGGACCTTCATACATCAGTATGTATCAATCCCAAAAGTTCACTAACTCTTTCTCTGTTTCCAATAAACAGAGCTGTGGTCATCTTATCATTGTGACATGACCGGCAAGTTTCACAAGATATAAATTCAAACAGATTTAAATATGCATCTATGTGTAACTTAGCTAGTCGGGTCGCATTGATATGACCTAGTCTATAATACCTCAAGAAGGATCCGTTCATTTCTGAACTCTTCCTCTTGTACGTATTCTGTATACAAAGAACTGTAGTTTAATTTAGAACGTCAATGTTTTTAGATAACGTGCCTGAACCGATCAACTCCTTATATAGGAAATGTTCAAAACATTATCCATCAATACAAAATTATATCCTTTCTTTACCAATAAAGAAACTGATTTGATTTTGCATATCAGGTTCGGTATCTAATAACATTTGTTCAGAATCAATGTATTCTGGTAATACAGGGTGATAGTGACCAACAGACTTGGCTGGAACACTTGAACCGTTTTCTGTCTCATGAAACTTATCACCCGTTCTCTGTTCTCTACCTTTCTGTAGCCCATGTAACAGATTACATATGGGGGATCCTGATCCGGTATCTTATACCCAGGACGTAAAGGATACTGAGAAACAGTTCTTTATAATGAACACACCCGAAGAAGATGCATCAGCATGCACTTTCTTCGTTTGGGCGGCACGGGAAATCTGGTATTCCCCAATTTCCTGCTCTGTCTTATAACAATTATAAGTTGGAGCGGGACCAACGTTCCCCAGCTCAGTATAACAAGTGGGTTCGGTTAATAAATCCGTATTATTGTCTTGATTAAGGCGTGACATGGTCGCTACCTGGAGAGAGAGAGAAGAAAACACTCAGCGTATGCTCTTGCAAGATCAGATTGGTTATTATTTTATCTAATCAGGATGGCTCCCACTGTTTTAATCAAATCTTCCTTCAAACCCTAAAAGGAAAGACTAGCCGGGATTAATTACACGCTACAAGTTCGCCAATCTTTCAGCCAGGCCAGTGTCGGTACTTTGAGAGAGGTCCCCCATGCTTTCGTACGAACCTAATTAAAGTAAACCTCGTTTTCCCAGAGGCGTAACCCCGTTAACACCTTTCTAGACACCTACTTGATCGGCTAATTGTAATGTGTAAAACTCTCCCAGGAGTAACTCTTACTCGCAGCGGGTATCGGGATCCAACTATCTCATAAAAGGTATGCAATCTCATTGCAAATTTCAACACTTGAAATTCCCGATAATTTTGCCCCTAGCGTCCCATGACCTTGACGCAGGCCAACAAACCACAGTGCGCTAGTCAAGTTTAACCCGACATTTCTTGATTGAATTAAACCCACCCGCACGACCCTTGACGCAGGCCAATAAAGTCGCACGACTATCCTAATCCAATCTGCATCATATGCATAAACAGATGAATACTTATTAGCTACCGCACACTACGCCTTGACGGAAGCCAACAAACGTAGCACGAATACTAAGTAGGACTTATCTGAAATGACGGAGGGCTACGACAGGTTTTTTATGAAAACCCTTTGCGTAATGAACTTGATATCGTTGTAGAATCAAATGATTTTAAAATGGAGTGTTTTTTAGGCTTTTCTAGTTTTGCTAAAGGGGTCACTCCCGGTGAAGGGATCGTCGGCCCTTTCCTCATCGAATAAGGTTCAGGATATATCATATATATCACTATGCAAAGCAAAAACTCCAAAACCAATCAAAAGACAAACCGAGGGATGTAGCATCTTCCAGTTATTGCTAAAAGGGTCACTCCAGGTGAAGGGATCTCGGCCCTTTCCTTATCGAATAAGGTGCAGGATGTTCTACAAGGAATACCGCGATGCAAAGCAAGAACTGTAGCTAGCTGTTTTTGAAAATTCGATTCCACAACATCTTTTAGGTTTCTTTTCTTTCATTAATCACATTAATGAAGTCCCATCATTTAAGTCACCTAAACATCACAGATAAATACGACGTACACTTATGCCATCCGCATTCGCCTCGATGTCCCCTCGTGCACCGTTAGGTTAGGTAACTAACGGCAGAGCGAGGCAGGGCTAGCGCGGGTGTAAAACATAAGTAACGTCTATATAATATATCATATATACTATATACAGTATCCATCACAACATATCAAATGATCACATCACAGATATCGCAGCAGAAGAAACATATGAAACATTGGATATACTAGGACGTCCGTGTTTTCAATACGAGCCTGTATAAAACACAGATTCCACGGTTGCGATGAATAGCCAAACCCACATCCCTAGACCCCTACGAGAGCGGCAAGCAACACTGCCAATTCTAGGGTTAGGAGACCCGGTCTCGACTCCTCGAGATGGTCTCCCACTGGACCCTAGAACCGGTTACTTGTGCTCCCCGCCTTGGGTCTACCTAATGCGGAAAAGTAAATAATATACAAGTGGTGACATCAACCTCATCCCGGAAGTGCCCCAATAATAGAATATTACATACAAGTTATTTACATGAATGAAAATGAAAAACTCTCATCTCACATAAAACCCCCGGCTATTCAAACGCGACGATCCAATATAACATATCCAGCAACACATAACATCACATGTCATCAACGTAAGTAAACATGCGTAACCCAATTGTCGTTGACATATAGCAACGAAACCGGCGATATCACATATTACGCTTACGGTCACAGAAAAGAAAGTGTAAAACTACAACAGTTGGAATCCGTAACCTTCTTAGACATCATATGCCTAACCAAATGAATTCCTTAGACATCGCATGCCTAACATTTATAAACCACGCATTTTAGTCTCATTATCGAAAACTCTTTTCAATATCAAGTCGGGCAATTCAACAAGATTCCCGACAACCCGATCGAATGCTCGTCGCAAACTTTAGTAGACGGCCGCACCCCCGGATGTCGTCGACGAAGTGCACTAAGGCGGAACACCGTTGCCTCGAGCACCCGAACGGATGCTTTTGGCGACGGGGTTCTCCTACAGTCACTTAGTCGGGGCTATGGGGCATGTCTGTCTATTAAGTTTACCCGGCGAGTATCCGCGTACGCTACGTGATTGCGATGGACATTTGATCACATCAAAATCCCGTGGCAACCGATCAATTGAGACTAAACTGCTATGTTTATAACATTCAAATTAGTTATCTCATAACTTCTTGTGGATTCCAAATATTGTATCACAATCCAGATAAATAGACAATGTTAAACTTTCCGATCGAATAATCAAACGCCCAAGATTTCCCCAATATATCTCAACACTTGAAATCAGTTTAAAAACATCCATCACATGCCACAGTACCAATGGTCCAGCCTAGAAGGGTCAAGCCAACGCCTCACATGTGGCACACCGTACTGCCCCAAACCCAAAGGTTCAAAAGGCAGTTCAAGACGGTCACATAATCGAGTTAAGGTTTGTTGCCTTCTAGAGGGTCCACCGCGTTACTTGCACGACTTAGAACGTTCTTAAACTTGAGAAAAAATCCAACTTTTGAAAAATTTTCCGACAGGGGAAAAGGTGAGTTATTTATATTCGTTCGAACTTTTTAACAGTTTCTAAAAATATCTGGAACAAACTAAACAAAGTTAAATTATCCGAGCGAATCAACGAGTCCCCAATACAACCCTAGAAAACTCAACACTTGAGTGGAATTAAAAAATTCCCTGAAAAAATTGCCAAGAAAGGACCTAAGAATAAATATATGAAATTCCAGGGACTAAGTCCAAATTTTGGCCGCGGAACCGCCGCCAAACACTTGGTTTGGCCGCGGTTCCGCGGTCGTTTTAGGGACTTAGTGGACCGTACTTCATGTAAGTCCACGTTGCCCACCCCGGTGCTTGCGGGGAGGCGGAAAACGGAATAAAAATCGGATTTTTATCGAAATAGGCAACATGGACTAGCTTAAGGAGGATCTTTGCTAGACAAAAACTAATTAAAAGCTAACTAGATTTAGCTACATGGAAGAAAGGTTATACCTTGGGCTTTATGTCCTTCTCTCCTTGCTCCTTGGAGTGAATGAAAGTGCTCACCTTGTCGCCTTCTCTAGTCGAAGAAGGATCCACCCGAGAGCCTCAACCTTTGGCTTCAACTTCAAGCTAGAAGTAACTAAGGTGCTAGAAGTGCTAATCCTAGAACCTTAGATGAGAGTTGAGATTACTTTGGAGAGGTTTAACTCAAGCTCAAGTGTTTCTCAACACATGAGAGGGGAAAGCTTGAGAAAAAGGAAGAGGAGGAGAGAGAATCAATATGATAGAATGAGGAGAAATATGAACCATTCTCTCTAAATATGTGTGAATTATGAAAATAGATAATTATCATGGTTAATCAAGACTCGACCATTATCATTTCATATTTAATGCAAATTGCAAGGATCAAAGAGCATCTTTTATATGGAATGATGATGGTCAAAGTGTCAACCTAAGTCAATAAGTCAAGTATGGTCAAAAGGTCAACAACCCTAACCATGCACAATTATATATAACTAATATCAATTATTCATAATACACACATAAGCATTAGGGTTAAGAAAATGACAATGGTCATTAACCCTAATCAAAGTCCTCTGCCTCTGTCTCAGTCAACTGTGCATACGCACTCGTATTCGTGATTCGAGGAACACGAATACAATGAGATAAAACCAATCCCAAATCATATACTAGGATCTGGCTTAAACCAAAGCCCTCTAGTATAAGCTGTCCGGATAGCAAACGTGCACAAGTGCGCGGATGTGAACGAACCCTGTCGCAAAACCATGCGACCTCTACTCATTTTGCCTAAAGGCGAATAACTCTCTGTGTGGGACTCTAAAGACTGGACACTACGCTGGCAGTGGGTTTAACCACAGACCGCAAGCGGCACTAGCTGTACGTAACGGTCCCCAGATAGATGCCGATAAGAAGACTGACGAGGTGAACCCATCTGAACTCCTACTGAGCCTAAATGTGACAGTCTCCGTACAGACCGGTCTGTTCGTCTGATACATCGCATGGCGGGCCTAGGGGGCGGTGAACGTCAGTCCCCTAATAGCGGTACAAGTCGTGTCGGAGTGAAGCCCAGAACACCCTGAGATAACACTGGAAACCTACCAGTATAACTCGCTTGCCCTGGCCAGGGACTACTTGTGTAATGGCTCTCCTGGACACAGCGTGATGTCAACCCCCAATACCGGGAGAGACGAATCCTGTCTAACCGTCACTGCCTCCAAGTGCTTCGGGACTGCACCCAAAAACTACCTGTTTGCACGACTCCTTTGAGCCGTGGTAAGGTAGTAATCAAAGTGCAATAGGAACACACTCTAGGCGAAGTGACAGTGTCAAGTCAGCGGACTAAGCTGTACTCATGTCACCTGGGAACTGATAACCGACGATAGGTATAATACCAACTAACAGTTCCCGACGAGTCCTGTCCGGTGTACTCGTAACCTAACGAGCACCCGCATACTATCTCAAGTACGACGTACTGACGGCTGTGGGACAGATCGTCTCCCACGCTGGGATGAGAAACGCATACGCTAGTCTACTCCGGAGTATCGATGCCCTGTCTCGATAGTCCAACGACTAGGGACCTGTATAAGGATGTGCTTATAGATTACCCAGCCCCCATGACTGTGAGCGCCATCACAACGCTGGTAATCAAGCAAAGATCCTAAGGGCTCTACTAATATGTATATAAGCGATATGCTAAAAGAAACACATGCACATATTGAAGTAGAGACAAACCAAGTAACATACTACCATTTCGAGCAAGATTGTATATACAACTGTGAATATCCCAAGCTTCCATCAAGTAATATACATACTAGTATGATACAGTAATGGCATCTAGAGCATATACACTAACAATCTCCCACTTGCACTAAGTCCATGTACTGGCGTATCGAAGACCTATCATCTCGATCAGCCGCTTGAACTGAGTCTGGGGTAAGGCCTTCGTGAATAGATCTGCAGTGTTATCTTCTGAAGCAACCCTCCAAACCTCGATCTCCTGGCGATCCACGATCTCCCTGATCAGGTGATACTGCCTCAAGATGTGTCTGGATTTCTGATGGGACCTGGGTTCCTTCGCTAAAGCTATAGCCCCGTTGTTGTCGCAATACAGAGGTATTGGATCAACAATGGACGGAACCACCTGAAGTTCTTTCAAGAACTTCCTCATCCAGACAGTTTCTTTTGCGACATCAGATGCAGCGATGTATTCCGCTTCCATAGTGGAGTCAGCAACGGTTTCCTGTTTGGAACTCTTCCAACACACCGCCCCTCCATTGAGGGTAAAGACAAAACCCGACATGGACTTGGAATCATCCTTGTCACTCTGGAAGCTGGAGTCCGCAAAGGCCTCAATCTGGAGGTCTTTTCCGCCATACACCAAGAAAATCTCCTTAGTCCTTCTCAGGTACTTGAGAATGTTCTTTACCGCTATCCAATGTTTCTCCCCAGGGTTTGACTGATACCTGCTTACCACACTCAGTGCATAAACCACATCTGATCTGGTACACAACATCGCATACATTATAAAGCCTACCGCAGAAGCGTAGGGTATAATAGACATGCGATCCTTCTCAAAATCAGTCTTGGGAGACATCTCTTTGGAGAGGGTGATCCCGTGACAAGCCGGTAAATTACCGTGCTTGGAATCTTCCATACTGAATCTTTTCAGTATGGTGTCGATGTACCTGGACTGTGAGAGTCCTAAAATCCTCTTGGATCTATCACGGTAGACCCGGATCCCCAGAATGTATGAGGCATCACCCAGGTCTTTCATGGAGAACCTGTGTGACAAGAACCCCTTGACAGATTGTAGCATAGGAATGTCATTTCCTATTAAGAGAATGTCATCCACGTATAAAATGAGGAATACTACAGTTCTCGCTACAAATCTACAATAGATGCATGGTTCATCTGGATTTTTGATAAAGACAAATTCCTTGACCGTCTCATCAAAACAGATGTTCCAACTCCGCGATGCCTGCTTTAGTCCATAAATGGACTTAAGCAACTTGCACACCTTTCTGCTGCACCCACTCTGAATGAAACCCTCTGGCTGGTCCATATAAACACAATCCTCTAAATGTCCATTTAGAAAAGCGGTCTTTACATCCATCTGCCAAATCTCATAATCGTGGAAGGCAGCAATGGCAAGAAGGATCCGAATGGATTTCAGCATAGCTACTGAAGAAAAGGTTTCGTCATAGTCCAAACCAGGTCGCTGACGAAAACCCTTTGCAACCAGTCTAGCTTTATAGGTCTCAACCTGTCCATTTACACCAATCTTCCTTTTGAAGATCCACTTGCATCCTGATCAATCGAAAATACTGCATTTTTAACACGGCAATTTCCCTAACATTTGCACTCATTTAGAAGTGTACGGTATTCATATTTCACATATTAGCAAATCAGTCGTTAAATATCAGATTGCATATGTTAGACTCTAAAACCGGCACTATAAAGGAAATTGACTGCATTTCATGGCATCACAACATTCCTATATTGTGCAACACTTGTCTTGAGAAATTGTGCAGGAAAATCAGGAAGAAAAGCCAAAATTGTCATTTTGCTGATCAAACATTACGCCAACTCAAAGAACTGAGAACTGGTAGCAATCTAGAAGGAGATATTAAATTCAACATATACAATAAAGGCCCATATGTCAGCCCAAATTCAACACAGAAGACTCAAGCCATGAAGCTCCAAAAGAGCCGCGGAACCGCGGCGGGAGCCGGCTTGTGCCGCGGTTCCGCGGCGGTATTACCACGTCAGCGCTCAGTTTTCAGTGCACAACTCCTATCTCAGTGGCTACAGCTCAGAAAGACACGTCAAATTGCAGAATTCTCTCGAAGCTTCTTCCAGATCAGCAAAGATCATTAAGCAAAGCTAATCTTACTTAAGCTCCTAACAAATTATTTCTAGAAGCTCCCTCCTAACTAATCACATCTAGAAACTTCTCCTCTAACTAACTTTTGGAGGGAAATTCAAATCTCCTCAACAAACTTTTGGAGGGAAACTTAAAATTCAAATCCTAGATCTAGGGTTTTGGGAAATCTATAAATAGAAGCCTAGACCTAGGGTTAAAAAACTCTTCCTTATTCCTAAATCTTTAGTAGTTAAATTCTTCATCTTCTTCCACAAATCTAGTGACAAGACTTGTGCGAAACCCTAACTCTAATTCCACTCCAAATTAAGGATCCCGAGTACCAATCAAGCGAGAAGCCCTTCAACCTTTTATGAGCGGAGCCGATCTCCAATCGAGCAGGTGATCCAAGTCGATCCGCGACTCACGGAGCCGAGCGAAGCCAAATCGACAATCGAGTTCTTCCACTTGTAGTTCTTGAGCGAATGTAATGAAATTTTTGATATAAATATAAGGTGAAATTCTTTAATCTTGCTTTCTTTAAATTCTTGCATCATGGTTCGATCTCAATTTATGATTGTAGTTCTTGTTGCGATGTTTGAGTAAAACTCCGCTCGTTAAGGAGTCGAGATGATCAATAGAATGATGATGTAACAAATCTTTAAACGATTCTTAAGTCCTACGAGTTTTGTAAACCCTAGCAAGTTCAAGAATCGATGACCTAGTTTCGTAGCGATGCTTTCTTGATTGTGATCGCTCGAAATTAGGGATCTACGATCGTTTCTTGAATTTACCAGAGACTAGAATGTGAATGATATCGACGAAAGAACAAGGGATAAGATGAAACCCTAGTTTCACTAGAAATCCCTAATTCTTGTCGATCATCATCGATCTAGTATCAATTCATCGAAGAATAAGAATACATCATTGTAAGATTACATCACATCTATAGATCCGATCGATTCCTACGAGCCTCATTTCGATTCTTGATATTTGGTTGGAAAAATCATCAAACTATCAATTCTTGATTCTATCTTTTTCTTGTTATTAGATCTATATTTTCTAATTCTTGAACTTCAAATATAAATCATGAATTGTTTTGTTTTCTTTTCTTTAAAGTTTCGACTCATCTAATTCAAAAGACGAACTATTACACTGTCCCTGTGGACGATCCGCACTCACTTACAATCTACATCCGACACCGTAGTTGATTGCGGTCAAATAATTTTTGGTTGTGATTTCTTTACAATTTCCGACTACACAAACAAGAATTCTTAACAATCAAATGGCGCCATTGCCGGGGACTATTTGATTTGATTTACACAAACAAGAATTCGTTTACAATCAAATGGCGCCATTGCCGGGGATCATTTGATTTGATTTACACAACAAGAATTCTTTACAATCAAATGGCGCCGTTGCCGGGGATAGTGCGCTAATTGTTCGTATTTTGAAATTTGAGTTGAAAAATTTATTCCATTATAATTTTTAGATCTAAACTCGCACAAACCCTAATACGTGTGTTGTGATTTGATTGCGAGAAATCTGGAATCATTGGAGCTTGGATAAAAATTTTGTGAATATTCCAGAGAGCTAAAAGGAGCAACAAAAGCATTCTCCTAAATTTATGTGCAGTGATCTCCTTCCCCCACCGCGATTCCGCGGCAAATACCCCTCAACTACGGCAGTTCTGCGGCACCTAGGACTGTTCAGTGTACCAAAATTTCTCTGTAAGCTTCTCACTTTCTTATCTTCTCCCTCAGCTGCTCCAAATAACACTTTGCTGCAGGTTTCTTTGCAAATTAATCGCAGCGCCGCAAAAGCAAAAATAAATTGTGCTTGTTTTTTATTTTCATGGTTGTTTGCATAATTAATACGGATATTAAGGGGCAAAGACCAAATCCAGATTAGGTGGGGAGTTCATTACCCTTCCTAAGCCCCGAATATCGCAAAAATTGCATCCGCATTTACCCTAATTAACTAAAAAATATCTAGAGATGACTCTAAGGACCGTCGCGCTCACTTAGGACAAGAGAAGGTCGTGGGTAATTCATTGCTTATTCGCGTTTTCTTGTGGTGTCTAAGGCAAGTGTGTCGAAGGCTAGTGGTTATTAATTAGGCCCACTACTTACGTAGTGGAGTACCTTCCCACTTACCTGGCACTTACCTGGCCACAGGGGGACAAAGAGGCAGTGGAGGATTCTATCCTGCGACTTGTCTTTTGGCAGTTAGGAGCGGTCTAGAGATCTGACCTAGGCGACCCATAGAATTAGGGTTTTGTGTGATGCATTTGTTGTGTTGCATCATTTTTTCAAAAATCCGTATATTTTCAAAAAAAACACCGCATTTATATCATTTCCCCTAATTATAAATTCACGCTGCCACTTGTACTAACCCTTCTTAGTGCATGATAGGCTAGACACGGGATTCTAGTGCCCGTTAAGTCCGCGTACCCTTTATCGACTCCGAAGTCGATATTTCTCCATTTACTTCTTCTTTACCCACTACCACACCCACATTGATGGATCCACCTCCATCGAACTTCTTTAACCCTAATCTGCCGCCGTCCGTTGGTGCGCAGAATCCACCCCGCATCTCTCTCCAAGAGAGATGCTATCCACTGCGAGGTCCTCTTTCGACCTGCTTATCCATTCCACCAGCCAACGGGGAAAATTTTCAAATAAAACCCCAATACATCAACCTTCTACCAAAATTTCACGGTCTCGAGACTGAAGATGCATACGCATTTATCACCAAATTTGAAAATGTATGCGCAATGATGGGTACCTCACAGCTTTCTGTGGATGCTTTACGTCTTCGTCTTCTCCCATTCACCTTGTGCGATATAGCCGAGAAGTGGCTATATAACACTACCGCACATTCCATTTCAAATTGGGAAGACTTCGTCAAAGAATTCCTTAAGAAATTCTACCCACATCAAAAGACAGCTCGAGTCCATAGCGAAATCTATCAATTCACCCAGCTTCCAAATGAAACATTTTCAAAATGTCTTGAACGTTTCAAGGATCTGTTAGTCCAATGTCCACATCACGGCATCCCGAGATGGGAACTGTGCCGAATCATTTATGAGGGCATTAATCCTAACACAAGACAGACCCTTGAATCCATGTGTCAAGGCAACTTCATGACCAAAGATGATGGGAAAGCCTGGAAATTTCTAGAAGATTTCGCTGAAAGATCTTTACAGTGGGAGGGTGTGAGTCAATCGTCTAGGGATGGCAATGATATTTCTATAGGAATTAGAGCTGAAATTTCAGCTTTACACAAGAAATTTGACGCTATGGAAAATAAATTTTTAGCTGGCGCCCTAAGTCAAATGTCACTCTCCAAAACTGTATGTGGATGCTGTTCTGATCCTTCTCACTTGACGAAAGAATGTCCGTTTCAAGGTCATGAGCATACCAATGCCGCATTTCAAAGACCTAGGAACGACCCATTTTCTTCCACATATAATCAGGGTTGGAGGAATCAACCTAACATTGCTTGGAACCAATCACAATATGAAAACACGGTTCCAACCCAACACAATTTCCAAAGGGTTCTTCCACCACAACAGCATCCACCACTTCAATTGAGTCAGCACCCCTTCCAATCATAAAACTTCTAAAATCCGGCCAACACTTTTGCACCACATGAAAACTCTTTGCAATTGACCGGTACAGATAATACCTCTGCACTAGCACAAACCTTGGATACTTTCATGAAACAATCCATCCAAGGGACGGCAAGTTTGCAATCTTCCGTCGAGAATGTGATGAAGATCATTATCGCTCAAAATGAGAACATCAAATCGATGGAAGAACAAATTGCACAACTAAAAGCCGAAATGCGTGCAAGAGAGAAAGAGAAACTTCCAGCTCAACCTTTACCCAATCCTGGCTATTCACATCATGTGGATGCAATCACGTTGAGATCTGGAAGAGTGCTTGACACTCACGTTGGGGAAGAGTTTGATGATACAGAAAAATCAATCAATAACACCCCGGCTGAGACCTTTCCTTCCACTTCTACTTCTAATTCTGACCCCAGTTCTTCTACCCCACCACCTTCTTTCAAGCCTATTCTTCGTTTTCCAAAAGGCTCGCCACTTCAGCCCACCTCTTTTACTCCTCCACAGACGATCCCCACTTCTATTTTGGGATCGGGGCCACACACACATCCTTCTCCTATGATGGACCTAGCGCTTATTGCTAAAGCACCTTATCCTAATCGGTTAAGGGCTAACACACCGAGTTCACATATGGAGAAGATTATGGACATTTTAAAGCAAGTTAACATCAACATCCCTCTCCTAGATGTCATCCAACAAGTTCCGTCCTATGCAAAAACTCTTAAGAACTTGTGCACTAGGAAGAGGAAGAAACAAGTGCCCAAGAAAATTTTCATGGCAAAGACTGTAGACACGGCTTTCCCCCAACAATTACCGAGGAAACGTAAGGATCCTGGATATCCTACTATTTCCATCTCTATTGGGGAAAAACACATTAACCGTGCTCTACTAGATCTGGGCGCAAGTGTTAACCTGCTTCCTTTCTCAGTCTACGAGCAACTAGGTATCGGAGAGTTGAAGCCAACCCATTGCACTCTCCAGATGGCTGACCGATCAATCACCAAACCTAGGGGTGAACTGGAGGATGTGTTAATAAAAATCGGGGAATTTATATTTCCTGTGGATTTTATTGTCATTGATACACAGCCTGTAGCGAACCCACGGAATCAAATTCCGGTGATTTTAGGTCGCCCCTTTTTGGCCACTTCCAACGCTATCATCAACTGTCGTAATGGTTCTATGACCCTATCTTTCGGGAATAGGTCAATAGAGCTGAATATTTACAAGTTGGGAAGTGTACCCTCCGAACCTACTGCTCAGGTCTGTTCTGTCGACTTAATGGATGTCGACAGCAACGAATTTGATGATCCTCCTGATACTGATCTTGACTCTTTTCATACGTTATTGTTTGACCCAACTACGTATCATACACATACAGACTCTTCCACCGAGATGTCCGGGTCAACAACTAACACTGATTATGAACTGTTTTTAGAGTCTGAAGATCACCCTACACTTTGTGATGACATTATTCATCGGGGTATTGATGGAACTTTTGAGGAGATCTTCGCTGATGAACTCACATTTTTGAATGACACGGGTGTTGAGATGAATCATCTCCAAATCAATGAAATTGAACCTCTACCCCTTCTTCTGACTTGTAAAAAGAATGCGAGTAATCCATCACATACACTGTATCGTTTCTCCAAAATGAGACGCACACACATTCTATTCCACCACTTAACCTTTCCCCACTTCTTCTTCCACCAACCAGAGCACTGCATTGATAAAATTTTTGAATGGTTGGTGTTAACTTTCGGTCTTTGCAAAGCTTGGAATCGACCACTGATTTTTGACCCCCTCATGTGATTTTAAAAGATTAATATTGCATAACTCAAGTTTGGGGGAGTATATTTTCTGGCTCCTGAAAAGAAAAATTTTACAAAATAATGAGCCCAAAATAAGTTTGGGGGAGGATCTTCACTTAAATATTTTGCCTCCATTAATAAATTCTTCCCAAGCTTACAGGTTTTTTGAGATTTAGCAGATGGCAACAGTGAGGACACAGTTGAAAACAAGTTTGGGGGAGGTTTGTGCTTATTTTCACATCATTTGCATCATACTTTGCATAAGCACAAAACATTTTCAAAACCTATAAAAATTTAAAAAATTTTGAAAAATAAAAATATTTTTGTACATAAATAAGATAATAAAAGATTAGATAGTGAAAAATTACATCCATGAGATTAGAAAAATTTAAGAAAACCAAGAAAATTAGAAGTTTTCTTATACAAACTAGTAATAAGTAGTTATGAGCCGTTGTCCCAAGGGTTAGTAAGATGAAGGACGTCACTAATCTGAGGATAAAAATAAGTTTGAAAAATAGTTTTTATTTTGGAAGCCAAACATTTTGAACGTTGATACCCTGCTATTCGCACTTACACACGTCTTAAAGCTTGGGATAGTAGAGGATACCTTGAAATGCTCTTGTCTTAAAGCCAAAAATATGAAGGAAAAAAATGAATTGAAGAAAATATAAAGTGGTGAGAAAAATGGACACTGGTTTTGTTATCACCAAGGGCAATAAAAAAATATATAGCGAGGGTGCCTTTTCACCTAGTGCCCTAAGGCCAACTGGTCTGGGAGTCACTGCTATGCCTGAGGTTGTGCAAGACGAGGAAAATACACCAAGTAAGCAAGCACAGGAGTAATCGGTCGGTTAGTACCTCAAGAAGTATTAACGGTCGCATGAAAGTGTGTGGGCAATCTCATCTAAATATTCATTAATTAAAAAGTACTGAGGCTGATGGGCAAGAGTATGATAGCTTGAATTGAATTCTCCAGGTGTAGGGATGTCCTTTACACACACGCAGGGTTATATGATCGATGTTTGGAAGAAAGATAGGAATGAAAAATAAGACGATGTTTTATTGAGGGAGGACGTGATTTCCGACATTTTTTCATGACCATTAAGATAGGGCTCATGACAACCGAAAAGCTAGCTTAGTTGGAAACCCTAATTTTCAAAGTCTTTCTTTTACAATTCTTTTCTTTAAATGTAATATTCATGATCTTTCTTTTATTATTAGATTTGGTGGGTGCAATCTGCTGAAAACCCTGAGGAGACAACACTCCTCCTACTAGGGACACCTAGAGGTTTAAAGGTTTGTTGCACGTACTCAGTGCAATCGTGTTGCCTACGAAAGTGTGCTAGTTAGTTTTTCTCTTTCTTTACTTTCTCCTTCTCTTTTTAATAAAACAGTTCGCTCGAGACGATCGAAAATAAGTTTAGGGGAATTTGATCAGTCGAAAATACTGCATTTTTAACACGGCAATTTCCCTAACATTTGCACTCATTTAGAAGTATACGGTATTCATATTTCACATATTAGCAAATCAGTCGTTAAATATCAGATTGCATATGTTAGACTCTAAAACCGGCACTATAAAGGAAATTGACTGCATTTCATGGCATCGCATCATCCCTATATTGCGCAACACTTGTCTTGAGAAATTGTGAAGGAAAATCCGGAAGAAAAGCCAAAATTGTCATTTTGCTGATCAAACATTACGCCAACTCAAAGACCTGAGAACTGGTAGCAATCTAGAAGGAGATATTAAATTCAACATATACAATAAAGGCCCATATGTCAGCAAAAATTCAACACAGAAGACTCAAGCCATGAAGCTCCAAAAGAGCCGTGGAACCGCGGCGGGAGCCGGCTTGCGCCGCGGTTCCGCGGCGGTATTGCCTCGTCAGCGCTCAATTTTCAGTGCACAACTCCTATCTCAGTGGCTACAGCTCAGAAAGACACGTCAAATTCCAGAATTCTCTCGAAGCTTCTTCCAGATCAGCAAAGATCATTAAGCAAAGCTAATCTTACTTAAGCTCCTAACAAACTATTTCTAGAAGCTCCCTCCTAACTAATCACATCTAGAAGCTTCTCCTCTAACTAACTTTTGGAGGGAAATTCAAATCTCCTCAACAAACTTTTGGAGGGAAACTTAAAATTCAAATCCTAGATCTAGGGTTTTGGGAAATCTATAAATAGAAGCCTAGACCTAGGGTTAAAAAAATCTTCCTTATTCCTAAATCTTTAGTAGTTAAATTCTTCATCTTCTTCCACAAGTCTAGTGACAAGACTTGTGCGAAACCCTAACCCTAATTCCACTCCAAATTCAAGATCCCGAGTACCAATCAAGTGAGAAGCCCTTCAACCTTTTATGAGCGGAGCCGATCTCCAATCGAGCAAGTGATCCAAGCCGATCCGCGACTCACGGAGCCGAGCGAAGCCAAATCAACAATCGAGTTCTTCCTTTTGTAGTTCTTGAGCGAATGTAATGAAATTGTTGATATAAATAAAAGGTGAAATTCTTTAATCTTACTTTCTTTAAATTCTTGCATCATGGTTCGATCTCAATTTATGATTGTAGTTCTTGTTGTGATGTTTGAGTAAAACTCCGCTCGTTAAGGAGTCGAGATGATCAATAGAATGATGATGTAACAAATCTTTAAACGATTCTTGAGTCCTACGAGTTTTGTAAACCCTAGCAAGTTCAAGAATCGATGACCTAGTTTCGTAGTGATGCTTTCTTGATTGTGATCGCTCGAAATTAGGGATCTACGATCGTTTCTTGAATTTACTAGAGGCTAGAATGTGAATGATATCGACGAAAGAACAAGGGATAAGATGAAACCCTAGTTTCACAAGAAATCCCTAATTCTTATCGATCATCATCGATCTAGTATCAATTCATCGAAGGATAAGAATACGTCATTGTAAGATTACATCACATCTATAGATCCGATCGATTCCTACGAGCCTCATTTCGATTCTTGATATTTGGTTGGAAAAATCATCAAACTATCAATTCTTGATTCTATCTTTTTCTTGTTATTAGATCTATATTTTCTAATTCTTGAACTTCAAATATAAATCATGAATTGTTTTGTTTTCTTTTCTTTAAAGTTTAGACTCATCTAATTCAAAAGACGAACTATTACACTGTCCCTGTGGACGATCCGCACTCACTTACAATCTACATCCGACACCGTAGTTGATTGCGGTCAAATAATTTTTGGTTGTGATTTCTTTACAATTTCCGACTACACAAACAAGAATTCTTAACAATCAAATGGCGCCGTTGCCGGGGACTATTTGATTTGATTTACACAAACAAGAGATCGTTTACAATCACATCTTACGGGTTTTACCCCATCTGGAGCAATGTCCAACGTCCATACTTTGTTGGTGTACATGAACTCTATTTCGGTCCGCATTGCATCCAGCCATTTTACCGAGTCAACGCTCTGAATGGCTTGCTGGAATCTAGTAGGCTCATCACAATCTATGATGCAATCCTCTCTATCCCCGTCAATGAGAAAACCGTAGTATCTCTCGGGCGGATGAGACTGCCTACTACTCCTGCGGAGTGGCGTGGGAATGTCCTGATCTTTCGAACCCTCTAGTTCTACTAAGCTTTCAGTAATAGCTTGTGGTTCTGGAATTTCTTCCAGTTCTATTGCGCTCCCACTTATTTCCTTTTCTAAGAACTGATGTTCCAGAAAATGGGCATTACGAGAAACAAAGACTTTTTGTTCCTCTGCGTAATAGAAAAGATACCCCCTGGAGTTCTTTGGGTATCCCACAAACTTGCACAGTACTGAGCGTGCCTCTAGTTTGTCCGCATGCTGCTTTTTGACATAAGCTGGACATCCCCAAATCTTCAGGTATTGAAGATAGGGTTTCTTCCCATTCCATAACTTATATGGTGTGGTAGGCACAGTCTTATTGGGAACTCGGTTCAAAAGGTATGCAGCTGATTCTAGCGCATATCCCCAGAACGATCACGCCAACTCAGCGTTACTCATCATGGACCGTACCATATCCAATAGGGTTTGGTTCCGTCTCTCCGATACACCGTTATGTTGCGGAATGTATGGAGAAGTAAGCTGAGAGAGAATTCCATTCTCTTTTAAGTAACCCAGGAACTCGGCACTCAAGTATTCACCACCTCGATCAGATCTCAGTGCCTTGATACTTTTGCCTGTTTGTTTTTCTACTTCATTCTTATATTCCTGGAATTTTTCAAAAGCTTCAGATTTATGCTTCATTAAGAAGACAAGTCCGAACCTTGAAAAATCATCCGTAAAAGTAATGAAGTAAGAATAACCACTTCGCGCATGTGTAGACATTGGACCGCGCAAGTCGCTGTGTACGAGTCCCAAGAGCTCGCTCGCTCTTACTCCGTGTCCAGTGAACGGAGTCTTTTTCATCTTTCCTTTGAGACAGGATTGACAAGTTGCATACGATTGATATTCGAAAGGATCCAAATATCCTTCTGTATGTAACTTAGTCAACCTTCTCTCATTGATGTGACCCAGTCTACAATGCCATAAGAAAGTTTTATTGATTTCTGGAGACTTTCTTTTGTGTTTATTCTGGACATTGAAAATCTGTGGTAGGTTTAATACGTATATATCGTTGTTTAATGTACCTGACCCAATCAAAACTTGATTAAGGTGAATGTTCACAACATTACTTACAAATGAAAATTCATAACCTTCTTTAGACAATAAAGATACAGAAATGATATTACAGGTTGCATTTGGTACAAAATAACAACTACGAAAAACCAAAAAGTGTCCATCTGACAATCCCATGTGATAGTCCCCCACGGCCTCAGCATCCATGCTAGCTCCGTTTGCAACTCTGAGGGGCATATCATCTGCCTTCAAAACTCTACGCTTTCTCAACGCCTGCAAAGAATTATAGATATGAGATCCTGATCCGGTATCCAATACCCAGGATGTAGAGTTTATCGATAGATAGTTTTCAATAACATACACACCTGAAGCTGAAGCCGCAACTCGCTTCAGATCCTGGGTTCTGGCCTTCCAAGCCTTGCAATCCCGTTTCCAGTGTCCACTTCTGTGACAGTAGAAGCATTCTTCCTTCCCCACCAGCTTTCCCGCTACCTTTGTTGCCTTTCCCTTTCCCTTCGTATCCACTTTACTGACACCGCCCCTTGGTTTGGCGGGGGCTTTCTTCTTCTTACCCTTGGCTTTCGCCCTAGACCTAGAAGAGGAAGATCCTCCTACAAACAAAGTGGATGTCTCCCTACCTTTCTGTAGGGTGCCCTCAGCACTCCTCAACATGTTCAGAAGTTCGGAAAGTTCAACCTCCTTTCCTTGCATGTTGAAGTTAAGGATAAACTGGGCGTAAGTGGAAGGAAGGGACTGGAGAATCAAATCAGTGTAGAGTTCATTCTGCAACGTGGTCCCGAGGTCCGCGAGCTCCTCTATGTAGCCAATCATCTTAAGCACGTGTTCCGCTACCGATGATCCGATGGCCAATCTTGCCGAAAATAGCTTCTTCGACACTTCGTATCTTGCGATACGAGACTGCTCTCCATACAGTTCTTTTGTATGAAGAAATATGGACTCTAGGTCCATATTCTCGTGCCTCCTCTGATGTTCGTTGTCCATCGAGGCAAGCACGAGGCATTTTGCCTTCGCGCAATCTATCTCCCATGTCTTACGGATTTCTACATCCGCGACGCTGGAGGTGGGACCTGGGATAGGGGGAGCTTTGGTGGTAAGGATATACCCCAACTTGTCGTAAGTGATTGCCATCTTGACATTCCTGAGCCAATCTTTGTAGTTTGGCCCTGTCAGTATGTTTTTATCTAGTAATAACTTAAGTCCGGTCATGTTGAATGGTCGCTGCAATTAGGAGAGAGAAAAGAAACACTTTAGCATGATGCTCTTGCAAGTTTAGAGTGATTTTTAGTTTGTCTAAACAGGATGGCTCCCACTGTCTCTCGAATCCCTCCTCAAACCATAAAGGAAGAATTAGTCAGGATCAATCTCACCGTACAATACTTGCTTAACCGTTCAGCCAGGCCAGTGTCGGTACTTCGAGGGAGGTTTTCCAACGCTTTCGCGAAGTTCTTTAATTAAGTAACTTCTTTTCCCTGTGGGCGTAGCCCCGCTAACACCTTTCTAGACACCTACTAGGTTTATAACATTAATCGTTAAGTGAGAACTTTCCCGAGGAGTAGCATATACTCACAGTAGGATCGGGATCCAAATATCATCGCGTGATAAAACCGAAGGAATCCTACCAGAATCATCACACTCCAAATGGTATGCAGTGCTAGCAAGTTTCAGTACTTATGAAACCCCCGATGTGTATTTTTGCCCCATGCTCTTATGACCTTGGCGTGAGGTCAAAATGTCATAAGTCACATGTCAAATTCTTTCCATTATTATCCCGGTTAATTTGAACCCACCCATACCTACCCTTGACGTAGGCCAAAATGGCAGTACGAATGTCTCAAACCAACGTATTCTATCTATGCAACAGATAAATATCCGGCAGCTACCAATCACTATGCCTTGGCGTGAGGTCAAAATACATAGCTTGAATACTACCGAATATTTAACTGAAATGATGGAGGGCTACGAATGGTTTTGGCGAAACCGTGAACGTAGTGAACTTGATATAATCGATGGAACGAGATAGCTTTTAAAAGGAGTGGTTCAAGCTCCGCATTTAAAAGTTTAGTTTTGAAAAGAACCGAGTGGTTTTCAAAGTGTTCCAATCGACTTTTACTTGGTTTATTTTCTTGCATTAGTTCTTTTAATGCGTCCCATCATTTAATCCTACCATTGCAGAAAACAACCAAAATATAGTGTACGCTTATTCCATCCGCATTCACCACGGGGCCCCGTCATCACCCGTTAGGTTACTTAACTAACAACAGAGCGGGGGTTGGACTAGCGCGGATGCAAAACATAAGCAACACCTAAATAGTTATCATATATAAATATATAGTAATGATAGACATTACAGATCACAGATGAATACACTGGATATACTAGGAATCCGCAATCCGTTCGAGCCTGCAATGAAAAGCGGATTACACGGTCGCGGTGAATAGCCAATACCCCACCCAGGACCCCTACGGGTGCGGCAAACTACCCGCCAAGTACCCGAAGCGAAGCAACCTCCCTCAACTCCGTGAGTAGGCCACTCGGCACTTCGAGATACCCGGTAGTTTGTGCACCGCCTCCATGGGTCTATCATAGGAGCAAAAACAGTAAAAAGAAATTATACAATGACGGCTACAACCCCGACCCGGTTGTGCAGCCAAACAAATAATATTATATCAATTTACATATTACATGAATGAAAGAAAAAGAAACACTCATCTCACATCCACCCCGACTATTCACCCGCGACAATCCAACGCATTCATATACACATACCATCAACAAACACAGATCACAGATATGTATAACCCCTACTAATCGACTTATAGCGTTTAGCAGACGTTCAATACATATAAACATCACAGATATAACCCATTAGTCAAAGTGTAGTGAAGTTCGATCAAAAATATGGATTTATAGGCACCCCAAATACAAATTTCTTTTCTGGAAAATCTGGGCAGAAATAAACCATCTTAAAAATCCCAAAACCTTAACAGAGGAATACTGCACCAAACTCGGTCCAGAACGGAGTCAAAACGGCCGCGGTTCCGCGGCAATAGGCATGCTTTTGCCGCGGAACCGCCGCGCTTTGAACTGTTCACTGGACCGTTTTTGGTGTGCTTCTTGACAAAACCCTGAGCCGATTTTTGAAGTATGATTTTTTATTTTTTGAGCAGAAAAAAAAACAACAGAAACTTAGGGTTTTGATGTTTTAGTTTTGCGATTTTTCCAATCGAACTTCCATATACTTTACTACCTAGCTAGTTTATGTTTAGTTAGGCTCTGATACCACTGTAAGTCCACTTTGCCCACCCCGGTGCTTGCGGGGAGGCAGAAAACGGAATAAAAATCGGATTTTTATCGAAATAGGCAACATGAACTAGTTTAAGGAGGATCTTTGCTAAACAAAAACTAACTAAAAGCTAACTAGATTTAGCTACATGGAAGAAAGGTTATACCTTGGGCTTTATGTCCTTCTCTCCTTGCTCCTTGGAGTGAATGAAAGTGCTCACCTTGTCGCCTTCTCTAGTCGAAGAAGGATCCACCCGAGAGCCTCAACCTTTGGCTTCAACTTCAAGCTAGAAGTAACTAAGGTGCTAGAAGTGCTAATCCTAGAACCTTAGATGAGAGTTGAGATTACTTTGGAGAGGCTTAACTCAAGCTCAAGTGTTTCTCAACACATGAGAGGGGAAAGCTTGAGAAAGAGGAAGAGGAGGAGAGAGAATCAATATGATAGAATGAGGAGAAATATGAACCATTCTCTCTAAATATGGGTGAATTATGAAAATAGATAATTATCATGGTTAATCAAGACTCGACCATTATCATTTCATATTTAATGCAAATTGCAAGGATCAAAGAGCATCTTTTATATGGAATGATGATGGTCAAAGTGTCAACCTAAGTCAATAAGTCAAGTATGGTCAAAAGGTCAACAACCCTAACCATGCACAATTATATATAACTAATATCAATTATTCATAATACACACATAAGTATTAGGGTTAAGAAAATGACAATGGTCATTAACCCTAATCAAAGTCCTCTGCCTCTGTCTCAGTCAACTGTGCATACGCACTCGTATTCGTGATTCGAGGAACACGAATACAATGAGATAAAACCAATCCCAAATCATATACTAGGATCTGGCTTAAACCAAAGCCCGCTAGTATAAGCTGTCCGGACAGCAAACGTGCACAAGTGCGCGGATGTGAACGAACCCTGTCGCAAAACCATGCGACCTCTACTCATTTTGCCTAAAGGCGAATAACTCTGTGTGTGGGACTCTAAAGACTCGACACTACGCTGGCAGTGGGTTTAACCACAGACCGCAAGCGGCAATAGCTGTACATAACGGTCCCCAGATAGATGCCGATAAGAAGACTGACGAGGTGAACCCATCTGAACTCCTACTGAGCCTGAATGTGACAGTCTCCGTACAGACCGGTCTGTTCGTCTGATACATCGCATGGCGGGCCTAGGGGGCGGTGAACGTCATTCCTCTAATAGCGGTACAAGTCGTGTCGGAGTGAAGCCCAGAACACCCTGAGATAACACTGGAAACCTACTAGTATATCTCGCTTGCCCTGGCCAGGGACTACTTGTGTAATGGCTCTCCTGGACACAGCGTGATGTCAACCCCCAATACCGGGAGAGACGAATCCTGTCTAACCGTCACTGCCTCCAAGTGCTTCGGGACTGCACCCAAAAACTACCTGTTTGCACGACTCCTTTGAGCCGTGGTAGGGTAGTAATCAAAGTGCAATAGAACACACTCTAGGCGAAGTGACAGTGTCAAGTCAGCGGACTAAGCTGTACTCATGTCACCTGGGAACTGATAACCGACGATAGGTATAATACCAACCAACAGTTCCCGACGAGTCCTGTCCAGTGTACTCGTAACCTAACGAGCACCCGCATACTATCTCAAGTACGACGTACTGACGGCTGTGGGACAGACCGTCTCCCACACTGGGATGAGAAGCGCATACGCTAGTCTACTCCGGAGTATCGATGCCCTGTCTCGATAGTCCAACGACTAGGGACCTATATAAGGATGTGCTTATGGATTACCCAGCCCCCACGAGTGTGAGCGCCATCACAACGCTGGTGATCAAGCAAAGATCCTAAGGGCTCTACTAATATGTATATAAGCGATATGCTAAAATAAAAACATGCACATATTGAAGTAGAGACAAACCAAGTAGCATACTACCATTTCGAGCAAGATTGTATTTACAACTGTGAATATCCCAAGCTTCCATCAAGTAATATACATACTAATATGATACAGTAATGGCCACTAGGGCATATACACTAACACTTCACAGTAATTCTTAGTTTTTCCTGCTTGTTTTTTTGAGCATTTTTAATTCATAAAAAATCACATTTTCAAAAAATGTACAGAGAAGGGTTTACATCAGGGTTTCCGGGTTCGATCGGACTTTAAACTTCATCTAGACTTCGCCTAAAGCTCTAGCTTAACTCTGATACCGCTGTAGGGTTGCTAGGCATGCGCATAAGGGTCTACGAGGCATCAACCATGCCCGATTAAAATTTTAGCCGTGCCGAACAACTCTAATACGGATCTTTAAACTAGGGTTTAGGCGAAAACTTGCATGTTAACAAGTTTAACACTAAGTGAAAGAGATTACAACCTTTGTAGATCCGGTCCTTCACTTCATTAGCTCCGTGTAGACGTCCCCATCGCTGCGATCGTGCACTCCAGACTCTAGAGAAGCTCCACGAGAAGAATGAACGTGCTTGCTACGATGACTTCGAGGCCGAAGATGATCTACGTCGGGGAGACACTAACTCAAGCTATTCCTTCACTAGGTCATAAACTTCATGAAGAGAACACACTCTACTACATGGCAAGTGGTAGAGGATGAAGAAGTAGGAAGTGGTCTCACTTTAGAATTGATTTTCTCACTCTTTTTCTCATGGCACCATTGGAGCTAGTAAGCTTTTGGATGGAGCTTGATGAAGAAGAAGAAGAAGAAAGAATTATCCATCCAAATGAAAACTTATCCAATAAATAATGTAACCATGGGTGAGTTAAGCTATCATGCTTAACTCTTGTAGAGAATTAACCAAAGCATTAGGTTAAAAGTTAGGTTAAAGAATATCAAAAGAAATGACAAAAGAGTGGACTTTGTCAAAGCTTCTCCAAGCATCTTTAAGCTTGATTACTTTGACTAAGTTAAACCCTTTTGTTAAATCTTAAGATAAAACAATAACCCTAATCTTTACCCTAATCTTGGTATGAGTCTCATACACCCATCTTGTGTGTATCATCAAGCATGATACAAACATGTACACTTGCATATATCACATATAAACAATGTGCACAAACAAGTGAGAAAATAAATCTTAAGTGAGCTAATACTAGTTAATGTAATGTAATATATCAAATATATAATTATACATTAAATTATTAAATCAACTCTTGATTTAATAATCCGGCAATAACCGACTAATATCATGTGTAACAACTTATCGAATCAACACTTGATCCGATTACCCGGCTATATCGCATACAACCGATCAATATTACAAATCGCGAGAATAGAATACGGTATCTCATATCGTATTAATCTCGGTCCCTCAGATATCACATATGTGCTCCTACTCCATTTCGCTTGAGCCAGGAAACCCCTGTGTAGGACTCTAAAGACTCGCCAATACGCCGGCAGTAGGTGATGATCATATCAAACACCCACAAGCCGCAAGCGGTGTGCTAAACGTAACGACCACCCGGGTATTGAGCGATCAGAAGATCAACAAGCAAGCCCGCTAGTTCTCCTGTGAATCCAATCAGTAACACTCCCGTACAGTCCGGTCTCGTCGTCTGATATGTCGCATATCTCGCCTAGGGGTGGTAAACGTCAGACCCCAGTAGCTCGATAAGTCGTGTCGATATGAGGTCTATAACAGTTTGAGAAACTATTGGTAACACTTACCAGTAAATCTCAGCAACCCTTTCCAGGGATTTCCGGTTATAGCCAATCGAACAAAGCACAACATCAACTCCCTATACCGGGAGAGACGAATCCCCTCCTATCGCTCATTGCCTCCATGTGATTCAGGACTGTACCCAAAAACCACTGTTTTGCACGCCCTCTTGGACGTGGTAAGGTGGAAATCAAAGCACAGTTGGAATCACACAAGACTCTATGACGATCTCGGGTCAACAGACTACTCTGTACCAGTGTCACCGGAGAACTGCCATCTGACGTGAGGTATAATACCATCTGGGAGTTCTCGGCGAGTCCGTCCAGTGTACCCAGTCTCCACTGAGCACCCGTACACCATCCTTGATGTCAAACACCGATGGATATGGGATCTTCCATCGCCCATCATATGGGTCAAGATGTGTATACGCTAGTCTACTCTGGTGTATCGATGCCCTGTCTCGATACACCCTCGACTAGGAACAGTTATAGGATGTACTCATCGACTACCGTGGCCCCACTAGTATGATCTCATCATAGTCCCAGTTGTCGAGTACATATCCTAAGGGCTTTATCAACATGTAATATAGAGACAATCAGAGTACATGTTAAGATAAAGTGCAACCAGATAGCATACTATCATGTCGAGCAAGAAAGTCCTCCCTACATATGTCCTAGCATCCACTACAATATAACTAACAATCTCCCACTTGCACTAGGGCCATCTTTTGTGGTATCACATACCCAACAATTGGCTGCGGTTGAAGTATCTCATACTCAACCATCCCATAAAAGTCTCTATTGGGAAAAAGGACTTTGTGAGTGGATCCGCGCTGTTGTCCTCTGTGTCTACTCTCCTAACCTCGATCTCCCTGGAGATCAACCATCTCCATGATCAGGTGATACTGCCTAAGAATTATATCTGGATTTCTGATGGGATGGTAGTTCCTTGGCTAAAGCCACAACTCCATTGTCACACAATGGTAGGAACGAAGTTCATCTCATGAACTTATATACACCCAGACTGCCTCTTTGGTAGTATCTTTGGTAACGATGTATCTTGCCTTTAATCGTCTAGTATGTCACGGTATCTAGATTGGAACTCATCCAACATACCGTCCCTCCACTGAGGGTAAAGACAATGCCTACGACTGACATTCAGTCGTCCTTACCACCCTGGAACCTTTCCAGTGATTCTTCCCAGGATCGATTGATAGCATCTCACTACAACTAGTGAGTATCCTAACATCCAATTAGATCTATCTCATAGATCCATAACTTAAGATTTAGGAGGTATCACTTTGATCCTGTATGGAGAATCCTTATGATAAGCGGAGATTGACCGAGCGTAGCATAGGAAACTCCTTCCCTATCAAGAGTATGTCATCCACGTACTCTACGAGGATCACCACCATACTCCCTACTACCTTTTTGTATATACAAGGTTCATCTACCATTTTGATGAAGTCAAACTCTTTGACTACCACATCAAAACAGATGTTCCAACTCCGCGATGCCTGCTTTATCACATAAAACATCTTACTCACGTTTCCGCTGCTCCCACTTTCTACGAAGCCCTCTGGCTGTGTACTTATAGACGCTCTCTTCTAAAACATCATTTAGAAAAGCAGTCATGACACCCAACCACCAGATATCATAGTCATGGTATGTAGCCGTGGCAAGTAGGATCTGGATGGACTTAAGAATAGCTCCTTAGAAAAGGTTTCATCATAATCCATACCTGGTCAATGATGCAAACCTTTAACAAGTCTAGCTTTGAAAGTCTCAATTTTTCCATGTACACCAAGTAATCTTCTCAAGATATACTTGCACCTGATGGGGATTTAACCCTTCAGATAAAGCAACCAAAGTCCATACTTTGTTGGTGTATAAGGATTCCATCTCAGATTGATAAGCATCCAGCCATTCTTACAGAGTCTCACTCCTGATGGCCAGCTCGAAACTAGTTGGGTCATCATCTCATGATGCAATCCTCGCTCCCACTGTTATAGAGAAACCTAAGTATCTCTCAGGTGGGTGAGGAACCCTACTAGATCGGCGGAGAGGCTGAGGTTCGTTGGTTACTATTGACTCCTTCAGTTCTACCAAATCATCTGCTGCAGTTTGTATAGCTGGAACCTTTCCAGTTCTACATAACAGACCTTGCCTCGAGCTTGTCCGGATTTTGCTTTTAGACATAGTCCGAACAACCCCAAATCTTAACATCTACGTGAATGTCACGTTCGCAAATCCGTCTAACCGGGCTATAGCAGTTAGACAGGATTTACCGATCAAGTGACATTCACGGTCGCAGATATAATGTAAATACTGTGAACTAACATGTTTAAAATTTTCGATCGACTGAATTTTCCGAAGTGGGCCCCTAAGCACAACGGCAGCACTCAAAAACATCTGGGCCCAAAAAGAATATACCAGAAACCATATTTCCATGTCAGAAGCCTACTGTGAAAATTTGGTACGGTTTGGCCACAAAACGGCGGCGGTTCCGCTGCCAAAACGTGGTTTTGGCCGCTAAACCGCCGCGCTACAGTAACATCAGCGTACCAAATTTTCCCAGAATTCATAAAAAACCCTGAAAGTAATTATCCAATGTACCAAATAATTTTTAGAGTACAGAAAAATTCGACAGAAAGTACGACATGGAAATACGGTTTTTTGAAAATCCTTTCGATCGAATTTGTAAACACGTTAGAGCAAGCTAGACTAGGTTAATGGCGAGGCTCTGATACCATGTAAGTGCACGGCGGCGCCCCGGCCGTCAATCCGACGCCGGAATGCGGAAACGAAACTTTTTACGAACTTGTAAACCGGCACCACCGCGCACAAAAATCCCGGATCGGGCCATTAATCTAATCCTAGCTAACAAGAGAAGGGGTAGAGAGATTTACCGAGCGATCCGTGTCCTTCGGTCTTCTCGTCGTCGTCCCAATCTCCCCGTGGATTCTCCGGTCTTCAACTCCTCGTCGGAAGGGCACCACTTAGCCGGGTTCTTTTACGGGCTCCCACCTCTGGACCGAGGCAACTCGGGAACGAAGTTGGCGAGCCGACGTGCCCAAGGATGCTGTAGGTTATCTGTAGAATGCTTTGTCTCATTTAGGGTTGTGGAAGTTGCCATATAAGTGGAGGAATGATATATGAACTTTTTGTAGATCAACTTGGGGATTTTGCAAGCATGAAAAGAACAAAATCCCATACCCAAAAATTGGGACAGCCCCATCCTCAAGTGGCCGGCCTCATGTAGTGATGGGAGAGAATATGAGAGAGGGAGAGTATCCATGAGGTGAGTGAGTGAGTCCATAATCAAAGAGAGAGAAAAGGGGTATCATGATGAAAAGAAATGATCATCAACCAAAATAAACACTCCACCAACCAATCATCTCATCACAAAGTCAAGCCATCATGAAAGAAGAAGTCAAATGATGGTGCAACTATCATGACACTACAACTTGCAAAAACGACCCTCCAAATTGCTAATTTGCAGAAATGCAAATAAGCCCTCCTCCACCAATTTTCAGCCAAGAAAAGATACAAAGGAAAATGGCCGAAACGGAATGCAAACTGGCAACTTCATAAAACTGATCCCATAATGAATTACAGGAAAAACCCACTTTTGTATATAGATACCTGCATTTGTATTGCGACCGAATACAAATGCAATAAGACAAAATCTACACTGTACAATACTAAGATCCGGCTTAAACCAAAGCCCGCTAGTACTATCCGTTCGATCATGATCCGTGCAATACCGCACGTATCTGATCGAACCCTGCCATATCTCCATACGGCCTCTACAGCGTTTCGCCCGAAACTTGAGAAAACGGTCTGTGGGGGACTCTAAAGACTCGTCAATACTTTTGCTGTGGATTTAACCACTAGCATGTCGAGGTATTAGCTATACGTAATGGGCAACCAGGTATTGACCAAAAGGGACGTCGATGAGCGAACTCATCCTGACACCCTACTGAGCCTGTCAGTGACAATATCCGTACAGTCCGGTCCGTTCGTCTATGAGCATCGCATGGCGGGCCTAGGGGGTTGGTAAAAGTCAGACCCCCAAAAGCGGTACAAGTCATGTCGGAGTGTAGCCCAGAACATCCTGAGATACTACTGGAATACCTACCAGTAAATCTCCTGCCTTGGCCAAGGACTTCGTGTAATGGCTCTCCTACACACAGCGCGACCTCACCCCCAATACCAGGAGAGACGAACCCCTGCAGATCCGCTCACTGCCTCCATGTGGCTCGGGACTGTACCCAACTAAAACCTGTTTGCACGTCTCCTTTGAACGTGGTAGGCTAGTAATCAAAGTACAGTGGGAACTCACACGAGAAAAATGACGATCTCAGGTCGATGAACTAACCTGTACACATGTCACCAGGGAACTGCTATCTGACGTCAGGTATAAGACCAACTAGCATGTTCCCGGCGAGTCCTGTCCGGTGTACTCATAACCTAATGAGCACCTGTATACATCTTATGTGAACCAACTGACACCAGTGGCTTGTGAGATCGGCCACCGCCCCTCGTCGGGGTCTCGACTGTATACACTAGTCTACTCTGGAGTATCGATGCCCTGTCTCGAAACTCCCACGACTAGGGACCTTTTAAGGATGTGCTTATAGACTACCAGCTCCCACGTATATGATCGCCCTCATACTGCTGGCAGTCAAGCAAGAATCCTAGGGGCTCTATCAACGTGCAATAGTGACCTGTAAGGTCACCTAAAGCAGCACACGATGATAAAGGTAAACCAGATAGTATACTATCATCTTGAGTAAGACTGTCCTACCGGAATAGGTCCTCCCTCAATCATTGCAATCACGTGCCTGTGATCCAATAATTGACTCTGAGGGCACTATCTCCAACAAATGGTTCGATCCGGGTTTTAAGCATACGATAGCGCCGGTTTCTAGTTTTGAAAAAGTTTTCGTTTCCGCATTTTGGCCTCAGACAGACGGCCGGGGCGCTACCCTAGACTTACAACTGGGTCTGACAATTCCACCCCTAGAATCCATATGCGACATATCAGATGAAGAGACCGGACTGTACGGTAAGTGTTACTTATAGGCTTCATGAGATTTTGGACAAGCTTGGTTGCTGATCTTCTAATTGCTCAATACCTGGGTAGCCGTTATATCCAGCTAGTACTTCTGACGGCTTGTGGATGACTGATATGATCATCACCTACTGTTAGCGTATTGACGAGTCTTTAGAGTCCCTCACAGAAGTTTCCTGGTTCGAGCGAAACGAAGTAGGTCTCATATGTTGACATGCGCGGGGGGCCTGATTAAATACGAGTATGTGATACCGTATTCTAATCTGGCGGTTATTTGTTATCAGGTTATATGTGATTTAACCGGATTATCGAATCAAGTGTTGATTTGATAATGTGATATAAAGATAAATGTTATTATTCGGCTATATGTGATATAACCGGATTATTAAATCAAGTGTTGATTTAATAATGTGATATATATATATATATATATATATATATATATATTTGATATAATTATATATTAACTAATATTATTATCTCACTAATTATTTTCTTTTCTTTATATATATTTATGTATATATATGATATGATATATATATATATATATAAATCAAGCATGGTTGATTTTCTATTTTTAAAGAATAGAATAAAAGGTGGGAAAATGGGTAGCTATTTTGAGTATGGTGTGAAGCATGGGCTTTATCATTTTATATTAGTCTTGACTCACTATTCAAGCATGGTTGCAACTTATTACTGCAAAGAATTCCATGCTTGAATAAGTGAGCTCAAGAGAGAGCTATTCTTCACTTCATTCTACACTTAGTCATTTTCTTGACTTGAGCTCATTTTGATCTCTGGCTTCTTACAACTCCATCTTCTTCCACCTCAAAATCCTAACCTTCACATGTGATGTGAACCATAGGGCTTTGCATCAACCAAATGAGCCAAACACCTCTACTTCACCATCCTACACTTGATTAGCAATCAAGTGTAGTGTGTTTCGTTCACTAAAGATAGTTTAGTGAAGATGTAGCTTGAGCTAGAGGAGCTTTGGGTGGATCATCTTTGGCATGAAGGTCATCGGAGGAAGCTTGCACCTTTTTCAAGTGGAGCTTAGTGGAGTCACGTGGACTACAACCTGGAGCTTTAGAAGAGAAGGATACGGTCTACAAAGGTTGTAGCCTCATTCTCTTCACGTAGTTTTCTTTGATATCATGTTTAAACCCTAATCATCTAGTTAATGATCTTGCTTAGTGTTAATTAGCACCCCAAATTTTTAAAATGGCATGCTTGATGCTAGTTAAACTGAGTGGTGGTGCTAGCAAACACTTTCATGGTATCAGAGCCAAGGCTAGAAGATTAGACGATTTTATTAGAATTGCGAAACCGAATCAACTCCAACAACCGAAACCCAAAAACCAAGTTTCTGTCAATTTTAAAACGATCTCTGAATTTTTTTAAACAACTGCAGAAGCTTACATATGATGTAATTAGAACACCCTACGAAAACGAACCCCAAATGATACATTTTGACCGGCGATATGGGCAAAAAGGCCGGCTTCGCCGGTTTTTCCAAAGAGTTAGGCTTTGGATTTTGTATGGTGTTCTTAGCTCTTGGTTTTAGGGTTTCAGATCATGTTTGATTGGCCATGTTTGCATGTGATGTTAAATTTTTTGCTGTAGCAACTTGGAGTGTTTTGTAGTCGTAATTTTAACATCGTTTTGGGTTTAAGTTTGATATGTGATACAATACTTGGAATCCGCAGTTAATTAGTTTTGTGAAAACTAGTTTGTTTGTAAATCTAGCATGTTAGACTCTTTTGATCGATTGCCACGAAGTTTCGATTTGGATCGAAACTCCGTCGCAATCGTGTATCGTACCCAAATACTCGCCGGATAACTATACTAGGTAGCCACATCTCATAGCCCCGACCAAGTGACTTTAGGAGAACCCTGTTGCCAAAAGCATCCACTCAGGTGCTCACGGCCACAGTGTTCCGCCTAAGTGCACTTGGTCGACGACATCGGGGGTGTGGCCATCTACTAAAGTTCCCGATGAGTATTCGATTGGGTAGTCGAGAATCTTGTTGAATTACTCGACTAAGTTATTGAAAAGTGTTTTCGATATGAGACTAAAATGCAGTGTTTATAGGTTAGGCATGAAATTCGGCATATGAGATATTCCGGGTTTATGATATCTAAAGAAATGCGGATTCTAATTATTGTAGTTTTTTATTTCTTTTCTGCGACCGTAAGTGTAATATGTGGGGTATCCCAAGTCCCGTTGCTATATGTCAACGGAATTTGGGATACGCGTATTTACTTACGTTGATGACATGTGATGTTATGTGTTGCTGTGATATGTTATATTGGATCATCGTGAATGAATAGTCGAGGGTTTTATGAGAGACGGGAGTTTTATAATTTTCATTCATGTAAAATTTGTATTTAATATTCTTTTATTGGGACACTTCCGGGTTAAGGATGATGTCACCATTGATGTATATTATTTACTTTTCTGCATTAGGATAGACCCAAGGCGGGGAGCATAAGAAACCGGGTTCTAGAGTCCAGTGGAAGACCATCTTGAGGAGTCGAGGCCGGGTTTCCTAACACTAGAATTGGCAGGGTTGCTTGCTGCTCTCGTAGGGGTCTAGGGATGTGGGTTTGGCTATTCATCATGACCGTGGAATTTGTGTTTTTCATTATTGGCTTAATTTAAAACACGGATCTCCTAGTATATCCAATATTTCATATGTTGACTTCTGCCGTTTGGTTCTGTGATATGATCATATAACTACGTGAGACGAATGCTATATATATATGATATATATAATAAATGTTGCTTATGTTTTGCACCCGCGCTAATCCAGCCCCCGCTCTGCCGTTAGTTAAGTAACCTAAGGTGCATGATGGGGCCACGTGGCGAATGCGGATGGCATAAGCGTACGTTCTATTTTCGTTTCATTTTCTGTGATGTATAAGAAATATTAAATGATGGGACTTCATTAATGAGATTAATGAAAAGAAAAGAAACCTATAGATGATGTAGAATCAAAATTTTAAAAAAGGTTGCTCTAGTTCTTGCTTTGCATAGTGGTATTCCTTGATGAATATCCAGCACTTCATTCGATGAGAAAAGAGCCGAGACCCCTTCACCTGGAGTGACCTCTTTAGCAAAACTAGAAAATGCTACAACCCACTCGGTTTTGTTTTAATAGCTTCTCTAGTTCTTGTTTTGCATAGTGGTATTCCTTGATGAATATCCAGCACCTCATTCGATGAGGAAAGAGTGGAGATCCCTTCACCGGGAGTGACCTCTTTAGCAAAGCTAGCAAAATCTATAAAAACACTCCTTTTCAAATCACTAGATTATACAACGATATCAAGTTCATTATGCTAAAGGTTTTCATAAAAACCAACGTAGCTCTTCGTCATTTCAGATAAGTGCTATTTAGTATTCGTGCCGCGTTTGTTGGCCTCCGTTAAGACGTAGTGTGCGGTAGCATATTTATGCTTATCTGCAGCATGTGATGCGATTGGATTATGGTAGTCGTGCAACTTTGTTGGCCTCCATCAAGGGTCGTGTGGGTGGGTTTAATTCAATCAAGAAATGAACAGGTTGAACTTGACTAGCGGCCTATGGTTTGTTGGCCTCCGTCAAGGTCATAGGAAGTTAGGGGTAAAAACAATATTGGGAATTTCAAGTATTGAAATTTGAAATGAGATTGCATACCTTCTATATGATAGTTGGATCCCGATACCTACTGCGAGTAAGAGTTGCTCCTTGGAGAGTTTTCCACTTTACATTTAGCCGATCAATTAGGTGTCTAAGAAAGGTGTTAATGGGTGATGCCCCTGCGGAAATGAGATTATTTAATTAGTTCCATGCGAAAACATGGGGAGACTCCCTTGGAGTACCAATACCTGCCTGGCCGAACGATTGGTAAACTTGTAGGGTGTAATTAATCCCGGCTTATCTTATCTTTTACGGTTTGACGGAAGATTTGATAAAAGCAGTGGGAATCATCCTGATTATATAAGATAATAACCAATCTAATCTTGCAAAGAGCGCACGGTAATGCGTTTCCTTCTCTCTCTTTCTACGTAGCGACCAATAACATGCCTTGATCAAGATAATAATATGGATATATTGACCGAACCCGCTTATTATACTGAGTTAGGGAACGTTGGTTCCGCTTTTTCTTATGATTGTCATAAGTCTGAGCAAGGAATAGGGGAATACCCGGATTCCCACACCACCCGAATGAAGGAGCATACTGATGCATCTTCTTCGGGTGTGTTCGTTACTGAGAACTGTTTCTCAACTTGCTCTACGTCCTAGGTATTGGATACCGGATCAGAATCCTACGTATGTAATTTGTTATATGGGCTAAAAAGAGGTAGAGAACTGGGAAAGGGTGATAAGTCTCTAACAGTAGGGAATGGAGCAATTGTTGCAGCCAAAGCAGTTGGCGAATATCATCTAGTGTTACCAGCTGGTAATACATTGATTCTGAACGACTATTACTTCATACCAAAGATGATGTGCAACGTTATATCAGTTTCTTTGCAAACTAAAGAAGGATATAATTTCACGTTAGAGGATAATGTTATGAACATTTTTTTAAATCAAGTATTTATTGGGTTTGGTACGTTATGTAATGGTATATATGTTCTAAATCAAATGACAGTTCTAAACGTATAGAACACACACAAGAGGAAGAGTTCAGAAATGAACGAAGCCTTCTTGTGGCATTGTAGACTAGGTCATATCAATGCGACATAACTAGCTAAGTTGCATAAAGATAGATTTTTAATTCAGTTCGAACTTACATCTTAAACTTGTCAGTCATGTCTCAAAGGCAAGATGACCAAGACTCCATTTACTAGACACGGAGAAAGAGCCACTGAACTCTTGGGGCTGATACATAGTGATGTATGCGGTCCTATGTCTATACATGCCAGAAATGGTTCCTCGTACTTTATTACATTTACCGATGATCTCTCAAGATTTGGACATGTGTTCCTGTTGAAACACAAGTTTGAAGCTTTTGAGAAATTCAAGGAATATAAGTACGAAGTTGAGAACTAAACGAGTAAAAGTATTAATCCTTCGATCTGATCGGGGAGGAGAATACTTGAGCACGAAATTCCGCGACTATTTAAAAGAGAATGGGATTCTCTCTCAGCTTACTCCTCCATATACACCACAGCACAACAGTGTATCGGAGCGGAAGAATCGCAACCTATTAGATATGGTGTGCTCTATGATGAGTACTGCTGAGTTGCTTATTTCTTTTTGGGGTTATGCACTTGAGACAACTGCATACCTATTGAATAGGGTTCCGACCAAATCAGTGCCTACCACTCCATATGAGATATGGGAGGGGAAGAGACCATGTCTTAATTTCATTAAGATTTAGGGTTGTCCGGCTTATGTTAAAAAGCAAAATCTAGAAAAGCTCGAGGCAAGGTCTGTTCTATGTAAGTTTATTGGATATCCTAAACATTTACAAGGGTATATCTTCTACCACACCTAGGAACAAAATGTGTTTGTTTCTTGGAATTCCACCTTTTTAGAAAATGAATTTTTTGTGAAAGAAATTAGTGGTAATGAGGTAGAACTGGAAGAAGTTCCAGCTGCACAAACTAGAACTGATGATTTAGTGGAACCGGTGGATCCAATAGTACCCAACTAACCCCAGCCACTTCGCAGATTTAGTAAGGTTCCTTATCCACCTGAGAGATACTATGATTTTCTCATAGACGGTGGGAGCGAGAATTGCATCATGGAAGATGATGACCCAACTTGTTTCGAGCAGGCCATCACAAGTGGAGACTCTGTGAAATGGCTGGATGCTATGCGATCTGAGATGAAATCCATGTGCACCAACAGAGTATGGACTTTGAAAGTTTCTCCTGAAGGGGTAAAACCCATAGGGAGCAAGTGGATCTTTAAGAAGAAACTTGGTGTAGATGGAAAAGTTGAGAATTTCAAAGCTAGACTTGTAGCAAAAGGTTTTTGTCAACGACCAGGTGTCGACTATGATGAATCTTTTTCTCCAGTGGTTATACTTAAGTCCATCAGGATCCTACTTACTTTTGCTGCATACCATGACTACAAAATCTGGCAGATGGACGTCAAGACTGCTTTTCTAATTGGTGATTTAGAAGAGAGCATGTACATGACACAGCCAGAGGGCTTCGTAAATAGTAGGAGCAGCGGAAGCATGTGCATACTGCTTAAATCAATCTACGGATTAAAGTAGGCATCGCGGAGCTGGAACATCTATTTCGATGAAGCTATCAAAGAGTTTGACTTCATCAAAAACGTAGATGAACCTTGTATATACAAGAAGGTTGTATAGAGTAAGGTTGTCTTCCTCGTATTGTACGTGGATGGCATACTCTTGATAGGAAACGATATTCCTATGCTATACTCGGTCAAGCTCTTCTTATCACACAACTTCTCCATGAATGATCTTGGTGATGCCTCCTATATCCTGAGGATAAAGATCTATAGAGATAGATCAAAGCGGTTGTTGGGATTGTCCCAATTCAGGTACGTAGACACCATACTAAAAAAGTTTAGTATGGAAGATTCTAAGCATGGTAATTTACCTTCTTGCTCAGGAATCACTCTCTCCAAAGAGATGTCTCCCAATACTGATTTAGAGAGGGCTCGCATGCAAGGGATACCCTATACTTCTATAGTCTGGTCAATCATGTATGCAAGTCAATCATGTATGCGATGTTGTGTACCAGACTGGATGTGGCTTACTCGCTAGGTGTAGAGAGTAGGTATCAATTAGATCCTTGCGAAAACCACTGGACAACTATGAAAAACATTCTTAAGTACTTGAGAAGGACTAAAGAAATGTTCTTAGTGTATGGTAACGGTGAACTCCAGGTGGAGTACTTTATCGATTCGACCTTCCATAGTGATAAGGACGATAGTAAGCCGGTCTCGGGTTTTGTCTTTACCCTCAATGGAGGGGCGGTATGTTGGAAGAGTTCCAAACAAGATATAGTAGCAGACTCGATGATGGAAGATGAATACATCGCTGCCAACGATGCTGCCAAAAAGGCTGTCTGGATGAAGAAGTTCATAGCCGAACTTGGTGTAGTTCAATCCATTGAGCATCCAATACCTGTGTATTATGATAACAAAGGAGCTGTGGCTTTGGCCAAGGAACCCCGGTCCCATCAGAGATCCAGACATATTCTTAGGCGGTATCACCTGATCCGGGAGATAGTTGATCGCCAGGAGATCGAGGTCAGGAGAGTTGACACGAAGGACAACGTAGCGGATCCACTCACGAAGGCCCACCCCCAAACTCAATTCGAGAGACTATTTGGGATGTGGGGTATGAGATTCTACAACAACTGGCCTTAGTGCAAGTGGGAGATTGTGAGGGATATGTATGCCTGTAACGCTTTGAATTTCGTTTAGATAATTTTTCGATAATCGGTAAAATAATCAGTATTTTTCCGTAAAATGTCAAAACAATTATTTTTCAATATAGGCCTAATTATACAAAATTTAGATAAGAAATTTCTAGGAATTGGTTAATTAATTGTCACTTAAAAATTTCTAGTTATTTAAAAAAATTCCTTAATTAATTATGTAACGCTTTAAAAATAATTAAATAAATAATTAAATGAATAAAATTGTTTAAGTGAATTTTATGAATTTCGGTAAAGTAAAATGTATTTTTCGTAAAATTAAACCGTGATTGTTTTTCATTATAATTTCAAAAATACATATTTTAATTATGTAATTACTAGTAAATGGTGTTTATTTAGCCACTTATAAATTTTTAGTTTAATTAAATATTTTTCCTAAATTAATTATTTTAAATATTAACATAAGCTTTATTTTTACACTAAATTAGTGTAAATTACAAATTTGAATGATTTTAATTTGTAAAAATGAACCATGGCATATTAGAATTTAGTGTGTATCATGAAAAATTTATTTGCAAATTTTTCCATTTTTCTAGAGCTTTCTTGAGTTGCTATAGTAAAGAAATAAAATAAAATAAAGAAATGCATGAAAAGACATAATGAAGTGATATTTTGGTGGAGACTTCTACACAACTTTTGTCACTCTCTTCCTTCTCTCCCTCTCCTCCAAAAATGGCCGGCCTCACCCCCCATGGTAGCCCCCATTTTCCTCATTTTATTTTGCTCCAAAATTCATCAAAAATCCTTTAAAAATTCAATTAAAAATCCACAAAATCCTATTTATTTCCTACCCTTTATTCCTTGCTCATTTTTATATGGAATTTGGAGATGGGAAGCATGCATTTTGGATGCTCATTTTCTTGTTTGGATTTCATATTTTGGAGGTATAATTTTCCTTCTTTTGTTTATTTGTTATTAGATGTTTCTTTTAAGCATGTTTAGATTTAATGAATTAATTCTATGTTCAATTTTTTAAATTCAAGTTAGGGTTTGTAAATTCAAGTTATGATTTTTATTAAATAATTAGGGTTATAATAGTTAGTTTAACACTTTAAGAATTGGAAAATCTTGCATGGTTGTTGAATTGTAAATTTTTCATTTAAAATTGTTTAAATTAGGAATTTTGCTAACTAGGTTTCTATAAAACATAATTTTTGGTGAAATAAAATTTCAATTAATATTTGTAACACTAGATTGTGGTCTTAATAAGGGTATTAACTTGTTGGTGGAATGGAAACTTAAATTGATTGCTAGTTTCTATTGATAATTGATAAATTGTGATAAAAATTGCTATTTTGTAAACTAGATTTTAGAAATTCCTAAATAAATGAGATTAAAAATATAACTTATGGTTTCATTAAATCATTATCATCATGAATTGTGGTTTAATAGATTAATTCATGCAAAATCATGTTTTGTGGTGGAATTGTGCTATTTTGCTTCAAAAATGTTGAAAATTGTTAAAGGTTGCAAACTAGAAATTTCAAATTAATACAAATTTGTGTAATAAAAATATAGTAATGGTTTGTATAGTCTAGTTATGCTATTTAATGAGTTTTATAACCATTGGTTTCATTTAAATGTCAAGTTTTGATGAAAAATGGTAAATTGGCATTTTCGGGTTTTACGAAATTGGACGGTTTGATGGATTTTAGGGTTTCGATGGATTTAATCATGTTTTATAATATAAGTAATGTGTTTTAAAACTATGAGTTATTTTTTGATGTTTATCTCGATCCATCGGAGTTTGTACGCCGATATCGAGCGATATTTGGTTCTTTTGCATGGACGGGACATAGGTTTTAACCTATGCCGGTTCATTGCGTCGTTTTGACTTTTGTATGTGATTCAGTTTATGATGCTATTTATATGTTTGCGTTTAGGTACCCCTTACGTGGACTGCGGGCGATGAAGAGGAGGATGGCGACACCTTTTTCGGCAGACATGGACCAGGTGAGTAGATGCATATCTACGGGGGGAAGTCGGGTGGATGGCGTTTAGCACCCCCGCAACGTAGAATAGGAATAGTACATTTGACATTAGGAAACCAGATGTGACCCTAGATTCGTAATGAGTAGGGCCCTAGTAATGACCCTAGGCTGGACTAGACTGATTTAGGATGGCATATCAGAAGATGAATACATTTGAAGAGGCTCGTAGGTTTCAGGTAGAAACACACACGCGCACACACTGAAAAACAACATGGTGTATACGTGCATGTGTATATATATATAGGACGAGGTATAAGTATATATATATATATAAAACACGTATATGGGATACATTGATGTGATATGATATCCGAGGTATGATGAAACAGTGTAACTGGGCTTGATGCCGTGATTCTTGGCTATACAGTCGTATTAAGTGTTAGCGGATCATTACAGAATGAGATAATGAACATGTATACTTAAATTATAATGGGTGGTGATGATATTGAGGTACATGGGACTCTAAAATAGTACCCGGACTGTAACTTGTGATTGATCACGATATGGGATATGTATGACTTGATTACGACATCATATAGGTGTGACCTGATGTCGATATCATAGAGGTGTGACTTGAGGACGATATGATACATATGACATGATAGTTCTGAGGATAAACTAACGATGCTTATTATGATGGCAATAATATATTATTGATGTATGCGATCACAGTTTAGCACCTTGATCATGAGATGTGTTGATGATGACATTATACTAATGATGAGACACCTAGGAGATACTTGACCCGTACCCTGATATTGGGACGCCGTACGATGGATTTTACCGTACGAGGCATAAATATGATGATTGATCCGCACTCTTGATTCGAGGAAACCGTACTACGTACGTGACGCTATTGAGGCCGGATCGCCGACTATTAGAGATATTGATTCAGACCTTAGGTAGACTCTTGTTTCTTGTTGACTAGTTTCTTAGGTTTTGTTCCTTAGGAGGTTAGATGGAGACTAGATTAGGTTCGAGTCATATAGTGGTAGTGGTAATGGTATATCAAATGAGTGGATAACTTACATCCGTCTTACTTTCACACTGGAATCATACTGATGCATGTTCTTACATATGCTGCTATAATCAATATAAACCTTACATGTTAGGACACCAGCACCATTACCGATGATGCGCATATTCCACGCACACTCATTTGCCGGCTCACACACATCATCATCGGTAATTGCTATGTCACGTACACTTTAGATCATATTATCTTTAATTGATAGAATCAGTTAACAACTAGACCGATATAATATCGTGATTACTCTCTGATGTTAGTATAGACATGATATCTATTACTTGACATTCATGCATTCATATTTTCATGTTATCCTGTAGTATCATGGGCATATGCCGACACTTATCATATACTTACTCATGATTTTAAGATTTGGATTTCTATGAGATTTCTGGATTTTTGGGGAAAACCGCAAGAAATTATAAAACCTTCTCTCTCTCTCTCCTCCTCTCTTTTTAAAATAAGATGCGGTTTTCTCGTGATGTATGTGTCATCCACCATGAGATTTCATGTTTTCTGTTGGATTTCGAGACCCGATTCGAGGAGTGGATGAACCTTCTCGGGTACATGGTGGGCCCGGTATGGTACCCCGGGGCAAGAAGATCGAGTTGTAGACGATGAGCCTGGCAGGGGAAGACTACCTACCGGTGATGTCTGGCGCGGCGGATATCCGGAGGATACCGACCGTTGTCGTGAGATTTGATGATATGGGCTGATCCGGACTGACGGAGCCCGACATATTGAGACTTGAGATTACATGTGTTATGTCGATGCTTGACACGGATTTCCATGGATTTCATTGTTGAGATTTCAGATGCTTATACACACTTTACTATGATAACAGCTAAAGAGTTCTTATACATATATATCTAGATTTCAGGATTTGTTACTTTACATTCATGGTGCATGCATTTCATTTCATATGACATAGTATTATATGAGGCACTGACACAAACACGGAGTATCTGCACTTACACGTAGTATTACCCTGCTATTACTAGATGTTTGGGATATAGTAGTGTATTATTATGACATAGGATAGCGTCGTGCATTCGATTTATTTTCGTAGATGTCTTCTACTCACGAGTTGGCAACTCACCCCCGTTGTGCCAAATTGTATTACAGGTTTGATGTACAGGTTTCCCTGGCAGCTTGCTGGCACATCTATTCTTTCAGGTTGATTTGCACGGTAGGTTGGTTCACTTGTATCCGAACCACCATTGTACTTTTATTCTTACATTTGTATCTAGTAAGCTCCATCAACCATACTTGTATTACTTGATAAGTTTATTGGACCAGTTATTTATTTCGACCTTAGAGGCGCGCATGTATTATTCTGATCTGGTGGTTTTGTTTTCTTTTGAGTGTTGAGCCTCGCCTTTTGGCGTTGTATACTATTGTGTATTGTTGTGGTTGTTTCCGCCTGTTGGCGTTGAGCTAGCTCCCGTTTAGGGATGCTTTTTATTGTTTATGTATATTATACTTGTTGTACCCGTTTGGGGGCCAGTTTTTACAGAGGAGACTCTGCCGAAATTTTTGGGAAATTTGCTGATACTTTTAAACTTGTTTTTCTTCATGTTTTCTTTTCTTCTTCTTCTTTTTATGGTTTAGATTTCTGGGCTTCGGCTTACTTAGGTTATGTTGCGCCTCTAGACGTTTCGTAATCTAAGTGCAGGTCACGTTCCGTACTTTCGGGTCGTGACAAAGTTGGTATCAGAGCGCTAGGTTTAACTTTGTATAAGTCTAGGTGACCCTTGGTTGATGGAGTAGGCGATTTAGGTAGAGTAACGTACCGTGGGTATGGTCCGCGGCATACTTACGATACGCTACTCTACTTAAGGAGACTTAGGATGTACAATTGTTTGCACCGCATTCTATTCGTTCTTTTGATCTATCTTCGTCAATGTTGGAGGGTGGTTTCTGTTAACCACGGGCACACTGGCAGAAGGAGCTGCGGCTCGAATGCGATAACCATTAGAGTATTGGTTATTCTTGAGGATTGAAGCATTGCGTAGTGTGCGGATAAAGGGTATTCACATGCCGTCCGGATGAAGTTAAAGGGTTCGAACGATTATCAGAAAACCATTTTCCCAAGTTTAAGATATTCGGAAGAACATGCAGGTATTTCGATGGACCCTCTAGAAGAATGAAACCCTAACTCGACATAATGACCACGAGAATGCCCTTGAACCTTAGGGTTTACGGCAGTTCCGCGGTGCCATTAGTGAGGCTTGGGTTTGCCCTTCTACGGCTGGATCATCGATGCTGGGGTATGTACCGGATATTTTAAACTGTACTTGAGTGTTGAGCTCTCGGGGAATTATGGGATTTTGATGGATCGATCGAAAGGTTTAATGTAGTCCGGATATCAAGTGAAGGGATCGACTACGTGGGAGACTCTAGATATGAGTATTGCCGTCGGTAGCACAGTCAGCACACTTATGAAGAGATAAGTTTGAAGCAATCGACATCAGAGGAAAGAGGCGCACATTGACGATAGTGATTACGATGTGACTTGGTGATTTGAATTTCATATTTCTGTTATTGGATTTTGGTATTTTGAGGATTTTGTTCTACGATTGGTATTTCTTATGTGTGCCTTCATTGCATGCTATCCGTGTTTCACATATCAGCTGTATTAATGTTGCTTGGTATACACCCAGTACACTTGATTTGGTTTTATAAATTTTGAGATTTTTTTATTTGATTTCGTGCATATGGGTTACACACGATTTTGATATATGCTTCGACCTAGTTTTTATCCATTTTCGTATTGTGATTTCGATTCTGATATTCGATGTATGTTTTCGTGCACCATGTGCACCTGATTAGGATTCTTGCGCATACTTGGCGCACTTGATGCGATTTTGTGCACACCAGATGCACTAAATCGGGGTTTTGTGCAGATTAGATGCACCTGATAGTGAGTCGTGCACGCCCGTTGCACTTGACAGATGTTTTGGTGCACACCTGTTGCACTTATTTTGTTTTTGTGTGTATTCATGGTATCTGTATTTGGTTTCGATTTCAGTGCGCACCGGACGCACATGATATTTTATTGATGTGATTGGGATTGATTTCAGTTTGAGCAGTATGTTTCATAATCATTATTATTTGATTTAGTAACCAGGCGGGACGTGTATGTTAAATAAAAGATATATATATATATATAGTTATTTTTTTTAAAATAAACGTCCGCTACTTATGCCGTGACACGTGCATTGCACGGCGATTTTCAAGAGGGGTTTTCGTATGCTTCTTTATTATGATATTTAGGTGATTTCACTATGATGCACACTATATATAAGTTGTAGATTGATGTATATTATGTTGGTTTTCATATTGGGTTTTGATATTTTATTCTCGCCATAACTCCGATGATTGCGTTATGCTTGACGGAGTTGATTTTTGTTATGTATTGATGATTTCGGAGCCCCGACGATTTGAGTGTTTTGCTAAATGTTTTAGTATTTGGAGGGGGAGTTTTAATTTAAATTCGGGGACCGAATTTCTTAAAGGTGGAAGATTGTAACGCTTTAAAAATAATTAAATAAATAATTAAATGAATAAAATTGTTTAAGTGAATTTTATGAATTTCGGTAAAGTAAAATGTATTTTTCGTAAAATTAAACCGTGATTGTTTTTCATTATAATTTCAAAAATACATATTTTAATTATGTAATTACTATTAAATGGTGTTTATTTAGCCACTTATAAATTTTTAGTTTAATTAAATATTTTTCCTAAATTAATTATTTTAAATATTAACATAAGCTTTATTTTTACACTAAATTAGTGTAAATTACAAATTTGAATGATTTTAATTTGTAAAAATGAACCATGGCATATTAGAATTTAGTGTGTATCATGAAAATTTTATTTGCAAATTTTTCCATTTTTCTAGAGCTTTCTTGAGTTGCTATAGTAAAGAAATAAAATAAAATAAAGAAATGCATGAAAAGACATAATGAAGTGATATTTTGGTGGAGACTTCTACACAACTTTTGTCACTCTCTTCCTTCTCTCCCTCTCCTCCAAAAATGGCCGGCCTCACCCACCATGGTAGCCCCCATTTTCCTCATTTTATTTTGCTCCAAAATTCATCAAAAATCCTTTAAAAATTCAATTAAAAATCCACAAAATCCTATTTATTTCCTACCCTTTATTCCTTGCTCATTTTTATATGGAATTTGGAGATGGGAAGCATGCATTTTGGAGGCTCATTTTCTTGTTTGGATTTCATATTTTGGAGGTATAATTTTCCTTCTTTTGTTTATTTGTTATTAGATGTTTCTTTTAAGCATGTTTAGATTTAATGAATTAATTCTATGTTCAATTTTTTAAATTCAAGTTAGGGTTTGTAAATTCAAGTTATGATTTTTATTAAATAATTAGGGTTATAATAGTTAGTTTAACACTTTAAGAATTGGAAAATCTTGCATGGTTGTTGAATTGTAAATTTTTCATTTAAAATTGTTTAAATTAGGAATTTTGCTAACTAGGTTTCTATAAAACATAATTTTTGGTGAAATAAAATTTCAATTAATATTTGTAACACTAGATTGTGGTCTTAATAAGGGTATTAACTTGTTGGTGGAATGGAAACTTAAATTGATTGCTAGTTTCTATTGATAATTGATAAATTGTGATAAAAATTGCTATTTTGTAAACTAGATTTTAGAAATTCCTAAATAAATGAGATTAAAAATATAACTTATGGTTTCATTAAATCATTATCATCATGAATTGTGGTTTAATAGATTAATTCATGCAAAATCATGTTTTGTGGTGGAATTGTGCTATTTTGCTTCAAAAATGTTGAAAATTGTTAAAGGTTGCAAACTAGAAATTTCAAATTAATACAAATTTGTGTAATAAAAATATAGTAATGGTTTGTATAGTCTAGTTATGCTATTTAATGAGTTTTATAACCATTGGTTTTATTTAAATGTCAAGTTTTGATGAAAAATGGTAAATTGGCATTTTCGGGTTTTACGAAATTTGACGGTTTGATGGATTTTAGGGTTTCGATGGATTTAATCATGTTTTAGAATATAAGTAATGTGTTTTAAAACTACGAGTTATTTGTTGATGTTTATCTCGATCCATCGGAGTTTGTACGCCGATATCGAGCGATATTTGGTTCTTTTGCGTGGACGGGACATAGGTTTTAACCTATGCCGGTTCATTGCGTCGTTTTGACTTTTGTATGTGATTCAGTTTATGATGCTATTTATATGTTTGCGTTTAGGTACCCCTCACGTGGACTGCGGGCGATGAAGAGGAGGATGGCGACACCTTTTTCGGCAGACATGGACCAGGTGAGTAGATGCATATCTACGGGGGGAAGTCGGGTGGATGGCGTTTAGCACCCCCGCAACGTAGAATAGGAATAGTACATTTGACATTAGGAAACCAGATGTGACCCTAGATTCGTAATGAGTAGGGCCCTAGTAATGACCCTAGGCTGGACTAGACTGATTTAGGAAGGCATATCAGAAGATGAATACCTTTGAAGATGCTCGTAGGTTTCAGGTAGAAGCACACACACGCACACACTGAAAAACGACATGGTGTATACGTGCATGTGTATATATATATAGGACGAGGTATAAGTATATATATATATATACAACACGTATATGGGATACATTGATGTGATATGATATCCGAGGTATGATGAAACAGTGTAACTGGGCTTGATGCCGTGATTCTTGGCTATACAGTCGTATTAAGTGTTAGCGGATCATTACAGAATGAGATAATGAACATGTATACTTAAATTATAATGGGTGGTGATGATATTGAAGTACATGGGACTCGAAAATAGTACCCGGACTGTAACTTGTGATTGATCACGATATGGGATATGTATGACTTGATTACGACATCATATAGGTGTGACCTGATGTCGATATCATAGAGGTGTGACTTGAGGACGATATGATACATATGACATGATAGTTCTGAGGATAAACTAACGATGCTTATTATGATGGCAATACTATATTATTGATGTATGCGATCACAGTTTAGCACCTTGATCATGAGATGTGTTGATGATGACATTATACTAATGATGAGCACCTAGGAGATACTTGACCCGTACCCTGATATTGGGACGCCGTACGATGGATTTTACCGTACGAGGCATAAATATGATGATTGATCCGCACTCTTGATTCGAGGAAACCGTACTACGTACGTGACGCTATTGAGGCCGGATCGCCGACTATTAGAGATATTGATTCAGACCTTAGGTAGACTCTTGTTTCTTGTTGACTAGTTTCTTAGGTTTTGTTCCTTAGGAGGTTAGATGGACACTAGATTAGGTTCGAGTCATATAGTGGTAGTGGTAATGGTATATCAAATGAGTGGATAACTTACATCCGTCTTACTTTCACACTGGAATCATAATGATGCATGTTCTTACATATGCTGCTATAATCAATATAAACCTTACCTGTTAGGACACCAGCACCATTACCGATGATGCGCATATTCCACGCACACTCATTTGCCGGCTCACACACATCATCATCGGTAATTGCTATGTCACGTACACTTTAGATCATATTATCTTTAATTGATAGAATCAGTTAACAACTAGACCGATATAATATCGTGATTACTCTCTGATGTTAGTATAGACATGATATCTATTACTTGACATTCATGCATTCATATTTTCATGTTATCCTGTAGTATCATGGGCATATGCCGACACTTATCATATACTTACTCATGATTTTAAGATTTGGATTTCTATGAGATTTCTGGATTTTTGGGGAAAACCGCAAGAAATTATAAAATCTTCTCTCTCTCTCTCCTCCTCTCTTTTTAAAATAAGATGCGGTTTTCTCGTGATGTATGTGTCGTCCACCATGAGATTTCATGTTTTCTGTTGGATTTCGAGACCCGATTCGAGGAGTGGATGAACCGTCTCGGGTACATGGTGGGCCCGGTATGGTACCCCGGGGCAAGAAGATCGAGTTGTAGACGATGAGCCTGGCAGGGGAAGACTACCTACCGGTGATGTCTGGTGCGGCGGATATTCGGAGGATACCGACCGTTGTCGTGAGATTTGATGATATGGGCTGATCCGGACTGACGATGCCCGACATATTAAGACTTGAGATTACATGTGTTATGTCGATGCTTGACACGGATTTCCATGGATTTCATTGTTGAGATTTCAGATGCTTATACACACTTTACTATGATAACAGCTAAAGAGTTCTTATACATATATATCTGGATTTCAGGATTTGTTACTTTACATTCATGGTGCATGCATTTCATTTCATATGACATAGTATTATATGAGGCACTGACACAAACACGGAGTATCTGCACTTACACGTAGTATTACCCTGCTATTACTAGATGTTTGGGATATAGTAGTGTATTATTATGACCTAGGATAGCGTCGTGCATTCGATTTCTTTTCGTAGATGTCTTCTACTCACGAGTTGGCTACTCACCCCCGTTGTGCCAAATTGTATTACAGGTTCGATGTACAGGTTTCCTTGGCAGCTTGCTGGCACATCTATTCTTTCAGGGTGATTTGCACGGTAGGTTGGTTCACTTGTATCCGAACCACCATTGTACTTTTATTCTTTCATTTGTATCTAGTAAGCTCCATCAACCATACTTGTATTACTTGATAAGTTTATTGGACCAGTTATTTATTTCGACCTTAGAGTCGCGCATGTATTATTCTGATCTGGTGATTTTGTTTTCTTTTGAGTGTTGAGCCTCGCCTTTTGGCGTTGTATACTATTGTGTATTGTTGTGGTTGTTTCCGCCTGTTGGCGTTGAGCTAGCTCCCGTTTGGGAATGCTTTTTATTGTTTATGTATATTATACTTGTTGTACCCGTTTGGGGGCCAGTTTTTACAGAGGAGACTCTGCCGAAATTTTTGGGAAATTTGCTGATACTTTTAAACTTGTTTTTCTTCATGTTTTCTTTTCTTCTTCTTCTTTTTATGGTTTAGATTTCTGGGCTTCGGCTTACTTAGGTTATGTTGCGCCTCTAGACGTTTCGTAATCTAAGTGTCGGTCACGTTCCGTACTTTCGGGTCGTGACAAATTATTTTTAATATTATTTTAAGCTTTTAAATATACAGTAAATTAGTCATAAATACAAATTTAAATGGGTAAATTACATTCTTAAGAACCATTATAAACTAAAATTTAGTGGTGACAAAAATATTAGCAAGACTTTCCAAGATTGTAGTTCAATGGTTTAAAAATAAATCAAAATAAATTAAAATGAAATTTTTATTAAGAAAATGATGTGATATGCATTTAATGCCTTTGAAAGATACTTTTTACATAGAATTTTCTAGACAAATCCCTCACTCTCCCCACTCCCTACCTCAGGCCGAGCCTCCTGCTGCTGTTCCCTCTTTTCCCCCATTTCATTTTGCTTCAAAATTCCATCAAAATCCATTAAAAATCCACAAAATCCTTCACTAATTCAAAGCAAATCCCTATTCTACCTCTTCTCAAACCTAAATTTGTTTAAAACATGGAGAAAGGAGGTGTCTTGGAGGCTAGTGCAAGCTAGGGTCCACTACTTGTGAGGTATAATTTCAATCAAATGGTTAATTGGTAGTTTAAATATGCTAAAATGGGATTTTAAAGTGTTAATTTGGTTGTTATTGCTTGTTTAATGAAATTCAAGAAAAGGGTTGCTTTTGTAATTAGGATTTGAAGCATTGCAAATGGGTTAAATTAGTGTAGTGGCTATCTAGTGGGTTAGTTTAGATGTTTGTGTTGAATTGTGATAACTTTATCGCTAATCTTCGATGGTTGCGCCAAATTTTCAATTTTCGTGCTTACTAGGTTTTCTAAATTCTTAGGTGGTGAATTAATTTTGAAATCTTGATTATATTATTAGCATCTCCTACAACATTTAGGGTGTATGAATGCAGAATTTGGTTTGATCTGGTTTAGTTTTGACGGTTTCTCCGAAACGACGATTCTAGTTAAGGTTTAGTGATTTTCGTGTGTGTTCCGCGCACCTAGTGCACGTTGTACCTAACTTGTGAGCGCCGATCTTTTCATATTGTGACTTGCGTCGTTTCATGAGGTGTAATCTTATGTTGTGTGTTATGAAATTTTAGAATCGGTTGCGGAAACATCGGACGCAGCGCGCAAAAGCAAAGCGGTGGTTGGATCAGATTAGCGAAGCGTCCGGGTGAGTAGATGTATATATCTATAGGGAAATCGTCTGGATGGCGTGAGGCGCCCCATAGTTAGGATCACTTTATTACTTGCAAACTATATGCATAGTTATTTAGTTAACCATCTCATTCATATGCATAGCTTTCTGGTTATCTATATACACAGGTGTGATATCACCTCTTAGGACACTTACACCATTACCATTGGCTCATGTTGCACGCGCACTATTCATGTGAACATACACGCCTTTGGTAATTGCCATGCCACGAGTACTGTAGAACCTGCTTAGTTCAGTATCAACACTTGCATCATACATGATACATTAAATTGCATAGCACGTATATACCTCACTTCATCATCATGCTTATATAGGTTCCTAGCCATAAATCACATTGCATACCTTGACATCATAAGCATTTATCAATTACAACTTGTTGGATATTATGATTTTCTTGAGGATTTCAGTATTGATGAGATTTCTGGATTTTGGGGAAAACCGCAAGAATTTAGCAAAAGCTTATTATCATCATTTTTTTTATAAAGTTGCGGTTTTGTCGTGTTGTATGTGTCGTCCACCATGAGTTTTCATGTTTTCTATTAGACCCGATTCGAGGAGTGGATGAACCGTCTCGGGTACATAGTGGGCCCGATATGGTACCCGGGGCAAGAAGATCGAGTTGTAGACGATGAGCCTGGCAGGGGAAGACTACCTATCGGTGATGTCTGGCACGGCGGATATCCGGAGGATATCAACCGTTGTCGTGAGATTTGATGATATGGACCGATCCGGACTGACGGAGCCCGAGGTACTGAGATATTGACATAGCGAGACATTGAGACAGATATATTTTCATATTTGGTGTCGATTCTTGATACGGTTTTCGGATGATTTCATCGATGGTACCTTGGCTATTGTACAGATATTTTTTCTAAGTTATGAATGCAGGGATCATCATATTTAAACACTTAAAGATTTAGTATTGATTTTGCATTCATGTGCATACATACTAGTGGCATTACAACATATCTAGACATACATGTTGTGACGCATTTGCGTGCATTCTTACGATAGCCTTATTAGACGTTATTTTCTACTCACGAGCTGGCAACACACCCCCGTTGTGCCACAGTGTCTTGCAAGTCGGACCCGTCAGCCTCGTTGCGGCGGGAATATCTTTTCAATGGCCTCTTTTGCTCAGACTCGTGACATTGCTCTTAGGTGGGTTGCGAGGACACTTTTGTATTTTTGTACTATCATTGTATCTAGTATTCTCCATCTACCACTTCTTATTTTGTATATGCGACCTAGTGATGAGATCGAGAGATTTTTCTGTATATGTGGATTCTCTGGGATTGAGCTCACTTGAGCCGACGTTGTGTTTTTCTTATTTTTGTGTTTCTTTATGCTTATTTGCTTGATATTACATATATATTGCATGTGGTTGTGATCCGCCTTAGGCGAAGATCTAGCTCCCACTTGGGGATGCCATTATATCATTACAGGTTATATATATTGTTGTACCCATTTTGGGGGCTAGTATTTACAAAGGAGACTCTGCCGAAATTTTCGGAAAATTTTGATGTTTCGAAAAAAGGGGTTAATATAATTAATTGGTTTAAAAATCGTTTTCATAAAAGGTTTTCCTTCACTCTTGTTGATTTTGGTTTAGATTTTCTGGGCTTTGGCTGACTTAGATTACGTTACGCCTTTAGACGTCTTGTAATCTAAGTGCCAGTTAGGTTCCGTACATTCGGGTCGTGACAATGCCCTAGAGGCCATTATTGTACATTGATGTATATTATAGTGGATGCTTGGACATATATATAGAGGAATTTCTTGCTCTACATGATAGTATGCTATCTGGTTGCCTTTATCTTAACATGTTCACTGGTATTATTATACCGTATCTCATATACATATTGATAAAGCCCTTAAAGTGTAGGCTTGACTACCAGAACTATGATGCAGATCATACTACTGGGACCTGGGTAGACCACAAGCACATTCTTTAATTTTTCCTAGTCGAGAGTATATCGAGACAGGGCATCGATACACCAGAGTACACTAGTGTGTACGTTTCTTGACCTTGTATGGAGGAGATGGTTGATCCTATATCCATTGGTGTTTGACATCAAAGATTGTACACAGGTGCTCATTAGAGAATGGGTACACCGAACAGGACTCGCCGAGAACTCTTAGTTGGTACTATACCTATCGTCAGATACCAGTTCTCTGGTGAAACTGGTATAGGTTAGTCTGTGGACCCGAGATCGTCATAGAGTCTTGTGTGGCTCCCACCGTGCTTTGATTTCCTCCCTACCACGGCTCAAAGGATTCGTGCAAACAGGTGGATTTTGGGTACAGTCTCGAGTCACATGGAGGAAATGAGGGATAGGAGGGGTTTTGTCTCTCCCGGTATTGGGAGTTGATGTTGCACTATGCTCGATTGGCTACAACAGTAAGTCCTTGGCCAGGGCTGTTGATGAGATTTAGTGGTAAGTGTTATCAGTAGTTTCTCAAACCGTTATGAGCCATACATCAGCATGACTTATCAAGTTACTGGGGTCTGACGATTCCACCCCTAGACTCGATATACGACATATGAGATGAAGAGATCGGAATGTATGGTAAGTGTTACTTATAGGCTTCATGAGATTTTGGTCAAGCTTGCTTGCTGATCTTCTAATCGCTCAATACCTGGATAGCCGTTACGTCCAGCTAGTACCGCTGATGGTTTGTAGGTGACTGATGTGATCATCACCTACTGCTGGCGTATTGACAAGTCTTTAGAGTCCAGCAAAGAAGTTTCCTGGTTCAAACAAAATGAAGTAGGGAGCATATGTTGATATGTGCGGGGGGCCTGATTAAATACGTGTATGTGATACCACATTATAATCTGGCGGTTATTTGTTATCAGGTTATATGTGATATAAGCAGATTATCGAATCAAGTGTTGATTTGATAATATGATATACAGATAAATAATAATAGTCGGTTATATATGATATAATCGGATTATTAAATCAAGTGTTAATTTAATAATATGATATATTTATATTTGATATAATTATATATTAACTAATATTATTAGGTCACTAATTATTTTCTTTTCTTTAAATATATTTATGTGTATATATGATATATATAAATATATATATATATATTAACGGTTGATTTTCAATTTTTAAAATATAGAATAAAAGGTGGAAAAATGGGGAGATATTTTGAGTATGGTGTGAAGCATGGGGTTTATCATTTTTTATTAGTCTTGACTCACTATTCAAGTATGGTTGCAATTTATTATTGCAAAGAATTCCATGCTAGAATAAGTGAACTCAAGAGAGAGCTATTCTTCACTTCATTTTACGCTTAGTCATTTTCTTGACTTGAGTTCATTTTGCTCTCTAGCTTCTCTAGCTTCTTACATCTCCATCTTCTTCCACCTCAAAGCCCTAACCCTCACATGTGATGTGAACCATAGGGCTTTGCATCAACCAAGTGAGCCAAACACCCCTACTTCACAATTCTACACTTGATTAGAAATCAAGTGTAGTGTGTTTCCTTCACTAAAGATAGTTTAGTGAAGAGGTAGCTTGAGCTAGAGGAGTTTCGGGTGGATCATCTTCAGCACGAAAGTCATTGGAGGAAGCTTGCACCTTTTTCAAATGGAGCCTAGTAGAGTCGCGTTGACTACAACCCGGAGCTTTAGATGAGAAGGACACGGTCTACAAAGGTTGTAGCCTCATTCTCTTCATGTAGTTTTCTTTGATATCATTTTTAAACCCTAATCATCTAGTTAAAGATCTTGCTTAGTGTTAATTAGCACCCTAAATTTTTAAAAATGGCATGCTTGATGCTTGTTAAACCAAGTGGTGTTGCTAGCAAACACTTTCAGGATAGTCGTGTTTGATCTTCACGGACTACAAGAGCTTGAAGTACATCTTCCAGCAGCGGGAACTAAATTTGAGGCACCACCGTTGGATGGAGATTGTGAAGGATTATGATTGTGAAATCCTTTATCACCCGGGAAAGGCGAATGTAGTAGCTGATATTTTGAGTCATAGGTCTGGAGGTAGCTTGTGTTGGGTTACGGCAGCGCCTCAGCCATCAAACCGTGGCCAAATGCGGAACAAAAATTTTCTAAACTGGGGCTACCATGACCCAATGCCCGGATCTACCCTAAACCCTATACTAGCAAGCAATATAAAGAGTTAGGAATGGTTATACCGAGTTGATCCGTGTCTTTCAGTCTTCAACTTTCATCCTAAGCTCCTAGTGATTGCAGATCGAGTTTGGTTGCCGGTCTTCCTCCATCTATGATGATCCACTTGAGCGAAACGACGCAAGCTTCAGCCTCGCCAAGCGAGGCAACCGATGCTCCAAGGTTACTAGCAATGGAGAGTGGAGGTGTAGGAATGTGTTACTATAATTTTTCTCTCATCACAAATGCTCCATGAGCAACCTTAGAAGATCAAGAGGAAGTGAGGAAACGTGTGGCATGAGCAAGTAAAGAAATGTGGCTAAGTCTCCAAGTGAGTGAGAATGAGAGAGTGATGAAGCAAGTCTAGAAAACAAAATGAGCAAGCCATCAAGTGAAGAAAATGAGCAACGCCAACCCAAGAAAAGTGGCTGCCTCTTTCTCTCTCTCATGCACACAAAATATCTCATCTCATTTTTCAATAAACAAAACAATGCCCATACCTCTCTACATGCCTCACCATGCTCATGCCAACTCACCTTCCACCTCATTTCCAAATTGATTTTATAAAAAGAAAATCAATTAATGAGGTGGACATCTTCTAGAAACCATTCTGTATAAATACGAAATGAAACTGGTACACGTATCGAAATACATATACGCGTGTTCGTACCAAAATACGAATAGCCAAGAGAGAAAATGAATAGTGAACAATAATACTAGAATACATATATATAAATACATATATATAAATAATTAAATAAAAATCTAATTTAATAATCCGGCTTAATCCTAAACCGCTAGTATTATCAACCGTCCGATTAAAGTCTATGCAGCCTGTACACATATTTAATCGAACACCTGTATGTACCAACATACGTCATCTACACCATATCGCCTGAACCGTGAAAACCCTCTGTGTGGGACTTTAAAGACTCATCAATATGCTGGCAGTGGGTTTAACCACAAGCGCGTCAGCGGCACTAGCTGTACGTAACGACAACCCAGGTATTGAGCGAAAGGAAGGCCGACGAGCAAACTCATCCATACCCCTACTTAGCCTGACAGTGACAAAATCCGTACAGTCCGGTCTGTTAGTCTAAGAGTATCGCATATCGAGTCTAGGGGGTGGATAAAGTCAGACCCCTAATAACGCGATAATTCGTGTCGGTATGAAACCCATCATCACCTGAGAAACTACCGATCCTAGATCATTAATTCTCGAATACTTTGTCCAAGGATTTCTGGTGATGGCCACCCGTGCACAGCGCGATATCAACCCCCAATACCGGGAGAGATGAATCCCCGACAATCCGGTCACTGCCTCCATGTGACTCGGGACTGTACCCAACTAAAACCTGTTTGCATGACTCCTTTGAGCCATGGTAAGGTAGTAATCAAAGCACAGCGGGAACTCACATGAGATAAATGACAATCTCAGGTCAACAGACTAACCTGTACATATGTCACCTGGGAACTGCTATCTGACAATAGTTATAGTACCAACTAGCAGGTTCTCGGCGAGTCCTTCCAGTGTACTCATAACTCAATGAGCACATGTATACTATCTTAGGTGAACAAACTAACACCAATAGCTTTTGAGACTTGGCCACCGCCCCGCGTCAGGGTCTCGATCAGTATATACTAGTCTACACTGGAGTATCGATGCCAAGTCTTGAAACTCCGACGAATAGGGACATTTAAGGATTTGCTTATAGACCCCCTGCTCCCACATATATGGCGCCATCATAAAGCTGGTAGTCAAGCAAAAATCCTATGGGCTCTATCAACATGTAATAGTGACGATAAAGACAAACCAGATAGCATACTATCATCTCAAGTAAGACTGTTCTACCGGCATAGGTCCTCCCTCAATCATCATAATCACCTGCCTGCGACTACGATAATTGCCTTGAGGACACTATAGCCAACAATCTCCCACTTGCATTTAAGGCCAATTATTGCAGTGTCGCATACTCACAGCTCGTGTGATACCGAACACCCAACTTCTCTACTAAGCAGTTTCGCAAGGCTCATTTGTGAAACTATTGTGTTCGAGAAATAGCCTCAGTGAGTAGATCCGCTCCAATGTTTCTATCTTTATCTCTCTATATCTCAACTTCGCGGAGAATAACCATCTCCCGAAATGAGCAATACCTTGTCTTAGAATTTGTCTGGATATCTGATAGGACCCAGTTCATAGAATTTAATCACTATCCTGCGCCATTCCTTCCACAGTATCTGCTTGGACTACCTTTCTAACATACTTTCCCTCAGAAGAGGGAAAAACTATAACTCAGACAACCACTCTGTCATCCACGTCACTTTGGAAGCCTGAAATGATAACCGTCTTCTGAAAGAGGATGCCGTTACCATATCCCTGGAACATCCACTTATGTTCATAAACTGCTTCCCTACATTTCTCCAGGATTGGATTAATATATGTTTATTGCAGCTAGTGCAAAAACAACATCTGGTGTGGTACTTGACATTTCATGATTAACACAATTGCCTAAGCAAGTGATATGCTAATCATGCAGATCCCTCTCCCATTTAGTCTATAAGACACCTTTAGAGAGGGTGACTCCATCACCTCCAGGTACACCACCACGCCAAGAGTCATCCATTCTAAAACATTTTAGAATAGTGTTAAGTACCCAAATTGGGACACTTCCCAAATCTAAATCAAAACCATAGATCTAATAACCAGAAACCCTGATATTATATCCATATCCTATGTGGAGAAACAACTGTGTGACAACCACAGTATAACCGATCACGGTATAGGAATTTCACTTCCTATAAAGTGCATGTCATCCCAAATACCAGGACATGACACCCTACTAGCTTCTTACCAGATCCATCTCCTATTCTGATGAAGCCAAAGCCTAAGACTGTCATATCAAAAATAGATGATCTATTTCTGCTATACCTGATTTAATCTATAAATAGTCATAAGCTACTTGCCCACTATGCTTCCGCTGCTCCCACTGAGTACAACAACCCTCTGGCAGAGTCATGTACACGTGCACTTCTAAAGCTTGTTTAGAACGACGCTATACTCATCCTCCTTCCAGGTCTCATAGTTCAGAACAGCAGCAATGGCAAGTCTGGGTAAACAAGAACCTCCCTGTTACCGTCTCTGAGAAGACCAAAGTACCTCTCGGGTGCCTGAGGTTACCCACCAAATCTGCGGAGTGGCTAATGGAATGTCGAATCCAATCGAATCCTCAGGTTCTATAAATCTTCAATGATCGTTTGTAGTTCTGGAATCACTTCCAGTTCTACCATACTCCCACTTCTGTTTTCTGAAAAAATCCATTTTACTAAAACTGTGGCGAGTCAAGAACAATATCACTATTGATCTTCCTGATGGTAGAAAGTTAACCCTCGTCTAAACTCGGGATAACCCGCAAACTGCCATTACTGAAACGTGCTTCGAGTTTATCCGGATTCTGGTTTTAAGCATCAGCCGGACAACTCCCTATACCTTAATATCGTTAAGATATAAATTGATTCTATATATATCTAATATAGAAACAAAAGAACCAATTTAGTTAGAACCAGATTCAAAATCATGCAGCAGTCTCCAGTGCATATCAACCAAATGGAAAGAGGCCAATCAACATTACCCATCTAGGAGTGCATCCATATATGAGTAACCCGAAAGAGAAGCAAGTTCTCAAAACCATTACTATGTATGGAATACCATACAAATGTATATATATCTTCGACTACCTCGAAGAATCCTGATACTTCCAACAAATGGTTCTCTACTTTATTCTTATACTTATAACTTCTCAATATCTGGCCCTTGCATTTCAATGAAATACTTATCTAGAACTGGAGAAGTCATGAGTAAACAGAATATAGTACGAGTACCAACCCCCTTTGTCCTAATGGACACCGGAAAACATACAATACTTTGTACAAGTCCCCTGAGTTCAATAACTCAAACCTTCTGCGTCGTAGGATGAAACATGTACTATGGTTAAGAAGAATTACACCGCTGTTGAATGCACCTTACCTAACCATCAAATGATATAGGTAAATGTCACAGACATAATTTCAGAAAGTTATATCTCACTTTATAAAATAAACGTACAGATATATCAGTTTGAAACTGGTGCATAACTACGGATATTCAAAACCAAATATTTGCCGTCAGGCAAAACCCAGGTGATTTCCTCAAATATCACCAATTACAACGAATTCCGATATTATAAGGATCTAATCACCCAATTCCCAATATCTTACTCCTACTCACCACCTGTAATGACATACGGATGTGGAAAACTGATCTGGTAAATACATACCCTGGAGTAAGAATCTAGTTAGGAAATCAGTTTTCAATTAACAACACATAGTGAAACCGAAACATGAAAATGTTTCGAAGGGGTATCCGGGTATTCCTAGTAATGCCTCTTACACTATCCTGATTCATGACAGCAACCGTATACTTCTATGCCCTCACCCCAATCCCTTTATTATGTCTTTAATTATTACTTTCTGTACACTTTTTTAGGCTAATTGGTTTTCTTCCTTCTCTACCCTTCGGCACCAGCCTAAGGTTTAGAAGAAGACTATCCAATAAGCGTAATAGGTGTACACTTTTTATGCTAGGAGCCCACGCAACCTGAAAGAAGGTAATAGGAAAAGACATGTAACATTTTAGAAAAATAAAATATTATTTTTGGGATTTTTTATAATTAAATAATATTATATTGAATATTTTAATAAGGCGGTATATTTAAATACCGATGAAATTGGGAAAAATTAGGAAAATTATGGAAATTACTAAAATGAGGGTGCTTTATATGAATTAGGCAAATTATAAGTTTTAATGATTAATTATATACTATTTAGTGCTAATGCGATTAAATATCGCTAATCGTGCATTGAGCTTGTTTTGTGCAAAACATAAACATATCATTTTTACACTTGTGTTACATTTTCCTACATGGCTTTCTCTTCATTTTTCATTCATGGCTTTGGTTTTGTGAGAAGAGAAAAGAAAAGTAAAAGAAAACAAAACAAAAAGAAAAATGAAAACATAAAATAAAAAGTGCATAGTGAGAGGTATGGGCATGAGAGAGAAGGAGAGGGGTTCATTTGACTTAGACCATTCTCTTCATCCCTTCATCTTTTCTCCTCCATCTTCAGCTCATGGCAGCACCTCTCCCTCCACCACCTCTTACACCTCACTTCACCCTCAAAACAACATCAAAACATATACTTCCCTTCATAAAAAACTTGCACAAGCTCACAAGCTACACTATGGACCAAGAAAGTTTGAATTTGGGTTCCTTAGGGGATCATGAGTGCCAAATGAGGTAATTCTTTCACATTAAGTATAGTATTCCATTTGCTTTAGCCTCTTTTCAAGTTAAAAATCGATTTCGTATAGTTTTGTGAACTTATAAAATTCCTAGAAGAGAGTTAAGGGATTCTTGAGTTGTGGTTATGAAATTGAGGCCTAGTAGTGACCTTAAACCCCCCATGATGTTAGAAACCCAGACCAATTTGAAAAAAACACCTGAAACACAAAAACGGTAACTTGTTATGTCGGTTTTTGAAATATTAGGGTGTGCAGGGGAATCTGAGATGACCTGGAACTTTTACGAGATAAGCAAACAACTTCAGAGGCCTATATTGGACACTAGGAAGACACCCTACCAATACGAGACCCTAACCCCCCTACAAAACCAAGGAGGCCGGATTTTCATGGGGAGTGGCCAGCCACTTGGTGGGTGAGGGTTCCCAGGTTGCCCCCATAGCTCATATGCACCTTATACATCACCCCTGTATTGTTTGTGCACCTTGTTTTGGCCTGAGGCAAAATCTGGAGCATGTTTTCATAGTTGTTGCCTTATGTTTTGCGATGTTTTCGAATCAAAGTTTTGGTATTTGGTTTTGTATTCAATCGCTTGACGTTTGTACGTCGAAATCGAGTGTTATTTGGTAGGTTTGCGAGAGCAAACCATAGATTTTGACCTATGTGAGTTTCGTTTTCGTTTCGTTTTCGAATTGGATTTTAATGCGATACGATACGTTGTGATATGTAGGTACCCCCATGAGACTTCGAGACTACAAGCAAGCGCGTGGCGACGTCAGCATCGGCAAGCAAAGGTCAAGGTGAGTAGATTATATCTATGGGGGAAGTCGGGTGGATGGCGTATAGCACCCCCGCAGTTCGTAGTATAGTGTATGGATATATTTATATGTTATTATGAGGTTATGATTATCTAGATAGACTTTGGGAGTCATGGATAATTTTAGTATCATTGGATGATGGTGTTGTTAGTTAGTTTAGTCGCGAACCTTAGAATAAGGTTTACACCCACACGCACACACACACATGCTTACTTTGTTTTACTTGTGTGTTTATGGGAATATGTATGTATATACACACATATAGGTATGGGACTATGTATACATATACATATATATATATATATATATATATACGTATAGCTACACGTGGATGATGAGGATTGTACATGGTATTTGGAGATGAGTCGATGAGATTGGACATGGTGCCTTGAGATCGGTGATATGATGTTGTTCGTATTATGAGATACGACATGAGATTTTAGCGGGCCTTTAAGCATGATATTTTGACCCGTACCCAGATTTGGGATGCCGTACGACGGATTTACATACGAGCTATATATTGATAATAGATCCGCACTCTTAACTCGAGGATGTCATATTATATATTGTATCGTATGTGATATTATTGAGGCGGGATCACCGACTATTATATTTATATGTATATCGACTCAGATTTAGGTGGTTTCCCATACCCTTTCGGTTAGACCGTTCATTTAGTTCTGTAGTACTTATAGATGTTAGACTAGACTCGAGTCATACCTATTTCAAAACTAACGAATCGTGAGTATTTTAAAGACAGGCCAAGGGATTCTACGAATATTTTGAAAAGACGCATCTTTTCTTAAAAACACCGTAACCCTTATTTTTCTAAACACCACGATTCGTCTTATTTCAAATGGCAAAACTGTATAACATTACATATTGATGTAGATTCTTCACTGTTGTGTTTATTATTCATTTTTCGCATATTCTTGCTATTCGCATCACGTTGCATGTTTAAATGTGTTTATTGTTATATTAAACCCATGCTGTCAGGACACCAGCACCATTATCGATGATGCGTATGTTCTACGTACACCTGCTTGCCGGCTTACACACTTCATCATCGATAATTGCCATGTCACTACACAGTAGGATTGTAGCATCAGGATATAACTCCTTGCATGACATACTTGCATACATACGTATATGCACGTACATAGATGATTTTGGCTTGATTTTGGAGATTTGGGAACCGCAAGATATATTTTAAAACTGGATTCATTTTATAAGAGCGGTTTTCCCTCGATATGTGCATATTGCTGTTCCAGGTTGCATGATATACGGATATGCTTACATTCTGTTATATGTCTCATACATCATGCTTTATGATTATACGCATTGAGATATGTTGTTTCCATGATATTTCTGGATTTGAGAACCGTGGGTATTTCAAAGGAAAGTATGTACTGTTGTAAAAAACCCGGTTTCTCTTGATATGATATTTCAGTGCGTCCGCCATGAGTTTTATCGGTTCTGATATATATATATACCCCATGCGAAGAAGAGTCGTAGGCCGTGTGCGGTTACATGCTGGGGCTCGGTATGGTACCCGGGGCAAGAAAGGGATGCTGTGTATACAGACAGTGAGCCTGGCAGATGGACTACTACCTACCGGTGATTGTATTTGGGCTCGACAGATATCCAGAGGATACCGACCGGAGTTGAGAGATGATATGGGCCGATCCGGACTGACGGAGCCCGTGGGCCGATCCGGACTGACGGAGCCCGTGGGCCGATCCGGACTGACGGAGCCCTATATATATGAGGATTTACGTGCCGATGCTGGGCATAAGTTTCATGATGTTTTCGAGTGTCGTTGCTGGAAACTCAGGTTCCATGACTTTGATGTGTCGCGGGGGACACACGTTGATTTATATCTTCATACTTTCATGCATATGCTTTATGATATTTACATGCATGATGTTTTGTGTAATTGGTTGACCAGTGGACGAGATCCACACGCATATAGGCATTGATTACATTGTGGGATGATATCCACATACTTATAGACTTGATGCTATAGTTGGCACTGATTTCATTAATCACACCTCATATTTATGATATGTTTCTACCTAAGGCACTGACACGTGCACTTGGTATTACACTTATGTTTAGATGTTTACCCCTGCCACCTTATCATGCTTCAGACTTTATCATATTGAGGATATATATTGCTGATCGTATTGACCTAGGATTGAGTCATACATTCGATTTCTGCTCTGTGATGTTTTCTACTCACGAGTTGGCAACTCACCCCCGTTGTGCCACAGTTTCTTGCAGGTTTTGCCGTACAGGTTTCATTGCGGCTTTCTAGCACATTGCTTCCATTCTGGGTGATTTCTTTGATAGGTGGGTTCGCTCGCATCATGACCACCATTGTACTTATTTATTTTCAGTTGTATCTAGTAAAATTCCATCAACCAGACTTGTATACTATTTCAGACTTAGAAACAAGTTGCTATTCTTTCGACCTTAGAGTCGCGCGTTGTATTATTACGGTTTTCTTGATATTTTGAGTTTCCTTTTTGAGTTTGGATCCTCGCCCTTCGGCATTGTATATTATATTGCTTGCGTGGTTGTGACCGTCAATTGACGAAGAGCTAGCTCCCGCTTGGGGATGCCTTTATTTATATTATGCATGTTGTACCCTGTTCGGGGCCAGTTTTGCACTAAGGAAACTCTGCCGAAATTTTCAGAAAAGACTTGGGATTTTAAAAACGCATAATTCGGCTTATGTTATTAAAACTACTTCTTTAAAACTAGTTTTCCTTCATTTATTATTTAAAATGGTTTTAGATTTCTGGGCTTTTCGCTTACTTGAATTAGATGGGGTCCTATAGACATCATATGATTCAAGGGCCAGTCACGTGCTATTTCGGGTCATGACAAAGTTGGTATCAGGGCGCTATGTTAACCTTAGTTCGAGTCTAAGTTTGACTTTATGGAGCCTAGAGCGCTTGTATATATTCAGAACCTAGGCTTGACCTTACGGAACTTAGACATAGTCGAGGGGGTATTACACCCGAACTTTCGTCGCATAGGTTGACCTTGGTTGATGGAGTAGGTGACTTCAGTAGAGTGACGTACCGTGTGTATGTTCCGCGGCATACTTACGATACTCTACTCCGTTTAAGAAACCATACGATGTACAATTCCTTGCCCAATATTATATTCATTCCTATGATCTATCCTCATCGATATTGGTTATGATTTTGCTGCCATGATTACATGGGCAGAGAGAGCTACGGCTAGAGTTGCGTCAGCACGAGCTCGTCATGGACGAGGACTGACCAGGACGTGATTCCAGGGACACACGATTGCATAGAGGTGTCATTTTATTGTGTTTTCGCGCCGTGAGCGTTTGATGGATCACTTTTACGAGATTTCTCGGACGTGCAGATTAGCACCAGAGGATTGAGCCACTGATAGAGGCCAACCAGAATGTAATGACCGTCGATGCACCGATTAATTGATGATTGAGGCACTATTCAGCGTGCAGACAAATGAGCCAGTTGTTGCTGCGAATGACGAGATATCGCCCCAGATGTTTGGAGCTATTGCCGCACGAGTTGTACTTAGAGATATGATATAAAATCGCTAGTCATGCAAGGAGGAAAGACTAGGACATGTGATTCGTTGCCTACCCTGATGCGGGGTCATCAGATTGATTGATTCCAGCTAAAGACGACTTCACGCAGGTACGTTGGGAGTCGATAGAGACGATCGAATGTCAGAAGCCTATTTTCCATGTTTAAAGTATTCAGAGACAAATGCAAGTAATACTATGGACCCTATAGAATAATGAAACCCTAACTTGACGTAATGACCAAGGAACGCCTTTGAACCTTAGAGTTTGCTGCAGTTCAGCGGTGCCATTAGTGAGGCTTGGATTTGCCCTTCTACGGTTGGTCCACAGGTGTTGTAGCATGTACTGGAATGCTATTAAACTATACCCAAAATGTTGAGCTCTTAGGGGATTATAGAACTTTGACGAATCGATCGAAAGGTTCGACATCATTCGGACATCATGTGATGGGATACATTGCTTGGGAGACTCCAGATACGAGTATAGCTGTTGGAGCACAGTCCATGCAGCCATGAAGAGATGAGTCTGAAGCAGTTGACATTTGAGAAAAGTAGAGTAAGTGGTCCGCATGAGATCTTGAAGAGATGACGTTCTACTCCGCTGACATAAGAGATGTGATACGCATACAAAGGTGTTGTATATGGATATACCTTCCAGAAGGAGTCGCGATGATTATGAAGCCGTTCCAGAACAAGGAATTGAATTAGTAAAAGATGATGGCTTCAGAGCAGTTCGGCAGAAATGAGATTTGGGAGAGACTTCGACAGAACCTTTCTGGAATAATTTACGAGGAGACTTGGACCCAGGAGCGGTCATTTTATGCACACCCAGCAGGCCAGAGTTCGGCATCATCGACGAGACATGTTATGAGTGACCACGACAGTTGGCCAGAGATTCTTAGAGGATGTGCTTGAGCGGGACTATTTCCGCCATCTTTGATTTGATATTTTGGACGATATATTTGCTTGATTGAGATTTTGTGCACCACAGTTGCACCTGACTTCGATTTGATGTCATTCGAGATATTGATTTTTGAGTTCATACCTATGGTATGCATGTGATTTGACTTATGCTTTCGGCATAGTTTTCATGCACTTTTTGTATTTGATCTGCTTTTGTGCACGCTGATGCACATGGTTGTGAGATTATATACCACGGTATACCTGATTTGGATTGAGATGTGTTGTATACCGTCGATTTCGATTGTGATACTCGATATTTGTTTTATGCACTTTGTGTACCTGATTGGATTCTTGCGCATATTTGACGCGCTTGGATTGGATTTTACGCATGTTCGGCACTTGATATTGGATTTCGTGATTTCGTCCATATTGGATGCACATGATTTAGATTTTCTTTGTGCATATCAGATGCACCTGATATTGCTGTCAGGCACACTCGTTGCCCTTGACAGGTGTTTCGTGCACACCCGTTGCACTTAGATTTTTTTTCTGTGCACATCTATGGCACATTCGTGGGTTTCGATTTCCGTGCGCACCAGACGCACGTTGCATTCATATGCACATTTTGGGATTGATTTCTTATGGGTCAGCACAATTTTATGATATTTGCTATTTGTTTTCGTACTGAGCAAGTTTAGTCAGAGGACAGTACCTGGATATATTTTTCATGCATTGATAGTTATCGAAGGGATTTCTAAAAAGGGAGCTATAGTCTTAGTATTTACCTACGTGTCTGAGATGACACGAAACGTTAAAAACAAGGAAACCCTTCTAAATTATTTTCAAAAATGGTAGGACGTACATATTAAACAAAGGATAAGTATATATATAGTTATTTTCTTACAATAGACGTCCGCCACTGTGCCGCGATACGCGCATCACACACAACATGAAAGGTTTGGCGTGCATTTCCTCCAGATGTTTACATTTATATCATATTGGTTTTCGTATTGAATTTGACATTTGTGTCTTCACCATGACTCCGATGATTGCGGTATACTTGACGTAGTTTTGATTTTGAGTTATCTACTCATTGTTCATACGCATGCATTGCGCTGCGATACGTTTTATGTATTGATGATTTCGGAGCCACGACGATTTGGACTTTTTACTGAAATGTTTTAGTATTTGAGGGGTTTAAATTTAAATTTGGGGACAGAATTTCTTTAAGGGAGGAAGATTGTAACATTTTAGAAAAATAAAATATCATTTTAGGATTTTTTTTATAATTAAATAATATTATATTGAATATTTGAATAAGGCGGTATAATTAAATACCGATAAAATTGGGAAAAATTTAGAAAATTATGGAAATTACTAAAATGAGGGTGCTTTATGTGAATTATGCAAATTATAAGTTTTTATGATTAATTACACACTATTTAGTGCTAATCGTGATTAAATATCGCTAATCGCGCATTAAGCTTGTTTTGTGCAAAACATGCACCATATCATTTTTACACTTGTGTTACATTTTCCTACATGGCTTTCTCTTCATTTTTCATTCATGGCTTTGGTTTTGTGAGAAGAGAAAAGAAAAGGAAAAGAAAAGAAAAGAAAAAGAGAAATGAAAACATAAATTAAAAAGTGCATAGTGAGAGGTATGGGCAAAAGAGAGAAAGAAAGGGGTTCATTTGACTTAGACCATTCTCTTCATCCCTTCATCTTTTCTCCTCCATCTTCAGCCCATGGCAGCACCTCTCCCTCCACCACCTCTTACACCTCACTTCACCCTCAAAACAACATCAAAACACATACTTCCCTTCACAAAACCTTGCATAAGCTCACAAGCTGCACTATGGACCAAGAAAGTTTGCATTTTGGTGCTCTACGGGATCATGAGTGCCAAATGAGGTAATTCTTTCACATTAAGTATAGTATTCCATTTTCTTAAGCCACTTTTCAAGTTAAAAATCGATTTCGTGTCGTTTTGTGAACTTTGAAAATTCCTAGAAGAGAGTAGAGGGATTCTTGAGTTGTGGTTGTGAAATTGAGGCCTAATAGTGACCTTAAACCCCCCTATGATGTTAGAAACCCAGACCAATTTGAAACAAATACCTAAAACACAAAAACAGTAACTTGTTATGTCGGTTTGTGAACTATTAGGGTGTGCAGGGGAATCTGGGATGACCTGGATCTTTTACGAGATAAGCAAACAACTTCAGAGGCCTATATTGGACACTAGGAAGACACCCTACCAATACGAGACCCCAACCCCTCTACAAAACCGAGGAGGCCGGATTTTCATGGGGAGTGGCCGGCCACTTGGTGGGTGAGGGTGCCCAGGTTGCCTCCATAGCTCATATGCACTTTATACATCACCCCAGTATTGTTTGTGCACCTTGTTATGGCCTGAGGCAAAATCTGGAGCATGTTTCCATAGCTGTTGCCTTATGTTTTGCGATGTTTTCGAATCTATGTTTTGGTACTTGGTTTTTTATTCGATCACTTGACGTTTGTACTTCGAAATCGAGTGTTATTTGGTTGGTTTGCGAGAGCAAACCATAGGTTTTGACCTATGTGTGTTTCGTGTGTCGTTTCATTTTCGAATTGGGTTTTAATGCGATACGATACGTTATGATATGTGGGTACCCACACGAAACTTCGAGATGAAAAGCAAGCACGTGGCGACGTCGGCATCGGCAAGCGAAGGTCAAGGTGAGTAGATTATATCTACGGGGGAAGTCGGGTGGATGGCGTATAGCACCCCCGCAGTTCGTAGTATAGTGTATGGATATATTTATATGTTATTGTGAGGTTATGATTATCTGGATAGACTTTGGAGTCATGGATAATTTTATTATCATTTGATGATGGTGTCGTTAGTTAGTTTAGTCGTGAACCTTAGAATAAGGTGTACACCCATACGCGCACACACACATGCTTACTTTGTTTTGCTTGTGTGTTTATGGGGAAATGTATATATATATATATATATATATATACTCACATAGGTATGGGACTATGTATATATATATATATACGTATACCTACACATGGATGATGAGGATTGTACATGGTATTTGGAGATGAGTCGATGAGATTGGGCATGGTGCCATGTGATCGGTGATATGATGTGGTTCGTATTATGAGATACGACATGAGAATTTAGCGGGCCTTTAGGCGTGTGTTTTCATACATGCATATATATATATATATATATATATATATATATATATATATAGAGAGAGAGAGAGAGAGAGAGAAAGATGGTATCCGTTGGTATTAGACTTAGATCAATACCCCAGTTCATGAGATATGATGATAAGGATAACAGATAAATGATCAGATGAATGTGATATTTTGACCCGTACCCAGATTTAGGATGTCGTACGACGGATTTACGTATGAGCTATATATTGATGATAGATCCGCACTCTTGACTCGAGGATGTCATATTGTATATTGTATCGTATGTGATTCTATTGAGGCGGGATCACCGACTATTATATTTATATGTATATCGACTCTGATTTAGGTGGTTTCCCTTACCCTTTCGGTTAGACTGTTCGTTTAGTTCTGTAGTACTTATAGATGTCATCCATATGTGCATCAAAAAGAATAAGTGCATACATGCATGCATACAACAAAAGACAAGAAAAGGGTTTAAAGTGAAAAACTAATGGTCAATGATAAATCAACACTTGATTTAGCAAACCGGTCATATCACATACGACCCGACCAATAGCAAACCGCCCAATTAATATACGGTATCACATACGCGCATTTAATCGGGTCCCCGCGCATATCTCATATGCACACCACATCGTTTCGCCTGGACTAGATAACTCCATTGTGGGACTCTAAGACTCATCAATACGCCGGCAGTGGGCGATGATCATATCAAGCACCCCCAAGCCGCAAGAGGTCAGCTAAACGTAACGGCTACCCGGGTATTGAGCGATCAGAAGAAAACAAGAGAACTTGTCACAACTCCCGTCGAGCCAACCGGCAACACTACTGTACAGTCTGGTCTCTTCGTCAGATATGCTGCATATCGAGTCTAGGGCAGGTAACGTCGACCCCAATAACTATGAAGGAGTTTCTACAGTACCACTATAAGGGTTTGGTGGCATCACGCATGCCATATTTAAATTTTTAAGGTGCTAGAGAAACTAATCTAAGGATCATACTAGAAAAGCTAGGGTAACAAAACTTTAACACTAACACAAGTAGCAAAAGCTAGGGTTTTGAGAATACAACCTTTGTAGCTTCCTATGCTAGACTCCTTGGCCACTTGAGAGTTGAAAATAAGCTCACTTGAGATCCTCTAGGTCCACGACGATCTATCCGGAGTCCTCTTTGTCCAAGCTAGATGCTTCACTAGATCAAGAGAAGAAGTTGAAGCCAACACTCTAAACTAGTTGGCTAGAGTAGTATAGAATGTTGATATGGTTTGTTTTCTCACTTAAAGACCCTAACTTGATCACTATTTCACTCACTAATGGAAGCTAGAGAGCAAGAGAGAGGAGGAAGAAGATGAAGGCAATATGAGAGCTCAAGATAATGATAAGCTTAGGATTTAAAATGATAAAAAGAATATATATATATATATATATATATATATATATTTTCTCTTTCTGATTCTCAACCCTAGTTGTAAAATATCTAGATATTTATTTTGGATCCAAAATGGCCATAGAAAATAAATTTTGGTTAAAGCAAAGGGTTAATGTATGCATAAAATATTAAACCATGATAGAATTTCCATTTCCATTTTCTTTTATCCAAAAATAAATATCAACATATTTATATAAAGTGTGAGTCTTATATTGCCACCATCTCATGTATCAACAAGCATGATAGAACATTGTATGCATGTATGTGTGCATACACATCCATATGTGGATCAAAAAGAATAAGTGCATACATGCATGCATACAACAAAAGACAAGAAAAGGGTTTAAAGTGAAAAACTAATGGTCATTGATAAATCAACACTTGATTTAGCAAACCGGTCATATCACATACGACCCGACCAATAGCAAACCGTCCGATTAATATACGGTATCATATACGCCCATTTAATCCGGTCCCCGCGCATATCTCATATGCACACCACATCATTCCGCCTGAACTAGATAACTCCATTGTGGGACTCTAAGACTCGTCAATACGCCAGCAATGGGTGATGATCATATCAAACACCCCCAAGCCTCAAGAGGTCAGCTAAACGTAACGGCCACCCGGGTATTGAGCGATCAGAAGAAAACAAGCGAACTTCTCACAACTCCCGTCGAGCCAACCGGCAACACTACCGTACAGTCTGGTCTCTTCGTCAAATATGCTGCATATCGAGTCTAGGGATGGTAACGTCGACCCCAATAACTCAATAAGTTGTGCCGATGAATGGTCTATAACAGATCGAGAAACTACTGATAATACTTATCAGTAAATCTCAACAGCCCTAGCCAGGGACTTACTGATATAGCCAATCGAGCACAGCACAGCATCGACTCCCAATACCGGGAGAGACGAAACCCTTCCTATCGCTCATCGCCTTCGTGTGTCTCGGGACTGTGCCCAAAAGACACCTATTTGCATGACTCAGTAGAGCCGAGGTAGGGTGGTAATCAAAGTACAGTAGGAGAACACATAAGACACTATGACGATCTCGGGTCTACAGACTAACCTGTACCAGTGTCACCTGAGAACTGCTATCCGACGATAGATATAATACCATATAGGAGTTCTCGGCGAGTCCGTCCAGTGTACCCAGTCTCCACTGAGCACCCGTATACGATCTCGATGAAAAACATCAATGGATGTAGGAACATCCATCGCCCATCGTATGGGTCTAGTATCATATACGCCAGTCTACTCTGGTATATCGATGCCCCATCTCGATACACCTACGACTAGGGACATTTCAGGATATGCTTATAAACTACAGATGTCCCACCAGTATGATCTCCATCATAATCACAGTAGTCAAGCCAATATCTTCAGGGCTTTATCAACATATGTAAATGAATAAAAGTATGATCATGTCAACATGTCAGATAAAGCAGAACCAGATAGCATACTATCATGTCGAGCAAGAATGTACACTGAATATATATGTATACATGTATAAATACATCCACTATCATATAATGGCCTCTAGGGCATACATATATCCAACAATCTCCCACTTGCACTAAGGCCAGTTATTGGCGTATCTCATACCCAACATCTCAAAAAGTCACTCATGCTGCGGCTGAGGGAGGGCCTTAGTGAGTGGATTCGCGGTGTTATTCTTTGTGTCTACTCTCCTAATCTCGATCTCGCGGCGAAATACAATCTCCCGGATCAAATGAAAATGCCTCAGGATGTGTCTGGACCGCTGATGGGACCTGGGCTCCTTGGCTAACGCCATAGCCCCATTATTATCACAATACAATGGTATTGGATCAATAATGGTTGGAACTACTCCTGGCCCCGAGACGAACTTCCTCATCCAGACGACTTCCTTGGCGGCATCATTCGCAGCAATGTACTCAGCCTCCATCATAGAGTCTGCAACGGTATCCTGTTTGGAACTCTTCCAACTCACCGCCACTCCATTGAGGGTAAATACAAACCCAGAGATAGATTTGTTGTCGTTCTTATCACTCTGGAAACTCGAATCGGTAAAGGCCTCCATTTGGAGATCTCCATTACCATACACCAAGAACAATTCTTTAGTCCTTCGCAAGTACTTAAGAATGTTCTTCACAGCTATCCATTGATTCTCCCCTGGGTTGGATTGATACCTACTTACTACACTAAGTGCATAAGCTACATCTGGGCGTATATATAACATTGCATACATTATAGATCCTACTGCCGAAGCATAGGGTATAATGCTCATGCGAGCTCTCTCTTCATCGGTCTTTGGGCAAGAGTCCTTAGAGAGAGTGACCCCATGGCAAGCGGGTAAGGAACCCCGCTTGGATTCTTCCATACTAAACCTTTTTAGGATGGTGTTGATGTACCTTGTTTGGGAAAATCCCAATAACCTCTTCGATCTATCCCTATAGATCCTAATGCCCAGAATGTATGTGGCATCGCCCAGGTCCTTCATGGAGAACCTTAGTGAGAAGAAAGTTTTGACCGACTGTAGCATAGGAATATCATTTCCTATCAGAAGAATGTCATCCATGTACAATACGAGGAATGTGACAGCTCTCCCTACAGCCTTCTTATGAACACAAGGTTCATCTGGATTTTTGATGAAATCAAACTCTTTGATAACATCATCGAAACAGATGTTCCAACTCCGTGATGCCTGCTTTAATCCATAAATGGATTTAAGCAATCTACATGCTTTCCCACTGCTCCCACTATCAATGAAGCCCTCCGGCTGATCCATATAAACGCATTCTTCTAAATCTCCATTTAGAAATGCCGTTTTAACGTCCATCTGCCATATTTCATAGTCGTAGTGAGCAGCAATAGCAAGTAGGATCTGAATGGATTTAAGCATGGCTACGGGAGAAAAAGTTTCGTCATAGTCCAAACCTGGTCTTTGATAAAAACCCTTCTCCACAAGTCTTGCCTTATAGGTCTCTACCTGCCCATCTACACCAATCTTTCTTTTAAAGATCCATTTGCACCCCCACAGGTTTTACCCCAGGGGGTACAACGTCCAAAGTTCATACTTTGTTGGTGTACATAGACTCCATTTCGGATCTCATGGCATCCAGTCACTTCATAGAGTCTCCACTCGTGATAGCTTGCTGAAAGCTGGTAGGATCATCATCCTCCATGATGCAGTCTTCTCTGTCACCATCAATGAGGAAACCGTAGTACCTCTCCGGTGGGCGAGAAGTCCTACCAGACCAACGGAGTGGCCGAGGTTCTTCAGTTTCTGTTGCAACAGCCGGTTCAACCAAGTCGTCATTTGTAGTTTGTGTCTCTAGAACCTCTTCTAGATCTACCATACTTCCATCAGTATCATTTGTAAAAAATTCTTTTTCTAAAAATGTGGCATGCTGAGAAACAAACACCTTTTGTTCCTCCTTGTGGTAGAATAGATAACCATATGAATTCTTTGGATATCCCACAAAATTACACATGACTGACCATGTCTCGAGTTTGTCCGGATTCTGCTTTTTAACATAGGCCAGATAACCCCAAATCTTAAATCATTTAAGAGATGGCATCTTCCCATGCCATATCTCATATGGCGTGGTAGACACGGTTTTGGTTGGGATCCTGTTCAACAGAAACGCTGCAGTCTCCAATGCATGCCCCCAAAATGAGATAGGTAACTCAGCATCACTCATCATGGAACGGACCATATCTAATAGGTTCTGATTCCGACGTTCTGACACACCGTTGTGCTGTGGTGTGTAAGGAGGAGTGAGCTGAGAGAGAATACCATTCTCTTTTAGGAAGTCTGCAAACTCTGTACTGAGGTACTCCCCACCTCGATCCTCGATCTGATCGAAGCATTTTGATGCTCAAGCCGGTTTGTTTTTCTACTTCGAGTTTATATTCAGTGAATCGCTCGAAAGCTTCGGATTTGTGTTTTAATAAAAATACATGACCGAATCTTAAGAAATCGTCAGTGAATGTAATAAAGTAAGAAAAACCGCCTCTAGCCTGTGTAGACATCGGCCCACATACATCACTATGTATAAGGCCTAAGAGCTCAGTAGATCTTTCTCCATGTCCGGTAAACGGAGTTTTGGTCATTTTACCCTTGATACAAGACTGACAAGTCCCATAAGATTTATATTCAAAAGGGTGTAAATATCCATCATTGTGTAACTTGTTTAGTCTTGTTTCATTAATATGACCAAGTCTACAGTGCCAAAGAAAATCTTCATTTATTTCTGAAAGTTTTCTTTTATTAGTGTGTTGTATGCTGAAAACTGTGTGTTAATTTAGGACGTATATCCCGTTATTAAGTGTACCATACCCAACCAATATTTGATTCAGGTGAATGTTCATAACATTGTTCTGCAATACAAAATTATATCCTTCATTGTCTAACAACGAAACGGATATTATATTACAAAGCATATTAGGTACATAATAACATGGGTTCAAAACCAATATACATCCAGACGGCAACCCCAAGTGATACTCTCCCACTGCAACTGTATGTACATTGGAACCATTTCCAATGCGGAGAGTATGGTCACCTGTCTTCAAAACCTTGCTATTTCTCAGCCCCTGCATAGAATTGCAAATGTGAGAACCTGAACCGGTATCTAATACCCAGGAAGCAAAGTTTATTGAAAAACAGTTTTCTGTTACAAACACACCTGAAGCGGAAGCATCCCCATGCTTCTTCTTAAGATTCAAGTACTCGGTACAGTTGCGCTTCTAGTGTCCTGTTTTGTAGCAGTGATAACATTCCCCTTTCCCTGATTCCCCAGCTATCGACTTGTCTTTCCCCTTAACCTTTTTAACACCACCCCTAGGTTTGGTGGGTTTCTTCTTTATCTTTCCCTTGGCCTTTGCCTTCGGGTGAGAAGAGGAAGATTGCCCAACACTCAAAACGGGAGTTTTCACTGATTTCAGCGTGCTCTCTGCACTCCTTAACATATTAAGGAGTTCAGGTAGTTCCTTCTCCATGTTGTGCATGTTGAAGTTAACTATAAACTGAGCAAAGGTGGAGGGGAGAGACTGCAGAATAATTTCCGTATATTGTTCATTGTCCATTGTCCACCCAATGTCCTTAAGCTCCTCTATGAGAGCTATCATCTTCAGAACATGGTCTCCTACTGGTGTGCCAGGGGCCATTCGCATCTGAAACTGTTTTCTGGATACTTCGTATCGTAATACGCGAGATTGCTCTCCATACAACTCCTTTGTATGGAGGAATATGGCGTGAACGTCCATATTCTCGTGCTGCTTTTGATGTGTGTTATCCATCGATGCAAGCGCGAGGCATTTGGCCGTGGCACAGTCAGCGTCCCATGTCGACTTCAATATCCGCAACTGAGGATTTATGTGTTAGTTATATGTATGCCCTAGAGGCCATTACTATACATTGGATGTATATTGTAGTGGATGCTAGGACATATATAGGGAGGACTTTCTTGCTCGACATGATAGTATGCTATCTGGTTGCTCTTTACCTTAACGTGTATACTGATTGTCTCTCTGTTACATGTTGGTAAAGCCCTTAGGATGTGTACTTGACTACCTGGACTATGATGCGGATCATACTAGTGGGGACATGGTAGTCCATAAGTACATCCTTCAAGGTCCCTAGTCGTGGGTGTATCGAGACGGGACATCGATATACCAGAGTAGACTAGCGTATACCTTCTCGACCCATACAGATGGGCGATGGATGATCCCATATCCATTGGTGTTTGACATCAGAGATGATATACGGGTGCTCAGTGGAGACTGGGTACACTGGACGGACTCGCCGAGAACTCCCAGATGGTATTATACCTTACGTCAGATGGCAGTTCTCTGGTGACACTGGTACAGATTAGTCTGTTGACCCGAGATCGTCATAGAGTCTTGTGTGATTCCCACTGTGCTTTGATTTCCACCTTACCATGTCCAAGAGGGCGTGCAAAACGGTGGTTTTTGGGTACAGTCCCGAATCACATGGAGGCAATGAGCGATAGGAGGGGATTCGTCTCTCCCGGTATAGGGAGTTGATGTTGTGCTGTGTTCGATTGGCTATAACCGGAAATCCCTGGCCAGGGTTGCTGAGATTTACTGGTAAGTGTTACCAGTAGTTTCTCGAACTGTTATAGACCTCATATCGACACGACTTATCGAGCTACTGGGGTCTGACGTTTACCACCCCTAGGCGAGATATGCGACATATCAGACGATCAGACCGGACTGTGTGGTAAGTGTTACTGGTTGGATTCACAGGAGTGTGAGCGGGCTTGCTCGTCGATCTTCTGATCGCTCAATACCCGGTGTCCGTTACGTTTAGCAGACCGCTTGCGGCTTGTGGGTGTTTGATATGATCATCACCTGCTGCCGGCGTATTGACGAGTCTTTAGAGTCCTACACAGAGGTTTCCTGGCTCAAGCGAAATGAAATAGGAGCGCATATGAGATATGTGCGGGACCGAGAATAATGCGTGTATGTGATACCGTATTCTATTCTCGCGATGAATGTATCGATTGGTTGTATGCGATATAACCTAGTTATCGAATCGAGGATTGATTCGATAAGTCGATACATTGGATACTGGTCGGTCATATGCGATATGACCGGATCGTTAAATCAAGTGTTGATTTAATGATTTAGTGTATAATTATATATTTGATATATTACTTTGCATTAACTAGTATTGGTTCACTTAAAATGGATTTTCTCACTTGATTGTATCATGTTTGATGATACATGCAAACTTGGGTGTATGTTTGATTTAAACCTTGGTTAAGTAAATGGTTAGGGTTTTTATTTATTTATTCATTTATTTATTTATTTCTTTTGGATAAAATAAAATGGTGGCATTCTTTGTTTTTTTCTTGAAGCTTCATGAAGCTTTGAAATGCTTTGACCATTTTTTTTCTTTCCTTAACCCTAACCATTTCCCTTAACCCTAGTTTATTCTCTACATGAGTTAGTCTCACCCATGGTTGCATTATGATAACCATCACTTCATTTTTCTTTTTGGAATTAATTCATTATTCTTTTTCTTCTTCTTCTTCTTCATGAGAAAGAAAAGAAAAGCTTGCTTCAAAAATGTCAAGTGATGATTCCAAGTGAGATATCAAAATCCAAAGTGAACCCACTTCCTATTTCTTCATCCTCTACCACTTGCCAAGTAGTATAGGGTGTTTTCTTCACAAGTTTTATGGCTTGGTGAAGTTGGAGCTTGATCTTGTGTTGCCTCGACGTAGATCATCTTCGGCATCGAAGTCGACGACCTAGCCCGCCCATTTCTCCGATGAAGCCGACGCTAGAGCCCGGGATCCGATGATCGCAGCGAGGGGACATCATCACGGAGATATGGAGGTGGAGGACCGGATCTACAAAAGTTGTATTTTCCGTTCACTCTTAGTCAAGTTGTTAACTAGTTGCATGTTTCGCCTAATCTCTAGTCAACGATCGCATTAGGGTTTCTCGGCACCGGAAATTTTTGAATTTGGCATGGTTGATGCCTTGTGAGACCTCATTACTGTGCCTTGGAACCCTACAGTGGTATCAGAGCCTAGCTAGAGCCTTAGGCGATGCGTAGACGATGTTAGAAACCCGATCGAACCCGAAACCCTAGTTTGAAACCACTCTCTGTACATTTTTCAAAACTGTGGAATTTTGTGAATTAAAAATATGCAGAAAAATAAGCAGGGTTTTATAAGAATTACTGAACAAAACGGGACCCCTAAATCGTTCAAAGCGCCGTGGAAACGCGGCACGAGCATGGCTCGCGCGGCGGTTCCGCGGCCGTACGGTCGCTTCCTTCAGATCTGTTTGCACAGTAATTCCTAACTTTGATTCCTGTATTTTCTGGGTATTTTTATTTTCTACTCAAGAGTTGAGTATTCTGGGTTGTATTGGGGACTCCGTATTTCAATCGGGAAGTTTAACTTCGTCTGTGTTTTTCCGGATAATTTTAGAAAATGTTAAAAAGTTTGACCGGATATAAATACCCACTTTTTCCCCTGTCTGGAAATTTCCAAGTGTTGGATCTTTTCGTGTTTTAATAACGTTCTAAGTAGTGCAAGTAACGCAATGGACCCTCTAGAAGACAACAAACCTTAACTCGATTATGTGACCGTCTTGAACTTCCCTTTGAACCTTCGGGTTTGGGGCAGTACGGCATGCCACATGTGAGGCGTTGGCTTAACCCTTCTACGGCTGGACCGTTGGTACTAAGGCATGAACTGGATGTTTTTTAAACCTATTTCATGTGTTGAGTTGTATCGGGAAAACTTGGGTGTTTGAATGTTCGATCGGAAAGTTTAGCATTTTCTATTTATCTGGAATGGGATACAATACTTGGAATCCATAAGTAGTTATGAGATAACTGTATGAATGTTATAAGTATAGCACTTTAGTCTCAATTGATCGGTTGCCACGGAATTTTGATGTGATCAAAAGTCCGTCGCAATCTCGTAGCTTACGCGGATACTCGCCGGTAAACTTAATAGACAGCCTCACCCCAGAGCCCCGACCAAGTGACTGTAAGAGAACCCCGTCGCCGAAAGCATCCGTTCGGGTGCTCACGGTAACGGTGTTCTGCCTTGGTGCACTTCGTCGACGGTATCGGGGGTGCGGCCGCCTAGTAAAGTTTGCGACGAGCATTCGATCAGAATGTCGGAAATCCTGTTGAATTGCCCGACTTGATATTGAAAAGAGTTTTCGATAATGAGACTAAAATGCGGGGTTTATAATTGTTAGGCATGTGATGTCTAAGGAATTCATTTGATCAGGCATGCGATGTCTAAAGAGTTTGCGGATTCCAACTGTTGTAGTTTTACACTTTCTTTTCTGTGACCGTAAGTGTAATATGTGATATCGCTGGTTTCGTTGCTATATGTCAACGACAATTGGGATACGCATGTTTACTTACGTTGATGACATGTGATGTTATGTGTTGCTGGATATGTTATATTGGATCGTCGTGTTTGAATAGCCGGTTTTTTTTTATGTGAGATGAGTGTTTTTCATTTTCATTCATGTAAAAACTTGTATGTAATATTCTTTTATTGGGGCACTTCCAGGTTGCGGAAGTTGTCACCGTTGATGTATATTATTTACTTTTCCGCACTAGGATAGACCCAAGGAGGAGGGCACAAGTAACCAGGTTCTGGAGTCCAGTGGGAGACCAACTCGAGGAGTCGAGTCCGGGTCTCCTAACTCTAGAATTGGTAGGGTTGCTTTCCGCTCTTGTAGGGGTCTAGGGGTGTGGGTTTGGCTATTCATCGCGACCGGGGAATCCGTGTTTTATACTGGCTCGTATTGAAAACACGGACGTCCTTGTATATCCAATGTTTCATATGTTTTTTCTGCTGCGATATCTGTGATGTGATCATTTGATGTTCTATGATAAATACTGTATATAGTATATATGATATATTATACAGGCGTTACTTATGTTTTACACCCGTGCTAGCCCTGCCCTGCTCTGCCGTTAGTTACCTAACCTAACGGTGCACGATGGGACATCGAGGCGAATGCGGATGGCATAAGTGTACGTCGTATTTATCTGTGATGTTTAGGTGCTTAAATGATGGGACTTCATTAATATGATTAATGAAAGAAAAAGAAACCTAAAGATGTTGTGGAATCGAATTTCAAAATAAAAAAGGTAGCTACAGTTCTTGCTTTGCATCGCGGTGTTCCTTATGTTAGTTGTATGTATGCCCTAGAGGCCAGTATTGTACAGATGATGTATATTATATTGGATGCTTGGACATATATAGAGATGACTTTCTTGCTCGATATGATAGTATGCTATCTGGTTGCTCTTTATCTTAACATGTACACTTGTCTCTTTAAACTGTCTTATAGTTACATGTTGATAAAGCCCTTAGGATGTGTACTTGACTACCTGGACTATGATGCAGATCATACTAGTGGGGACATGGTAGTCGATAAGTACATCCTTCAAGGTCCCTAGTCGTGGGTGTATCGAGACAGGGCATCGATATACCAGTGTAGACTAGCGTATACGCTTCTCGACCCATGAGATGGGCGATGGACGATCCTATATCCATTGGTGTTTGACATCAGAGATGGTATACGGGTGCTCAGTGGAGACTGGGTACACTGGACGGACTCGCCGAGAACTCCCAGATGGTATTATACCTCACGTCAGATGGCAGTTCTCAGGTGACACTTGTACAGGTTAGTCTGTAGACCCGAGATCGTCATAGAGTCTTGTGTGATTCCCACTGTGCTTTGATCTCCACCTTACCACGTCCATGAGGGCGTGCAAAACGGTGGTATTTGGGTACAGTCCCGAGTCACATGGAGGCAATGAGCGATAGGAGGGGTTTCGTCTCTCCCGGTATTGGGGGTTGATGTTACGCTGTGCTCGATTGGCCGTAACAGGGAAGTCCCTGGCCAGGGCTGTTCAGAGATTTGCTGGTAAGTGTTACCAGTAGTTTCTCGACCCGTTATGAGCCTCACATCGGCACGACTTATCGGTTATTGGGGTCTGACGTATACCACCCCTAGACTTGATATGCGACATATCAGACGAACAGACCGGACTGTACGGTAAGTGTTACTGGTTAGATTCACAGGAGTGTGAGCGGGATAGCTCGTCGATCTTCTGATCGCTCAATACCCGGATGGCCGTTACGTTTAGCAGACCGCTTGCGGCTTGTGGGTGCTTGATATGATCATCATCTGCTACCGGGGTATTGACGAGTCTTTAGAGTCCTACACAGAGGTTTCCTGGCTCAAGCGAAACGAAATAGGAGCGCATATGAGATATGCGCAGGACCGAGAATAATGCGTGTATGTGATAACGTATTTCATTCTCGCGATGGATGTATCGATTGGTTATATTCGATATGACCTAGTTATCGAATCATTGATTCGATAAATCGATACATTGGATACTAGTCGGTTATGTGCGACATGACCGGATCATTGAATCAAATGTTGATTTAATGATTTAATGTATAATTATATATTTGATATATTATTTTGCATTAGCTAGTATTGGTTCACTTTAAATGGATTTTCTCACTTGATGTGCAAGAAGTATATGTGATATACTTTTGTGCACATATTTGTATCATGTTTGATGATACTTGATAATTTAGTTAAGTGTATAGAATTAAACCATGGTTAATTTGATAATTAGGGTTTTGCATATTCATTTATTTATTTATTTGTTCATTTATTTATTTGGAAAAGATTTAGATAAGAATGGTGGCTATGTTTGTTTTTAGTTGAAGCTTCATGAAGCTTTGACTTCTTAACCATTCTTGTCTTCATGCTTAACCCTAACCCATCCAAGTAACCATGGTCTATTCTCTACACTCAACTATGGTTTGCTTATGATAAGTATTGAATTATTTTTCATTTTAAAAAAACACTTATCATATTCTTTCTTCTTCTTCATCATCTTCTTCTTCAAGAAAGCTTGATGCCATCAATGGCAACTTGAGTTCTAAAGTGAGAAATCCAATTCTAAAGTGAACCCACCTCTTATTTCTTCACCCTCTACCTCTTGCCAAGTTGTTTTGGGTGTTTTCTTCACAAGTTTCACAAATTTGTGAAGTCGGAGCTTGAACTTGTGATGCCTCGACGTAGATCATCTTCGGCACGAAGCCGACGACCTAGTCCGCCCATTTCTCCGATCAAGCCGACGATCGAGTCCGGGATTCGAGATGGACAGCGAGAGGACACCTACGTGGAGCCAAGGAAGTGAATATCCGGATCTACAAAGGTTGTAGCTGTTGGAGATAGTGCCCTCAGAGTCAATTATTAGGTCACAGGTACGTGATTGTAATGATTGATGGAGGACCTATTCCGGTAGGACAGTCTTACTCGAGATGATAGTATGCTATCTGGTTTACCTTTATCATCGTGTACTGTTTTAAGTGACCTGACACGTCGCTATTACACGTTGATAGAGCCCCTAGGATTCTTGCTTGACCACCAGCAGTATGAGGGCGATCATATAAGTGGGAGCTGGGGGTCTATAAGCATATCCTTAAAAGGTCCCTAGTCGTGGGAGTTTCGAGACCGGGCATCGATACTCCATTGGTAGACTAGTGTATACAGTCGAGACCCCGACGAGGGGCGGTGGCCGGTCTCACAAGCCACTGGTGTCAGATGGATCACCTAAGATGTATACAGGTGCTCATTGGGTTATGAGTATACCGGACAGGACTCGCCGGGAACATGCTAGTTGGTCATATACCAGACGTCAGATGGCAGTTCCCTGGTGACATGTGTGCAGGTGAGTTCATCGACCTGGGGATCGTCATTTGTCTCGTGTGAGTTCCCACTGTACTTTGATTACTACCCTACCACGGCTCAAAGGAGTCGTGCAAACAGGTTTTAGTTGGGTACAGTCCCGAGCCACATGGAGGCAGTGAGCGTATCTTCAGGGGTTCGTCTCTCCCGGTATTGGGGGTGAGGTCGTGCTGTGTCTAGGAGAGCCATTACACAAAGTCCTTGGCCAAGGCAAGGAGATTTACTGGTAGGTATTCCAGTAGTATCTCAGGGTATTCTGGGCTACACTCCGACACGACTTATACCGCTTTTGGGGGTCTGACTTTTACCAACCCCCTAGGCCCGCCATGCGATGCTCATAGACGAACGGACCGGACTGTACGGATATTGTCACTGACAGGCTCAGTAGGGTGTCAGGCTGAGCTCACTCACAGACGTCCCTTTTAGTCAGTACCTGGTAGCCCGTTACGTATTGGCTTATACCTCTGACGTGCTAGTGGTTAAATCCACAACCAAGGTGTTGATGAGTCTTTAAGAGTCCCCCACATTCTGTTACTCAGCTTTCGGGCGAAAGGTTGTAGAGGCCGTATGGAGATATGGCAGGGTCCGATCAGATATGTGCGGTATTGCACGGATCAGGATCGGACAGTCTGTACTATAGGCCGTATGGTTATATGGCAGGGTTCGATCAGATATTTGCGGTATTGCACAGATCAGGATCGAACGGATATTACTAGCCGGCTTTGGTTTAAGCCGGATCCTAGTATAGTACAGTGTAGATTTTGTCTCATTGCATTTGTATTTCGGTCGAAATACAGATGCGGGTGTGTATGCACAGTATCAGGGTTTTTCCTGTAATTTATTACGGGACCAGTTTTCTGGAGTTGCCAGTTTGCTTTCCATTTCGGCCAATTTCCTTTGTTCCGTTCATTGGCCGAGGATTGGTGGAGGAGGGCTTATTTGCATTGTTGCAAATAGGCATTTGCGGAGGGGGTCTTTGCATTTTGTTGTATCATGATAGCACCATCTTTTGACTTGATTTCTTCATGATGGCTTGACTTCATAACCTCATCATGGCTTGACTTTTGTATGATGATGGAGGGACATGATGGTTGTTGATGATGAGGGGTGAGGTTGGTGGAGTGTTAGTTTACACTTGTGATCATTTCCTTTTGGATGATAACCTTTCCTCTCTCTCTCTTGGATGGGGGATGATTTTTTGGCCTCTCTCATATTCTTTTGATACAACCTCCTCATTCTCACTCTCCCTATTTTGTAGTGGCCGGCCCAAGCTTGAGTGGGGCTGTCCAAATTTTGTGGAGTGGGGTTTTTGCTCATTTGATGTTCCAAAATCCCCAAAGTCCCTTCATATAGTTCTTGTATCTTTTCCTCCACCATATGGCAACTCCTCCAACCCCAATAGAGACAATAGCTCACTACATATTCTACAGCAAATCTTGGGTACGTCGAGTAGCCGGCTTCGTCCCCGAGTTGCCTCGGCATTGAGGTGGGAGCCCGTAAACAAAGTAGGCGATGTGGTGCACTTCCGGCGACAAGGAGGAGACGGGACTTTTCCGCAGGAGATCGGGACCATGACGAGAAGACCGAAGGACTTGGATCGTCGGTATATCTCTAACCCATCTTCTAGTTAGCTTAGACTAGTTAATGGTTTCGATCCGGGTGTTTAGTGCGCGGTGGTGCCGGTTTGCTAAGTCCGCAAAATTTAAGTTTTCACCGCTTCCGCATTTCGGCATCGGATTGACGGCCGGGGCGCCGCCGTGCACTTACTGTGGTATCAGTGCCTCCCCATTAACTTAGTCTAGCTTTGTGTAATGTGTTTTTCAGTTCCGATCGATCGAAATGTCCAAAAACCCGTATTTGCCCACGACAGTTTTCTGTTGAAATTTTTTGGTCCCCAAAAATTTTTCAGGTTCCATAAAAGTACTGTCCTTGAAGATCTAAGACCAGTGGAAAAATTCGAGACACTGATTCTCCAACTGGAGCGCGGAACCGCGGCAAGTACCCACTTAGTGCCGCAGTTCCGCCGCCGTACTCATTGATCAGTGTGTGGAAATTTTCCAGTGGGCCTCTGGGGTTAAATTTGGGTTTCTGGAACATTAATTTTGGGCCCATAATTTCCTGAACTGCTACAGTTTTGATTGGGGGCCCACTTGTTAATTTTTGATCGATCGGATATTTTAAACACATTTTTCACAGTATTTACATTATATCTGCGACCGTGAATGTCACTTGATCGGTAAATCCGGTCTAACTGCTATAGCCCGGTTAGACGGATTTGCGAACGTGACTTTCACGTTGATGTTTTGTTTTTGCTGTGATGTTGCGGATCGGTCGTGGGGGATAGCCTGGATGCAATGCTAGTACAGTTTTGTTTTATTATGTACATTTGATATTGCGGGGCGAGCGTCCGACATGTGGACTGCCGTCACTGCCTGTTTGTATTATTATTTTGGGGCACGACCTGGTTGCGGTCGATGTACCCGTTGTATGTATATTTTACTTTCTGTACTAGGATTGCCCCGCGGAGGGGTGCACGGATAGCCGGGTTCTGGAGGGCAACAAGCCCGCATCTCATGGCATTGAGACGGAGGGGGCTTCACTCTAGGATTGGCGGGCTATTCGCCGCACTCGTAGGGGGTACAGGTTGACCCAGGAGGGGTGCCCAAGTTACCGGATTCCGTGAAGTGCTGGGTGGTCCATTCACGTTGCTGAAGGGGGCTGCCTCGCTTCAGGTTTTGGCGGGTAACTTGCCGCGCCCGTAGGGGTCTAGGATTTCATTGCACAGGCTATCCACACGACCAGGGGAACGTCGGGTTTCAGCGGCTCTGTGAAACCCGGGGATCCCAGATATCTGTATTGTTTCTGTGATGCTGTACATTTCTGTGATGTTGCATTTTATTCACGCCTTGAGCGAAATACTATATATTGGTATATATATTAGTAGATGTTGTATATGTTTTACATCCGCGCTAGTCCAGTCCCCGCTCTGTCGTTAGTTAGCTAACCTAACGGGTAATGACGGGACCCAGTGGCGAATGCGGATGGCATATACGTACATCAGTATATTTTCGTTCTTTTTGGTGTGATCAATTGATGGGATTGCATTGATTCGGATCAATGCAAGTTAAAAACAAACCTAATCTGATGTTGTTGGAACACTTTTCAAAAAGCTGTTATTGCAAGGACGTTCTCTTTTGTTTTGCATCGTGGTATTCAGTTGGAATATCCTGCTCCTCAGTCAACGAGGCAAGGGCCGAGATCCCTTCACCGGGAGTGACCCCTTGGACAAAAAGTTTGCGTCAGGGCATTAACTTCACTATAGCCGATTACTTTTGCTTTGCACCGTGGTATTCAGTTGGAATATTCTGCACCCCATTCTACGGGGAAAGAGCCGAGATCCCTTTACCGGGAGTGACCTCTTTAGCAACGGTTTTTCGTCACTATATTTTTAAAAGCTATCCGTTCCTTCAACGATATCAAGTTCATTACGTTAAAGGTTTTCGCCAGAAACCATTCGTAGCCCTCCGTCGTTTCAGACGGATAGCACGTAGTATTCATGCTATGTTTGTTGGCCTTCGTCAAGGCATAGTGTATGGTAGCTGCTTGTTGCCTTTCTGCAGCATAGATAGATGCGTTGGTTTGGGACAGTCGTATAGCCTTGTTGGCCTTCGTCAAGGGCTTGTGCGGGTGGGTTCAAATCAACCTGGAGAATGACGGGTAGAACTTGACATGTGACTTATGATTTGTTGGCCTTCGTCAAGGTCATAAGAGCATGGGGCAGAAATCACATCGGGAGTTTCAAAAGAACTGAAACTTGCCAGATATGCGCATACCTTCTGGAGTGTGATAGCGTGAGCGGATTCCGTCACGTTATCATGCAATGATAGTTGGATCCCGATTCCCACTGATGAGTTAGTTTACTCCTCGGGTAACCCCGAGTAATTCTTCTTTCAGGTTTGGAGGAGAATTTGAGGTACAGTGGGAGGATTCCAGATTAGATAAATTGGTGACCATTCTGATCTAGGTTAGAGTGCACGCTGAGTGTTTCTTTTCTCTCTCTCTTTGGCAGCGACCATTGACCCGACCCTAAGACTTTGACTCAGTGACCAAGTTGACCGAACCTTCTTAAACACCGGCTTTTGGATTGTCAGAGTTGCAAACCTCATTGCCACTCCTACTTTTACCCTTTTCTCCAGGACACCCCGTATTGCTACGAACGTCCACTTCCATTGGACAAAACCATCGTATGGTTAGATACGAACTCGAAAGAATTTATTCGAGGATGGTTTCAGGTTCTGGAGAAAACGGATAGGATTATTCAGTTGTCTTTTCCTTTTACCCTCTCTCAGGTTACGAGTACTCCTTGGTTTAGGGGTAGTACACCTATTACGCAAATTGGATTGTCTTCTTCCAAACCTTAGGCTGGTGCCGACCGGTAGGGAATGAAGAAAACCAACCAATTAGCATAACGATGGTGTGCAGAAGGTATTAAGTTAAGACAAAGCAAGGGATTAGTAAGAGGGCAAAGTAAATTGCAACAGATATTCATGACCAAACCAGGTATTTCTTCGCCAATCCTAAAATCACCTTTGAATTTCTCCAGGACACTCCGTATCACTACGAAGATCCACAGTTTATTTGGATACTCCATCGTATGGTTATATACGAACTCGAAAGGAACTTGTTCCAGTTCGGGGATGGATTCTGGTTCAGGAGAAATAGGAATAAGATTTATTCAGGTGTCTTTTATCTTCACCTTCTCTCGCATTGCGAGTGTTCCTAGGATTGGGACATTACACCCATTATGCTTATTGGATAGTCTTCTTCCAAACCATAGGCTGGTGCCGAACGGTAGGGAATGAAGAAAACCATTTGGCCTAAAGGGGTGTACAGAAGGTAAAGACTAAAGACATATGAAGGGATTTGGAGAGGTGGCAAAGAACTATACGGTTACAGTCGTGAATCTGGAAGAGGCATTACTAGGAATACCAGGATACCCCAACGAAACATTTCAATGTTTCAGTTTCACTGTGTACTATTAAAAGAAAACTGATTTCCCGATTAGACACTTACTCCAGGGTATGTATTTACCAGGTACGATTCTCACATCTGTATAGTTTTACAGATGATGAGTGGGAGTAGGTTATTGGGAATTGGGTGATCATCCTCATTGTATCGGGATTCGTTGTAATCGGTGATATTTGAGGAAATCACCTGGGCTGTTTGCCGGTCGGCAAATATTTGGTTTTGAATATCCGCTGTTATGCACCAATTTCAAAATGATATATCTGTACGTCTATTTTCATAGAGTGAGATATACCTTTCTGAAATTATGTCTACGACATTTACCTATATCAGTGGATGGTTAAGTAAGGAGCATTAAACAGCGGTGTAATTCTTCTTAACCATAAGTACAGTTTTCAACCTACGACACACAGTGAAAGAGTTATCAGACTCAAGGGACTTATACAGAGTATTGTATGTTGTCCAGTGTCCATTAGGACAGAGGGGTTGGTCCTCATACTATATTCTGTTTACTTTTAACTTCTCTAGTTCTTAGACATGTGTTTCGTAGAAACACAGGGTCTAAGTTTTGAGGAGTTATAGGTATTTGAATAGAGTAGAGAACCAGGTGTAGCAAGTATCGGGATTCTTCAAAGTGATCGAAGATGTAGATACTTGTGTATGGTATTCAGTTGATAGTAATGATAAAGAGATCTTGCTTCTCTTTCAGGTTACTCATAATTGGAAGTATTCCTAAGTTGAGTAACGCTGATCGGGCTCCTTCCATTTAGTTGACATGCGCTGGGGACAGCTGCATGATTTGAATCTGGTTCAATTAAATCAGTGCCTCTGTTTCTATATTGGATATAGAACAGTTCATATCTTAACGATGTTAAGGTACGGGGAGTTGTCCGGTTTATGATTAAAACCAGACACTGGACAACTCAAGGCACGTTTCTGTAATGGCTGTTTGTGGGTTGACCCAGGCTATGACGAGGGTTGATTTTCTACCATCTGGATGAACAATAGCGATATTGTTCTAGACTCGCCACAGTTTTATTAAAAATGGATTTTTTCAGAAAACAGTAGTGGGAGTATGGTAGAACTGGAAGTGATTCCAGAACCACAAACGATTACTGAAGATTTGATAAGGAACCTAAAGATTCAATCTGGATTGACATTCCATTGGCCACTCCGCAGTTAAGGTGGGTAACTTCAGGCACCCGAGAGGCACTACGGTAGCCTCAAGGACGGTGACAGGGAAGTTCTTGTTTACCCACAATTGCCATTGCTGTTGTTCCAGGTTACGAGACCCGGCGGGAGGATGAGTATAGCGTCGTTCTAAACCAGTTTTAGAAGTGTACGTCTATATGACTCTGCCAGAGGGTTGTCGTAGTCAGTGGGAGCAGCGGAAGCATTGGTGGACAGGTTGCTTATGTCTATTTATAGACTAGAGCAGATGTAGCGGAGATAGATCATCTATTTCTGACGTGACAGTCATGGGTTTGACTTCATCAGAATAGGGGATGGATCTGTTGAGAAGGTAGTAGGGTGTGATATCCTGGTATTTGGATGATATACACAGAGTAGGAAAAGAAACTCCTACACTACGATCGGTTATACTTTGGTCGTCACACAGTTGTTTCTCCACAAAGGAAATGGATTTTGTATCAGACATATTGGTTACTGGATCTATGGCTTTAGATCTAGATTTGGGTGGTTTCCCAATCAGGGTACTTTGACAGCATTCTAAGAGTATTTAGAATGGACGACTCCTAGCACGGTAGTGTACCTGCAGGTGATGGAGTCACCCTCTCCAAAGGTGTCTTGCAGACTAAAGGGGAGAGGGACGTGCATGATTGGCAGATCACTTGCTCAGGCAATTGAGTCAATCATGAGATGTCAAGTACCACACCAAATGTTGTTCTTGCACTAGATGCAATAAGTTGACATTAATCCAATCCTGGAGAAACAGTTGGAAGCAGTTTTAGAACATAAGTGGATGTTCTAGGGATATGATAACGACAGCCTCATTCGGGAGACAGTTATCATTCCAGGCTTCCAAGGTGACATGGACGACAAGGAGGTTGTCAGAGTTATAGTTTTCTTTCTGATGAGGGGCAGTATTTCGGACAGGTGATCCAAGGCAATACTGAGGGAGGCATGGCGCAGGATACTGATTAAGTTCAGTTGACGATACAGTCTAAGAAGTTTGGATTTGGAGTTCATTTATGAGCTATGTCCCATCAGACATCCAGACACATTCTAAGACAGGTATTGCTCTTTTCGAGAGATGGCTTTCTCCGCGAACTTGAGATATAGAGAGACATAGAAAGAAACAACTAAGCGGATCCACTCACTGAGGCTATTCCTCGAACGCAATAGTTTCGCAAACGAGCTTTGTGAGACTGACTAGTAGAGGAGTTGGGTGTTCGGTATCACACGGGCTGTGAGTATGCGACATCGCAATAATTAACCTTGAGTGCAAGTGGGAGATTGTTGGAGATAGTGCCCTCAGAGTCAATTATTAGGTCACAGGTACGTGATTGTAATGATTGATGGAGGACCTATCCCGGTAGGACAGTCTTACTCGAGATGATAGTATGCTATCTGGTTTACCTTTATCATCGTGTACTGTTTTAAATGACCTGACACGTCGCTATTACACGTTGATAGAGCCCCTAGGATTCTTGATTGACCACCAGCAGTATGAGGGCGATCATATAAGTGGGAGCTGGGGGTCTATAAGCATATCCTTAAAAGGTCCCTAGTGGTGGGAGTTTCGAGACCGGGCATCGATACTCCATTGGTAGACTAGTGTATACAGTCGAGACCCCGACGAGGGGCGGTGGCCGGTCTCACAAGCCACTGGTGTCAGATGGATCACCTAAGATGTATACAGGTGCTCATTGGGTTATGAGTACACCGGACAGGACTCGCCGGGAACATGCTAGTTGGTCATATACCAGACGTCAGATGGCAGTTCCCTGGTGACATGTGTGCAGGTTAGTTCATCGACCTGGGGATCGTCATTTGTCTCGTGTGAGTTCCCACTGTACTTTGATTACTACCCTACCACGGCTCAAAGGAGTCGTGCAAACAGGTTTTAGTGGGGTACAGTCCCGAGCCACATGGAGGCAGTGAGCGTATCTTCAGGGGTTCGTCTCTCCCGGTATTGGGGGTGAGGTCGTGCTGTGTCTAGGAGAGCCATTACACAAAGTCCTTGGCCAAGGCAAGGAGATTTACTGGTAGGTATTCCAGTAGTATCTCAGGGTGTTCTGGGCTACACTCCGACACGACTTGTACCGCTTTTGGGGGTCTGACTTTTACCAACCCCCTAGGCCCGCCATGCGATGCTCATAGACGAACGGACCGGACTGTACGGATATTGTCACTGACAGGCTCAGTAGGGTGTCAGGTTGAGCTCACTCACAGACGTCCCTTTTAGTCAGTACCTGGTAGCCCGTTACGTATTGGCTTATACCTCTGACGTGCTAGTGGTTAAATCCACAACCAAGGTGTTGATGAGTCTTTAAGAGTCCCCCACATTCTGTTACTCAGCTTTCGGGCGAAAGGTTGTAGAGGCCGTATGGAGATATGGCAGGGTCCGATCAGATACGTGCGGTATTGTACGGATCAGGATCGGACAGTCTGTACTATAGGCCGTATGGTTATATGGCAGGGTTCGATCAGATACGTGCGGTATTGCACAGATCAGGATCGAACGGATATTACTAGCCGGCTTTGGTTTAAGCCGGATCCTAGTATAGTACAGTGTAGATTTTGTCTCATTGCATTTGTATTTCGGTCGAAATACAGATGCGGGTGTGTATGCACAGTATCAGGGTTTTTCCTGTAATTTATTACGGGACCAGTTTTCTGGAGTTGCCAGTTTGCTTTCCATTTCGGCCAATTTCCTTTGTTCCGTTCATTGGCCGAGGATTGGTGGAGGAGGGCTTATTTGCATTGTTGCAAATAGGCATTTGCGGAGGGGGTCTTTGCATTTTGTTGTATCATGATAGCACCATCTTTTGACTTGATTTCTTCATGATGGCTTGACTTCATAACCTCATCATGGCTTGACTTTTGTATGATGATGGAGGGACATGATGGTTGTTGATGATGAGGGGTGAGGTTGGTGGAGTGTTAGTTTACACTTGTGATCATTTCCTTTTGGATGATAACCTTTCCTCTCTCTCTCTTGGATGGGGGATGATTTTTTGGCCTCTCTCATATTCTTTTGATACAACCTCCTCATTCTCACTCTCCCTATTTTGTAGTGGCCGGCCCAAGCTTGAGTGGGGCTGTCCAAATTTTGTGGAGTGGGGTTTTTGCTCATTTGATGTTCCAAAATCCCCAAAGTCCCTTCATATAGTTCTTGTATCTTTTCCTCCACCATATGGCAACTCCTCCAACCCCAATAGAGACAATAGCTCACTACATATTCTACAGCAAATCTTGGGTACGTCGAGTAGCTGGCTTCGTCCCCGAGTTGCCTCGGCATTGAGGTGGGAGCCCGTAAACAAAGTAGGCGATGTGGTGCACTTCCGGCGACAAGGAGGAGACGGGACTTTTCCGCAGGAGATCGGGACCATGACGAGAAGACCGGAGGACTTGGATCGTCGGTATATCTCTAACCCATCTTCTAGTTAGCTTAGACTAGTTAATGGTTTCGATCCGGGTGTTTAGTGCGCGGTGGTGCCGGTTTGCTAAGTCCGCAAAATTTAAGTTTTCACCGCTTCCGCATTCCGGCGTCGGATTGACGGCCGGGGCGCCGCCGTGCACTTACAGTAGCTTCCTATCTTTAGTTAAGTTGTTAACTAGTTTACTGTTTCGCCTAAATTTCTAGTCAACGATCTAGTCTAGGGTTTCTCGGCACCGTAAAATTTGAAATTGGCATGGTTGATGCCTTGTGAGACTTCATTAACGTGCCTAGGAGCCCTACAGTGGTATCAGAGCCTAGCTAGAGCCTTAGGCGAAGTCTAGACGATATTTGAAACCCGATCGAACCCGAAAACCTAACTTTTTGATGCTCTCTGGACTTTTTCTAAAAACTGGGATTTTTCCAGATTAAAAATTCCTAAAAAATTCAGCAGGAAATTGTAAGAATTACTGTGCAAATACGACACTGTTTGGAGCTTAAACAGCCGCGGAACCGCGGCAAGAGCTGCCTCGTGCGGCGGTTCCGCCGCCACTTGATGACGTCATCCCTATCAATTTGCACAGTAATTCCTATTTAACAGTGCTGAGTTCTCTGGGTATTTTTAATATTTATTCAAGAGTTGAATATTCCAGGTTGTTTTGGGGATTCGATGATTCGATCGAATTATCAGATTTTGTCTATGTAGATTCCGGATAATTTTTGAATTTGTTAAAAAGTTCGACCGGATATAAATACCCAACATTTCCCCTGTCGGGAAATTTCCAAGTGTTGGATTTTTCCGTAGTTTAACGACGTTCTAAGTAGTGCAAGTAACGCGATGGTCACTCTAGAAGACAACAAACCTTAACTCGATTATGTGACCGTCTTGAACTGCCCTTTGAACCTTCGGGTTTGGGGCAGTACGGCGTGCCACATGTGAGGCGTTGGCTTGACCCTTCTACGGCTGGACCGTTGGTACTGAGGCACGAACTGAATGTTGTTAGACTTATTTCATGTATTGACCTGTATCGAGAAAACTTGGGTATTCGACTGTTCGATCGGAAAGTTTAACATTTTTTGTTTATCTGGAATGTGATACAATAATTGGAATTCACAAACGGTTATGAGATAACTGAATGAATGTTATAAATCTAGCGGTTTAGTTTCACTTGATATTGAAAAGAGTTTTCGATAATGAGACAAAAATGCGGGGTTTATAACTGTTAGGCATGTGATGTCTAAGTATTTCATTTGATTAGGCATGTGATGTCTAAAGAGGTTGCGGATTCCAACTGTTGTAGTTTTACACTTTCTTTTCTGTGATCGTAAGTGTAATATGTGATATCGCCGGTTTCGTTGCTATATGTCAACGACAATTGGGATACGCATGTTTACTTACGTTGATGACATGTGATGTTATGTGTTGCTGGATATGTTACATTGGATTGTCGTGTTTGAATAGCCGGGGGGTTTTAATGTGAGATGAGTGTTTTTCTTTTTCATTCATGTAAAAACTTGTATGTAATATTCTTTTATTGGGGCATTTCCAGGTTGCGGAAGCTGTCACCCTTTGTATATTATTTACTTTTCTGCACTAGGATAGACCCAAGGAGGGGAGCACAAGTAACCGGGTTCTAGGGTCCAGTGGGAGACCATCTCGAGGAGTCGAGTCCGGGTCTCCTAACCCTAGAATTGGTAGGGTTGCTTGCCGCTCTCGTAGGGGTCTAGGGGTGTGGGATTGGCTATTCATCACGACCGTGGAATCCGTGTTTTATACTGGCTCGTATTAAAAACACGGACGTCCTAGTATATCCAATATTTCATATGATATTTTCTGCTGCGATATCTGTGATGTGATCATGTGATGTTCTGTGATAGATACAGTATATAGTATATATGATATATTATATAGACGTTACTTATGTTTTGCACCCGCACTAGCCCTGCCCTGCTCTGTCGTTAGTTACCTAACCTAACGGTGCACGAGGGGACATCGAGGCGAATGCGGATGGCATAAGTGTACGTCTTATTTATCTGTGATGTTTAGGTATTTAAATGATGGGACTTCATTAATGTGATTAATGAAAGAAAAGAAACCAAATGATGTTGTAGAATCAAATTTTAAATAAAACAGGTAGCTACAGTTCTTGCTTTGCATAGCGGTATATATGATATGCTCTGCACCTTATTCGATGAGGAAAGGACCGAGATCCCTTCACCGGGAGTGACTCCTTTAGCAATAACTGGCAGATGCTACACACTCGGTTTGTTTTTGATTGCTTCTATAGTTTCTGCTTTGCACAGTGATATATATGATATATCCCGCACCTCATTCGACGAGGAAAGGGCCGACGATCCCTTCACCGGGAGTGACCCCTTTAGCAAAACTAGAAAAGCCTCGAAATCACTCCATTTCAAAACTTCATTTGATTCTACAACGATATCAAGTTCATTACGCAATAGGTTTTCAGAAAAACCTGTCGTAGCCCTCCGTCATTTCAGATAAGTAACATATAGTATTCGTGCTACATTTGTTGGCTTTCGTCAAGGTGTAGTGTGCGGTAGCTATGTGCTGTTTATCTGCTGCATATGATGCGACTGGATTAGGGTAGTCGTACGGCTTTGTTGGCTTTCGTCAAGGGTCGTGCGGGTGGGTTTAATTCAGTCAAGAAATGTACGGGTTGAACTTGACTAGCGGGCTGTGGTTTGTTGGCTTTCGTCAAGGTCATAGCACGCTAGGGGCAAAAGCATTATCGGGAATTTCAAGTGTTGAAATTTGCAATGAGATTGCATACCTTCTATGAGATAGTTGGATCCCGATACCCACTGCGAGTAAGAGTTACTCCTGGGAGAGTTTTACACACTACAATTAGCCGATCAAGTAGGTGTCTAGAAAGGTGTCAACGGTGTTACGCCTCTGGGAAAACGAGGTTTTCATTAATTAGGTCCGTGCGAAAGCACGGGGAACCTCCCTCAAAGTACCGACACTGGCCTGGCTGAAAGATCGACGAAGTTGTAGGGTGTAATTAATCCCGGCTAGTCTTTCCTTTTAGGGTTTGAAGGAAGATTTGATAAAAACCAGTGGGAGCCATCCTGATTAGATAAGATAATAACCAATCTGATCTTGCAAGAGCATACGCTAAAGTGTTTTCTTCTCTCTCTCTCCAGGTAGCGACCATTTCATGCCCTAACAAAGATAATAATATGGATGTATTGACCAAACCCGCATGTTAAACTGTGCTGGGGAACGTTGGTTCCGTTCTTTCCTATAAGAGTTATAGGAATGAACAGGATATAGGGGAATACCAGGATTCCCATGCCACCCAAATGAAGAAAGTACATGATGATGCATTTTCTTCGGGTGTGTTCGTTACAGAGAACTGTTTCTCCATTTGCTCTACGTCATGGGTATTAGATACCGGGTCAGGATCCCATATATGTAATCTGTTACATGGGCTTAGAAAAGGTAGAGAACTTGGAGAAGGTGATAAAGACATTAGAGTTGGAAATGGTGCAATTGTTGCAGCTAAGACTGTCGGGGAATATCACCTTGTGTTACCAACTGGTAATACATTGGTTCTGAACGAATGCTATTACATGCCGAACCTGATATGCAACATTATATCAGTTTCTTTATTAAGTAAAGAGGGATATAATTTTGTATTACAGGACAATGTTATGAACATTTTCCGTAACCAAAAGTTGGTTGGATCAGGCACGTTGTGCAATGGCATTTATGTTCTAAATCAATCAACAGTTCTGAGCATAACAAACACACACAAGAGGAAGAGTTCAGAACTGAACGAATCCTTCTTGTGGTATTGTAGACTGGGTCACATCAATGCGACACGACTGGCTAAGTTGCATAAGGATGGATATTTGAAACCATTCGAATTTTCATCTTATGACACTTGCCAGTCATGTCTCAAAGGCAAGATGACCAAAACTCCATTTACGGGACACGGAGAAAGAGTTACTGAACTCTTAGGACTAGTACATAGTGATGTATGCGGTCCAATGTCTACACATGCCAGGGATGGTTCTTCGTACTTCATTACATTCACTGACGATCTCTCAAGATACGGACATGTGTACTTGATAAGACACAAGTCTGAAGCTTTTGAGAAATTTAGAGAATATAAACAAGAAGTCGAGAACCAAACCGGAAAAAGTATTAAAATCCTTCGATCTGATCGAGGAGGTGAATACTTGAGCAATGAATTCCTGGACTTCCTAAAAGAGAATGGGATTCTCTCTCAGCTGACTCCTCCATATACACCACAGCACAACGGTGTATCAGAACGGAGGAACCGCACCCTATTAGATATGGTGCGCTCTATGATGAGCACAGCTGAGTTACCTATTTCCTTCTGGGGGTATGCGCTTGAGACAGCCATACATCTATTGAATATGGTCCCAACCAAATCTGTGCCTACCACTCCATATGAGATATGGAAAGGAAAGAGACCAAGTCTTAACTATATTAAGATATGGGGTTGTCCAGCCTATGTCAAACGACAAAATCCGGACAAACTCGAGGCACGGTCTGTTCTATGCAAATTTGTAGGATATCCCAAGAATTCTCAAGGGTATATCTTCTACCACCCTGAAGAACAAAGAGAGTTTGTTTCTCGGCATGCCACCTTTTTAGAAAAGGAATTTCTTGAAAAAGAGATTAGTGGTCATGAGGTAGAACTGGAAGAGGTTCCAGCTGCAGAAGCTACAACAGAAGATCTGGTGGAACCAGAGGATTCTGTAGTTCCCGATGAACCCCAGCCACTCCGCCGATCTAGTAGGGTTCCTCGCCAACCTGAGAGATACTACGGCTTTCTCATGGGTGGAGGTTGCGAGGATTGCATCATGGAGGATGATGACCCAACTAGTTTCGAGCATGCCATCACGAGAAGGGACTCAGTAAAATGGCTGGATGCTATGCGGTCCGAGATGGAATCCATGTACACCAACAAAGTATGGACTTTGGAAGTTGCTCCTGAAAGGGTAAAACCCATTGGGAGCAAGTGGATCTTCAAGAAGAAACTTGGTGTAGATGGGAAAGTGGAGACTTTCAAAGCTAGACTTGTTGAAAAAGGTTTTCGCCAAAGACCAGGTGTGGACTATGACGAAACCTTTTCTCCAGTGGCTATGCTTAAATCCATCGGATCATGCTTGCCATCGCTGCATATCATGATTACGAAATCTGGCAAATGGATGTTAAGACCGTCTTTCTAAATGGTGATTTAGAAGAGTGCGTGTACATGACTCAGCCAGAGGGCTTCGTAGACAGTGGGAGCAGCGGGAAGGTGTGCAAGCTGCTTAAATCCATTTATGGATTAAAGCAAGCATCGCGGAGTTGGAACATCTTCTTTGACGTCGTTATCAAAGAGTTTGATTTCGTCAAAAACCCAGATGAACCTTGTATTTACAAGAAGGTGGCAGGGAGTAAGGTTGTCTTCCTCGTATTGTACGTGGACGACATACTCTTGATAGGAAATTATATTCCTATGCTGCAATCGGTCAAGCTCTTCTTATCACAAAGATTCTCAATGAAAGATCTTGGTGATGCCTCCTGCATATTGGGGATCAGGATCTATAGAGATAGATCCAAACGGATACTGGGATTGTCCCAATCCAGGTACATTGACACCATACTAAAGAGGTTTAGTATGGAAGAATCCAAGCGTGGGAACTTGCCCACGATCTCTGGAGTCACTCTCTCCAAAGAGATGTCTCCCAAGACTGATTTGGAGAGAGCTCGCAAGCAAGGGATACCTTATGCTTCGGCTGTAGGCTCTATCATGTATGTGATGCTATGTACCAGACCCGATGTAGCATACTCACTAAGTATAGTGAGCAGGTATCAAGCTGATCCTGGAGAGAGTCACTGGACAGCTGTGAAGAGCATTCTCAAGTACTTGCGAAGGACTAAAGAGATGCTCTTGGTGTATGGTAATGGAGAACTCCAAGTGGAGTCCTTTACCGATTCGAGCTTCCAGAGTGATAAGGACGACTCTAAGTCGCAGTCGGGATTTGTCTTTACCCTTTACGGAGGGGCGGTTAGCTGGAAGAGTTCCAAGCAGGAAACCATGGCAGACTCGACGATGGAGGCTGAATATATCGCTGCCAACGATGCTGCTAAAGAGGCTGTCTGGATCAAGAAGTTCATTACTGAACTTGGAGTGGTTCCATCCATTGAGCATCCAATACCTTTGTATTGCGATAACAATGGAGCGGTGGCTTTGGCCAAGGAACCCAGGTCCCATCAACGATCCAGGCATATTCTGAGGCGGTATCACCTGATCCGGGAGATAGTTGATCGCCGGGAGATCGAGGTCAGGAGGGTTGACACGAAGAACAACACGGCGGATCCACTCACGAAGGCCATTCCCCAGATACAGTTTGAGAGACTCTTCGGGATGCTCGGTATGCGATACTACAGCAGCTGGCCCTAGTGCAAGTGGGAGATTGTTAGTTGTATGTATGCCCTAGAGGCCAGTATTGTACAGATGATGTATATTATATTGGATGCTTGGACATATATAGAGATGACTTTCTTGCTCGATATGATAGTATGCTATCTGGTTGCTCTTTATCTTAACATGTACACTTGTCTCTTTAAACCGTCTTATAGTTACATGTTGATAAAGCCCTTAGGATGTGTACTTGACTACCTGGACTATGATGCAGATCATACTAGTGGGGACATGGTAGTCGATAAGTACATCCTTCAAGGTCCCTAGTCGTGGGTGTATCGAGACAGGGCATCGATATACTGGTGTAGACTAGCGTATACGCTTCTCGACCCATGAGATGGGCGATGGATGATCCCATATCCATTGGTGTTTAACATCAGAGATGGTATACGGGTGCTCAGTGGAGACTGGGTACACTGGACGGACTCGCCGAGAACTCCCAGATGGTATTATACCTCACGTCAGATGGCAGTTCTCAGGTGACACTTGTACAGGTTAGTCTGTAGACCCGAGATCGTCATAGAGTCTTGTGTGATTCCCACTGTGCTTTGATCTCCACCTTACCACGTCCATGAGGGCGTGCAAAATGGTGGTCTTTGGGTACAGTCCCGAGTCACATGGAGGCAATGAGCGATATGAGGGGTTTCGTCTCTCCCGGTATTGGGGGTTGATGTTGCGCTGTGCTCGATTGGCCGTAACAGGGAAGTCCCTGGCCAGGGCTGATCAGAGATTTGCTGGTAAGTGTTACCAGTAGTTTCTCGACCCGTTATGAGCCTCACATCGGCACGACTTATCGGTTATTGGGGTCTGACATATACCACCCCTAGACTTGATATGCGACATATCAGACGAACAGACCGGACTGTACGGTAAGTGTTACTGGTTGGATTCACAGGAGTGTGAGCGGGCTAGCTCGTCGATCTTCTGATCACTCAATATCCGGATGGCCGTTACGTTTAGCAGACCGCTTGCGGCTTGTGGGTGCTTGATATGATCATCATCTGCTACCGGCGTATTGACGAGTCTTTAGAGTCCTACACAGAGGTTTCCTGGCTCAAGCGAAACGAAATAAGAGCGCATATGAGATATGTGCAGGACCGAGAATAATGCGTGTATGTGATATCGTATTTCATTCTCGCGATGGATGTATCGATTGGTTATATTCGATATGACCTAGTTATCGAATCATTGATTCGATAAATCGATACATTGGATACTAGTCGGTTATGTGCGACATGACCGGATCATTTAATCAAATGTTGATTTAATGATTTAATGTATAATTATATATTTGATATATTACATTGCATTAGCTAGTATTGGTTCACTTTAAATGGATTTTCTCACTTGATGTGCAAGAAGTATATGTGATATACTTTTGTGCACATATTTGTATCATGTTTGATGATACTTGATAATTTAGTTAAGTGTATAGAATTAAACCATGGTTAATTTGATAATTAGGGTTTTGCATATTCATGTATTTATTTATTTGTTCATTTATTTATTTGGAAAAGATTTAGATAAGAATGGTGGCTATGTTTGTTTTTAGTTGAAGCTTTATGAAGCTTTGACTTCTTAACCATTCTTGTCTTCATGCTTAACCCTAACCCATCCAAGTAACCATGGTCTATTCTCTACACTCAACTATGGTTTGCTTATGATAAGTATTGAATTATTTTTCATTTTAAAAAAACACTTATCATATTCTTTCTTCTTCTTCATCATCTTCTTCTTCAAGAAAGCTTGATGCCATCAATGGCAACTTGAGTTCTAAAGTGAGAAATCCAATTCTAAAGTGAACCCACCTCCTATTTCTTCACCCTCTACCTCTTGCCAAGTTGTTTTGGGTGTTTTCTTCACAAGTTTCACAAATTTGTGAAGTCGGAGCTTGAACTTGTGATGCCTCGACGTAGATCATCTTCGGCACGAAGCCGACGACCTAGTCCGCCCATTTCTCCGATCAAGCCGACGATCGAGTCCGGGATTCGAGATGGACAGCGAGAGGACACCTACATGGAGCCAAGGAAGTGGATATCCAGATCTACAAAGGTTGTAGCTTCCTATCTTTAGTTAAGTTGTTAACTAGTTTACTGTTTCGCCTAAATTTCTAGTCAACGATCTAGTCTAGGGTTTCTCGGCACCGTAAAATATGAAATTGGCATGGTTGATGCCTTGTGAGACTTCATTAACGTGCCTAGGAGCCCTACACCTTATAGAACATTCTGCACCTTATTCGATAAGGAAAGGACCGAGATCCCTTCACCGGGAGTGACTCCTTTAGCAATAACTGGCAGATGCTACAACCCTCGATTTGTCTTTTCATTGCTTCTATAGTTTCTGCTTTGCACAGTGGTATATATGATATATCCTGCACCTTGTTCGATGAGGAAAGGGCCAACGATCCCTTCACCTAGAGTGACCCCTTTAGCAAAACTAGAAAAGCCTAAAAAATACTCCATTTTAAAATCATTTGATTCTACAACAATATCAAGTTCATTACGCAATAGGTTTTCAGAAAAACCTATCGTAGCCCTTCGTCATTTCAGATAAGTTGTATATAGTATTCGTGCTTCATTTGTTGGCTTTCGTCAAGGTGTAGTGTGCGGTAGCTATATGCTGCTTATCTGCTACATATGATGCGATTGGATTAGGGTAGTCGTGCGGCTTTGTTGGCTTTCTTCAAGGGTCGTGCGGGTGGGTTTAATTCAATCAGGAAATGGCGGGTTGAACATGACTAGCGGGCTATGGTTTGTTGGCTTTCGTCAAGGTCATAGCACGTTAGGGGCAAAATATTATCGGGAATTTCAAGTGTTGAAATTTGCAATGAGATTGCATACCTTCTATGAGATAGTTGGATCCCGATACCCACTGCGAGTAATTGTTACTCCTGGGAGAGTTTTACACATTACAATTAGCCGATCAAGTAGGTGTCTAGAAAGGTGTCAATGGGGTTACGCCTCTGGGAAAACGAGGTTTACTGTAATTAGGTCCGTGCGAAAGCACGGGGAACCTCCCTCAAAGTACCGTCACTGGCCTGGCTGAAAGATTGGCGAACTTGTAGCGTGTAATTAATCCCGGCTAGTCTTTCCTTTTAGGGTTTGAAGGAAGATTTGATAAAAATAGTGGGAGCCATCCTGATTAGATAAAATAATAACCAATCTGATCTTGCAAGAGCGCACGCAGAGTGTTTTCTTCTCTCTCTCTCTAGGTAGCGACCATATCACGCCTTAATCAAGATAATAAAACGGATATATTGACCGAACCCGCTTGTTATACTGAGCTGGGAACGTTGGTCCCGCTCCAACTTATAATTGTTATAAGACAGAGCAGGAAATAAGGGAATACCAAGATTCTCATGCCGCCCAAAAGAAGAAAGTGCATATGATGCATCTTCTTCGGGTGTGTTCGTTACAAAGAACTGTTTCTCTGTATCCTCTACGTCCTGGGTATTTGATACCGAATCAGGATCCCAGATATGTAATCTGTTACATAGGGCTACAGATAGGTAGAGAACTGAGAACGGGTGATAAGTTTCATGAGGCAGAAAACGGGGCAAGTGTTGCAGCCAAGTCTGTTGGTCACTGTCACCTTGTATTACAAATACATTGATTCTAAACGGATGTTATTAGATACCGAACCTGATATACAAAATCATATCAGTCTCTTTATAAGTAAAGAAATGATAAAATTTTGTATTGTTGGATAATGTTTTGAACATTTCCTATATCAAAAGTTGATTGGTTCAGGCACGTTATCTAAAAGCATTGATGTTCTAAATCAAACTACAGTTCTTAGTATACGGAACACACACAAGAGGAAGAGTTCAGAAATGAACGGATCCTTCTTGAGGTATTGTAGACTAGGTCATATCAATGCGACCCGACTAGCTGGAGTTACATAAAGATGCATATTTAAATTAGTTTGAATTTACATCTTGTGAAACTCGCCAATCATGTCACAAAGATAAGATGACCATAGCTCTGTTTATTGGAAACAGAGAAAGAGTTAGTGAACTTTTGGGATTGATACATGTTGATGTATGTAGGTCCCCTGTCTACACATGCCAAGACCGGTTCTTTGTACTTTATTAAATTCTCTGATGATCTTTCAAGATTCAGACCTATGTTCCTGTTGAAACACAAGTCCGAACCTTTTGAGATATTCACAGAATATAAGTTAGAAGTAGAGAACCAAAATACGGGTATAAGTATTATGTCCTATGATGAGATCAGGGAGGAGAATACTTGTGCATGGAATTCCTGGACTATTCTAAAGGAGAATAAGATTCTCTCTCAGCATTACTCCTCCGAATACACCACAGCGCAACGTTGTATCGGGGAGGAGCAATCACACCCTATATGATATGGTACGCTCTATGATGAGTACTACTGAGTTACCTATTTCCTTTTGGGAGTTATGCACTTATGAAGTTGCATACCTATTGAATAGGGTTCCGATCAAATCAGTTGCCTACCACTTCATATGTGATATGAAAAGGGAAGAGCCCATATCTTAAGTTAGTTAAAATTTGGGGTTGTCCGGCCTATGTCTAAAAGCAAAATCCGGACAAGCTCGAGGCAAGGTCTGTTATGTATAACTGGAAATGTTCCAGCTATACAAACTGCTGCTGATGATTTGGTAGAACCAAAGGATTCAATAGTACCAACGAACCTCAGCCTCTCCGCCGATCTAGTAGGGTTCCTCACCCACCTGAGAGATACTTCGGTTTCTCTATGACAGTGGGAGCGAGGATTGCATCATGAGATGATGACCCAACTAGTTTCGAGCTGGCCATCAGGAGTGAGACTCTGTAAGAATGGCTGAATGTTTATCGATCTGAGATGGAATCCTTATACACCAACAAAGTATGGACTTTGGCTGCTATATCTGAAGGGTTAAATCCCCATCAGGAGCAAGTATATCTTGAGAAGATTACTTGGTGTAGACGGAAAAGTTGAGGCTTTCAAAGCTAGACTTGTTAAAGGTATTCGTCATCGACCAAGCGTGGATAATGATGAAACCTTTTCCAGGGACGATGCTTAAGTCCATCCAGATCCTACTTGCCACGGCTACATACCATGACTACGATATCTGGTGGTTGGGTGTCTTGACTGCTTTTCTAAATGATGTTTTAGAAGAGAACGTCTATAAGTACACAGCCAGAGGGCTTCGTAAACAGTGGGAGCAGCGGAAACGTGTGCAAGATGTTTTATGTGATAAAGCAGGCATCACGGAGTTGGAACGTCTGTTTTGATGTGTTAGTCAAAGAGTTTGACATCATCAAAATGGTAGATGAACCTTGTATATACAAAAAGGTAGTAGGGAGTATGGTAGTGATCCTCGTAGAGTACGTGGATGACATACTCTTGATAGGGAAGGAGTTTCCTATGTTACGCTCGGTCAATCTCCGTTTATCACAAGGATTATCCATATAGGATCAAAGTGATACCTCCTAAATCCTGAGTTTTCATCTATGAGATAGATGTTATTGGGTGTTAGAATACTCACTAGATGTAGTGAGATGGTATCAATCGATCCTGGGGAGAATCACTGGAAGGGTTCCAGGGTGATAAAGACGACTGAATGTCAGTCACAGGCATTGTCTTTACCCTCAGTAAAGAGACAATATGTTGGAAGAGTTCCAAGCTAGATACCGTGGCATACTAGATGATAAAGGCTAGATACATCGCTACTTAAGATGCTACCAAAGAGGCAGTCTGGATGTATACTTGTTCATGAGATGAACTTAGTTCCTCCCATTGTGTGACAATGGAGTTGTGGCTTATGCCAAGGAACGTCCGTCCCGTCAGTGATCCAGACATATTCTAAGGCAGTATCACCTGATCATGGAGATGGCTGATCTCCAAGGTGATCGAGGTTAGGAGAGCAGACTCAGATGACAACACGGCGAATCCACTCACAAAGGCCTTTTCCCAGAGAGAGACTTTTAAGGGATGGTTGAGTATGAGATACTACAACCACTGCTACAGATGGCCCTAGTGCAAGTGGGAGATTGTTAGTTATATGTATGCCCTAGAGGCCATTACTGTACATTGGATGTATATTGTAGTGGATGCTGGGACATATATAGGGAGGACTTTCTTGCTCGACATGATAGTATGCTATCTGGTTGCTCTTTACCTTAACGTGTATACTGATTGTCTCTCTGTTACATGTTGGTAAAGCCCTTAGGATGTGTACTTGACTATCTGGACTATGATACGGATCATACTAGTGGGGACATGGTAGTCCATAAGTACATCCTTCAAGGTCCCTAGTCGTGGGTGTATCGAGACGGGTCATCGATATACCAGAGTAGACTAGCGTATACCTTCTCGACCCAAACAAATGGGCGATGGATGATCCCATATCCATTGGTGTTTGACATCAGAGATGATATACGGGTGCTCAGTGGAGACTGGGTACACTGGACGGACTCGCCGAGAACTCCCAGATGGTATTAAACCTTACGTCAGATGGCAGTTCTCTGGTGACACTGGTACAGGTTAGTCTGTTGACCCGAGATCGTCATAGAGTCTTGTGTGATTCCCACTGTGCTTTGATTTCCACCTTACCACGTCCAAGTGGGCATGCAAAACGATGGTTTTTGGGTACAGTCCCGAATCACATGGAGGCAATGAGCGATAGGAGGGGATTCTTCTCTCCCGGTATAGGGAGTTGATGTTGTGCTGTGTTCGATTGGCTATAACCGAAAATCCCTGGCCAGGGTTGCTGAGATTTACTGGTAAGTGTTACCAGTAGCTTCTCGAACTGTTATAGACCTCATATCGACACGACTTATCGAGCTACTGGGGTCTGACGTTTGCCACCCCTAGGCGAGATATGCGACATATCAGACGATCAGACCGGACTGTGCGGTAAGTGTTACTGGTTGGATTCACAGGAGTGTGAGCGGGCTTGCTCGTCGATCTTCTGATCGCTCAATACCCGGATGGCCGTTACGTTTAGCAGACCGCTTGCGGCTTGTGGGTGTTTGATATTATCATCACCTGCTGCCGGCGTATTGATGAGTCTTTAGAGTCCTACACAGAGGTTTCCTGGCTCAAGAGAAACGAAATAGGAGCGCATATGAGATATGTGCTGGACCGAGAATAATGCGTGTATGTGGTACCGTATTCTATTCTCGCGATGAATGTATCGATTGGTTGTATGCGATATAACCTGGTTATCGAATCGAGGATTGATTCGATAAGTCGATACATTGGATACTGGTCGGTCATATGCGATATGACCGGATCGTTAAATCAAGTGTTGATTTAATGATTTAATATATAATTATATATTTGATATATTACTTTGCATTAACTAGTATTGGTTCACTTAAAATGGATTTTCTCACTTGATTGTATCATGTTTGATGATACGTGCAAACTTGGGTGTATGTTTGATTTAAACCTTGGTTAAGTAAATGGTTAGGGTTTTCATTTATTTATTCATTTATTTATTTATTTATTTTGGATAAAATAAAATGGTGGAATTCTTTGTTTATTTCTTGAAGCTTCATGAAGCTTTGAAATGCTTTGACCATTTTGTTTCTTTCCTTAACCCTAACCATTTCCCTTAACCCTAGTTTATTCTCTACATGAGTTAGCCTCACCCATGGTTGCATTATGATAACCATCACTTCATTTTTCTTTTTGGAATTAATTCATTATTCTTTTTCTTCTTCTTCTTCTTCATGAGAAAGAAAAGAAAGCTTGCTTCAAAAATGTCAGGTGATGATTCCAAGTGAGAAATCAAAATCCAAAGTGAACCCACTTCCTATTTCTTCATCCTCTACCACTTGCCAAGTAGTATAGGGTGTTTTCTTCACAAGTTTCATGGCTTGGTGAAGTTGGAGCTTGATCTTGTGTTACCTCGACGTAGATCATTTTCAGCATCGAAGTCGACGACCTAGCCCGCCCATTTCTCCGATGAAGCCGACGCTAAAGCCCGGGATCCGATGATCGCAGCGAGGGGACATCATCACGGAGCTATGGAGGTGGAGGACCGGATCTACAAAGGTTGTATTTTCCGTTCACTCTTAGTTAAGTTGTTAACTAGTTGCATGTTTCGCCTAATCTCTAGTCAACAATCGCATTAGGGTTTCTTGGCACCGGAAATTTTTGAATTTAGCATGGTTGATGCCTTGTGAGACCACATTAGTGTGCCTAGGAACCCTACATTATGGCCTGAGACGGGCGGGGCTGGAGCCGTGTGGACATATGATACCTTATCATAAGTCAAGGCAATGTTAAGATTCCTCAGCCGGTCTTTATAATTGGTCCCATTCAGTGTATTTTTATATAATAGAAGCTTGAGTCCTGTCATTGGTATCTGCCATTAAGAGAGAGAAAAGAATAAACTCAGCGAAAGCTCTTGCAAAGATTAGATTGGTTATTATCTTATCTAATCGATGTCTCCCACTGCTTTAATCAAGTTTTTCTTTCAAACGTTAAAAAGAAAACTAGCCAGGATTAATTATAGTCTACAACTTCGCTAACCGTTCAGCCAGGCCAGTGTCGGTACTTGAGGGAGGTTTCCCGTGCTTTCGTACGGACCTAATTAATATAAATCTCGTCTTCCCAGAGGCATAGCCCCGTTAACACCTTTCTAGACACCTAATGAGTTAGCTAATTGTAAGCTGCAAAACTCTCCTGGGAGCAACTATTGCCCATAGTGGGATCGGGATCCAACCATCATATGGAAGGTATGCAATCTTATTGCAAATTTCAACTCTTGAAACTCCCGATGTGGTTTTTACCCCTAGCACACATGACCTTGGCTATGGTCAACAAATCACAAACACTAGCCATGTTCAACCCGTCATTTCTTGATTAATTAGACCCGTACACATGACCCTTGGCTAAGGTCAACAAAGTCACATGCTCGTCCCAATTAATCTGCATCATATGCATTGTAGGAAGACATCACATAGCTACCGTACACTACGTCTTGGCTAAGGTCAACAAACGTAGCACGAATAATAAGTACTTTACTTCCTAAAATGATGGAGGGCTGTGGATGATTTTTAAGAAAATCTTTAACGCTTTGAACTTGATATCGTCGTAGAATCAAATGGTTTTCAAAAGGAGTGGCTTAAGCTCCGCAGTTTTGAAATGTAGCTTTTTCATAAAAAGTCGAGTGGTTTTCAAATCCGATTCTACAACATCTTTTTAGGTTTATTTTCTTTACATTAATCATATTAATGTAGTACCATCATTTAAGTCCTTAAGCCATCACAGAATAGAAACGAAAATACAACGTACGCTTATGCCATCCGCATTCGCCGCAATGTTCCGTTATGCACCGTTAGGTTACATAACTAACGGCATACCGGGATGGGACTAGTGCGGGTGTAAAACATAAGCAACGTCTATTATATATCTCATATATAATATAGCATTCGTCTCAGATATATTAAGTGATCACATCACAGAATATAGGCAGCAGAAACACAGATATGATGATATAGGATATGCTAGGACGTCCGTATTTAGTATTTAGCCAACCATAGAAAATACGGATTCCACAGTCGTGATGAATAGTCAATCTCACATCCTAGACCCCTACGAAAGCGGCAAGCGACCCTACCAATTCTAGAGTTAGGAGACCCGGTCTTGACTCCTCGAGATGGTCTCCCACTGGACTCTAGAACCCGATCACTTGTGCTCTCCTCCTTGGGTCTATCCTAATGCGGAAAAGTAAATAATATACATCAATGGTGACATCATCCTCAACCCGGAAGTGCCCCAAATAAAAGAATATTACATTACAAATGAATTTTACATGAATGAAAAGTAAAACTCTCATCTCACATAAAAAAAACCTGGCTATTCGATCACGACAATCCAATACATTACAACACAGCAACACATAACATCACATGTCATCAACGTAAGCAAGTATGCGTATCCCAATTGTCGTTGACATATAGCAACGAAAACGGCGATACGCAAACTATGCTTACGGTCGCATCAACAAGTATCACATACTACAAGGCGATGTCAAACCCTTCGATCGAATTAACGAACACCCATATTCCCCAGCAAGCTCAACACTTGAGCACCGTTAAACAATACCCAAAATCTATGCCACAGTATTTAATGGACCAACCGTAGAAGGGAAGACCCAAGCCTCATTTGTGGCGCCACTAACTACGGAAAACCCTAAGGTTCAGTCGTAGTTTGGTGGTCACATCTCGAGTTAGGGTTACTTTCTTCGAGAGGGTCCATAGGAATACCTGCATTACTTATCGAGTACGTTCAACCTGGAAAACACGAGTGTTTGATAATTCGATCGACCTGTTTAACTTCGCCAACGTTACCAATACAATCCTATAAAAATACGAATATGAACTATTCCGCAAAGAGCCCAATACCAAACTTACATCACATGCAATTCTGGACTACATAAAAAAAATAGAAACCCTGGAACATAATGTACAGAACACTGGAGCAAAACGAGAAGGAGAGGAGCACAGTGGGTCGGCGACGCCGGAAATATTGGCTTCGTTGTCGGCCCAATCCGAGCCGCCCCTTCGTACTTCACCATTGTTCTTGTATCATTCTAAATGTCACTCTGCAGTTGTTTAAATAATTTTCAGGTCACTTTTAAAAAATTAAACAGAGAGCATTTTTCAAGGGTCTATAATTTCGTATTTTGCGGAAATTTTCGTTTTCGTATTGTCGTAACATCGTCTAGGCTTCTAGTTTGGCTCTGATACCATGAAGGAGTTTCTAAAGCACCATTACAAGGGTTTGGTAGCATCACACATGCCATATTTAATTTTTTAGGGTGCTATAGAAACTAATCTAAGGATCATACTAGAAAAGCTAGGGTAACAAAACTTTAACACTAACACAAGTAGCAAAAGCTAGGGTTTTGAGAATACAACCTTTGTAGCTCCCTACGCTAGACTCCTTGGCCACTTGAGAGTTGAAAAGAAGCTCACTTGAGATCCTCTAGGTCCACGACGAACCACCCGGACTCCTATTTGTCCAAGCTAGATGCTTCACTAGATCAAGAGAAGAAGTTGAAGCCAACACTCTAAACTAGTTGGTTAGAGTAGTATAGAATGTTGATGTGGTTTGTTTTCTCACTTAAAGACCCTAACTTGATCACTCTTTCACTCACTAATGGAAGCTAGAGAGCAAGAGAGGGGAGGAAGAAGATGAAGGCAATATGAGAGGTCAAGATAATGATAAGCTTAGGATTTAAAATGAGAAAAAGAATATATATATATATATATATATATTCTCTTTCTCATTTTTAACCCTAGTTATAAAATATCTAGATATTTATTTTGGATCCAAAATGGCCATAGAAAATAAATCATGGTTCAAGCAAAGGGTTAATGTATGAATAAAATATTAAACCATGATAGAATTTCCATTTCCATTTTCTTTTATCCAAAAATAAATATCAACATGTTTATATAATGTGTGAGTCTTATATTGTCACCATCTGTTGTATCAACAACCAGGATAGAACATTGTATGCATGTATGTGTGCATACACATCCATATGTGCATCAAAAAGAATAAGTGCATACATGCATGCATACAACAAAAGACAAGAAAAGGGTTTAAAGTGAAAAACTAATGGTCAATAATAAATCAACACTTGATTTAGCAAACCGGTCATATCACATACGACCCGACCAATAGCAAACCGTCCGATTAATATACGGTATCACATACACGCATTTAATCGGGTCCCCGCGCATATCTCATATGCACACCACATCGTTTCTCCTGGACTAGATAACTCCATTGTGGGGCTCTAACACTCGTCAATACGCCGGCAGTGGGCGATAATCATATCAAGCACCCCCAAGCCGCAAGAGGTCAGCTAAATGTAATGGCCACCCGGGAATTGAGCTATCAGAAGAAAACGAGCAAACTTATCACAACTCCCGTCGAGCCAACCGGCAACACTACCGTACAGTCTGGTCTCTTCATCAGATATGCTGCATATCGAGTCTAGGGATGGTAACGTCGACCCCAATAACTCAATAAGTCGTGCCGATGAATGGTCTATAACAGATCGAGAAACAACTGATAAAACTTATCAGTAAATCTCAATAACCATGGCCAGGTACTTACTGATATAGCCAATCGAGCACAGCACAACATCGACTCCCAATACCGAGAGAGACGAAACCCCTCCTATCGCTCATCGCCTTCGTGTGTATCGAGACTGTACCCAAAAGCCAACTGTTTGCAAGACTCAGTAGATCCGTGGTAGGGTGGTAATCAAAGTACAGTGGGAGAACACATAAGACTCTATGACGATCTCGGGTATACAGACTAACCTGTACCAGTGTCACCTGAGAACTGCTATCCAACGATAGATATAATACCATATAGGAGTACTCGGCGAGTCCGTTCAGTGTACCCAGTCTCCACTGAGCACACGTATACGATCTCGATGTCAAACATCAATAAATGTGGGAACATCCATCACCCATCGTATAGGTCTAGTAGCATATACGCCAGTCTACTCTGGTATATCGATGCCCCATCTCGATACATCTACGACTAGGGACATTTCAGGATATGCTTATAAACTACAGATGTCCAACTAGTATGATCTCCATCATAATCACAGTAGTCAAGCCAATATCCTCAGGGCTTTATCAACATGTGTAAATGAATAAAAGCATGATCAAGTCAACATGTCAGATAAAGAAGAACCAGATAGCATACTATCATTTCGAGCAAGAATGTACACTGAATATATATATATATATATATATACATGTATAAATACATCCACTATCATATAATGGCCTCTATGGTATACATATATCCAACAAGACTAGACTCGAGTCATATCTATTTCAAAACTAACGAATCGTGAGTATTTTAAATTCAGGCCAAGGGATTCTACAGATATTTTCAAAAGACGAATCTTTTCTTAAAAACATCGTAGCCCTTTTTTTTCTAAACACCACGATTCATCTTATTTCAAATGGAAAAACTGTATGACATTACATATTGATGTAGATTCTTCACTGTTGTGTTTATTATTCATTTTCCGCATATTCTTTCTAATCGCATCGCGTTGCATGTTTAAATGTGTTTAATGTTATATTAAACCCATGCTGTCAGGACACCAGCACCATTATCGATAATGCGTATGTTCCTCGTACACCTACTTGCCGGCTCACACACTTCATCATCGATAATTGCCATGTCACTACACAGTAGGATTGTTGCATCAGGATATGACTCCTTGCATGACATACTTGCATACATACGTATTTGCACCTACATAGATGATTCTGGCTTGATTTTGGAGATTTGGGAACCGCAATATATATTTTAAAACTGGATTCATTTTATAAGAGCGGTTTTCCCTCGATATGTGCATATTACTGTTCCAGGTTGCATGATATACGGATATGCTTAAATTTTGTTATATGTCGCATACATCATGCTTTATGATTATACGCATTGAGATATGTTGTTTCCATGATATTTCTGGATTTGAGAACCGTGGGTATTTCAAAGGAAAGTATGTACTGTTTTAAAAAAACATGTTTCTCTTGTTATGATATTTCAGTGCGTCCACCATTAGTTTTATTGGTTCTGATATATATATATACCCCATGCGAGGAGGAGTCGCGGGCCGTGTGCGGGTATATGGTGGGGCCCGGTATGGCACCCGGGGTAAGAAAGGGATGCTGTGTATATAGACGGTGAGCCTGGCAGATGGACTACCACCTACCGGTGATTTTATTTGGGCACGGCGGATATCCGGAGGATACCGACCGGAGTTGAGAGATGATATGGGCCGATCCGGACTGACGGAGCCCGTGGGCCGATCCGGACCGACAGAGCCCTATATATATGAGGATTTACGTGTCGATGCTGGGCACAGGTTTTATGATGTTTTCGAGTGTCGATGCTAGACACTCGGGTTCCATGATTTTGATGTGTCGCGAAGGACACACGTTGATTTATATCCTCATACTTTCATGCATATGCTTTATGATATTTACATGCATGATGTTTTGTGTCATTGGTTGACCCGTGGACGAGATCCACATGCATACAGGCATTGATTACATTGTGGGATGATATCCACATACTTATAGACTTGATGCTATAGTTGGCACTGATTTCATTGATCACACCTCATATTTATGATATATTGCTACCTGAGGCACTGACACGAGCGCTTGGTATTACACTTATATTTAGATGTTTACCCCTGCCACCTTATCATGCTTCAGACTTTATCATATTGAGGATATATATTGCTGATCGTATTGACTTAGGATTGAGTCATACATACGATTTCTGCTCTGTGATGTTTTCTATTCACGAGTTGGCAACTCACCCCCGTTGTGCCACAGTTTCTTGCAGGTTTTTGCCGTACAGGTTTCATTGCGGCTTTCTGGCACACTGCTTCCATTCTGGATGATTGCTTTGGTAGATGGGTTCACTCGCATCATGACCACCATTGTACTTATTTATTTTCAGTTGTATCTAGTAAAATTCCATCAACCAGACTTGTATACTATTTGAGACTTAGAAAATCAGTTGCTATTCTTTCGACCTTAGAGTCGCGCGTTGTATTATTATGCTTTTCTTGATGTTTTGAGTTTTCTTTTTGAGTTTGGATCATCGCCCTTCGGCGTTGTATATTATATTGCTTGCGTGGTTGTGACCGTCGATTGTTGAAGAGCTACCTCCCACTTGGGGATGCCTTTATTTATATTATGCATGTTGTACCTCGTTCGGGGCCAGTTTTTATAAAGGAAACTCTGCCGAAATTTTCAGAAAAGCCTTGGGATTTTAAAAACGCATAATTCGACTTATGCTATTAAAACCACTTCTTTAAAACTAGTTTTCCTTCATTTATTATTTAAAATGGTTTTAGATTTCTGGGCTTTTGGCTTACTTGAATTAGATGGAGTCCTATAGACTTCATATGATTCAAGGGCCAATCACGTGCTACAAGTCATCTGAATAATCCTATTCTATTTCTCCTGAACCGGAAAATCATCCTTGAATCTGGAATGAATTCCTTCGAGTTCGTATGTAACTATACTATGGCATATCCAATAAGGGTGGATATCCGTAGTGATACGGAGTGTTCAGGAGAAATCCAAAAGTGGATGTAGGAGTGGCAGGGGTATACACGGTTTTTTCGTGAATGATAGCAGTCGTAATTTTCTTTGTCATTATTCTAATCCCTTTATTTGTCTTTGCTTGTTAACTTATGTACACCACCTTTAGGCTAATTGGTTTTCTTCCTTCCCTACCTTCGGCACCTGCCTATGTTCTGGAGGATGACTATCCAATAAGCTCAATAGGTGTGCCCTCTTCTAATCCTAGGAGCCCTCACAACCTGAGAGAAGGTAAAGAGAAAAGACAACCGAATAATCCTATTCAATCTCTCCAGAACCAGAATCCATTCTTGAATTTGGAACAAGTTCCTTCGAGTTTGTATGTAACTATACGATGGATTTATCCAATGGAAGTGGATGTTCGTAGTGATATGGGGTGTTTTGGAGAAATGCGAAGGTGATATAGAAGTGGCAATGATATATGCGACACCGTGACATTCCAAAAGCCAAAGTGTTTTAAAATGGTTCCGTTAACTTGGTTCATAAGTTTTAGTCAAGGGTCGGGCCATGGTCGCTGCCAAAGGGAGAGAGAAAAGAAACACTCAGCGTGCACTCTAACCTAAATCAGAATGGTTAATCACTTTATCTAATCAGGATGGCTCCCACTGTTTCCTCGAATTCTCCTCCAAACCCAAAAGGAGAATTAGTCGGGATCATCTAAAATTACCCAAGGAGTAATGCTACTCATCAGTGGGAATCGGGATCCAACTATCATTGTATGATAACTTGATGGAAGCCACTCAAGTCAGCACACTCCAGAAGGTATGCGCAAGCCTGGAAAATTTCCTATATGTTTGAAACTCCCGATGTGTGTTTCTATCCCAAGCGGCTTATGACCGTGACTAGATCAACATTTCATAAGTCGCAAGTCAAGTTCAACCCGTCATTATCCTGGATTAATTAGACACACCCGTACGAGCCCTTGACTAGGTCAACATGACCGTATGACTGTCCTAACCAATAGCATATCCATGCAGCAGAAAACTACTACAGAGCTACTGAACACTACGCCTTGACTAGGTCAACATGCGTCAACATGCGTAGCACGAATACTAAGCAATACTCGTCTGAAACGATGGAGGCTACTACTGGTTTTTGGCGAAAAACCTTTAAGGTAATAAATTTGATATCGTTGAAGGAATCCAAGTGGTTTTATAAATATATAGTGGCGTAAACTTTTGCTAAAGAGGTAACTCCCGATAAAGGGATCTTGGCTCTTTCCCTATCGAATGAGGTGTAGGGTTCCTAGGCACTCTTGTGAAGGTTCATAAGGCATCAAACATGCCCGAATAAAATTTTAGACGTGCCGAACAACCCAAAGCCGGGATCTTTGCTAGATTGTTAGGGTTTAACATGCAAGTAAACATCTTTACCACTAAGTATGAGGGATTACAACCTTTGTAGTCCGCTCCTTCGCTTCATAAGCTCCGAGTAGAAGTCCCTTCGCCGCGATCCATGATCTCCCAGACTCAAGAGAGGCTCCACGACTCGAACGATCCATGCTAGCTTGTAGTATTCCGTTTCTCCGATGATCTACGTCGAAGTTGCTATAACTCAAGCTCTCTCACTCTAATGAGGTGAACACCCTAATCTAATGGGCTAGATTAGATGAGGATGATGGAGTAATATTTATGCTATCTTTTTATATCAAATTCTCACATGAAAACATCACAAAAGGAAAATCTAGTGAGCTTTCTCAAAGCTTAAGAGAGAAGAAGATGATGAATAAAAGAGATAATCCTTTTGTGATGAATAGTAGAAAAGTATATATGAATTAATAATGTAACCATAGTTTAGTATGACAAGGATAACCCTTGTAGAGAATAAACTAGAGCTAGGGTTTGGTTAGGTAAAAGAATGAGTCATGGATAAATATCAACCATAATATCTTAACCAAGACAAAAGAAATGCTTCTAGATGGTGCAAGAAGAAGCTAACCCTAATCAAACCCTAATCTCTTTTTATCATCACTAAACATGTTTCATTATTAATCATATCATTTTACTATAATATATATTACATATGTATTATATATTTGTAACAAAAGAAAATAATACAATTAATATATATCGCATATATATCAATGTATTATCCGGTGAGAAAATGAAATAATAAAGCCAGCCAATATTAGATAATGTAATACAATATATCATATATATTATTATAGATTAAATCATCGAATCAACACTTGATCCGACAATCTGGTTATATCGAATATAACCGACTAATATATCATGTACCGATTCATCGAATCAACACTTGATCCGATGACCCGGTTCATATCTAAACATCGCGAGAATATAATACGGTATCTCATATCGCATCATCCTCGGTCCTGCACATATCATATATGTGCCTCTACTCCGTTTTGCCTCAGCCAAGAAACCTCTGTGTAGGACTCTAAAGAATCGTCAATACGCCGGTAGTAGGTGATGATCATATCAAACACCTACAAGCTGCAAGCGGTCAGCTAAACGTAACAGCTACCCAGGTATTGAGCGATCAGAAGATCAACAAGCTAGCCTGTACGTTCTCTTGTGAATCCAATCAGTAACACTCCCGTACAGTCCGGTCTGTTCTGTAGGGTTCCTAGGCACACTCATGAGGTTCTACAAGGCATCAACCATGCCAAAATCAAATTTTTTATGTGCCGAACAACCCTATGCAAGATCATGTACTAGAGATTAGGCGAAACTAAAAGCAAGTAAACTACTTTGCTACTAAGTGAAAAGGATAACAACCTTTGTAGATCCGGTCCTTCACTTCTAATGCTCCGTGTTGATGTCCCTTCGCTGCGATCATCGGGATCCTGGACCCTAGCGATGGTTTCTTCGGAGAAATGAGCGGGCTAGGTCGTTGACTTCGAGACCGAAGATGATCTACGTCGAGGAGACTCAAACTCAAGCTCCATCTTCACTTGGTCATGAACTTTGTGAAGAGAACACCCTATACTACTTGGCAAGTGGTAGAGGATGAAGAAATAGGAAGTGGGTTCACTTTGGATTTGGATTTCTCACTCTTAATCTTCACTTGGTCATTTTCAAGAAAGGTTTTTCTTCTTCTTGAAGAAGAAGAAGAAGGATTAAGAATGAATTATTAATTAACTAAAATGAATAATCAAGTGAAGTATATCATTATGCAACCATGGGTGAGTTAACCTTTGTAGAGACTAAACCCTAGTTTGAGTTAATGGTTAGGTTAGTGAAAATCTCATGCAAAACAAAATGGTTAAACTTTGTCAAAGATGCTTAGAAAGCTTCATGAAGCTTCAAGCAAAAAACAAAGAAAGCCACCATTTTGTTTTTGCCAAAAATAAATAAAACGCAACCATTAACCTAAACATGGTGTAAGTCATACACACACCCAAGTTTGCATGTATCATCAATGATACAAACTAGTGCACAAACATATATCATATATACAACTTGTGCATATCAAGTGAGAAAATCAATCATAAGTGAACAAATTCTAGTTAATGTAAAGTAATATATCCAATATATAATTATACATTAAATCGTTAAATCAATACTTGATTTAATGATCCGGTCATATCGCATATAACCGACTAATATCTAGTGTATCAATATATCGAATCAACACTTGATTCGGTAACCCGGCTATATCACATATAACCGTCCGATGATACAAATCGCGAGAATAGAACACAGTATCACATACTGGTATTATTCTCGGTCCCGTACATATCTCATATGCGCTCCTATTTCGTTTCGCTTGAGCCAGGAAACCTCTGTGTAGGACTCTAAAGACTCGTCAATACGCCGGCAGTAGGTGATGATCATATCAATCACCCACAAGCCGCAAACGGTCTGCTAAACGTAACGGCCACCCGGGTATTGAGCGATCAGAAGATCAACGAGCAAGCCTGCTCACACTCCTGCGAATCCAATCAGTAACACTTACCGTACAGTCCGGTCTGTTCGTCTGATATGTCGCATATCTCGCCTAGGGGTGGTAAACGTCAGACCCCAGTAGCTTGATAAGTCATGCAGATGTAAGGTACATAACAAGCATGAAACTACTGATAACACTTATCAGTAAATCAGTGCAACCCTGGCCATGGATTTCCAGTTATGGCCATTCGAGCATTACGCAACATCAACCCCTAATACCGGGAGAGACAAATCCCCTCCTATCGCTTATTGCCTCCATGTGAATCGGGACTGTACCAAAAAACCACATGTTTGCACGACTCAGTAGAGCCGTGGTAGGGTGGAAATCAAAGCACAGTGGGAGACACATAAGACTCTATGACGATCTCAGGTCAACAGATTAAGCTGTACCAGTGTCACCAGAGAACTGCCATCTCACGTAAGGTATAATACCATCTGGGAGTTCTCGGCGAGTCCGTTCAGTGTACCCAGTCACTACTGAGCACCCGCATACCATCACTGATGTCAAACACCAATGGATATGGGATCATCCATCGCCCATCACATGGGTCGAGAAGATATACGCTAGTCTACTCTGGAATATCGATGCCCCGTCTCGATATTCCCACGACTAGGAACATTGAAGGATGTACTCATTGACTACCCAGGCCCCACTAGTATGATCTACATCATAGTCCTGGAAGTCGAGTACACATCCTAAGGGCTTTATCAACATGTAATAGAGAGACAGTAATTATACATGTTAAGATAAAGAGCAACCAGATAGCGTACTATCATGTCGAGCAAGAAAGTCCTACCTATATATATCCCAGCATCCACTACAATATATATCTCATGTACAGTAATGGCCTCTAGGGCATACATATAACTAACAATCTCCCACTTGCACTAGGGCCATCTGTAGCAGTGGTTGTAGTATCTCATACTCAACCATCCCATAAAAGTCTCTCTCTGGGAAAAGGCCTTTGTGAGTGGATCCGCCGTGTTTTCCTCTGAGTCCATTCCCCTAACCTTGATCACCCTGGAGATCAACTATCTCCATGATCAGGTGATACTGCCTTGGAATATGTCTGGGTCACTGATGGGACCGGGGTTCCTGGGCCAAAGCCACACTTCCATTGTCACACAATGGTAGGAACCTAGTTCATCTCATGAACTAGTATACACCCAAACTGTCTCTTTGGTAGTATCTTTGATAGCGATGTCACTAGCCTTTATCGTCTAGTTAGCCATGGTATATAGCTTGGAACTCTTCCAACATACCGTCCCTCCACTGAGGGTAAAGACAATGCCTGCGACTGACATTCAGTCGTCCCTATCACCCTGGAACTTTTCCAGTGATTCTCCCCAGGATCAATTGATACCATCTCACTACACCTAGTGAGAATCCTAATATCCATTTAGATCTATCTCATAGATATAAAATCTAGGATTTAGGAGGTATCACATAGATCCTATATGGAGAATCTTTGTGATAAGCCGAGATTGACCGAGCGTAGCATAGGAAACTCTTTTCCTATCAAGAGTATGTTGTCCACGTACAATACGAGGATGACCACCTTACTCTCTACTACCTTTTTGTATGTACGAGGTTCATCTACCATTTTGATGAAGTCAAACACTTTGACTACCACATCAAAACAGACGTTCCAACTCCGCGATGCCTGCTTTATCCTGTAAAGCAACTTGCACATGTTTTCGCTGCTCCCACTGTTTACGAAGCCCTCTGGCTGTGTTCTTATAGACGTTCTCTTCTAAATCAGTATTTAGAAAAGCAGTCATGAAACCCAACCACCAGATATCGCAGTTATGGTATGCAGCAATGGCATGTAGGATCCGGATGGACTTAAGCATAGCCACTGGAAAAGGTTTCATCATTATCCACACTTGGTCGATGACGAAAACCTTTAAAAAGTCTAGATTTGAAAGTCTTAACTTTTCCATCTACACCAAGTAATCTTCTCAAGATATACTTGCTTCTGATGGAGATTTAACCCTTCAGATATAGCAACCAAAGTCCATATTCTGTTGGTGTACATGTATTCCATCTCAGATCGTCAAGCATCCAACCATTCTTACAGAGTCATCACTCTCGATGGCCTGCTCGAAACTAGTTGGGTCATCATCTCATGATGCAATCCTCGCTCCCACTGTCATCGAGAAACCGAAGTATCTCTCAGGCGGATGAGGAACCCTGCTAGATCGACGGAGAGGCTGAGGTTCGTCGGGGACTATTGAACCCTTTGGTTCTATCAAATCATCAGCTGTAGTTTGTATAGCTGGAACTCCTTCCAGTTCTACAGAACTGACCTTGTCTCGAGCTTGTCCGGATTTTGCTTTTGACATAGGCCGGACAACCCCAAATCTTAACTTGCTTAAGAGACAGGTTCTTCCCATACCATATCTTATATGGAGTGATAGGCAGTGATCTGATTCGAACCTAATTCAATAGGTATGCAGCTTCTTAAGTGCATAACCCCCAAAAAGAAACAGGTAACTCAGTATTACTCATCATAGAGCGCACCATATCATATAGGGTGTGATTGCTCCGCCCCGATACACCGACGTGCTGTGGTGTATACGGAGGAGTAATGCTGAGAGAGAATTTCATTCTCCTTTAGAATAGTCCAGGAATCCCGTGCTCAAGTATTCTCCTCCCTGATCATATCAAAGGATATAATACTTATATCCGTTTTTGGTTCTCTACTTCTGACTTATATTCGGTGATTATCTCAAAAGTTTCGGACTTGTGTTTCAACAGGAACATAAGTCTGAATCTAGAGAGATCATCAGTGAATGTAATGAAGTACAAAGAACCGGTCCTGTCATATGTAGACTGGGGACCTTCATACATCACTATGTATCAGTCCCAAGAGTTCACTAACTCTTTCTCTGTTTCCAGTAAATGGAGCTATGGTCATCTTATCTTTGTGACATGACTGGAAAGTTTCATAAGATGTATATTTAAACTGATTTAAATATGCATCTAAATGTAACTTAGCTAGTCGGGTCGCATTGATATGACCTAGTCTACAATGCCTCAAGAAGGATTCGTTCATTTCTGAACTCTTCCTCTCGTGTGTGTTCTGTATACTAAGAACTGTAGTTTGATTTAGAACGTCAATGCTTTTAGATAACGTGCCTGAACCGATCAACTCTTGATATAGGAAATGTTCAAAACATTATCCAATGATACAAAATTATATCCTTTCTTTATTAATAAATAGACCGATATGATGTTGTATATCAGGTTCGGTATCTAATAACATTCGTTCAGAATCAATGTATTTTTGTAATACAGGGTGATAGTGACCAACAGACTTGGCTGCAACACTTGCACCGTTTTCTGTCTCATGAAACTTATCACCCGCTCTCAGTTCTCTACCATTCTGTAGCCCATGTAACATATTACATTTGTGGGATCCTGATCCGGTGTCTAATACCCAGGACGTAGAGGATACAGAGAAACAGTTCTTTGTAATGAACACACCCGAAGAAGATGCATCATCATGCACTTTCTTCGTTTGGGCGGCACGGGAAATCTGGTATTCCCCAATTTCCTGCTCTGTCTTATAACAATTATAAGTTGGAGCGGGACCAACGTTCCCCAGCTCAGTAAAACAAGCTGGTTCAGTCAATACATCCATATTATTATCTTGATTAAGGCGTGACATGGTCGCTACCTGGAGAGAGAGAGAAGAAAACACTCTGCGTGCGCTCTTGTAAGATTAGATTGGTTATATATTTTATCTAATCAAGATGGCTCTCACTGTTTTTATCAAATCTTCCTTCAAACCCTGAAAAGAAAGACTAGCCGGGATTAATTACACTCTACAAGTTCGCCAATCTTTCAGCCAGGCCAGTGCTGGTACTTTGAGGGAGGTTCCCCGTGCTTTCGCACGGACCTAATTAAAATAAACCTCGTTTTCCTATGGGCGTAACCCCGTTGACACCTTTCTAGACACCTACTTGATCGGCTAATTGTAAGGTGCAAAACTCTCCCGGGAGTAACAATTACTCGCAGTGGGTATCGAGATCCAACTATCTCATAGAAGGTATGCAATCTCATTGCAAATTTCAACACTTGAAACTCCCGATAATTGTTTTTACCCCTAGCACCTATGACCTTGGCAATGCTCAACAAATCATAAGTACTAGTCAAGCTCTACCCGTCATTTAGTGATTAATTAGACCCACCCACATGACCCTTAACTAAGGTTAACAAAGTCACGCGACTGTCCTAACTAATCGCATCATATGCGGTGTAGGAAGACATCACTTAGCTACCGTACACTGTGCCTTGACTATGGTCAACAAACACAGCACGAATACTAAGTACTCTACTTCCTAAAATCACGGAGGGTTGCAGATGGTTTTTAAGAAAACCTTTAACGTTTTGAACTTGATCTCGTTGAGGAATAAAATGGTTTTTAAATGGAGTGTTTTTGAGGCTTTTGCTAGTTTCGCTAAAGAGGTCACTCCCGGTGAAGGGATCGTCGGCTCTTTCCTCGTCGAATGAGGTGCAGGATATTCACAATACCACTATGCAGAGCAAGAACTAGAAAAGCAGTCAAAAGACAAACCGAAGGTTGTAGCATTTGCTAATTATTGCTAAAGAGGTCACTCCCGGTAAAGGGATCGTCGGCTCTTTCCTTATCGAATAAGGTGCTGGATGTTCTACAAGGAACACCGTTATGCAAAGCAACAACTAGAGCTACCTAATTTTTGAAATTCGATTCCACAACATCTTTTAGGTTTATTATCTTTCATTAATCTCATTAATGAATGTCCCATCATTTAATTCCACCTAAACATCACAGATAAATACAACGTACACTTATGCCATCAGCATTCGCCTCGATGTCCCATCTGCACCGTCAGGTTAGGTAACTAACGGCAGAGCGGGGCAGGGATAGAGCGGGTGTAAAACATAAGCAACGTATATATAATATATCATATATACTATATACTATATCTATCTGAACATATCACATGATCACATCACAGATAACGCAGCAGAAAATATCATACGAAATATTGGATATACGAGGATGTCCGTGTTTATTTTGAGCCTATATAAAACACGGATTCCACGGTCGTGATGAATAGCCAATCCCACACCCTAGACCCCTACGAGAGCGGCAAGCAACCCTACCAATTCTAGAGTTAGGAGACCCAGACTCGGCTCCTCGAGATGGTCTCCCACTGAACCCTAGAACCCGGTTACTTGTGCTCCCCGCCTTGGGTCTATCCTAATGCGGAAAAGTAAATAATATACAATGGTGACATCATCCTCAACCCGGAAGTGCCCCAATAAAAGAATATTACATACAAGTTATTTACATGAATGAAAATGAAAAACACTCGTCTCACATAAAAAAAAACCGGCTATTCAAACACGACGATCCAATATAACATATCCAGCAACACATAACATCACATGTCATCAGTGTAAGTAAATATGCCATCCCAATTGTCGTTGACATATAGCAACGAAACCGGCGATATCACATATTACACTTACGGTCGCAGAAAAGAAAGTGTAAAACTACAACAGTTGGAATCCGCAACCTCCTTAGACATCGCATGCCTAATCAAATGACTTCCTTAGACATCGCATGCCTAACAATTATAAACCCCGCATTTTAGTCTCAAAATCGAAAACACTTTTCAATATCAAGTCGGGCAATTCAACAAGATTCTCGACATCCTGATCGAATGCTCGTCGCAAACTTTAGTAGACGGCCGCACCCCCGAATGCCGTCGACGAAGTGCACTAAGGCGGAACACCTCTACCACGAGCACCCGAATGGATGCTTTTGGCTACGGGGTTCTCCTACAGTCACTTGGTCGGGACTATGTGTAAGTCCATGTTACCTCTCCCGGTACTTACGGGCTTGCGGAAATGATGAAAAACGATTTTTCAAGAGGTGGTAACATGGACTCAAAATACGGATCTTTATTAAACAACTACCTAACAACCTAACTAGAGTTTTACCTACTCGGTTAGGGGGATATACCTTTCTTGAACTCCTTCGTCTTCAACTCTTTCCGGTGTACGGATCGGCCTCACCTCGTCGTCTCCTTGCGCCGAAGATGGATCCACCTGAAAGCTTCTACCTTTGGCTTCTTCTTCGAACTTGAAGAAACTAGAACACTTGGTTTACTAAACCTTGTTAACTAGGATAAGTAGAGAAGTGATTTGGGTTTTCTTTTATCTCTAAGGCAATGTTTCTCAACTCATGAGAGGGTGTTGCCTTGAGCTAGAGAGAGAGCAAGAGGAAGAGCAAGAGGGAGAGCTCAAGCAAGAGAGAGAAATGAAATGAGAGAATGAGTAACTCGTTTGCCATCCAAGCTCTCATAATCCAAAACCATCATAATAAAAATAGTAATCAAGTATTGTGTGATGGTTCAAGTCAAAATGGCTATATCATTTCATGCACTCATTTTGCAAAAACAAACAAGCAAGCAAAAGTCTTTGCCATGAAATGATAGCCATTGTCATGATGATGGTCAACTAGTCCAACCTAGGCAACCGGTCAACAAAGTCAACAAGTCAACAAAGTCAACCCCTCAACAACCATGTCACTAAAATACTTAATTAATATTATTGTTAATTATATTTCTTATTCTCATTAGGGTTTAGCAAAAAGTCAATAGTCAACAGTCAACAGTCAACAACCCCAATGAGAATCCTCTGCCTTTGTCTCTCTGTCAACTGTGCATACACACCCGCATCCGTGTTTCGAGGAACACGAATACAAACGAGATAAAACCAATCCCAAAACGTACACTAGGATCTGGCTTAAACCAAAGCCCGCTAGTGTTAATTGTCCGGACACTGAACGTGCACAAGTGCACGGATGTGACCGAACCCTGTCGCAAAACCATGCGACCTGTCGCAAAACCATGCGACCTCTACTCTTTTGCCTAAAGGCGAATAGCTTTCTGTGTGGGACTCTAAAGACTCGACACTACGCTGGCAGTGGGTTTAACCACAGACCGCAAGCGGCACTAGCTGTGCGTAACGGTCCCCAGGTAGATGCCGACAAGAAGACGGACGAGGTGAAACCCATCTGAACTCCTACTGAGCCTGAATGTGACAATCTCTGTACAGTCCGGTCTGTTCGTCTGATACATCGCATGGTGGGCCTAGGGGGCGGTAAACGTCAGTCCCCTAATAGCGGTACAAGTCGTGTCGGAGTGTAGCCCAGAACACCCTGAGATAGCACTGGAAACCTACCAGTATATCTCGCTTGCCATGTCTAGGGACTACTCGTGTAATGGCTCTCCTAGATACAGCACGATGTCAACCCCCAATACCGGGAGAGATGAATCCTGTCTAACCGTCACTGCCTCCAAGTGCTTCGGGACTGCACCCAACTACTACCTGTTTGCACGACTCCTTTGAGCCGTGGTAGGGTAGTAATCTAAGTACAGTGGGAACACACTCGAGGCGAAGTAACAGTGTCAAGTCAGCGGAATAAGCTGTACTCATGTCACCTGGGAACTGATAACTGACGATAGGTATAGTACCAACCAATAGTTCCCGACGAGTCCTGTCCAGTGTACTCGTAACCTAAGGAGTACCCGCATACTATCTCAAGTACGACGTACTGACGGATGTGGGACAGACCGTCTCCCACACTGGGATGAGAAGCGCATACGCTAGTCTACTCCAGAGTATCAATACCCTATCTCGATAGTCCTACGACTAGGGACCTGCATAAGGATGTGCTTGTGGATTACCCAGCCCCCACAAGTGTGACTGCCATCACAACGCTGGTAATCAAGCAAAGATCCTAAGGGCTCCACTAATGTGTATAGGTGATATACTAAAATAAACACATGTACACATTAAAGTAGAAACAAACCAAGTAGCATACTACTATATTGAGCAAGATTGTCTATACAAGGTGAATATCCCAAGCTTCCATTAAGTAATATACAAACTAGTATGATACAGTAATGGCCTCTAGGGCATATACACTAACAATCTCCTACTTGCACTAAGGCCATGTACTGGCGTATCGAAGACCTATCATCTCGATCAGCCGCTCAAACTGAGTCTGGGGTAAGGCCTTTGTGAGTGGATCAGCCGTGTTATCTTCCGTAGAAACTCTCCAAACCTCGATCTCCTGGCGACCCACGATCACCCAGATCAAGTGATACCGCCTTAAGATGTGTCTGGATCTCTGATGGGACCTGGGTTCCTTCGCTAAAGCTATAGCCCCGTTGTTGTCGCAATACAGAGGTATTGGATCAACAATGGACGGAACCACCTGAAGTTCAGTTAAGAACTTCCTTATCCAGACGGCTTCTTTTGCGGCATCTGCAGCAGCGATATATTCCGCTTCCATCTTCGAGTCAGCAACGGTTTCCTGTTTGGAACTCTTCCAACACACCGCCCCTCTATTGAGGGTAAAGACATAACCCGACATGGACTTGGAATCATCCTTGTCACTCTGGAAGCTTGAGTCAGCAAAGACCTCGATCTGGAAGTCATTTCCGCCATACACCAAGAACATCTCCTTAGTCCTTCTCAGGTGCTTGAGAATGTTATTTACTGCTATCCAGTATTTCTCCCCATGGTTTGACTGATACCGGCTTACCACACTCAGTGCATAAGCTACATCTGGTCTGGTACACAACATCGCATACATTATAGAGCCTACCGCAGAAGCGTAGGGTATAATAGATATGCGATCCCTTTCTAAATCAGTCTTGGGAGACATCTCTTTGGAAAGAGTGATCCCGTGACAAGCCGGTAGATTACCGCGCTTGGAATCTTCCATACTGAATCTTTTCAGTATGGTGTTGATGTACCTGGACTGTGAGAGTCTCAGTATCCTCTTGGATCTCTCACGATAGATCCGGATCCCCAGAATGTAAGAGGCATCACCTAGGTCTTTCATGGAGAACCTGTGTGACAAGAACACTTTGACAGCTTGTAGCATAGGAATGTCATTTCCTATTAAGAGAATGTCATCCACGTATAAAACGAGGAATACTACAGTTCTCGCTACAAATCTACTATAGATGCATGGTTCATCTGGATTTTTGATAAAGCCAAATTCTTTGACCGTCTCATCAAAACAGATGTTCCAACTCCGCGATGCCTGCTTTAGTCCGTAGATGGACTTAAGCAACTTGCACACCTTTCCGCTGCTCCCACTCTGAATGAAACCCTCTGGCTGGTCCATAGAAACACACTCCTCTAAATTTCCATTTAGAAAAGCGGTCTTTACGTCCATCTGCCAAATCTCATAATCGTGGAAGGCAGCAATGGCAAGAAGGATCCAAATGGATTTCAGCATAGCCACTGGAGAAAAGGTCTCGTCATAGTCCAACCCAGGTCTTTGACGAAAACCCTTTGCAACCAGTCTAGCTTTATAGGTCTCAACCTGTCCATCTACACCAATCTTTCTTTTGAAGATCCACTTGCATCCTACGGGTTTTACCCCATCTGGAGCAATGTCCAACGTCCATACTTTGTTGGTGTACATGGACTCCATTTCGGTCCGCATTGCATCCAGCCATTTTATCGAGTCAACGCTCTGAATGGCCTGCTGGAAGCTAGTCGGCTCATCATAATCAATGATGCAATCTTCTCTATCCCCGTCTATGAGAAAACCGTAGTATCTCTCGGACGGATGAGACTGCCTACTACTCCTGCGAAGCGGCGTAGGAATGTCATGTTCTTTTGAACCCGCTGGTTCTACTAAGATTTCAGTAATAGCTCGTGGTTCTGGAATTTCTTCCAGTTCTATTGCGCTCCCACTTATCTGATTCTCCAAAAACTGAGTTTCCAAGAAGTCGGCATGCCGAGAAACAAAAACCTTTTGTTCCTCTTCGCAATAGAAGAAATATCCCTTGGAGTTCTTTGGATATCCCACAAACTTGCACTGTACTGAGCGTGCCTCGAGTTTGTCCGCATGCTGCTTTTTGACAAAAGCTGGACTTCCCCATATCTTAATGTGATTAAGATAGGGTCTCTTCCCACACCACATCTGATATGGTGTAGTAGGCACAGTCTTAGTTGGAACTCGGTTCAAAAGGTATGCAGCTGATTCTAGTGCATATCCCCAGAATGATCGCGGTAACTCAGCGTTACTCATCATGGACCGTACCATATCCAATAGGGTTCGGTTCCGTCTCTCCGATACACTGTTATGTTACGGAGTGTATGGAGGAGTAAGCTGAGAGAGAATCCCATTCTCTTTTAAGTAATCTAGGAACTCGGCACTCAAGTATTCACCACCTCGATCCGATCTCAGTGTCTTGATACTTTTGCCGGTTTGTTTTTCTACTTCATTCTTATATTCCTGGAATTTTCCAAAGGCTTCGGATTTATGTTTCATTAAGAAGACATAACCGTACCTTGAAAAGTCATCCGTAAAAGTAATGAAATAAGAATAACCGCTTCGCGCATGTGTAGACATTGGACCGCACACGTCGCTGTGTACGAGTCCCAAGAGCTCGCTCGCTCTTACTCCGTGTCTAGTGAACGGAGTCTTTGTCATCTTTCCTTTGAGACAGATTGACAAGTGGCATACGATTGATATTCGAACGGATCCAAATATCCTTCTGTATGTAATTTCGTCAACCTTCTCTCATTGATGTGACCCAGTCTACAATGCCATAAGAAAGTCTGATTTGTTTCCGAAGACTTTCTTTTATGTGTATTCTAGACATTGAAAATCTGTGGTTGGTTTAGTACGTATATACCATTGCTTAATGTACCTGACCCAATCAGAACTTGATTAAGGTGAATGTTTACAACATTACTTACAAACGCAAATTCATAACCTTCTTTAGAAATCAAAGATACAGAAATGATATTACAAGTTGCGTTGGGTACAAAAAAGCAATTACGTAAAACCAAAACATGTCCATCTGACATTCCCAGGTGATAGTCCCTTATGGCCTTAGCATCCATGCTAGCTCCGTTTGCAACTTTGAGGGTCACGTCACCTGCCTTCAAAAAGCTACGGTTTCTCAACGCCTGCAAAGAATTACAGATATGAGATCCTAATCCGGTATCCAATACCCAGGAAGTAGAGTTTATTGATAGACAGTTTTCAATAACATACACACCGGAAGCTGAAGCCGCAACTTGCTTCAGATCCTGTGTTCTGGCTTTCCAAGCCCTGCAATCTTTCTTCCAATACCCACTCTTATGACAGTAAAAGCACTCTTCCTTCCCCACAAGTTTCCCCGCTATCTGTGTTGCTTTTGCCTTTCCCTTCGTATCCACTTTACTAACACCGCCGCTTGGTTTGGCGGGGGTTTTCTTCTTCTTTTCCTTGGCTTTCGCCTTGGACCTTGAAGAGGAAGATCCTCCTACAAACAAAGTGGATGTTTCCCTACCTTTCTGTAGGGTGCCCTCTGCACTCCTCAGCATGTTGAGGAGTTCTGAAAGTTCAACTTCTTTTTCTTGCAAGTTGAAGTTCAGGATAAACTGGGCATAAGTGGAAGGAAGGGATTGAAGAATCAAGTCCTTATAGAGCTCATTCTCCAACATGGTCCCAAGGTCCGCGAGCTCCTCTATAAAGCCAATCATCTTAAGCACGTGTTCCGCTACCGATGATCCGACGGCCAACCTTGCCGAAAAAAGCTTTTTCGACACTTCGTATCTTGCGATACGAGATTGCTCTCCATACAGTTCTTTTTTATGGAGAAATATGAATTCGAGGTCCATATTCTCATGCCTCCTCTGATGGTCGTTGTCCATAGAGGCAAGCACAAGGCACTTGGCCTTCGCGCAATCGATTTCCCGGGTCTTATGGATTTCCCTATCCGCGACGCTGGTTTTGGGACCTGGGACAGGGGGAGCTTTGATGGTAAGGAGATACCCCAACTTGTCATAAGTGATTGCCATTTTGACATTCCTGAGCCAATCTTTGTAGTTTGGCCCTGTCAGTATGTTTTTATCTAGTAATAACTTAAGTCCGGTCATGATGTTTGGTCGCTGCAATTAGGAGAGAGAGAAGAAACACTTTAGCATGATGCTCTTGCAAATTTAGAGTGGTTTTTAATTTGTCTAAACATGATGTCTCCCACTGTCTCTCGAATCCCTCCTCAAACCAAAAAGGAAGAATTAATCTCACCGTACAATACTTGCTTAACCGTTCGGCCAGGCTGGTGTCGGTACTTCGAGGGAGGTTTTCCAACACTTTCGCGAAGTTCCTTAATTAAATAACCTCTTTTCCCTGGGGGCGTAGCCCCGCTAACACCTTTCTAGACACCTACTTGGTTTATAGCATTGATCGTTAAGTGAGAAATCTCCCGAGGAGTAGCACATACTCACAGTAGGATCGGGATCCAAATATCATCGCGTGACAAAATTGAAGGAATCCTACCAGAATCATCACACTCCAAATGGTATGCAGCGCTAGCAAGTTTCAGTTCTTTTGAAATTCCCGATATAGATTTTTGCCCCATGCTCTTATGACCTTGACTTTGGCCAAAATATCATAAGTCACATGTCAAGTTCTACCCGTCATTTTCCAGGTTAATTTGAGCCCACCCGCACATACCCTTGACTTTGGCCAAAATGGTAGAACGACTGTCCCAAACCAACACATCTATCTATGTTGCACATGAATACCCAATAGCTACCAATCACTATGCCTTGACTTTGGCCAACATACATAGCTTGAATACTTATTGACCATTCATGTGAAACGATAGAGGGCTACGAATGGTTTTGGCGGAACCGTGAACGTAGTGAACTTGATATAATCGAAGGAACGAGATAGCTTTTAAAAGGAGTGGCTTAAGCTCCGCGTTTAAAAGTTATTTTTGAAAAGAAACCGAGTGGTTTTGAAAGTGTTCCAACGACTTTTACTTGGTTTATTTTTCTTGCATTAATTCCAATGCGTCCCATCATTTAATCCTACCATTGCAGAAAACAACCAAAATTTAACGTACGCTTATGCCATCCGCATTCGCCACGGGGCCCCGTTAGGTTACTTAACTAATGACAGAGCGGGGGCTGGACTAGCGCGGATGCAAAACATAAGCAACGCCAAAATAATATCATACATAAATAAATTGCAATGATAGCCATTTCAGATCACAGATGAACACATTGGATATACTAGGAATCCGCAATTCGTATGAGCCTGTAACGAAAAGCGGATTACACGGTCGCGATGAATAGCCAATACCCCACCCTAGACCCCTACGGGTGCGGCAAACTACCCGCCAAATATCCGAAGCGGAGCAACCTCCCTCAACGATGTGAGTAGGTCACTCGGCACTTCGAGATACCCGGTTGTTTGTGCACCCCACCTAGGGTCTATCCTAGGAGCAAAAACAGTAAAAAGAAATTATACAATGATGGCTACAACCCCGACCCGGTAGTGCGGCCAAAAATAATATTACATCAATTTACATATTACATGAATTGAAAGATAAAAGGAAAAACTCTCATCTCACAACTCCCGGCTATTCATCCACGACAATCCAATGAATTCATATACACATACCATCAACATTACAGATCACAGATATGTATAACCCCCACTAATCGACGTATAGCGATTAGCGGACGTTTAATACATATAAAAAATCACAGATATATACCCGTCAGCTTAAGCCTTTAGAAGTTCGATCAAAATACGGATTTTCATGCCCCAAAAACTAATTTTGCTTTCTGGAACATCTGGGCAGAAAAAACATATTGTAAAAATCACAAAACACCCCTCTAAACAAACTGCATGAAAAATCGTCTACGGCCGAGTCAACTCGGCCGCGGATCCGCGGCGCGTTGATCGGTTCACTGGACCATTTTTCTACAGTTTGTTATAAAAACCCTGAGCCGAATTTTAAGATAATATTTATCATTTTTTGGACAGAAAAAAAATTCGGCAGAACGTATACTTTTCGGGCGTGTTTCGCGACTTTTTCTCCGATCGAATTTCTAGTTACTTTGCTAACATGTTAGATAGTGTTTAACTAGGCTCTGATACCGCTGTAAGTCCACGTTACCTCTCCCGGTACTTACGGTCTTGCGGAAATGATGAAAAACGATTTTTCAAGAGGTGGTAACATGGACTCAAAAAACGGATCTTTGTTAAACAACTACCTAACAACCTAACTAGAGTTTTACCTACTCGGTTAGGGAGCTATACCTTTCTTGAACTCATTCTTCTTCAACTCTTTCCGTTGTACGGATCGTCCTCACCTCGTCGTCTCCTTGGGCAGAAGATGGATCCATCTGAAAGCTTATTCCTTTGGCTTCTTCTTCGAACTTGAAGAAACTAGAACACTTGGTTTGCTAAACCTTATGAACTAGGATGAGTAGAGAAGTGATTTGGGTTTTCTTTTATCTCTAAGGCAATGTTTCTCAACTCATGAGAGGGTGTTGCCTTGAGCTAGAGAGAGAGCAAGAGGAAGAGCAAGAGGGAGAGCTCAAGCAAGAGAGAGAAATGAAATGAGAGAATGGGTAACTCTTTTGCCATCCAAGCTCTCATAATCCAAAACCATCATAACAAAAATAGTAATCAAGTATTGTGTGATGGTTCAAGTCAAAATGGCTATATCATTTCATGCACTCATTTTGCAGAAACAAACAAGCAAGCAAAAGTCTTTTCCATGAAATGATAGCCATTGTCATGATGATGGTCAACTAGTCCAACCTAGTCAACCGGTCAACAAAGTCAACAAGTCAACAAAGTCAACCCCTCAACAACCATGTCACTATAATACTTAATTAATATTATTGTTAATTATATTTCTTATTCTCATTAGGGTTTAGCAAAAAGTCAATAGTCAACAGTCAACAGTCAACAACCCCAATGAGAATCCTCTGCCTCTGTCTCTCTCTGTCAACTGTGCATACACACCCGCATCCGCGTTCCAAGGAACACGAATACAAACGAGATAAAACCAATCCCAAAATGTACACTAGGATCTGGCTTAAACAAAAACCCGCTAGTGTTAACTGTCCGGAAACTGAACGTCCACAAGTGCACGGATGCGACCGAACCCTATCGCAAAACCATGCGACCTGTCGCAAAACCATGCGACCTCTACTCTTTTGCCTAAAGGCGAATAGCTTTCTGTGTGGGACTCTAAAGACTCGACACTACGCTGGCAGTGGGTTTAACCACAGACCGTAAGCGGCACTAGCTGTGCGTAACGGTCCCTAGGTAGATGCCGACAAGAAGACGGACGAGGTGAAACCCATATGAACTCCTACTGAGCCTGAATGTGACAATCTCTGTACAGTCCGGTCTGTTCGTCTGATACATCGCATGGCAGGCCTAGGGGCGGTAAACGTCAGTCCCCTAATAGCGGTACAAGTCATGTCGGAGTGTAGCCCAGAACACCCTGAGATAGCACTGGAAACCTACCAGTATATCTCGCTTGCCCTGGCCAGGGACTACTCGTATAATGGCTCTCCTAGACACAGCGTGATGTCAACCCCCAATACCGGGAGAGACGAATCATGTCTAACCGTCACTGCCTCCAAGTGCTTCGGGACTGCACCCAACTACTACCTGTTTGCACGACTCCTTTGAGCCGTGGTAGGGTAGTAATCTAAGTACAGTGGGAACACACTCGAGGCGAAGTGACAGTGTCAAGTCAGCGGACTAAGCTGTACTCATGTCACCTGGGAACTGATAACTGACGATAGGTATAGTATCAACCAACAGTTCCCGACGAGTCCTATTCAGTGTACTCGTAACCTAACGAGCACCCGCATACTATCTCAAGTACGACGTACTGACGGCTGTGGGACAGACCGTCTCCCACACTGGGATGAGAAGCGCATACGCTAGTCTACTCCGGAGTATCAATACCCTATCTCGATAGTCCTACGACTAGGGACCTGCATAAAGATGTACTTATGGATTACCCAGCCCCCAGTAGTGTGACTGCCATCACAACGCTGGTAATCAAGCAAAGATCCTAAGGGCTCCGCTAATGTGTATAGGTGATATACTAAAATAAACACATGTACACATTAAAGTAGAAACAAACCAAGTAGCATACTACTATATTGAGCAAGATTGTCTATACAAGGTGAATATCGCAAGCTTCCATTAAGTAATATACAAACTAGTATGATACAGTAATGGCCTCTAGGGCATATACACTAACACTATGGGGCGTGGCTGTCTATTAAGTTTACCCGGCGAGTATCCGCGTACGCTACGTGATTGCGACGGACTTTTGATCGCATCAAATTCCAAATAAATAGACAATGTTAAACTTTCCGATCGAATAATCAAACACCCAAGTTTTCCCAAATAGCTCAACACTTGAGGGGAGTTTAAAAACATCCATTTCATGCCACAGTACCAACGGTCCAGCCGTAGAAGGGTCAAGCCAACGCCTCATATGTGGCACGCCGTACTGCCCCAAATCCTAAGGTTCAAAAGGCAGTTCAAGACGGTCACATAATCGAGTTAAGGTTTGTTGTCTTCTAGAGAGTCCATTGCGTTACTTGCATGATTTAGACGTTCTTAAACTACGGAAAAATCCAATACTTGGAAATTTTCCGGCAGGGAAAAAAGTGAGTTATTGATATCCGGTCGAACTTTTTAATACTTTCTAAATTACCCGGAAAAACACAGACAAAGTTAAACTTTCCGATTGAATCAACGAACTCCAAATACAACCCAGAAAACTCAACACTTGAGTATAAATTAAAAATTCCCAGAAAACACAGGAATTATACAAGAACATTACTGTGCAAACAGTGTAGCATAAAGCTACATAATGGCCGTGGAACCGCCGCGCCACCTAGGGTACGGCCGCGGTTTCGCGGCGCCTTGATTGAATTGGGGTCACGTGCTGCACAGTAATTCCGAGAAAACCCTGCTGAATTTTTTGAGAATTTTTAATTAGGAAAAATCCACAGTTTTAAAAAATGTACAGAGAAGGGTTTTGATTAGGGTTTCGGGATTCGATCGGGTTTCTAACTTTGTCTACACTTCGCCTAAAATTCTAGCTAGGCTCTGATACCACTGTAGGGTTCCTAGGCACACTCATGAGGTTCTACAAGGCATCAACCATACCAAAATCAAATTTTTTATGTGCCGAACAACCCTATGCAAGATCGTGTACTAGAGATTAGGCGAAACTATAAGCAAGTAAACTACTTTGCTACTAAGTGAAAGGGATAACAACCTTTGTAGATCCGGTCCTTCACTTCTAATGCTCTTTATTAACGTCCCTTCGCTGCGATCATCGAGATCCCGGACCCTAGCGATGGTTTCTTCGGAGAAATGAGCGGGCTAGGTCGTTGACTTCGAGGCCGAAGATGATCTACGTCGAGGAGACTCAAACTCAAGCTCCATCTTCACTTGGTCATGAACTTTGTGAAGAGAACACCCTATACTACATGGAAAGTGGTAGAGGATGAAGAAATAGGAAGTGGGTTCACTTTGGATTTGGATTTCTCACTCTTAATCTTCACTTGGTCATTTTCAAGAAAGGTTTTTCTTCTTCTTGAAGAAGAAGAAGAAGGAATAAGAATGAATTATTAATTAACTAAAATGAATAATCAAGTGAAGTATATCATAATGCAACCATGGGTGAGTTAACCTTTGTAGAGACTAAACCCTAGTTTGAGCTAATGGTTAGGTTAGTGAAAATCTCATGCAAAACAAAATGGTTAGACTTTGTCAAAGATGCTTAAAAAGCTTCATGAAGCTTCAAGCAAAAAACAATGAAAGCCACCATTTTTTTTTTGCCAAAAATAAATAAAATAAATAAAACCCAACCATTAACCTAAACATGGTGTAAGTCATACACACACCCAAGTTTGCATGTATCATCAATCATGATACAAACTAGTGCACAAACATATATCATATATACAACTTGTGCACATCAAGTGAGAAAATCAATCATAAGTGAACAAATACTAGTTAATGTAAAGTAATATATCAAATATATAATTAGACATTAAATCATTAAATCAATACTTGATTTAATGATCCGGTCATATCGCATATAACCGACTAATATCTAGTGTATCAATATATCGAATCAACACTTGATTCGGTAACCCGGCTATATCACATATAACCGTCCGATAATATAAATCGCGAGAATAGAACACAGTATCACATACTGGTATTATTCTCGGCCCCGTACATATCTCATATGCGCTCCTATTTCGTTTCGCTTGAGCCAGGAAACCTCTGTGTTGGACTCTGAAGACTCGTCAATACGCCGGCAGTAGGTGGTGATCATATCAATCACCCACAAGCCGCAAGCGGTCTGCTAAACGTAACGGCCACCCGGGTATTGAGCGATCAGATGATCAACGAGCAAACCTGCTCACACTCCTGCGAATCCAATCAGTAACACTTACCGTACAGTCCGGTCTGTTCGTCTGATATGTCGCATATCTCGCCTAGGGGTGGTAAACGTCAGACCCCCAGTAGCTTGATAAGTCATGCCGATGTAAGGTCCATAACAAGCATGAAACTACTGATAACACTTATCAGTAAATCAGAGCAACCCTGGCCAGGGATTTCCAGTTATGGCCAGTCGAGCATTACGCAACATCAACCCCCAATACCGGGAGAGACGAATCCCCTCCTATCGCTCATTGCCTCCATGTGAATCGGGACTGTACCCAAAAACCACATGTTTGCATGACTCAGTAGAGCCGTGGTAGGGTGGAAATCAAAGCACGGTGGGAGACACACAAGACTCTATGACTATCTCGGGTCAACAGACTAAGCTGTACCAGTGTCACCAGAGAACTGCCATCTCACGTAAGGTATAATACCATCTGGGAGTTCTCGGCAAGTCCGTTCAGTGTACCCAGTCACCACTGAGCACCCGCATACCATCTCTGATGTCAAAAACCAATGGATATAGGATCATCCATTGCCCATCACATGGGTCGAGAAGATATACGCTAGTCTACTCTGGAAAATCTATGCCCCGTCTCGATATTCCCTCAACTAGGAACTTTGAAGGATGTACTCATTGACTACCCAGGCCCCACTAGTATGATCTACATCATAGTCCTGGAAGTCGAGTACACATCCTAAGGGCTTTATCAACATGTAATAGAAAGACAGTAATTATACATGTTAAGATAAAGAGCAACCAGATAGCGTACTATCATGTCGAGCAAGAAAGTCCTACCTATATATATCCCAGCATCCACTACAATATATATCTCATGTACAGTAATGGCCTCTAGGGCATACATATAACTAACATGTTCGTCTGATATGTCGCATATCTAGTCTAGGGGTGGTATACGTCAGACCCCAGTAACCGATAAGTCGTGTCGATGTGAGGCTCATGACAGGTTGAGAAACTACCGATAACACTTACCAGTAAATCTCTATATCAGCCCTGGCCAGGGACTTTCAGTTATAGCCAATCGAACACAGCACAACATCAACTCCCTATACCGGGAGAGACGAATCCCCTCCTATCGCTCATTGCCTCCATGTGATTCGGGAATGTACCCAAAAGCCACCATTTTGCACGCCCTCTTGGACGTGGTAAGGTGGAAATCAAAACACAGAGGGAATCACACAAGACTCTATGACGATCTCGGGTCTAAAGACTACCCTGTACCAGTGTCACCGGAGAACTGCCATCTGACGTGTGGTATATCACCATCTGGGAGTTCTCGGCGAGTCCGTCCAGTGTACCCAGTCTCCACTGAGCACCTATACACCATCTCTGATGTCAAACACCGATGGATATGGGATCATCCATCGCCCATCATATGGGTCAAGATGCGTATACGCTAGTCTACTCTGGTGTATCGATGCCCTGTCTCGATATACCCTCGACTAGGAACAGTTATAGGATGTACTCATCGACTACCGTGGCCCCACTAGTATGATCTCATGATAGTCCCAGTAGTCGAGTACAGATCCTAAGGGCTTTATCAACATGTGAGAGAAAAACAGTAAACCAGTACAAGTCAACATGTTAAGATAAAGTGAAACCAAATAGCATACTATCATGACGACCAAGAAAGTCCTCTCTATATATATCCAAGCATCCATTATAATATACATCATATGTACAACAATGGCCTCTAGGGCATATACATAACTAACAATCTCCCACTTGCACTAAGGCCAGCTGTTGCAGTATCTCATACCTAGCTTCCCGAATAATCTCTCAAACTGTATCTGGGGAATGGCCTTCGTGAGTGGATCCGCAGTGTTTTCCTTCGTATCTACTCTCCTGACCTCGATCTCCCGGCGATCAACTATCTCCCTGATCAGGTGATACCGCCTCAGAATATGTCTAGACTTCTGATGGGACCTGGGTTACTTGGCCAAAACCACAGCTCCACTGTTATCACAATACAGAGGTATTGGATGCTCAATAGATGGAACCACACCAAGTTCACTAATGAACTTCTTTATCCAGACAGCCTCTTTGGCAGCATCGTTGGCAGCGATGTATTCAGCCTCCATCGTCGAGTCTGCAACGGTATCCTGTTTGGAACTCTTCCAACATACCGCCCCTCCATTGAGGGTAAAGACAAATCCCGAGTGAGACTTAGAGTCGTCCTTATCACTTTGGAAGCTGGAATCGGTAAAGGACTCCACCCGGAGTTCTCCGTTACCATACACCAAGAACATGTCTTTAGTCCTTCGCAAGTACTTGAGAATGTTCTTCACAGCTGTCCAGTGACTCTCTCCATGATCTGCTTGATACCGACTCACTACACTTAGTGAGTATCCTACATCGGGTCTGGTACATAGCGTCGCATACATGATAGAGCCTACTGCCGAAGCATAGGGTATCCCTTGCATGCGAGCTCTCTCCAAATCAGTCTTGGGAGACATCTCTTTGGAGAGAGTGAGTCCAGAGATCCTGGGTTGGTTCCCACGCTTGGATTCTTCCATACTAAACCTCTTTAGTATGGTGTCAATGTACCTGGATTGGGACAATCCCAGTATCCGTTTAGATCTATCTCTATAGATCATGATTCCCAATATGCGGGAGGCATCACCTAGATCTTTCATCGAGAATCTTTGTGATAAGAAGAGCTTGACTGATTGCAGCATAGGAATATCATTTCCTATCAAGAGTATGTCCACGTACAATACGAGGAAGACAACCTTACTCTCTGCTACCTTCTTATAGATACAAGGTTCATCTATATTTTTGATGAAGTCAAACTCTTTGACTACAACATCAAAACAGATGTTCCAACTCCGCGATACTTGCTTTAACCCATAAATGGATTTAAGCAGCTTGCACACCTTTCCGCTGCTCCCACTATCTACGAAGCCGTCTGGCTGAGTCATGTACACGCACTCTTCTAAATCACCATTTAGAAAGGCGATCTTAACATCCATTTGCCAGATTTTGTAGTCATTGTTAGTTGTATGTATGCCCTAGAGGCCAATATTGTACAGATGATGTATATTATATTGGATGCTTGGACGTATATAGAGATGACTTTCTTGCTCGATATGATAGTATGCTATCTGGTTGCTCTTTGTCTTAACATGTATACTTGTCTCTTTATACTGTCTTAGAGTTACATGTTGGTAAAGCCCTTAGGATGTGTACTTGACTACCTGGACTATGATGCGGATCATACTAGTAGGGACATGGTAGTCCATAAGTACATCCTTTAAGGTCCCTAGTCGTGGGTGTATCGAGACGGGGCACCGATACACCAGTGTAGACTAGCGTATACGCTTCTCGACCCATGAGATGGGCGATGGATGATCCCATATCCATTGGTGTTTGACATCAGAGATGGTATACGGGTGCTCAGTGGAGACTGGGTACACTGGACGGACTCGCCGAGAACTCCCAGATGGTATTATACCTCACGTCAGATGGCAGTTCTCAGGTGACACTTGTGCAGGTTAGTCTGTAGACCCGAGATCGTTATAGAGTCTTGTGTGATTCCCACTGTGCTTTGATTTCCACCTTACCACGTCCATGAGGGAGTGCAAAATGGTGGTTTTTGGGTACAGTCCCGAGTCACATGGATGCAATGAGCGATAGGAGGGGTTTCGTCTCTCCCGTTATTGGGGGTTGATGTTGCGCTGTGCTCGATTGGCCGTAACAGGGAAGTCCCTGGCCAGGGCTGATTCAGAGATTTGCTGGTAAGTGTTACCAGTAGTTTCTCGACCCGTTATGAGCCTCACATCGGCACGACTTATCAGTTATTGGGGTCTGACGTTTACCACCCCTAGACTTGATATGCGACATATCAGACGAGGAGACCGGACTGTACAGGAAGTGTTGCCGATTGGCTCGACGGGAGTTGTAGCAGGTTCGCTTGTTCTCTTCTGATCGCTCAATACCCGGGTGGCTGTTACGTTTAGCTGACCGCTTGCGGCTTGGGGGTGCATGATATGATCATCACCCACTGCCGGCGTATTGACGAGTCTTAGAGTCCCACAATGGAGTTTCTTAGTCCAGGCGAAACGTTGTGGTGCGCGTATGCGATATACGCATTGACCCGATTAAAATGCGCGTATAGGATACCGTATATTGATCGGGCTGCTTGCTTTTGGTGGGGTCATATGTGATATGGCCGGATTGATAAATCAAGTGTTGATTTATCATTTAACCATTAGTTTCTCACTTGAAATCCTTTCTTGAGTTTGATGGATGTATGCATGCATGTATGCCTTCTTTATAGATTCATGCACATATGGATGTACATACACACATACATACATACATACATCCTTCATGGTTGTACATACATGAAAATGGTGGCAATATAAGACTCACACCATGGTTTTATATATGGATTTTATTGCATTTGATTTAAAACAAAAAGGAAAAAGGATAATGGTTATCATTGATTTGTTTCTACACTCTTCTTTTGACCTAACCATCCTCACCCACCTTTTAATCTTGGGTAAACTTTTCTTTTGTGTTTTAACTCAAGTTCAATAAGATATTCATTGTTTAACCATGGTTTGAGATGAGAACAAGAAAATATATATACATATATTTTCATTTTTCTTTTCAAGAGTTATCTTTTTCACTCTTGTTAAAAGAATAGCCATCATCTTCTTCCTCCTCCTTCACTTGCTCTCTAGACTTTTGTAGTGAGCAAATTACATAACAAGATTGGATTTTGAAGTGAGAATAAGAACCACAACATCATTCTACACAAGTTTAGCCCAATTGTTTAGAGTGTTATCTTCATTTCTTCTTTTGAAAAGTGAAGTTGCAAGCTTGGACTAGGAGCTTCGGGTGGATCGTCGTGGACACTAGGAGACTTCAAGCGAACCCTCCTCCAACCCTCAAGTGGCCAAGGAGTCTAGCGTAGGGAGCTAAAAAGGTTGTACTCTCAAAACCCTAGCATTTCTTTCATGTGATGATGTGTTGTTTATGAAACCCTAAAGTTTTCTAGGAACGATCCGATGTTTGTTAACTTAGCACCCTAAAAATTCCATCTTTGGTACATGTGATGCTTCTAAACCCTTCATGAGGTGCTAGGCTAACCCAACAGTGGTATCAGAGCTACTAGGCATTGGATGTCGACCTATGGGGGGTTCTCACTGTGTGACAGTGTGGCGAAGCATAGGCTCTTACCCCCAGGGTGTCCCGAGACCGGAAGGTGTTCCGGCGGGTTGTAGTCCTCGCGAGGGGGCATGCGTAAAAAGTAGGTGCTGAGGGACCCGTTGGTGCTATGGTGACCCCATTGGATGGGGTGGCTGCCTGACCAACATTGGTATCAGAGCCGACCTAGAACATTAGGCGACACTTTAGCGAAGTTAAAACTCCGATCGAACCGTAAAATAGGGATTTTTGTGCTCTCTGGACATTTTTTCAAAACTGCTGTTTTTCAGAATTAAAAATATGTAAAAATTACAGCAGGAAAATATAAGCATTACTGTGAAATATGAGGACATGAACAGTTATTATAGCCGTGGAAACGCGGCCATAGCTTGCTTGGGCCGCGGTTCCGCGGCCGTACAGATGTGTCAGTGCATAATTTTTGCACAGTAATACTTATAACTGCTTGGTGATATTTTAGGGTATTTTTAATCTGAATTTTGTGCTGTTTGTTCTGGAGATGGTTTTGGACTCGTCGATTCGATCGGAATTTTCATTTCGTGGCTTTTCCGGATAAATTAGAATGTATTGAAGTGTTTGAACGAGTATCATTTGCTCACTTTTCACCGGGTTTAAAATCTTTCGGAAATACGTGCATGTTTGTTTGTGGTGGACCCTCTAGAAGACAACAAACCTTAACTCGATTATGTGACCGTCTTGAACTGCCTTTTGAACCTTAGGGTTTGGGGCAGTACGGCGTGCCACATATGAGGCGTTGGCTTGACCCTTCTACGGCTGGACCGCTACCACTGTGTCACACTCCGGGTTTTTGAACTCCGCTCAAGTGTTGAGGTTTAGAGAATTTTGGGTATTTGATCATTCGTTCAAAAACTTTAATACCGTCTAATTATCTGAAATGAGATGCAATATGTGGAATTCATATAGTTGGACATGAAATACGAAGTATGTGATATTTCGTATTTACGATGTCTAAAGAGAATGTGGATTCCAAATATTGCAGTTTTACACTTTCTTTTCTGCGACCGTAAGTGTAGTATGTCGATATCGCCGGTTTCGTTGCTATACATCAACGACAATTGGGGTACGCATACTTACTTACGTTGATGATATATGATATTATGTGTTACTGAGATATGATGTGTAAGATTGTCGCGATTGAATAGCCGGGGGGTTTTATGTGAGTTGAGAGTTTTATATTTTCATTCATGTATATTCATATATAATGTAATATTCTTTTATTTGGGGCACTTCCGGGTTGAGGTTGATGCCACCAGTGTTGTATATTATTTACTTTTCCACATTAAGATGGACCCAAGGAGGGGAGCACAGGTGACCGGGTTCTGGGGTTCAGTGGGAGGCCATCTCGAGGAGTCGAGACCGGGTCTCCTAAACTCAAGAATTGGTAGGGTCGCTTGCCGCTCTCGTAGGGGTCCAGGGTATGGGCTTGGCTATTCATCGCGACTGTGGAATCCGTATTTTCTATTGTTGGCTAAATACTAAATACGGACGTCCTACTATATCCCACATTATATCTATGTTTCTGCTGCGATATCTGTGATGTGATCATGTGATGTGCTGTGATAGATACAGTATATAGTATATATGATATATTATATAGATGTTACTTATGTTTTACACCCGCACTAGCCCTGTCCTGCTCTGTCGTTAGTTACCTAACCTAACGGTGCACGAGGGGACATCGAGGCGAATGCGGATGGCATAAATATACGTCGTATTTATCTGTGATGTTTAGGTGACTTAAATGATGGGACTTCATTAATGTGATTAATGAAAGAAAAGAAACCTAAAAGATGTTGTAGAATCAAATTTTTAAATAAAAGGGTAGCTACAGTTTTGCTTTGCATAGCGGTATAGATGATATACCCTGCACCTTATTCGATGGGGAAAGAGCCGAGATCCTTTCACCAGGAGTGACCTCTTTAGAAAAACTGGCAGATGCTACAACACTCGGTTTGACTTTTGACTACTTTTGGAGTTTCGCTTTGCACAGTGATATATATGATATATCCTGCATCTTATTCGATGAGGAAAGAGCCGAGATCCCTTCACCGGGAGTGACCTCTTTAGCAAAACTAATAAAAGCCTCAAAATCACTCCATTTCAAAACTTCACTTGATTCTACAACGATATCAAGTTCATTGCGCTCATGGTTTTCAGAAAAAACCTGCGTAGCCCTCCGTCAATTCAGATATGTAATATTCAGTATTCGTGCTGCGGTTGTTTGGCATGCGTCAAGGCGTAGTGTACGGTAGCTGATTATTACTTATCTGTAGCATGAGATGCGATTGGATTAGGGTATTCATACGGCGTTGTTTGGCATGCGTCAAGGGTCGTACGGGTGGGTTTAATTCAATCACGAATTGTACGGGTTGAACTTGACTAGCGGACTATGGGTTGTTTGGCATGCGTCAAGGTCATAGCACGCTAGGGGCAAAATACTATCGGGAATTTCAAGTGTTGAGATTTGCAATGAGATTGCATACCTTCTATGAGATAGTTGGATCCCGATACCCACTGCGAGTAATTGTTTCTCCTGAGAGAGTTTTACACAGGACAATTTGCCGATCAAGTAGGTGTCTAGAAAGGTGTCAACGAGGTTACGCCTCTGGAAAAAGGAGGTTTACTTTAATTAGGTCCGTGCGAAAGCATGGGGATCCTCCCTCAAAGTACCGACACTGGCCTGGCTGAAAGATCGGCGAAGTTGTAGGGTGTAATTAATCCCGGCTAGTCTTTCCTTTTAGGGTTTGAAGGAAGATTTGATAAAAACAGTGGGAGCCATCCTGATTAGATAAAATAATAACCAATCTGATCTTGCAAGAGCATACGCTAAAGTGTTTTCTTCTCTCTCTCTCCAGGTAGCGACCATGTCATGCCTTAATCAAGATAATAATATGGATGTATTGACCGAACCCGCATGTTATACTGTGCAGGGGAACGTTGGACCCGTTCTTTCTTATAAGAGTTATAAGACTGAACAGGGAATAGGAGAATATCTAGATTCTCAAGCCGCCCAAAAGAACATGCATGTTGATGCATCTTCTTCAGGTGTGTTAGTTATTGAGAACTGTTTCTCAGTTCACCCTACGTCCTGGGTATTAGATACCGGATCAGGATCCCACATATGTAAAATGTTACATGGGCTACGGAAAGGTAGAGAACTGGGAAAAGGTGATCATTTCGTTCAAGTGGGGAATGGGGCAAATGTTGCAGCCAAAGCAGTTGGCGAATATCACCTAGTATTACCAAGTGGTAATACACTGATTCTAAATTAATGCTATTATATACCAAACATGATGTGCAACATTATATCAGTTTCTTTATTAAGTAAAGAAGGATATAATTTTGTAGTAAAGGATAATGTTATGAACATATTCCTAGATCAAAAGTTGATTGCATCAGTCTCGTTACATAAAGGCATATTCATTCTAAATCAAAATACAGTCCTCAATATACAAAACACACACAAGAGGAAAAGTTCAAAAATGAACGAATCCTTCTTGTGGCAATATAGACTTGGTCACATCAATGCGACACGACTAGCTAAGTTGCATAAGGATGGATATTTGAATCCGTCACGCCCCGAAAGTACGGAATATGACCGGCACTTAAACTATGAATGTCTCGAGGCGTACGTAATCTAAGTAAGCCGAAAACCCAGAAATCAAAATCAAGAAAAGTAGTAGAGTGAAGGAAAACCAATTAAAACAAGTGGTTTCAATAGCATAAGCCGAATTATGCGGTTTAAAAAAAACATCAAACATTTCCCGAAAATTTCGGCAGAGTCTCTTTTGTAAATACTAGCCCCCAAATGGGATACAACATGAATAGTATACGAAATCAAAAAGGCATCCCCAAGCGGGAGCTAGCTCTTCATCAATCGACGGTTACAACCACACAAGCAATATAATATACAACGCCAAGGGCGAGGATCAAAACTCAAAAGGAAACTCAAAACCACCAGAAATCCACAGAAATATAACGCGCGACTCTAAGGTCGAAAGAATAAACATCACTGGTCTCTATCTCTGAAATAAATACATGTTTGGTTGATGGAACTTCTAGATACAACAGAATAATGATATACAAGATATATAATGGGGGTACGATACAAGTAAACCCACCTACTAGCAAGTCACTCGGAAATGGGAAGCAGTGCCAACAAAACCGTAATGAAACCTGTACGGCAAAACCTGCAAGAAACTGGGGCACAACGGGGGTGAGTTGCCAACTCGTGAATAGAAAAACATCTACGGAAAGAAATCGCATAAATAACGCAACCTAGGTCAATGATCATAATATATCCTCAATTATATATATAACATGCAGCCTATAACAAAGGCTAGGGTAAATATCTAACCCGAGTGTAATCTCATGTGCTCGTGTCAGTGCCTCAGGTAGCAATATAACATATGAATGAGGTATGAATGCATGAAAACAGAATACATGTAAATGAAGAAACAGTTTTCATAATTTAGTGAGATTTCCTTTGTATTTTTAAAATGAGGTATCATAATGAAATCAGCATAAAACAGTGCCTAGCATCGGCACAAAACGTAATCCCAATATCTCGATATCTCTGTATCACAGTCTCTGTACCTCAATATCTCGAAATCTCAATGTCTCAATCACAATATCTAGGGCGCCGTCAGTCCAGAACGGCCCCTACCATCCATCTCAACACCACGACGGTATCCTCCGGATATCCGACGCGTCGGGTAATATCACCGGTCGGTAGTGCTCCCCTGCCAGGCTCAACGTCAACAACACGATCCTCTTGCCCCGGGTACCGCACCGGGCCCACCATGTACCCGAAACGGTTCCTCCACTCCTCGAATCGGGTCTCGAAATCCATCAGCAAACTCATGGTGGACGACTCATACATCATGGGAAAACCGCACTTTTTATTTAAAAGAGAGGAAAGAAGTTTATACAAGTTTTGCGGTTTTCCCCCAAATCCAGAAAATCTCATAGAAATCCGAATCCAAATCATCAATAGCATATAAACCCATGAATATTGGCATAAGAATCCATGAATACGGCATAACAATGAATAACAGTATGCATGAAGTGACAAGTAATAACTACAATATCTAAGCTGGCATATAAGGTAAGTACACTAATATTATGTCAAACTACTAACTATCAAGCTAAGTTAAGCAATAATATTTTCTAAGGTGTACGTGACATGGCAATTACCGATGAAGATGTGTGTGAGCCGGCAAGTAAGAGTACGTGGTACATACGCATCATCGGTAATGGTGCTGGTGTCCTAACAGAATAATGCCAACAATGCAATATGAAATAACAATGTAAGTATGCGATGCGGAGCGAGCAACCAAAATGAGCGGGAGCTAAATATTAAACAATGGTGCCATTTGAAATAACACGAATCGTGGGGTTTTGAAAATAGAGCTACGGTGTTTTTATGAAAAGATACGTCTTTTGAAATATCCGTAGGATCCCTTGGGCTGTCTTTTAAAATACCCACGATTCGTTAGTTTTTTGAAATAGGTAAGAATCGAATCTAATCTAACAACTAAACTAAACTAAAGGGCTAAGCTAACAAGCTGGACTACAGGTAAGGAAACCGCCTAACATCTGAGTCGATACATATACATACCTGTATATATATTAGTCGGTGATCCCTCCTCAATAATATCATATCCGATACCATATCTATAATCAGACATCCCAAGTCAAGAGTACGGATCAATCATCAAAATATAGCTCGTACGTAAATCCGTCGTACGGCATCCCCAAATCTGGGTACGGGTTAATATCATATTCATCACACTATTCATCTGGTATCCTCTTTATCCAAGATCATAGTCCAGGGTACTGACCTATGTCTAGTACAATACAAATATCATCAATATAGTCATGATCTGACTACTGATCGACAGTCTCGTACAAACCGATATTATCAGCACATATCATCATCAAGGGGTATACATCGCCCAATACGGCCTAGTATCAATATCCTAGCATATCATATCTCATATCATGATCACATGCCGACCATTTTATTTATAGCACTATTCACCCGTATCGTCGTTCAAAGACCCGCTATAACATCAGGACGTATCTCAAATACGAATCCTGCCATATCACCGATATCACAACCTCAACACAAATCTCATCGACTCATCTCAAACCCAAGTATCATCCTCAAATCCGTATGTGAACACATAGTCCCCATACCCATGTGAACACATAACTATATATTCCCGAATAAGCATAAATGAAAGAAGAAAGTATGCAAGTATGGGTGGTTGTGTGCATGTGTGGTGCGACCACTACTCTAGGGTTTCGCGACACTAAATCATCCAAGAACACCAAATATCCATATTATCATCAATATACTCAAACAAAATATAATCAATATATATATGTGTGTATACGTATTCGTATTTATCATCACGAACTGCGGGGGTGCTATACGCCATCCACCCGACTTCTCCCCGCAGATATAAATCTACTCACCTGGTCCTCGCTCGCCGGTGCCGACGTCGCCACGTGCTTGCTTGTCGTCTCGAAGTCCACATGGGTACCTACATATCATAACGCACTGTATCACATTAAAATCCGACTCATGATCAAAACGACACACGAAACCTACATAGGTCAAAACCTATGGTTGCTTTCACAAAAACCCAAAATTCACTTTAAAAACCAATTTTTCCGAAAATCTAGCAAGCACAAATTACCCGTTTTAGTACAAAACTCGACGTTTGAACAAATTTAATGGACATAATACTTATTAAACAACTTAAATAAGTCATAAAAACCATTTCCATTATTTAATCTCATTAAATTTCTTTAGCCCCAAAATTCTAGTTTACAATATACCTAAATTTTAACAATTTATAGAAAAAATGCACAAACAACAATTTAGCTAGGATTTTCATGAACTAAAGACATTAAACCACACTTAATAATGTTAATGAAGTCAAGAAAAACCTAATTACATTTTTCTCTTAATCAAATTCAAGGTTTACAAAAACCTAGTTTGCAATTTAAGCAATTTGGACAAATTACATATAGCAAGTGCAATTTAATCAACCAAACTAGGTTTTACATACATTAAGATGTTAAACTAAACCTTGCATCCCTAATGATATGATAAAAACCCTAATTGAAATCACAAACCCTTACTATATTTTTGTTTTCCATAAAATAAATCAATTAAAACTTGAAATAAAATACTAAAAAATTATATTACAACTAGATTTTAATTAACATGATTTTAAAGATTAAAATTAGCCCATTTAAATTTGTATTTATCGCTAATTTAATATATTTTCTTACCGGCTTAAAATAATATTAAAATAATTAATTTCGGAAAAATTTTCAGAAAATTTGAAATTTTAGCAGTGGCTCAATAAACACCAAATACCAGCAATTACATAGCTAGAATATGTATATTTAATTTTATAATAAAGATATTTGCATTTTGACTTTTTACAGAAAACCCCCTTATTTTACCGTTTTTTCGAAATTTCACCGAAACGATTTTCAAAACGTTACAATTTTCCCCCTTAAAGAAATTCGGTCCCCGAATTTAAATTAAAACTCCCCCCAAATACTAAAATATCTAAACAAAACCATCAAGTCGTCGGGGCTCCGAAATCGTAAATACATAAAACAAATCGTAGCGCAGCGCATGCGCATGAAAAATGAACATATAACTCAAATCAAAACTCCGTCAAGCATCCCGCAATCATCGGAGTCATGGAGAAGACATCAATGCCAAATCCAAAGCAAAACCAATATGATATAACTCGAAACTATACATGTAAATATCGAATCTATATATGTAAGTATCTGAAGGAAATGTATCCCAAATCTCTTTAAGTCGCTGTGCAACGCGTATAACACTGCACAGTGGCGGACGCCTATCATAAGAAAATAACTATATGCATATATACCTTTGTTTGAAATGTACGTTCCACCGTTTTGGAAACAATTTAGAAGGGTCTCCTTGTTTTAAACATTTCGTGTCATATCAGACACGTAGGTAAATACTGAGGCTATAGCTCGCTTTTTGGAAATCCCTTCAATAACTATCAATGCATGCAAAATATATTCAGGTACTGTCCTCTGACTAGTCCTGCTTAGTACGAAAACACATCGCAATTATCATAAAAAATGTACTGCTCTATAAGAAATCAATCCCAAAATACGGGTATGAATACTACGTGCGTCTGGTGCGCACGACAATCAAAATCCATATACGTGCCATATAAGTGCACAGAAACAAGATCTAAGTGCATCGGGTGTGCACAAAGTATCTGTCGTAGGCAACGTGTGTGCCTGACCGCAAAATCAGGTGCATCTGACATGCACGAAAAAAATCTCGATTTAGTGCATCTGGTGTGCACCAAAATCGCATCTCAAGACATGCGCTCAACATGCGCTCAAACCCAAAACCAGGGGCATCCATCATGCACGAAATCATGAAATCCAATATCAAGCGCTGAACATGCGCAAAATCAAATCAGGTGCACAAGGTCCACAAAACAAATATCGAGTATCACAATCGAAATCGAAGTCCAGTGCATCTAAGTGCACAAAAGGCGTATCACTGCACTGCAAGCATATATAAACTATACAGAGTGCAGGAACCAAATCGTGTGCGTGCATACGCACAAAATCAACTCAAATGTCTAAAACCGTAAAATCACAAACATGTGAAACCAAAGCATGAAAACGATATCAAGTGCAACATTGTGCAAAGATCGTAAATCCTCAATCATCAAAATCAAATCATAAGAATAAATCACCCAAAACATCGAAATCAATAATGGCGGAATAGTACCGCTCAAGTGCATCCTCTAAGAATCTCGGGCCAACTGTCGCGGTCACTAGTGGGACGTCTCGTCGATGATCATGAACTCTGGCCTGCTGGTGTTGTAAGTCCACGTTGCGACCCCCGGTTCTTACGGGGAGGCGGAAACGGTATAAAAATCAAATTTTTGGCGCATGGGGCAACATGGACTAAACAAGGTCGGGATCTTTTCTAAACTAAACTAGCAAACATGCAAAGGAGAGTTAACTACTCGGCAAAGTGGTTATACCTAACTTGAACTCCTTCTTCTTGAAACCTAGTAGAGGTTGATGGTTCTTTCCTCGTAGCCTTCTTCCGTCAAAGATGGATCCACCTGAGGGTTCAACCTTCGGGCTCTTTCTCGAACTTAGAGTGAACTAGGATCTCCGGCTTGCTAAACCTTGAGCCCTAGAGAGAGTAGAGAGTATCTATGGGGTGTTTCTCTTTCAAGGAGAGGGATTCTCAACACATGAGAAGGATTCTCCTTGAGCTTGAGGAAGAAGAAGATGAAGTGAGGAGAGAGAATCAATATGATAGAATGAGCTATCTTTTCCTTTTGCAACCATAACAAAAGAAAAAGAATTATCTAATTAATAATAATAATTCAAATGAAATAGTTGATGGTTGTATTTGGAATGACCACTATCATCACTTCATTAAATGAATGTAAGCTAGAATCAAGAAGTATCCTTGCAAAGCAATGATGATGGTCAAACATTCAACCATGGTCAACAAGTCAACCATGGTCAACAAGTCAACAAAATCAACCATGACACAATTTCATTTAATTACTATTATTAATTGATATTTCATAAATCCATTAGGGTTTGGAAAAAGACGACTGTCAACTGTGCATACGCACCCGTTCCGAAACCCTAATGAAAGTCCTCTTCCTCCGCCTCAAACAACTGTGCATACACACCTGCATTCTCGTTCCGAGGAACAAGAATACTGAGAGATAAAAGCAACCCCAAAACATATACCAGTATCTGACTCAAACCAGAGCCAGCCAGTAATATCCGTCCGGACTCCAAACGTGCACAAGTGCGCGGATGAGAACGAACCCTGTCGCAAAACCATGCGACCTCTACTCTGTTTTTCCTAATGGCGAATAGCCCTCTGTGTGGGACTCTAAAGACTCGACACTACGCTGGCAGTGGGTTTAACCACAGACCGCAAGCGGCACTAGCTGTGCGTAACGGTCCCCAGGTAGATGCCGATAAGAAGACTGACGAGGTAAAACCCATCTGAACTCCTACTGAGTCTGAATGTGACATTCTCCGTACAGTCCGGTCTGTTCGTCTGATACATCGCATGGCGGGCCTAGGGGGCGGTAAACGTCAGTCCCCTAATAGCGGTACAATTGGTGTCGGAGTGAAGCCCAAAACACCCTGAGATAACGCTGGAAGCCTACCAGTATATCTCGCTTGCCCTGGCCAGGGACTACTCGTGTAATGGCTCTCCTAGACACAGAGCGATGTCAACCCCCAATACCGGGAGAGACGAATCCTGTCTAACCGGCACTGCCTCCAAGTGCTTCGGGACTGCACCCAACTACTACCTGTTTGCACGACTCCTTTGAGCCGTGGTAGGGTAGTGATCAAAGTGAAGTGGGAACACACTCGAGGCGAAGTGCCAGTGTCAAGTCAGCGGACTAAGCTGTACTCATGTCACCTGGGAACTGATAACTGACGATAGGTATAATACCAACCTGGTCAGTTCCCGACGAGTCCTGTCCAGTGTACTCGTAACCTAACGAGCACCCGTATACTATCTCCAGTACAACGTACCGATGGCTGTGGGACAGACCATCTCCCACACTGGGATGAGAAGCGCATACGCTAGTCTACTTCGGAGTATCGATGCCCTGTCTCGATAGTCCTGCGACTAGGGACCTGTATAAGGATGTGCTTATAGATTACCCAGCCCCCACTAGTGTGACTGCCATCACAACGCTGGTAATCAAGCAAAGATCCTAAGGGCTCCACTAATGTGTATAGGTGATATACAAAAATAAACACATGTACACATTGAAGTAGAAACAAACCAAGTAGCATACTACTATATTGAGCAAGATTGTTTATACAAGGTGAATATCCCAAGCTTCCATTAAGTAATATACAAACTAGTATGATACAGTAATGGCCTCTAGGGCATATACACTAACAATCTCCCACTTGCACTAAGGCCATGTACTGGCGTATCGAAGACCTATCATCTCGATCAGCCGCTCGAACTGAGTCTGGGGTAGGGCCTTGGTGAATGGATCTGCAGTATTTTCTTCTGAAGCAACCCTCCGAACCTCGATCTCCTTGCGATCCACGATCTCCCTGATCAGGTGATACCGCCTCAAGATGTGCCTGGATCTCTGATGGGACCTGGGTTCCTTCGCTAAAGCTATAGCCCCGTTGTTGTCGCAATACAGAGGTATTGGGTCAACAATGGACGGAACCACCTGAAGTTCTTTCAAGAACTTACTCATCCAGACAGCTTCTTTTGCGGCATCAGACGCAGCGATGTATTCCGCTTCCATCGTCGAGTCTGCAACGGTTTCCTGTTTGGAACTCTTCCAACACACCGCCCCTCCATTGAGGGTAAAGACAAAACCCGACATGGACTTGGAATCATCCTTGTCACTCTGGAAGCTGGAGTCAGCAAAGGCCTCGATCTGGAGGTCTTTTCCGCCATACACCAAGAACATCTCCTTAGTCCTCCTCAGGTACTTGAGAATGTTCTTTACTGCTATCCAGTGTTTCTCCCCAGGGTTTGACTGATACCGGCTTACTACACTCAGTGCATAAGCTACATCCGGTCTGGTACACAACATCGCATACATTATAGAGCCTACCGCAGAAGCGTAGGGTATAATAGACATGCGATCCCTATCCAAATCAGTCTTGGGAGACATCTCTTTAGAGAGGGTGATCCCGTGACAAGCCGGTAGGTTACCGCGCTTGGAATCTTCCATACTGAATCTCTTCAGTATAGTGTCGATGTACCTGGACTGTGAAAGTCCTAATATCCTCTTGGATCTATCACGATAGATCCGGATCCCCAGGATGTAAGAGGCATCACCCAGGTTTTTCATGGAGAACCTGTGTGACAAGAATCCCTTGACAGATTGTAGCATAGGAATTTCATTTCCTATTAAGAGAATGTCATCCACGTATAAAACGAGGAATACTACAGTTCTCGCTACAAATCTACTATAGATGCATGGTTCATCTGGATTTTTGATAAAGCCAAATTTCTTGACCGTCTCATCAAAACAGATGTTCCAACTCCGCGATGCCTGCTTTAGTCCATAGATGGACTTAAGCAACTTGCACACCTTTCCGCTGCTCCCACTCTGAATGAAACCCTCTGGCTGATCCATATAGACACACTCCTCTAAATTTCCATTTAGAAAAGCGGTTTTTACGTCCATCTGCCAAATCTCATAATCGTGGAAGGCAGCAATGGCAATAAGGATCCGAATGGATTTCAGCATAGCCACTGGAGAAAAGGTTTCGTCATAGTCCAAGCCAGGTCTTTGACGGAAACCCTTTGCTACAAGTCTAGCTTTATAGGTCTCAACCTGTCCATCTACACCAATCTTCCTTTTGAAGATCCACTTGCATCCTACAGGTTTTACCCCGTCTTGAGCAATGTCCAACGTCCATACTTTGTTGGTGTACATGGACTCCATTTCGGTCCGCATTGCATCCAGCCATTTTACCGAGTCAACGCTCTGAACGGCCTGCTGGAAGCTAGTAGGCTCATCATAATCTATGATGCAATCCTCTCTATCCCCGTCTATGAGAAAACCGTAGTATCTCTCGGGCGGATGAGACTGCCTACTACTCCTGCGGAGCGGCGTAGGAATGTCCTGTTCATTTGAACCCTCTGGTTCCACTAAGCTTTCAGTAATAGTCTGTGGTTCTGGAATTTCTTCCAGTTCTACTGCGCTCCCACTTAATTCTTTTTCTAAGAACTGGTGTTCTAGAAAGTGGGCATGACGAGAAACAAGAACTTTTTGTTCCTCCTCGTAGTAGAAGAGATATCCCTTGGAATTCTTTGGATATCACACAAACTTACACAGTACTGAGCGCGCCTCGAGCTTGTCCGCATGCTGCTTTTTAACAAAAGCTGGACTTCCCCAAGTCTTAATGTGACTGAGATGGGGCCTCTTCCCACACCACATCTCATATGGTGTAGTAGGCACAGTCTTAGTAGGAACTCGGTTCAAAAGGTATGCAGCTGATTCTAGCGCATACCCCCAGAAAGATCGCGGTAACTCAGCGTTACTCATCATGGACCGTACCATATCCAATAGGGTTCGGTTCCGTCTCTCCGATACACCGTTGTGTTGCGGAGTGTATGAAGGAGTAAGCTGAGAGAGAATCCCGTTCTCTTTTAAATAATTCAGGAACTCGGCACTTAAGTATTCTCCACCTCGATCCGATCTTAGAATCTTGATACTTTTGCCGGTTTGTTTTTCTACTTCATTCTTATATTCCTGGAATTTTTCAAAGGCTTCGGACTTATGTTTCATTAAGAAGACATAACCGTACCTTGAAAAATCATCCGTAAAAGTAATGAAGTAAGAATAACCGCTTCGCGCATGTGTAGACATTGGACCGCACACGTCGCTGTGTACGAGTCCCAAGAGCTCGCTCGCTCTTACTCCGTGTCCAGTGAACGGAGTCTTTGTCATCTTTCCTTTGAGACAGGATTGACAAGTGGCATACGATTGATATTCGAACGGATCCAAATATCCTTCTGTATGTAACTTAGTCAACCTTCTCTCATTGATGTGACCCAGTCTACAATGCCATAAGAAAGTCTGATTGATTTCCGGAGACTTTCTTTTGTGTGTATTCTGGACATTGAAAATCTGTGGTTGGTTCAATACGTATATACCATTGCTCAGTGTACCTGACCCAATCAGAACTTGATTAAGGTGAATGTTTACAACATTACTTACAAACGCAAATTCATAACCTTCTTTAGAAACCAAAGATACAGAAATGATATTACAAGTTGCGTTGGGTACAAAAAAGCAATTACGCAAAACCAAAACATGTCCATCTGACATTCCCAGGTGATAGTCCCCCACGGCTTTAGCATCCATGCTAGCTCCGTTCGCAACTCTGGGGGTCATGTCACCTGCCTTCAAAACCCTACGGTTTCTCAACGCCTGCAAAGAATTACAGATATGAGATCCTGATCCGGTATCCAATACCCAGGAAGTATAGTTTATCGAAAGACAGTTTTCAATAACATACACACCTGAAGCTGAAGCCGCAACCTGCTTCAGTTCATGTGTCCTGGCTTTCCAAGCCCTGCAATCTTTCTTCCAGTGTCCACTCTTATGACAATAGAAGCATTCTTCTTTATCCACAAGTTTCCCCGCTATCTTTGTTGCCTTTGCTTTTCCCTTCGTATCCACTTTACTAACACCGCCCCTTGGTTTGGCGGGGGCTTTCCTCTTCTTTCCCTTGGCTTTCGCCTTGGACCTAGAAGAAGAAGATCCTCCTACAAACAAAGTTGATGTTTCCCTACCTTTCTGTAGGGTGCCCTCTGCACTCCTCAGCATGTTGAGGAGTTCTGAAAGTTCAACTTCTTTTTCTTGTAAGTTGAAATTCAGGATGAACTGGGCGTAAGTGGAAGGAAGGGACTGGAGAACTAAGTCCGTATAGAGCTCACTCTCCAACGTGGTCCCAAGTTCTGCGAGCTCCTCAATGTAGCCAATCATCTTAAGCACGTGGTCCGCTACCGATGATCCGATGGCCAACTTTGCCGAAAATAACGTCTTCGACACTTCGTATCTTGCGATACGAGACTGCTCTCCATACAGTTCTTTTGTATGAAGAAATATGGATTCCAAGTCCATATTCTCGTGCCTCCTCTGATGTTCGTTGTCCATAGAGGTAAGCACGAGGCACCTGGCCTTCGCGCAATCAATCTCCCAAGTCTTACGGATTTCCTTATCCGCGACGCTGGAGGTGGGACCTGGGACGGGGGGAGCTTTGGTGGTAAGAAGATACCCCAGCTTGTCGTAAGTGATTGCCATTTTGACATTCCTGAGCCAATCTTTGTAGTTTGGCCCTGTCAGTATGTTTTTATCTAGAAGTAACTTAAGTCCAGTCATTTCGATTTGGTCGCTGCAATTAGGAGAGAGAGAAGGAACACTCAGCACGATGCTCTTGCAAGTTTAGAATGGTTTTTAATTTGTCTAAACAGGATGGCTCCCACTGTCTCTCGAATCCCTCCTCAAACCACAAAGGAAGAATTAGCCGGGATCAATCCCACCGCACAATACTTGCTTAACCGTTCAGCCAGGCCAGTGTCGGTACTTCGAGGGAGGTTTTCCAACGCTTTCGCGAAGTTCCTTAATTTAAGAACCTCTTTTCCCTGGGGGCGTAACCCCGCTAACACCTTTCTAGGCACCTACTAGGTTTATAGCATTGATCGTTTAGCGAGAAATTTCCCGAGGAGTAGCATATACTCACAGCAGGATCAGGATCCAAATATCATCGCGTGACGAAACTGAAGGAATCCTACCAGAATCATCACACTCCAAATGGTATGCAAATCTAGCAAGTTTCAGTACTTATGAAACTCCCGATGTGGATTTTTGCCCCATGCTTTTATGACCTTGACGAAGGTCAACAAATCATAAGTCACATGTCAAGTTCTGCCCGTCATTTTCCAGGTTAATTTGAACCCACCCGTATATACCCTTGACGAAGGTCAACAAGGCAAGACGACTGTCTCAAACCAACGCATCTATCTATGCTACATATGAACACCCAACAGCTACCAATCACTACGCCTTGACGAAGGTCAACAAACATAGCTTGAATACTATTGAATATTCATATGAAACGACGGAGGGCTACGAATGGTTTTGGTAAAACCGTGAACGTAGTGAACTTGATATAATCGATGGAACGAGATAGCTTTTAGAAGGAGTGGCTCAAGCTCCGCATTTTAAAAGTTAGTTTTGAAAAGAACCGAGTGGTTTTTCGAAAGTGTTCCAACGACTTTAACTTGGTTTATTATCTTGCATTAGTTCTTTTAATGCGTGATATTCTTGCATTAGTTCTTTTAATGCGTCCCATCATTTAATCCTACCATTGCAGAAAACAACCAAAATATGACGTACGCTTATGCCATTCGCATTCGCCACGGGGTCCCGTCATCACCCGTTAGGTTACTTAACTAACGACAGAGCGGGGGCTGGGCTAGCGCGGCTGTAAAACATAAGCAACGCCTAAATATAAAGCAATGATAGACATTACAGATCACAGATGAATACATTGGATATACTAGGAATCCGCAATCCGTTTGAGCCTGCAACGAAAAGCGGATTACACGGTCGCGGTGAATAGCCAAAACCCCACCCAAGACCCCTACGGGTGCGGCAAACTACCCGCCAAGTACCCAGTAGTTTGTGCACCCCTCCATGGGTCTATCCTAGGAGCAAAAACAGTAAAAAGAATTATACAATGACGGCTACAATCCCGACCCGGTTGTGCGGCCATACAAATAATAATATTACATGAATTTACATATTACAAATGAATGAAAGAAAAACAACACTCATCTCACATCCATCCCGGCTATTCACCCGCGACAATCCAATCCATTCATATACACAAACCATCAACAAACACAGATCACAGAGATGTATAACCCCGACTAATCGACATATAGCGATTAGCCGACGTTCAATACATTCAAACATCACAGATATAACCAATATAGCCAAAGTGTAGCGAAGTTCGAAAAAAATACGGATTTATAGGACCCCAAAAGTAAATTTCTTTTCTGGAAAATCTGGGCACAAATAACATATTTGAAAAATCCCAAAACCCTACCAGAAGAACACTGCACAAAACACGATCACATGAAGAGCCCAAACGGCGGCGGATCCGCGGCAACAAGAATAGCTATGGCCGCGGATCCGCGGCGGTTTGATGGATTCATGGGATCGTTTTTGGTGGGTGTTCTCACAAAACCCTTAGCCGATTTTAGGAGTAAAACTTTTTACTTTTAGAGCACAAAAAAATTCAACAGAAACTTAGGGTTTTTGATTTTCCGGTTTTGCGATTTTTCCGTTTCGAACTTCCATACACTTCGCTACCAAGCTAATTTAAGTTTAGTTAGGCTCTGATACCACTGTAAGTCCACGTTGCGACCCCCGGTTCTTGCGGGGAGGCGGAAACGGTATAACAAGTAAATTTTTGGCGCATGGGGCAACATGGACTAAACAAGGTCGGGATCGTTACTAAACTAAACTAGCAAACATGCAAAGGAGAGTTAACTACTCGGCAAAGTGGTTATACCTAACTTGAACTCCTTCTTCTTGAAACCTAGTAGAGGTTGATGGTTCTTTCCTCGTAGCCTTCTTCCGTCAAAGATGGATCCACCTAAGGGTTCAACCTTCGGGCTCTTTCTCGAACTTAGAGTGAACTAGGATCTCCAACTTGCTAAACCTTGAACCCTAGAGAGAGTAGAGAGTATCTATGGGGTGTTTCTCTTTCAAGGAGAGGGATTCTCAACACATGAGAAGGATTCTCCTTGAGCTTGAGGAAGAAGAAGATGAAGTGAGGAGAGAGAATCAATATGATAGAATGAGCTATCTTTTCCTTTTGCAACCATAACAAAAGAAAAAGAATTATCTAATTAATAATAATAATTCAAATGAAATAGTTGATGGTTGTATTTGGAATGACCACTATCATCACTTCATTAAATGAATGTAAGCTAGAATCAAGGAGTATCCTTGCAAAGCAATGATGATGGTCAAACATTCAACCATGGTCAACAAGTCAACCATGGTCAACAAGTCAACAAAATCAACCATGACACAATTTCATTTAATTACTATTATTAATTGATATTTCATAAATCCATTAGTGTTTGGAAAAAGACGACTGTCAACTGTGCATACGCACCCGTTCCGAAACCCTAATGAAAGTCCTCTTCCTCCGCCTCAAACAACTGTGCATACACACCTGCATTCTCGTTCCGAGGAACAAGAATACTGAGAGATAAAAGCAACCCCAAAACATATACCAGTATCTGACTCAAACCAGAGCCAGCCAGTAATATCCGTCCGGACTCCAAACGTGCACAAGTGCGCTGATGAGAACGAACCCTGTCGCAAAACTATACGACCTCTACTCTGTTTTGCCCAATGGCGAATAGCCCTCTGTGTGGGACTCTAAAGACTCGACACTACGCTGGCAGTGGGTTTAACCACAGACCGCAAGCGGCACTAGCTGTGCGTAACGGTCCCCAGGTAGATGCCGATAAGAAGACTGACGAGGTAAAACCCATCTGAACTCCTACTTTGTCTGAATGTGACATTCTCCGTACAGTCCGGTCTGTTCGTCTGATACATCGCATGGCGGGCCTAGGGGGCGGTAAACGTCAGTCCCCTAATAACGGTACAAGTCGTGTCGGAGTGAAGCCCAAAACACCCTGAGATAACACTGGAAGCCTACCAGTATATCTCGCTTGCCCTGGCCAGGGACTACTCGTGTAATGGCTCTCCTAGACACAGCGCGATGTCAACCCCCAATACCGGGAGAGACGAATCCTGTCTAACCGGCACTGCCTCCAAGTGCTTCGGGACTGCACCCAACTACTACCTGTTTGCACGACTCCTTTGAGCCGTGGTAGGGTAGTGATCAAAGTGCAGTGGGAACACACTCGAGGCGAAGTGCCAGTGTCAAGTCAGCAGACTAAGCTGTACTCATGTCACCTGGGAACTGATAACTGACGATAGGTATAATACCAACCAGGTCAGTTCCCGACGAGTCCTGTCCAGTGTACTCGTAACCTAACGAGCACCCGTATACTATCTCCAGTACGACGTACTGATGGCTGTGGGACAGACCATCTCCCACACTGGGATGAGAAGCGCATATGCTAGTCTACTCCGGAGTATCGATGCCCTGTCTCGATAGTCCTGCGACTAGGGACCTGTATAAGGATGTGCTTATAGATTACCCAGCCCCCACTAGTGTGACTGCCATCACAACGCTGGTAATCAAGCAAAGATCCTAAGGGCTCCACTAATGTGTATAGGTGATATACAAAAATAAACACATGTACACATTGAAGTAGAAACAAACCAAGTAGCATACTACTATATTGAGCAAGATTGTTTATACAAGGTGAATATCCCAAGCTTCCATTAAGTAATATACAAACTAGTATGATACAGTAATGGCCTCTAGGGCATATACACTAACAGGTGTGCATAACAATGACCACTCCTGGGTCAAGGTCTTCACTGTGAATTACCAATCTTTCGGTCCATCAGCTCATCGGCCCTGTCAGGTGTGCTAACGGGGATGATTCCGTTCTGGCACTTCTCTGGTCATCTCTCGGTCAATCATCGCGACCACTCGTAAGACAGCATATTACTGGCGTCGGCCTCTGGCTCTCTGAATGTACGTGACACATCCGATCCTGGGTGCAAGTATCATTGCAGCAGTGTCCTGGAAGGAATCCTGCTCACGGTCTCTTCCATGTCTCGTCTCTGCCAACTGTCCGGAAGTCATCGTCCTTTCCTATATCGGCATCTTGCTCTGGAACGACTGCATACTCATCGCGACTCCTTCAAGAAGGTAAATCCAAGTACCATGCCTCGGCATGCGCATCGCATCTCTGATGTTGGCGGAGTAGAACGTAGTTTCATCAAGATCTCGTACGAACCTCTTACTCCACTTTTCTCTAACGTCGACTGCTTCGGACTCGTCTCGTCGTGGCTGCATGGACTGAGCTCCAACGGCTATCCTCGTATCTGGAGTCTCCCAAGAATGCATCTCACCACCTAGCATCCGATTGAAGTCGAACCATCCGATTGATTCGTCAGAACCTCATAATCCCCCAAAAGCTCAACATCTTGGGTACAGTTTAACAGTATCGAGTACGTACCACAGCATCGATGGTCCAGCCGTAGAAGGGCAAACCCAAGCCTCACTAATGGCATCGTGGAACTGCCGCAAACCCGAAGGTTCAAAGGCTTTCACACGGTCATTATGTCGAGTTAGGGTTTCATTCTTCTAGAGGGTCCATAGAATTGCCTGCATGTCTTTCCGAATACTTTAAACTTGGAATAATAGGTTTCTGACATTCGATCGTCTCTGTCGACTCTCAACGTCTCCGCGTGAAGTCGTCTCTTGCTGGAATCAATCTATCTGATGACCTCTCATCGGGTAGGCGAACGAACCACATGTCCTAGTCATTCATCCTCGGGTGACTAGCGACCTTCTATCATCTCTTAGTACAACCTGTACTGCAATAGCTCCAACATATGGGGCGATATCTCGTCGCTCGCAGCAACAACTGGCTCACTCGTCTGTACGCTGAACAGTGCCTCAATCATCATGAGTAAGCAATACACCAACGGTTATCAAAATCTGGCTGGCCTCTATCATTAGCTCAATCCTCTAGTGTCGATCAGCACATCCGAGTAATCTCATAAAGGCGATCCGCCAAACGCTCGTGGCGCGGAAACACAGTAAAAAGACACATCTCCGCAATCGTGTGTCGTCGGAATTTCGCCCTGGTCAGTCCTCGTTCGTGACGAGCTCGTGCTGACCGCAACTCTAGCTGTAGCTCTCCCTGCCCGTAATCGTGGCAGCAAACCGCAACTAGTACCGATGAGGCTAGATCAGGAATGAATATGATACTGAGCAAAGAAATTTATATCCTAAGGCTCCTTAAGTGGAGTAGCGTATCGTAAGTATGCCGCGGAACATACCCACGGTATGTCACTCTACTTTAGTCACCTATTCTATCAACCAAGGGTCATCCTACGCTCCGAAGGTAAAACCTAACGCTCTGATACCAACTTTGTCACGTCCCGAAAGTACGGAATATGACCGGCACTTAAACTACGAACGTCTCGAGGCGTACGTAATCAATGTAAGCCGAAAACCCAGAAATCCAAACCAAGAAAAGTAGTAGAGTGAAGGAAAACCAATTAAAACAAGTGGTTTCAATAGCATAAGCCGAATTATGCGGTTTAAAAAAAACATCAAACATTTCCCGAAAATTTCGGCAGAGTCTCCTTTGTAAATACTGGCCCCCAAACGGGATACAACATGAATAGTATACGAATTCAAAAAGGCATCCCCAAGAGGGAGCTAGCTCTTCGTCAATCGACGGCCACAACCACACAAGTAATATAATATACAACGCCAAGGGAGAGGATCAAAACTCAAAAGGAAACTCAAAACCACCAGAAATCCACAGAAATATAACGCGCGACTCTAAGGTCGAAAGAATAAACATAACTGGTCTCTATCTCTGAAATAAATACATGTTTGGTTGATGGAACTTCTAGATACAATAGAATAATGATATACAAGATATATAATGGGGGTATGATACAAGTAAACCCACCTACTAGCAAGTCACCCGGAAATGGGAAGCAGTGCCAGCAAAGCCGTAATGAAACCTGTACGGCAAAACCTGCAAGAAACTAGGGCACAACGGGGGTGAGTTGTCAACTCGTGAATAGAAAAACTTCTACGGAAAGAAATCGCATAAATAACGCAACCTAGGTCAATGATCATAATATATCCTCAATTATATATATAACATGCAGCCTATAACAAAGGCTAGGGTAAATATCTAACCCGAGTGTAATCTCATATGCCCGTGTCAGTGCCTCAGGTAGCAATATAACATATGAATGAGGTATGAATGCATGAAAACAGAATACATGTAAATGAAGAAACTATTTTCATAATTTAGTGAGAATTCCTTTGTATTTTTAAAATGAGGTATCATAATGAAATCAGCATAAAACAGTGCCTAGCATCGGCACAAAACGTAATCCCAATATCTCGATATCACTGTATCACAGTCTCTGTACCTCAATATCTCGAAATCTCAATGTCTCAATCACAATATCAAGGGCGCCGTCAGTCCAGACCGGCCCCTACCATCCATCTCAAGACCACGACGGTATCCTCCGGATATCCGACGCGTCTGTTAGTTATATGTATGCCCTAGAGGCCATTACTATACATAGGATGTATATTGTAGTGGATGCTGGGACATATATAGGGAGGACTTTCTTGCTCGACATGATAGTATGCTATCTGGTTGAACTTTACCTTAACGTGTCTACTGATTATCTCTCTGTTACATGTTGGTAAAGCCCTTAGGATGTGTGCTTGACTACCTGGACTATGATGCGGATAATACTAGTGGGGACATGGTAGTCCATAAGTACATCCTTCAAAGTCCCTAGTCGTGGGTGTATCGAGACGGGGCATCGATATACCAGAGTAGACTAGCGTATACCTTCTCGACCCATACAGATGGGCGATGGATGATCCCATATCCATTGGTGTTTGACATCGGAGATGATATACGGGTGCTCAGTAGAGACTGGGTACACTGGACGGACTCGCCGAGAACTCCCAGATGGTATTATACCTCACGTCAGATGGCAGTTCTCTGGTGACACTGGTACAGAGTAGTCTGTTGACCCGAGATCGTCATAGAGTCTTGTGTGGTTCCCACTGTGCTTTGATTTCCATCTTACCACGTCTAAGAGGGCGTGCAAAACGGTGGTTTTTGGGTACAGTCCCGAGTCACATGGAGGCAATGAGCGATAGGAGGGGATTCGTCTCTCCCGGTATAGGGAGTTGATGTTGCACTGTGTTCGATTGGCTATAACAGGAAGTCCCTGGCCAGGGCTGCTCAGAGAATTGCTGGTAAGTGTTACCAGTAGTTTCTCGACCCGTTATGAGCCTCATATCGACACGACTTATCGAACTATTGGGGTCTGACGTTTACCACCCCTAGGCGAGATATGCGACATATCAGACGATCAGACCGGACTGTACGGTAGTGTTACTGGTTGGATTCACTGGAGTGTGAGCGGGCTTGCTCGTCGATCTTCAGATCGCTCAATACCCGGGTGGCCGTTACGTTTAGCAGACCGCTTGCGGCTTGTGGATGTTTGATATGATCATCATCCGCTGCCGGCGTATTGACGAGTCTTTAGAGTCCTACACAGAGGTTTCCTGGCTCAAGCGAAACGAAATAGGAGCGCATATGAGATATGTGCGGGACCGAGAGTAATGCGTGTATGTGATACCGTATTTCATTCTCGCGATCAATGTGTCGAATGGTTGTATGCGATATAACCTAATTATCGAATCAAGGATTGATTCGATAAGCCGATACATTGGATACTAGCCGGTTATATGCGATATGACCGGATCGTTAAATCAAGAGTTGATTTAATGATTTAATGCATAATTATATATTTGATATATTACTTTGCATTAACTAGTATCGGTTCACTTTAAATGGATTTTCTCACTCGGGTGTGCGCATTGCATATGCGATATGTTTTTTTGTGCACTTAATTGTATCATGTTTGATGATACATGTTTACTTGTGTTTTGTGTAAAGTTTAAACCATGGTTATGTAATGGTTAGGGTTTACATTTTCATTTCTATTTATTTATTCATTTATTCATTTTGGAAAATGAAAAGCAAATGAGAAAATGGTGGCTTCTTTTGTTTTGTTCATGAAGCTTCATGAAGACTTTGACCAAGTGACCATTTTGTCTCATGCTTAACCCTAACCATCCCACTAACCATGATTTATTCTCTACACTTGACCATGGTTCAATTATGATAAGTATTCTTTTTACTTTTCATTTTTAATTAACTTATCATATCATTTTCTTCTTCTTCTTCCTTGAACTCAAGAAGAAAAGCTTGTAGTCATCAATGGTGATTGATGATAAAGAGTGAGAAATCCAATTCTAAAGTCTACCCATTTCCTATTTCTTCATCCTCTACCTCTTGCCAAGTAGTAGAGTGTGTTTTCTTCACAAGTTTCTTGACTTGGTGAAGTCGGAGCTTGATTTAGCGATGCCTCGACGTAGATCATCTTCGGCATGGACATCGACGACCTAGCTCGCTTATTCTCCGATGAAGTCGACGCTAGAGCCCGGATTCTTTTTGGACAGCGGAGAGGACTTCGTTGCGGAGCTATGGAGGTGGAGAAACGGATCTACAAAGGTTGTATATCCGTATCCCTTAGTTAAGTGTTAACTAGATTATCTTTTCGCCTAGTTTTCTAGCAGACGATCCGTAGTCGGGTCTCTCGGCACCCGTAAAATTTTATAATGGCATGTTCGATGCCTTGTGAGACCTCATTAGGGTGCCTAGGATCCCTACAGTGGTATCAGAGCCTAGCTAGAGCCTTAGGCGAAGTCCAGACGGAATTTGAAACCCGAACGAACCCGAAACCCACACCCGAGAATGCTCTCTGGACATTTTTGAAATATCTGGATTTTTGTGAATTAAAAATTGCTAAAAAATTCAGCAGGGAATTCTATGAGTTACTGTGAAGCACGTGATGGTAACTCGACTACAGAGGCGCGGAACCGCGGCCCCACCATGGGATTCGTGGCGGTTCCGCGGCCACTGTGTTGAGTTACACCACGTGGCATGCACAGTAATTCATGTCTTGTACTGCTGAGTCTTCTGGAAATTTTTTGAATTTACTCTACAGTTGAGTTTTCTGGGGTAGTGTTGGGACTTCGTATATTCGCTCGGATTATCAAATTTTGTCTGTGTGGCTTTCCGGATAAATATTAGAATATGTTAAAAAGTTCGACCGGATATAAATACCCAATTTTTCCCCTGTAGGGAAATTTCCAGGTGTTGGATCTTTCCGTAGTTTAACGACGTTCTAAGTAGTGCAAGTAACGCGATGGACCCTCTAGAAGACAACAAACCTTAACTCGATTATGTGACCGTCTTGAACTGCCCTTTGAACCTTCGGGTTTGGGGCAGTACGGCGTGCCACATGTGAGGCGTTGGCTTGACCCTTCTACGGCTGGACCGTTGCTACTGAGGCACGAACTGAATGTTGTTAGACTTATTTCATGTGTTGAGCTGTATTGGGAAAACTTGGGTGTTCGACTGTTTGATCGAAAAGTTTAACATTTTCTATTTATCCGGAATGGGATACAATAATTGGAATTCACAAGAAGTTATGAGATAACTAAATGAATGTTATAAACATAGCAGTTTAGTCTCACTTGATCGGTTGCCACGGAATTTTGATGTGATCAAAAGTCCGTCGCAATCACGTAGCGTACGCGGATACTCGCCGGGTAAACTTAATAGACAGCCTCACTCCATAGCCCCGACCAAGTGACTGTAGGAGAACCCCGTCGCCGAAAGCATCCGTCCGGGTGCTCGCGGTAGCGGTGTTCTGTCTTGGTGCACTTCGTCGACGGTATCGGGGGTGCAGCCGCCTACTAAAGTTTGCGACGAGTATTCGATCAGACTGTCGGGAATCTTGTTGAATTGCCCGACTTGGTATTGAAAAGTGTTTTCGATAATGAGACTAAAATGCGGGGTTTATAATTGTTAGGCATGCGATGTCTAAGTAATTCATTTAGTCAGGCATGCGATGTCTGAGATGGTTGCGGATTCCAACTATTGTAGTTTTACACTTTCTTTTCTGTGACCGTAAGTGTAATATGTGATATCGCCGGTTTCGTTGCTATATGTCAACGACAATTGGGATGCGCATATTTACTTACGTTGATGACATGTGATGTTATGTGTTGCTGGATATGTTATATTGGATCGTCGTGTTTGAATAGCCGGGGGGGTTTTTATGTGAGATGAGTGTTTTTCATTTTCATTCATGTAAAAACTTGTATGTAATATTCTTTTATTGGGGCACTTCCAGGTAGCGGAAGCAGTCACCTTTTGTATATTATTTACTTTTCCGCACTAGGATAGACCCAAGGAGGAGGGCACAAGTAACCGGGTTCTGGAGTCCAGTGGGAGACCAACTCGAGGAGTCAAGTCCGGGTCTCCTAACTCTAGAATTGGCAGGGTTGCTTGTCGCTCTCGTAGGGGTCTAGGGGTGTGGGTTTGGCTATTCATCGCGACCGTGGAATCCGTGTTTTATACTGGCTCGTATTGAAAACACGGACGTCCTAGTATATCCAATTGTTGGGGTAAAAATTTACACCCCGGTTGACCAAGTCAAAATCAAAGTCAACCCCAAGCCAAGTGGGTCCAAGCCCAGATCCAGTGGGCCCATGCCCGGGTCGAGCCCGAACATGAAGCGGCCGGCCTCCCCCACGCCAAGATAAAATTTTTGTAATAAATAATTTTGTTGCATTTTTTTTTTTATTTTATTTTCGGATAAATGTAAGAAAAATAGGCATAAAGCCAAATTTTTGTAAAGCCCATGGCTTATGTGCAAAAAAGAAATGGCACACGAGCCATGGATAGGCAAAATGCCATTTTGTGAAGCCCAAGGGGCTATGTGTAAAATGTATGGCCTATAAAGGCAAGGATAATGAAATATCCCAAGAACTTTTCTCTCTCTCAAAACAAAAAAAGTCTCAGAGCTGAGCTCTTTCTTCCATCTTCAAGGTTCCAAAACCTTCTTCTTTCTCTTGAATTAAATCAAGAGTTTTACTCTTCCTTTTTCAAAACAAATTAGTTTTTCACCACAAAACCCACAAAGGGAAACTTGGATCTATCATTAGATCTGAAAAAGAAGAGATTTTGAGATTTCACATCTCTTGATCTTCAAGATCCAGCAAGCAACAGGAGGAAGAAGAACATCGTTCACTAAACCGAAAAAAAAAAACACACACTCAGGAGTCCAACTCCTCTCTGATTTCTGGTCTGAGAAATTTGTTTTAGCAGCGCGCAGCGCAAGTGCGCAAAGCGCCCGCGTGCCGACACGTGGCGCGCGCGCGCTTGCGCAAGTGCACAAAGCGCCCGCGTGCCGACACGTGGCGCGCTTGCGCACCTGCGCGCAGCGCTCATGCGCAAAGCGCCCGCGTGCCGACACGTGGCGCGCTTGCGCCTGAGCGCACAGCACCTAAGCGCACAGCGCCCAAGGTGCTGCCCCACGCATCCTTTGGATGCCCTTTTTCCCTTTATTTATATATACATGTATATATATACCTATGTATACAAATGTACACATACATATACTCCGCCACACTCTCCCCCTCAAAAAAAATTTCGGGCCGGGGCGCTGCCCCGAACCCCGCAAGGGGGCTGCTAGCCCTCTTGACCCCCAGCCCGCTATCCGGGTAGCGGGACCCCCGTAAAAACTCTGCGTGGCTCCCGATATATCCAAAACCCCCCTTTCAGAACAGAACACACGTACACTGCACATTGAGTTCGCATGACCAGTTTAACCCGTTAATCGGAGGTTCCCTCGCCCCAAAGGCGAGGGGTAATTAACGGCAGCTTAGTCCGCGGCTGCCGGAGATTCGGATCCCCACAATCATTAAACCCCGGCCTACCCTAGGCAGGGGGAATCTGTAGTACGCCTGACAAGCGTGCGCGTATTCCCATCTCAATGGGGTGACGAAAAACACCCTACAGATTCTGGCACGCCCGGTGGGACCAATCTCTCCTCCTATATTTCGGGTTAAACGTTCATGCGAACTCAATCAATATACATATCGATTGCCTATCCTAAAATAATGTTTTCTTTTCTGTGCAGCAATCAACCTTCGACGGCAATGTCTCCCCAGACGAATTCAGCTTCCAACGTGACCCCGATTCCGTACGTGGTCAAGATCAACGCTCGTGTGGTTCTCCCTGCAAGCCTCAGTCGACAGTGGGAGGAACCTCCCCGCCAGTTTGGCTCCGTCATCATCTACCCTGCCGGAAGCGCTCATCTGGCGGAAATCCCGGCGGAACGGGTGGCCAAGCCAGTCCCAAGGGGCAAGAGGCCGAATGTTGTGATTGCTAAGGCACCACAACCGAAACTTAAGATGGTGTCTGAACGATTCCCTGACGCTCTAGCTGGGGGCAAGACTTCCGGTGCGAAGGGCAACATCAAATGTTGCGGACGAGCTCAGGAGATGACTCCAACAAATGCACAATTGAGCGTATCTCCAAGGCCTTTCATCGCCCGGTCTGCGGTGTCTTCCCGAAGAGCCGAAGTCTGCCAGGTGCTTAGAACAGAAAAGTTAAGGCAGAAGCGGCTCAGGTATCGAGCCAACAAGCGAGCCAAGGCTTCGGCCAAATGGAATCGTGTGAAGTTCCAAGTGCAGGGTTGCCCGACGACGACGGCTGAGTCGGACGTAAGAATCAGCAATTCTTTCGAGCCTCTGAAGTGGGTTCAGAAAAATGCCATGACCGCCAGAATCAAGAAGACAGCGGTCCGAACAGTGCCACAAAGAGACGTGTCCTGGCCCTAACAGAAAAAGTATGACACTGTCTCTTCAAGGGTCTATCAGGCGCTTTGTGCCGCACGAAAGCAGCGGGGCAGATCCAGAAAAGAAGCGCCAGCACTATTCAAGAACCTGGTTAGGCCAGCCGCCTTCAATCGACTACCAGCTACCGAAGCAAGGGGGTCAAGACAACGAGCCGTGAAATCAGCCGCCAATGACAGAAAGACAGCCGGATATATCATCCATACGGTCTATATGGCGGGCGGGCGCCCCAGCGACAACCTTCGCAGCAAAAGCAAGGATGGGGCCACCACATCCCAGGCCCAATCTAGCCTGAATGTGGTTGCCGCTGCCCAAGAACAGCCGCCCCCGCTGGATGAAGAAAACCCTCTCGATGAGGATGATAGGCAGAAAGACCCCTCGGTCCATGCAGAGTCAAGCTCGGACAGCGAGGAAGAGCCGACTTTCCGCCCCAGGACTGCGGAGCAAGAGCTGCTTCAAGAGCTTCGAAAACAGCTCAGGAGCAAAGATAAAGAGATGGCCAAGCTCTATTCGAAGATTGACGACTTAACGAACGTGGTGATGCAGCTTACGGCTCAAATTGCTCGAGCGCCTCCCAATCAAGCACAAGCCGCTGGTAATCAGCCGGGTGATGACAATCCGAGGCAGCCAATGCCTGTTCCTTCGGGTCCAAGACTGGTCGAGCCACATGAAAGCCGGCCACACTCCGCTTCTGGGGACGCCTTGGCCCCAGATAGCACTATCCCGCTAACACAGGATCGGATAATGGATTTGGTCACCAGCAATGTTAAAACATTGGTGGCTGAAGCTGAAGCTCAGAAAGAAATCGGCAGTAGTGGGCGGCCATACCCCGCGCAGTACGATCTGATTGAGTTCCCAAGCGGCTACGTCATTCCTAAGTTCGGAAGATTTGATGGAACGGGGAATGCAAATCAGCACGTCGCCCACTTCAAAGCATCGTGCGGAAATACAGGGGGCAATGACGCGCTCCTTCTTCGTCAGTTTGTCAACAGCCTGACCGGCGTCGCCTTCGACTGGTATGCGAGTATACCGGATGGGTCCGTCGTTACTTTTGCCCAAATGGAGTCCCTGTTCCGGCAAAGGTTCATGAGTGTCAGTGATAAAATCTCCATTGCCGACCTTGTGAGGACCAAGCCGGGGAAGAATGAAAGCAACACCGACTTTATCGCTCGATGGCGTAATCTCACAGTCAAGTGCGAACCGCCGCTGGAGCAGGACCAGTCCGTCAGCCTTCTTATTGGGAACCTCAGCAATTGGATGGTCCCATTCTTGTGTACAGCGGGCCTTAAGACATTTCAGGAGCTAACCAAGAAAGTCCAAATGCTGGAACGCTCGAAGCAGGAGTCCCCATCGGATCCTCAGAAAGACAAAACTTGGAAAAGCAAGCGGGACGACAACCGTAGAAGCGGGAGTTCCAGTAGTACCAATGTCTTCAATGCGTCCGACAATGAAGAAAAGCGAAGGGCGTCCGAATCCAAAACTAACCGGTCTCGAAAGCCAATGCTGGGAGGAGATGGGCCCACCCTAGAGGAGAAAAAGAACAAGGTTTACTCTTTTAGAAGGGACAAGGTCCGCAAGATATTTAAAGATGCCTTGAACAACGGCCTACAATTGCCGGAGTCGAAAAGACCCCAAGAAGCAAAAATGACCGACAATCCTCTGTATTGCCCGTACCACCGAGTAGTGAGCCATGCGATCGAGGATTGCTATATCTTCAAAGACTGGGTCGAGAAGCAGTACAAGGCTGGAGAGATCGAGCTGTCCAAAAGCGTGTTGGTGAACAATCAAGTTGCAACTGCCAACTTTATACAGACAGAAGTTGAAGCCTTCTGGGAGCAGACAGCTGAATCTGCTGCCCTGACAAACGAAACTGACTCATCGCGGCCTCCGTGGAGTACACACATATCTAATAAGACGAAGAAGATGCTAAAGATGCTTCAGAAAGAGCCCAGGATGGAATGGGAAGGACAAAAGAAGCCTACCAGTCCAGCCGCCAATGCGGCTCCATCAGGCTCAAAATCCAAGAAGCTCAAGAAGAAGAAAAGTGCAGCTCGGCGCGAAAAAGAGTCTGAAGGGAGATCGACCATTCAAAAATATATCGATTCCCTTGAAGAATATGAACAAAAGGAAAGAACATTGATTCAATTGAATGAGTTCTTCCCTGTACAAGCGGCTGAAATTCTGGAGGAGTTAGAAGAAGACTCCAATGAAGAAATCCCAGTAGTGACCTGCTACGCCATCCATCTTGGCAGTGACTCCGAGGATGAGCTCTGTTTTCCTGAAGAGGATGAGGAGCTCGCCACAACGGCCAATCAAATCCAGCTTAGAAGCGGTAGGGCTCTACCGCCAAATCAGGGCAACGCCCCAAAAGGGAAGGAAAAACAAGTCGCTAATGAAGAAGATGGCAGAGAACCGATTGATGAAAACATAAGTCCTTCCTCGGTGGACTATAATGTCTTGGCACATCTCCGGAAGCTTCCGTCTCTCCTGAGCATCTACGACGCCTTGGTCCTATCTAAAGAGCTTAGAGATGTTCTCATCCATGCTCTACAAAACCCCGAGCGGTATCAGGCTCACTTTGCGGAAATTAATATGAAAGAAGCCCAGCACGCTTTGCATGCCGCCGCAGTCACATTTAAGGATGAAGACTTGCTACTGGGAACGGCTGAGCATAATCGGCCGCTTTACGTGACCGGGTACAGCGACGGAGATCGAATTAATCGTATATTGATTGATCCGGGGTCCTCAGTGAACATCATGAACTTACGAACCCTGAAGAGTTTGTCAATGGACGTCCGACACCTGTCAAGGGAAAGGATTGTCATTCAAGGCTTCAACCAAAATTGCCAGCAAGTTCTGGGGTCTATAGCTTTGCCAATCAAATTCGGGGATCTGCAAACCGAAGCTAAGATATACGTAATTGACGCAGACACGTCTTATAAGATTCTCTTGGGGCGGCCGTGGCTCCACGATTACGGCATCATTCCGTCAACTCTCCATCAATGCATGAAGTATACTAAAAATGGCGAAGAAAGACGCATTGACGGAGACATCCAGCCGTTCGGTGTGCATGAAGTCCGCTATGAAGATTCTCGGTACTTTATGAACCACCAAAATGCTAAACCACAACTGACTGAGGATAGACCGGCCCCAAGACTCAAAAGCAAATCTGCGCCGGCTGTCACTTTCAAGAGCAAAAACACCCAAGTGCGCCCGCATTTCGGTAGCGACACTGACGAGTCCGACGCTGGAAGCCCGTCCTCCCGTAAAACTCGTCCTCGTTTCGGCAGCGATACAGACGAATCTGTTACTGAAGGCCCATCTAGCAGCAAAGTCCGCCCTCATCTTGGCAGCGACACTGAAGAGTCGGAGGAAGAGGACCTGCCGTGCAACAGCGATGCAGATTGGACCCCTATGCAACAAGAGAAACTACGAGAGACCTTCGAAGTTACAGAAGGGTCCCTAGCCGTGACAAGGGTACCAGAGCAGATGTACAAAGAGCTCGATGCGTTATCAGTCTCCACCGTGGACCAGCTGAAGACTTTCTACGTTCCCGGGAGGAATAGTGGACAGAAGGGCATCCTGTTTTATGGGTCAAACCCCGTTGCGCACCCGGACGATTTGTCTGTTGCGTGCCTTCCATATGAGAGAGGCATAAGAGCCGTCCTCAATCCCAGATACTATGCGCCCGAGATGCGGGAATACTTTAAGAAGTGCGGATGCCGGTTATATCAAACGGAGTCCGAAGCAAAGTTTTACGAAGGCCTATGGCATCCGCCCCAGGTCCGAGCACTCATCGATGGACGAATTCCAGATAGACGGGGCATAGGCTACATTCAACCTGATTCCAAAGCGTGCTACATGATCCATGTTGGTGAGGCCAGCGAAAGATCAAATGATGACGACGAGATAGCCGAGCCAGAAGAAGCTCCTCAAGAGCTCGAAGATGGCGGACAAGCAACCTTTGACGAGCTAACCGAGATTGACTTAGGAACGCCCGATAATCCAAGGCCGACCTACATCAGCTCGCTCTTGTCAGAGGAAATGAAAGCGCAGATAATCTCCCTGCTGCATGAGTTCGTCGACTGCTTCGCGTGGACATACAAAGAAATGCCTGGCCTTTCCCCTGAAGTGGCCGTACATAAGTTGGCTATATCTCCTGATGCTAAGCCAGTCAAACAAGCTCCTCGAAGAATGAGAAGGGAGTTGGAAGAAAAGGTCATTGAGGAAACCAAGAAACTCATCGATGCCGGCTTCATCAGGGAAGAGAAATATGCAGACTGGATCGCATGCATAGTCCCAGTGAAGAAGAAAAATGGGCAGATCCGAGTCTGTGTCGATTTCAGGGACCTCAATAAGGCATGTCCTAAAGATGACTTCCCGCTACCGGTCATGGAAATGATGGTCGATGACACCTCAAATTATGAACTGTTCACCTTTATGGACGGCTCGTCTGGATATAATCAGATCAAGATGTCGCCTGGGGATGAGAAGCACACAGCATTTCGAACCCCGATCGGGATATATTGCTACAAGGTAATGCCATTCGGACTGAAGAACGCGGGTGCTACATATCAGAGGGCAATGACTAATATCTTTGATGACATAATCCATAAAGTCGTCGAATGCTATGTTGATGATCTGGTCATCAAGACTAAAGCCAAGGCCGATCATATCCAAGATCTCAGGACCGTTCTCACCAGACTGAGGCAATACGATCTGAAGATGAATCCTTTAAAGTGCGCTTTTGGCGTGTCATCGGGAAAATTCCTGGGCTTCATAGTTCGACATCGAGGGATCGAAGTTGACCCATCAAAGATAAAGGCCATCATGGAAATGCCCCCTCCGAAGAGTCTGACGCAGCTGAGATCTTTTCAAGGCAAGCTTGCTTATATACGGAGGTTTATCTCAAATTTATCAGGGAGATGCAGGCCCCTCTCAAAGCTCATGAAGAAAGGAGCTCCTTTTATCTGGGATGCCGAATGTCAAGCAGCTTTCGAAAGCATCAAACAGTACTTGTTGCACCCTCCAGTGCTGGCCGCTCCCATTCCAAATAAACCGCTGATTCTCTACACTTCCGCGCTGGACGAGTCACTCGGTGCGCTCCTTGCCCAGAATAATGAGGAGGGAAAAGAAAATGCCCTCTACTACCTCAGTCGAACTCTAGTCGGGGCGGAACACAACTACTCCCCAATCGAAAAGCAATGCCTGGCTCTGATATTTGCTGTGAAGAAGCTGAGGCACTATTTGCTCGCTCATCGGGTTATGCTGATCTCCAAGGTCGACCCGCTCAAACACTTGATGACCAAAGCAAGCCTAGCCGGCAGAATGGCAAGATGGGCTGTCATGCTACTTGAGTTTGACATAGTTTATACCCCTCAGAAAGCAGTAAAAAGGCAAGCTCTTGCAGACTTTCTCGCTGCTCATCCCATACCAGAAGGGTCGCCGCTAAATTGTGAGTTACCCGATGAACAAGTGCTGCACCTCGAGGAAGATGAGCCATGTTGGGAGCTCTACTTCGATGGAGCCTCGTCAATAAGGACCTCCAGTAAATCAAGCGTCCCGGAGATAAAAGCAGGGATAGGATTGGTGTTCATCACACCATCAATGGGAACCCTACGGCGTTCTTTTGCTCTCACCGAGCCTCGGACAAACAATGAAGCTGAGTATGAAGCTCTGATAGCTGGTTTGGAGCTTGCCATAAAAATGGAAATCCTTCGGCTACGGGTTTACGGTGACTCCCAGCTTGTCGTCAACCAAGTAAGCGGCGACTATAAGATATACAAACCCGAGTTACCTCGGTACAGAGGTCGAGTGGTGGAACTCATGAAACGGTTTACTCATATTGAACTAACGAGAGTCCCTAGAGCGTTGAACGGAAAGGCTGATGTACTCGCTCGCTTGGCCAAGGAGCTGGCTGATCCTGACATGGACGAAATTCTGATCACAGTCAGGAGCCGGCAAATTCTACCCCCAGTCTCTCTACGAGAAGAAGAAAGCGCGGAACAGAAGAGCAGTCCTGCGGAAGAAGCTTCGATCATCCAAGACGAGCCCGATTGGAGAGAACCCTTTATAGAGTACCTCCGATACGACAAGCTGCCCGAAGAAAAATCTGCGCGGATTCAGCTGAAGAAAAGAGCTCTCCGATACGTGTTTGTAAATGACACGTTATACCGCAGGTCATATGACCAACTCTGGCTCAGGTGCCTGTCATCGGCCGAAGCCCAAAAAGTCATGAAAGAAGTTCACTCAGGCGTTTGCGGTGCTCACCAATCTGGCCCCAAGATGCGACTGCAAATTAAACGGCTTGGGTATTACTGGCCCACCATGATACGGGATTGCGGAGAGCATGCAAAGAAATGTTATATCTGCCAAATTCACGGTGATTTTATTCACAAGCATCCCAATCCATTGCATCCTACAGTGGCGTCGTGGCCCTTCGAAGTCTGGGGCACCGACATTGTTGGTCCAATTGATCCTCCGTCATCCAAAGGCCACCGGTTCATACTGGCTGCGACAGACTACTTCTCCAGATGGGCTGAAGCTGTCCCGCTAAAAGAAGTCAAGACAAAAGATATTCTGACATTCTTCCAGCATAATATTCTATACCGCTTCGGTACACTAAGAAGAATCATTTCAGACAACGGGCCTTCTTTCAAGAGCTTCAATGTCTCAAGGTTCGCTACCCAGCACAAGATAGACTGGAGATATTCCTCCATCTATAATCCAAGAGCCAATGGGCTAGCCGAAGCCTTCAATAAGACCTTATGCAAGCTCCTGAGGAAAAATGCTTCAGCCAACAAGAGAGACTGGAATCTCAAACTTCATGAGGCGCTGTGGGCATATCGTATCACTCACCGTACTCCAACACAGTCCACTCCATACTCATTGCTTTTCGGAGTGGAGGCGGTCCTCCCCCTCGAAGTAGAAGTTCCGAGCTTAAGAATGGCCGTTCAACATGAGTTGACGGAAGAGGAAAACGTGCTCCTTCGACTTGAAGAGCTTGATGCCCTCGAAGAAAAAAGGCTCGCGGTGCAGCAAAGTCTGGAGTTATACCGAGCCCAAATGTCACGGGCCTATGACAAGATAACTCGTCTCCGCGCTTTCAAGAAAGGTGAATTAGTGTTGGTCCTCAAAAGACCGATCATCCTCAATCGACATGCCAAGGGAAAATTCGAGCCAAACTGGGAAGGACCATACGTCATCGAGAAAGTGTTCGACGGAGGATCCTACCAACTAATAAGTGCCGAGGGAGAAAGGCCCATGCCACCCATCAATGGCCGATACCTCAAGAAATACTACACGTGAATGCTCCAAGTCGCAGGCGAACTGAGCACATCAGCCCTACGGTCTGGATCAGACATCCTGCAAAACCGTATACAATCCACGGGCGTAAATGACCCCTATCTCTCCCAAATCCTTCCGGTATGACTGCTTTTAAAGTCCCACCAGCAAAAAAAAAAAAAAAAGAAAAAAAGAAAAAGGGTATGTCCACAAGCAAAACGGGCACGGATGAAAACCCGAAAGGGCTCCGTGAGTAAAAACAGCAGGACTGCCGGCGGGTCTGTGAAAACCCGAAAGGGCGCAAACTCGTGAAAAGAGATGAAATACACTCGCAAAGTCCCCTCGACCTTGTGAGGAGAAAACCCTGCGTGAGATCCTTACGACTCACAAAGGAGAAAAACACTTAGGAATCCTCACGATTCTTAAGGAGAAAATACACCTGCGGGATCCTTACGACTCGTAGGGAGAAAATGCTTTTATGGGACCCTCACGGCCCATAAAATTGAAAAGCCTTAGGTGGTAGGGACCCAAACCTACCTCCTAAGCCATCGTTCCCCAACGGGTAACGGCAAATGATGAGTCGCTCCTGGCATTCCGCTTCAGTATTAGCGGTGCTGATGCCGACCAAAAACCCAAATCCCAAGTCCTCCCAAGGCAAATGATGAGTTGCTCCTGGCATTATTCCAGTGCAGCAATGCTGATGCCAAACAAGATCCAAATTCCAAATCTCATACCCCAACGGCGAATGATGAGTCGCTCCTGGTACCACATTCCAGTGCAGCGATGCAGACGCCAACAAAGACCTGAAATTTTTTCGGCCCTACGGTCTGGATCATACATCCTGCAAAACCGTATACAATCCACGGGCGTAAAACAATCCCGATCTCTCCAAAAAAAAAAATAGAAAAAGAAAAAAAAAATATAAAAGAAAAAAAAATATAAATATAAACGGTATGTCCACAAGCAAAACGGGCACGGATGAAAACCCGAAAGGGCTCCGTGAGTAAAAACAGCAGGACTACCGGCGAGTCTGTGAAAACCCGAAAGGGTGCAAACTCGTAAAAAAAGAAAGGAGATGAAATGCACTCTCAAAGTCCTCTCGACTTTGAGAGGAGAAAATTCCCGCGTGAGATCCTTACGACTCACAAAGGAGCAACACCCTTAGGAGTCCCCACGACTCCTATGGAGAAAATACACCTACGAGATCCTTTCGACTCGTAGGGAGAAAATGCTTTTATGGGACCCTCACGGCCCATAAAATTGAAAAGTCTTAGGTGATAGGGATCTAAACCTGCCTCCTAAGCCATCAATTCTCAAATTCTCCCGGGGCAAATGATGAGTTGCTCCTGGCATTATTCCAGTGCAGCAATGCAGATGCCAAACAAACCAAAATCCCAAAATCCTCTCAATGACAGATGATGATTCGCTCCTGGTACCATATTCCAGTATAGCGATGCTGATGTCAACCCAAATCAAAATCAACAAGTCAACTTCTACTCCGACACCGCAGAAAGCGAGACGAGTCAGAATCCAATCTCGACACCGCAAGAAGCGGAGCAAGTCAAGTCTACCCCTGACACTGCAAGAAGCAGAGCAAGTCCAATCAAGCACCGACCGTCCACGTCGCTAAAAGGGCAGCACCGACCGTCCAAGTCGCTAAAAGGGCAGCACCGACCGTCCACGTCGCTAAAAGGGCAGCACCGACCGTCCAAGTCGCTAAAAGGGCAGCACCGACCGTCCAAGTCGCTAAAAGGGCAGCACCGACCGTCCACGTCGCTAAAAGGGCAGCACCGACCGTCCAAGTCGCTAAAAGGGCAGCACCGACCGTCCAAGTCGCTAAAAAGGCAGCATCGACCGTCCACGTCGCTAAAAGGGCAGCACCGACCGTCCAAGTCGCTAAAAGGGCAGCACCGACCGTCCACGTTGCTAAAAGGGCAGCACCGACCGTCCAAGTCGCTAAAATGGCAGCACCGACCGTCCAAGTCGCTAAAAGGGCAGCACCGACCGTCCAAGTCGCTAAAAGGGCAGCATCGACCGTCCACGTCGCTAAAAGGGAAGCACCGACCGTCCAAGTCGCTAAAAGGGCAGCATCGACCGTCCACGTCGCTAAAAGGGCAGCACCGACCGTCCAAGTCGCAAAAATGGAAGCACCGACCGTCCAAGTCGCAAAAAGGGCAGAACCGACCGTCCAAGTCGCTAAAAGGGCAGCATCAACCGTCCAAGTCGCAAAAAGGGCATCACCGACCGTCCAAGTCGCTAAAAGGGCATCACCGACCGTCCAAGTCGCTAAAAGGGCAGCATCGACCGTCCAAGTCGTAAAAAGGGCATCACCGACCGTCCACGTCGCTAAAAAGGGCAGCACCGACCGTTCACGTCGCTAAAAGGGCAGCACCGACCGTCCAAGTCGCTAAAAGGGCAGCGCAGGATTCCTACAAAGCGGGAACCAGATAACTCCGGGCTAGGGAAAACGTCTATCACGGACACTCCGTCTCGGAGACATGTCAAGCAACGACCGTCCATGTCGTAAAAAAAAAAGGGCAGTGCCAGCTTCCCAAAAAGCCGGAACCAAATCAAGTCGCCTCCACGTGAAAGAAGATCCATCAATTTCATGCACACGACACACATATGTGGTGTGCATTTATTGATGGGGGGCAATTTGTTGGGGTAAAAATTTACACCCCGGTTGACCAAGTCAAAATCAAAGTCAACCCCAAGCCAAGTGGGTCCAAGCCCAGATCCAGTGGGCCCATGCCCGGGTCGAGCCCGAACATGAAGCGGCCGGCCTCCCCCACGCCAAGATAAAATTTTTGTAATAAATAATTTTGTTGCATTTTTTTTTTAATTTTATTTTCGGATAAATGTAAGAAAAATAGGCATAAAGCCAAATTTTTGTAAAGCCCATGGCTTATGTGCAAAAAAGAAATGGCACACGAGCCATGGATAGGCAAAATGCCATTTTGTGAAGCCCAAGGGGCTATGTGTAAAATGTATGGCCTATAAAGGCAAGGATAATGAAATATCCCAAGAACTTTTCTCTCTCTCAAAACAAAAAAAGTCTCAGAGCTGAGCTCTTTCTTCCATCTTCAAGGTTCCAAAACCTTCTTCTTTCTCTTGAATTAAATCAAGAGTTTTACTCTTCCTTTTTCAAAACAAATTAGTTTTTCACCACAAAACCCACAAAGGGAAACTTGGATCTATCATTAGATCTGAAAAAGAAGAGATTTTGAGATTTCACATCTCTTGATCTTCAAGATCCAGCAAGCAACAGGAGGAAGAAGAACATCGTTCACTAAACCCAAAAAAAAAAAAAAAAAACACACACACACTCAGGAGTCCAACTCCTCTCTGATTTCTCGTCTGAGAAATTTGTTTTAGCAGCGCGCAGCGCACGTGCGCAAAGCGCCCGCGTGCCGACACGTGGCGCGCGCGCTTGCGCACCTGCGCGCTTGCGCACCTGCGCGCTTGCGCACCTGCGCAAAGCGCCCGCGTGCCGACACGTGGCGCGCGCGCTTGCGAAAGTGCGCAAAGCGCCCGCGTGCCGACACGTGGCGAGCTTGCGCACCTGCGCGCAGCGCTCATTGATTGTTAGGTTACGAGCGTGTTCAAGTTCTAGTTTAAATACCGCAATCAAGACGGTTTCGCACGTAGCTAGCCGGTTGAGTACGGGTCGTCCGCAGGGAGATGGGAATCTTTTTCTATGTGTTTTTCGACGAGTTAAGTCCGGTTGTTCAGATTTTGTTGTGGTTATCTAAGTGTAAGTTGATATTTAAAGAGAGCTTGTTAGGGTGAGGATTAGGTTAGTTTGAGTTAGGAGTCTCCACATCTTTCGTTGCCCCACTTAATATCGGTGTTACGGTAATCGGCAACAACGGGGATTAGCACGACTAGGAAGGAACTTGCGAGTATAAGCTAGGCTTTCCAACGCATAGTCCTTCCTTTTGGTGCTTGTCCGTCCGTTCTTGGCTCTTATCCATAACCTCCGGTTAATTCAACCACAACCGGTCTCACTACGGAATCACCGCTATCATGTAGGATAGGGTGCCGTAAGGAGCGGATTGTGGTTCAATTAACGGGAGTCGATTCAAGTTGTTGGGCAAGGAAAGAGAGAGAGAGATTTCCTTCTCTCAAACTTCCCTTATCCAACCCTAACAAGTATAAAACTACTCACACTTCATGATAAGGAAAAACAAAACAAAACAAAAGAGGAAGATAGAAAGAGGGAGATTAGAAGAATACGACTAACTATTTGCGACCTCACCTTGGCGAGGATCTAGCGTAAGTATCATTGTCGTATGTAAGGATAAAGAAAAAGAGAGAAGAAAGAAACAACTAAAATAACAACAACTACTTAACAAATTAAAATTACAACAAGTAAAATTGCAACAAATAAAATTATAATAAGCATACAAATAAAGAGACAAGCATGATAACAAATTGTTCTTCTTTATTCATCACTCTTCACTCAAAAGCTCACTTACAAGTTTAATGGAGAAGAGGTGAGAAGAGGAAGAAGAAACACATTACAACTAGGCAAAATGAGATTACAAGAATGGATCCTCTCTTCACAGAATTCTGGGGTATTTATAGGGTGAGAAATGAGAATCTAGGGCAACCATACGGGCACATGTGAAAAGACCAGAGAGCCCCTGAAATTTCTGCGCAATTGGCTCCAGAACTGCCGCGGAAGGGCGGCCAAATCCCACCTTTGGCCGCGCTTCCGCGGCCGTTTAGAGGAGTTGGGTGCCCAAATTTCTGGTGGTGGCCTGGTTTGGTGTGTACGTTATTCTGGTATATGTATTTTATCATAATTTCTTCACGAATTATCCAGAATTTCTGTTGAGGGAAAGGTGGACTTTTTGTCAAGATTTTGTCATGATTGCCTCGAGCTCCGCGTAGATCTCTTGGATTTTGTGCTACCATTGAGCCTTGTGCATGAGAATGACATTGATTTGATCTTTTGTCTTCCTATTGATATCTGGCAACATACGGATGAAGAGCAGAGACCGAGTTTTTATCTGTGGTTGGCAGGAACCGGATTTTGTCGTGTTTTTCATGAGTTTCTCCGTTTGAGAACCGGGAACCTGTATCCTGCAATTGACTAGCAAACACGGCTCAAGAGTATCTACGGATATGCAATGTGATAAAAATTGGGCGGTATGAAAATGCAAAAATCTGATATGAACAAATACCCCCAAACTTATCATTTGCTCGTCCCGAGCAAAGCCCATTTATTCACAAAAAATTTCCTAACCTCACTTTCGCAGGGAACGCGATTGCACTGTGCATGTGCAACAAGCCGTTAAACCTCTAGGTGTCCCTAGTAGGAGGAGTGTTGTCTCCTGAGGGTTTTCAGCGGATACTACCCACAAAATCCTGTCAAGTTGGTTTTGTAAAATAACTAAGCTTCAAACCCTAAAGTTTTGTTTTTAGAAAATAACAATTCTATAATCCTAAGTCTAGACTATCGAACCTTTATTTTTCACACCTCACATCTTATTTAACTACAGATTTTATATGTCTTTACGTGCAGTGCGGATAGTGTCGTTAAGTTCCAGAAGGATCGATTAGAGTCATCATGTCGCACAATAAAGCCCAGATAATAATTTTAAAAGGATCACATAAGTTTTATAACGAGTTAAGCATTTTTCAAGTTTCGTTTTCCAGTAAGGTTTCAACTTCAGAATTTCTATCTTCCTTAACAGGAAACTAAGTCGTATTTTTCACTCCACCTTTTTCTTGTTTTCATTTCATACACACCTCTGTGAACGTGCGATAGTCTTTATCAAAGAGTAAAACCTTCATATCTCCGTTAATTTTTTTTTTATAAAAGCCTGTCTTTTATCAAGATTATTCTCACACAAAGAACCGTTAGGAATTTTAACTCGGAGAGAACACTTGCTTGACTTTGTTTTAAACTGGACTTTCTAGGCTTCTTAGCGAGCTTTGGGCCAATGCACCCAAACCAGTTGGTTTTAGGGCATTAGGTGTAGAAACACCCCAGCGGACTTAATTACTCAAGTTACCTAGGTCAAAAAACAAAAGACAGTTTGGCGTGAAAATCAGATGATTTAATACGAACGGAGATATAACCGGCAGTTCAAATATTTTTTTTTTGGATAAAAGACGTGTCTAGTGGGTTTGGTGTGTAATCATTCCAATCAAGTTTCAGATGGGTTATTTTTCAGACTTAGCTCCAATTATGGCATCAATAACATTCCTTCATATTCGCTTTACTTCATAAACTATTCTTGACATTACTTATTTCAGAACAAACCTATTTGATTCTCAGAAAATCATTTATCTGTTTAAAAGTTTAAACATGAAAGACTTGTCATCTATTTCCCAAAATCTTACGACACGTGTAGTGTGATGTAAAGACTTATATCAGCTATAGTTAACTTCAAAGGAGAGTTATCTTTCAGGTTTTCAAAATCCAAACATAAGATCTAGTTATTCCTATTTTTTCCAACAAAAACCGTCGAATGTTGAATCAGAGTTCTTCCACAAGCTAACTTGACAAAAAAGTTTTTATATTTTTTAGAAAATTTTCAAATTCTTATGGATTTTATGGATTTTAATATGCAGATGCAAAATATACATATGAATGCGAAGGTAAGAAATGCGTACCGAGCGTACCCCCAAACTTAAACTGGACAGTGTCCTCACTGTCGTTGCATGAAGAGAGTAGTTTGAAGGTTCAAAATTATTGGCTAGCGATACACAATTTTTATTTGTTTTTGAAAGAAAAGAAAAAGAATATACACAAATATAAACAAAATGGTTTATACATACCCCCAAACTTATTTGGAACAGTGTCCACTGTGCTTGGCTGGATAACCGAAGTTTGGAGGTAGGCAGAGGAAGATCAAGCAAGGTAAACCGGCTCCTGTAAGAACAGGAGCTCCTCTGTTGGTTCGGCGCTAAGGTACGGTTTGCATCGGTGTCCGTTCACTTTGAAGAGTGAACCGTCCTTTGGATTTTCCAAATCCACAGCGCCCTGCGGATACACAGTCCGCACAAAATACGGCCCTTTCCAGCGAGATCGGAGCTTTCCAGGATGGAAATGAAGTCGGGTGTCGTAAAGAAGTACCTGTTGACCAGGTACGAAGGTTTTGCGCACAAGGTGTTTATCATGAAACACCTTCGTTCGATTCTTAACGACAACCGCGTTGTCGTAAGCCTCATCCCTAAGCTCGCTCAGTTCGTTCAGCTGCAGCTTCCGATGGCTGCCCGCGTCCTCCAGAGACAGATTCAGCTCCTTTATCGCCCAAAACGCGCGATGCTCGATTTCGACCGGAAGGTGGCAGGCTTTTCCGTACACAAGCCGATAGGGAGACATGCCAAGGTCGGTCTTATAAGCGGTTCTAAATGCCCAAAGGGCATCAGTGAGTTTCAGAGACCAATCCTTACGGTTCTTGGAAACCGTTTTCTCCAGTATCTGCTTGATTTGCCGATTTGAAACTTCGGCCTGCCCGCAGGTTTGGGGGTGGTAGGGCGTAGAAAGCTTATGATTAATGGAGTATTTCCGCATTAAGGCTTCGAAAGTTTTATTGCAGAAATGACTTCCATTGTCGCTAATGATCGCTCGGGGGTGCCCAAACCGGGAGAAAATGTTTTCTTTAAGGAACCTAACGACAACCTTGTTGTCGTTAGTCCGGCTGGGCACAGCCTCGACCCATTTAGAGACGTAATCAACAGCTAGAAGGATGTACAAGTTCCCAAAAGAGCTGGGAAACGGCCCCATGAAGTCTATCCCCCAGACATCGAAAATCTCCACAACCAAGATCGGTTGGAGCGGCATCTCGTTCCTCCGGGATATCCGGCCCATGTGTTGGCACCGGGAGCAAGTCTTGCAATAATCGTGAGCGTCTTTGAAAAGTTGTGGCCAGTAGAAACCACATTGCAAGATCTTCTCGGCTGTCTTTCTGGGCCCAAAATGCCCGCCACATGCTTGGTCGTGGCAAAATGACAGCACACTCTTGAATTCCTCATCAGGGACACACCGACGAATAATCTGGTCGGGACAGTACTTGAACAAGTAGGGTTCGTCCCAGTAAAAGTGTTTTACTTGGGATAAGAAGCGAAGTCTGTCCTGACTCGACCATTCGGTCGGTAGCAATCCCGTGGCCAAATAGTTCACAATATCTGCGAACCAGGGTTCGCAAGATACTGTCAAGAGTTGTTCATCCGGGAAAATGTCGTTTATCGGAATTGGAAGCGAAGGCGAAGAAGGAAGTCGCGAGAGATGGTCGGCAACCACGTTTTCACATCCTCGTTTGTCCTTAATGACAAGGTCAAACTCTTGAAGCAAGAGGATCCAACGGATTAACCGAGATTTGGCATCTTTCTTTGCAAAAAGATGGCGCAGAGCTGAGTGGTCAGTGTAGACAATGACTGGAGAGCCGATGAGGTAGGGCCTGAACTTTTCTAAGGCAAATACAACAGCTAAGAATTCCTTCTCAGTTGTTGTATAATTGAGTTGTGCGTCGTTCAGGGTTCGGCTTGCGTAATAGATTACATGCGGCATCTTGTTGATGTGCTGTCCAAGGACAGCACCGATGGCAAAGTCGGATGCATCGCACATAATCTCGAATGGGTGCGTCCAGTCAGGAGAAGAGAGAACGGGAGCAGAAGTGAGTGAGAGTTTCAGTGACTCGAATGCAGTCACACAGCTCGAGTCGAAGGTGAAAGGCGTGTCCTTGGCCAGCAAAAGCGTCAAGGGCCTAGCAATCTTGCTAAAGTCCTTGATAAACCGTCTATAAAAACCGGCATGGCCAAGGAAGGCTCGGATATCTCTGACGCATCGGGGAGGAGGCAGATTGGAAATGACCTCAATCTTTGCTTTGTCAACCTCTATGCCATTTTGCGAGATGATATGTCCTAAGACAATACCTTCACGCACCATGAAGTGGCATTTCTCCCAGTTCAAAGTGAGATTCTTGTCCTTACATCGTGTAAGGACAGCGTCAAGATGCAGCAAACACTCGTCAAAGGAGTCGCCGAAAATGGAGAAGTCATCCATGAAAATCTCCAGAAATTTCTCCACCATGTCTGAGAAAATCCCCATCATACACCGCTGGAAGGTAGCGGGCGCATTGCATAACCCAAAGGGCATGCGTCGATATGCAAACGTGCCGAAAGGACAAGTGAAAGTGGTTTTGTCCTGGTCTTTTTCGGCGATGGGAATTTGATTGTAGCCAGAGTAGCCATCAAGAAAGCAATAGTACTCATGTCCGGCCAATCGTTCGAGCATCTGGTCAATAAAAGGTAGCGGAAAGTGGTCTTTCCGCGTTGCGGCGTTGAGTTTTCTGTAATCAATGCAAACTCGCCACCCAGTTTGGGTGCGAGTAGGGATTAACTCATTCGCCTCGTTGGTTATGACCGTGATGCCCGACTTCTTGGGGACAACGTGAATGGGGCTAACCCACTGGCTATCAGAGATAGGGTAAATGATACCACTATCTAGACATTTGACGATCTCCTTCTTCACAGCCTCCTTCATGACTGGATTAAGACGTCTTTGTGGATCCCGGGCTGGTTTGGCATCATCCATCAGATGAATGTGATGCTCAACGATGAGGGGACTAATCCCCTTGATGTCCGCCATGGACCAGCCAAAAGCTTGCCTGTTGCCGTGCAAGACCGTGAGAAGGGCTTTCTCTTGCTCGGGAGCTAGAGAAGCCGAGATGATGACAGGGAGGGTCTCGTTCTCACCTAAGTAAGCATACTTAAGGTGAGACGGCAACGGCTTGAGTTCGAGCGTTGGAGGTGAAATGATGGAAGGCAAGACTGGTGCAAAGGTCTCGAACTCAAAGGACTCCAGCAAAGGTTCAAAACGAGTGTAGGCAACCGAGTCAGATGGTTCAGGTAACTCATCCGAAAAGTCGAAAGATTCAAACTCGGGTTGTGCGCGGCTAAGATCGTTCGTGAACGTGAAACACTCGTAGTCGTTATCGGGCGCAGAAACAGCAGCAGGTTCGAAGAGACACGCACTAGTGGCGTCAAGATTATCGTATTCAAACAAAAACTCCTCGAATTCACACTCTTCGGGGGTGATCTCCTGGATCGAGCAAACATCCAGTATATGAGCATTAGGTTCGGCGGGCTGATTCCCCAGCCTAAAAATGTTGAGTTCAATTGTCATATTTCCAAAAGAGAGGTTCATTGAACCATTGCGACAATTGATCACAGCATTTGAGGTTGCGAGAAATGGGCGACCGAGTATCACCGGAATTTGATTCCGGGGGTTAGCTACAGGCTGTGTATCTAAGACAATGAAGTCGACGGGGAATATGAAGTCCCCGACTTTGATTAACACATCCTCTAGCTCACCCCTAGGATGGGTGATCGATCGGTCGGCCATCTGGAGAGTGCAGTGTGTGGGTTTCAGCTCTCCGACGCCTAATTGCTCGTATACTGAATACGGAAGCAAGTTAACACTGGCACCAAGATCTAATAGTGCGCGGTTGATGTTCTTATCCCCAATAGTAATTGAAATCGTAGGACAGCCAGGGTCCTTCCGTTTTTGTGGTAAAGATTGGGTAAGGGCATCACTCACAGCACTAGCCAAGAAAACCTTCTTGGGTACCTGAGACTTCCTCTTTTTCGTGCACAAGTCCTTTAAGATTTTCGCGTAAGAAGGGACTTGTTGGACAGCATCTAAAAGAGGAATGTTAATGTTAACTTGCTTGAATAACTCCAAAATCTTCTCCATTTGTGGATTTTGTTTGTTAGACCTCAACCGGTTTGGAAATGGAACATTTTGAAAATTGGCTGAGTCTAATGCTGGAGGAGGAGATTTTGGAGTTGGAACGGATCCCAGAATAGGTGTTTTCGTGGAGTGAGAAGCGGGTCCGTTTAGAGAAGAAGAGGAAGGAGAGCCTTGTGAAGAACGGAGAATAGGCTCGGAAGACGAAGAAGAAGAAGCAGGAGAAGAAGAAGAAGAAGAAGCGGCCGGGGTGTCATCGTTGATTTGCTTGCCAATGTTGTTTTGCAGCACCCTCCCTGATCTCAGTGTGGTCACGGCACTCACATTATGGTTTTGTTGTTCAAGAGCAACATGTGCATTATGTGGGTGGCCGGGATTTGGAAGTGGCTGGGACGGGAGCTTCCCCTTCTCTCGCTCGCTCAAGGCCGCGTTCAGCTGTGCAATCTGGGCCTCGATGGTCTTGATGCTCTGCCCGTGTGCGGCGGTGTGTTGCACTAAAGATTGGATCGAAGACTGGATGTTGGCGGTGGATTGAGTCGATTGTTTAACAAACGCATCCAGACTTCGCTCGAGCGAGGAAACCTTATCGTTGTTTGACGGAACAAAGTTGTTTGGTGGAAAGGAATTGTTCGGTGCAAAGTTGTTCGTCTGGTTTTGGTAAGGCTGGGGTTGGAAGGGCTGCTGATACTGAGTTTGTTGTTGCGCTTGTTGTTGCGGTGGAGGGGCCCTTTGGAAATTGTTGCCCTGGAATTGATTCTGATTCTGATTCCAGGCGAAATTGGGGTGGTTCCTCCAACCGGGATTGAAGGTGGAAGAGTATGGATCATTCCTCGGTCTTTGCTGGAATGCATTAACCTGATCCTGTCCTTGCGAGGGTGGATTGTAAGGACACTCTTCGGTCAAGTGGGACGGATCGGAACAACAAGCGCAGATGGTACGAAGGGGGAGAACAGGTGTGGGGGCAGGAGCAGAAAATTTGCTCTCTATTGCTTCAAGCTTTCGTGTAATTGCAGCCATTTCAGCTTTCATCACAATAGAGACATCGAGTTGGTGGATTCCTACCCTAGACTGACCGGTAGAAGTGGAGGTAGAAGAAGAAGAAGTCGGTCTGGTGCTCTCCCACTGTAGCGTTTGCTCCGCAAGATCGTCAAAGAACTGCCACGCTTCCTCGTCAGATTTGGATAGGAAGTGGCCCTGACAGATGGTTTCCAGCAACTGCTTCGTTGCTGGGTTCAGTCCCTCGTATAAGGTTTGGCAGAGTTGCCATTTCTCTATACCGTGGTGAGGACACTGAACAAGAAGGTCTTTGTATCGGTCAAAGCACTTCCAAAAGGGTTCAGAAGGAAGCTGGGAGAATTGGTTGATCTCATTTCGAATTCTTGCGGTCTTATGATTTGGGTAGAATTTTTTCAGAAACGCCTTAACAAACTCGTCCCAGCTGGTGATTGAGTGGGAAGCGGTGCTATACAGCCATTTTTCTGCGAGATCGCATAAAGTGAACGGAATGACCCGTAGACGTATAGCATCGTCCGACAACTGGGTTGTTTTCATCATGGCACAGACATTTTGAAATTTGTTAATGAAGATATAGGCATCTTCAGATTCAAGCCCATGAAAACGTGGAAGCATGTTGATGAAATGGGGCTTAATTTCAAAGTTGTCCCCATTGGCCGGAGGAAGAGAAAGGCAGGTTGGAAGTGCAGAACGGGTAGGGTAGAAACGATCCTGGAGCGCAATTCGCTGCGGCGCTACAACAGGCGGAGGTGGTGGAAGATTGGTCTCCATAGGAGGTGGAGCCAATCCAGGGGTGGTCAAAGAGATGTTCGGATTAAATCCCGACATCGCGGAAGAAGAGGTTGGTGAAGGTGAAGGTGAAGGTGAAGATGTATGAACAGAATTCCGGTCAACGTCGGAGTTGGCCGGCAAAGGAAGGGGTGAAAGAGGAGTGGACGGAGTATCGACTTCGGAGTCGATCGCGTAGTCGGTCGCGACTAACGTAACGCGGACTAGACGGGCGCTAGTGTCCCGAGTCCAAGCGGACATACACTAAACGAGTTTAGTATAGTCAAAGCGGAGAAGGTGAGGGCAAGAAAACGTCAATGGAGAAAGGTGATGGGTGGTGGGTGAAAATGGATTTGGCGACAAAAGGGCAAGTTTTTATAAAAGTTTTTTGATTTTTTTCTTTTTTTTTTGTTTTTAGAAAGAGATATACAGAAATATGTACGGAAATACTGCTTAAGCAATCACAAACAAGATATGCACAATCACACCTAGATCTACGGTCGCCTAGGTCTACTAGACCTGCTCCTGAACTTGATTGTCGAAGTTAAACAATGTCGAGAAACGGGCTTAAAAATACACTGATCACGAGGCCAGGTAAGTGCAGAGATAAGGGGAGGTTGTCCAACGCTTTCGCGAAGTTCCTTAATTAAATAACCCTTTCTCTTTCGGCGGTTGCGCCTTTAACACTTTCCTAGACACCCCGTAAACAATGTACGGTTAAGCGAGGTTCTAAACAAGGTTTATCTTCTCCTAATGAGCGCGAAGTCCTTAGGGCTGAAGTCTAGTATTTTTTAATTTACAATGGACAATGCATATGCTTTAGTGATTTCCGGGGTCCTGGGAAGGGTGATGAAATCCCCACCCAATCTGGATTGGTTTCAAGCCCCTTAAGTCCGTATTAAAGAATGCAAAACAGTAACAAATCAACTGCAAACAATTTTTATTTTGCGGCGCAAAGAATCCTGCACAAGAACAGTTTATTGGAAAGGGGGAGAAGAATTTGCGCAAAAAAGCCTGCAGAAAACACAATTTATTGGAGTCCAGAGGAGTGGAGTGGAGAAGAGGAGCTTACCCAGAAAATTTGGCACAGAGAACTCCCCAAGTGGCCGCGGTTCCGCGGCAAAAGAGCCCTAATGCCGCGGTTCCGCGGCTGTAAAGAGGATTGGATGAATAATTTTTCTTGTGTGGGTTCTGTTGGGTGTCCTCTTGTTTTCTGGATGTTCTGAATTTGAATTTACTCACTGTATCTGCTCCGGATTTTGACAGTAGGCCGTATGCTTCGTTTTTTTTTTTCGTCGCGGTGTAGCCGCGAAATGTGGGTCTATCTTCCCACGTCTTTGGCACTGTACTTGAACTCCGTATTTTCAACGTCTTGGCCACTGAACTCGAAACTTGTATTTTCCTGCACACTTGCACAAAAGCTAATCAAAAATAACAAGATGATTTTTTTTTACAAAGTATATATTTTTTTTTTTTGTTTTTCGGTTAGAGTTATACTTACAAATTAACCCGAAATTTCACAAAGAAACAAACTACCGTCTCCCCGGCAACGGCGCCATTTGATTGTTAGGTTACGAGCGTGTTCAAGTTCTAGTTTAAATACCGCAATCAAGACGGTTTCGCACGTAGCTAGCCGGTTGAGTACGGGTCGTCCGCAGGGAGATGGGAATCTTTTTCTATGTGTTTTTCGACGAGTTAAGTCCGGTTGTTCAGATTTTGTTGTGGTTATCTAAGTGTAAGTTGATATTTAAAGAGAGCTTGTTAGGGTGAGGATTAGGTTAGTTTGAGTTAGGAGTCTCCACATCTTTCGTTGCCCCACTTAATATCGGTGTTACGGTAATCGGCAACAACGGGGATTAGCACGACTAGGAAGGAACTTGCGAGTATAAGCTAGGCTTTCCAACGCATAGTCCTTCCTTTTGGTGCTTGTCCGTCCGTTCTTGGCTCTTATCCATAACCTCCGGTTAATTCAACCACAACCGGTCTCACTACGGAATCACCGCTATCATGTAGGATAGGGTGCCGTAAGGAGCGGATTGTGGTTCAATTAACGGGAGTCGATTCAAGTTGTTGGGCAAGGAAAGAGAGAGAGAGATTTCCTTCTCTCAAACTTCCCTTATCCAACCCTAACAAGTATAAAACTACTCACACTTCATGATAAGGAAAAACAAAACAAAACAAAAGAGGAAGATAGAAAGAGGGAGATTAGAAGAATACGACTAACTATTTGCGACCTCACCTTGGCGAGGATCTAGCGTAAGTATCATTGTCGTATGTAAGGATAAAGAAAAAGAGAGAAGAAAGAAACAACTAAAATAACAACAACTACTTAACAAATTAAAATTACAACAAGTAAAATTGCAACAAATAAAATTATAATAAGCATACAAATAAAGAGACAAGCATGATAACAAATTGTTCTTCTTTATTCATCACTCTTCACTCAAAAGCTCACTTACAAGTTTAATGGAGAAGAGGTGAGAAGAGGAAGAAGAAACACATTACAACTAGGCAAAATGAGATTACAAGAATGGATCCTCTCTTCACAGAATTCTGGGGTATTTATAGGGTGAGAAATGAGAATCTAGGGCAACCATACGGGCACATGTGAAAAGACCAGAGAGCCCCTGAAATTTCTGCGCAATTGGCTCCAGAACTGCCGCGGAAGGGCGGCCAAATCCCACCTTTGGCCGCGCTTCCGCGGCCGTTTAGAGGAGTTGGGTGCCCAAATTTCTGGTGGTGGCCTGGTTTGGTGTGTACGTTATTCTGGTATATGTATTTTATCATAATTTCTTCACGAATTATCCAGAATTTCTGTTGAGGGAAAGGTGGACTTTTTGTCAAGATTTTGTCATGATTGCCTCGAGCTCCGCGTAGATCTCTTGGATTTTGTGCTACCATTGAGCCTTGTGCATGAGAATGACATTGATTTGATCTTTTGTCTTCCTATTGATATCTGGCAACATACGGATGAAGAGCAGAGACCGAGTTTTTATCTGTGGTTGGCAGGAACCGGATTTTGTCGTGTTTTTCATGAGTTTCTCCGTTTGAGAACCGGGAACCTGTATCCTGCAATTGACTAGCAAACACGGCTCAAGAGTATCTACGGATATGCAATGTGATAAAAATTGGGCGGTATGAAAATGCAAAAATCTGATATGAACACTCATGCGCAAAGCGCCCCCGTGCCGACACGTGGCGCGCTTGCGTCTGAGCGCACAGCACCTAAGCGCACAGCGCCCAAGGTGCTGCCCCACGCATCCTTTGGATGCCCTTTTTCCCTTTATTTATATATACATGTATATATATACCTATGTATACAAATGTACACATACATATACTCCGCCACACTCTCCCCCTCAAAAAAATTTTCGGGCCGGGGCGCTGCCCCGAACCCCGCAAGGGGGCTGCTAGCCCTCTTGACCCCCAGCCCACTATCCGGGTAGCGGGACCCCCGTAAAAACTCTGCGTGGCTCCCGATATATCCAAAACCCCCCTTTCAGAACAGAACACACGTACACTGCACATTGAGTTCGCATGACCAGTTTAACCCGTTAATCGGAGGTTCCCTCGCCCCAAAGGCGAGGGGTAATTAACGGCAGCTTAGTCCGCGGCTGCCGGAGATTCGGATCCCCACAATCATTAAACCCCGGCCTACCCTAGGCAGGGGGAATCTGTAGTACGCCTGACAAGCGTGCGCGTATTCCCATCTCAATGGGGTGACGAAAAACACCCTACACCAATATTTCATATGTTTCTTCTGCTGCGATATCTGTGATGCGATCATGTGATGTTCTGTGATGGATACTTTATATAGTATATATGATATATTATATAGACATTACTTATGTTTTACACCCGTGCTAGCCCTGCCCTGCTCTGCCGTTAGTTACCTAACCTAACGGTGCACGAAGGGACATCGAGGCGAATGCGGATGGCATAAGTGTACGTCGTATTTATCTGTGATGTTTAGGTACTTAAATGATGGGACTTCATTAATATGATTAATGAAATAAAAGAAACCTAACATGTTGTAGAATCGAATTTCAAAATAAAACAGGTAGCTACAGTTCTTGCTTTGCACAGCGGTATATGCGATATATCCTGCACCTTATTCGATGAGGAAAGGACCGAGATCCCTTCACCGGGAGTGACTCCTTTAGCAATAACTGGCAGATGCTACACACTCGGTTTGTCTTTTGATTGCTTTTAAGAGTTTTTGCTTTGCACAGTGATATATATGATATATCCCGCACTTCATTCGACGAGGAAAGGACCGACGATCCCTTCACCGGGAGTGACTCCTTTAGCAAAACTAGAAAAGCCTCAAAAGCACTCCATTTTAAAATCATTTGATTCTACAGCGATATCAAGTTCATTACGCAATAGGTTTTCAGAAAAACCTGTCGTAGCCCTCCGTCATTTCAGATACGTACTAGTTAGTATTCGTGCTGCGGTTGTTTGGCCTCCGTCAAGGCGTAGTGTACGGTAGCTAACTAGTGCTTATCTGCTAGCATATGATGCGATTGGATTAGGGTATTCGTACGGCGTTGTTTGGCCTCCGTCAAGGGTCGTGCGGGTGGGTTTAATTCAATCAGGAAATGACGGGTTGAACTTGACTAGCGGACTATGGGTTGTTTGGCCTCCGTCAAGGTCATAGCGAGCTAGGGGAAAAATATTATCGGGAATTTCAAGTGTTGAAATTTGCAATGAGATTGCATACCTTCTATGAGATAGTTGGATCCCGATACCCGCTGCGAGTAAGTGTTACTCCTGGGAGAGTTTTATACATTACAATTAGCCGATCAAGTAGGTGTCTAGAAAGGTGTCAACGGGGTTACGCTTCTGGGAAAACGAGGTTTACATTAATTAGGTTCGTGCGAAAGCACGGGGGACCTCCCTCAAAGTACCGACACTGGCCTGGCTGAAAGATTGGCGAACTTGTAGTGTGTAATTAATCCCGGCTAGTCTTTCCTTTTAGGGTTTGAAGGAAGATTTGATAAAAAGCAGTGGGAGCCATCCTGATTAGATAAAATAATAACCAATCTATTCTTGAAAGAGCGCACGCTGAGTGTTTTCTTCTCTCTCTCTCCAGGTAGCGACCATATCACGCCTTAATCAAGATAAGAAAATGGATTATTGACCGAACCCGCTTGTTATACTGCGCTGGGGAACGTTGGTCCCGCTCCAACTTATAATTGTTATAAGATAGAGCAGGAAATTGGGGATTACCAGAATTCCCGTGCCGCCCAAACGAAGAGAGTGCATGTTGATGCATCATCTTCGGGTGTGTTCATTACAGAGAACTGTTTCTCAGTATCCTCTACGTCCTGGGTATGTGATACCAGATCAGGATCCCAGATATGTAATCTGTTACATAGGGCTACAGCTAGGTAGAAACTGAGAACAGGTGATAAGTTTCATGAGGCAGAAAACGGGGCAAGTGTTGCAGCCAAGTCTGTTGGTCACTGTCACCCTGTATTACAAATACATTGATTCTGAACGAATGTTATTAGATACCGAACCTGATATACAAAATCATATCAGTCTCTTTATTAGTAAAGAAAGGATATAATTTTGTATTGTTGGATAATGTTTTGAACATTTCCTATATCAAAAGTTGATCGGTTCATGCACGTTATCTAAAAGCATTGATGTTCTAAATCAAACTATAGTTCTTAGTACACGGAACACACACGAGAGGAAGAGTTCAGAATTGAACGATTCCTTCTTGAGGTATTGTAGACTAGGTCAGATCAATGTGACCCGACTAGCTAGAGTTACATAAAGATGCATATTTAAATTAGTTTGAATTTACATCTTGTGAAACTCGCCAGTCATGTCACAAAGATAAGATGACCATAGCTCCGTTTACTGGAAACAGAGAATGAGTTAATGAACTCTTGGGACTGATACATGATGATGTATGTAAGGTCTCCTGTCTACACATGCCAGGACTGGTTCTTTGTACTTCATTACATTCTCTGATGATCTCTTTTGATTCAGACATATGTTCCTGTTGAAACATAAGTTAGAACCTTTTTGAGATGTTCACAGAATATAAGTTACAAGTAGAGAACCAATACGGGTATAAGTATTATGTTCTATGATGAGATCGAGGAGGAGAATACTTGTGCACGGAAATCCTGGACTATTCTAAAGGAGAATGAGATTCTCTCTCGGCATTACTCCTCCGTATACACCATAGCACGATGGTATATCGGGGCGGAGCAATAACACCCTATATGATAAGGTGTGCTCTATGATGAGTACTACTGAGTTACCTTTTTCCTTTTTGGGAGTTATGCGCTTGAGAAGCTGCATACCTATTGAATAGGGTTCGAATCAAATCAGTTGCCTACCACTTCATATGTGATATGGAAAGGGAAGAACCCATATCTTAAGTTAGTTAAGATTTGGGGTTGACCGGCCTATGTCTGAAAGCAAAATCCGGACAAGCTCAAGGCAAGGTCTGTTATGTAGAACTGGAAATGTTCCAGCTATACAGACTGCAGCTGATGATTTGATAGAACCAAAGGATTCAGTAGATTCCAACGAACCTCAGCCTCTCCGCCGATCTAGTAGGGTTCCTCACCTACCTGAGAGATACTTCTGTTTCTCTATGACAGTGGGAGCGAGGATTGCATCATGAGATGATGACCCAACTAGTTTCGAGCTGGCCATCAGGAGTGAGACTCTGTAAGAATGGCTGGATGCTTAGCGATCTGAGATGGAATCCTTATACACCAACAAAGTATGGACTTTGGTTGCTATATCTGAAGGGTTAAATCCCCATCAGGAGAAAGTATATCTTGAGAAGATTACTTGGTGTAGATGGAAAAGTTGAGACTTTCAAAGCTAGACTTGTTAAAGGTTTTCGTCATTGACCAGGCGTGGATTATGATGAAACCTTTTCTAAGGATCTATGCTTAAGTCCATCCAGATCCTACTTACCATGACTACGATATCTGGTGGTTGGGTGTCTTGACTGCTTTTCTAAATGATGATTTGGAAGAGAGCGTCTATAAGTACACAGCCAGAGGGCTTCGTAGACAGTGGGAGCAGCGGAAACGTGTGCAAGATATTTTATAGGATAAAGCAGGCATCGCGGAGTTGGAACATCTGTTTTGATGAAGTAGTCAAAGAGTTTGATATCATCAAAATGGTAGATGAACCTTGTATAAACAAAAAGGTAGTAGGGAGTATGGTGGTGATCCTCGTAGAGTACGTGGATGACATACTCTTGATAAGAAAGGAGTTTTCTTATGCTACGCTCGATCAATCTCCGTCTGTCACAATGATTCTCCACATAGGATCAAAATGATACCTCCTAAATCCTGAGTTTTGGATCTATGAGATAGATTTAATTGGATGTTAGGATTCTCACTAGTTGTAGTGAGATGGTATCAATCGATCCAGGGGAGAATCACTGGAAGTGTTCCAGGGTGATAAGGACGACTGAATGTCAGTCGCAGGCATTGTCTTTACCCTCAGTAAAGGAACGGTATGTTGGAAGAGTTCCAAGCTAGATACCGTGACATACTAGACGATAAAGGCAGGATACATCGCTACTTAAGATGCTACCAAAGAGGCTGTTTGGGTGCATATTGGTTTATGAGATGAACTTAGTTCCTCCCATTGTGTGACAATGGAGTTGTGGCTTATGCCAAGGAACGTCCGTCCCATCAGTGATCCAGACATATTCTAAGGCAGTATCACCTGATCATGGAGATAGTTGGTCTCCAGGGTGATCGAGGTTTGGAGAGTAGACTCAGAGGACAACACAGCGGATCCACTCATGAAAGGCCTTTTCCCAGAGAGAGACTTTTATGGGATGGTTGAGTATGAGATACTTCAAACCACTGCTATCAGATGGCCCTAGTGCAAGTGGGAGATTGTTAGTTATATGTATGCCCTAGAGGCCATTACTATACATAGGATGTATATTGTAGTGGATGCTGGGACATATATAGGGAGGACTTTCTTGCTCGACATGATAGTATGCTATCTGGTTGAACTTTACCTTAACGTGTATACTGATTGTCTCTCTGTTACATGTTGGTAAAGCCCTTAGGATGTGTGCTTGACTACCTGGACTATGATGCGGATCATACTAGTGGGGACATGGTATTCCATAAGTACATCCTTCAAAGTCCCTAGTCGTGGGTGTATCGAGACGGGGCATCGATATACCAGAGTAGACTAGCGTATACCTTCTCGACCCATACAGATGGGCGATGGATGATCCCATATCCATTGGTGTTTGACATCGGAGATGATATACGGGTGCTCAGTAGAGACTGGGTACACTGGACGGACTCGCCGAGAACTCCCAGATGGTATTATACCTCACGTCAGATGGCAGTTCTCTGGTGACACTGGTACAGAGTAGTCTGTTGACCCGAGATCGTCATAGAGTCTTGTGTGGTTCCCACTGTGCTTTGATTTCCATCTTACCACGTCCAAGAGGGCGTGCAAAACGGTGGTTTTTGGGTACAGTCCCGAGTCACATGGAGGCAATGAGCGATAGGAGGGGATTCGTCTCTCCCGGTATAGGGAGTTGATGTTGCACTGTGTTCGATTGGCTATAACAGGAAGTCCCTGGCCAGGGCTGCTCAGAGAATTGCTGGTAAGTGTTACCAGTAGTTTCTCGACCCGTTATGAGCCTCATATCGACACGACTTATCGAACTATTGGGGTCTGACGTTTACCACCCCTAGGCGAGATATGCGACATATCAGACGATCAGACCGGACTGTACGGTAGTGTTACTGGTTGGATTCACTGGAGTGTGAGCGGGCTTGCTCGTCGATCTTCAGATCGCTCAATACCCGGGTGGCCGTTACGTTTAGCAGACCGCTTGCGGCTTGTGGATGTTTGATATGATCATCATCCGCTGCCGGCGTATTGACGAGTCTTTAGAGTCCTACACAGAGGTTTCCTGGCTCAAGCGAAACGAAATAGGAGCGCATATGAGATATGTGCGGGACCGAGAGTAATGCGTGTATGTGATACCGTATTTCATTCTCGCGATCAATGTGTCGAATGGTTGTATGCGATATAACCTAATTATCGAATCAAGGATTGATTCGATAAGCCGATACATTGGATACTAGCCGGTTATATGCGATATGACCGGATCGTTAAATCAAGAGTTGATTTAATGATTTAATGCATAATTATATATTTGATATATTACTTTGCATTAACTAGTATCGGTTCACTTTAAATGGATTTTCTCACTCGGGTGTGCGCATTGCATATGCGATATGTTTTTTTGTGCACTTAATTGTATCATGTTTGATGATACATGTTTACTTGTGTTTTGTGTAAAGTTTAAACCATGGTTATGTAATGGTTAGGGTTTACATTTTCATATCTATTTATTTATTCATTTATTCATTTTGGAAAATGAAAAGCAAATGAGAAAATGGTGGCTTCTTTTGTTTTGTTCATGAAGCTTCATGAAGACTTTGACCAAGTGACCATTTTGTCTCATGTTTAACCCTAACCATCCCACTAACCATGATTTATTCTCTACACTTGACCATGGTTCAATTATGATAAGTATTCTTTTTACTTTTCATTTTTAATTAACTTATCATATCATTTTCTTCTTCTTCTTCCTTGAACTCAAGAAGAAAAGCTTGTAGTCATCAATGGTGATTGATGATAAAGAGTGAGAAATCCAATTCTAAAGTCTACCCACTTCCTATTTCTTCATTCTCTACCTCTTTCCAAGTAGTAGAGTGTGTTTTCTTCACAAGTTTCTTGACTTGGTGAAGTCGGAGCTTGATTTAGCGATGCCTCGACGTAGATCATCTTCGGCATGGACATCGACGACCTAGCTCGCTTATTCTCCGATGAAGTCGACGCTAGAGCCCGGATTCTTTTTGGACAGCGGAGAGGACTTCGTTGCGGAGCTATGGAGGTGGAGAAACGGATCTACAAAGGTTGTATATCCGTATCCCTTAGTTAAGTGTTAACTAGATTATCTTTTCGCCTAGTTTTCTAGCAAACGATCCGTAGTCGGGTCTCTCGGCACCCGTAAAATTTTATAATGGCATGTTCGATGCCTTGTGAGACCTCATTAGGGTGCCTAGGATCCCTACAGCGTCGGGTAATATCACCGGTCGGTAGTGCTCCCCTGCCAGGCTCAACGTCAACAACACGATCCTCTTGCCCCAGGGTACCGCACCGGGCCCACCATGTACCCGAAACGGTTCCTCCACTCCTCGAATCGGGTCTCGAAATCCATCAGCAAACTCATGGTGGACGACTCATACATCATGGGAAAACCGCACTTTTTGTTTAAAAGAGAGGGAAGAAGCTTATACAAGTTTTGCGGTTTTCCCCCAAATCCAGAAAATCTCATAGAAATCCGAATCCAAATCATCAATAGCATATAAACCCATGAATATAGGCATAAGAATCCATGAATACGGCATAACAATGAATAACAGTATGCATGAAGTGACAAGTAATAACTACAATATCTAAGCTGGCATATAAGGTAAGTACACTAATATTATGTCAAACTACTAGCTATCAAGCTAAGTTAAGCAATAATATTTTCTAAGGTGTACGTGACATGACAATTACCGATGAAGATGTATGTGAGCCGGCAAGTAAGTGTACGTGGTACATACGCATCATCGGTAATGGTGCTGGTGTCCTAACAGCATAATGTCAACAATGCAATATGAAATAACAATGTAAGTATGCGATGCGGAGCGAGCAACCAAAATGAGCAGGAGCTAAATATTAAACAATGGTGCCATTTGAAATAACATGAATCGTGGGGTTTTGAAAATAGGGCTACGGTGTTTTTATGAAAAGATAAGTCTTTTGAAATATCCGTAGGATCCCTTGGGCTGTCTTTTAAAATACCCACGATTCGTTAGATTTTTGAAATAGGTAAGAATCGAATCTAATCTAACAACTAAACTAAACTAAAGGGCTAAGCTAACAAGCTGGACTACAGGTAAGGAAACCGCCTAACATCTGAGTCGATACATATACATACCTGTATATATATTAGTCGGTGATCCCGCCTCAATAATATCATATCCGATACAATATCTATAATCAGACATCCCTAGTCAAGAGTGCGGATCAATCATCAAAATATAGCTCGTACGTAAATCCGTCGTACGGCATCCCCAAATCTGGGTACGGGTTAATATCATATTTATCACACTATTCATCTGGTATCCTCTTTATCCAAGATCATAGTCCAGGGTACTGACCTATGTCTAGTACAATACTAATATCATCAATATAGCCATGATCTGACTACTGATCGACAGTCTTGTACAAACCGATATCATCAGCACATATCATCATCAAGGGGTATACATCGCCCAATACAGCCTAGTATCAATATCCTAGCATATCATATCTCATATCACGATCACATGTCGACCATTTTATTTATAGCACTATTCACCCGTATCGTCGTTCAAAGACCCGCTATAACATCAGGACATATCTCAAATACGAATCCTGCCATATCACCGATATCACAACCTCAACACAAATCTCATCGGCTCATCTCAAACCCAAGTATCATCCTCAAATCCGTATGTGAACACATAGTCCCCATACCCATGTGAACACATAACAATATGTTCCCGAATAAGCACAAATGAAAGAAGAAAGTATGCAAGTATGGGTGGTTGTGTGCATGTGTGGTGCGACCACTACTCTAGGGTTTCGCGACACTAAATCATCCAAGAACACCAAATATCCATATTATCATCAATATACTCAAACAAAATATAATCAATATATATATGTGTGTATACGTATTCGTATACATCACCACGAACTGCAGGGGTGCTATACGCCATCCACCCGACTTCTCCCCGTAGATATAAATCTACTCACCTGGTCCTCGCTCGCCGGTGCCGACGTCGCCACGCGCTTGCTTGTCGTCTCGAAGTCCACATGGATACCTACATATCATAACGCACCATATCGCATTAAAATCTGACTCATGATCAAAACGACACACGAAACCCACATTGGTCAAAACCTATGGTTGCTTTCACAAAAACCCAAAATTGACTTTAAAAGCCATTTTTCCGAAAATCTAGCAAGCACAAATTACCTGTTTTAGTACAAAACTCGACGTTTGAACAAATTTAAAGGCCATAATACTTATTAAACAACTTAAATAAGTCATAAAAACCATTTCCATTATTTAATCTCATTAAATTTCTTTAGCCCCAAAATTCTAGTTTACAATATACCCAAATTTTAACAATTTTATAGCAAAAATGCACAAACAACAATTTAGCTAGGATTTTCATGAACTAAAGACATTAAACCACACTTGATAATGTTAATGAAGTCAAGAAAAACCTAATTACATTTTTCTCTTAATCAAATTCAAGGTTTACAAAAACCTAGTTTGCAATTTAAGCAATTTGGACAAATTACATATAACAAATGCAATTTAATCAACCAAACTAGGTTTTACATACATTAAGATGTTAAACTAAACCTTGCATCCCTAATGATATGATAAAAACCCTAATTGAAATCACAAACCCTTACTATATTTTTGTTTTCCATAAAATAAATCAATTAAAACTTGAAATAAAATGCTAAAAAATTATATTACAACGAGATTTTAATTAACATGATTTTAAATATTAAAATTAGCCCATTTAAATTTGTATTTATCGCTAATTTAATGTATTTTCTTACCGGCTTAAAATAATATTAAAATAATTAATTTCGGAAAAATTTTCAGAAAATTTGAAATTTCAGCAGTGGCTCAATAAACACCAAATACTAGCAATTACATAGCTAGAATATGTATATTTAATTTTATAATAAAGATATTTGCATTTTGACTTTTTACAGAATACCCCCTTATTTTACCGTTTTTTTCGAAATTTCACCGAAACGATTTTCAAAAGGTTACAGAATCCATTTGAATTTTCATCTTATGACACTTGCCAGTCATGTCTCAAAGGCAAGATGACCAAAACTCCGTTTACGGGACACGGAGAAAGAGTTACGGAACTCTTAGGGCTGATACATAGTGATGTATGCGGTCCCATGTCTACACATGCCAGGGACGGTTCTTCCTACTTCATTACATTCACTGACGATCTCTCTAGATACGGACATGTGTTCCTGATAAAACACAAGTCTGAAGTTTTTGAGAAATTCAGATAATATAAGCACGAAGTAGAGAACCAAACGGGCAAAAGTATTAAGATCCTTCGATCTGATCGAGGAGGAGAATAGTTGAGCAATGATTTTCTGGATTATTTAAAAGAGAATGGGATTCTCTCTCAGCTCACTCCTCCTTATACACCACAGCACAACGGTGTATCGGAACGGAGAAACCGCACCCTATTAGATATGGTGCGCTCAATAATGAGTACAGCTGAGTTACCTATTTCCTTCTGGGGATATGCGCTTGAGACAGCCATGGACCTATTGAATAGAGTTCGTACCAAATCAGTGCCTACCACTCCATATGAGATATGGAAAGGGAAGAGACCACATCTTAATTACATTAAGATATGGGGTTGTCCAGCCTATGTCAAAAGACAAAATCCGGACAAACTCGAGGAAAGATCAGTCTTATGTAAGTTTATAGGATATCCCAAAAATTCACAAGGGTATATCTTCTACCACCCTGAGGAACAAAAGGTGTTTGTTTCTCGACATGCCACTTTCTTAGAAAAAGGTTTTCTTATGAAGCAGACAAGTGGCATTGAGGTAGAACTGGAAGAGGTTCCAGCGACACAAACTATAACAGAAGACTTGGTAGAACCAGAGGATTCAGTAGTACCTGATGAACCCCAGCCGCTCCGCCGATCTAGCAGGGTTTCTCATCCGCCTGAGAGATACTACGGTTTTCTCATTGATGGTGGAAGCGAGGATTGCATCATGGAAGATGATGACCCAACTAGCTTCGAGCAGGCCATCACGAGTAGGGACTCAGTGAAATGGCTGGATGCAATGCGGTCTGAGATGGAATCCATGTACACCAACAAAGTATGGACTTTGGAAGTTGCTCCTGAAGGGGTAAAACCCATTGGGAGCAAGTGGATCTTCAAGAAAAAACTTGGTGTAGATGGGAAAGTAGAGACTTTCAAAGCTAGACTTGTTGCAAAGGGTTTTCGTCAAGACCAGGTGTGGACTATGACGAGACCTTTTCTCCAGTGGCTATGCTTAAATCCATCCGGATCATGCTTGCCATCGCTGCATATCATGACTACGAAATCTGGCAATTGGATGTTAAGACCGCCTTTCTAAACGGTGATTTAGAAGAGTGCGTGTACATGACTCAGCCAGAGGGCTTCGTAGATAGTGGGAGCAGCGGGAAGGTGTGCAAGCTGCTTAAATCCATTTATGGATTAAAGCAAGCATCGCGGAGTTGGAAAATCTGCTTTGACGTCGTTATCAAAGAGTTTGATTTCGTCAAAAACGTAGATGAACCTTGTATCTACAAGAAGGTAGCAGAGAGTAAGGTTGTTTTTCTCGTATTGTACGTGGACGACATACTCTTGATAGGAAATGACATTCCTATGCTGCAATCGGTCAAGCTCTTCTTATCACAAAGATTCTCAATGAAAGATCTTGGTGATGCATCCTGCATATTGGGAATTAGGATCTATAGAGATAGATCCAAACGGATATTGGGATTGTCCCAATCCAGGTACATTGACACCATACTAAAGAGGTTTAGTATGGAAGAATCCAAGCGTGGGAACTTACCCACGATCTCTGGAGTCACTCTCTCCAAAGATATGTCTCCCAAGACTGATTTGGAGAGAGCTCGCATGCAAGGGATACCCTATGCTTCGGCTGTAGGCTCTATCATGTACGCGATGCTATGTACCAGTCCCGATGTAGCATACTCACTAAGTGTAGTGAATAGGTATCAAGCTGATCCTGGAGAGAGTCACTGGACAGCAGTGAAGAGCATTCTCAAGTACTTACGAAGGACTAAAGAGATGCTCTTGGTGTATGGTAACGGAGAACTCCAAGTGGAGTCCTTTACCGATTAGAGCTTCCAGAATGATAAGGACGACTCTAAGTCGCAGTCGGGATTTGTCTTTACCCTTTACGGAGGGGCGGTTAGCTGGAAGAGTTTCAAGCAGGAAACCGTGGCAGACTCGACGATGGAGGCTGAATACATCGCTGCCAACGATGCTGCCAAAGAGGCTGTCTTGATCAAGAAGTTCATTACTGAACTTGGAGTGGTTCCATCCATTGAGCATCCAATACCTTTGTATTGTGATAACAATGGAGCGGTGGCTTTGGCCAAGGAACCCAGGTCCCATCAGCGATCCAGGCATATTCTGAGGCGGTATCACCTGATCCGGGAGATAGTTGATCGCCGGGAGATTGAGGTCAGGAGGGTTGACACGAAGAATAACACAGCGGATCCACTCATGAAGGCCATTCCCCAGACACAGTTTGATAGACTCTTCGGGATGCTCGGTATGCGATACTACAGCAGCTGGCCCTAGTACAAGTGGGAGATTGTTAGTTGTATGTATGCCCTAGAGGCCAGTATTGTACAGATGATGTATATTATATTGGATGCTTGGACGTATATAGAGATGACTTTCTTGCTCGATATGATAGTATGCTATCTGGTTGCTCTTTGTCTTAACATGTATACTTGCCTCTTTATACTGTCTTAGAGTTACATATTGGTAAAGCCCTTAGGATGTGTACTTGACTATCTGGACTATGATGCGGATCATACTAGTGGGGACATGGTAGTCCATAAGTACATCCTTTAAGGTCCCTAGTCGTGGGTGTATCGAGACGGGGCATCGATACACCAATGTAGACTAGCGTATACGCTTCTCGACCCATGAGATGGGCGATGGATGATCCCATATCCATTGGTGTTTGACATCAGAGATGGTATACAGGTGCTCAGTGGAGACTGGGTACACTGGACGGACTCGTCGAGAACTCCCAGATGGTATTATACCTCACGTCAGATGGCAGTTCTCAGGTGACACTTGTGCAGGTTAGTCTGTAGACCCGAGATCATCATAGAGTCTTGTGTGATTCCCACTGTGCTTTGATTTCCACCTTACCATGTCCATGAGGGCGTGCAAAACGGTGGTTTTTGGGTACAGTCCCGAATCACATGGAGGCAATGAGCGATAGGAGGGGTTTCGTCTCTCCCGGTATTGGGGGTTGATGTTGCGCTGTGCTCGATTGGCCGTAACAGGGAAGTCCCTGGCCAGGGCTGATTCAGAGATTTGCTGGTAAGTGTTACCAGTAGTTTCTCGACCCGTTATGAGCCTCACATCGGCACGACTTATCAGTTATTGGGGTCTGACGTTTACCATCCCTAGACTTGATATGCGACATATCAGACGAGGAGACCGGACTGTACGGGAAGTGTTGCCGATTGGCTCGACGGGAGTTGTAGCAGGTTCGCTTGTTCTCTTCTGATCGCTCAATACCCGGGTGGCTGTTACGTTTAGCTGACCGCCTGCGACTTGGGGGTGCTTGATATGATCATCACCCACTGCCGGCGTATTGACGAGTCTTAGAGTCCCACAATGGAGTTTCTTAGTCCAGGCGAAACGTTGTGGTGCGCGTATGCGATATGCGCATGGACCTGATTAAAATGCGCGTATAGGATACCGTATATTGATCGAGCGGCTTGCTTTTGGTGAGGTCATATGTGATATGGCCGGATTGATAAATCAAGTGTTGATTTATCATTTAACCATTAGTTTTTCACTTGAAATCCTTTCTTGAGTTTGATGGATGTATGCATGCATGTATGCCTTCTTTATAGATTCATGCACATATGGATGTACACACACACATACATACATACATACATACATCCTTCATGGTTGTACATACATGAAAATGGTGGCAATATAAGACTCACACCATGTTTATATATATGGATTTTATTGCATTTGATTTAAAACAAAAAGGAAAAAGGATAATGGTTATCATTGATTTGTTTCTACACTCTTCTTTTGACATAACCATCCTCACCCACCTTTTAACCTTGGGTAAACTTTCCTTTTGTGTTTTAACTCAAGTTCAATAAGCTATTCATTGTTTAACCATGGTTTGAGATGAGAACAAGAAAATATATATACATATATTTTCATTTTTCTTTTCAAGAGTTATCTTTTTCACTCTTGTTAAAAGAATAGCCATCATCTTCTTCCTCCTCCTTCACTTGCTCTCTAGTCTTTTGTAGTGAGCAAATTACATAACAAGATTGGATTTTGAAGTGAGAATAAGAACCACAACATCATTCTACACAAGTTTAGCCCACTTGTTTAGAGTGTTATCTTCATTTCTTCTTTTGAAAAGTGAAGTTGCAAGCTTGGACTAGGAGCTTCGGGTGGATCGTCGTGGACACTAGGAGACTTCAAGCGAACCCTCCTCCAACCCTCAAGTGGCCATGGAGTCTAGCGTAGGGAGCTACAAAGGTTGTACTCTCAAAACCCTAGCATTTCTTTCATGTGATGATGTGTTGTTTATGAAACCCTAAAGTTTTCTAGGAACGATCCGATGTTTGTTAACTTAGCACCCTAAAAATTCTATCTTTGGTACATGTGATGCTTCCAAACCCTTTATGAGGTGCTAGGCTAACCCAACAGTCATGGTATGCAGGAATGGCAAGTAAGATCCGGATGGACTTAAGCATAGCTACTGGTGAAAAAGTTTCGTCATAATCCACACCTGGTCGTTGACGAAAATCCTTCGTAACAAGTCTAGCTTTGAAAGTCTCAACTTTTCCATCAACACCAAATTTCTTTTTAAAGATCCACTTGCTCCCAATGGGTTTTACCCCTTCAGGAGCATTTTCCAAAGTCCATACTTTGTTGGTGTACATGGATTCCATCTCAGATCGCATTGCATCCAGCCATTTCATAGAGTCACCACTCGTGATGGCCTGCTCGAAACTAGTTGGGTCATCATCTTCCATGATGCAATCCTCGCTCCCACCATCAATGAGAAAATCGTAGTATCTCTCAGGTGGACGAGAAACCGGCGGAGAGGATGGGGTTCGTCAGGTACTACTGAATCCTCTGGTTCCATTAAATCATCTGTCGTAGTTTGTGTCGCTGGAACCTCTTCCAGTTCTACCTCATTGCCATCAATTTCTTTCATAAGAAATCCCTTTTCTAAAAAGGTGGCATGTCGAGAAACAAACACCTTTTGTTCCTCGCAGTGGTAGAAGATATACCCTCGCGAATGTTTGGGATATTCAATAAACTTACATAAGACAGATCTTGCCTCGAGCTTGTCTGGATTTTGTCTTTTGACATTGGCTGGACAACCCCATATCTTAACATACATAAGAGATGGTCTCTTCCCTTTCCATATCTTATATGGAGTGGTAGGCACTTATTTGGTAGGAACCATATTCAATAGGTGTATGGCTGTCTCAAGAGCATACCCCCAGAAGGAAATAGGCAACTCAGCCTCACTCATCATGGAGCGCACCATATCTAATAGGATGCGATTCCTCCGTTCCGATACACCGTTGTGCTGTGGTGTATAAGGAGGAGTAAGCTGAGAGAGAATCATATTCTCTTTTAGGTAATCCAGAAAATCATTGCTTATGTATTCTCCTCCTTGATCAGATCGAAGGATCTTAATACTTTTGCCCTTTTGGTTCTCTACTTCGTGCTTATATTCTCTGAATTTCTCAAAAGCTTCAGACTTGTGTTTCATCAGGAACACATGTCCGTATCTAGAGAGATCGTCAGTGAATGTAATGAAGTAGGAAGAACCGTTCCTGGCATGCGTAGACATGGGACCGCATACATCACTATATACCAGTCCTAAAAGTTCGGTAACTCTTTCTCCGTGTCCACTAAACGGAGCTTTGGTCATTTTTCCTTTGAGATATGAATGGCAAGTATCATAAGATGATAATTCGAACGGATTCAAATATCCATCCTTATGTAACTTAGCCAGTCGTGTCGCATTGATATGACAAAGTCTACAATGCCACAAGTAGGATTCGTTCATTTCTGAACTTTTCCTCTTGTGTGTGTTTTGTATATTGAGGACTGTATTTTGATTGAGAATGAATATGTCATTATGTAACGAGCCTGATGCAATCAACTTTTGATCTAGGAATATGTTCATAACATTATCCTGTACTACAAAATTATATCCTTCTTTACTGAATAAAGAAACTGATATAATGTTGCACATCATGTTTGGTATATAATAGCACTCATTCAGAATCAGTGTATTACGACTTGGTAATACAAGGTGATATTCGCCAACTGCTTTGGCTACAATACTTGCACCGTTCCCTACTTGAACGGAATGATCACCTTTTCCCAGTTCTCTACCTTTCTGTAGCCCATGTAGCAATTTACATATGTGGGATCCTGATCCGGTAACTAATATCCAGGACGTAGGGTGAACTGAGAAACAGTTCTCAATAACTAACACACCTGAAGAAAATGCATCAACATGCATGTTCTTTTGGGCGGCTTGAGAATCCAGATATTCTCCTATTCCCTGTTCAGTCTTATAACTCTTATAAGAAAGAACGGGTCCAACGTTCCCCTACTCAGTATAATAAGCGGGTTCAGTCAATACATCCATATTATTATCTTGATTATGGCCTGACATGGTCGCTACCTGGAGAGAGAGAGAGAAGAAAACACTTTAGCGTATGCTCTTGCAAGATTAGATTGGTTATTATCTTATCTAATCAGGATGTCTCCCACTGTTTTTATCAAATCTTTCTTCAAACCCTAAAAGGTAAGATTAGCCGGGATTAATTACACCCTACAATTTCGTCAATCTTTCAGCCAGATCAGTGTCGGTACTTGAGGGAGGTTCCCCGTGCTTTCGCACGGACCTAATTAAAGTAAACCTCATTTTCCTAGAGGCATAACCTCATTAACACTTTTCTAGACATCTACTTGATCGGCTAATTGTCCTGTATAAAACTCTCCCAGGAGTAACACTTACTCACAGTGGGTATCGAGATCCAACTATCTCATAGGAGGTATGCAATCTCATTGCAAATTTCAACACTTGAAATTCCCAATAATGCTTTTACTCCTAGCGTCCCATGACCTTGACGAAGGCCAAACTACCCATAGGGCGCTAGTCAAGTTCAACCCGTTCATTTCTTGATTGAATTAAACCCACCCGTACGACCCTTGACGAAGGCCAAACTACGTCGTACGAATACCCTAATCCAATCGCATCGTATGCTAGCAGATAAGCACTAGTTAGCTACCGTACACTACGCCTTGACGAAGGCCAAACTACCGCAGCACGAATACTAAGTAGTACTTATCTGAAATGACGGAGGGCTACGCAGGTTTTTCAGAAAACCCTGAGCTTAATGAACTTGATATCGTCGTAGAATCATGTGGTTTTTGAAAAAGGAGTGCTTTTTAGGCTTTTCTTGTTTCGCTAAAGAGGTCAGTCCCGGTGAAGGGATCTCGGCTCTTTCCCTATCAAATAAGGTACAGGATATATCATATATATCACTGTGCAAAGCAAGAACTATATAAACTGTCAAAAACTAAACCGCGTGTTTGTAGCATCTGCCAGTTTCGCTAAAGAGGTCACTCCCGGTGAAGGGATTTCGGCTCTCTCCTCATCGAATAAGGTGCAGGGTATATCATATATACCGCTATGAAAAGAAAAATTGTAGCTACCCTTTTTATAAAGTTTTGATTCTACAACATCTTTTAGGTTTCTTTTCTTTTTATTAATCTCATTAATAAAATCCCATCAGCTTATGCTTCCTAAGCATCACAGAAGAAACGAAAGCAGTTATATTTATATATCAGTATATATGTATAGTATAAGCATTCGTCTCAGGCAGTAATATGATCTCATCACAGAACATTGCAGCAGAAGAACATATATGAAATATTGGATATACTAGGACGTCCGTGTTTTCAATACGAGCCTGTATAAAACACGGATTCCACTGTCGCGACGAATAGCCAAACCCACATCCCAAGACCCCTACGAGAGCGGCAAGTAACACTGCTAATTCTAGGGTTAGGAGACCCGGTCTCGACTCCTCGAGATGGCCTCCCACTGGACCCTAGAACCCGGTTACTTGTGCTCCCCTCCTTGGGTCTACCTAATGCGGAAAAGAAAATAATATACACTGGTGACATCAACCTCATCCCGGAAGTGCCCCAATAAAAGAATATTACATACAAATGAATTTTACATGAATGAAAATAAAAACCATCATCTCACATAAAAACCCCGGCTATTCAGAACACGACGATCCAATATAACATATCACAGCAACACATAATATCACATATCATCAACGTAAGTAAGTATGCATACACCGATCGTCGTAGATGTATAGCAACGAAGACCGGCAATACAACTACATACTACACTTACGGTCACAGAAAAGAAATTGTAAAACTACAATATTTGGAATCCACAATCACTTTAGACATCGTAAATTCGAAATATCACATACTTCGCATTTCATGCCTAACTATATGAATTCCACATATTGTATCACATTCCAGATAAATAGACAGTGTTAAACTTTCCGAACAGATAATCAAATACCCAAAATTTCCTAAATAGCTCAACGCTTGAGCGGAGTTCAAATAATCCCAGAATATGTCACAGTACTGGTTATCCAGCCGTAGAAGGGTCAAGCCAACGCCTCACAGGTGGCACGCCGTACTGACCCAAACCCTAAGGTTTAGAGGCAGTTCAAGACAGTCACATAATCGAGTTAAGGTTTGTGTTCTTCTAGAGGGTCTACCGTGTTACTTGCACATTTTTCCGAAAGATATAAACCCGATAAAAATTCAACACTTGAAAGTTTTTCGTGCCGGGAAAAAGTGAGTTAATGATATCCGCTCGAACATTTTAACAGTTTCTAAATATCCGGAAAACTTGACAAAATTAAATTTTCCGATCGAATCAATCGATTACAAAATAAACCCCAGAACACTCAACACTTGAGTCAGATTAAAAATACCCAGAAAATATAACTTACAGAAATATAGATTACTATGCAAAAAGATAGGTTAAAGGCCACTGTACGGCCGCGGATCCGCGGCCCAAGCAAGGATTGGCCGCGGTTCTGCGGCGGTCCGTACGCTTTACCCTGTCGTTTTTCACAGTTATTCTTACAATTTCCTGCTAGTATTTTTAAGCATTTTTAATTCTGAAAAATCACAGTTTTTGAAAAATATCCAGAGAGGGGTTTTATTTCGTCGTATCGGGTTCGATCGGAGTTTTAACTTCGTATACACGTCGCCTAATGCTCTAGCTAGGCTTTGATACCACTGTAGGGTTCCTAGGCACTCTTGTGAAGGTTCATAAGGCATCAAACATGCCCAAATAAAATTTTAGACGTGCCGAACAACCCAAAGCTGGGATCTTTGCTAGATTATTAGGGTTTAACATGCAAGTAAACATCTTTACCACTAAGTGTGAGGGATTACAACCTTTGTAGTCCGCTCCTTCGCTTCATAAGATCCGAGTAGAAGTCCCTTCGCCGCGATCCATGATCTCCCGGACTCAAGAGAGGCTCCACGACTCGAACGATCCATGCTAGCTTATAGTATTCCATTTCTCCGATGATCTACGTCGAAGTTGCTATAACTCAAGCTCTTTCACTCTAATGAGGTGAACACCCTAATCTAATGGGCTATATTAGATGAGGATGATGGAGTAGTATTTATACTATCTTTTTATATCAAATTCTCACATGAAAACATCACAAAAGGAAAATCTAGTGAGCTTTCTCAAAGCTTAAGAGAGAAGAAGATGATGAATAAAAGAGATAATCCTTTTGTGATGAATAGTAAAAAGTATATATGAATTAATAATGTAACCATAGTTTAGTATGACAAGGATAACCCTTGTAGAGAATAAACTAGAGCTAGGGTTTGGTTAGGTTAAAGAATGAGTCATGGATAAATATCAACCATAATTCTTAACCAAGACAAAAGGAATGCTTCTAGATGGTGCAAGAAGAAGCTAACCCTAATCAAATCCTAATCTCTTTTTATCATCACTAAACATGTTTCATTATTAATCATATCATGTTACTATAGTATATATCACATATATATTATATATTTGCAACAAAAGAAAATAATACAATTAATATATATCGCATATATATCAATGTATTATCCGGTGAGAAAATGAAATAATAAAGCGAGCCAATATTAGATAATGTAATACAATATATCATATATATTATTATACATTAAATCATCGAATCAACACTTGATCCGACAATCCGGCTATATCGAATATAACCGACTAATATATCATGTACCGATTCATCGAATCAACACTTGATCCGATGACCCGGTTCATATCTAAACATCGCGAGAATATAATACGGTATCTCATATCGCATCATCCTCGGTCCTGCACATATCACATATGTGTAAGTCCACGTTACCTCTCCCGGTACTTACGGGCTTGCGGAAATGATGAAAAACGATTTTTCTTTTGGTGGTAACATGGACTCAAAATACGGATCTTTGATAAACAACTATCTAACAATCCTAACAAGAGTTTTACCTACTCGGTTAGGGGTTATACCTTAACTTGAACTCCTTTTCTTGGTCTCCTTATGGTGGTCGGATGGTTCTCTCCTTGTCGTCTCTTTGTGCCGAAGATGGTTCCACCTGAAAGCTTCTACTTTTGGCTTCAACCACAATCTTGAGGAAACTAGAACACTTGGTTTGCTAAACCTTATGTACTAGGATGAGTAGAGGAGTGTGTTGGGTTTTATCTCTATGGTTCTTGCTTCTCAACACATGAGACAAGTAGAACCATGGACTAGAGAGAGAGCAAGAGGAAGAGGGAGAGCTTGAGGATGAGAGAGAATGAGAATGATAGAATGAGCAAGACTTTTCTCACCCTTGCTCTCATAATCCAAAACCATCATAACACATAATAATAATTGAGTATTATGTGATGGTTGTTATCATATCAAGTGGCCATCTTGCATTAAATGCAATGTGTGAACAAATAAGCAAGCCAAGGTCAATGCCAAGAAATGATAGCTATTGTCATGATGAAGGTCAACAAGTACAACTTAGTCAATCGGTCAACTAAGTCAACAAGTCAACAAAGTCAACCATCAACAACCATGTAACAATAATAATTAATTAATATTATTGTTAATCATATTTCTTATTCTCATTAGGGCATAGCAAAAGTCAATAGTCAACAACCCTAATGAGAATCCTCTGCCTCTGTCTCTCTGTAAACTGTGCATACACACCCGCATCCGCGTTCCGAGGAACACGAATACAAACGAGATAAAACCAATCCCAAATCGTACACTAGGATCTGGCTTAAACCAAAGCCCGCTAGTGATAACTGCCCGGACACTAAACATGAACAAGTGCACGGATGTGACCGAACCCTGTCGCAAAACCATGCGACCTCTACTCTTTTGCCTAAAGGCGAATAGCTCTCTGTGTGGGACTCTAAAGAATCGACACTACGCTGGCAGTGGGTTTAACCACAGACCGCAAGCGGCACTAGCTGTGCGTAACGGCCCCCAGGTAGATGCCGATAAGAAGACGGACGAGGTGAAACCCATCTGAACTCCTACTGAGCCTGAATGTGACAATCTGCGTACAGTCCGGTCTGTTCGTCTGAGAATATCGCATGGCGGGCCTAGGGGGGCGGTAAACGTCAGTCCCCTAATAGCGGTACAAGTCGTGTCGGAGTGTAGCCCAGAACACCCTGAGATAATGCTGGAAACCTACCAGTATATCTCGCTTGCCCTGGCCAGGGACTTTGTATAATGGCTATCCTAGACACAGCGCGATATCACCCCCAATACCGGGAGAGACGAATCCTGTCTAACCGTCACTGCCTCCAAGTGCTTCGGGACTGCACCCAACTACTACCTGTTTGCACGACTCCTTTGAGCCGTGGTAGGGTAGTAATCTAAGTACAGTGGGAACACACTTGAGGCGAAGTGAAAATGTTAAGTCAGCGGACTAAGCTGTACTCATGTCACCTGGGAACTGATAACTGACGATAGGTATAGTACCAACCAACAGTTCCCGACGAGTCATGTCCAGTGTACTCGTAACCTAACGAGCACCCGCATACTATCTCAAGTACGACGTACTGACGGCTGTGGGACAGACCGTCTCCCCTGCTGGGATGAGAAGCGCATACGCTAGTCTACTCCGGAGTATCGATGCCCTGTCTCGATAGTCCTGCGACTAGGGACCAGCATAAGGATGTGCTTGTGGATTACCCAGCCCCCACGAGTGTGACTGCCATCACAACGCTGGTAATCAAGCAAAGATCCTAAGGGCTCCACTAATGTGTATAGGTGATATACTAAAATAAACACATGTACACATTAAAGTAGAAACAAACCAAGTAGCATACTACTGTTTTGAGCAAGATTGTCTATACAAGGTGAATATCCCAAGCTTCCATTAAGTAATATACAAACTAGTATGATACAGTAATAGCCTCTAGGGCATATACACTAACAATCTCCCACTTGCACTAAGGCCATGTACTGGCGTATCGAAGACCTATCATCTCGATCAGCAGCTCGAACTGAGTCTGGGGTAAGGCCTTCATGAATGGATCAGCAGTGTTATCTTCCGTAGCAACTCTCCGAACCTCGATCTCCTGGCGACCCCCGATCTCCCTGATCAGGTGATACCTCCTCAAGATGCGTCTGGACCTCTGATGGGACCTAGGTTCCTTCGCTAAAGCTATAACCCCGTTATTGTCGTAATACAGAGGTATTGGATCAACAATGGATGGAACCACCTAAAGTTCTGTCAAGAACTTCCTTATCCAGATGGCTTCTTTTGCGGCATCTGCAGCAGCGATATATTCTGCTTCCATCGTCGAGTCAGCAACGGTTTCCTGTTTGGAACTCTTCTAACACACCGCCCACCTATTGAGGGTAAAGACATAACCCGACATGGACTTGGAATCATCCTTGTCACTCTGGAAGCTGGAGTCAGCAAAGGCCTCGATCTGGAGGTCTTTTCCGCCATACACTAAGAACATCTCCTTAGTCCTTCTCAAGTACTTGAGAATGTTCTTTACCGCTATCCAGTGTTTCTCCCCAGGGTTTGACTGATACCGGCTTACAACACTCGGTGCATAGGCTACATCTGGTCCGGTACACAACATCGCATACATTATAGAGCCTACCGCAGAAGCGTAGGGTATAATAGACATGCGATCCCTTTCCAAATCAGTCTTAGGAGACATCTCATTAGAGAGGGTGATCCCGTGACAAGCCGATAGATTACCGCGATTGGAATCTTCAATACTGAATCTTCTCAGTATGGTGTCGATGTACCTGAACTGTGAAAGTCCTAATATCCTCTTGGATCTGTCACGATAGATCCGGATCCCCAGAATGTAAGAGGCATCACCCAGGTCTTTCATGGAGAATCTGTGTGACAAGAATCCCTAGACAGATTGTAGCATAGGAATATCATTTCCTATCAAAAGAATGTCATCCACGTATAATACGAGGAATACGACAGTTGTAAGTGCACGGCGGCGCCCCGGCCGTCGATCCGACGCCGGAATGTGGAAGCGGTGATTTACTTTAATTTTTCAAACCGGCACCACCGCGCACTATAAACCCGGATCGGGCCATTAACTAGTCCTAGCTAACTACAAGATGGGGAAGAGAGATATACCGAGCGATCCGTGTCCTTCGGTCTTCTCATCGTCATCCCGATCTCCCGCGGAATGTCCGGTCTCCATCTCCTCGCCGGAAGGGTACCACGTCGCCGGCTTCTTTTACGGGCTCCCACCTCTATACCGAGGCAACTCGGGCACGAAGTTGGCGAGCCGACGTGCCCAAGGTTTTCTGTAGAATGGTGTAGTGTTATGTCTCATTTGGGGTTTAGGAAATTGCCCTTTTTGGTGGAGGAATGATACAAGTTCATGGAGATGGAACTTGTGGGATTTTACAAAAGCAAAAGAGCAAAAATCCCACATGAGAAATTTTGTACAGCCCCTTCATGGTTTTGGCCGGCCATGATCCTTAGGGAGAGTGAGAATGGAGTGTGTATCAAAAATATGAGAGAGGCCACACAATAATGCATGAGGGAATCAAATGATATCATGAAAGAACATGATCACAAACACAACCACACTCAATCACAACCATCATCAAAACCATGTCACACAAAAGTCAAGCCATGATGGATGAATCAAGTCAATGGATGGTGCACCCATCATGAAAGCCATCATGATGCAACAAAAATGCAAAGAACACCCTCCACAAATGCTTATTTTCACTAATGCAAATAAGCCCTCCTCCACCAATCTTCGGCCAATGAAGGATACAAAGAAATATGGCCGAAACGGAAAGCAAACTGGCAACTCTAGAAAACTGGTCCCGTAATAAATTACAGGAAAACCCCGATACTGTGTATACACACCCGCATCTGTATTCCGACCGAAATACAAATGCAATGAGACAAAATCTACACTGTACTATACTAGGATCCGACTTAAACCAAAGCCGGCTAGTAATATCCGTTCGATCCTGATCCGTGCAATACCGCACGTATCTGATCGAACCCTGCTATATATCCATACGGCCTCTAGTACTAACCGTCCGATCCTGATCCGTGCAATACCGCACGTATCTGATCGAACCCTGCCATATCTCTATACGGCCTCTACAGCGTTTCGCCCGAAAACTTGAGCAACTGAATGTGGGGGACTCTAAAGACTCATCAATACTATGGCTGTGGATTTAACCACTAGCACGTCAGAGGTATTATCCATACGTGATGGGCTACAAGCTATTGACAAAAAGGGACGTCGATGAGCGAACTCATCCTGACACCCTACTGAGCCTGTCAGTGACAATATTCGTACAGTCCGGTCCGTTCGTCTATGAGCATCGCATGGCGGGCCTAGGGGGTTGGTAAAAGTCAGACCCCCAAAAGCGGTACAAGTCGTGTCAGAGATCAGCCCAGAACACCCTGAGATACTACTGGAATACCTACCAGTAAATCTCCTACCTTGGCCAAGGACTTTTCATGGCTCTCCTAGACACAGCGCGACCTCACCCCCAATACCGGGAGAGACGAACCCCCGAAGATCCGCTCACTGCCTCCATGTGGCTCGGGACTGTACCCAACTAAAACCTGTTTGCATATCTCCTTTGAGCGTGGTAGGGTAGTAATCAAAGTACAGTGGGAACTCACACGAGACAAATGACGATCCCCAGGTCGATGAACTAACCTGTACACATGTCACCAGGGAACTGCTATCTGACGTCAGGTATAAGACCAACTAGCATGTACCCGGCGAGTCCTGTCCGGTGTACTCATAACCCAATGAGCACCTGTATACATCTTAGGTGAACCAACTGACACCAGTGGCTTATGAGACCGGCCACCGCCCCTCGTCGGGGTCTCGACTGTATACACTAGTCTACTCTGGAGTATCGATGCCCTGTCTCGAAACTCCCACGACTAGGGACCTTCTTAGGATGTGCTTATAGACTACCAGCTCCCACGTATATGATCGCCCTCATACTGCTCACAGTCAAGCATGAATCCTAGGGGCTCTATCAACGTGTAATAGCGACCTGTCAGGTCACCTAAAGCAGTACACGATGATAAAGATGAACCAGATAGCATACTATCATCTTGAGTAAGACTGTCCTACCAGGATAGGTCCTCCCTCAATCACTACAATCATGTGCCTGTGATCCAATAATTGACTCTGAGGGCACTATCTCCAACAATCTCCCACTTGCACTCAAGGCTAATTATTGCGATGTCGCATACTCACAGCCCGTGTGATACCGAACACCCAACTCCTCTACTAGTCAGTCTCACTAATCCCGTTTGCGAAACTATTGCGTTCGAGGAATAGCCTCAGTGAGTGGATCCGCCTTGATGTTTCTTTCTATGTCTCTCTATATCTCAAGTTCGTGGAGAAAGCCATCTCCCGAAATGAGCAACACCTGTCTTAGAATGTGTCTGGATGTCTGATGGGACCTAGCTCATAAATGAACTCCAAATCCAAACTTCTTAGACTGTATCGTCAACTGAACTTAATCAGTATCCTGCGCCATGCCTCCCTCAGTATTGCCTTGGATCACCTGTCCAAAATACTGTCCCTCGTCAGAAGGAAAAACTATAACTCTGACAACCTCCTTGTCGTCCAGGTCACCTTGGAAGCCTGGAATGATAACTGTCTCCCGAATTAGGCTGTCGTTATCATATCCCTAGAACATCCACTTATGTTCTAAAACTACTTCCGACTGTTTCTCCAGGATAGGATCAATGTCAACTTATTGCATCTAGTGCAAGAACAACATCTGGTGTGGTACTTGATATCTCATGATTGACTCAATTGCCTGAGCAAGTGATCTGCCAATCATGCACATTCCTCTCCCCTTTAGTCTGTAAGACACCTTTAGAGAGGGTGACTCCATTACCTGCAGGTACACTACCGTGCCAGGAGTCGTCCATTCTAAATACTCTTAGAATGCTGTCTAATTACCCAGATTGGGAAACTACCCAAATCTAGATCTAAAACTATAGATCCAGTAACCAGTATGTCTGATATAATATCCAAGTCCCTTGTGGAGAAACCACTGTGTGACGACCAAAGTATAACCGATCGTAGTATAGGAATATCACTTCCTACTCTGTGTATGTCATCCAAATGCCATGACATCACACCCTACTACCTTCTCAACAGATCCATCCCCTATTCTGACGAAGTCAAACCTATGACTGTCACATCAGAAATTGATGATCTATCTCCGCTATATTTGCTTTAGTCTATAAATAGACATAAGCTACCTGTCCACCAATGCTTCCGCTGCTCCCACTGACTACGACAACCCTCTGGCAGAGTCATATACACGTACACTTCTAAAGCCAGTTTAGAACGACGCTATACTCATTCTCCTGCCGGGTCTCACAGTCTGGAACAGCAGCAATGGCAAGTCTGGGTAAACAAGAACTTCCCTGTCACCGTCCCTGAGGCTACCGGAGTACCTCTCGGGTGCCTGAAGTTACCCACCGTATCTGCGGAGTGGCCAATGGAATGTCAAACCAGATTGAATCTTTAGGTTCCTATCAAATCTTCAGTAATCGTTTGTGGTTCTGGAATCACTTCCAGTTCTACCATACTCCCACTACTGTTTTCTGGAAAAAAAATCCATTTTTATTAAAACTGTGGCGAGTCTAGAACAATATTTTTATTGATCTACCAGATGGTAGAAAGTCAACCCTCGTCATAGCCTGGGTCAACCCACAAACAGCCATTACAGAAACGTGCCTTGAGTTGTCCAGTGTCTGGTTTTAATCATAAGTCGGACAACTCCCCGTACCTTAACATCGTTAAGATATGAACTGTTCTATATCCAATATAGAACCAGAGGCACTGATTTAATTGAACCAGATTCAAATCATGCAGCTGTCTCTAGTGCATGTCAACTAAATGGAAAGAGGCCGATCAGCGTTACTCAACTTAGGAATGCTTCCAATTATGAGTAACCTGAAAGAGAAGCAAGTTCTCTTAATCATTACTATCAACTGAATACCATACACAAGTATCTACATCTTCGATCACTTTGAAGAATCCCGATACTTGCAATACATGGTTCTCTACTTTATCTAAATATCTATAACTTCTCAAAATTCGGACCCTGTGTTTCCACGAAACACCTGTCTAAAAACTAGAGAAGTCATAAGTAAACCGAATATAGTACGAGGACCATCCCCTCTGTCCTGATGGACCCTGGACAACATACAATACTCTGTATAAGTCCCTTGAGTCTAATAACTCATTCACTGTGTGTCGTAGGTTGAAAACTGTACTATGGTTATGAAGAATTACACCGCTGTTTAATGCTCCTTACCTAACCATCCACTGATATAGGTCAATGTCATAGACATAATTTCAAAAAGGTATATCTCACTCTATGAAAATAGACATACAGATATATCGATTTGAAATTGGTGCATAACAGCGGATATTCAAAACCAAATATTTGCCGACCGGCAAACAACCCAGGTGACTTCCTCAAATATCACCGATTACAACGAATCCCGATATAATGAGGATGATCACCTAATTCCTACTAACCTACTCCCACTCATCATCTGTAAAACCATACAGATGTGAGAATCATACCCGGTAAATACATACCCTGCAGTAAGGACTAATTGGGAAATCAGTTTTCCTTTAACAGTACACAGTGAAACTGAAACATTGAAATGTTTTGATGGGGTATCCCGGTATTCCTAGTAATGCCTCTTCCAGATTCACGACTGTAACCGTATAATTCTTTGCCACCTCTCCAAATCCCTTTATATGTCTTTAGTCATTACCTTCTGCACACCCCTTAGGCCAAATGGTTTTCTTCCTTCCCTACCGTTCGTCACCAGCCTATGGTTTGGAAGAAGACTATCCAATAAGCATAATGGGTGTACTGTCCTAATCCTAGGAGCACTCGCAATGCGAGAGAATGTGAAGATAAAAGACAACCGAATAAACCTTATTCCTATTTCTCCTGAACCAGAATCCATCCCCGAACTGGAACAAGTTCCTTTCGAGTTCGTATATAACCATACGATGGAGTATCCAATAAACTGTGGATCTTCGTAGTGATACGGAGTGTCCTGGAGAAATACAAGGGTGATTTTAGGATTGGCGAAGAATTACTTGGTTTGGTCGTGAATAGCAGTCGCAATTTACTTTGCCCTCCTTCTAATCCCTTTCTTTGTCTCAACTTAATACCTTCTACACACCATTGTTAGGCTAATTGGTTTTCTTCATTCCCCACCGTTCGGCACCAGCCTAAGGTTTGGAAGAAGACTATCCAATTTACGTAATAGGTGTACTACTCCTAAACAAAGGAGTACTCGCAACTTGAGAGAAGGTAAAAGGAAAAGACAACTGAATAGTCCTATTCGTTTTCTCCCGAACCGGAAACCATCCTCGAATAATTTCCTTCGAGTTCGTATATAACCATACGATGGTTTTGTCCAATGGAAGTGGACGTTTGTAGTAATACGGGGTGTCCTGGAGAAAAGGGTAAAAGTAGGAGTGGCAATGAGGTCAGCAACTCTGACAATCCAAAAGCCAGTGTTTAATAAGGTTCGGTTAATTTTGGTCACTGAGTCATAGTCTTATGGTCGGGTCAATGGTCGCTGCCAAAGAGAGAGAGAAAAGAAACACTCAGCGTGCACTCTAACCTAGATCAGAATGGTTACCAATTTATCTAATCTGGAAACTTCCCACTGTACCGTCAAATTCTCCTCCAAACCTGAAAGAAGAATTAGTCGGGATCACCCGAGGAGTAAACCAACTCATCAGTAGGAATCGGGATCCAACTATCATCGCATGATAACGTGACGGAATCCGCTCACGGTGTCACACTCCAGAAGGTATGCGCATATCTGGCAAGTTTCAGTTTCTTTAGAAACTCCCGATGTGATTTTTGCCACATGCTCTTATGACCTTGACTTTGGCCAACAAATCATAAGTCACATGTCAAGTTCTACCCGTCATTCTCCAGGTTAATTTGAGCCCACCCGTACAAGCCCTTGACTTTGGCCAACAAGGCTATACGACTGCCCCAAACCAACGCATCTATCTATGCTGCATATGAATACCCAACAGCTACCAAACTCTATGCCTTGACTTTGGCCAACAAACACAGCTTGAATACTATTGACCACCCATATGAAACGACGGAGGGCTACGAATGGTTTCTGGCGAAAACCTTTAACGTAAAGAACTTGATATCGTTGAAGGAACTGATAGCTTTTAAAAATATAGTGACGAAAACCTTTGCTAAAGAGGTCACTCCCGGTGAAGGGATCTCGGCTCTTTCCCCGTAGAATGAGGTACAGGATATTCCAACTGAATACCACGATGCAAAGCAAAAGTAATCGGCTATAGTGTAGTTATTGCCCTGACGCAAACTTTTTGTCCAAGGGGTCACTCCCGGTGAAGGGATCTCGGCCCTTGCCTCGTCGACTGAGGAGCAGGATATTCCAACTGAATACCACGATGCTAAACAAAAGTAAACGTCCTTGCAATAACAGCTTTTTGAAAAGTGTTCCAGCAACATCAGATTAGGTTTGTTTTTAACTTGCATTGATCCGAATCAACGCAGTCCCATCAATTGATCACACCAGAAAGAACGAAAATATACTGATGTACGTATATGCCATCCGCATTCGCCACTGGGTCCCGTCATTACCCGTTAGGTTAGCTAACTAACGACAAAGCGGGGACTGGACTAGCGCGGATGCAAAACATATACAACATCTACTAATATATATATCAATATATAATATTTCGCTCAAGGCGTGATAAAAAATGCAACATCACAGAAATGTACAACATCACATAACAATACAGATATCTGGGATCCCCGGGTTTCACAGAGCCACTACTGAAACCTGACGTTCCCCTGGTCGTGTAGATAGCCTGTGCAATGAAATCCTAGACCCCTACGGGCACGGCAAGTTACCCGCCAAAACCTGAAACGAGGCAGCCCCCTTCAGCACCGTGAATGGACCACCCAGCACTTCACGGAATCCGGTAACTTGGGCACCCCTCCTGGGTCAACCTGTACCCCCTACGAGTGCGGCGAATAGCCCGCCAATTCTAGAGTGAAGCCCCCTCCGTCTCAATACCATGAGATGCGGGCATGTTGCCCTCTAGAACCCGGCCATCCGTGCACCCCTCCGCGGGGCAATCCTAGTACAGAAAGTAAAATATACATACAATGGGTATATCGACCGCAACCTGGTCATGCCCCAAAATAATAATACAAACAGGCAGTGACGGCAGTCCACATGTCGGACGCTCGCCCCGCAATATCAAATATACATAATACAACAAAACTGTACTACCACTGCAACCAGGCTATCCCCACGACCGATCCGCAATATCACAGCAAAATTACATAACATCAACGTGAAAGTCACGTTCGCAAATCCATCTAACCGGGCTATAGCAGTTAGACAGGATTTACCGATCAAGTGACATTCACGGTCGCAGATATAATGTAAATACTGTGAACTAATGTGTTTAAAATATCCGATCGATCAAATTTTACCAAGTGGGCCCCAAGCATTACTGTAGCACTTAAAGAAATTCTGGGCCCAAAAATAATATTCCAAAATACCTATTTCCTTGTAAAAAGATCACTGTGAAAAATTGGTCCAGTGAACTCACTGAACTGCGGCGGAACCGCGGCGCCAAGGGGGGTTTGGCCGCGGTTCCGTGGCGGTTCTACAGTAACACTCTACAAAATTTTCACAGATGTCTTATAATTTCCTGCACAGTATTCTGAGACAACCTGAAAAATTTTTGGACTCCAAAAAATTTCGACAGAAACTGATGTTTTGAAAAACACGGTTTTGGAACATTTGTTCGATCGGAAGTGTAAACACGTTAGGCAAAGCTAGACTATGTTAATGGCGAGGCTCTGATACCACTGTAAGTGCATGGCGGCGCCCCGGCCGTCGATCCGACGCCGGAATGCGGAAGCGGTGATTTACTTTAATTTTTCAAACCGGCACCACCGCGCACTATAAACCCGGATCGGGCCATTAACTAGTCCTAGCTAACTACAAGATGGGGAAGAGAGATATACCGAGCGATCCGTGTCCTTCGGTCTTCTCGTCGTCGTCCCGATCTCCCGCGGAATGTCCGGTCTCCATCTCCTCGCCGGAAGGGCACCACGTCGCCGGCTTCTTTTACGGGCTCCCACCTCTATACCGAGGCAACTCGGGCACGAAGTTGGCGAGCCAACGTGCCCAAGGTTTGCAGTAGAATGGTGAAGTGTTATGTCTCATTTGGGGTTTAGGAAATTGCCCTTTTTGGTGGAGGAATGATACAAGCTCATGGAGATGGAACTTGTGGGATTTTACAAAAGCAAAAGAGCAAAAATCCCACATGAGAAATTTTGGACAGCCCCTTCATGGTTTTGGCCGGCCATGATCCTTAGGGAGAGTGAGAATGGAGTGTGTATCAAAAATATGAGAGAGGCCACACAATAATGAATGAGGGAATCAAATGATATCATGAAAGAACATGATCACAAACACATCCACACTCAATCACAACAATCATCAAAACCATGTCACACAAAAGTCAAGCCATGATGGATGAATCAAGTCAATGGATGGTGCACCCATCATGAAAGCCATCATGATGCAACAAAAATGCAAAGAACACCCTCCACAAATGCTTATTTGCACTAATGCAAATAAGCCCTCCTCCACCAATTTTCGGCCAATGAAGGATACAAAGAAATATGGCCGAAACGGAAAGCAAACTAGCAACTCCAGAAAACTGGTCCCGTAATAAATTACAGGAAAACCCCGATACTGTGTATACACACCCGCATCTGTATTCCGACCGAAATACAAATGCAATGAGACAAAATCTATACTGTACTATACTAGGATCCGGCTTAAACCAAAGCCGGCTAGTAATATCCGTTCAATCCTGATCCATGCAATACTGCACGTATCTGATCGAACCCTGCCATATATCCATACGGCCTCTAGTACTAACCGTCTGATCCTGATCCGTGCAATACCGCACGTATCTGATCGAACCCTGCCATATCTCCATACGGCCTCTACAGCGTTTCGCCCGAAAACTTGAGCAACTGAATGTGGGGGACTCTAAAGACTCGTCAATACTATGGCTATGGATTTAACCACTAGCACGTCAGAGGTATTAGCCATACGTGACGGGCTACCAGCTATTGACAAAAAGGGACGTCGATGAGCGAACTCATCCTGACACCCTAGAGCCTGTCAGTGACAATATCCGTACAGTCCGGTCCGTTCGTCTATGAGCATCGCATGGCGGGCCTAGGGGGTTAGTAAAAGTCAGACCCCCAAAAGCGGTACAAGTCGTGTCAGAGATCAGCCCAGAACACCCTGAGATACTACTGGAATACCTACCAGTAAATCTCCTGCCTTGGCCAAGGACTTTTCATGTTCTGGCTCTCCTAGACACAGCGCGACCTCACCCCCAATACCGGGAGAGACGAACCCCCGAAGATCCACTCACTGCCTCCATGTGGCTCGGGACTGTACCCAACTAAAACCTGTTTGCACGTCTTCTTTGAGCGTGGTAGGGTAGTAATCAAAGTACAGTGGGAACTCACACGAGACAAATGACGATCCCCAGGTCGATGAACTAACCTGTACACATGTCACCAGGGAACTGCTATCTGACATCAGGTATAAGACCAACTAGCATGTTCCCGGCGAGTCCTGTCCGGTGTACTCATAACCCAATGAGCACCTGTATACATCTTAGGTGAACCAACTGACACCAGTGGCTTGTGAGACCGGCCACCGCCCTTCGTCGGGGTCTCGACTGTATACACTAGTCTACTCTGGAGTATCGATGCCCTGTCTCGAAACTCCCACGACTAGGGACCTTCTTAGGATGTGCTTATAGACTACCAGCTCCCACGTATATGATCGCCCTCATACTGCTGGCAGTCAAGCATGAATCCTAGGGGCTCTATCAACGTGTAATAGCGACCTGTCTGGTCACCTAAAGCAGTACACGATGATAAAGATGAACCAGATAGCATACTATCATCTTGAGTAAGACTATCCAACCGGGATAGGTCCTCCCTCAATCATTGCAATCACGTGCCTGTGATCCAATAATTGACTCTGAGGGCACTATCTCCAACAACAGTTCTTGCTACAAATCTACTATAGATGCATGGTTCATCTGGATTTTTGATAAAGTCAAATTCTTTGACCGTCTCATCAAAACAGATGTTCCAACTCCGCGATACCTGCTTTAGTCCATAGATGGACTTAAGCAACTTGCACACCTTTCCGCTGCTCCCACTTTGAATGAAACCCTCTGGCTGGTCCATATAGACACACTCCTCTAAATTTCAATTCAGAAAAGCGGTCTTTACGTCCATCTGCCAAATCTCATAATCGTGGAATGCAGCAATGGCAAGAAGGATCCGAATAGATTTCAGTATAGCCACTGGAGAAAAGGTTTCGTCATAGTCCAAACCAGGTCTTTGACGAAAACCCTTTGCAACATGTCTAGCTTTATAGGTCTCAACCTGTCGATCTACACCAATCTTCCTTTTGAAGATCCACTTGCATCCTATGGGTTTTACCCCATCTGGAGTAACGTCCAACGTCCATACTTTGTTGGTGTACATGAACTCCATTTCGGTCCGCATTGCATCCAGCCATTTTACCGAGTCGACGCTCTGAATAGCTTGCTGGAAGCTAGCTGCTCATCACTATCAATAATGCAATCCTCTCTATCCCCGTCTATGAGAAAACCATAGTATCTCTCGGGCGGATGAGACTGCCTACTACTCCTGCGGAGCGGCGCAGGAATGTCCTGATCTTTCGAACCCTCTGGTTCTACTAAGCTTTCAGTAATAGCTCGTGGTTCTGGAATTTCTTCCAGTTCTATTGCGCTCCCACTTATCTGATTTTCAAAAAACTCAGTTTCCAAGAAGTGGGCATGACGAGAAACAAAAACCTTTTGTTCCTCTTCGCAATAGAAGAAATATCCCTTGGAATTCTTTGGATATCCCATAAACTTGCACTGTACTGAGCGTGCCTCGAGTTTGTCCGCATGCTGCTTTTTGACAAAAGCTGGACATCCCCATGTCTTAATGTGTTTAAGATAGGGTTTCTTCCCACACCACATCTGATATGGTGTGGTAGGCACAGTCTTAGTTGGAACTCGGTTCAAAAGGTATGCAGCTGATTCTAGTGCATATCCCCAGAATGATCGTGGTAACTCAGCGTTACTCATCATGGAACGTACCATATCCAATAGGGTCCGGTTCCGTCTCTCCGATACACCGTTATGTTGCGGAGTGTATGGAGGAGTAAGCTGAGAGAGAATTCCATTCTCTTTTAAGTAATCCAGGAACTCGGCACTTAAGTATTCACCACCTCGATCAGATCTCAGTGTCTTGATACTTTTGCCTGTTTGTTTTTCTACTTCATTCATATATTCCTGGAATTTTCCAAAGGCTTCGGATTTATGTTTCATTAAGAAGACATATCCGTACCTTGAAAAGTCATCCGTAAAAGTAATGAAGTAAGAATAACCGCTTCGCGCATGTGTAGACATTGGACCGCACACGTCGCTGTGTACGAGTCCCAAGAGCTTGCTCGCTCTTACTCCGTGTCCAGTGAACGGAGTCTTTGTCATCTTTCCTTTGAGACAGGATTGACAAGTTGCATATGATTGATATTCGAACGGATCCAAATATCCTTCTGAATGTAACTTCGTCAACCTTCTCTCATTGATGTGACCCAGTCTACAATGCCATAAGAAAGCCTGATTTGTTTCCGGAGACTTTCTTTTCTGTGTATTCTGGACATTGAAAATCTGTGGTTGGTTTAATACGTATATACCATTGCTTAATGTACCTGACCCAATCAAAACTTGATTAAGGTGAATGTTCACAACATTACTTACAAATGCAAATTCATAACCTTCTTTAGATAATAAAGATACAGATATGATATTACAGGTTGCATTGGGTACAAAATAACAATCACGCAAAACCAAAACGTGTCCATCTGACAACCCCAGGTGATAGTCCCCCACGGACTCAGCATCCATGCCAGCTCCGTTTGCAACTCTGAGGGTCATATCACCTGCCTTCAAAACCCTACGCCTTCTTAGTGCCTGTAAAGAAATACAGATATGAGATCCTGATCCGGTATCCAATACCCAGGATGTAGAGTTTATTGATAGACAGTTTTCAATAACATACACACCTGAAGCTGAAGCCGCAACTTGCTTCAGATCCTGGGTTCTGGCCTTCCAAGCCCTGCAATCCTTTTTCCAGTGTCCACTCTTGTGACAGTAAAAGCATTCTTCCTTTCCCATAAGCTTTCCTGCTACCTTTGTTGCATTTGTCTTTCCCTTCGTATCCACTTTACTAACACCGCCCCTTGGTTTGGCGGGGGCTTTCTTCTTCTTTCCCTTGGCTTTCGCCATGGACCTAGAAGAGGAAGATCCTCCTATAAACAAAGCGGATGTTTCCCTACCTTTCTGTAGGGTGCCCTCTGCACTCCTTAGCATGTTGAGGAGTTCTGAAAGTTCAACTTCTTTTTCTTGTAAGTTGAAGTTCAGGATAAACTGGGCGTAAGTGGAAGGAAGGGACTGGAGAATCAAGTCCGTGTAGAGCTCGTTCTCTAACGTGGTCCCAAGGTCCGCGAGCTCATCAATGAAGCCAATCATCTTAAGCACGTGTTCCGCTACCGATGATCCGACGGCCAATCTCGCCGAAAACAGCTTTTTCGAGACTTCGTATCTGGCGATACGGGATTGCTCTCCATACAGTTCTTTTGTATGGAGAAATATGGATTCGAGGTCCATATTCTCGTGCCTCCTCTGATGTTCATTGTCCATAGAGGCAAGCACGAGGCACTTGGCCTTTGCGCAATCGATTTCCCAGGTCTTACGGATTTCCCTATCCGCGACGCTTGTTTTGGGACCTGGGACAGGGGGAGCTTTGGTGGTGAGGAGATACCCAACTTGTCATAAGTGATTGCCATTTTGACATTCCTGAGCCAATATTTGTAGTTTGGCCCTGTCAGTATGTTTTTATCTAGTAGTAACTTAAGTCCAGTCATGATGTTTGGTCGCTGCAATTAGGAGAGAGAGAAGAAACACTTTAGCATGATGCTCTTGCAAGTTTAGAGTGGTTTTTAATTTGTCTAAACAGGATGGCTCCCACTGTCTCTCGAATCCCTCCTCAAACCAAAAAGGAAGAATTAGTCAGGATCAATCTCACCGTACAATACTTGCTTAATCGTTCGGCCAGGCTGGTGTCGGTACTTCGAGGGAGGTTTTCCAACGATTTCGCGAAGTTCCTTAATTAAATAACCTCTTTTCCCTATGGGCGTAGCCCCGCTAACACCTTTCTAGACACCTACATGGTTTATAGCATTGATCGTTAAGTGAGAAATTTCCCGAGGAGTAGCATATACTCACAGTAGGATCGGGATCCAAATATCATTGCGTGACAAAACTGAAGGAATCCTACCAGAATCATCACACTCCAAATGGTATGCAGTGCTAGCAAGTTTCAGTTCTTTTGAAACTCCCGATGTGGATTTTTGCCCCATGCTCTTATGACCTTGACTTTGGCCAACAAATCATAAGTCACATGTCAAGTTCTACCCGTCATTCTCCAGGTTAATTTAAACCCACCTGTACCTACCCTTGACTTTGGCCAACAAGGCAGTACGACTATCCCAAACCAACACATCTATCTATGCTGCACATGAATACCCAATAGCTACCAATTACTATGTCTTGACTTTGGCCAACAAACATAGCTTGAATACTATTGACTATCCATGTGAAACGACGGAAGGCTACGAATGGTTTTGGCAAAACCGTGAACGTAGTGAACTTGATATAATCGATGGAACGAGATAGCTTTTAAAAGGAGTGGCTTAAGCTCCGCGTTTAAAAGTTGTTTTTGGAAAGAAACGAGTAGTTTTGAAAGTGTTCCAACGACTCAACTTTGGTTTATTTTCTTGCTTTAATTTAATGCGTCCCATCATTTAATCCTACCATTGCAGAAAACAACGAAAATATGACGTGCGCTTATGCCATCCGCATTCGCCACGGGGCCCCGTCATTACCCGTTAGGTTACTTAACTAACGACAGAGCGGGGGCTGGACTAGCGCGGATGCAAAACATAAGCAACGCCTAAATAGATATCATATATAGATATACACATTCGTCACATGCAATGATAGCCATTCTAGATCACAGATGAACACATTGGATATACTAGGAATCCGCAATCCGTACGAGCCTGTAACGAAGAGCAGATTACACGGTCGCGATGAATAGCCAAGACCCCACCCTAGACCCCTACGGGTGCGGCAAACTACCCGCCAAGTACCCGAAGCGAAGCAACCTCCCTCAACACCGTGAGTAGGCCACTCGGCACTTCGAGATACCCGGTATTTTGTGCACCCCACCTTGGGTCTATCCTAGGAGCAAAAACAGTAAAAGAAATTATACAATGACGGCTACAACCCCATCCCGGTTGTGCGGTCATATAAATAATATTACATCAATTACAAATTACATGAATTGAAAGAAAAAGAAAACTCTCATCTCACAACCCCCCGGCTATTCATCCGCGACAATCCAATGAATTCATATACACATACCATCAACATTACAGATCACAGATATGTATAACCCACACTAACAAATGATAACCCTTGCTTAACTCAAGAGAGTAAGAGAGAGTATAAAGACAAACTATGGTTACAAAATATCTAGATATTTTGTAACTTGAGTTTAAGCAAAACCACGGGCTAAAACCATGGGCAAATGAAACCATGGTTTTGACTTGTCAACACAAGGAAATGAGAGTTGAATAGTCAACCATGATTCCATTTGTCATTTTTCTTAATCTCAAATTAACAAAATATATGTATAAATATGTAACCATGTGAGTCTTGCATTGCCACCACCAATGTATCATCAACCATGACACATGTATGCTTGCATGTGTGCATGCATATCAACATATACATACACTCATGCATGCATCAAAAGAAATAGGTTTTAATAAATGAGCTAACGGACTTAATATTAAATCAACACTTGTTTTAATAACCCGATCATATCACATACGACCTGTCCAATAGAAAACGCCCGAATAAAATACGGTATCCAATACACGCATTTAATCGAGCTCCCGCGCATATCACATATGCACCCCCAAATCATTTCTCCTGAGCTAGGAGACTCCTTTGTAGGACTCTAAGACTCGTCAATACACTAGCAGCAGGCAATGATCACATCACATGCCCACAAACCGTCGGTGGCACAAGCAGTACGTAATGGCTCCTAGGTATTGAGCGATCAGAAGAAACACAAGCAAACCTGCTAAAACTCCCGTCGAGCCAACTGGCAACACTTACCGTACAGTCCGGTCTCTTCGTCAAATATATTGCATATGTGAGTCTAGGGATGGTACCGTCGACCCCAATAACCTAATAAGTCATGCCGGTATATGGCTCATAACAGATCGAGAAACTACCGATAACACTTATCAGTAAATCTCAGCAGCCCTGGCCAGGGACTTCCTGTTGTAGGGTTCCTAGGCACACTAATAAGGTCTCACAAGGCATCAACCATGCCAAATTCAAAAATTTCCGGTGCCGAGAAACCCTAATGCGATCGTTGACTAGAGATTTGGCGAAACATGCAACTAGTTAACAACCTTAACTAAGAAGTGAAAGAGACTACAACCTTTGTAGATCCGGTCCTCCACCTCCATAGCTCCGTGATGATGTCCCCTCGCTGCGATCATCGGATCCCGGGCTCTAGCGTCGGCTTCATCGGAGAAATGGGCGGGCTAGGTCGTCGACTTCGATTCCGAAGATGATCTACGTCGAGGCAACACAAGATCAAGCTCCAACTTAACCAAGTCATGAAACTTGTGAAGAAAACACCCTATACTACTTGGCAAGTGGTAGAGGATGAAGAAATAGGAAGTGGGTTCACTTTAGAATTGGATTTCTCACTCTTTTTCTCAAATCACCATTGAAGCTAGCAAGCTTCTTTCTTCTTGAAGAAGAAGAAGAAGAAGATGATAATGTGATAAGATTAATGAATAATAGAAATTAAGTCATTCTTATCATATTAGCAACCATGGTTATGTGTAGAGAGTAAACTAAGGTTAGGTGAATGGTTAGGTTAGGCATGAAACAAAAATGGTGGACTTTTTCAAAGCTTCATGAAGCTTCAACTATAAAACAAAACAAGCCACCATTTCTCTTTTTGCCATAAAAAGAATTAAGAGAATAAATAAATAAGTAAATCAAAACCCTAACCATTAACATAACCATGATTTAATCATACACACCCAAGTTTGCATGTATCATCAAACATGATACAAACTATTGCACAAAACTATATCATATATACAATGTGCATATCAAGTGAGAAAATCCATCTTAAGTGAACTAATACTAGTTAATGTAAATTAATATATCAAATATATAATTATACATTAAATCATTAAATCAACACTTGATTTAACAATCCGGTCATATCGCATATAACCGACAAATATCAAGTGTATCAATGTATCGAATCAACACTTGATTCGATAACCCGGCTATATCACATATAACCGACCAATGATACAAATCGCGAGAATAGAATACAGTATCACATACTGGTATAATTCTCGGTCCCGCACATATCTCATATTCGCTCCTATTTCGTTTCGCTTGAGCCAGGAAACCTCTGTGTAGGACTCTAAAGACTCGTCAATACGCCGGCAGCAGGTGATGATCATATCAAGCACCCACAAGCCGCAAGCGGTCTACTAAACGTAACGGCCACCCGGGTGTTGAGCGATCAGAAGATCGACGAGCAAGCCCGCTCACACTCGTGTGAATCCAACCAGTAACACTTACCGTACAGTCCGTTCTGTTCGTCTGATATGTCGCATATCTCGCCTAGGGGTGGTAAACGTCAGACCCCAGTAGCTCGATAAGTCATGTCGATATGAGGTCTATAACAGTTCGAGAAACTACTGATAACACTTACCAGTAAATCTCAGCAACCCTGGCCAGGTATTTCCGGTTATAGCCAATCGAACACAGCGTAACATCAACTCCCTATACCGGGAGAGACGAATCCCCTCCTATCGCTCATTGCCTCCATGTGATTCGGGACTGTACCCAAAAGCCACCGTTTTGCACGCCCTCTTGGACGTGGTAAGGTGGAAATCAAAGCACAGTGGGAATCACACAAGACTCTATGACGATCTCGGGTCTACAGACTAACCTGTACCAGTGTCACCAGAGAACTGCCATCTGACGTAAGGTATAATACCATCTGGGAGTTCTCGGCAAGTCCGTCCAGTGTACCCAGTCTTCACTGACCACCCGTATATAATCTCTGATGTCAAACACCAATGGGAATGGGATCATCCATCACCCATCTGTATGGGTCGAGAAGGTATACGCTAGTCTACTCTGGTATATCGATGCCCCGTCTCGATACACCCACGACTAGGGACCTTGAAGGATGTACTTATGGACTACCATGTCCCCACTAGTATGTGTTAGTGTATATGCCCTAGAGGCCATTACTGTATCATACTAGCTTGTATATTACTTAATGGAAGCTTGGGATATTCACCTTGTATATACAATCTTGCTCAAAATAGTAGTATGCTACTTGGTTTGTTTCTACTTCAATGTGTACATGTGTTTATTTTAGTATATCGCCTATACACATTAGTGGAGCCCTTAGGATCTTTGCTTGATTACCAGCGTTGTGATGGCAGTCACACTAGTGGGGCTGGGTAATCTATAAGCACATCCTTATGCAGGTCCCTAGTCGCAGGACTATCGAGATAGGGCATCGATACTCCGGAGTAGACTAGCGCATGTGCTTCTCATCCCAGAGTGGGAGATGGTCTGTCCCACAGCCATCAGTACGTCGTACTGGAGATAGTATGCGGGTGCTCGTTGGGTTACGAGTACACTGGACAGGACTCGTCGGGAACTGACCGGTTGGTATTATACCTATCGTCAGTTATCAGTTCCCAGGTGACATGAGTACAGCTTAGTCCGCTGACTTGACACTGTCACTTCGCCTCGAGTGTGTTCCCACTGTACTTTGATTACTACCCTACCACGGCTCAAAGGAGTCGTGCAAACAGGTAGTAGTTGGGTGCAGTCCCGAAGCACTTGGAGGCAGTGACGGTTAGACAGGATTCGTCTCTCCCGGTATTGGGGGTTGACATCGTGCTGTGTCTAGGAGAGCCATTACACAAGTAGTCCCTGGCCAGGGCAAGTGAGATATACTGGTAGGCTTCCAGTGTTATCTCAGGGTGTATTGGGCTTCACTCCGACACGACTTGTACCGCTATTAGGGGACTGACGTTTTCCGCCCCCCTAGGCCCGCCATGCGATGTATCAAACGAACAGACCAGACTGTACGAAGATTGTCACATTCAGGCTCAGTAGGAGTTCAGATGGGTTTCACCTCGTCAGTCTTCTTGTCGGCATCTACCTGGGGACCGTTACGCACAGCTAGTGCCGATTGCGGTCTGTGGTTAAACCCACTGCCAGCGTAGTGTCGAGTCTTTAGAGTCCCACACAGAAAGCTATTCGCCTTTAGGCAAAAGAGTAAAGGTCGGATGGTTTTGCGACAGGTCGCATGGTTTTGCGACAGGGTCCGGTCACATCCGTGCACTTGTGCGTGTACAGTGTCCGGACAGTTAACACTAGCGGGCTTTGGTTTAAGCCGGATCCTAGTGTACGTTTTGGGATTGTTTTTATCTCGTTTGTGTTCGTGTTCCTCGAAACGCGGATGCGGGTGTGTATGCACAGTTGTCAGAGAGACAGAGGCAGAGTATTCTCATTAGGGTTGTTGACTGTTGACTGTTGACAGTTGACTGTTGACCATTGACTTTTGCTTAACCCTAATAAGAATAAGATATATGATTAACATTAATATTAATTAAGTATTGTAGTGACATGGTTGTTGAGGGGTTGACTTTGTTGACTTGTTGACTTTGTTGACCGGTTGACAAGGTTGGACTAGTTGACCATCATCATGACAATGGCTATCATTCCATGGCAAAGACTTTTGCTTGCTTGTTTATTTATGCAAAATGAGTGCATGAAATGATATAGCCATTTTGACTTAAACCATTTAAACAATACTTGATTACTATTTTTTTGTTATGATGGCTTTTAGATTATAAGAGGTGAGAATGAGAGGAGTATGGTTCATTCTATCATTTGCTTTCTCTCTCTTGAGCTCTCTCATTCTCAAGCTCTCCCTCTTCCTCTTGCTCTCTCTACCTCAAGGCAAACCATTCTCATATGTTGAGACTCATTGCCTTAGAGATAAAAAGACACCAAAACATTCCTCTACTCATTCTAGTTCACAAGGTCTAGCAAGCCAAGTGATCTAGTTTCTTCAAAGTTCAAAGAAGAAGCCAAAGGTAGAAGCTTTCGGGTGGATCCATCTTCGGCGCAAGGAGACGACGAGGTGAGGCCGATCCGTACACCGGAAGGAGTCGAAGACGAAGGAGTTCAAGAAAGGTATAGTCCCCTAACCGAGTAGGTAAACTCTTGTTAGGTTGTTAGTTAGATGTTTAACAAAGATCCGGTTTTGAGTCCATGCTACCGCCTCTAGAAAATTGTTTTTCACCAAATTCCGCATGCCCGAAAGTACCGAGAGAGGTGGCATGGACTTACAGTATGATCCGCATCATAGTCCAGGTAGTCAAGTACACATACTAAGGGCTTTACCAACATGTAACAGAGAGACAATTAGTGTACACGTTAAGGTAAAGAGTAACAAGATAGCATACTATCATGTCGAGCAAGAAAGTCCTCCCTATATATGTCCAAGCATCCACTACAAAATACATCCTATGTACAGTAATGGCCTCTAGGGCATACATATAACTAACAATCTCCCACTTGCACTAGGGCCATCTGTAGTAGTGTTGTAGTATCTCATACTCAACCATACCATAATAGTCTCTCTCTGGGAAAAGGCCTTTGTGAGTTGATCCGCCGTGTTGTCCTCTGAGTCTGCTCTCCTAACCTCGATCACCTTGGAGATCAGCCATCTCCATGATCAGGTGATACTGCCTTAGAATATGTCTGGATCACTGATGGGACGGACGTTCCTTGGCCAAAGCCACACTTCCATTGTCACACAATGGTAGGAACTAAGTTCATCTTATGAACTAATATACACCCAGACTTCCTCTTTGGTAGCATCTTTGATAGCGATGACATCAGCCTTTATCGTCTAGTTTGCCACGGTATCTAGCTTGGAACTCTTCCAACATACTGTCCTTTTACTGAGGGTAAAGACAATGCCTGCGACTGACATTCAATCGTCTTTATCACCCTGGAACTTTTCCAGTGATTTTCCCCAGGAATAATTGATACCATCTCACTACAACTAGTGAGTATCCTAATATCCAATTAGATCTATCTCATAGATCCAAAACCCAGGATTTAGTAGGTATCACTTTGATCCTATATGAAGAATCATTGTGATAAGAGGAGATTGACCGAGCGTAGCATAGGAAACTCCTTCCCTATCAAGAGTATGTCATCCACGTACTCTACGAGTATCACTACCATACTCCCTACTACCTTTTTGTATATACAAGGTTCATCTACCATTTTGATGAAGTCAAACTCTTTGACTACTACATCAAAACAGACGTTCCAACTCCGCAATGCCTGATTTATCATATAAAACATCTTGCACACGTTTCCGCTGCTCCCACTGTCTAAGAAGCCCTCTGACTGTATACTTATAGACGCACTTTTCTAAAACATCATTTAGAAAAACAGTCATGGCACCCAACCGCCAGATGTCATAGTTATGGTATGTAGCCGTGGCAAGTAGGATCTGGATGGACTTAAGCATAGATCCTTAGAAAAGGTTTCATCATTATCCACGCCTGGTTGATGAAGAAAACCTTTAACAAGTCTAGCTTTGAAAGTCTCAACTTTTCCATCTACACCAAGTAATCTTCTCAAGATATACTTGCTCCTGATGGGGATTTAACCCTTCAGATAAAGCAACCAAAGCCCATATTTATTGGTGTATAAGGATTCCATCTCAGATCGCTAAGCATCCAGTCATTCTTACAGAGTCCCACTCCTGATGGCCAGCTCGAAACTAGTCGGGTCATCATCTCATGATGCAATCCTCGCTCCCACTGTCATAGAGAAACTGAAGTATCTCTCAGGTGGGTGAGGAACCCTACTAGATCGGCGGAGAGGCTGAGGTTCGTTGGTTGCTATAGAATCCTTTGGTTCTGTCAAATCATCTGCTGCAGTTTTGTATAGCTGGAACCTTTCCAGTTCTACATAACTGACCTTGCCTCGAGCTTGTCCAGATTTTGCTTTTAGACATAGGCCGGACAACCCCAAATCTTAACTGTCTTAAGATATGGGCTCTTCCCTTTCCATATCACATATGAAGTGGTAGGCAACTGATTTGATTTGAACCCTATTCAATAGGTATGCAACTTCTCAAGTGCATAACTCCCAAAAGGAAATAGGTAACTCAGTAGTACTCATCATAGAGCACACCTTATCATATAGGGTGTGATTGCTCCGCCCCGATACACCGACGTGCTGTGGTGTATACGGAGGAGTAACACTGAGAGAGAATCTCATTCTCCTTTAGAATAATCCAGGAATTCTATGCACAAGTATTCTCCTCCCTGATCTTATCATAGGACATAATACTTATACCCATATTGGTTCTCTACTTCTAACTTATATTCTGTGAATATCTCAAAAGGTTCGGACTTGTGTTTCAACAGGAACATAGGTCTGAATCTCGAAAGATCATCAGAGAATTTAATGAAGTACAAAGAACCGGTCTTGGCATGTGTAGACAGGGGACCTACATACATCAACATGCATCATCCCAAGAGTTCACTAACTCTTTCTCTGCTTCCATTAAACAGAGCTGTGGTCATCTTATCTTTGTGACATGACCGGCAAGTTTTCACAAGATGTAAATTCAAACAGATTTAAATATGCATCTTTGTGCAACTTAGCTAGTCGGGTCGCATTGATATGACCTAGTCTACAATACCTTAAGAAGGATCCGTTCATTTCTGAACTCTTCCTCCTGTGTGTGTTCCGTATACTTAGAACTGTAGTTTGATTTAGAACATCAATGCTTTTAGATAACGTGCCTGAACCGATCAACTTTTGATATAGGAAATGTTCAAAACATTATCCAACAATACAAAATTTTATCATTTCTTTACTAATAAAGAGACTGATATGATTTTTTATATCAGGTTCGGTATCTAATAATATTCGTTCGGAATCAATGTACTGTTCATACAGGGTGACAGTGACCAACAGACTTAGCTGCAACACTTGCACCGTTTTCTGCCTCATGAAACTTATCACCCGTTCTTAGTTCTCTACCTATCTGTAGCTCTATGTAACAGATTACATATCTGGGATCCTGATCCGGCATCAAATACCCAGGATGCAGATGATACTGAGAAACAGTTCTTTATAATGAACACATCCGAAGAAGATGCATCATCATGCACTCTCTTCGTTTGGGCGGCATGGGAAATCTGGTATTCCCCAATTTCCTGCTCTGTCTTATAACAATTATAAGTTGGAGCAGGACCAACATTCCCCAGCTCAGTATAACAAGCGGGTTCGGACAATCATCCGTATTATTATCTTGATTAAGGCGTGACATGGTCGCTACCAGGAGAGAGAGAGAAGAAAACACTCAGCGTATACTCTTGCAAGATCAGATTGGTTATTATTTTATCTAATCAGGATGGCTCCCACTGTTTTTATCAAATCTTCTTTCAAACCCTAAAAGGAAAGACTAGCCGGGATTAATTACACGCTACAAGTTCGCCAATCTTTCAGCCTAAAAGGAAAGACTAGCCGGGATTAATTACACGCTACAAGTTCGCCAATCTTTCAGCCAGTCCAGTGTCGGTACTTTGAGAGAGGTTCCCCGTGCTTTCGCACGGACCTAATTACAGTAAACCTCGTTTTTCCAGAGGCGTAACCCCGTTGACACCTTTCTTGACACCTACTTGATCGGCTAATTGTAATGTGTAAAACTCTTCCAGGAGTAACAATTACTCGCAGTGGGTATCGGGATCCAACTATCACATAGAAGGTATGCAATCTCATTGCAAATTTCAACACTAGAAATTCCCGATAATTTTGCCCCAAACGATCTATGACCTTGACAAGGTCAACAAACCATAGACCGTAAGTCAAGTTCAACCCGTCATTTCATGATTGAATCAAACCCACCCGCACGACCCTTGACAAGGTCAACAAGGCCGCATGACTACCCTAACCCAATCTGCATCATATGCATAAGCAGATAAATACTGGTTAGCTACCGCACACTGCGCCTTGACAAGGTCAAAAAATGCAGCACGAATACTAAGCAGGACTCATCTGAAATGACGGAGGGCTACGACAGGTTTTTCTGAAAACCTATTGCGTAATGAACTTGATATCGTTGTAGGATCGAATGTATTTTGAAATGGAGTGTTTTTTAGGCTTTTCTAGTTTTGCTAAAGGAGTCACTCCCGGTGAAGGGATCGTCGGTCCTTTCCTTGTCGAATGAGGTGCGGGATATATCATATATATCACTGTGCAAAGCAGAAACTATAGAAGCAATCAAAAAACAAACCGAGGGGTATAGCATCTGCCAGTTATTGCTAAAAGAGTCACTCCCGGTGAAGGGATCTCGGTCCTTTCCTTATCGAATAAGGTGCAGGATGTTCTACAAGGAACACCGCGATGCAAAGCAAGAACTGTAGCTACCTGTTTTATTTTGAAATTCGATTCTACAACATCTTAGGTTTCTTTTCTTTCATTAATCACATTAATGAAGTCCCATCATTTAAGTACCTAAACATCACAGATAAATACGACGTACACTTATGCCATCCGCATTCGCCTCGATGTCCCCTCGTGCACCATTAGGTTAGGTAACTAACGACAGAGCGGGGCAGGGCTAGCGCGGGTGTAAAACATAAGTAACGCCTATATAATATATCAAATATACTATATACTGTATCTATCACAGAATATCAAATGATCATATCACAGATATCGCAGCAGAAGAAACATATGAAATATTGGATATACTAGGACGTCCGTGTTTTCAATACGAGCCAGTATAAAACACGGATTCCACGGTCGCGATGAATAGCCAAACCCACACCCCTAGACCCCTACGAGAGCGGCACGCAACCCTACTAATTCTAGAGTTAGGAGACCCGGACTCGACTCCTCGAGTTGGTCTCCCACTGGACTCCAGAACCCGGTTACTTGTGCTCCCCTCCTTGGGTCTATACTAGTGCGGAAAAGTAAATAATATACAACAACGGTGAGAACTTCCGCAACCTGGAAGTGCCCCAATAAAAGAATATTACATACAAGTTTTTTACATGAATGAAAATGAAAAACACTCATCTCACAAAAAAAAACCCCAGCTATTCAAACACGACGATCCAATATAACATATCCAGCAACACATAACATCACATGTCATCAACGTAAGTAAACATGCGTATCCCAATTGTCGTTGACATATAGCAACGAAACCGGCGATATCACATATTACACTTACGGTCACAGAAAAGAAAGTGTAGAACTACAACAGTTGGAATCCGCAAACTCATTAGACATCGCATGCTTAATCAAATGAATTCCTTAGAAATCGCATGCCTAACAATTATAAACCCCGCATTTTTGTCTCAAAATCGAAAACACTTTTCAATACTAAGTCGGGCAATTCAACAAGATTTCCGACATCCTGATCGAATGCTCGTCGCAAACTTCAGTAGACGGCCGCACCCCCGATACCGTCGACGAAGTGCACCAAGGCGGAACACCGCTGCCACGAGCACCCGAACGGATGCTTTCGGCGACAGGGTTCTCCTACAGTCACTTGGTCGGGGCTATGGGGTGTAGCTGTCTATTAAGTTTTCCCGGCGAGTATCCGCGTACGCTACGTGATTGCGACGGACTTTTGATCACATCAAAATTCCGTGGCAACCGATCAAGTGAGACTAAACTGCTATGTTTATAACATTCAATCTGTTATCTCATAACAACTTGTGAATTCCAATTATTGTATCACATTCCGGATAAATAGAAAATGTTAAACTTTCCGATCGAACAATCGAACACCCAAGTTTTTCCGAAACAGCTCAACACATGAAACAAGTTTAAAAACATTCACTTCATGCCTCAGTACCAACGGTCCAGCCGTAGAAGGGTCAAGCCAACGCCTCATATGTGGCACGCCATACTGCCCCAAACCCTAAGGTTCAAAGGGCAGTTCAAGACGGTCACATAATCGAGTTAAGGTTTGTTGTCTTCTAGAGAGACCATCGCGTTACTTGCACTACTTAGAACGTCATTAAACTACGGAAAAATCCAATACTTGGAAATTTCCCGGCAGGGGAAAAAGTGGGTATTTATATCCGGTCGAACTTTTTAACATATTCAAAAAATTATCCGGAAAACACATAGACGGAGTTAAACTTTCCGATCGAAACACCGAGTCCCCAATACACCCCAGAAAACCCAACTGTTGAGTATCAATTAAAAATTCCCATAAAATACAGCAACGGAAGATAGATATTACTGTGCAAACAAAAGTGAACAAGCTCACTGTATTGCCGCGGAACCGCCGCCCAACCTAGGGTATGGCAGCGGTTCCGCGGCGGTTTAGTCGAATTGGGTCCACGAATTTCACAGTAATTCCTAGAAATCCCTGCTGAATTTTTTGGCTATTTTTAATTTGGAAAAATCCATATTTTCAGAAAATGTACAGAGAGTGGTCTCGGGTCAGGGTCTCGGGTTCGATCGGGTTTCTAGCTTCGTCAACACATCGCCTAAAGCTCTAGCTAGGCTCTGATACCACTGTAGGGTTCCGAGGCACACTAATGAGGTCTCACAAAGCATCAACCATGCCAAATTCAAAAATTTCCGGTGCCGAGAACCCTAATGCGATCATTGACTAGAGATTAGGCGAAACATGCAACTAATTAACAACTTTAACTAAGAAGTGAAAGAAACTACAACCTTTGTAGATCCGGTCCTCCACCTCCATAGCTTCGTGATGATGTCCCCTCGCTGCGATCATCGGATCCCGGGCTCTAGCGTCGGCTTCATCGGAGAAATGGGCGGGCTAGGTCGTCGACTTCGATGCCGAAGATGATCTACGTCGAGGCAACACAAGATCAAGCTCCAACTTCACCAAGTCATGAAACTTATGAAGAAAACACCCTATACTACTTGGCAAGTGGTAGAGGATGAAGAAATAGGAAGTGGGTTCACTTTAGAATTGGATTTCTCACTCTTTTTCTCAAATCACCATTGAAGCTAGCAAGCTTCTTTCTTCTTGAAGAAGAAGAAGAAGATGATGATAATGTGATAAGATTAATGAATAATAGAAATTAAGTCATTCTTATCATATTAGCAACCATGGTTACGTGTAGAGAGTAAACTAAGGTTAGGTGAATGGTTAGGTTAGGCATGAAACAAAAATGGTGGACTTTTTCAAAGCTTCATGAAGCTTCAACTATAAAACAAAACAAGCCACCATTTCTCTTTTTGCCATAAAAAGAATGAAGAGAATAAATAAATAAGTAAATCAAAACCCTAACCATTAAAATAACCATGGTTTAATCATACACACCCAAGTTTGCATGTATCATTAAACATGATATAAACTAGTGCACAAAACTATATCATATATACAATGTGCACATCAAGTGAGAAAATCCATCTTAAGTGAACTAATACTAGTTAATGTAAAGTAATATATCAAATATATAATTATACATTAAATAATTAAATCAACACTTGATTTAACGATCCGGTCATATTGCATATAACCGACTAATATCAAGTGTATCAATGTATCGAATCAACACTTGATTCGATAACCCGACTATATCACATATAACCGACCAATGATACAAATCGCGAGAATAGAATACAGTATCACATACTGGTATAATTCTCGGTCCCGCACATATCTCATATGCGCTCCTATTTCGTTTCGCTTGAGCCAGGAAACCTCTGTGTAGGACTCTAAAGACTCGTCAATACGCCGGCAGCAGGTGATGATCATATCAAGCACCCACAAGCCGCAAACGGTCTGCTAAACGTAACGGCCACCCGGGTATTGAGCGATCAGAAGATCGATGAGCAAGCCCGCTCACACTCTTGTGAATCCAAGCAGTAACACTTACCGTACAGTCCAGTCTGTTCGTCTGATATGTCGCATATCTCGCCTAGGGGTGGTAAACGTCAGACCCCAGTAGATCGATAAGTCGTGTCGATATAGGGTCTATAACAGTTCAAGAAACTACTGATAATACTTACCAGTAAATCTCAGCAACCCTTGCCAGGGATTTTCGGTTATAGCCAATCGAACACAGCGCAACATCAACTCCCTATACCGGGAGAGACGAATCCCCTCCTATCGCTCATTGCCTCCATATGATTCGGGACTGTACCCAAAATCCACCGTTTTTCACGCCCTCTTGGACGTGGTAAGGTGGAAATCAAAGCACAGTGGGAATCACACAAGACTCTATGACGATATCGGGTCTACAGACTAACCTGTACCAGTGTCACCAGAGAACTGCCATCTGACGTAAGGTATAATACCATCTGGGAGTTCTCGGCGAGTCCGTCCAGTGTACCCAGTCTTCACTGAGCACCCGTATATAATCTCTGATGTCAAACACCAATGGATATGGGATCATCCATCGCCCATCTGTATGGGTCGAGAAGGTATACGATAGTCTACTCTGGTATATCGATGCCCCGTCTCGATACACCCATGACTAGGGACCTTAAATGATGTACTTATGGACTACCATGTCCCCACTAGTATGATCCGCATCATAGTCCAGGTAGTCAAGTACACATCCTAAGGGCTTTACCAACATATAACAGAGAGACAATCAGTGTACACGTTAAGGTAAAGAGTAACCAGAAAGCATACTATCATGTCGAGCAAGAAAGTCCTCCTTATATATGTCCAAGCATCCACTACAAAATACATCTTATGTACAGTAATGGCCTCTAGGGCATACATATAACTAACACCTGTTATTCCAATCATACATGGTGCAACATCAACCCCCAATACCGGGAGAGACGAAACCCCTCCTATCGCTCATTGCCTCCATGTGCCTCGGGACTGTACCCAAAATCCACCTGTTTGCACGACTCAGTAGATCCGTGGTAGGGTGGAGATCAAAGTACAGTGGGAGACACACAAGACTCTTTGACGATCTCGGGTCTACAAACTAACATGTACCAGTGTCACTTGAGAATTGCTATCCGATAGATATAATACCACATAGGAGTTCTCGGCGAGTCCGTTCGGTGTACCCAGTCTCCACTGAGCACCCGTATACGATCTTTGGTGTCACCACACCAATGGATATGGGATCATCCATCGCCCATCATATGGTACAAGTAACGTATACGCTAATCTACTCTGGTGATATCGATGCCCCGTCTCGACACACCCACGACTAGGAACATTTCAAGGATATGCTTATAGACTACACATGTCCCACTAGTATGATCCGCATCATAATCTCAGTAGTCATGCATCACCCTAAGGGCTATATCAACATGTACCAAATGAATGAAAGCACGATCAAATGAACATGTCAAGATAAAAGGTGCAACCAGATAGCATACTATCATGTCGAGCAAGAATGTCCCCTGAATACACACACACACACACACACACATACCGGTACATACACTATCATATAATGGCCTCTACGGCATACATATATCCAACATTACCTTCCTCCTCCTCTTGTGATTCTTTAATATGCTCAATTTGTGATTCTAACATCAATATTGTTCTATGCTATTTTTGTGATATGGTATTTTGAAACCATGGTTACAAGGTAACCTCTTCATATACCATATTCACACTTATTCTCCATTTTACAATGTTAAAGTTAAAATCAATTTAGTGTTAAGGTTGCTAAGTATTAGATATGGTATTTTGTTAACAAGTGGCTCGATACACTTCTTGTTTTCATATACCCTATGCTATCACAAACCACTTAGCAAGATTAACTCTAAAATTACTTGCTCTCACATACTAATTTATGTATTTGATGTTGATGTATGCTTGCTAACCCTTGTGCTTGGTGTTGATACCTCAAGCTTGGACATACAAATATTAAGTGAGACAAGACGGATTTGTTTTGTGTCTTGTGTCGAACTTCGGTATTTTGATGACTTGTGCTTCACAACCGTCTTGACAAGTCATACTTCACGTTGGAATCAACACAAAGACGAATAACTCATGATTAAGGGAGCGTCGATGAAATCACCGCGATTCAACCATCCGAACCAAAGCCACGGCCACTTTCTTTTAACTTGGTTCTATAATTCGTATTTTCTAATTTTGTGACACAACCCAAATTCTTTTATTCTCGAACCTTAAGCAACAATCCTTAATCACCCATTCCCTGTGGATCGACCCGTACTTGTCGGCTCGCTACAACGCGCCGTGCACTTGCGGTTTATAAATTTTAAAACGAGACCGAGCTCACGTGCACAATATTTCTAAAAACCAATTCTATTCAAAACCTACAAATTGGCGCGCAGGTAAAGTCCCAACAACCAACATTACGCGATCAACTTTTGGGAGTTATGCTACCAGCGGGTCATCTCCAGGGTTTACGTCTACGGCTTTCATGGTTACAAGATTAGTTTCATGATACTATCACCGAGGAATCTGATCCGTATCACATAGAGTGTTACGTTCGTGCGTACATTTTGACTTTGTTCGGGGGTGTCCTATTCCCAAATTCATCCAGAGATATAGTGTCATTGTTGTATCTACCATTGATCGCCGGTCTAACCAGAGATGCAACGGGGTCATTTAGATGGGGCAGCACGATCTTGGCATGTCTATATCAAGGTTTGTGTCATGCATCGCATGGCACGATGCAGATGACCAGATCTTCCATGTTTTTACAGATATGGGCATAGGAGAGATTACACATTGGACTCCTTGAGTTCACGCATCTCTTGGATAGGTGGATCATCGATGGTCCTGAAGATCAAAGGTCTCCTCTAGATGTTCGGTGGGCAGGTCGGCAAACATGGAGGAAGAACCCTCATGAGTGCTTTGATTTATACAGGGATAGGCTGAACACGCTACAAGACAAGTTTGTGACATGGAAGCCTTACATAGATGAGAGTGTCACGCTTCTACCACCTCTGTGCACTTCCCATCCCTACCACTTGCTATAGTTGACCACGGCACCACTCATACACTTCATGTTTGTCGAGTACTACTATCTGTTGGGTTATGCAAGCGCCCCGGCCATCAATGCGTGGCCTAACGCGGAACAAAAATTTTCAAAAACAGGCACTAACACAACCCTATAACCCGATCGATCCATAAGTCCTAGATAACAAAACATGCAAAAGAGTTAGAATGGTTATACCTAATGAACCAAGTCCTTCGGTCTTCTACTATCTCCCAAGCTCCATGAAGTTGCGGATCGAATTTGGTTGCCGGTCTTCCTCCATCTACGATGATCCACCCGAGGGAAACGACACAAGCTTCAGCCTTGCCTAGCAAGGCAACCGATGCTCCAAGGTTGCTAGCAATGGAGATTGGAGGTGTAGGAATGTCTCACTATAATTTTCTCTCATCACTAACGCACAAAAGAGCAACCATAGAAGATGAAGAGGAGGTGAGGAAAAAAAGTGGCATGAGCAACCAATGAAAAATGGCTAAGTCTCAAGAATAAGAGTGAATCAATCAAGTGAAGAAAAGAACTAGCATGGCATGTAAAGAATTATGGCTGCCCATTTCAATCATACAATGAAAAATATCTCTTTTCATTTATCAAATAAACTAATGTGGTGTCATACATCTCTACATGCCATCAAGCCATGCTTATGCCAACTCACCCCTCCACCTCATTTGTTTTCTCATTTGTAAAACAAATGATTTCCTAAAAAGAAAATCATACAAATGAGGTGTCTATCATCTAGAAACAATTCCGTATAAATACGGAATACAACCTGGTATATGTATCGAAATACACATAGACGTATTCGTACAAAAATACGAATAGCCAAGAGAGAAAATGATTAGTGAACAATAATACTAGAATACATATATATAAATACATATATAAATTATTAAATCAAAACCTGATTTAACAATTCGGTTTAATCCTAAACCGCTAGTATTATCAACCGTCCGATTATAGTTTGTGTAGCTTGTACACATATTTAATCAGACACCTGTATGTACCAACATACGTCATCTACACCATATCACCTAAACCGTGAAAACCCTCTGCGTGGGATGATTGGTAGAATTTTTGCGTGCTTAGTTAATTACCGCAATCAAGACGGTTTCTCTTGTAGCTAGCCGGTTGAGTACGGGTCATCCGCAGGGAGATGGGAATCTTTTTCTATGTGCTTTAACGAGTTAAGTCTAAATGTCCAGGTTTGTTTTGAGATTAACTATGTGCTAAAATGTTATATAAAGAGAGCTTGTTAGGGTTAGGATTAGGTTAGTTTGAGTTAGGAGTCGCTCACTTCTTTCGTTGCCACTCTTAATATCGGTGTTACGGTAATCGGCATCAACGGGGATTAGCACGACTAGGAAGGAACTTGCGAGTATAAGCTAGGCTTTCCAACGCATAAGTTCTTCCTTTTGGTACTTTTCCGTCCGTTCTTGGCTCTTAGCCTTAACCTCCGGTTAATTCAACCACAACCGGTCTCACTAAGGAATCACCGCTATCATGTAGGATAGGGTGCCGTAGGGAGCGGATTGTGGTTCAATTAACGGGAGTCCGAATCAAGATGTTGGGCAAGAAAAGAGTGAGAGAGATTTCCTTTTCTCAAACTTTCCTTATCCTACCCGAACAAGTATGAAAACTAATCACCCATTATAAGAAAAAGAAAATAAAATAAAAGGAGGAAGATAGAAAGAAAGAGGTTAGAAGATTACAACTAGCTATTTGAGACCTCACTTTGGCAAGGATCAAGCTTAAGCATCATTGTTGTTTAAGGATAAATAAAAAGAGAACAAGAAAGAAACAAACAACAAATAACAACAACTAGATTAGTAAATGAAAAATACAATCAATTATAATTAACAACTACAACAAGATAAGCATGGTAACAACAAGAACTCCTTTATTCATTCTTCACTCACAAAAGCTCACTACAAGTTTTTAATGGAGAAGAGATGAGAAGAGGAAGAACAACAACATATATCCTAAAATCTAAATACAAGAATAAGCACCCTTTGGCTTTGGCAAGTTCTGGACTATTTATAGGCAGGGAAATGAAAACCTAGGGCAACAAACTGCCTCCATATAGAATGACAAAAATACCCCTGAAACATCATCCACTGAGGAGCCCGTACGGCCGCGGTTCCGCGGCCTAAGCATGCTTATGCCACGGAACCGCGGCCCTTTAGTAGAGTTAGGCCATGAAATTTTGTTGTTTTCCCTTCTTTTTAGTACTCTTCAGTGTGGTATATGTTGTTTCTCAGAATCTCTTCACAATATTTTCAGAATTTCAGCAGAACAAAAGGTGATGTAATGTGGATCTTTTGTCATGATTTTTCTTGAGCGCCGCGTAGATATGTTGGATCTTGTGTTGCCATTGAGTTTTGTGCATTAAAATGACATTGATTTGCCATTTTGTCCCTTAAACTGGTGTGCGGCAACATACGGATAGAGAGCGGAGACCCGTGTTTTATCTGTGGTTGGCAGTAATCTGGAATTTATCGTGTTTTTCCGTGAATTTCAATGTTTAGAGCTGAGAACCTGTATCCTGCAATTGACTAGCAAACACGGCTCAAGAGTACCTGCCGATAAGCAATGTGATAAAAATTGGGCGGTATAAAAATGCAAAAATCTGATATGAACAAATACCCCCAAACTTATCATTTGCTCGTCCCGAGAAAAGCCAATTTATTAACAAAAAAATCCTAACCTCACTTTCGCAAGGAACGCGATTGCACTGAGCATGTGCAATAAGCCGTTAAACCTCTAGGTGTCCCTAGTAGGAGGAGTGTTGTCTCCTGAGCGTTTTAAGCGGATACTACCCACAAAATCCGGTCAAGCTAGTTTTGCAAAATAACTATGATTCAAACCCTAAGGTTTTGTTTCAGAAAATAACAATTCTATTATCCTAAGTCTAGACTATCGAACATTTATTTTTCACATCTCGCTTCTTATTTAACTTAAGATTTTATATGTCTTTACGTGCAGTGCAAATAGTGTCGTTAAGTTCCAGAAGGATCGATTAAAGTCATCATGTCACACAATAAAGCCCAGATAAAATTTTTAAAAGGATCACATAAGTTTTATAAAGAGTTAAGCATTTTTCAAGTTTTGTTTTCCAGTAAGGTTTCAACTTCAGAATTTCTATCTTCCTTAACAGGAAACTAGGTCTTATTTTTCACTCTACCTTTTTCTTGTTTTCATTTCATACACACCTCTGTGAACGTGCAATAGTCTTTATCATATAATAAAACCTTCATATCTCCGCTAGAAATATCTTTTTATAAAAACCTGTCTTTTGTCAAGATTATTCTCACACAAAGAACCGTTAGGAATTTTAACTCGGAGAGAACACTTGCTTGACTTTCTTTTAATCTGGACTTTCTAGGCTTCTTAACGAGCTTTGGGCCAATGCACCCAAACCAGTTGGCTTTAGGGCATTAGGTGTAGAGAAACCCCAGCGGACTTAATTACTCAAGTTACCTAGGCCCAAAAACAAAAGACAATTTAGCGTGAAAATCATGATGATTCAATGCGAACGGAGATATAACCGGCAGCTCAGTTATTTTTTTTTGGATAAAAGACGTGTTTAGTGGGTTAGGTGTGTAATCATTCCAATCAAGTTTCAGATGGGTTATTTTTCAGAATTAGTTCCAATTAAGGCATCAATAACATTCCTTCATATTCGCTTCACTTCATAAACTATTCTTGATATTACTTATTTCAGAACAAACCTATTTGATCCTCAGAAAAACGTTTATCCATTTAAAAGTTTTTTTAGACATAAAATACTTGTCATCTAATTTCCAAAACTCACGACACGTGTAGTGTGATGTAAAGACGTATATCAGCTATAGTTAACTTCAAAGGAGAGTTATCTTTCAGGTTTTAAAAATCTAAAAATAAGATTTAGTTATTCTTATCTTATCAAACAAAACCGTCGAAATGTTGAATCAGAGTTCTCCCACTAGCTAACTTGACAGAAAAGTTTTTATGTTTTTAGAAAATTTTCTGATTTTTATGGATTTTATGGATTTTAATATGCAGATGCAAAATGTACATATGAATGCGAAGGTTAGAAATACGTACCGAGCGTACCCCCAAACTTAATCTGGACAGTGTCCTCACTGTCATTGCATGAAGAGATCATTGAAGGGTCAAAATTGTCGGTTAGATATACACAAATTTTTTTTTTGTTTTAGTGTTTAAAGAAAAGAAAAATAGTAAAAATTGAAAGAATATTCACAAATATATACAAAAAGGTATATACATACCCCCAAACTTATTTGGAACAGTGTCCACTGTTCTTGGCTGGATAACCGAAGTCTGGTGGTAGGCAGAGGAAGATTATGCAGGGTAAACTGGCTCGTGTAAGACCAGGAGCTCCTCTGTTGGTTCAGCGCTAAGGTACGGTTTAAGTCGGTATCCGTTTACTTTGAAAAATGAACCGTCCTTTGGATTCTCCAAATCCACAGCGCCATACGGATACACATTCCGCACAAAGTATGGCCTTTTCCAGCGAGATCTGAGCTTACCTGGATGGAAATGCAGCCGGATGTCGTAAAGTAGTACCTATTGACCAGGTACGAAAGTTTTGCGCAAAAGGTGTTTATCGTGAAACACCTTCGTTCGGTTCTTAACGACAACCGCGTTTTCGTAAGCTTCATCCCTAAGCTCGCTCAATTCGTTCAACTGCAGCTTCCGATGGCTGCCGGCATCTTCGAGAGATAGATTCGGCTCTTTTATCGCCCAAAATGCGCGATGCTCTATTTCCACAGGGAGTTGGCAAGCCTTTCCGTACACAAGACGATAGGGAGACATGCCAAGATCGGTCTTATAAACGGTTCGAAATGCCCAAAGGGCATCAGTGAGTTTCAACGACCAATCCTTACGGTTCTTGGAAACCGTCTTCTCCAGTATCTGCTTGATTTGCCGATTTGAAAATTCGACTTGCCCACAGGTTTGGGCGTGGTAGGGCGTAGATAGCTTATGATTAATGGAATATTTCCGCATCAAGGACTCGAAAGTTTTATTGCAGAAATGAGTTCCATTGTCGCTAATGATCGCTCGGGGGTGCCCAAACCGGGAGAAAATGTTTTCTTTAAGAAATCTAACGACAACCTTGTTGTCGTTAGTCCGGCTGGGCACAGCCTCGACCCACTTAGAGACGTAATCAACAGTGAGAAGGATGTACAAGTTCCCAAAAGAGCTGGGAAATGGCCCCATGAAATCTATCCCCCAAACGTCGAAAATCTCCACAACCAAGATTGTTTGGAGTGGCATCTCGTTCCTCCTGGATATCCGGCCCAAGTGTTAGCACCGGGAGCAAGTCTTGCAGTAGTCATGAGCGTCTTTGAAGAGTTGTGGCCAGTAGAAACCACACCGCAAGATCTTCTCAGCTGTCTTTCTGGGGGCAAAATGCCCGCCACATGCTTGATCGTGGCAAAATGACAGCACACTCTTGAATTCATCGTCAGGGACACACCGATGAATAATCTGGTCAGGAAAGTACTTGAACAGATAGGGTTCGTCCCAGTAAAAGTGTTTTACTTGGGATAAGAATCGAAGTCTGTCCTGACATGACCATTCAGTCGGTAGTAATCCTGTGGCCAAATAGTTCACAATATCTGCGAACCAGGGTTCGCAAGATACTGTCAAGAGCTGTTCATCCAGAAAAACGTCGTTGATCGGAAGTTGAGGCGACGGCGAAGAAGGAAGTCGTGAGAGATGGTCGGCGACTACGTTTTCACATCCTCTTTTGTCTTTGATGACAAGGTCAAACTCTTGAAGCAAGAGGATCCAACGTATTAGCCGAGATTTTGCATCTTTCTTCGCAAAAAGATGGCGCAGAGCAGAATGGTCTGTGTAGACAATGACTGGAGAGCCGATGAGATAGGGCCTGAACGTTTCTAAAGCAAATACAATAGCTAAGAATTCCTTCTCAGTTGTTGTATAATTAAGTTGGGCGTCGTTCAGGGTTCGGCTAGCATAATAGATCACGTGCGGCATCTTGTTGATGTGTTGTCCAAGGACAGCACCAATGGCAAAGTCGGATGCATCGCACATAATCTCAAATGGGTGCGTCCAGTCAGGTGAAGAATGAATGGGAGCAGAAGTGAGTGAGCTTTTTAATGACTCAAACGCAGTCACACAGCTCGAGTTGAAGTCGAATGGCATGTCCTTGGCCAGTAGAAGAGTCAAGGGCCTAGCAATCTTGCTAAAGTCCTTGATGAACCGTCTATAGAAACCGGCATGGCCAAGGAAGGCTCGGATGTCTCTGACGCATCTGGGAGGAGGGAGATTGGAAATGACCTCAATCTTTGCTTTGTCAACCTCTATGCCATTTTGCGAAATGATATGTCCTAAGACAATACCTTCGCGCACCATGAAGTGGCACTTCTCCCAATTCAAAGTGAGGTTCTTATCCTTACATCGGGTAAGGACAGCGTCAAGATGCAGCAAACACTCGTTGAAGGAATCGCCGAAGATGGAGAAATCGTCCATGAAGATCTCTAGGAATTTCTCCACCATGTCTGAGAAGATTCCCATCATATACCGCTGGAAGGTAGCGGGCGCATTGCATAACCCAAAGGGCATGCGACGGTATGCGAACGTGCCGAAAGGACAAGTGAATATGGTCATGTCCTGGTCTTTTTCGGCGATGGGAATCTGATTATAGCCGGAGTAGCCATCAAGAAAGCAGTAATACTCATGTCCGGCCAATCGTTCAAGCATTTGGTCAGTGAAAGGTAGCGGAAAGTGGTCCTTCCGCGTTGCGGAGTTGAGTTTTCTGTAATCGATGCATACTCGCCACCCAGTTTGGATGCGAGTAGGGATTAACTCGTTCGCCTCGTTAGTGATGACCGTTATGCCTGATTTCTTAGGGACAACGTGAATGGGGCTAACCCACTTGCTATCAGAGATAGGGTAAATGATACCACTATCCAGACACTTTACGATTTCCTTTTTCATAGCCTCCTTCATGACTGGATTGAGTCGCCTTTGTGGATCCCTGGCTGGTTTGGCATCATCCATCAGATGAATGTGATGTTCAACGATCAGGGGACTAATCCCCTTGATGTCCACTATGGACCAGCCAAAAGCTTGCCTATTGCTGTGCAAGACCGCAAGAAGGGCTTTCTCTTGCTCTGGAGCTAGAGAAGCCGAGATGATAACAGGGAGGGTCTTGTTCTTACCCAAGTAAGCGTACTTAAGGTGAGACGGCAAAGGCTTGAGTTCGAGCGTAGGAGGTGAAACGATTGAAGGCAAGATTGGTGAAAAAGTCTCGAACTCAAAGGATTCCAGCAAAGGTTCAAAACGAGTGTAAGCGACCGAGTTGGATGGTTCAGGAAACTCATCCGGAAATTCGGAGGATTAAAACTCGGGTGGTGAGTGGCTAAGATCGTTCAAGAAAGTGAAACACTCGTAGTCATTGTCGGGCGCAGAAACAGCAGCAGGTTCGAAGAGGAACGCACTAATGGCGTTAAGGTTATCGTGATCGAACAAAATCTCCTCGAATTCACACTCTTCTGGGGTGATCTCCTGGATTGAGCAAACGTCTAGTATATGAGCATTAGGTTCAGTGGGCTGATTCCCCAACCTAAAAATGTTGAGTTCAATTGTCATGTTTCCAAAAGATAGGTTCATCGAACCATTTCGACAATTGATCACAGCATTTGAGGTTGCAAGGAATGGGCGACCGAGTATCACCGGAATTTTATTCCAGGGGTTAGCTACAGGCTGTGTGTCTAAAACAATGAAGTCAACGGGGAATATGATGTCCCTAACCTTGATTAACACATCCTCTAGCTCACCCCTTGGATGGGTGATCGATCGGTCGGCCATTTGGAGAGTGCAGTGTGTGGGATTCATCTCTCCTACACCTTGTAAGTCCGCGACGGCGCCCCGGCCGTCGATCCGACGCCGGAAATGCGGAAACAAAAAACTTTGCAAACTAGCAAACCGGCACCACCGTGCACTTTTAACCCGGATCGGGCCATTAACCTAGCAACTAGCAAAATACAAGATGGGTAGAGAAGTATACCAAGCGATCCGTGTCCTTCGGTCTTCGTCTCCACTCCGATCTCCCGCGGAATCTCCGTCCGTCACGTCCTCGTCGGAAAGGGCACCACGTAGCCGGGTTCGTTTACGGGCTCCCACCTCTGGACCGAGGCAACTCGGGCGCGAAGTTGGCTAGCCGACGCGTCCAAGATTTGCTATAGGCTAGTGTAGAACACTTTGTCTCTTGAGGTTATAGAAGTTTCCATGATGGAGAAGAGAGAAAAATGCTTTGGAGGAAAATGGTGCTCACAATTTTTAGCAAGGAAATGAGATGAGGAAAATACCACATGCTCAAAAAAAAATGAAACTCTCTCATTCTCTCCCTCTAATGTGGCCGACCCCTCTCAAATCAAATGGTGGAGAGAAAAGATCAAAACCAAGAAGGGAGGTGATGGTAGGAGATCAAGGGTGGTGACCACATCAAAAGCAAGCTTCACATCATACACTAAATCAATCTTAATCTCATTAATGCATGAAATGATGATAGAAAAGAATGGAATAAAAAGATGCTCTCATAATCAATCCATATGCAAGAAACCCCCTCCACTAATGTTATTTGCAAACTTGCAAATAACCCCCCTCCATCGAAAAGTCCGGCCGTGAAGGAACAAAGGAAAACCGGCCGGAACGGAATGCAAACTGGCAACTTCAGAAAACTGATCCCGTAATAAATTACAGGAAAACCCCGCTACAGCATATACATGCCCGCATTTGTATTCCTACTGAACACAAATGCAAAGAGACAAAACTACACTATCTAATACTAGGATCCGGCTTAAGCTAAAGCCGGCTAGTAAAATCCGTCCGATCACGATCCGTGCAATACCGCACGTATCTGATCGAACCCTGCCATATCTCCATACGGCCTCTACAGCGTTTCGCCCGAAACTTGAGTAACTGTGTGTGTGGTGGACTCTAAAGACTCGTCAATACTATGGCTGTGGATTTAACCACTAGCACGTCAGAGGTATCAGCCATACATGACGGGCCACCAGCTACTGACCAAAAGGGACGTCGATGAGCGAACTCATCCTGACACCCTACTGAGCCTGTCAGTGACAATATCCGTACAGTCCGGTCCGTTCGTCTATAAGTATCGCATGGCGGGCCTAGGGGGTTGGTAAAAGTCAGACCCCCAAAAGAGGTACAAGTCGTGTCGGAGATCAGCCCAGAATACCCTGAGATACTGCTGGAATACCTACCAGCAAATCTCCTGCCTTGGCCAAGAACATTTTATGTTCTGACTCCCCTAGACACAGCGCGACCTCACCCCCAATACCGGGAGAGACGAACCCCTGCAGATCCGCTCACTGCCTCCATGTGGCTCGGGACTGTACCCAACTAAAACTTGTTTGCACGTCTCCTTTGAGCGTGGTAGGGTAGTAATCAAAGCACGGTGGGAACTCACACGAGACAAATGACGATCTCAGGTCGATGAACTAACCTGTACACATGTCACCAGGGAACTACTATCTGACATCTGGTATAATCCCAACTAGCAGGTTCCCGGCGAGTCCTGTCCGGTGTACTCATAACCCAATGAGCACCTGTATACATCTTAGGTGAACCAACTGACACCAGTGGCTTGTGAGACCGGACACCGCCCCTTGTCGGGGTCTCGACTGTATACACTAGTCTACTCCGGAGTATCGATGCCCTGTTTCGAAACTCCCACGACTAGGGACCTTTTAAGGATGTGCTTATAGACTCCAGCTCTCACGTATATGATCGTTCTCATACTGCTGGTAGTCAAGCAAGAATCCTAGGGGCTCTATCAACATGTAATAGCGACTCGTAAAGTCACCTAAAGCAGTACACGATGATAAAGATAAACCAGATAGCATACTATCATCTCGAGGAAGACTGTCCTACTGGGATAGGTCCTCCCCTCAATCATTGCAATCACGTGCCTGTGATCCAATAATTGACTCTGAGGGCACTATCTCCAACAATCTCCCACTTGCACTCAAGGCTAATTATTGCGATGTCGCATACTCACAGCCCGTGTGATACCGAACACCCAACTCCTCTACTAGTCAGTCTCACAAAGCTCGTTTGCGAAACTATTGCGTTCGAGGAATAGCCTCAGTGAGTGGATCCGCTCTGGTGTTTCTTTCTATGTCTCTCTTTATCTCAAGTTTGCGGAGAAAGCCATCTCCCGAAATGAGCAATACCTGTCTTAGAATGTCCGGATGTCTGATGGGACCTAGCTCATAAATGAACTCTAAATCCAAACTTCTTAGACTGTATCGACAACTGAACTTAATCAGTGTCCTGCGCCATGTCTTCCCTCAGTATCCACCTGGACCATCTGTCCAAAATACTGCCCCTCGTTAGAGGGAAAACTATAACTCTGACGGCCACTCTACTGTAGGGTTCCTAGGCACGCTAATGAAGTCTCACAAGGCATCAACCATGCCAATTTCAAAATTTTACGGGTGCCGAGAAAACCTAATACGGATCGTTGACTAGAGTTTAGGCGAAATACGAAACTAGTTAACAACTTAACTAAAGGAGAGAGGCTACAACCTTTGTAGATCCGTTTCTCCACTTCCTTAGCTCCACGTAGGCGTCCTCTCGCTGTCCATCTCGAATCCCGAACTCAATCGTCGGCTTCATCGGAGAAATGGGCGGACTAGGTCGTCGGCTTCGTGCCGAAGATGATCTACGTCGAGGCATCACAAGTTCAAGCTCCAACTTCACCAAGTTGTGAAACTTATGAAGAAAACACCCTATACTACTTGGCAAGAGGTAGAGGGTGAAGAAATAGGAGGTGGGTTCACTTTAGAATTGGATTTCTCTCACTTTTGCTCAAGTTGCCATTGATGGACTTAAGCTTTTCTTGAAGAAGAAGATGATGAAGAAGAAGAAAGAATATGATAACTCTTAATTCAAATTGAAAAGTAAATGAATACTTATCATATACTAACTAGGGTAGAGTGTAGAGAATAGACCATGGTTACTTGGATGGGTTAGGGTTAAGCATGAAGACAAGAATGGTTAAGAAGTCAAAGCTTCATGAAGCTTCAACTAGAAACAAATAAAGCCACCATTCTCATCTAAATCATTTCCAAATAAATAAATGAACAAATAAATAAATAAATGAATAAGAAAAACCCTAATCATCAAATTAACCATGGTTTAATTCTATACACTTAACCAAATGATCAAGTATCATCAAACATGATACAAATATATGCACAAAAGTATATCACATACACTTCTTGCACATCAAGTGAGAAAATCCATTTAAAGTGAACCAATACTAGTTAATGCAAAGTAATATATCAAATATATAATTATACATTAAATCATTAAATCAACACTTGATTTAACGATCCGGTCATATCGCATATAACCGACTAGTATCCTATGTATCGGCTTATCGAATCAATCCTTGATTCGATATCTAGGTTATATCGAATATAACCAATCGATACATCCATCGCGAGAATGGAATACGGTATCACATACACGCATTATTCTCGGTCCTGCACATATCTCATATGCGCTCCTATTTCGTTTCGCTTGAGCCAGGAAACCTCTGTGTAGGACTCTAAAGACTCGTCAATACGCCGGTAGCAGATGATGATCATATCAAGCACCCACAAGCCGCAAGCGGTCTGCTAAACGTAACGGCCATCCGGGTATTGAGCGATCAGAAGATCGACGAGCTATCCCGCTCACACTCCTGTGAATCCAACCAGTAACACTTACCGTACAGTCCGGTCTGTTCGTCTGATATGTCGCATATCAAGTCTAGGGGTGGTAAACGTCAGACCACAATAACCGATAAGTCGTGCCGATGTGAGGCTCATAACGGGTCGAGAAACTACTGGTAACACTTACCAGCAAATCTCCTATCAGCCCTGTCCAGGGACTTCCCTGTTACGGCCAATCGAGCACAGCGCAACATCAACCCCCAATACCGGGAGAGACGAAACCCCTCCTATCGCTCATTGCCTCCATGTGACTCGGGACTGTACCCAAAGACCACCGTTTTGCACGCCCTCTTGGACGTGGTAAGGTGGAGATCAAAGCACAGTGGGAATCACACAAGACTCTATGACGATCTCGGGTCTACAGACTAACCTGCACAAGTGTCACCTGAGAACTGCCATCTGACGTGAGGTATAATACCATCTGGGAGTTCTCGGCGAGTCTGTCCAGTATACCCAGTCTACACTGAGCACCCGTATACTATCTCTGATGTCAAACACCAATGGATATGGGATCATCCATCGCCCATCTCATGGGTCGAGAAGCGCATACGCTAGTCTACACTGGTATATCGATGCCCTGTCTCGATACACCCACGACTAGGGACCTTGAAGGATGTACTTATGGATTACCATGTCCCCACTAGTATGATCTGCATCATAGTCTAGGTAATCAAGTACACATCCTAAGGGCTTTATCAACATGTAACCATAAGACAGTTTAAAGAGACTAGTGTACATGTTAAGATAAAGAGCAACCAGATAGCATACTATCATATCGAGCAAGAAAGTCATCTCTATATATGTCCAAGCATCCAATATAATATACATCATCTGTACAATACTGGCCTCTAGGGCATACATACAACTAACATCTACCGTCCAGGTCACCTTGGAAGCCTGGAATGATAACCGTCTCCTAAAAGAGGCTGCCGTTATCAAATCCCTAGAACATCCACTTATGTTCTAAAACTGCTTCCGATTGTTTCTCCAGAATTGGATTAATATCAACTTATTGCACCTACTGCAAGAACAACATCTGGTGTGGTACTTGACATCTCATGATTGACTCAATTGCCTAAGCATGTGATCTGCCAATCATGCGTATCCCTCTCCCCTTTAGTCTATAAGACACCTTTAGAGAGGGTGACTCCATTACCCGCAGGTATACTACCGTGCTAGGAGTCGTCCATTCTAAATACTCTTAGAATGCTGTCTAAGTACCCTGATTGGGAAGCCACCCAAATCTAGATCTAAAACCATAGATCTAGTAACCAGAATGTACGATATAAGATCCAATTCCTATGTGGAGAAACCACTGTGTGACGACCAAACTATAACCGATCGTAGTACAGGAATATCACTTCCTACTCTGTGTATGTCATCCAAATAGCAGGACATCACACCCTACTACCTTCTTAACAGATCGATCCCCTATTCTGATGAAGGCAAACCTATGACTGTCACATCAGAAATAGATGATCTATCTCCACTATATCTTCTTTAGTCAACAAATAGACATAAGCCACTTGTCCACCATACTTCCGCTACTCCCACTGACTATGACAACCCTCTGGCAGAGTCATATAGACATACACTTCTAAAGCTAGTTCAGAACGACGCTATACTCATCCTCCTGCCGGGTCTTACAATCTGGAACAACAGCAATGGCAAGTATGGGTAAACAAGAACCTCCCTGCCACCGTCCTTGAGCATACCGAAGTACATCTTGGGTGCATGAGGTTACCCATCATATCTACGGAGTGGCCAATGGAATGTCAAACCAGACTGAATCTTTAGGTTCTTATCAAATCTTCAGTAATCGTTTGCGGTTCTGGAATCACTTCCAATTCTACCATACTCCCACTACTGTTTTCTGAAAAAATCCATTTTTGTTAAAACGGTGGCGAGTTAAGAACAATATCGCTATTGATCTTCCAGATGGTAGAAAGTCAACCCTCGTCATAGCCCGGGTCAACCCACAAACAGCCATTACAGAAACGTGCCTTGAGTTATCCGGAGTCTGGTTTTAAGCATAAGCCGGACAACTCCCCGTATCTTAACAATGTCAAGATATGAACTGTTCTATATCCAATATAGAAACAGAGGCACTGATTTAATTGGACCAGATTCAAATCATGCAGCTGTCTCCAGTGCATGTCAACTAAATAGAAGAGAGGCCGATCAGCGTTACTCAACTTAGGAGAACTTCCAATTATGAGTAACCTGAAAGAGAAGCAAGTTCTCTTAATCATTACTATCAACTGAATACCACACACAAGTATCTACATCTTCGATCACCTTGAAGAATACAGATACTTGCACTACCTGGTTCTCTACTGTATTCTTATACCTATAACTTCTCAAAACTTCGACCTTGTGTTTCTACGAAACACCTGTCTAAGAACTAGAGAAGTCACAAGTAAACAGAATATAGTACGAGTACCTACCCCTCTGTCCTAATGGACACTGGAAAACATACAATACTCTGTATAAGTCCCTTGAGTCTAATAACTCTTTCACTGTGTGTTGTAGGTTGAAAACTGTACTTATGGTTAAGAAGAATTATACCGCTGTTTAATGCTCCTTACCTAACTATCCACTGATATAGGTAAATGTCATAGACATAATTTCAAAAAGGTATATCTCACTCTATAAAAATAGACGTACAGATATATCAATTTGAAATTGGTGCATAACAACGGATATTCAAAACCAAATATTTGTCGTCCGGCAAACAACCCAGGTGACTTCCTCAAATATCACCAATTACAACGAATTCCGATATAATGAGGATGGTCACCTAATTCCCAATAACTTACTCCCACTCATCATCTGTAAAACCATACAGATGTGAGAATCAAACCTGGTAAATACATACCCTGGAGCAAGTGTCTAATTAGGAAATCAGTTTTCTTTTAACAGTACACGGTGAAACTGAAACATTAAAATGTTTCGATGGGGTATCCTGGTATTCTTAGTAATGCCTCTTCCATCATCCATATTCACAACTATAACCGTATAATTCTTTGCCATCTCTCCAAATCCCTTTTTATGTCTTTAGTCATTACCTTCTGCACACCCCTTTAGGCCAAATGGTTTTCTTCCTTCCCTACCGTTCGGCACCAGCCTATGGTTTGGAAGAAGACTATCCAATAAGCATAATGGGTGTACTGTCCTAATCCCAGGAGCACTCCCAATGCGAGAGAAGGTGAAGATAAAAGACAACCGAATGAACTTAATTCCTATTTCTCCTGAACCAGGATCCATCCCCGAACTGGAACAAGTTCCTTTCGAGTTCGTATATAACCATACGATGGATTATCCAATAAACTTGGGATCTTCGTAGTGATACGGAGTGTCCTGGAGAAATACAAAGGTGATTTAGGATTGGCGAAAAAATACTTGGTTTGGTCGTGAATAGCAGTCGCAGTTTACTTTGCCCTCTTACTAATCCCTTTCTTTGTCTTTACTTAATACCCTCTGTACACCATTGTTAGGCTAATTGGTTTTCTTCATTCCCTACCGGTCGGCACCTGCCTATGGTTTGGAAGAAGACTATCCAATTTGCGTAATAGGTGTACTATCTCCTAAACCAAAAAGTACTCGCAATGAGAGAAGGTGAAAAGAAAAGACAACTGAATAGTCCTATTCGTTTTCTCCAGAACCAGAAACCATCCTCGAATTCCTTCGAGTTCGTATATAACCATACGATGGTTTTGTCCAATGGAAGTGGACGTTCGTAGTAATACGGGGTGTCCTGGAGAAAAGGGTAAAAGCAGGAGTGGCAATGAGGTTTGCATCTCTGACAATCCAAAAGCCAGTGTTAAGAAGGTTCGGTCAACTTGGTCACTGAGTCATAGTCTAGGGTCGGGTCAATGGTCGCTGCCAAAGAGAGAGAGAAAAGAAACACTCAGCGTGCACTCTAACCTAGATCAGAATGGTTATCACTTTATCAAATCTGGAAACCTCCCACTGTAACGTCAAATTCTTCCCCAAACCTGAAAGAAGAATTAGCCGGGATCGCCCGAGGAGTAAACCAACTCATCAGTAGGAATCGGGATCCAACCATCATCGCATGATAACGTGACGGAATCCGCTCACGTTATCACACTCCAGAAGGTATGCGCATATCTGGCAAGTTTCAGTTCTTTTGAAACTCCCGATGTGGATTTTTGCCCCATGCTCTTATGACCTTGACGAAGGCCAACAAATCATAAGTCACATGTCAAGTTCTACCCGTCATTGTCCAGGTTGATTTGAACCTACCCGTACAAGCCCTTGACGAAGGCCAACAAGGCTATACGACTGTCCCAAACCAACGCATCTATCTATGCAGCAGAAAGGTAACAAGCAGCTACCATACACTATGCCTTGACGAAGGCAAACAAACATAGCATGAATACTACGTGCTACCCGTCTGAAACGACGGAGGACTACGAATGGTTTCTGGCGAAAACCTTTAACGTAATGAACTTGATATCGTTGAAGGAACTGGATAGCTTTGAAAAATATAGTGACGAAAACCTTTGCTAAAGAGGTCACTCCCGGTGAAGGGATCTCGGCTCTTTCCTCGTAGAATGAGGTGCAGGATATTCCAACTGAATACCACGATGCAAAGCAAAAGTAATCGGCTATAGTGAAGTTATTTCCCTGACGCAAACTTTTGTCCAAGGGGTCACTCCCGGTGAAGGGATCTCGGCCCTTGCCTCGTCGACTGAGGAGCAGGATATTCCAACTGAATACCACTGTGCAAAACAAAAGTGAACGTCCTTGCAATAACAGCTTTTTGAAAAAGTGTTCCAACAACATCAAATAGGTTTGTTTATCTTGCATTGATCTGAATCAACGCAGTCCCATCAATTGATCACACCACAAAGAACGAAAATAATGACGTACGTATATGCCATCCACATTCGCCACTGGGTCCCGTCATCACCCGTTAGGTTAGCTAACTAACGACAGAGCGGGGACTGGACTAGCACGGATGGAAAACATATACAACATCTACTAGTATATATATATAATATATAATTTTTCGCTCAAGGCGTGATAAAAATGCAACATCACAGAAATGTACAGCATCACAGAACAATACAGATATCTGGGATCCCCGGGTTTCACAGAGCCGCTACTGAAACCCGACGTTCCCCTGGTCATGTGGATAGCCTGTGCAATGAAATCCTAGACCCCTACGGGCGCGGCAAGTTACCCACCAAAACCTGAAGCGAGGCAGCCCCCTTCAGCAACGTGAATGGACCACCCAACACTTCACGGAATCCGGTAACTTGGGCACCCCTCCTGGGTCAACCTGTACCCCCTACGAGTGCGGCGAATAGCCCTGCTAATTCTAGAGTAAAGCCCCCTCCGTCTCAATGCCATGAGATGCGGGCCCGTTGTCCTCTAGAACCCGCCTATCCGTGCACCCCTCCGCCGGGTAAAGCTAGTACAGAAAGTAAAATATACATACAACGGGTACATCGACCGCAACCTGGTCGTACCCAAAAAGAATAATACAAACAAGCAGTGACGGCAGTCCACATGTCGGACGCTCGCCCCGCAATATCAAATGTATATATAAAACAAAACTGTACTAACATTGCATCCAGGCTATCCCCCACGACCGATCCGCAACATCACAGCAATACACAGAACATCAACGTGAATGTCACGTTCGCAAATCCGTCTAAAAGGGCTATAGCAGATAGACTGGATTTACCGATCGAGTGACATTCACGGTCGCAGATATAATGTAAATACTGTGAACTAGCATGTTTAAAATATCCGATCGACCAAATTTTATCAAGTGGGCCCCAAGCAGTACTGTAGCACTTACAGAAAATCTGGGCCCAAAAAGAATATCCCAAAAGCCCTATTTCCAAGTCTAAAGCCCTCTGGAAAAATTTGGCATGCTGATCAGTTAAAAGCGCGGCGGAACCGCGGCCCAAGCATGGGTTTGGCCGCTGTTCCGCGGCGGTATGGAGTGATCTTGCTACCAAATTTTCACAGAACTCATAGATTTTCATGCACAGTATTCTGAAACAACCTGAAAAATTTTTGGAGCAGAAAAAATTTCGACAGAAACAGGATGCATTGAAAATACGGTTTTTGGGGATTTTTGTTCGATCGAGTTCTAAACACACTAGATCAAGCTAGGAATGGTTAATGGCGTGGCTCTGATACCAATGTAAGTCCGCGGCGGCTCCACGGCCGTCGATCCGACGCCGGAAATGCGGAAACGAAAAACTTTGCAAACTAGCAAACCGGCACCACCGCGCACTTTTAACCCGGATCGGGCCATTAACCTAGCAACTAGCAAAATACAAGATGGGTAGAGAAGTATACCAAGCGATCCGTGTCCTTCGGTCTTCGTCTCCACTCCGATCTCCCGCGGAATCTCCGTCCGTCACGTCCTCGTCGGAAAGGGCACCACGTAGCCGTGTTCGTTTACGGGCTCCCACCTCTGGACCGAGGCAACTCGGGCGTGAAGTTGGCTAGCCGACGCGTCCAAGATTAGCTGTAGGCTAGTGTAGAACACTTTGTCTATTGAGGTTATAGAAGTTGCCATGATGGAGAAGAGAGAAAAATGCTTTGGAGGAAAATGTTGCTCACAATTTTTAGCATGGAAATGAGATGAGGAAAATACCACATGCTCAAAAAAAAATGAAACTCTCTCATTCTCTCCCTCTAATGTGGATGGCCCCTCTCAAATCAAATGGTGGAGAGAAAAGATCAAAACCAAGAAGGGATGTGATGGTAGGAGATCAAGGGTGGTGACCACATCAAAAGCATGTTTCACATCATACACTAAATCAATCTTAATCTCATTAATGCATGAAATGATGATAGAAAAGAATGGAATAAAAAGATGCTCTCATAATCAATCCATATGCAAGAAACCCCCTCCACTAATGTTATTTGCAAACTTGCAAATAACCCCCCTCCATCGAAAAGTCCGACTGTGAAGGAACAAAGGAAAACCGGCCGGAACGGAATGCAAACTGGAAACTTCAGAAAACTGATCCCGTAATAAATTACAGGAAAACCCCGCTACTTCATATACATGCCCGCATTTGTATTCCCACTGAACACAAATGCAAAGAGACAAAACTACACTATCTAATACTAGGATCCGGCTTAAGCCAAAGCCGGCTAGTAAAATCCGTCCGATCACGATCCGTGCAATACCGCACGTATCTGATCGAACCCTGCCATATCTCCATACGGCCTCTACAGCGTTTCGCCCGAAACTTGAGTAACTGTGTGTGTGGTGGACTCTAAAGACTCGTCAATACTATGGCTGTGGATTTAACCACTACCACGTCAGAGGTATCAGCCATACATGACGGGCCACCAGCTACTGACCAAAAGGGACGTCGATGAGCGAACTCATCCTGACACCCTACTGAGCCTGTCAGTGACAATATCCGTACAGTCTGGTCCGTTCGTCTATGAGCATCGCATGGCGGGCCTAGGGGGTTGGTAAAAGTCAGACCCCCAAAAGCGGTACAAGTCGTGTCGGAGATCAGCCCAGAACACCCTGAGATACTGCTGGAATACCTACCAGCAAATCTCCTGCCTTGGCTAAGGACTTTTCATGTTCTGGCTCTCCTAGACACAGCGCGAACTCACCCCCAATACCGGGAGAGACGAACCCCTGCAGATCCGCTCACTGCCTCCATGTGGCTCGGGACTGTACCCAACTAAACCTGTTTGCACGTCTCCTTTGAGCGTGGTAGGGTAGTAATCAAAGCACAGTGGGAACTCACACGAGACAAATGACAATCTCAGGTCGATGAACTAACCTGTACACATGTCACCAGGGAACTGCTATCTGACATCTGGTATAATCCCAACTAGCAGGTTCCCGGCGAGTCCTGTCCGGTGTACTCATAACCCAATGAGCACCTGTATACATCTTAGGTGAACCAACTGACATCAGTGGCTTGTGAGACCGGCCACCGCCCCTCGTCGGGGTCTCGACTGTATACACTAGTCTACTCCGGAGTATCGATTCCCTGTCTCGAAACTCCCACGACTAGGGACCTTTTAAGGATGTGCTTATAGACTCCAGCTCTCACGTATATGATCGCCCTCATACTGCTGGTAGTCAAGCAAGAATCCTAGGGGCTCTATCAACGTGTAATAGCGACTCGTAAGGTCACCTAATCACGTGCCTGTGATCCAATAATTGACTCTGAGGGCACTATCTCCAACACACCTAGTTGCTCATATACTGAGTATGGAAGCAGGTTAACACTGGCACCAAGATCTAATAGTGCGCGGTTGATGTTCTTATCCCCAATAGTAATAGAAATCGTAGGACAACCAGGGTCCTTCCGTTTTTTAGGTAAAGATTGGGTAAGAGCATCACTCACAGCACTAGCCAAGAAAACTTTCTTGGGTACCTGAGATTTCCTCTTTGTCGTGCATAAGTCCTTTAAGATTTTTGCGTAGGACGGGACTTATTGGACAATATCTAAAAGGGGAATGTTGATGTTAACCTGCTTAAACAACTCCAGAATCTTCTCCATTTTTGGATTTTGTTTATTGGACCTCAACCGGTTTGGAAATGGAATGTTTTTAAAATTGGTTAAGTCCAATGCTTGTGGAGGAGATTGTGGAGTTGGAACGGATCCCATAGCTGGTGTTTTCGTGGAGTGAGAAGTGGGTCCATTCAGAGCAGAAGAAGAAGAAGAGCCTTTTGAAGAATGGAGAATAGGCTCAGAAGAAGAAGAAGAAGAAGAAGCGGCCGGGGTGTCATTATCCTCAATTGTTGTGCCGATGTTGTTGTGCAGCATCCTTCCCGATCTCAATGTAGTCACGGCACTCGCATTATGGTTCTGTTGTTCAAGAGCAACATGTATATTATGTGGGTGACCGGGATTTGGGAGTGGTTGAGATGGAAGCTTCCCCTTTTCTCGCTCGCTTAACGCCGCATTCAGCTGTGCAATCTGGGCTTCGATGGTCTTGATGCTTTGCCCGTGTGCAGCAGTGTGTTGCACCAAAGACTGAATAGACGACTGGATGTTGGCGGTGGATTGTGTTGATTGTTTAACGAATGCCTCCAGACTTCATTCTAGCGAGGAAACCTTATCGTTGTTTGACAGAACAAAGTTGTTTTGCGGTAAAGAATTGTTAGGTGCAAAGTTGTTCGTCTGATTTTGAAAAGGTTGGCGTTGGAAGGGCTGCTGAAACTGCTATTGAGTCTGTTGTTGCGCTGGTTGTTGCAGAGGAGGGGGCCTCTGGAAACTGTTGCCTTGGAATTGATGCTGATTCTGATTCCAGGCGAAATTGGGGTGGTTCCTCCAACCAGGATTGTAGGTGGAAGAGTATAGATCATTCTCGGTCTTTGCTAAAATGCAGCATTAACCTGATCCTGTCTTTGAGATGGTGGATTGTAAGGACACTCTTCGGTTAAGTGAGAAAGATCGGAACAACAAGCACAAATGGTACGAAGGGGAAGAACAGGGGTAGGAGCAGGAGATGAAAATTTGCTCTTTATCGCTTCGAGTTTTCTTGTTATTCCAGCCATTTCAGCTTTCATCGCAATAGAGACATCGAGTTGGTGAATTCCTACCCTAGACTGACCAGTAGAAGTGGAGGAGGAAGAAGAAGAAGTTGGTCTGGTGCTCTCCCATTGAAGCGTTTGTTCCGCAACGTCGTCGAAGAATTGCCACGCTTGCTCGTCAGATTTCGATAGGAAGTGGCCCTGACAAATGGTTTCCAACAACTGCTTGGTTGCTGGGTTCAGGCCCTCGTATAAGGTTTGGCAAAGTTGCCATTTCTCGATACCATGGTGAGGGCACTGAACAAGAAGGTCTTTATACCGGTCAAAGCACTTCTAGAAGGGTTCAGTAGGAAGCTGAGAGAATTGGTTGATTTCGTTCCGGATCCTTGCGGTTTTATGATTCGGATAGAATTTCTTGAGAAACGCTTTCACAAACTCGTCCCAACTGGTTATGGAGTGGGAAGCGGTGCTATACAGCCATTTTTCAGCAAAATCGCACAAAGTGAACGGAATGACCCGTAGCCGTATAGCATCGTCTGACAGCTGGGTAGCTTTCATCATGGCACAAACATTTTGAAACTTGTTGATGAAAATATAGGCATCTTCAGATTCAAGCCCATGAAATTTCGGAAGCATGTTAATGAAGTGGGGCTTAATTTCAAAATTATCCCCAGGTGGAAGGGAAAGACAGGTGGGAAGTGCAGAACGGGTGGGATAGAAACGATCCTGGAGCGCGATTCGCTGCGGCGCTACAACAGGCGGTGGTGGTGGGTTATTCGCATCCATAGGAGGTGGAATCAATCCCGGGGGAGTCAAAGAGATGTTTGGATTAAATCCTGACATCGCGGAAGAAGAGGTTGGTGATGGTGAAGGTGAGGATGTATGAACAGAATTTGGGTCAACGTCGGAGTTGGCCGGCAAAGGTAAGGGTGAAAGAGGCGTGGACAGAGTTTCGACGTCTGAGTCGATCGCGTAGTCGGTAGCGACTAACGTAACGCGGACTAGACGGGCGCTAGTGTCCCGAGTCCAAGAGGACATACACTAAACGAGTTTAGTATAGTCAAAGCGGAGAAGGTGAGGGTAAGAAAACGTCAATGGAGAAATACGATGGGAGGTGGGTGAAAAAATGGATTCTGGTGACAAAGGGCAAGTTTTTATAAAAGTTTTTGGTTTTGTGTTTTTTTTTAGAAAGAGCTTTACAGAAATATGTACGGACTTACGGCTTCAAGCAATCACAAACAAGATATGCACAATCACACCTAGATCTAGGGTCACCTAGGTCAGCTAGACAGCTCCTAACTGTTCAAAAGGGCTAGAAATAGGACCTCAAGAAATAGGACCTCAAACCGCCTCTTCTCCGCCAATTGCGGCCAGGTAAGTGCCAGGTAAGTGGGAAGCTCCCCACTATGTAAGTAGTGGTCCTAATTAAGTAACCACTTGCCTTGGACACACTTGCCCAGACACCGCAAAGTCAGGATAGGATAAACGGCCGATGCCTGTAACTAGTCCTCTGTCCTATTGAGCGCGAAGTCCTTAGGGCTGAGTCTAGTATTTTTTAATTAAACAATGGTCAATGCATATGCTTTTTGTGATTTCTGGGGTCCTGGGAAGGGTGATGAATGTAAGTCCACGTTGCGACCCCCGGTTCTTACGGGGAGGCGGAAACGGTATAAAAATCAAATTTTTAGCGCAAGGGGCAACATGGACTAAACAAAGTCGGGATCTTTTCCTAAACTAAAACTAGCAAACTTGCTAAAGAGAGTTAGCTACTCGGATGAAGATGGTTATACCTAAACTTGAACTCCTTCTTCTTCAAACTTTTGTAGAGGTTGATGGTTCTCTTCTTGTCGCCTTCTTCCGTCGAAGATGGATCCACCTCGAGGGTTCAACCTTTGGGCTCTTTCTCGAACTTGGAGTGAACTAGAATCTCCGGCTTGCTAAACCCTTGATCCTAGAGTGAGTAGAGAGTGTCTAAGGGGTGCTTTTCTTTTTAAAGAGAGGGATTCTCAACACATGAGAAGGGTTCTCTTTTGCTAGAGGAAGAAGAAGATGAAGTGAGGAGAGAGAAGCTAAATGAGATAATGAGCTCTCTTTTTCTTTCTTGCAACCATAATGCCAAAAGAAAAAGAATTATCTAAATTAATAATAATAATAATGAAAATGAAAAGGTTGATGGAAAGTTTAGGAATGACCATTATCATTTCAAACATTAAATGAATTTGCTAGAATCAAAGAGCATCTTTCTTTTGTAATGATGATGGTCAAAACTTCAACCATGGTCAACAAGTCAACCATGGTCAACAAGTCAACATAAAAACCAACCATGACACAATTTCATTTTATTATATATTATTAATTGATAAAACAAAAATCCATTAGGGTTTGGAAAAAGACGACTGTCAACTGTGCATACGCACCCGTTCCGAAACCCTAATGAAAGACCTCTTCCTCTTCCTCAAATAACTGTGCATACACACCTGCATCCTTGTTCCGAGGAACATGAATACTGAGAGATAAAAGCAACCCCAAAACATATACCAGCATCTGACTCAAACCAGATCCAGCCAGTAATATCCGTCCGGACTCCAAACGTGCACAAGTGCGCGGATGAGAACGAACCCTGTCGCAAAACCATGCGACCTCTACTCTGTTTTGCCCAGAGGCGAATACCCTCTGTGTGGGACTCTAAAGACTCGACACTACGCTGGCAGTGGGTTTAACCACAGACCGCAAGCGGCACTAGCTGTGCGTAACGGTCCCCAGGTAGATGTCGACAAGAAGGCTGACGGGATGAAACCCCATCTGTACTCCTACTGAGTCTGAATGTGATAGTCTCCGTACAGTCCGGTCTGTTCGTCTGATACATCGCATGTCGGGCCTAGGGGGCGGTAAAACGTCAGTCCCCCAATAGCGGTACAAGTCGTCTCGGAGTGAAGCCCAAAACACCCTGAGATAACACTGGAACCTACCAGTATATATCGCTTGCCCTGGCCAGGGACTACTCGTGTAATGGCTCTCCTAGACACAGCGCGATGTCAACCCCCAATACCGGGAGAGACGAATCCTGTCTAACCGTCACTGCCTCCAAGTGCTTCGGGACTGCACCCAACCACCACCTGTTTGCACGACTCCTTTGAGCCGTGGTAGGGTAGTGATCAAAGTGCAGTGGGAACACACTCGAGGCGAAGTGCCAGTGTCAAGTCAGCGGACTAAGCTGTACTCATGTCACCTGGGAACTGATAACTGACGATAGGTATAATACCAACCTGTCAGTTCCCGACGAGTCCTGTCCAGTGTACTCGTAACCTAACGAGCACCCGTATACTATCTCCAGTACGACGTACTGATGGCTGCGGGACAGACCATCTCCGACACTGGGATGAGAAGCGCATACTCTAGTCTACTCCGGAGTATCGATGCCCTGTCTCGATAGTCCTGCGACTAGGGACCTGTATAAGGATGTGCTTATAGATTACCCAGCCCCCACTAGTGTGACTGCCATCACAACGCTGGTAATCAAGCAAAGATCCTAAGGGCTCCACTAATGCGTATAAGTGATATACTGAAATAAATACAAGTACACATTGAAGTAGAAACAAACCAAGTAGCATACTACTATATTTAGCAAGATTGTTTATACAAGGTGAATATCCCAAGCTTCCATCAAGTAATATACAAACTAGTATGATACAGTAATGGCCTCTAGGGCATATACACTAACAATGAAATCCCCACCCAATCTGGATTGGTTTCAAGCCCCTTAAAGTCCGTATTAATAAATGCAAAGCAGTAACAATCAACTGCAATCAATTTTTTATTTTTTAGCACGGCGCAAAGAATCCTGCACAAAAATAATTTATTGGAAGGGGGAAGAGAGTTTGCGCAAAGAATGTTGCAGAAAACACAGTTCGGTGGAGTTTAGAGGAGTGGGAAGAAGATAAGGAACACTCACAGGGAATTTGGCATCCTGAAGGAAACAAACGGCTGCGGTTCCGCGGCCTAAGCCTGCTTATGCCGCGGTCCCGCGGCAATAAGGTGGAATTGGGCTTCTAAAATTTTTGTGTGTGCTTCCTTGTCTGTTCTTTTCTTGTCTGGAGCTCCTGAATCTTGATTTGCTCACTGAATATGCTCCAGAATTTACAGTAGACCGTTGGCTCCGTCTTGATCCGTCGCGGTGTAGCCGCGAGATATGGGTCTAACTTCCCACATCTTTGGCACTGAACTCGACCGTCTTTTTATCCTGCACACTTGCACAAAAACTAATCAAAAATAACAAGATGGTTTTCTACAATGTATTTTTTTTCTTTTGTTTTTCGGTTATATTTATATTCACAAATTAACCCGAAATTACACAAAGAAATAAACTACCGTCTCCCCGGCAACGGCGCCATTTGATTGGTAGAATTTTTGCGTGCTTAGTTAATTAACGCAATCAAGACGGTTTCGCTTGTAGCTAGCCGGTTGAGTACGGGTTGTCCGTAGGGAGATAGGAATCTTTTTCTATGTGCTTTAACAAGTTAAGTCCAAATGTCCAGGTTTGTTTTGAGAATAACTATGTGCTAAAATGTTATATAAAGAGAGCTTATTAGGGTTAGGATTAGGTTAGTTTGAGTTAGGAGTCGCTCACTTCTTTCGTTGCCACTCTTAATATCGGTGTTACGGTAATCGGCAACAACGGGGATTAGCACAACTAGGAAGGAACTTGCGAGTATAAGCTAGGCTTTCCAACGCATAAGTTCTTCCTTTTGGTGCTTGTCCGTCCGTTCTTGGCTCTTAGCCTTAACCTCCGGTTAATTCAACCACAACCGGTCTCACTAAGGAATCACCGCTATCATGTAGGATAGGGTGCCGTAGGGAGCGGATTGTGGTTCAATTAACGGGAGTCCGAATCAAGATGTTGGGCAAGAAAAGAGTGAGAGAGATTTCCTTTTCTCAAACTTTCCTTATCCTACCCTAACAAGTATGAAAACTAATCACCCATTATAAGAAAAAGAAAATAAAACAAAAGGAGAAAGATAGAAAGAAAGAGGTTAGAAGATTACAACTAGCTATTTGAGACCTCACTTTGGCAAGGATCAAGCTTAAGCATCATTGTTGTTTAAGGATAAAGAAAAAGTGAACAAGAAAGAAACAAACAACAAATAACAACAACTAGATTAGCAAATGAAAAATACAAGCAATTATAATTAACAACTACAACAAGATAAGCATGGTAACAACAAGAACTCCTTTATTCATTCTTCACTCACAAAAGCTCACTACAAGTTTTTAATGGAGAAGAGATGAGAAGAGAAAGAACAACAACATATATCCTAAAATCTAAATACAAGAATAAGCACCCTTTGGCTTTGGCAAGTTCTGGACTATTTATAGGCAAGGAAATGGAAACCTAGGGCAACAAACTGCCTCCGTATAGAATGACCAAAATACCCGTGAAACATCATCCACTGAGGAGCCGTACGGCCGCGGTTCCGCGGCCTAAGCATGCTTATGCCGTGGAACCGTGGCCCTTTAGTGGAGTTAGGCTATGAAATTTTGTGGGTTTCCCTTCTTTTTAGTACTCTTTGTTAGTTGTATGTATACCCTAGAGGCCAGTATTGTACAGATGATGTATATTATATTGGATGCTTGGACATATATAGAGATGACTTTCTTGCTCGATATGATAGTATGCTATCTGGTTGCACTTTATCTTAACATGTATACTAGTCTCTTTAAACTGTCTTATAGTTACATGTTGATAAAGCCCTTAGGATGTGTACTTGACTACCTGGACTATGATGCAGATCATACCAGTGGGGACATGGTAGTCCATAAGTACATCCTTCAAGGTCCCTAGTCGTGGGTGTATCGAGACGGGGTATCGATATACCAGTGTAGACTAGCGTATATGCTTCTCGACCCATGAGATGGGCGATGGATGATCCCATATCCATTGGTGTTTGACATCAGAGATGGTATACGGGTGCTCAGTGGAGACTGGGTACACTGGACGGACTCGCCGAGAACTCCCAGATGGTATTATACCTCACGTCAGATGGCAGTTCTCAGGTGACACTTGTACAGGTTAGTCTGTAGACCCGAGATCGTCATAGAGTCTTGTGTGATTCCCACTGTGCTTTGATCTCCACCTTACCACGTCCATGAGGGCGTGCAAAACGGTGGTCTTTGGGTACAGTCCCGAGTCACATGGAGGCAATGAGCGATAGGAGGGGTTTCGTCTCTCCCGGTATTGGGGGTTGATGTTGCGCTGTGCTCGATTGGCCGTAACAGGGAAGTCCCTAGCCAGGGCTGATCAGAGATTTGCTGGTAAGTGTTACCAATAGTTTCTCGACCCGTTATGAGCCTCACATCGGCACGACTTATCGGTTATTGGGGTCTGACGTTTACCACCCCTAGACTTGATATGCGACATATCAGACGAACAGACCGGACTGTACGGTAAGTGTTACTGATTGGATTCATAAGAGTGTGAGCGGGCTAGCTCGTCGATCTTCTGATCGCTCAATACCCGGGTGGCCGTTACGTTTAGCAGACCGCTTGCGGCTTGTGGGTGCTTGATATGATCATCATCTGCTACCGGCGTATTGACGAGTCTTTAGAGTCCTACACAGGGGTTTCCTGGCTCAAGCGAAACGAAATAGGAGCGCATATGAGATATGTGCGGGACCGAGAATAATGCGAGTATGTGATACCGTATTTCATTCTCGCGATGAATGTTTCGATTGGTTGTATGCGATATAACCTAGTTATCGAATCGTTGATTCGATAAATCGATACATTGTATACTAGTCGGTTATGTGCGACATGACCGGATCGTTAAATCAAGTGTTGATTTAATGATTTAATGTATAATTATATATTTGATATATTACTTTGCATTAACTAGTATTGGTTCACTTTAAATGGATTTTCTCACTTGATGTGCAAGTTGTATATGTGATATACTTTTGTGCACATGTTTGTATCATGTTTGATGATGCTTGCTCATTTGGTTAAGTGTAAAGAATTAAACCTTGGTTAAGTAAATGGTTAGGGTTTTTATTTATTCATTCATTTATCTTTTTAATATGGATTAAAAAGGAATTGCAAAAGAAAACAAAGTGGTTGCTTTCATTCTTGAAGCTTGTTGAAGCTTCATGAAGCTTTGACCAAAGTGACCATTTTGTCTTCATGCTTAACCCTAACCATTCATCAAACCTTAGTCAATTCTCTACACCTAACCATGGTTCCTATTATGATAAGTATTCTTTTCTTTTGCATTTTAAAAAACACCTATCATAATCATCTTCATCTTCTTCTTCTTCTTGAGTTCAAGAAAAAGCTTGCCACCATCAATGGCATCTTGAGTAAACAAGTGAGAAATCCAATTATAAAGTGAACCCACCTCCTATTTCTTCACCCTCTACCTCTTGCCAAGTAGTATAGGGTGTTTTCTTCACAAGTTTCACAACTTGGTGAAGTTGGAGCTTGAACTTGTGTTGCCTCGACGTAGATCATCTTCGGCATCGTAGCCGACGACTTGTCCGCTCATTTCTCCGATGAAGCCGATGCAAGAGTCCGAGATCCGACTAGGACAGCGAGAGGACGTCTACGTGGAGCTAAGGAAGTGGAGAACCGGATCTACAAAGGTTGTAGCTTCTCACTTATAGTTAAGTTGTTAACTAGCTTTTTGTTTCGCGTAAAATTCTAGTTAACGATCCGTATTAGGGTTTCTCGGCACCGAAAAAATTTGAAATTGGCATGGTTGATGCCTTGTGAGTGCCTAGGAACCCTACAGTGGTATCAGAGCCTAGCTAGAGCCTTAGGCGAAGTCTAGACGATGTTTGAAACCCGATCGAACCGAAACTCAAAATACCAAAATGCTCTCTGGAAATTTTCTGAAAATTTGGATTTTTGTCAATTAAAAATATGCAGAAAAATAAGCAGGGTCTTATTTGAATTACTGTGAAATACGAGGGCCTAAATCGATTTTTCCACCGCGGAACCGCGGTACGAGCTAGGAATGTGCGGCGGTTCCGCGGCCGTACTGTCCCCTTGTCTAATGATTTCTGCACTGTAACTCATATAATTTAATGCTATATTTTCTGGGTATTTTTATTGTGACTCTACAGATGAGTATTCTGGGGTTGTATTGGGAATCAAAGATTCGATCGGATTTTCAAATTTTGTCTGTGTGGTTTTCCGGATAATTTTCGAATATGTTAAAAAGTTCGACCGGATATAAATACCCAACTTTTCCCCTGCCGGAAAATTTCCAAGTGTTGGATTTTTCCGTGGTTTAAAGACGTTCTAAGTAGTGCAAGTAACGCGATGGTCCCTCTAGAAGACAACAAACCTTAACTCGATTATGTGACCGTCTTGAACTGCCCTTTGAACCTTCGGGTTTGGGGCAGTACGGCGTGCCGCATGTGAGGCGTTGGCTTGACCCTTCTACGGCTGGACCGTTGGTACTGAGGCATGAAGTGAATGTCTTTGAACCTATTTCATGTGTTGAACGGTTTCGGGAAAACTTGGGTGTTCGAATGTTCGATCGGAAAGTTTAATATTTTCTATTTATCCGGAATGGGATACAATAATTGGAATTCACAAACAGTTATGAGATAACTGAATGAATGTTATAAATCTAGCGGTTTAGTCTCACTTTATATTGAAAAGAGTTTTCGATAATGGGACTAAAATGCGGGGTTTATAAGTGTTAGGCATGCGATGTCTAAAGGGGTTGCGGATTCCAACTGTTGTAGTTTTACACTTTCTTTTCTGTGACCGTAAGTGTAATATGTGATATCGCCGGTTTCGTTGCTATATGTCAACAACAATTGGGATGCGCATATTTACTTATGTTGATGACATGTGATGTTATGTGTTGCTGGATATGTTATATTGGATTGTCGTGTTTGAATAGCCGGGGGTTTTTATGTGAGATGAGTGTTTTTCATTTTCATTCATGTAAAAACTTGTATGTAATATTCTTTTATTGGGGAACTTCCAGGTTGCGGAAGTTGTCACCTTTTGTATATTATTTACTTTTCCGCATTAGGATAGACCCAAGGAGGGGAGCACAAGTAACTGGGTTCTAGGGTCCAGTGGGAGACCATCTCGAGGAGTCGAGTCCGGGTCTCCTAACCCTAGAATTGGTAGGGTTGCTTGCCGCTCTCGTAGGGGTCTAGGGGTGTGGGATTGGCTGTTCATCACGACCGTGGAATCCGTGTTTATACTGGCTCGTATTGAAAACACGGACGTCCTAGTATATCCAATGTTTCATATGTTTCTTCTGCTGCGATATCTGTGATGTGATCATGTGATGTTCTATGATAGATACAGTATATAGTATATATGATATATTATATAGACGTTACTTATGTTTTGCACCCGCACTAGCCCTGCCCTGCTCTGTTGTTAGTTACCTAACCTAACGGTGCACGAGGAGACATCCAGGTGAATACGGATGGCATAAGTGTACGTCGTATTTATCTGTGATGTTTAGGTGACTTAAATGATAGGACTTCATTAATGTGATTAATGAAAGAAAAGAAACCTAGGATGTTGTAGAATCAAATTTTAAACAAAACAGGTAGTTACAGTTCTTGCTTTGCATAGCGGTATATATGATATACCCTGCACCTTATTCGATGAGGAAAGGACCGAGATCCCTTCACCGGGAGTGACTCCTTTAGCAATAACTGGCAGATGCTACATACTCGGTCTGCTTTTGATTGCTTCTATAGTTTCTGCTTTGCACAGTGATATATATGATATATCCCGCACCTCATTCGACGAGGAAAGGGCCGACGATCCCTTCACCGGGAGTGACCCCTTTAGCAAAACTAGAAAAGCCTCAAAATCATTCCATTTCAAAACTTCATTTGATTCTACAACGATATCAAGTTCATTACGCAATAGGTTTTCAGAAAAACCTGTCGTAGCCCTCCGTCATTTCAGATAAGTCCTGTTTAGTACTCGTGCTGCGTTTGTTGGCCTTTGTCAAGGCGTAGTGTGCGGTAGCTGAATAGTACTTATCTGCTTATGCATGTGATGCAGATTGTTTCAGGGTAGTCGTACGACCTTGTTGGCCTTTGTCAAGGGCCGTGCGGGTGGGTTTGATTCAATCAAGAAATGACGGGTTGAACTTGACTAGCAGACTATGATTTGTTGGCCTTTGTCAAGGTCATAGGACGCTAGGGGCAAAATATTATCGGGAATTTCAAGTGTTGAAATTTGCAATGAGATTGCATACATTCTATGAGATAGTTGGATCCCGATACCCACTGCGAGTAAGAGTTACTCCTGGGAGAGTTTTACGCCTTACAATTAGCCGATCAAGTAGGTGACTAGAAAGGTGTCAACGGGGTTACGCCTCTAGGAAAACGAGGTTTACATTAATTAGGTTCGTGCGAAAGCACGGGGGACCTCCCTCAAAGTACCGACACTGGCCTGGCTGAAAGATTGGCGAACTTGTAGTGTATAATTAATCCCGGCTAGTTTTTCCTTTTAGGGTTTGAAGGAAGATTTGATAAAAACCAGTGGGAGCCATCCTGATTAGATAAGATAATAACCAATCTGATCTTGCAAGAGCATACGCTAAAGTGTTTTCTTCTCTCTCTCTCCAGGTAGCGACCATGTCATGCCCTAATAAAGATAATAATATGGATGTATTGACCGAACCCGCATGTTATACTGTGCTGGGGAACGTTGGTTCCGTTCTTTCTTATAAGAGTTATAGGAATGAACAGGACATAGGGGAATACCAGGATTCCCATGCCACCCGAATGAAGAAAGTACATGTTGATGCATTTTCTTCGGGTGTGTTCGTTACTGAGAACTGTTTCTCCATTTCCTCTACGTCCTGGGTGTTAGATACTGGGTCAGGATCCCATATATGTAATCAGTTACATGGGCTAAGGAAAGGTAGAGAACTTGGAGAAGGTGATAAAGACATTAGAGTTGGAAATGGTGCAATTGTTGCAGCTAAGACTATCGGGGAATATCGCCTTGCATTACCAACTGGTAATACATTGGTTCTGAACGAATGCTATTACATGCCGAACCTGATATGCAACATTATATCAGTTTCTTTATTGAGTAAAGAGGGATATAATTTTGTATTACAGGATAATGTTATGAACATTTTCCGTAACCAAAAGTTGGTTGGATCAGGCACGTTGTGCAATGGCATTTATATTCTAAATCAATCACAGTTCTAAGTATAACAAACACACACAAGAGGAAGAGTTCTGAACTGAACGAATCCTTCTTGTGGCATTGTAGACTGGGTCACATCAATGCGACACGACTGGCTAAGTTACATAAGGATGGATATTTAAATCCATTTGAATTTTCATCTTATGACACTTGCCAGTCATGTCTTAAAGGCAAGATGACCAAAACTCCGTTTACAGGACACGGAGAAAGAGTTACAGAACTCTTGGGACTAATACATAGTGATGTATGCGGTCCCATGTCTACACATGCCAGGGATGGTTCTTCGTACTTCATTACATTCACTGACGATCTCTCTAGATTCGGATATGTGTTCCTGATGAAACACAAATCAGAAGCTTTTGAGAAATTTAGAGAATATAAACAAGAAGTCGAAAACCAAACCGGAAAAAGTATTAAAATCCTTCGATCTGATCGAGGAGGTGAATACTTGAGCAATGAATTCCTGGACTTCCTAAAAGAGAATGGGATTCTCTCTCAGCTAACTCCTCCATATACACCACAGCACAACGGTGTATCAGAACGGAGGAACCGCACCCTATTAGATATGGTGCGCTCTATGATGAGCACAGCTGAGTTACCTATTTCCTTCTGGGGATATGCGCTGGAAACAGCAGCATACCTATTGAATCAAGTTCCAACTAAATCTGTACCTACCACACCATATGAGATATGGAGTGGGAAGAGACCATGTCTTAAACGAGTTAAGATATGGGGTTGCCCGGCCTATGTCAAAAGGCAAAATCCGGACAAACTCGAGGCACGGTCAGTTCTATGCAAGTTTGTGGGATATCCCAAACATTCACATGGATATCTTTTCTACCATGCAGAGGAACAAAAAGTGTTTGTTTCTCGACATGCCACCTTTTTCGAAAAGGAATTTCTTGCAAAAGAAATTAGTGGGGATAAGGTAGAACTGGAAGAAATTCCGGCTACACAAACTCAAACTGAAGATTTAGTGGAACCAGAGGATTCTGTAACTCCCGATGAACCTCAGCCACTCCGCCGATCTAGTAGGGTTCATCGCCAACCTGAGAGATACTACGGTTTTCTCATGGATGGTGGGAGCGAGGATTGCATCATGGAGGATGATGACCCAACTAGCTTCGAGCAGGCCATCACGAGTAGGGACTCAGTGAAATGGCTGGATGCTATGCGGTCCGAGATGGAATCCATGTACACCAACAAAGTATGGACTTTGGATGTTGCTCGTGAAGGGGTAAAACCCATCGGGAGCAAGTGGATCTTCAAGAAAAAACTTGGTGTAGATGGGAAAGTGGAGACTTTCAAAGCTAGACTTGTAGCAAAGGGTTTTCGTTAAAGACCAGGTGTGGACTATGACGAAACCTTTTCTCCAGTGGCTATGCTTAAATCCATCCGGATCATGCTTGCCATCGCTGCATATCATGATTATGAAATCTGGCAAATGGATGTTAAGACCGCCTTTCTAAATGGTGATTTAGAAGAGTGCGTGTACATGACTCAGCCAGAGGGCTTCGTAGACAGTGGGAGCAGCGGGAAGGTGTGCAAGCTGCTTAAATCCATTTATGGATTAAAGCAAGCATCGCGGAGTTGGAACATCTGCTTTGATGTCGTTATCAAAGAGTTTGATTTCGTCAAAAACCCAGATGAACCTTGTATCTACAAGAAGGTAGCAGAGAGTAAGGTTGTCTTCCTCGTATTTTACGTGGACGACATACTCTTGATAGGAAATGATATTCCTATGCTGCAATCGGTCAAGCTCTTCTTATCACAAAGATTCTCGATGAAAGATCTTGGTGATGCCTCCTGCATATTGGGAATTAGGATCTATAGAGATAGATCCAAACGGATAATGGGATTGTCCCAATCCAGGTACATTGACACCATACTAAAGAGGTTTAGTATGGAAGAATCCAAGCGTGGGAACTTGCCCACGATCTCTGGAGTCACTCTCTCCAAAGAGATGTCTCCCAAGACTGATTTGGAGAGAGCTCGCATGCAAGGGATACCCTATGCTTCGGCTGTAGGCTCTATCATGTATGCGAAGCTATGTACCAGACCCGATGTAGCATACTCACTAAGTATAGTGAGCAGGTATCAAGCTGATCCTGGAGAGAGTCACTGGACAGCTGTGAAGAGCATTCTCAAGTACTTACGAAGGACTAAAGAGATGCTCTTGGTGTATGGTAACGGAGAACTCCAAGTGGAGTCCTTTACCGATTCGAGCTTCCAGAGTGATAAGGACGACTCTAAGTCGCAGTCAGGATTTGTCTTTACCCTTTACGGAGGGGCGGTTAGCTGGAAGAGTTCCAAGCAGGAAACCGTGGCAGACTCGACGATGGAGGCTGAATACATCGCTGCCAACGATGCTACTAAAGAGGCTGTCTGGATCAAGAAGTTCATTACAGAACTTGGAGTGGTTCCATCCATTGAGCATCCAATACCTTTGTATTGCGATAACAATGGAGCGGTGGCTTTGGCCAAGGAACCCAGGTCCCATCAGCGATCCAGGCATATTCTGAGGCGGTATCACCTGATCAGGGAGATAGTTGATCGCCGGGAGATCGAGGTTAGGAGGGTTGACACGAAGAACAACACGGCGGATCCACTCACGAAGGCCATTCCCCAGATACAGTTTGAGAGACTCTTCGGGATGCTCGGTATGCGATACTACAGCAGCTGGCCCTAGTGCAAGTGGGAGATTATTAGTTGTATGTATGCCCTAGAGGCCAGTATTGTAACGATGATGTATATTATATTGGATGCTTGGACATATATAGAGATGACTTTCTTGCTCGATATGATAGTATGCTATCTGGTTGCACTTTATCTTAATATGTTTACTAGTCTCTTTAAACTGTCTTATAGTTACATGTTGATAAAGCCCTTAGGATGTGTACTTGACTACCTGGACTATGATGCAGATCATACTAGTGGGGACATGGTAGTCCATAAGTACATCCTTCAAGGTCCCTAGTCGTGGGTGTATCGAGACGGGGCATCGATATACCAGTGTAGACTAGCGTATATGCTTCTCGACCCATGAGATGGGCGATGGATGATCCCATATCCATTGGTGTTTGACATCAGAGATGGTATACGGGTGCTCAGTGGAGACTGGGTACACTGGACGGACTCGCCGAGAACTCCCAGATGGTATTATACCTCACGTCAGATGGCAGTTCTCAGGTGACACTTGTACAGGTTAGTCTGTAGACCCGAGATCGTCATAGAGTCTTGTGTGATTCCCACTGTGCTTTGATCTCCACCTTACCACGTCCATGAGGGCGTGCAAAACGGTGGTCTTTGGGTACAGTCCCGAGTCACATGGAGGCAATGAGCGATAGGAGGGGTTTCGTCTCTCCCGGTATTGGGGGTTGATGTTGCGCTGTGCTCGATTGGCCGTAACAGGGAAGTCCCTGGCCAGGGCTGATCAGAGATTTGCTGGTAAGTGTTACCAGTAGTTTCTCGACCCGTTATGAGCCTCACATCGGCACGACTTATCGGTTATTGGGGTCTGACGTTTACCACCCCTAGACTTGATATGCGACATATCAGACGAACAGACCGGACTGTACGGTAAGTGTTACTGATTGGATTCACAAGAGTGTGAGCGGGCTAGCTCGTCGATCTTCTGATCGCTCAATACCCGGGTAGCCGTTACGTTTAGCAGACCGCTTGCGGCTTGTGGGTGCTTGATATGATCATCATCTGCTACCGGCGTATTGACGAGTCTTTAGAGTCCTACACAGGGGTTTCCTGGCTCAAGCGAAACGAAATAGGAGCGCATATGAGATATGTGCGGGACCGAGAATAATGCGAGTATGTGATACCGTATTTCATTCTCGCGATGAATGTTTCGATTGGTTGTATGCGATATAACCTAGTTATCGAATCGTTGATTCGATAAATCGATACATTGTATACTAGTCGGTTATGTGCGACATGACCGGATCGTTAAATCAAGTGTTGATTTAATGATTTAATGTATAATTATATATTTGATATATTACTTTGCATTAACTAGTATTGGTTCACTTTAAATGGATTTTCTCACTTGATGTGCAAGTTGTATATGTGATATACTTTTGTGCACATGTTTGTATCATGTTTGATGATGCTTGCTCATTTGGTTAAGTGTAAAGAATTAAACCTTGGTTAAGTTAATGGTTAGGGTTTTTATTTATTCATTCATTTATCTTTTTAATATGGATTAAAAAGGAATTGCAAAAGAAAACAAAGTGGTTGCTTTCATTCTTGAAGCTTGTTGAAGCTTCATGAAGCTTTGACCAAAGTGACCATTTTGTCTTCATGCTTAACCCTAACCATTCATCTAACCTTAGTCAATTCTCTACACCTAACCATGGTTCCTATTATGATAAGTATTCTTTTCTTTTGCATTTTAAAAAGCACTTATCATAATCATCTTCATCTTCTTCTTCTTCTTGAGTTCAAGAAAAAGCTTGCCACCATCAATGGCATCTTGAGTAAACAAGTGAGAAATCCAATTCTAAAGTGAACCCACCTCCTATTTCTTCACCCTCTACCTCTTGCCAAGTAGTATAGGGTGTTTTCTTCACAAGTTTCACAACTTGGTGAAGTTGGAGCTTGAACTTGTGTTGCCTCGACGTAGATCATCTTCGGCATCGTAGCCGACGACTTGTCCGCTCATTTCTCCGATGAAGCCGATGCAAGAGTCCGAGATCCGACTAGGACAGCGAGAGGACGTCTACGTGGAGCTAAGGAAGTGGAGAACCGGATCTACAAAGGTTGTAGCTTCTCACTTATAGTTAAGTTGTTAACTAGCTTTTTGTTTCGCCTAAAATTCTAGTTAACGATCCGTATTAGAGTTTCTCGGCACCGAAAAAATTTGAAATTGGCATGGTTGATGCCTTGTGAGTGCCTAGGAACCCTACACTCTTCAGTGTGGTATATGTTGTTTCTCAGAATCTCTTCACAATATTTCCAGAATTTCAGCAGAACAAAAGGTGATGTAATGTGGATCTTTTGTCATGATTTTTCTTGAGCTACGTGTAGATATGTTGGATCTTATGTTGCCATTGAGCTTTGTGCATGAAAATGATATTGATTTGCCATTTTGTCCCATAAACTGGTGTGCGGCAACATACGGATAGAGAGCGGAGACCCGTGTTTTATCTGTGGTTGGCAGTAATCTGGAATTTGTCATGTTTTTCCATGAATTTCATTGTTTAGAGCTGAGAACCTGTATCCTACAATTGACTAGCAAACACGGCTCAAGAGTACCTACCGATAAGCAATGTGATAAAAATTGGGCGGTATAAAAATGCAAAAATCTGATATGAAGATGGGACTCTAAAGACTCGTCAATATGCTAGCAGTGAGTTTAACCACAAGCACGTCAGCGGCACTAGCTGTACATAACGGCTACCCAGGTATTAAGCGAAAGGAAGGCCAACGAGCAAACTCATCCGTACCCCTACTGAGCCTGACAGTGACAATCTCCGTACAGTCCGGTCCGTTCGTCTATGAGTATGGTGGGAACATTTAGTGTCGGTATGAAGCCCATCACCCATTGAGAAACTACTGATCCGAATCAGTAATTCTCGACTATCTTGGCCAAGGATTTCTGGTGATGGCCACCCATGCACAACGCGACATCAACCCCAATACCGGAAGAGAAGAATCCTCTGACGATCCGCTCACTGCCTCCACGTGGCTTGGGACTGTACCCAACTAAAACCTGTTGCATGACTCCTTTGAGCCGTGGTAGGGCAGTAATCAAAGCACGGTGGGAACTCACACGAGACAAATGACGATCTCAGGTCGATAGACTAACCTGTACACATGTCACCTAGGAACTGCTATCTGACAATAGGTATAATACCAACTAGCATGTTCCCGGCGAGTCCGTCTGGTGTACTCATAACCCAATGAGCACCTGTATACATCTTAGGTGAACAAACTGACACCAATGGATTGTGAGTCCGGCCACCGCCCCTCATCAGGGTCTCGATCAGTATACACTAGTCTACTCTGGAGTATCGATGTCTAGTCTCGAAACTCCTACGATTAGGGACATTTAAGGATGTGCCTATAGACTACTCAGCTCCCACGTATATGATGTTAGTGTATATGCCCTAGAGGCCATTACTGTATCATACTAGTTTGTATATTACTTAATGGATGCTTGGGATATTCACCTTGTATATACAATCTTGCTCAAAATAGTAGTATGCTACTTGGTTTGTTTCTACTTCAATGTGTACTTGTGTTTATTTCAGTATATCACTTATACGCATTAGTGGAGCCCTTAGGATCTTTGCTTGATTACCAGCGTTGTGATGGCAGTCACACTAGTGGGGGCTGGGTAATCTATAAGCACATCCTTATTCAGGTCCCTGGTCGCAGGACTATCGAGACAGGGCATCGATACTCCGGAGTAGACCAGCGCATGCGCTTCTCATCCCAGTGTGGGAGACGGTCTGTCCCACAGCCGTCAGTACGTCGTACTTGAGATAGTATGCGGGTGCTCGTTAGGTTACGGGTACACTGGACAGGACTCGTCGGGAACTGACTAGTTGGTATTATACCTATCGTCAGTTATCAGTTCCCAGGTGACATGAGTACAGCTTAGTCCGCTGACTTGACACTGTCACTTCGCCTCGGGTGTGTTCCCACTGTACTTTGATCACTACCCTACCACGGCTCAAAGGAGTCGTGCAAACAGGTGGTGGTTGGGTGCAGTCCCGAAGCACTTGGAGGCAGTGACGGTTAGACAGGATTCGTCTCTCCCGGTATTGGGGGTTGACATCGCGCTGTGTCTAGGAGAGCCATTACACGAGTAGTCCCTGGCCAGGGCAAACGAGATATACTGGTAGGTTTCCAGTGTTATCTCAGGGTGTATTGGGCTTCACTCCGGCACGACTTGTACCGCTATTGGGGGACTGACGTTTACCGCCCCCTAGGCCCGCCATGCGATGTATCAGACGAACAGACCGGACTGTACGGAGAATGTCACGCTCAGGCTCAGTAGGAGTTCAGATGGGTTTCGCCTCGTCGGTCTTCTTGTCGGCATTACCTGGGGACCGTTACGCACAGCTAGTGCCGCTTGCGGTCTGTGGTTAAACCCACTGCCAGCGTAGTGTCGAGTCTTTAGAGTCCCACACAGAAAGCTTTTCGCCTTTAGGCAAAAGAGTAGAGGTCGCATGGTATTGCGACAGGTCGCATGGTTTTTGCGACAGGGTTCGGTCACATCCGTGCACTTGTGCACGTACAGTGTCCGGACAGTTTACACTAGCGGGCTTTGGTTTAAGCCAGATCCTAGTGTACCTTATGGGATTGGATTTATCCAGTTTGCATTCGTGTTCCTCGGAACGCGGATGCGGGTGTGTATGCACAGTTGACAGGGAGGCAGAGGTAGTGGATTCTCATTAGGGTTGTTGACAGTTGACCGTTGACTTTTGACTTTTTGCTCAACCCTAATGAGAATATGATATGTGATTAACTATTATATTAATTAAGTATTATGGTGATATGGTTGTTGACTTGTTGACTTTTGTTGACTTGTTGACTTTGGTGACTTGTTGACTTTTGTTGACTTGTTGACCGGTTGACTAGGCTTGACTAGTTGACCATCATGATAACCATGGTTATCATTTCATGCCAAAGACTTTTTTCTTGCTTGCTTTTTGAGTAAAATGAGTGCATGATATGATAACCTTATGGTTGCTTCTAACCATCACCAAAAGACTTTTTTGATATGATGAGTTATGATCACTTTGGATTATGAGAGGGTGAGAGAGAAAAGAGAGCCTCATTCTTTCTTGCTCATTCTCTCTCTTGTTCTTGAGCTCTCCCCTTGCTCTCACCCTCAACCTCTTGCTCCCTCTCTTGATCTATGGTTCTCTTGTCTCATGAGTTGAGAATCAAGAACCATAGATAAAATCCCATTCTATTTTCCTCTCTACTCATTCTAGTTCACTAGGTTTAGCAAACCAAGTGAACTAGTTTCTTCAAAGACCGAAGAAAGAGCTAAAGGTTGGAGCTTTCAAGTGGATCTATCTTCGGCGTACGGAGACGACGAGAAGGAGCCATCGGACCACCACCGGAGCTTGAAGAGAAGGAGTTCAAGTTTAGGTATAACCATCTCTATCCGAGTAGCTAAATATCTTTAGCTTAGTTTGCTAGTTTTAGTTTAGGTAACGATCCCGACCATAAGTTAGTCCATGTTGCCTCTTGCGATAAATATTCGTTTTTTATACCGTTTCCGCCTCCCCGTAAGAACCGGGGGTCGCAATATGGACTTACAGTGGTATCAGAGCCTAACTAAACTTAAACTAGCTAGGTAGTAAAGTGTAACGAAGTTCGGAACCGAAAAAAATCACAAAACCGGAAAACTACAAAAACTGAGTTTCTGTTGAATTTTTTTCTGGTCAAAATGAAAAACTTCATACTCCTAAATTCGTCTCAGGGTTTTGTTAGAACACCCATGAAAAACGATTCACCAATTCGTCTAAACCGCCGCGCTTCCGCCGCGTGACCCTTCTTGGCCGCCGCGGAAGCGCCGCGGTTTGTTGTCTTTAGTGCGTCGTTTTTCGTGCAGTGTGTGTCTGTGTTGGTTTTGGGATTTTTGAGATATATTATATGTGCCCAGATTTTACAGAAAAGAAATTTCCTTTTGGGGTCCTATAATTCCGTATTTTTTCCGAACTTCATTGCACTTTGACTATGATGGTTATATCTGTGATGTTTGCATGTATTGAACGTCGGCTAATCGCTATAAGTCGATTAGTCGGGGTTATACATGATCTGTAATGTGCTGGAATGTGTATATAAATATGTTGGATTGTCGCGGGTGAATAGCCGGGGGTTGTGAGACGAGAGTTTACTTTTCTTGCAATTCATGTAAATTTGTAAATTGATGTAATAATTATTTGTTTGGCCGCACAACCGGGTCGGGGTTGTAGCCGTCATTGTATAATTTCTTTTTACTGTTTTTGCTCCTAGGATAGACCCGTGGAGGGGTGCACAAACTACCGGGTATGCCGAAGTGTCGAGTGGCCTACTCATGGAGATGAGGGAGGTTGCTACGCTTCGGGTACTTGGCGGGTAGTTTGCCGTACCCGTAGGGGTCTTGGGTGGGGTTTTGGCTATTCACCGCGACCGTGTTATCTGTTTTTGTTACAGGCTCGTACAAATTACAGATTACTAGTATATCCAATGTATTTATCTGTGATCTGAAATGTTTATCATTGCTTACTATTTAGGCGTTGCTTATGTTTTACAGACGCGCTAGCCCAGCCCCCGCTCTGTCGTTAGTTAAGTAACCTAACGGGTAATGACGGGGCCCAGTGGCGAATGCGAATGGCATAAGCGTACGTCATATTTTGGTTGTTTTCTGCAATGGTAGGGTTAAATGATGGGACGCATTAAAAGTACTAATGCAAGAATATCACGCATTAAAAGAACTAATGCAAGATAATAAACCAAGTTAAAGTCGTTGGAACACTTTCGAAAAACCACTCGGTTCTTTTCAAAATAACTTTTAAATGCGGAGCTTGAGCCACTCCTTCTAAAAGCTATCTCGTTCCATCGATTAAATCAAGTTCACTACGTTCACGGTTTCGCCAAAACCATTCGTAGCCCTCCGTCGTTTCGTATGAATATTCAATAAGTATTCAAGCTGTGTTTGTTGACCTTCGTCAAAGCATAGTGATTGGTAGCTATTGGGTATTCGTATGTAGCATAGATAGATGCGTTGGTTTGGGACATTCGCATTACCTTGTTGACCTTCGTCAAGGGTACATACGGGTGGATTCAAATTAACCTGGATAATGACGGGCAGAACTTGACATGTGACTTATGATTTGTTGACCTTCGTCAAGGTCATAAGAGCATGGGGCAAAAATCCACATCGGGAGTTTCATAAGTACTGAAACTTGCTAGATTTGCATACCATTTGGAGTGTGATGATTCTGGTAGGATTCCTTCAGTTTCGTCACGCGATGATATTTGGATCCCGATCCTACTGTGAGTATATGCTACTCCTCGGGAAATTTCTCACTTAACGATCAATGCTATAAACCTAGTAGGTGCCTAGAAAGGTGTTAGCGGGGCTACGCCCCCAGGGAAAAGAGGTTCTCTAATTAAGGAACTTCGCGAAAGCGTTGGAAAACCTCCCTCGAAGTACCGACACCGGCCTGGCTGAACGGTTAAGCAAGTATTGTACGGTGGGATTGATCCCGGCTAATTCTTCCTTTATGGTTTGAGGAGGGATTCGAGAAACAGTGGGAGCCATCCTGTTTAGACAAACTAAAAACCACTCTAAACTTGCAAGAGCATCATGCTGAGTGTTTCTTCTTCTCTCTCCTAATTGCAGCGACCAATCAACATGACTGGACTTAAGTTACTCCTAGATAAAAACAAGCTGACAGGGCCAAACTACAAAGATTGGCTCAGGAATGTCACGATAGCAATCACTTATGACAAGCTGGGGTATCTTCTTACCACCAAAGCTCCCCCTGTCCCTGGTCCAACTTCCAGCGTCGCGGATAAGGAAATCCGCAAGACTTGGGAGATTGATAGCGCGAAGGCCAAGTGCCTCCTGCTTGCCTCGATGGACAACGAACATCAGAGGAGGCATGAGAATATGGACATGGAGTCCATATTGCTCCATACAAAAGAACTGTATGGAGAGCAATCACGTATCGCAAGATACGAAGCGTCGAAAAAGTTATTTTCGACAAGAATGGCCGTCGGATCATCAGTAGCCGAGCATGTGCTAAAGATGATCGGCTTCATTGAGGAGCTCGCTGACCTAGGGATCACATTGGAGAGTGAGCTATATACGGATATAGTTCTCCAGTCCCTTCCTTCCACTTACGCCCAGTTTATACTGAACTTCAACCTACAAGAAAAAGAGGTTGAACTATCAGAGCTCCTCAACATGCTGAGGAGCGCAGAGGGCACCCTACAGAAAGGTAGGGAAACATCCACTTTGTTTGTAGGAGGATCATCTTCTTCTAGGTCCAAGGCGAAAGCCAAGGGAAAGAAGAAGAAGGCCCCCGCCAAACCAAGGGGCGGTGTTGGTAAAGTGGATACGAAGGGAAAAGGCAAAGCAACAAAGATAGCGGGGAAGCTTGTGGATAAGGAAGAATGCTTCTATTGTCATAAGAAAGGACACTGGAAGAATGATTGCAGGGCCTGGAAGGCCAGAACACAGGAATTGAAGCAGGTTGCAGCTTCAGCTTCAGGTGTGTATGTTATTGAAAACTGTCTTTCAATAAACTCTACTTCCTGGGTATTGGATACCGGATCAGGATCTCATATCTGTAATTCTTTGCAGGCGTTGAGAAACCGTAGTGTTTTGAAAGCAGGTGACATGACCCTCAGAGTTGCAAACGGAGCTAGCATGGATGCTAAAGCCGTGGGGGACTATCACCTGGGAATGTCAGATGGACATGTTTTGGTTTTGCGTAATTGCTTTTTTGTACCCAACGCAACTTGTAATATCATTTCTGTATCTTTAGTTTCTAAAGAAGGTTATGAATTTGCGTTTGTAAGTAATGTTGTAAACATTCACCTTAATCAAGTTTTGATTGGGTCAGGTACATTGAGTAATGGTATATACGTGTTAAACCAACCACAGATTTTCAACGTCCAGAATACACACAAAAGAAAGTCTCTGGAAATAAATCAGACTTTCTTATGGCATTGTAGATTGGGTCACATCAATGAGAGAAGGTTGACTAAGTTACATACAGAAGGATATTTGAATGCGTTCGAATATCAATCATATGCCACTTGTCAATCTTGTCTCAAAGGAAAGATGACAAAGACTCCGTTTACTGGACAAGGAGTAAGAGCGAGCGAGCTCTTAGGACTCGTACACAGTGACGTGTGCGGTCCAATGTCTACACATGCCCGAAGCGGACATTCTTACTTCATTACTTTTACGGATGACTTCTCAAGGTACGGTTATGTCTTCTTAATGAAACATAAGTCCGAGGCCTTTGGAAAATTCCAGGAGTATAAGAATGAAGTAGAGAAACAGACCGGCAAAAGTATTAAGATTCTAAGATCGGATCGAGGTGGAGAATACTTAAGTGCCGAATTCCTGAATTACTTAAAAGAGAATGGTATTCTCTCTCAGCTTACTCCTCCATACACTCCGCAACATAACGGTGTATCGGAGAGACGGAACCGAACCCTATTGGATATGGTTCGGTCCATGATGAGTAACGCTGAGTTACCGCGATCATTCTGGGGATATGCACTAGAAGCAGCTGCGTATCTCTTGAACAAGGCTCCTACCAAGACTGTGCCCACCACCCCATATGAGATGTGGACTGGGAAGAAACCCTGTCTTAATTATCTTAAGGTATGGGGATGTCCAGCTTTTGTAAAAAAGCAGCATGCGGACAAGCTTGAGGCACGTTCAGTACAGTGTAAGTTTGTGGGATACCCAAGGAACTCCAGGGGGTATCTTTTCTATTCCGCTGAGGAACAAAAGGTTTTTGTTTCTCAGCATGCCCGCTTCTTGGAAACTGAGTTTTTGGAAACCCAGATAAGTGGGAACACAATAGAACTGGAAGAAATTCCAGAACCACAGACTGTTACTGAAAGCTTAGTGGAACCAGAGGGTTCAACAGAACAGGACATTCCTACGCCGCTCCGCAGGAGTAGTAGGCAGTCTCATCCGCCCGAGAGATACTGCGGTTTTCTCATAGACGGGGATAGAGAGGATTGCATCATAGATTATGATGAGCCTACTAGCTTCCAGCAGGCCGTTCAGAGCGTTGACTCAGTGAAATGGCTGGATGCAATGCGGACCGAAATGGAGTCCATGTACACCAACAAGGTATGGACGTTGGACATTGCTCCAGACGGGGTAAAACCCGTAGGATGCAAGTGGATCTTCAAAAGGAAGATTGGTGTAGATGGACAGGTTGAGACCTATAAAGCTAGGCTGGTAGCAAAGGGTTTTCGTCAAAGACCTGGCTTGGACTACGACGAAACCTTTTCTCCAGTAGCCATGCTGAAATCCATTCGGATCCTTCTTGCCATTGCTGCCTTCCACGATTATGAGATCTGGCAAATGGACGTAAAGACAGCTTTTCTAAATGGAAATTCAAAGGAGTGTGTCTATATGGACCAGCCAGAGGGTTTCATTCAGAGTGGGAGCAGCGGAAAGGTGTGCAAGTTGCTTAAGTCCATCTATGGACTAAAGCAGGCATCGCGGAGTTGGAACATCTGCTTTGATGAGACGGTCAAAGAATTTGGCTTTATCAAAAATCCAGATGAACCATGCATCTATAGTAGATTTGTAGCGAGAACTGTAGTATTCCTCGTTTTATACGTGGATGACATTCTCTTAATAGGAAATGATATTCCTATGCTACAATCTGTCAAGGGGTTCTTGTCACAAAGGTTCTCCATGAAAGACCTGGGTGATGCCTCATACATCCTGGGGATCCGGATCCATCGTGATAGATCCAAGAGGATATTGGGACTTTCTCAGTCCAGGTACATCGACACCGTACTGAAAAGATTCAGTATGGAAGATTCCAAGCGCGGTAACCTACCGGCTTGTCACGGGATCACCCTCTCTAAAGAGATGTCTCCCAAGACTGATTTGGAGAGGGATCGCATGTCTATTATACCCTACGCTTCTGCGGTAGGCTCTATAATGTATGCGATGTTGTGTACCAGACCGGATGTAGCTTATGCACTGAGTGTAGTAAGCCGGTATCAGTCAAACCCTGGGGAGAAACATTGGATAGCGGTAAAGAACATTCTCAAGTACCTGAGAAGGACTAAGGAGATGTTCTTGGTGTATGGCGGAAAAGACCTCCAGATCGAGGCCTTTGCTGACTCCAGCTTCCAGAGTGACAAGGATGATTCCAAGTCCATGTCGGGTTTTGTCTTTACCCTCAATGGAGGGGCGGTGTGTTGGAAGAGTTCCAAACAAGAAACCGTTGCAGACTCGACGATGGAAGCGGAATATATCGCTGCATCTGATGCCGCAAAAGAAGCTGTCTGGATGAGGAAGTTCTTGAAAGAACTTCAGGTGGTTCCGTCCATTGTTGATCCAATACCTCTGTATTGCGACAACAACGGGGCTATAGCATTAGCGAAGGAACCCAGGTCCCATCAGAGATCCAGGCACATCTTAAGGCGGTATCACCTGATCAGGGAGATCGTAGATCGCCAGGAGATCGAGGTTCGGAGAGTCGCTTCAGAAGATAACACTGCTGATCCATTCACCAAGGCCCTGCCCCAGACTCAGTTCGAGCGGCTGATCGAGATGATAGGTCTTCGATACGCCAGTACATGGCCTTAGTGCAAGTGGGAGATTGTTAGTGTATATGCCCTAGAGGCCATTACTGTATCATACTAGTTTGTATATTACTTAATGGATGCTTGGGATATTCACCTTGTATATACAATCTTGCTCAAAATAGTAGTATGCTACTTGGTTTGTTTCTACTTCAATGTGTACTTGTGTTTATTTCAGTATATCACTTATACGCATTAGTGGAGCCCTTAGGATCTTTGCTTGATTACCAGCGTTGTGATGGCAGTCACACTAGTGGGGGCTGGGTAATCTATAAGCACATCCTTATTCAGGTCCCTGGTCGCAGGACTATCGAGACAGGGCATCGATACTCCGGAGTAGACCAGCGCATGCGCTTCTCATCCCAGTGTGGGAGACGGTCTGTCCCACAGCCGTCAGTACGTCGTACTTGAGATAGTATGCGGGTGCTCGTTAGGTTACGGGTACACTGGACAGGACTCGTCGGGAACTGACTAGTTGGTATTATACCTATCGTCAGTTATCAGTTCCCAGGTGACATGAGTACAGCTTAGTCCGCTGACTTGACACTGTCACTTCGCCTCGGGTGTGTTCCCACTGTACTTTGATCACTACCCTACCACGGCTCAAAGGAGTCGTGCAAACAGGTGGTGGTTGGGTGCAGTCCCGAAGCACTTGGAGGCAGTGACGGTTAGACAGGATTCGTCTCTCCCGGTATTGGGGGTTGACATCGCGCTGTGTCTAGGAGAGCCATTACACGAGTAGTCCCTGGCCAGGGCAAACGAGATATACTGGTAGGTTTCCAGTGTTATCTCAGGGTGTATTGGGCTTCACTCCGGCACGACTTGTACCGCTATTGGGGGACTGACGTTTACCGCCCCCTAGGCCCGCCATGCGATGTATCAGACGAACAGACCGGACTGTACGGAGAATGTCACGCTCAGGCTCAGTAGGAGTTCAGATGGGTTTCGCCTCGTCGGTCTTCTTGTCGGCATTACCTGGGGACCGTTACGCACAGCTAGTGCCGCTTGCGGTCTGTGGTTAAACCCACTGCCAGCGTAGTGTCGAGTCTTTAGAGTCCCACACAGAAAGCTTTTCGCCTTTAGGCAAAAGAGTAGAGGTCGCATGGTATTGCGACAGGTCGCATGGTTTTTGCGACAGGGTTCGGTCACATCCGTGCACTTGTGCACGTACAGTGTCCGGACAGTTTACACTAGCGGGCTTTGGTTTAAGCCAGATCCTAGTGTACCTTATGGGATTGGATTTATCCAGTTTGCATTCGTGTTCCTCGGAACGCGGATGCGGGTGTGTATGCACAGTTGACAGGGAGGCAGAGGTAGTGGATTCTCATTAGGGTTGTTGACAGTTGACCGTTGACTTTTGACTTTTTGCTCAACCCTAATGAGAATATGATATGTGATTAACTATTATATTAATTAAGTATTATGGTGATATGGTTGTTGACTTGTTGACTTTTGTTGACTTGTTGACTTTGGTGACTTGTTGACTTTTGTTGACTTGTTGACCGGTTGACTAGGCTTGACTAGTTGACCATCATGATAACCATGGTTATCATTTCATGCCAAAGACTTTTTTCTTGCTTGCTTTTTGAGTAAAATGAGTGCATGATATGATAACCTTATGGTTGCTTCTAACCATCACCAAAAGACTTTTTTGATATGATGAGTTATGATCACTTTGGATTATGAGAGGGTGAGAGAGAAAAGAGAGCCTCATTCTTTCTTGCTCATTCTCTCTCTTGTTCTTGAGCTCTCCCCTTGCTCTCACCCTCAACCTCTTGCTCCCTCTCTTGATCTATGGTTCTCTTGTCTCATGAGTTGAGAATCAAGAACCATAGATAAAATCCCATTCTATTTTCCTCTCTACTCATTCTAGTTCACTAGGTTTAGCAAACCAAGTGAACTAGTTTCTTCAAAGACCGAAGAAAGAGCTAAAGGTTGGAGCTTTCAAGTGGATCTATCTTCGGCGTACGGAGACGACGAGAAGGAGCCATCGGACCACCACCGGAGCTTGAAGAGAAGGAGTTCAAGTTTAGGTATAACCATCTCTATCCGAGTAGCTAAATATCTTTAGCTTAGTTTGCTAGTTTTAGTTTAGGTAACGATCCCGACCATAAGTTAGTCCATGTTGCCTCTTGCGATAAATATTCGTTTTTTATACCGTTTCCGCCTCCCCGTAAGAACCGGGGGTCGCAATATGGACTTACATATGATCACCATCATACTGCTAGCAGTCAAGCAAGAATCCTATGGGCTCTATCAACATGTAATAGTGATCTGTAATGCCACCTAATGTTGTACATAATGATAAAGACAAACCAGATAGCATACTATCATCTTGAGTAAGACTGTTCTACCGGTATAGGTCATCTCTCAATCATCATAATCACCTGCCTGCGACTATGATAATTGTCTTGAGGGAACTATAGCCAACAATCTCCCACTTGCACTTAAGGCTAATTATTGCGGTGTCGCATACTCATAGCCCGTGTGATACCGAACACCCAACTCATCTACTAATCAGTCTCGCAAAGCTCGTTTGCGAAACTATTGTGTTCGAGAAATAGCCTCAGTGAGTAGATCCGCTCCAATGTTTCTTTCTGTATCTCTTTATATCTCAACTTCGCGGAGAAAGCTATCTCCCGAAATGAGCAATACCTGTCTTAGAATATGTCTGGATATCTGATGGGACCCAGTTCACAAATGAACTCTAAATCCAGCAAACTTCTTAGACTGTATCGTCCACTGAACTTAATCAGTATCCTGCACCACGCCTTCCTCAATATCCGCTTGGACCACCTGTTCAACATACTGTCCCTCAAAAGAGGGAAAACTAAAACTCTGACAGTCACTCTGTCATCCAGGTCACCTTGGAAGCCTGAAATGATAACTGTCTCCTGAAGGAGGCTGCCATTACCATATCCCAAGAACATCCACTTATGTTCTTAACTGCTTCCCAATGTTTCTCCACGATTGGATTAATATATATATGCTTAATACAGCTAGTGCAAAAACAACATCTGGTGCCGTACTTGACATCACATGATTGACTCAATTTCCTAAGCATGTGTTATGCCAACCATGCAAATCCCTCTCCCATTTAGTATGAAAGACATACTTTAGAGAGGGTGACTCCATCACCTGCAGGTACACCACCATGCCAGGAGTCAACCATTCTAAAACACCTTTAGAATAATGTCAAAGTACCCAGATTGGGACACTTCCCAAATCTAGATCTAAAACCATAGATCTAGTAACCAGAAAACCTGATATTATATCCATATCCTATGTGGATAAACAACTTTGTGACAACCACAGTATAACCGATCGTAGTATAGGAATTTCACTTCCTATAGAGTGCAAGTCATCCAAATATCAGGACATCACACCCTACTACCTTCTTACCAGATCCATCTCCTATTCTGATGAGGTCAAAGCCTATGACTGTCACATCAAAAATAGATGATCAATCTCCTCTATATTTGCTTTAGTCTATAAATAGACACAAGCTATTTGTCCACTATGCTTCCGTTTCTCCCACTGACTACAACAACTTTCTGGCAGAGTCATATACATGTGCACTTCTAAATCTAGTTTAGAACGACGTTATACCAATCCTCCAAATGGGTGTCATAGTCTAGAACAGCAGTAATGGCAAATATGAGTAAACAAGAACCTCCCTGTCACCGTTTCTGAGAAGATCGAAGTACCTCTCGGGTGCCTGAAGTTACCCACCAAATCTGCGGAGTGGCTAATAGATCGTCAAAACCAGTTGAATCTTTAGGTTCTATTAAATTTTCAGTAATCGTTTGTGCTTCTGGAATCACTTCCAGTTCTACCATACTCCCACTAATGTTTTCTGAAAAGAATCCATTTTACTAAAACTGTGGCGAGTCAAGAACAATATATCTATTGATCTTCCAGATGGTAGAAAGTTAACCCTCGTCATAGCCCGGGATAACCCACAAATAGCCATTACTGAAACGTGCCTTGAGTTTATCCAGAGTCTGGTTTTAAGCATAAGCGGGACAACTCCATATACCTTAACATCGTTAAGATATGAACCATTCTATATACAATATAGAAACAGAGGCACTAATTTAATTGGAACCAGATTCAAATCATGCAGATGTCTCCAGTGCATGTCAACTAAGTGGAATGAGGCCAAGCAACATTACTCATCTAGGAGTGCATCCACATATGAGTTACCTGAAAGAGAAGCAAGTTCTCAAAACCATTACTATCAATAGAATACCAAACACAAGTATCTACATCTTCGATTACCTTGAAGAATCCTTATACTTGCAACAATGGTTCTCCACTTTATTCTTGTACCTATAACTTCTCAAAATTTGGACCTTGTATTTCAACGAAATACTTGTCTAAAACTGGAGAGTCATAAGTAAACAGAATATAGTACAAGCACCAACCCCTTTGTCCTAATGGACACTGGACAACATAGAATACTTTGTATAAGTCCCCTGAGTTTAATAATTCAAACCATGTGCGCGTAGGTTGAAAACTGTACTATGGTTAAGAAGAATTATACCGTTGTTGAATGCTCCTTACCCAATCATCCACTGATACAGGTAAATGTCATAGACATAATTTCAAAAGGTTATCTCTCACTTTTAAAAATAAACGTACAGATATATCGGTTTGAAATTGGTGCATAACAACGGATATTCAAAACCAAATATTTATCGTCCGGCAAAAACCCAGGTGATTTCCTCAAATATGACCAATTATAAAGAATTCCGATATAATGAGGATATAATCACCTAATTCCCAATATCTTACTCCCACTCATCATCGGTAATACCATACAGATGTGAGAATCAAGTCTGGTAAATACATACCCTGCAGTTAGAATCTAATTGGGAAATTAGTTTTCAATTAACACTGCACAGTGAAACTGAAACATGAAAATGTTTCGGAAGGGATTCTATGTATTCCTAGTAATGCCTCTTCCACTATCCAGATTCATGACTGTAATCGTATATTTCCTTGCCATCTCTCTAATCTCTTTATATGTCTTTACTTATTACCTTCTGTACACCATCTTTAGGCTAAATGGTTTTCTTTCTTCCCTACCTTTTGGCACCATCCTATGGTTTGGAAGAAGACTATCCAATAAGCGTAATAGGTGTACCCTCATAAATACCAGGAGCCCTCCCAACCTGAGAGAAGGTAAAGGGAAAAGACAACTGAATAAACCTTATTCTATTTCTCCAGAACCAGAAACCATGCTCGAACTGGAACAAGTTCCTTCGAGTGCGTATGTAACTATACGATGGCGTAAACAAGAAATGTGGATCTTCGTAGTGATACGGAATGTTCAGAAGAAATTCAAAGGTGAAGTAGGAGTGGCGATAATATACGCGGCTTTGTCGTGAATGATAGCAGTCACAATTCACTTTTCCCTCATTCTAATCCGTTTATTTGTCTTTACTTATTACCTTCTGTACACCACACTTAGGCTAATCGGTTTTCTTCCTTCCCTACCATTCGGCACCAGACTATGCTTTGGAAGAAGACTATCCAATAAGCGTAATAGGTGTACTCTCCTAAATACCAGGAGCTCTCGCAACCTGAGAGAAGGTAAAGGGAAAAGACAACTGAATAGTCATATTCTATTTCTCCAAAACCGGAAACCATCCTCGAATCTGAAACAAGTTTCTTCGAGTTCGTATGTAACTATACGATGGTCATATCCAATAAATGTGGATCTTCGTAGTGATACGGAATGTTCGGTTAACTTGGTTCATGAGTTTTAGTCTAGGGTCGAGCCATGGTCGCTGCCAAGGAGAGAGAGAAAAGAAACACTCAGCGTGCACTCTAACCTAGATCAGAATGGTTAATCACTTTATCTAATCAGGATGTCTCCCACTGTTTCCTCGAATTCTCCTCCAAACCCAAAAGAAGAATTAGTCGGGATCATTTAAAATCACCCAATGAGTAAACCAACTCATTAGTGGGAATCGGGATCCAACTATCATCACATGATAACTTGATGGAAGCCACTCAAGTTATCACACTCCAGAAGGTATGTGCATGCCTGGCAGGTTTCCTGTATGTTTGAAACTCCCGATGTGATTTTTACCCCAAGCGTCTTATGACCTTGACGAAGGCCAACAAATCATAAGTCGCAAGTCAAGTTCTACCCGTCATTGTCCAGATTAATCTAAACTCACCCGTACTCGGCCTTGACGAAGACCAAAAAAGCTGTACGACTGTCCTAGATTAATGCAAATCCATGCAACAAAAAAGTAACACATAGCTACCATACACTATACCTTGACGAAGGACAACAAACATAGCATGAATACTAAGCGCTACCGTCTGAAATGACAAAAGGCTATGGCTGGTTTTTAGCGAAAAACCTTTAACGTAATGAACTTGATATCGTCGAAGGAATCAAGTGGTTTTACAAAAGTATAGTAGCGAAAACTTTTGCTAAAAAGGTCACTCCCAGTGAAGGGATCACGACTCTTTCCTTATCGAATGAGGTGCAGGATATTCCAAACTGAATACCTCGATACAAAGAAAAAGAATCAGCTATAGTAAAGTTATTACGATGACACAAAATATTGCCCAAGTGGTCACTCCTGATGAAGGGATCTCGGCCCTTACCTCGTGAATGAGGTGCAGGATATTCCCAATCGAATACCACTGTGCAAAACAAAAGAAAACGCATGTAATGTTTGTTTTTAAAAATACTTGGTTCCAACAACATCAAATAGGTTAGTTTTATCTTTGCATTGATCAGAATCAACGCAGTCCCATCGATTAATCATACCAGAAAAGAATGAAAAATATGATGTACGTATATGCCACCCACATTCGACACTGGGCCCCGTCATCACCCGTTAGGTTACTTAACTAATGACAGAGCAGGGGCTGGACTAGCGCAGGTGCAAAATATATACAACATCTACTAGTATATATATAAATATATATAACAATCGTCCCAGGCATGATATAAAGTAACATCTCAGAATCTCAGCCAAGCAACACAGAGTGGTGGATAATCCTGGAGCCTCGGGTTTCATTTGAGCCGTAAATGAGACCCGACGTTCCCTATCATGTCGATAGCCTGTGCAATAAAAACCTAGACTCCTACGAGCGCGGAAAGTTACTCGCCAATCCCAGAAGTGAGGCAACCCCAATCAACAACGTGAATGGGCCATCCAGCACTCCACGGAATCCGGTAACTTGAGCACCCCTCCTTGGGTCAACCAATACCCCCTACGAGTGCGACGAATAGCCTGCCAATTCTAGAGTGAGGCCCCCTCCGTCTCACCACCATGAGATGCGGGCCCGTTGCCCTCTAGAACCCGGCTATTCATGCACTCCACCGTGGGGTAATCCTAGTATAGAAAAGAAATATGTACAAGGGTGACATCGACCTCAACCCGGTAGTGCCCTAAACAAATAATATACAAACGGGCAGTGACGGCAGTCCACATGTCGAACGCTCACCCCGTAATATCAAATGTATAAATGAAACTAAACTGTACTACCATTGCTCCCAAGCTATCCACAACGACGATCCAACCACAACCACAGAACATCAACATGAATGTCACGTTCGCAAACCTGTCTAAAAGTCATATAGAAATTAGACGAGTTGTACCGCTCTAATGACATTCACGATCGCAAATAGTAATGTATGTACTGAAAACTATGACATTAGAATTCCGCACGCAATTAGCAAACTAAACCAATTTCCAAAACCATGAAAAAACGGTGAGCTAAAGTTCCAAAAACCGACGTTTAAAGCTAATTCGGAAGTCCGAATCAAAACGAAATGCGCCTGAACCATCGCAGGGAGTTAGAGCATGAAATTAACTTTGAGTCGGGAGGCCTAGAGGGGGTACCCCACCCCCGAGGCCACTACGAGATGGCCAAGGGGTGAGGCAAACCCGAAACTGCCCAAGGTGGGGTAGTTTTGGGTCCCCACCTCCAAGACCACCTTGTGGTGATCTTGGGGAGTGAGCCCAGCCATTCGGTCCCCCTGGGGTCTCCCCAGGGTTCCCATGCACCACGCCACAGCTTCTCAGTTCAAACCGTGAACTCACGGTGTATGCAAACATCTCAAACTTTTAGTTTTTAGAACTGTTTTTGTCGGCAGTTTTTACACGACAAAAACGGTGAATTTCTAATGTCATAATGAGATAACTAAGGCTTATGGAGTGGCTCTGATACCATGTTGGGTTATGAAAGAACCCCGGTCATCAATCCATGGCCAAATGCGTAACAAAAAATTTCAAAAACCAGCCCTAACACAACCCTATAACCCGGATCGACCCATAAGCCCTAGATAACAAAACATGCAAAGGAGTTAGAATGGTTATACCTAATGAACCAAGTCCTTCAGTCTTCTACCATCTCCCAAGCTCCATGAAGTCGTGGATCAAATTTGGTTGCCGGTCTTCCCCCATCTACGATGATCCACCCGAGGGAAACGGCGCAAGCTTCAGGCTTGCTTAGCAAGGCAACCAACGCTCCAAGATTGCTAGCAATGGAGAGTAGAGGTGTAGGAATGTCTAACTATAATTTTCTCTTATCACTAATGCTCAAAAGAGCAACCATAGAAAATGAAGAGGAGATGAGGAAAACAAGTGGCATGAGCAACCAAGGAAAAATGGCTAAGTCTCAAGAATGAGAGTGAATCAATCAAGTGAAGAAAAGAACTAGCATGGCATGTAAAGAATTTTGGCTGGCCATTTCAATCATGCAATAAAAAATATCTCTTTTCATTTATCAAATAAACTAATGTGGTGCTATACCTCTCTACAAGCCATCAAGCCATGCTTATGCCTACTCACCCCTCCACCTCATTTGTAAAACAAATGATTTCCTAAAAAGAAAATCATACAAATGAGGTGTCCATCTTCTAGAAACTATTCCATATAAATACGGAATACAACCTGGTATATGTATCGAAATACACATACGTGTAATCGTACAAAAATACGAATAGCCAAGAGAGAAAATGAATAGTGAACAATAATTCTAGAATACATATATATAAATACATATATAAATTATTAAATCAAAACCTGATTTAACAATCCGGCTTAATCCTAAGCCGCTAGTATTATCAACCGTCCGATTAAAGTCTGTGTAGCTTGTACACATATTTAATCGGACACCTGTATGTTCCAACATACGTCATCTATACCATATCACCTGAACTGTGAAAACCCTCTGTATGGGACTCTAATGACTCGTCAATACGCTGGCAGTGGGTTTAACCACAAGCACGTCAGCGGCACTAGCTGTACGTAACGGCTACCCAGGTATTGAGCGAAAGGAAGGCCGACGAGCAAACTTATCCGTACCCCTACTGAGCCTGATAGTGACAATCTCCATACAGTCTGGTCCGTTCGTCTATGAGTATCGCATATCGAGTCTAGGGGTGGATAAAGTCAGACCCTTAATAACGCAACATTTAGTGTCGGTATGAAGCTCATCACCCACTGAGAAACTACTGATCCGAATCAGTAATTCTCGACTATCTTGGCCAAGGATTTTTGGTGATGGCCACCCGTGCACAATGCGACATCAACCCCAATACCGGGAGAGACGAATCCCCTGACGATCTGCTTACTGCCTCTATATGGTTCGGGACTGTACCAAACTAAAACTTGTTTGCACGACTCTTTTGAGTCATGGTACGGTAGTAATCAAAGCACGGTAGGAACTCACACGAGACAAATGACGATCTAAGGTCGATAGACTAACCTGTACACATGTCACTTAAGAAATGCTATCTGATAATAGGTATAATACCAACTTGCATGTTCCCGGCGAGTCCGTCCGGTGTACTCATAACCCAATGAGCACATGTATACATCTTAGGTGAACAAACTGATACCAATGGCTTGTGAGACCGGCCATCGCCCCTTGTCGGGGTCTTGATCAGCATGCACTGTAAGTCCATGTCACGCACCCAACGGAGCAGGGAAACTCTCTGTGTGGGACTCTAAAGACTCGACACTATGCTGGCAGTGGGTTTAACCACAGAACGCAAGCAGCACTAGCTGTACGTAACGGTCCCAAGGTAGATGTCGATAAGAAGGCCGATGAGGAAACCCATCCGAACTCCTACTGAGTCTGATGTGACAATCTCCGTACAGTCCGGTCTGTTCTTCTAAGACTATCGCATATCGAGCTTAGGGGGCGGCTAGCGTCAGTCCCCTAATAGCGGTATAAGTCGTGTCGGAGCGTAGCCCATTACACCCTGAGAAACTACTGGAACCTACCAGTAAATCTCGCTTGCCCTGGCCAGGGACTTTGCGTAATGGCTCTCTGACACAGTGCGATATTAACTCCCAATACCGGGAGAGACGAATCCTATCTAACCGCCACTGCCTCCAAGTGCTCAGGACTGCACCCAACTGCTACCTGTTTGCACGACTCCTTTGAGCCGTAGTAGGGTAGCAATCTAAGAACAGTGGGACACACTTGAGACGAAGTAGCAGTGTCAAGTCTGCGGGCTATGTTGTACTCATGTCACTTGGGAACTGTTAAATGACGACGGATATAGTACCAACCAACAGTTCCCCTGCGAGTCCTGTCCGGTGTACTTGTAACCTAACGAGCACCTGTATACTATCTCCAATACGACGTACCGATGGCTGTGGGACAAACCATCTCCCCAACTGGGATGAGAAGCGTACACACTAGTCTACTCCGGAATATCGATGCCCTGTCTCGATAATCCTACGATAAGGGACAAGTATAGGATGTTGCTTATAGACTACCCAGCCCTCCACTAGTGTGACTGCCATCACAATGCTGGTAATCAAGCAAAGATCCTGAGGGCTCTACTAATATGTATAAGTGATACGTTACAAGAAATATATGCATATATTAAAGTAGACAAAAACCAAGTAGCATACTACCATGTTTAGCAAGACTGTCAATACAACTGTGAATATCCCAAGCTTCCATTAAGTAATATACATGCTAGTATGATACAATAATGTACTTAGGGCATATACACTAACAATCTCCCACTTGCACTAGGGCCATGAGCTGGCATATCGTAGACCTATCATCTCGAATAGCCTCTCGAACTGCGTCTGAGGAATGGCCTTTGTGAATGGATCAGCAATGTTATTCTCCGTCTCTACTCTCTTTATCTCGATCTCCCGGTGATCTACGATCTCCCTGATCAGGTGATACCGCCTTAAGATGTGTCTGGACTTCTGATGGGACCTGGGTTCCTTCGCTAAAGCTATAGCGCCGTTGTTGTCGCAATACAGAGGTATTGGACTAACACTGGTAGAAACCACCTGAAGTTCTGTGAGGAACTTCTTCATCCAGACAGCTTTTTTTGCGGCATCGCAAGCAGCTATGTACTCCGCTTCCATTGTTGAGTCAGCAACGGTCTCCTGTTTGGAACTCTTCCAACAGACCGCCCCTCCATTGAGGGTAAAGACATAACTCGACATGGACTTGGAGTCATCCTTGTCACTCTGGAAGCTGGAGTCGGCAAAGGCCTCGATCTGAAGGTCTTTTCCGCCATACACCAAGAACATCTCCTTAGTCCTCCTTAGGTACTTGAGAATGTTTTTTACTTCTATCCAGTGCTTCTCCCCTGGGTTTGCCTGATACCGGCTTACAACGCTCAATGCGTATGCTACATCTGGTCTGGTACATAACATTGCATATATTATAGAGCCTACCGCAGAAGCGTAGGGTATAATCGACATGTGATCTCTTTCCAAATCAGTCTTGGGAGACATCTCTTTGGAGAGGGTGATTCCTTGACAAGCCGATAGGTTACCGCGCTTAGAATCATCCATACTAAATCTCTTCACTATGGTGTCTATATACCTGGACTGCGAAAGTCCCAACATCCTCTTTGATCTATCACGATAGATCCAGATCCCCAGAATGTAGGTGGCGTCACCCAGGTCTTTCATGGAGAATTTCTGTGATAAGAATCTTTTGACTGAATGTAACATAGGAATATCATTTCCTATTAGGAGAATGTCATCCACGTACAAGGCGAGGAATACTACAACTCTCCCTACAATCTTACTGTATATGCATGGTTCATCTGGATTTTTGATAAAGTCGAATTCTTTGACAGCATCATCAAAACAGATGTTCTAACTCCGCGATGCCTGCTTTAGTCCATAAATGGACTTAAGCAACTTGCATACTTTACCGCTGCTCCCACTCTGAATGAATCCCTCTGGCTGATCCATATAGACGCACGCTTCCAAATTACCATTTAGAAAGGCCGTCTTTATGTCCATCTGCCAGATCTCATAATCATGGAAGGAAGCAATAGCAAGAAGGACCCGAATGGATTTGAGCATAGCCACTGGAGAAAAGGTTTCATCATAGTCCAAACCAGGTCTTTGACGGAAACCCTTTGCAACAAGTCTAGCCTTATAGGTTTCAACCTGTTTATCTACACCAATCTTCTTTTTGAAGATCCATTTGCATCCTACGGGTTTTACCCCATCTGGAGCAATGTCCAAAGTCCATACTTTGTTAGTGTACATGGACTCCATTTCGGTCCGCATTGCATCCAGCCATTTTACCGAGTCACCGCTCTGAATGGCTTGCTGGAAGCTAGTGGGGTCATCATCATCAATGACGCAATCCTCTCTATCCCCATCTATGAGAAAACCGTAGTATCTCTCAGGCGGATGAGACGACCTACTACTCCTGCGGAGGGGTGCTGGAATGTCCTATTCTTCTTGAACTTCTGGTTCTACCAAACTTTCAGTAGTAGTTTGTGGTTCTGGAATTTCTTCCAGTTCTATTTCGCTCCCACTTGTTTCCTTTTCTTAAAACTGATATTCTAGAAAATGGGTATTACGAGAAACAAAAACCTTTTGTTCCTCTGCGTAATAGAATAGATACCCCCTGGTGTTCTTTGGATATCCCACAAACTTACATAGTACTGATCGTGCCTCGAGTTTGTCCGCATGCTGCTTTTAAACAAAAGCCTGACATCCCCAAATCTTCAGATACTGAAGATAGGGTTTCTTCCCACTCCACATCTGATAAGGTGTGGTAGGCACAGTCTCGGTAGGAACCTGGTTCAAAAGATATGCAGCTGATTCTTGTGTATATCCCCAGAATGATCGCGGTAACTCAGCGTTACTCATCATGGAACGAACCATATCCAATAGGGTTCGATTCCTCCTTTCTGATACACCATTGTGTTGTGGTGTGTATGGAGAAGTAAGCTGAGAGAGAATTCCATTCTCTTTTAAGTAACCCAGGAACTCAGTACTTAAGTATACATGACCTCGATCAGATCTCAGTGTCTTTATACTCTTGCCTGTTTGTTTTTCTACTTCATTCTTGTATTCTTGGAATTTCTCAAAGGCCTCGGATTTATGTTTCATTAAGAAGACATATCCATACCTAGAGAAATCATCCGTAAAAGTAATGAAATAGGAATAACCACCTCGCGCATGTGTAGACATTGGACCGCACACGTCACTGTGTACGAGTCGCAACAGCTCGCTTGCTCTTACTCCGTGTCCAGTGAACGGAGTCTTTGTCATCTTTCCTTTGAGACAAGATTCACAAGTAGCATAAGATTGATATTCGAACGGATTCAAATATCCTTCTCTATGTAACTTAGTCAATCTTCTCTCATTGATGTGACCTAGTCTACAATACCATAAGAAAGCCTGATCTATTTCTGTAGACTTTCTTTTAAGTGTGTTCTGGACATTGAAAACCTGAGCTTGACTCAATACGTATATGCCGCTATCTAATGTACCGGACCCAATCAAAACTTGATTTAGGTGGTTGTGAACTACATCGGTTACGAATGTAAAATCATATCCCTCTCTCGAAAGTGAGGATACTGATATGATATTACAAGTCATACTAGGTACATACAAACAATTACGTAGAATCAATATCTGCCCACTTGTCAATCCTAGGCGATATTCTCCCACGGATTCAGCGTCCACGCTCATTCCGTTTGCAACTCTGATAGACCAATCACCTACCTTTATAACTCTATGGTTTCTCAAAGCATGTAATGAATTACAGATATGAGATCCTGCTCCGGTATCTAGTACCCAGGAAGTAGAGTTAATTGACAAACAGTTCTCAATTACAAATACACTTGAGGCCGAAGCCACAACATGCTTCGTATCCTGGCTACTGGCTTCTAAAGCCCTGCAATCTTTCTGCCAATGCCCAGTCCCATAACAATAGGAACGTTCCTCTTTTACTACATTCAGTCCCGAAACTTTTGCCCTTCTCTTTCTTTCTTCTTCCCTGGTTTCCTTCAGGGTAGAAGGCAGAGACTGTAGAATCAAGTCAGTATCTGACTTGTTTCCCAATGTGGTCTCCAGGTCCTGGAGCTCATCAATATAGCTAGTCATTGTAAGGACGTTGTCCCCTACTAATGACCCGATGGCCAACCTCGCTTGAATTAATTCGGTCGAGGTCTCATATCTTGCGATATGAGATTGCTCTCCATATAAATCTTTGTTATGGAGAAAGATGGAAATTGAGTCCATCTTTTCATGCTGCTTCTGGTATACACCATCAACTGAAGCTAACACGAGGCACTTGGCTTTCGCTTTATCCTTTTTCCTTTTCTGACGGATATCAATATCCGTGACGGTGGAAACTGGACCTGGGACGGAGGGATCTTGAGTAGTAATAGGATGGTCTAGCTTGTCATAGGCAATGGACATCTGGACAGACCTTTGCCAGTCATATAAGTCAGATTTAGTCAATTTGTTATCTAGATGTAACCTATGTATGGTCACAAGGTCGCTGCAATGAGAGAAAGAGAAGAAAACATTTTAGCATGATGCTCTTACAAGTTTAGATTGGTTTTTAGTTTATCTAAACTGGATGGCTCCCACTATTTCTCGAATCCTTCCTCAAACCATAAAAGAAGAATTAGTCAGGACAATTCTCACCGTACAATACTTGCTGTCGATACTTCGAGGGAGGTTTTCCAACGCTTTCGCGAAGTTCTTTAATTAAATAACCTCTTTTCTCTGGGGGCGTAGCCCCGCTGACACCTTTCTCGACACCTACTTGGTTTATAGCATTGATCGTTAAGTGACGAATCTCCTGATAAGTAGCATGTACTCACAGTAGGATCGGGATCCAAATATCATCGTATGATAATGTTGAAGGAATCCTACCAACATTCATCAAACTCCAAATGGTATGCAACACTAGCAAATTTCAGTTTCTTTAGAAACTCCCGATATGGATTTTTGGCCCATGCTCTTATGACTTTGACTAAGGGCCAAAAATGTCATAAGTCACATGTCAAGTTCTACCTGTCATTATCCAGGTTAATTTGAACCCACCCGTATATACTCTTGACTAAGGGCCAAGAAAAGTAATACGACTGTCCCAAACCAACGCATCTATCTATGCAACAAATGAATACCCCAGCAGCTACCAAACACTATGTCTTGACTAAGGGCCAAAAATACATAGCTTGAATACTACTGAATACCCAAATGAAATGATGGAGGGCTACGAATGGTTTTGGCAAAACCGTGAATGTAGTGAACTTGATATAATCGAAGGAACCTGATACTTTTTAAAAGGAGTGGTTAAAGCTCCGCAATTAAAAATTCTGATCTTTTAAAATAACCGAGTGGTTTCTTTTAAATTTGTTCCAACGATTGAACTTCGGTTTATTTTCTTTGCATTATAATAATGCGTCCCATCATTTATCCTATCATTGCAGAAAACAACGAAAATACCACATCCTCGTATGCTATCCGCATTCGCCACTGGGTCCCGTCATCACCCGTTAGGTTACTTAACTAACGACAGAGCGGGGGCTGGGCTAGCGCGGGGGTAAAACATAAGTGACGTCTAATAGCTATCATATATAGATATTGTACATTCGTCAGAGGCAATAATAAGCATTCCAGATTACAGATGAACTTTATTGGATATGCAAGCAATCCACGTTTGCTTTAAGCCTGCAACAAAAAACGGATTACATAGTTGTGATGAATAGCCATTACCCCACCCTAGACCCCTACGGGTACGGCAAACTACCCGCCAAGTACCCGAAGTGAAGCAGTCTCCCTCAACAACGTGAGTAGGCCACTAAACACTTCGACGTACCCGGTAGTTTGTGTAACCCACCTTGGGTCTATCCTAGGAGCAAAAACAGTAAAAAAGAAATAATACAACGGTGGCTACAACCGCAATCTGGATGTGCCCTGCAAAATAATATTACAACATATTACAATTACATCGAATGAATCAATATAATAACCCATCTCAAACCACGGCTAATCATCACAACAGTCCAATACAGTTCATATACACAAACAGTAGAATCATTACAGAAATGTGCAACCCCCTGCCAACCGACATACTAGCAGTTAGGGGAGGTTTACGAACACATTAAACATTACAGATAAAAACCCGATTAGCAAAAAAGTTAGAACATCGATCGACAACCTATTTCCGTGTCTACCCCAAAAGCAAGCCAGCACCGAAGTAACCTGGGTAGAAACAGGATATACAGAAAACCAAAACACCAAAAAATATGAATTACTGAGCAACTCCGAGTCAACTCGGAGTTGACTCGGCGGCGGATCCGCGGCCAAAAGCACTATCATGCCGCGGATCTGCGGCCATCTAACCGAGTTGCAATCTCGTATTTTCTCAGAATTCTTATATTCCCCTGCTGTGAATTTTAAGGCATATCAAATATTTTTTTTCGACACGTTTAAAATTAACAGAAACTGATAGGGGGTTCGGGGTGTTGTTTTCACGTTTTCCGACAATCGAACTTCTAATTAGTTGCTAACAAGCTAGTAATGGTTTAGTTGGCTCTGATACCACTGTAAGTCCATGTCACGCACCCCACGATCTTGCGGGGAGGCGGAATATATGAAAAACGATTATCAAAGCTTCGTAACACGGACTTGAGCGCATGAATCGTATCTAAACCGTTACTAACAAACTACGAGAGGTTTAACTACACGGATTCGAAGTTATACCTCACGTTACATGTCCTTCGGGTCTTCATCGCTGTCCTCCACTCCTCGTAGGCTCCTTGGAACATCGGCACCTCAACGGCCTCCTCGAGTCAAAGACGATCCACCCGAAAGCTCCTTCTCCAAGCTTGATCTCTAACTTGAGATAACTAGGTTGCTCAAAGTGTTAATCTAAGCTACCTAGGGGATATAGAGTGAGGTTATGGATGTATTAGTCTAGCTAACCCTTGATCTCAACACATGAGAGGTTAGGGTTAGGGTTTCAAGAATGAGAGAGCTTGAGGAGAGAGAAGGTGATGATAAGAATCCTTTTGGATGAAATCATTTGTGTATATATGAAACATATGATAATACTAAGTAAATAACAAATAATGAATTATCACCATGTTTCATTAATACACTAAGTGATTCATCACATGAGTCATATAAAACATTAAATGAATCATTAACTCAATGTATGAATCACTACATGACTCATTAATCCAATTAATGCAAATGCCACCTTAGCCCCCAAGTTACCATGCTTCTAGAAGCTTCCCGGAAAATTACGAGAACGCCCCTCCAATCCATGAAAACACGAAAAAACATTAGACTGTATAAATCCAATAATCTGATACTAGAATCTAGTTTAAACCAAAGCCGGCTAGTAAAAACTGTCAAAACGTCGTACGTGCGTAAACACACGTACGCGTTCGAACCCATGTCGTAAAACCATACGACCTCTATATCGTTTTGCCTGGAGCAGGGAAACTCCTTGTGTGGGACTCTAAAGACTCGATACTGTAGGGTTACTAGGCATACTAACAAGGCTCTACAAGGCATCGACCATGCCAAAATTAAATTTTTATGTGCCGAACAACCCTAAGCTAGATCGTATACTAAAGATTAGGTGAAGAAAATAGCAAGTAAACAACTTTATGACTAAGGGTATGCGAAATACAACCTTTGTAGATCGGTCCTTCACTTCTAGAGCTCCTTGTCGTAGTCTCTTCGCTGCGATCAAAGTTCTCCCGGGCTCTTGCATGGCTTCACGAGGCGAAAGATGCGACCTTTGCTCGAAGTCTCCGAGGCCGAAGATGATCTACGTCGAGGGAATTCCGATTCAAGTTACTACTTCACTAACTAGAGAATTAGTGAAGTAAATACCCTAAACTAAAGTGCTAATCTAGTAGAGGATGGAGAAATAGGAAGTGGGTTCTCTTTGGAATTTTATTTCTCGCAAAGTTTCACTCTTTTTTCAAAACCCTAGCAAGCTTTTTCTCTTGCTCAATGAAGAAGAAGATGAACAAAAGAAAAGAATGAGGATAATGATCAAGTGAGAAGGCTAACCATGGTGAGTGAGTATCATATACTAACTCTTGTAGAGACATTACCATGGCTAAGTGTTAAGGTTAGGTTAAAACCCAAAGTAAAAACAAATTTAGTGGACTTTAGTCAATGCATTCACAAGCTTCCACAAGCTTCATGCATTTTCTAATTTACCACTAATTTTGTAATTACTTTTAAATGTTAAAACCCAACATAACAAATAGCATGGTGTATGTCTCATACACCCAAGTGTGATGTATCATCAACCATGATACAATAATATAACACATTTTAATATATATCATATATATAGTAAAGATGTGTATATGTGAGAAAAAACCCTAAGTGAACATGTGTTAGTTAATGTAAACTAGTATATCAAATATACAATTATACAATAAATTATTAAATCAACACTTGACTTAATAATCCGGTCATATCACATATAACCGACTAATATTCAATGTATCGACTTATCGAATCAACACTTGATTCGATAACCCGGCTATATCATATATAACCGACCGATACAAAAAGTCATGAGAATAGAATACGGTATCACATACACGCATTATTCTCGGTCCCGCACATATCACATATGCGCCCCTATTTCGTTTTGCCTGAGCCAGTAAAACCTCGATGTAGGACTCTAAAGACTCGTCAATACGCCGGCAGTAGGTGATGATCACATCACGCACCCACAAGCCATCAGCGGTACTAGCTGGACGTAACGGCTACCCGGGTATTGAGCGATCAGAAGATCAGCAAGCAAGCCCGCTCCAACTCCTGTAAAAACCTGCCGGTAACACTTCCCGTACAGTCCGGTCTCCTCGTCGGATATGTCGCATATCAAGTCTAGGGGTGGTAAACGTCAAACCCCAATAACCGATAAGTCGTGCCGATGTGAGGCTCATAACGGGTCGAGAAACTACTGGTAACACTTACTAGTAAATCTCTAATCAGCCCTAGCCAGGGACTTCCCTGTTACGGCCAATCGAGCATAGCGCAACATCAACCCCCAATACCGGGAGAGACGAAACCCCTCCTATCGCTCATTGCCTCCATGTGACTCGGGAATGTACCCAAAAACCACCGTTTTGCACGCCCTCATGGACGTGGTAAGGTGGAAATCAAAGCACAGTGGGAATCACACAAGACTCTATGACGATCTCGGGTCTACAGACTAACCTGCACAAGTGTCACCAGAGAACTGCCATCTGACGTGAGGTATAATACCATCTGGGAGTTCTTGGCAAGTCCGTCCAGTGTACCCAGTCTCCACTGAGCACCCGTATACCATCTCTGATGTCAAACACCAATGGATATGGGATCATCCATCGCCCATCTCATGGGTCGAGAAGCGTATACGCTAGTCTACTCTGATATATCGATGCCCCGTCTCGATACACCCACGACTAGGGACCTTGAAGGTTGTACTTATGGACTACCATGTCCCCACTAGTATGATCCACATCATAGTCCAGGTAGTCAAGTACACATCCTAAGGGCTTTACCAACATGTAACTATAAACCAGTATAAAGAGACAAGTATACATGTTAAAGTAAAGTGCAACCAGATAGCATACTATCATATCGAGCAAGAAAGTCCTCTCTATATATGTCTAAGCATCCAATATAATATACATCTGTAGGGTTCCTAGGCACACTAGTGAGGTCTCACAAGGCATCAACCATGCCAATTTCAAAAATTCTAGGTGCCGAGAGACCCGACTACGGATCGTTGGCTAGATTTCTAGGCGAAAAAGCTAACTAGTTAACACTTAACTAAGGGAATACGGAAATACAACCTTTGTAGATCCGGTGCTCCACCTCCATAGCTCCGCAACGAAGTCCTCTCCGCTGTCCAAATCAAATCCGGGCTCTAGCGTCGGCTTCGTCAGAGAATGGGCAAGCTAGGTCGTCGATGTCCATACCGAAGATGATCTACGTCGAGGCATCGCTAAATCAAGCTCCGACTTCACCAAGTCAAGAAACTTGTGAAGAAAACACACTCTACTACTTGGCAAGAGGTAGAGGATGAAGAAATAGAAAGTGGGTTAACTTTAGTTTTGGATTTCTCACTCTTTTCCAACAATCACAATTGATGGAGCTTGGTTTTCTTCAAAGAAGAATGAAGAAGAAGAAGAGCAAGAAGAAGATGAAAGAAATATATGATAAGTTATTTAAAAAATAATAGAAAAACAAATACTTATCATATCATTAACTATAGTCAAGTGTAGAGAATGAATCATGGTTAGTGGGAATGGTTAGGGTTAAGGATGAGATAAGAATGGTTGACTTGATCAAAGCTTCATGAAGCTTCAACTAAACTCCAAAACTAGCAACCATTCTTTTCTCTTCTTTTCCAAAATGAATAAACAAATAAATAAATGAATAAATAAAGGAAATGAAACCCTAGCCATTCTTTTAACCATGGTTTAATTCTTTGCACTTAACCAAGTAAACATGTATCATCAAACATGATACAATCAAGTGCACAAAATCATATCGCATATGTAATGCGCACATCCGAGTGAGAAAATCCATTTAATGTGAACCAATACTAGTTAATGCAAAGTAATATATCAAATATATAATTATACATTAAATCATTAAATCAACACTTGATTCAATGATCCGATCATGTCGCACACAACCGACTAGTATACAATGTATCGGCTTATCGAATCAACGCTTGAATCGATAACTAGGTTATATCGCATACAACCATTCGATACATTCATCGCGAGAATGGAATACGGTATCACATACACGCATTATTCTCGGTCCCGCACATATCTCATATGCGCTCCTATTTCGTTTCGCTTGAGCCAGGAAACCTCTCTGTAGGACTCTAAAGACTCGTCAATACGCCGGCAGCAGGCGATGATCATATCAAACACCCACAAGCCGCAAGCGGTCTGCCAAACATAACGGCCACCCGGGTATTGAGCGATCTGAAGATCGACGAGCAAGCCCGCTCACACTCCAGTGAATCCGACCAGTAACACTACCGTACAGTCCGGTCTGATCGTCTGATATGTCGCATATCTTGCCTAGGGGCGGTAAACGTCAGACCCCAATAGCTCAATAAGTCATGCCGACGTAGGTTCCATAACATTCGTGAAACTACTGATAACACTTACCAGTATATCACTGCAACCCTGGCCAGGGATTTCCTGTTATGGCCAGTCGAGCATAGCACAACATCAACCCCCAATACCGGGAGAGACGAATCCCCTCCTATCGCTCATTGCCTCCATGTGAATCGGGACTGTACCCAAAAACCACCGTTTTGCACGCCCTCTTGGACGTGGTAAGATGGAAATCAAAGTACAGTGGGAACCACACAAGACTCTATGACGATCTCGGGTCAACAGACTAATCTGTACCAGTGTCACCAGAGAACTGCCATCTGACGTGAGGTATAATACCATCTGGGAGTTCTCGGCGAGTCCGTCCAGTGTACCCAGTCTCTACTGAGCACCCGTATATCATCTCTGATGTCAAACACCGATGGATATGGGATCATCCATCGCCCATCTGTATGGGTCGAGAAGGTATACGCTAGTCTACTCTGGTATATCGATGCCCCGTCTCGATACACCCACGACTAGGGACTTTGAAGGATGTACTTATGGACTACCATGTCCCCACTAGTATGATCCGCATCATAGTCCAGGTAGTCAAGCACACATCCTAAGGGCTTTACCAACATGTAACAGAGAGACAATCAGTATACACGTTAAGGTAAAGTTCAACCAGAAAGTATACTATCATGTCGAGCAAGAAAGTCCTCCCTATATACGTCTCAGCATCCACTACAATATACATCCTATGTACAGTAATGGCCTCTAGGGCATACATATAACTAACAATCTCCCACTTGCACTAGGGCCATCTGATAGCAGTGGTCGCAGTATCTCATACTCAACCATCCCATAAAAGTCTCTCTCTGGGAACAGGCCTTTGTGAGTGGATCCGCTGTGTTGTCCTCTGAGTCTACTCTCCTAACCTCGATCTCCCTGGAGATCAACCATCTCCATGATCAAGTGATACTGCCTTAGACTATGTCTGGATCACTGATGGGACGGACGTTCCTTGGCATAAGCCACAACTCCATTGTCTCACAATGGTTGGAACGTAGTTCATCTCATGAACCAATATACACCCAGACTGCCTCTTTGGTAGCATCTTAAGTAGCGATGTATCGTGCCTTTATCGTCTAGTATGTCACGGTATCTAGCTTGGAACTCTTCCAACATACCGTCCCTTTACTGAGGGTAAAGACAATGCCTGCGACTGACATTCAGTCGTCTGTATCACCCTGGAACCCTTCCAGTGATTCTCCCCAGGATCAATTGATACCATCTCACTACAACTAGTGAGTATTCTAACATCCAATTAGATCTATCTCATAGATCCAAAACTCAGGATTTAGGAGGTATCATTTTGATCTTATATGGAGAATCATGGTGATAAGCGGAGATTGATCGAGCGTAGCATAGGAAACTCCTTCCCTATCAAGAGTATGTCATCCACGTACTCTACGAGGATCGTCACCATACTCCCTACTACCTTTTTGTTTATACAAGGTTCATCTACCATTTTGATGATGTCAAACTCTTTGACTAATCTATCAAAACAGATGTTCCAACTCCGCGATGCCTGCTTTAATCCTATAAAGCATCTTGCCTACGTTTCCGCTGCTCCCACTGTCGACGAAGCCCTCTGGCTGTGTACTTATAGACGCTCTCTTCTAAATCATCATTTAGAAAAGCAGTCAAGACACCCAACCACCAGATATCGCAGTCATGGTATGTAGCCGTGGCAAGTAGGATCTGGATGGACTTAAGCATAGTCACTTGAAAAGGTTTCATCATGATCCACGCCTGGTCGATGACGAAAAGCTTTAACAAGTCTAGCTTTGAAAGTCTCAACTTTTCCATCTACACCAAGTAATCTTCTCAAGATATACTTGCTCCTGATGGGGATTTAACCTTTCAGATATTGCAACCAAAGTCCATACTTTGTTGGTGTACATGGATTCCATCTCAGATCGCTAAGCATCCAGCCATTCTTACAGAGTCTTACTCCTGATGGCCAGCTCGAAACTAGTTGGGTCATCATCTCATGATGCATTCCTCGCTCCCACTGTCATAGAGAAACCGAAGTATCTCTCAGGTGGGTGAGGAACCCTACTAGATCGGCGGAGAGGCTGAGGTTCATTGGTATCTACTGAATCCCTTGGTTCTATCAAATCATCAGCTGCAGTTTGTATAGCTGGAACATTTCCAGTTCTACATAAAAGACATTGCCTCGAGCTTGTCCGGATTTTGCTTTTAGACATAGGCCGAACAACCCCAAATCTTAACTAACTTAAGATATGGGCTCTTCCCTTTCCATATCAAATATGAAGTGGTAGGCATCAGATTTGACTTGAACCTTATTCAATAGGTATGCATCTTCTTAAGTGCACAACTCCCTTAAGGAAAAAGGTGACTCAGTATTACTCATCATAGAGCACACCTTATCACATAGGGTGTAATTGCTCCACCCCGATATACCATCGTGCTATGGTGTATTCGGAGGAGTAATGCTGAGAGAGAATCTCATTCTCCTTTAGAATAGTCCAGGAATTCCGTGCTCAAGTATTCTCCTCCTTGATCTCATCATAGGACATAATACTTATACCCGTATTTTGGTTCTCTACTTCTAACTTATATTCTGTGAATACCTCAAAAGGTTCGGACTTATGTTTCAACAGGAACATATGACTGAATCTTGAGAGATTATCAGAGAATATAATGAAGTATAAAGAACCGGTCCTGGCATTTGTAGACAGGGGACCTTACATACATCAACATGTATCAATCCCAAGAGTTTACTAACTCTTTCTCTGTTACCAGTAAACGGAGCTATGGTCATCTTATCTTTGTGACATGACTGGCGAGTTTCACAATATGTAAATTCAAACTGATTTAAATATGCATCTATATGTAACTCTAGCTAGTCGGGTCACATTGATATGACCTAGTCTACAATGCCTCAAGAAGAATTCGTTCATTTCTGAACTCTTCCTCTTATGTGTGTTTCGTATACTAAGAACTGTAGTTTGATTTAGAACATTAATGCTTTTAGATAACATGCCTGAACCGATCAACTTTTGATATAGGAAATGTTCAAAACATTATCCAACAATACAAAATTTTATCATTTCTTTACTAATAAAGAGACAGATATGATTTTGTATATCAGGTTCGGTATCTAATAACATTCGTTCAGAATCAATGTATTGGTAATACAGGGTGACAGTGACCAACAGACTTGGCTGCAACACTTGCCCCGTTTTCTGCCTCATGAAACTTATCACCCGTTCTCAGTTCTCTACCTTTCTGTAGCCCTATGTAACTGATTACATATCTGGGATCCTGATCTGGTATCACATACCCATGACGTAAAGGATACTGAGAAACAGTTCTCTGTAATGAACACACCCGAAGATGATGGATCAGCATGCACTCTCTTCGTTTGGGCGGCACGGGAAATCTGGTATTCCCCAATTTCCTGCTCTGTCTTATAACATTTATAAGTTGGAGCGGGACCAACGTTCCCCAGCTCAGTATAACAAGCGGGTTCGGTCAATAATCCGTTTTATTATCTTGATTAAGGCGTGATATGGTCGCTACCAGGAGAGAGAGAGAAGAAAACACTCAGCGTGCGCTCTTGCAAGAATAGATTGGTTATTATTATATCTAATCAGGATGGCTCCCACTGCTTTTTATCAAATCTTCCTTCAAACCCTAAAAGGAAAGACTAGCCGGGATTAATTACACACTACAAGTTCGCCAATCTTTCAGCCAGGCCAGTGTCGGTACTTTGAGGGAGGTCCCCCGTGCTTTCACACGAACCTAATTAATGTAAACCTCGTTTTCCCAGAGGCGTAACCCCATTGACACCTTTCTAGACACCTACTTGATTGGCTAATTGTAATGTGTAAAACTCTCCCAGGAGTAACTCTTACTCGCAGCGGGTATCGGGATCCAACTATCTCATAGAAGGTATGCAATCTCATTGCAAATTTCAACACTTGAAATTCCCGATAATATTTTGCCCCTAGCGTCCTATGACCTTGACGCAGGCCAACAAACCATAGTCCGCTAGTCAAGTTCAACCCGTCATTTCCTGATTGAATTAAACCCACCCGCACGACCCTTGACGCAGGCCAACAAAGTCGCACGACTACCCTAATCCAATCACATCATATGCTTATGCAGATAAGCACCAGTTAGCTACCGCACACTACGCCTTGACGCAGGCCAACAAACGTAGCACGAATACTAACTACTACTTATCTGAAATGACGGAGGGCTACGACAGGTTTTTCTGAAAACCTATTGCGTAATGAACATGATATCGTCGTAGAATCAAATGAATTTTAAAAATGGAGTGCTTTTGAGGCTTTTCTAGTTTTGCTAAAGGAGTCACTCCCGATGAAGGGATCGTCGGTCCTTTCCTCGTCGAATGAGGTGCGGGATATATCATATATATCACTGTGCAAAGCAAAAACTCTTAAAAGCAATCAAAAGACAAACCGAGTGTGTAGCATCTGCCAGTTATTGCTAAAGGAGTCACTCCCGGTGAAGGGATCTCGGTCCTTTCCTCATCGAATAAGGTGCAGGATATATCATATATACTGCTGTGCAAAGCAAGAACTGTAGCTACCTGTTTTATTTTGAAATTCGATTCTACAACATCTTAGGTTTCTTTTATTTCATTAATCACATTAATGAAGTCCCATCATATAAGTACCTAATCATCACAGATAAATACGACGTACACTTATGCCATCCGCATTCGCCTCGATGTCCCCTCGTGCACCGTTAGGTTAGGTAACTAACGGCAGAGCAGGGCAGGGCTAGCGCGGGTGTAAAACATAAGTAACGCCTATATAATATATCATATATACTATATACTGTATCTATCACAGAACATCACATGATCACATCACAGATATCGCAGCAGAAGAAACATATGAAATATTGGATATACTAGGACGTCCGTGTTTTCAATACGAGCCAGTATAAAACGCGGATTCCACGGTCGCGATGAATAGCCAAACCCACACCCCTAGACCCCTACGAGAGCGGCAAGCAACCCTACCAATTCTAGAGTTAGGAGACCCGGACTCGTCTCCTCGAGTTGGTCTCCCACTGGACTCCAGAACCCGGTTATTTGTGCTCCCCTCTTTGGGTCTATCCTAGTGCGGAAAAGTAAATAATATACAACGGGTGACGACTTCCGCAACCTGGAAGTGCCCCAATAAAAGAATATTACATACAAGTTTTTACATGAATGAAAATGAAAAACACTCATCTCACATAAAAACCCCCGGCTATTCAAATACGACGATCCAATATAACATATCCAGCAACACATAACATCACATGTCATCAACGTAAGCAAACATGCGTATCCCAATTGTCGTTGACATATAGCAACGAAACCGGCGATATCACATATTACACTTACGGTCACAGAAAAGAAAGTGTAAAACTACAACAGTTGGAATCCGCAACCACCTCAGACATCGCATGCCTGACCAAATGAATTACTTAGACATCGCATGCCTAACAATTATAAACCCCGCATTTTAGTCTCAAAATCGAAAACACTTTTCAATATCAAGTCGGGCAATTCAACAAGATTCCCGACATCCTGATCGAATACTCGTCGCAAACTTCAGTAGGCGGCCGCACCCCCGATACCGTCGACGAAGTGCACCAAGGCGGAACACCGCTACCGCGAGCACCCGAACGGATGCTTTCGGCGACGGGGTTCTCCTACAGTCACTTGGTCGGGGCTATGGGGTGAGGCTGTCTATTAAGTTTATCGGCGAGTATCCGCGTACGCTACGTGATTGCGACGGACTTTTGATCACATCAAAATTTCGTGGCAACCGATCAAGTGAGACTAAACTGCTATGTTTATAACATTCATTCAGTTATCTCATAACTACTTGTGAATTCCAATTATTGTATCCCATTCCAGATAATTAGAAAATGTTAAAATTTCCGATTGAACATTCGAACACCCAAGTTTTCCCGATACAGATCAACACATGAAATAAGTCTAACAACATTCAGTTCGTGCCTCAGTACCGACGGTCCAGCCGTAGAAGGGTCAAGCCAACGCCTCACATGTGGCACGCCATACTGCCCCAAACCCGAAGGTTCAAAGGGCAGTTCAAGACGGTCACATAATCGAGTTAAGGTTTGTTGTCTTCTAGAGGGACCATCGCGTTACTTGCACTACTTAGAACGTCGTTAAACTACGGAAAAATCCAACACTTGGAAATTTCCCGACAGGGGAAAAATTGGGTATTTATATCCGGTCGAACTTTTTAACATATTCTAAAATTTATCCGGAAAGCCACACAGACAAAATTTGATACTCCGATCGAAACACCGAATCCCCAAAAACTCAGCAGAAAAATTCAACTCTTGAATAAATATTAAAAATTCCCAGAAAACTCAGCTCTTTGAACTAGGAATTACTGTGCAAAGGAACAGGGCTGACGTCATCAAGGGGCCGCTGATCCGCCGCAGAAGCCATGCTTCTGCCGCGGATCCGCCGTGAAATTTACTGTTCACCAGAAACTTTTTGCACCGTAATTCTTATTTTTCCCTGCTGAATTTTTTAGCAATTTTTAATTTGGAAAAACTCACTGTTTTCAAAAAAGGACAGAGAGCATGTTAGAAATGGGTTTTCGGGTTCGTTCAGACTTCAAACTCCGTCTGGACTTCGCCTAAGGCTCTAGCTAGGCTCTGATACCACTGTAGGGTTCCTAGGCACACTAGTGAGGTCTCACAAGGCATCAACCATGCCAATTTCAAAAATTCTAGGTGCCGAGAGACCCGACTACGGATCGTTGGCTAGATTTCTAGGCGAAAAAGCTAACTAGTTAACACTTAACTAAGGGAATACGGAAATACAACCTTTGTAGATCCGGTGCTCCACCTCCATAGCTCCGCAACGAAGTCCTCTCCGCTGTCCAAATCAAATCCGGGCTCTAGCGTCGGCTTCGTAGGAGAATGGGCAAGCTAGGTCGTCGATGTCCATGCCGAAGATGATCTACGTCGAGGCATCGCTAAATCAAGCTCCGACTTCACCAAGTCAAGAAACTTGTGAAGAAAACACACTCTACTACTTGGCAAGAGGTAGAGGATGAAGAAATAGGAAGTGGGTTAACTTTAGTTTTGGATTTCTCACTCTTTTCCAACAATCACCATTGATGGAGCTTGGTTTTCTTCAAAGAAGAATGAAGAAGAAGAAGAGCAAGAAGAAGATGAAAGAAATATATGATAAGTTATTTAAAAAATAATAGAAAAACAAATACTTATCATATCATTAACTATAGTCAAGTGTAGAGAATGAATCATGGTTAGTGGGAATGGTTAGGGTTAAGGATGAGATAAGAATGGTTGACTTGATCAAAGCTTCATGAAGCTTCAACTAAACTCCAAAACTAGCAACCATTCTTTTCTCTTCTTTTCCAAAATGAATAAACAAATAAATAAATGAATAAATAAAGGAAATGAAACCCTAGCCATTCTTTTAACCATGGTTTAATTCTTTGCACTTAACCAAGTAAACATGTATCATCAAACATGATACAATCAAGTACACAAAATCATATCGCATATGTAATGCGCACATCCGAGTGAGAAAATCCATTTAAAGTGAACCAATACTAGTTAATGCAAAGTAATATATCAAATATATAATTATACATTAAATCATTAAATCAACACTTGATTCAATGATCCGATCATGTCGCACACAACCGACTAGTATACAATGTATCGGCTTATCGAATCAACGCTTGAATCGATAACTAGGTTATATCGCATACAACCATTCGATACATTCATCGCGAGAATGGAATACGGTATCACATACACGCATTATTCTCGGTCCCGCACATATCTCATATGCGCTCCTATTTCGTTTCGCTTGAGCTAGGAAACCTCTGTGTAGGACTCTAAAGACTCGTCAATACGCCGGCAGCAGGCGATGATCATATCAAACACCCTCAAGCCGCAAGCGGTCTGCCAAACGTAACGGCCACCCGGGTATTGAGCGATCTGAAGATCGACGAGCAAGCCCGCTCACACTCCAGTGAATCCGACCAGTAACACTACCGTACAGTCCGGTCTGATCGTCTGATATGTCGCATATCTTGCCTAGGGGCGGTAAACGTCAGACCCCAATAGCTCAATAAGTCGTGCCGACGTAGGGTCCATAATATTCGTGAAACTACTGATAACACTTACCAGTATATCACTGCAACCCTGGCCAGGGATTTCCTGTTATGGCCAGTCGAGCATAACACAACATCAACCCCCAATACCGGGAGAGACGAATCCCCTCCTATCGCTCATTGCCTCCATGTGAATCGGGACTGTACCTAAAAACCACCGTTTTGCACGCCCTCTTGGACGTGGTAAGATGGAAATCAAAGCACAGTGGGAACCACACAAGACTCTATGACGATCTCGGGTCAACAGACTACTCTGTACCAGTGTCACCAGAGAACTGCCATCTGACGTGAGGTATAATACCATCTGGGAGTTCTCGGCGAGTCCGTCCAGTGTACCCAGTCTCTACTGAGCACCCGTATATCATCTCTGATGTCAAACACCGATGGATATGGGATCATCCATCGCCCATCTGTATGGGTCGAGAAGGTATACGCTAGTCTACTCTGGTATATCTGAGCACCCGTATATCATCTCTGATGTCAAACACCGATGGATATGGGATCATCCATCGCCCATCTGTATGGGTCGAGAAGGTATACGCTAGTCTACTCTGGTATATCGATGCCCCGTCTCGATACACCCACGACTAGGGACTTTGAAGGATGTACTTATGGACTACCATGTCCCCACTAGTATGATCCGCATCATAGTCCAGGTAGTCAAGCACACATCCTAAGGGCTTTACCAACATGTAACAGAGAGACAATCAGTATACACGTTAAGGTAAAGTTCAACCAGAAAGCATACTATCATGTCGAGCAAGAAAGTCCTCCCTATATACGTCCCAGCATCCACTACAATATACATCCTATGTACAGTAATGGCCTCTAGGGCATACATATAACTAACAACATCATCTGTACAATACTGGCATCTAGGGCATACATACAACTAACAATCTCCCACTTGCACTAGGGCCAGCTGCTGTAATATCGCATACCAAGCATCCCGAAGAGTCTCTCAAACTGTATCTGGGGAATGGCCTTCGTGAGTGGATCCGTAGTGTTGTTCTTCATGTCAACCCTCCTGACCTCGATCTCCCGGCGATCAACTATCTCCCGGATCAGGTGATACCGCCTCAGAATATGCCTGGATCGCTGATGGGACCAGGGTTCCTTAGCCAAAGCCACCGCTCCATTGTTATCGCAATATAAAGGTATTGGATGCTCAATAGATGGAACCACTCCAAATTCAGTAATCAACTTCTTGATCCAGACAGCCTCTTTGGCAGCATCATTGATAGCAATGTATTCAGCCTCCACCGTCGAGTCTGCCACGGTTTCCTGCTTGGAACTCTTCCAGCTAACCGCCCCTCCGTAAAGAGTAAAGACAAATCCCGACTGCGACTTAGAGTCGTCCTTATCACTCTGGAAGCTCAAATCGGTAAAGGACTCCACTTGGAGTTCTCCATTACCATACACCAAGAGCATCTCTTTAGTCCTTCGCAAGTACTTGAGAATGCACTTCACAGCTGTCCAGTGACTCTCTCCAGGATCAGCTTGATACCTACTCACTACACTTAGTGAGTATGCTACATCGGGTCTGGTACATAGCATCGCGTACATGATAGAACCTACTGCCGAAGCATAGGGTATCCCTTGCATGCGAGCTCTTTCCAAATCAGTCTTGGGAGACATCTCTTTGGAGAGAGTGAGCCCTGAGATCATGGGTAAAAACCTACGTTTGGACTCTTCCATACTAAACCTCTTTAGTATGGTGTCAATGTACCTGGATTGGGACAATCCCAATATCCGTTTAGATCTATCTCTATAGATCATAATTCCCAATATGCAGGAGGCATCACCAAGATCTTCCATTGAGAATCTTTGTGATAATAAGAGCTTGACCGATTGCAGCATAGGAATGTCATTTCCTAGCAAGAGTATGTCGTCCACGTACAATACGAGGAAGACAACCTTACTCTCTGCCACCTTCTTGTAGATACAAGGTTCATTTACGTTTTTGACGAAATCAAACTCTTAGATAACGACGTCAAAGAAGATGTTCCAAATCCGCGATGCTTGCTTTAATCCATAAATGGATTTAAGCAGCTTGCACACCTTCCCGCTGCTCCCACTATCTATGAAGCCCTCTGGCTGAGTCATGTACACGCACTCTTCTAAATCACCGTTTAGAAAGGCGGTCTTAACATCCATTTGCCAGATTTCGTAGTCATGATATGCAGCGATGGCAAGCATGATCCGGATGGATTTAAGCATAGCCACTGGAGAAAAGGTTTCGTCATAGTCCACACCTGGACTTTGACGAAAACCTTTTGCAACAAGTCTAGCTTTGAAAGTCTCCACTTTCCCATCTACACCAAGTTTTTTCTTGAAGATCCACTTGCTCCCAATGGGTTTTACCCCTTCAGGAGCAACTTCCAAAGTCCACACTTTGTCGGTGTACATGGATTCCATCTCGGACCGCATTGCATCCAGCCATTTCACTGAGTCACCACTCGTGATGGCCTGCTCGAAGCTAGTTGGGTCATCATCAACCATGATGCAATCCTCGCTCCCACCATCCATGAGAAAACCGTAGTATCTCTCAGGTGGGTGAGGAACCCTACTAGATCGGCGGAGTGGCTGGGGTTCATCGGGAACTACCGAATCCTCTGGTTCCACCAGATCTTCTGTTGCAGCTTTTGTAGCTGCCAGTTCTACCTCATGACCACTAATCTCTTTTGCAAGAAATTCCTTTTCTAAAAAGGTGGCATGCCGAGAAACAAACACCATTTGTTCCTCAGTGTGGTAGAAGATATACCCTTGAGAATTCTTGGGATATCCTACAAATTTGCATAGAACAGACCGTGCCTCGAGTTTGTCCGGATTTTGTCGTTTGACATAGGCTGGACAACCCCATATCTTTACATAGTTAAGACATGGTCTCTTCCCTTTCCATATCTCATATGGAGTGGTAGGCACAGATTTGGTGGGGGCCATATTCAATAGATGTATGGATGTCTCTAGCGTATACCCCCAGAAGGAAATAGGTAACTCTGCTATGCTCATCATAGAGCGCACTATATCTAATAGGGTGCGGTTCCTCCGTTCAGATACACCGTTGTGATGTGGTGTATCTGGAGGAGTCAGCTGAGAGAAAATCCCATTCTCTTTTAGGAAGTCCAGGAATTCATTGCTCAAGTATTCACCTCCTCGATCAGATCATAGGATTTTAATACTTTTTCCGGTTTGGTTCTCGACTTCTTGTTTATATTCTCTAAATTTCTCAAAAGCTTCAGACTTGTGTCTTATCAAGAACATATGTCCGTATCTTGAGAGATCGCCAGTGAATGTAATGAAGTAAGAAGAACCATCCCTGGCATGTGTAGACATGGGACCGCATACATCACTATGTATCAGTCCCAAGAGTTCGGAAACTCTTTCTTCGTGTCCCGTAAACGGAGTTTTGGTCATTTTGCCTTTGAGACATGACTGGCATGTAAGTCCGCGGCGGTGCCCCGGCCGTCGATCCGACGTCGGAAACGCGGAAACAAAAACTTTGCAAACTAGCAAACCGGCACCACCGCGCACTTTTCACCCAGATCGGGCCATTAACCTAGCTACTAGCAAATTAAAATAAGAGTAGAGAAGTATACCAAGCGATCCGTGTCCTTCGGTCTTCGTCTCCACTCCGATCTCCCGCGGAATCTCCGTCTGTCACCTCCTCGTCGAATCGGGCACCACGTAGCCGGGTTCGTATACGGGCTCCCACCTCTTGACCGAGGCAACTCGGGCGGGAAGTTGGCTAGCCGACGCGTCCAAGGAGTGCTGTAGGGTAAGTGTAGAAGCTATATCTCTTTGGGGTTTAGTTGCCATGGAGGATGGAGGAAGAGGTTAAGGAAAATTGGTGCTTTCAATTTTCTAGCAAGAAGAATGAGATGAAGAATAATGCCACCCCTTCAAAAATGAAACTCTCTCATTTCACTCCCTCTCCTAAAGTTGCCGGCCTATATGGGAATGGTGGGATCAAAAAAAAAATGCAATAATGCAAGAAGGAAAAACATAAGAGGAGAAAGGGGATTAATATGTGTAGAAAAAGTCACACTCATTTCTCTTCTCATCAAGTCAAACAACCATCACATGAAAGCAATGAAATGGACAAGAAAAGCATCTCATCATGATAGAAGCCATAAATATGCAAGAAAACCCATCCACAAATGTTATTTGCAAATTGCAAATAACACCCTCCAACGAAAAGTCCGGCCGTGAAGGAATAAAAGAAAACCGGCCGGAACGGAATTCAGACTGGCAACTTCAGAAAACTGATCCCGTAATAAAATTACAGGAAAACCCCACTACTGCAAATACATGCCCGCATTTGTATTCCCACTGAACACAAATGCAAAGAGACAAAACTACACTATCTAATACTAGAATCCGGCTTAAGCCAAAGCCGGCTAGTAAAAACCGTCCGATCACGATCCGTGCAATACCGCACGTATCTGATCGAACCCTGCCATATCTCCATACGGCCACTACAGCGTTTCGCCCGAAATCGGAGTAACTGAGTGTGTGGTGGACTCTAAAGACTCGTCAATACTATGGCTATGGATTTAACCACTAGCACGTCAGAGGTATTAGCCATACGTGACGGGCCACCAGCTATTGACCAAAAGGGATGTCGATGAGCGAACTCATCCTGACACCCTACTGAGCCTGTCAGTGACAATATCCGTACAGTCCGGTCCGTTCTTCTATGAGCATCGCATGGCGGGCCTAGGGGGTTGGTAAAAGTCAGACCCCCAATAGCGGTACAAATCGTGTCGGAGTGTAGCCCAGAACACCCTGAGATTTTACTGGAATACCTACCAGCAAATCTCCTGCCTTGGCCAAGGACTTTTCATGTTCTGGCTCTCCTAGACACAACGCGACCTCATCCCCAATACCGGGAGAGACGAACCCCTGCAGATCCGCTCACTACCTCCATGTGGCTTGGGACTGTACCCAACTAAAACCTGTTTGCACGACTCCTTTGAGCCATGGTAGGGTAGTAATCAAAGCACAGTGGGAACTCACACGAGACAAATAACGATCTCAGGTCGAAGAACTAACCTTTACACATGTCACCAGGGAACTGCTATCTGACGTCAGGTATAATACCAACTAGCAGGTTCCCGGCGAGTCCTGTCCGGTGTACTCATAACCCAATGAGCACCTGTATACATCTTAGGTGAACCAACTAACACCAGTGGCTTGTGAGACCGGCCACCGCCTCTCGTCGGGGTCTCGACTGTATACACTAGTCTACTCTGGAGAATCGATGCCCTGTCTCGAAACTCGTACGACTAGGGACCTTTTAAGGATGTGCTTATAGAGTCCAGCTCTCACGTATATGATCGCCCTCATACTGCTGGTAGTCAAGCAAGAATCCTAGGGGCTCTATCAATGTGTAATAGCGACTCGTAAGGTCACCTAAAGCAGTACATGATGATAAAGATAAACCAGATAGCATACTATCATCTTGAGTAAGACTGTCCTACTGGGACAGGTCCTCCCTCAATCATTGCAATCACGTGTCTGTGATCCAATAATTGACTTTGAGGGCACTATCTCCAACAATCTCCCACTTGCACTCAAGGCTAATTATTGCGATGTCGCATACTCACAGCCCGTGTGATACCGAACACCCAAATCCTCTACTAGTCAGTCTCACAAAGCTCGTTTGCGAAACTATTGCGTTCGAGGAATAGCCTCAGTAAGTGGATCCGCTCTGATGTTTCTTTCTATGTCTCTCTTTATCTCTAGTTCGCGGAGAAAGCCATCTCCCGAAATGAGCAATACCTGTCTAAGAATATGTCTGGATGTCTGATGGGACCTAGCTCATAAGTGAACTCCAAATCCAAACTTCTTAGACTGTATCGTCAACTGAACTTAATCAGTATCCTGCGCCATGCCTTCCCTCAGTGTCCACCTGGACCATCTGTCCAAAATACTTGCCACTCTGCCATCCAGGTAACCTTGCAAGCCTGGAATGATAACCGTCCTCCTAAAGGAGGCTGTCGTTATCATATCCCTAGAACATCCACTTATGTTCTAAAAACTGCTTCCGATTGTTTCTCCAGGATTGGATGAATATCAACTTATTTTCCTACTGCAAGAACAACATCTGGTGTGGTACTTGACATCTCATGATTGACTCAATTGCCTAAGCAAATGATCTGCCAATCATTGCGTATCCCTCTCCCTTTTAGTCTGAAAGACACCTTTAGAGAGGGTGACTCCATTACCTGCAGGGTACAGCCACCATGCCAGGAGTCGTCCATTCTAAATACTCTTAGAATGCGGTCAAAGTACCCAGATTGGGAAACCACCCAAATCTAGATCTAAAACCATAGATCTAGTAACTAGAATGTACGATATAATATCCAAGTCCTGTGTGGAGAAACCACTGTGTGACGACCAGATTATAACCGATCGTAGTATAGGAATATTACTTCCTACTCTGTGTATGTCATCAAATACCAGGACATCACACCCTACTACCTTCTTAACAGATCCATCCGCTACTCTGATGAATTCAAACCTATGACTGTCACAGTCAGAAATAGATGATCTATCTCCGCTATATCTGCTTTAGTCTATAAATAGACATAAGCCTGATGTCCACCAATGCTTCCGCTGCTCCCACTGACAACGACAACCCTCTGGCAGAGTCATATAGTCTGTACACTTCTAAAGCTTAGTTTAGAACGACGCTATAACTCATCCTCCTGCCGGGTTTCACAGTCTGGAACAACAGCAATGGCAAGTCTGGGTAAAACAAGAACCTCTCTGCCACCGTCCTTGAGCATACCGAAGTACCTCTCGGGTGCCTGTGGTTACCCACCATATCTGCGGAGTGGCCAATAGAATGTCAAACCAGATTGAATCTTTAAGATTCTTATCAAATCTTCAGTAATCGTTTGCGGTTCTGGAATCACTTCCAGTTCTACCATACTCCCCACTACTGTTTTCTGAAAAAATTCATTTTTAATAAAACTGTGGCGAGTCTAGAACAATATCACTATTGATCTTCCAGATGGTAGAATATCAACCCTCGTCATAGCCCGGGTCAACCCACAAACAGCCATTACAGAAACGTGCCTTGAGTCGTCCAGTGTCTGGGTTTTAAGCATAAGCCGGACAACTCCTCCCCGTATCTTAACAATGTCAAGATATGAACTGTTCTATATCCAATACAGAAACAGAGGCACTGATTTAATTGAACCAGATTCAAATCATGCAGCTGTCTCCAGTGGCATGTCAAGTAAATGGAGAGAGGCCGATCAGCGTTACTCAACTTAGGAGTGCTTCCAATTATGAGTAACCTGAAAGAGAAGCATGTTCTCTTAACCATTACTATCAACTGAATACCATACACAAGTATCTACGTCTTCGATCATCTTGAAGAATCCTGATACTTGCAACTCCTGGTTCTCTACTTTATTCATACACCTATAACTTCTCAAAACTTAGACCCTGTGTTTCTACGAAACACCTGTCTAAGAACTAGAGAAGTCATAAGTAAACCGAATATAGTACGAGGACCAACCCCTCTGTCCTAATGGACACTGGACAATATACAATACTCTGTATAAGTCCCCTGAGTGTAATAACTCATTCCCTGTGTGTTGTAGGTCGAAAACTGTACTATGGTTATGAAGAATTACACCGCTGTTCAATTGCTCCTTACCTAACCATCCACTGATATAGGTAAATGTCATAGACATAATTTCAAAAATGTATATCTCACTCTATAAAAATAGACGTACAGATACATCAATTTGAAATTGGTGCATAACAACAGATATTCAAAACCATATATTTGCCGTCCGGCAAACAACCCAGGTGACTTCCTCAAATATCACCAATTACAACGAATCCCGATATAATGAGGATGATCACCTAATTCCCAATAACTTACTCCCACTCATCATCTGTAAAACCATACAAATGTGAGAATCATACCTGGTAAATACATACCCTGGAGCAAGTGTCTAATTGGGAAATCAGTTTTCTTTTAACAGTACACAGTGAAACTGAAACATTGAAATGTTTCGATGGGGTATCCTGGTATTTCTAGTAATGCCTCTTCCATTATCCAGATTCTCAACTGTAACCGTATAATTCTTTGCCATTTCTCCAAATCCCTTTATATGTCTTTAGTCATTACCTTCTGCACACCCCTTTAGGCCAAATGGTTTTCTTCCTTCCCTACCGTTCGGCACCAGCCTATGGTTTGGAAGAAGACTATCCAATAAGCAAAAAGGGTGTACTATCCTAATCCTAGGAGTGCTCGCAATGCGAGAGAAGGTGAAGATAAAAGACAACCGAATAAACCTTATTCCTATTTCTCCTGAACCAGGATCCATCCCCGAACTGGAACAAGTTCCTTTCGAGTTCGTATATAACCATATGATGGATTATCCAATAAACTGGGATCTTCGTAGTGATACGGAGTGTCCTGGAGAAATACAAAGGTGATTTAGGATTGGCGAAGAATACTTGGTTTGGTCGTGAATAGCAGTCGCAATTTACTTTGCCCTCTTACTAATCTCTTTCTTTGTCTTAACTTAATACCTTCTGTACACCATTTAGGCTAAATGGTTTTCTTCATTCCCCACCCACCAGCCTAAGGTTTGGAAGAAGACTATCCAATTTGCGTAATAGGTGTACTATCTCCTAAACCAAGGAGTACTCGCAATCTGAGAGAGAAGGTAAAAGGAAAAGACAACTGAATAGTCCTATTCGTTTTCTCCAGAACCGGAAACCATCCTCGAATTCCTTCGAGTTCGTATATAACCATACGATGGTTTTGTCCAATGGAAGTGGACGTTCGTAGTAATACGGGGTGTCCTGGAGAAATGGGTAAAAGTAGGAGTAGCAATGAGGTTTGCAACTCTGACAATCCAAAAGCCAGTGTTAAGAAGGTTTAGTCAACTTGGTCACTGAGTCATAGTCTAGGGTCGGGTCAATGGTCGCTGCCAAAGAGAGAGAGAAAAGAAACACTCAGCGTGCACTCTAACCTAGATCAGAATGGTTATCACTTTATCTAATCCGGGAACCTCCCACTGTAACGTCAAAACCTTCCCCAAACCTGAAAGAAGAATTAGCCGGGATCACCCGAGGAGTAAACCAACTCATCAGTGGGAATCGGGATCCAACTATCATCGCATGATAACATGACGGAATCCGCTCACGTTATCACACTCCAGAAGGTATGCGCATATCTGGCAAGTTTCAGTTCTTTTGAAACTCCCGATGTGGATTTTTGCCCCATGCTCTTATGACCTTGACTTTGGCCAACATATCATAAGTAACATGTCAAGTTCTACCCGTCATTATCCAGGTTAATTTGAACCCACCCGTACAAGCCCTTGACTTTGGCCAACAAGGCTATACGACTGTCCCAAACCAACGCATCTATCTATGCTGCATATGAATACCCAACAGCTACCAAACACTGTGCCTTGACTTTGGCCAACATACACAGCTTGAATACTATTGACTATCCATATGAAACGACGGAGGGCTACGAATGGTTTCTGGCGAAAACCTTTAACGTAATGAACTTGATATTATTGAAGGAACTGATAGCTTTTAAAAAATATAGAGACGAAAACCTTTGCTAAAGAGGTCACTCCCGGTGAAGGGATCTCGGCTCTTTCCCCGTAGAATGAGGTGCAGGATATTCCAACTGAATACCACGATGCAAAGCAAAAGTAAACGGCTATAGTGAAGTTACTGCACTGAAGCAAACTTTTGTCCAAGGGGTCACTCCCGGTGAAGGGATCTCGGCCCTTGCCTCGTCGACTGAGGAGCTGGATATCCAACTGAATACCACTGTGCAAAACAAAAGAGAACGCCCTTGCAATAACAACTTTTTGAAAAAGTGTTCCAACAACATCAGAATAGGTTTGTTTAACTTGCATTGATCCGAATCAATGCAGTCCCATCAATTGATCACACCACAAAAGAATGAAAATAATGATGTACGTATATGCCATCCGCATTCGCCACTGGGTCCCGTCATCACTTGTTAGGTTACTTAACTAACGACAGAGCGGGGACTGGACTGGCGCGGATGAAAAAAATATACAACATCTACTACTATATATATAATATATAATTTTCGCTCAAGGCATGATAAAAATGCAACATCACAGAAATGTACAGCATCACAGAATAATACAGATATATGGGATCCCCGGGTTTCACAGAGCCGCTACTGAAACCCGAAGTTCCCCTGGTCGTGTGGATAGCCTGTGCAATGAAATCCTAGACCTCTACGAGCGCGGCAAGTTACCCACCAAAACCTGAAGCGAGGCAGCCCCCTTCAGCAACGTGAATGGACCACCCAGCACTTCACGGAATCCGGTAACTTGGGCACCCCTCCTGGGTCAACCTATACCCCCTACGAGTGCGGCGAATAGCCCGCCAATTCTAGAGTAAAGCCCCCTCCGTCTCAATGCTATGAGATGCGGGCTTGTTGCCCTCTAGAACCCGGCTATCCGTGCACCCCTCCGCGGGGTAATCCTAGTACAGAAAGTAAAATATACCTACAACGGGTACATCGACCTCGACCCGGTCGTGCCCCAAAAGAATAATACAAACGGGCAGTGACGGCAGTCCACAGGTCGGACGCTCACGCCCCGCAATATCAAATGTACATATAAAACAAAACTGTACTAATACTGCAACCAGGCTATCCCCACGACCGATCCGCAACAACACAGCAAAACACAGAACATCAACGTGAATGTCACGTTCGCAAATCCGTCTAACCGGGCTATAGCAGTAAGACAGGATTTACCGATCAAGTGACATTCACGGTCGCAGATATAATGTAAATACTGTCAGCTAGCATGTTTAAAATATCCAATCGAACAAATTTACCGAAGTGGGCCCCAAGAAGTACTGTAGCACTTACAGAAAATCTGGGCCCAAAAATAATATCCCAAAACCCCTATTTCCAAGTCAGAAGCAATATGCAAAAATTTGGTCAAATGATCACTCAAAAGCGCGGCGGAACCGCGGCCCAAGCATGGGTTTGGCCGCGGTTCCGCGGTGGAATGGTGAGATCTCGTGACCAAATTTTCACAGATTGCTTAGATTTCCATGCACGGTATTCTGCAACAACCTGAAAAATTTTTGGAGCAGAAAAAATTTCGACAGAAAACACATGCACTGAAAATACGGTTTTTGCGATTTTTGTCCGATCGGGTTTTAAACATACTAGAGCAAGCTAGGCACGGTTAATGGCGTGGCTCTGATACCAATGTAAGTCCGCGGCGGCGCCCCGGCCGTTGATCCGACACCGGAAACGCGGAAACAAAAACTTTACAAACTAGCAAACCGGCACCACCGCACATTTTTCACCCGGATCGGGCCATTAACCTAGCTACTAGCAAATTAAAATAAGAGTAGAGAAATATACCAAGCGATCCGTGTCCTTCGGTCTTCGTCTCCACTCCGATCTCCCGCGGAATCTCCATCCGTCACCTCCTCGTCGAATCGGGCACCACGTAGCCAGGTTCATATACGGGCTCTCACCTCTTGACCGAGGCAACTCAAGCGCGAAGTTGGCTAGCCGACGCGTCCAAAGAGTGCTGTAGGCTAAGTGTAGAAGCTATATCTCTTTGGGGTTTAGTTGCCATGGAGGATGGAGGAAGAGGTTAAGGAAAATTGGTGCTTTCAATTTTCTAGCAAGAAGAATGAGATGAAGAATAATGCCACCCCTTCAAAAATGAAACTCTCTCATTTCACTCCCTCTCCTAAAGTGGCCGGCCTATATGGGAATGGTGGGATCAAAAAAAATGCAATAATGCAAGAAGGAAAAACATAAGAGGAGAAAGGGGATTAATATGTGTAGAAAAAGTCACACTCATTTCTCTTCTCATCAAGTCAAACAACCATCACATGAAAACAATGAAATGGACAAGAAAAGCATCTCATCATGATAGAAGCCACAAATATGCAAGAAAACCCCTCCACAAATGTTATTTGCAAACTGCAAATAACACCCTCCAACGAAAAGTCCGGCCGTGAAGGAATAAAAGAAAACCGGCCGGAACGGAATGCAAACTGGCAACTTCAGAAAACTGATCCCGTAATAAAATTACAGGAAAACCCCACTACTGCAAATACATGCCCGCATTTGTATTCCTACTGAACACAAATGCAAAGAGACAAAACTACACTATCTAATACTAGAATCCGGCTTAAGCCAAAGCCGGCTAGTAAAAACCGTCCGATCACGATCCGTGCAATACCGCACGTATCTGATCGAACCCTGCCATATCTCCATACGGCCACTACAGCGTTTCGCCCGAAACCTGAGTAACTGAGTGTGTGGTGGACTCTAAAGACTCGTCAATACTATGGCTGTGGATTTAACCACTAGCACGTTAGAGGTATTAGCCATACATGATGGGGCCACCAGCTAATGACCAAAAGGGACGTCGATGAGCGAACTCATCCTGACACCCTACTGAGCCTGTCAGTGACAATATCCGTACAGTCCAGTCCGTTCGTCTATGAGCATCGCATGGCGGGCTTAGGGGGTTGGTAAAAGTCAGACCCCCAATAGCGGTACAAGTCGTGTCGGAGTGTAGCCCAGAACACCCTGAGATACTACTGGAATACCTACCAGCAAATCTCCTGCCTTGGCCAAGGACTTTTCATGTTCTGGCTCTCCTAGGCACAGCGCGACCTCACCCCTAATACTGGGAGAGACGAACCCCTGCAGATCCGCTCACTGCCTCCATATAGCTCGGGACTGTACCCAACTAAAACTTGTTTGCACGACTCCTTTGAGCCGTGGTAGGGTAGTAATCAAAGCACAGTGGAAACTCACACGAGACAAATGACGATCTCAGGTCGATGAACTAACCTGTACACATGTCACCATGGAATTGCTATCTGACGTCAGGTATAATACCAACTAGCAGGTTCCCGGCGAGTCCTGTCCGGTGTACTCATAACCCAATGAGCACCTGTATACATCTTAGGTGAACCAACTGACACCAGTGGCTTATGAGACCGGCCACCGCCCCTCGTCGGGGTCTCGACTGTATACACTAGTCTACTCTGGAGAATCGATGCCCTGTCTCGAAACTCCCACGACTAGGGACCTTTTAAGGATGTGCTTATAGACTCCAGCTCTCACGTATATGATCGCCCTCATATTGCTGGTAGTCAAGCTAGAATCCTAGGGGCTCTATCAACGTGTAATAGCGACTCGTAAGGTCACCTAAAGCAGTACACGATGATAAAGGTAAACCAGATAGCATACTATCATCTTTAGTAAGACTGTCCTACTGGGACAGGTCCTCCCTCAATCATTGCAATCACGTGCCTGTGATCCAATAATTGACTCTGAGGGCACTATCTCCAACATGGCAAGTGTCATAAGATGAAATTTCGAACGGTTTCAAGTATCCATCCTTATGCAACTTAGCTAGCTGTGTCGCATTTATATGACCGAGTCTACAATGCCACAAGAAGGATTCGTTCAGTTCTGAACTCTTCCTCTTGTGTGTGTTTGTTATCCTCAGAACTGTTGATTGATTTAGAACATAAATGTCATTGCACAACGTGCCTGATCCAACTAACTTTTGGTTAAGAAAAATGTTCATAACATTATCCTGTAATACAAAATTATATCCATCTTTACTTAGTAAAGAAACCGATATAATGTTGCATATCAAGTTCGGCATGTAATAACATTCGTTCAGAACCAATGTATTACCAGTTGGCAATACTAGGTGATATTCCCCGACGGTTTTAGCTGCAACAATTGCACCATTTCCAACCCTTATGTCTTTATCACCTTCTCCAAGTTCTCTACCTTTTCTAAGCCCATGTAACTGATTACATATATGGGATCCAGACCCGGTATCTAATACCCAGGACGTAGAGCAAATGGAAAACAGTTCTCTGTAACGAACACACCCGAAGAAAATGCATCAACATGTACTTTCTTCATACGGGTGGCAAAGGAATCCTGGTATTCCCCTATATCCTGTTCAGTCCTATAACTTTTATAAGAAAGAACGGAACCAACGTTCCCCAGCACAGTATAACATGCGGGTTCGGTCAATACATCCATATTATTATCTTGATTAAGGAATGATATAGTCGCTACCTGGAGAGAGAGAGAAGAAAACACTTTAGCGTATGCTCTTGCAAGATCAGATTGGTTATTATTTTATCTAATCAGGATGGCTCCCACTGTTTTTATCAAATCTTCCTTCAAACCCTAAAAGGAAAGACTAGCCGGGATTAATTACACCTTACAATTTCGCCAATCTTTCAGCCAGGCCAGTGTCGGTACTTTGAGGGAGGTTCCCCGTGCTTTCGCACGGACCTAATTAAAGTAAACCTCATTTTCCCAGAGGCGTAACCCCGTTGACACCTTTCTAGACACCTACTTGATCGGCTAATTGTCCTGTGTAAAACTCTCCCGGGAGTAACAATTACTCGCAGTGGGTATCGGGATCCAACTATGTCATAGAAGGTATGCAATCTCATTGCAAATTTCAACACTTGAAATTCCCGATAATATTTTGCCCCTAACGTGCTATGACTTTGACGAAAGCCAACAAACCATAGCCCGCTAGTCAAGTTCAACCCGTACATTTCTTGATTGAATTAAACTCACCCGTACAATCCTTGACGAAAGCCAACAAAGCCGTACAACTACCCTAATCCAATCGCATCATATGCAGCAGATAAGCAGTATATAGCTACCGCACACTACACCTTGACGAAAGCCAACAAATGCAGCACGAATACTATACACAACTTATCTGAAATGACGGAGGGCTACGACAGGTTTTTCTGAAAACCTATTGCGTAATGAACTTGATATCGTCGTAGAATCGAGTGAATTTTGAAATGGAGTGTTTTTGAGGCCTTCATTAGTTTTGCTAAAGAGGTCACTCCCGGTGAAGGGATCTCGGCTCTTTCCTTATGGAATAAGGTGCAGGATATATCATATACATCACTATGCAAAGAAAAACTCCAAAAGCAATCAAAGACAAACCGAGTGTTGTAGCATCTGCCAGTTTTGCTAAAGAGGTCACTACCGGTGAAGGGATCTCGGCTCTTTCCTCATCGAATAAGGTGCGGGATATATTATATATATCGCTATGCAAAGCAAAACTGTAGCTACCCTTTTTGAAAAATTTGATTCTACAACATCTTTTAGCTTTCTTTTCTTTCATTAATCACATTAATGAAGTCCCATCATATAAGTCACCTAAACATCACATATAAATACGACGTACACTTATGCCATCCGCATTCGCCTCGATGTCCCCTCGTGCACCGTTAGGTTAGGTAACTAACGGCAGAGCGGGGCAGGGCTAGCACGGGTGTAAAACATAAGTAACGCCTATATAATATATCATATATACTATATATATACAGTATTTATCACAGCACATCAAATGATCATATCACAGATATCGCAGCAGAAGATACATATGAAACATTGGATATACTAGGATGTCCGTGTTTTATTTTTAGCCTCTATAAAATACGGATTCCACGGTCGCGATGAATAGCCAAACCCACACCCTTAGACCCTTACGAGAGCAGCAAGTAACCCTACCAATTCTAGAGTTAGGAGACCCGGACTCGACTCCTCGAGTTAGTCTCCCACTGGACTCCAGAACCCGGTTACTTGTGCTCTCCTCCTTGGGTCTATCCTAGTGCGAAAAAGTAAATAATATACAAATGGTGACATCGACCTCATCCCGAAAGTGCCCCAATAAAAGAATATTGCATACATTTAAATTTACAGAATGAAAATAAAAACTCTCATCTCACATAAAAAAAACCCCGGCTATTCAAAACGCGACGATCCAATATAACATATCCAGCAACACAGAACATCACATGTCATCAACGTAAGTAAATATGCGCATCCCAATTGTCGTTGACATATAGCAAAGAAACCGGCGATATCACATATTACACTTACGGTCACAGAAAAGAAAGTGTAAAACTACAACATTTGGAATACACAATCTCTTTAGACATCGTAAATCCGAAATATCACATATTCCTCATTTCATGCCTAACTGTATGAATTCCACATATTGTATCACATTCCAGATAAATAGACAGTATTAAACTTTCCGATCGAATAATCAAATACCCAAGATTTCCAAAAATAGCTCAACACTTGGGCGGAGTTCAAACATTCCAGAATACATCACAGTAGCAACGGTCCAGCCGTAGAAGTGTCAAGCCAACGCCTCACACGTGGCACGTCGTACTGCCCCAAACCCTAAGGTTCAAAAGGCAGTTCAAGACGGTCACATAATCGAGTTAAGGTTTGTTGTCTTCTAGAGGGTCCATCGCATCACATGCACGTATTTCCGAAAGATTTAAACCCAAGAAAAATTCAACACTTGAATGTTTTTCGTGCCGGGAAAAATCGAGTTAATGATATCCGTTCGAACATTTTAGTACTTTCTAAATTATCCGGAATAACAAAAAAAATTAAATTCTCCGATCGAATCAACGATTACAAAATAAACCCCAAAATAATCAACACTTGAGTCAGATTAAAAATATCCAAAAAACATAAGTCACAGAATTGGAAATTACTGTGGAAAACTGACTGCATGATTCTCCTATACTGCCGCGGATCCGCGGCCCAAGAGGGGTACGGCCGCGGTTCCGCGGCAGTTTATACTATTCATCGTCTTGTTTTTCACTGTAATTCATATAAAACCCTGTTGAATTTTTTAGGCATTTTTAATTCAGAAAAAACCAAGTTTTTAAAAAATGTCCAGATAGGGGTTGATTTTGACGTATTCGGGTTCGTTCGGAGTTTTAACTTCGTTAATACATCGCCTAATGCTCTAGCTAGGCTCTGATACCACTGTAGGGTTACTAGGAACACTAAAAAGGCTCTACAAGGCATCGACCATGCCAAAATTAAATTTTTATGTGCTGAACAACCCTAAGCTAGATCGTATACTAGAGATTAGGCGAAGAAAATAGCAAGTAAACAACTTTACGACTAAGGGTATGCGAAATACAACCTTTGTAGATCGGTCCTTCACTTCTAGAGCTCCTTGTCGTAGTCCCTTCGCTGCGATCAAAGTTCTCCCGGGCTCTTGCATGGCTTCACGAGGCGAAAGATGCGACCTTTGCTTGAAGTCTCCGAGGCCGAAGATGATCTACGTCGAGGGAATTCCGACTCAAGCAACTACTTCACTAACTAGAGAATTAGTGAAGTAAACACCCTAAACTAAAGTGCTAATCTAGTAGAGAATGGAGAAATAGGAAGTGGGTTCTCTTTGGAATTTTATTTCTCGCAAAGTTTCACTCTTTTTTCAAAACCCTAGCAAGCTTTTTCTCTTGCTCAATGAAGAAGAAGATGAACAAAAGAAAAGAATGAGGATAATGATCAAGTGAGAAGGCTAACCATGGTGAGTGAGTATCATATACTAACTCTTGTAGAGACATTACCATGGCTAAGTGTTAAGGTTAGGTTAAAACCCAAAATAAAAACAAATTTAGTGGACTTTAGTCAATGCATCCATAAGCTTCCACAAGCTTCATGCATTTTTTAATTTACCACTAATTTTGTAATTACTTTTAAATGTTAAAACCCAACATAACAAATAGCATGGTTTATGTTTCATACACCCAAGTGTTATGTATCATCAACCATGATACAATAATATAACACATTTTAATATATATCATATATATAGTAAAGATGTGTACATGTGAGAAAAAACCATAAGTGAACATGTGTTAGTTAATGTAAACTAGTATATCAAATATACAATTATACAATAAATTATTAAATCGACACTTGACTTAATAATCCGGTCATATCACATATAACCGACTAATATTCAATATATCGACTTATCGAATCAACACTTGATTCGATAACCCGGCTATATCATATATAACCGACCGATACAAAATGTCGCGAGAATAGAATACGGTATCACATACACGCATTATTCTCGGTCCCGTACATATCACATATGCGCCCCTATTTCGTTTTGCCTGAGCCAGTAAAACCTCTATGTAGGACTCTAAAGACTCGTCAATACGCTGGCAGTAGTTGATGATCACATCACGCACCCACAAGCCGTCAGCGGTACTAGATGGACGTAACGGCTACCCGGGTATTGAGCGATAAGAAGATTAGCAAGCAAGCCCGCTCCAACTCCTGTAAAAGCCTGCCGGTAACACTTCCCGTACAGTCCGGTCTCCTCGTCGGATATGTCGCATATCAAGTCTAGGGGTGGTAAACGTCAGACCCCAATAATCGATAAGTCGTGCCGATGTAAGGCTCATAACGGGTCGAGAAACTACTGGTAACACTTACCAGTAAATCTCTAATCAGCCCTGGTCAGGGACTTCCCTGTTACAGCCAATCGAGCACAGCGCAACATCAACCCCCAATACCGGGAGAGACGAAACCCTCCTATCGCTCATTGCCTCCATGTGACTCGGGACTGTACCCAAAAACCACCATTTTGCACGCCCTCATGGACATGGTAAGGTGGAAATCAAAGCACAGTGGGAATCACACAAGACTCTATGACGATTTCGGGTCTACAGACTAACCTGCACAAGTGTCACCAGAGAACTGCCATCTGACGTGAGGTATAATACCATCTGGGAGTTCTCGGCGAGTCCGTCCAGTGTACCCAGTCTCCACTGAGCACTCGTATACCATATCTGATGTCAAACACCAATGGATATGGGATCATCCATCGCCCATCTCATGGGTCGAGAAGCGTATACGCTAGTCTACTCTGATATATCGATGCGCCATCTCGATACACCCACGACTCGGGACCTTGAAGGATGTACTTATGGAATACCATGTCCCCACTAGTATGATCCACATCATAGTCCAGGTAGTCAAGTACACATCCTAAGGGCTTTACCAACATGTAACTATAAACCAGTATAAAGAGACAAGTATACATGTTAAAGTAAAGTGCAACCAGATAGCATACTATCATATCGAGCAAGAAAGTCCTCTCTATATATGTCCAAGCATCCAATATAATATACATCATCTGTACAATACTGGCCTCTAGGGCATACATACAACTAACAGACACTACGCTGGCAGTGGGTTTAACCATAGACCGCAAGCGGCACTAGCTGTACGTAACGTCCCCAGGTAGATGTCGATAAGAAGGCCGATGAGGAAACCCATCCAAACTCCTACGGAGTCTGATGTGACAATCTCCGTACAGTCCGGTCTGTTCGTCTAAGACTATCGCATATCGAGCTTAGGGGGCGGCTAGCGTCAGTCTCCTAATAGCGGTATAAGTCGTGTCGGAGCGTAGCCCATTACACCCTGAGAAACTACTGGAACCTACCAGTAAATCTCGCTTGCCCTGGCCAAGGACTTTGCGTAATGGCTCTCTGACACAGTGCGATATTAACTCCCAATACCGGGAGAGACGAATCCTATCTAACCGCCACTGCCTCCAAGTGCTCGGGACTGCACCCAACTGCTACCTGTTTGCACGACTCCTTTGAGCCATGGTAGGGTAGCAATCTAAGAACAGTGGGACACACTTGAGGCGAAGTAGTAGTGTCAAGTCTGCGGACTATGCTGTACTCATGTCACCTGGGAACTGTTAACTGACGACGGGTATAATACAAACCAACAGTTCCCCTGCGAGTCCTGTCCGGTGTACCCATAACCTAACGAGCACCTATATACTATCTCCAGTACGACGTACTGATGGCTGTGGCACAGACCATCTCCCTAACTGGGATGAGAAGCATACACACTAGTCTACTCCGGAATATCGATGCCCTGTCTCGATAATCCTACGACTAGGGACAAGTATAGGATGTTGCTTATAGACTACCCAGCCCTCCACTAGTGTGACTGCTATCACAATGCTGGTAATCAAGCAAAGATCCTGAGGGCTCTACTAATATGTATAAGTGATACGTTACAAGAAACATATGCATATATTAAAGTAGACAAAAACCAAGTAGCATACTACCATGTTTAGCAAGACTGTCAATACAACTGTGAATATCCCAAGCTTCCATTAAGTAATATACATGCTAGTATGATACAATAATGGCCCCTAGGGCATATACACTTACATACACTAGTCTACTCTGGAGTATCGATGTTCAGTCTTGAAACTCGCATGACTAGGGACATTTAAGGATGTGCCTATAGACTACCCAGCTCCCACGTATATGATCACCATCATACTGCTGGCAGTCGAGCAAGAATCCTATAGGCTCTATCAACATGTAATAGTGATCTGTAATCCCACCAAATGTTGTACATGATGATAAAGACAAACCAGATAGCATACTATCATCTCGAGTGAGACTGTTCTGCTGGTATAGGTCCTCCCTCAATCATTATAATCACCTGCCTGCGAATATGATAATTGCCTTGAGGGCACTATAGCCAACACTATCCGGATAGAGTACTGTGCCAGTTCGGTTTGCACCAGGGGATCCCACTAGACCGAGTTTTTAGCGCTGCGTTGCACATAATAGATGTGTAAGGCAAGGTCAGGAAGGACTGGAGACACAGGCATATGCCATACGTACACAGGTGGAACTTTGGTAGATTTTCACCCGTTGTTGGAGGAGACATCCTGGTGTATGATCCTACATGCCGTATCGAGTACATGAGTATGGGATGCTAGGCTTACCTAGAAGAATTTAAAAGCGCGGTGGAAGTGTTAATTTAAAAAATCTAGAAAGCAATAGCAACCCCAACCCAAGAATCAAACCAAAACACTAAAACTTGATACTAAACTAGAAAGCTAAAAAAAGAAGTTTGTAGTGCATTAGCCATCTCTCCTTGGACTCCAGCTAGTCTCCATGAAGCCCAGAACAACATTGTTCGGTGATCTCCTTACCGAAGATGATCCACCATGAGATAACTCCATCACAAGCTTTAGCTTGAAATTGATCTCATCAAAATGAAACCCACTAATTAAACTTGCTAAGGATGATTAGTAGGAGATGTAGAATAATTAGCTCACTAATTCTTCTCTTTTCTTTTTACTTTCTCACTTGAACCATTTCAAGAGAGAGATGAAGTGATAAGAATGGCTATGGATTCTAAAGATGAGAACTGATATATCATAACTTATTTAAATTAATAAATAAAACGAGTCATCCATTTTCTACAACATTCTAACAAATGACTCACTGATTTATTTATTTAAATGAGAAAATAAGTTTAATCCTTATCTTGGAATCCTATGTGATTCTTATATACACATCTAATGTTTATATACAACCATGATAAATGATATATATTATTTATATCATATATAAATAATATATAAAGAGAAGGAAAAATAAAGTGAGCATAATATTAGTTAATATATAAATATATCAATATAAAAATATACATTTAATTATTAAATCAACACTTGATTTAATAATCCGATTATATCATATATATACCAGCCAATATCATTAAACACCCGATTAAAATACTTGTACATACACGTGTTTAATCGAACTCTTGCACGTATCCTCATATGTGCCGTACATCGTTTCACCTGTGCTGGAAAACCTCTGTGTGGGATCCAAAAGCCTCGACAATACGCTGTCAGTAGGTTAGGATCATATACATAGCTCATAAGCACGTCAGCGGTATTAGCTGCACGTAACGGCTATCCGTGTATTGATCGAAAGAAGGTCAATAAGCAAGCTCATCTAAACCCTGCAAAGTCTATCAGTGACAATCGTTGTACAGTCCAGTCTCTTTGTCTAAGAGTATCGCATATCGGGCCTAGGGTTTGGAATCTGTCAGACCCCAATAACTCGATAAGTTGTGCGACAGAGGAATCATAACCAATCGAAAATACAACCGATAACACTTATTAGTTTATCTCCACTGTGGTGGGCACCGACTTGTGGTTGCAGTCATGTCCTGCACAGTGCGACATCAACTCCCTATACCAGGAGAGACGAATCCCTTTGACCGCTCACTGCTGTTAGTTGTATGTATGCCCTAGAGGCCAGTATTGTACAGATTATGTATATTATATTGGATGCTTGGACATATATAGAGATGACTTTCTTGCTCGATATGATAGTATGCTATCTGGTTACTCTTTATCTTAACATGTACACTAGTCTCTTTATACTGTCTTATAGTTACATGTTGGTAAAGCCCTTAGGATTTGTACTTGACTACCTAGACTATGATGCAGATCATACTAGTGGGGACATGGTAGTCCATAAGTACATCCTTCAAGGTCCCTAGTCGTGGGTGTATCGAGACGGGGCATCGATATACCAGAGTAGACTAGCGTATACGCTTCTCGACCCATGAGATGGGCGATGGATGATCCCATATCCATTGGTGTTTGACATCAGAGATGGTATACGGGTGCTCAGTGGAGACTGGGTACACTGGATGGACTCGCCGAGAACTCCCAGATGGTATTATACCTCACGTCAGATGGCAGTTCTCAGGTGACACTTGTACAGGTTAGTCTGTAGACCCGAGATCGTCATAGAGTCTTGTATGATTCCCACTGTGCTTTGATCTCCACCTTACCACGTCCATGAGGGCGTGCAAAACGGTGGTCTTTGGGTACAGTCCCGAGTCACATGGAGGCAATGAGCGATAGGAGGGGTTTCGTCTCTCCCGGTATTGGGGGTTGATGTTGCGCTGTGCTCGATTGGCCGTAACAGGGAAGTCCCTGGCCAGGGCTGATCAGAGATTTGCTGGTAAGTGTTACCAGTAGTTTCTCGACCCGTTACGAGCCTCACATCAGCACGACTTATCGGGTTATTGGGGTCTGACGTATACCACCCCTAGACTTGATATGCGACATATCAGACGAAGAGACCGGACTGTATGGTAAGTGTTACTAGTCGGATTCGCAGGAGTGTGAGCGGGCTAGCTCGTCGATCTTCTGATCGCTCAATACCCGGGTGGCCGTTACGTTTAGCAGACCGCTTGCGGCTTGTGGGTGCTTGATATGATCATCATCTGCTACCGGCGTATTGACGAGTCTTTAGAGTCCTACACAGAGGTTTCCTGGCTCAAGCGAAACGAAATAGGAGCGCATATGAGATATGTGCAGGACCGAGAATAATGCGTGTATGTGATACCGCATTTCATTCTCGCGATATATGTTTCGATTGGTTATATTCGATATGACCTAGTTATCGAATCATTGATTCGATAAATCGATACATTGGATTCTAGTCGGTTATGTACGACATGACCGGATCATTGAATCAAATGTTGATTTAATGATTTGATGCATAATTATATATTTGATATATTGCATTGCATTAACTAGTATTGGTTCACTTTAAACGGATTTTTCTCACTTGATGCACATTGTATATGTGATATACTTTTGTGCACATATTTGTATCATGTTTGATGATACATGATCTTGTTGTTAAGTATAAAGAATTAAACCATGGTTAAAAGTTGATTAGGGTTTTGCATTTTCATCTATTTATTTATTTATTTGTTTGAAAAGGATTATGATGAGAATGGTGGCTCTTTTTGTTTTAAGTTGAAGCTTCATGAAGCTTTGACTTTTGTAACCATCCTTATCTTCATGCTTAACCCTAACCCTCTCAAGTGGCCATGGTTTATTCTCTACACTTAAACCTAGTTAAAGTTATGATAATTATTTGATTTTCTATTTCTTTTTATCACAACTTATCATAACTATCTTCATCTTCTTCTTCTTCTTCAAGCTTGCTAGTTTAATGGCAACTTGAGATCTAGTGAGATAAATCCAATTCTAAAGTGAACCCACCTCCTATTTCTTCACCCTCTACCTCTTGCCAAGTTGTTTTGGGTGTTTACTTCATAAGTTTCACAAGTTTGTGAAGTCGGAGCCTGAGTTTGTGCAACCTCGACGTAGATCGTCTTTGACACGAAGCCGACGACCTATTCCGCACGTTTCTCCGATGAAGCCGTCACGAGAGTCCAAGCCTCAAGATGGACAGCGAGAGGACGCCCTCGTGGAGCTAAGGAAGTGGAAATCCGGATCTACAAAGGTTGTAGCATCTAACTTTTAGTTAAATAGTTAACTAGTTCACTTTTTCGCCTAGACATCTAGTAAACGATCCGTGTTAGGGTTTCTCGGCTTCCATAATTTTTGAAATTGGCATGGTTGATGCCTTGTGAGACTTCATTTGGATGCCTAGGAACCCTACAGTGGTATCAGAGCCTAGCTAGAGCCTTAGGCGAAGCGTAGACGGAATTTGAAGTCCGAACGACCCAAAACCGAAACCCAAAATATGCTCTCTGTACTTTTTTGAAAACAGTGGATTTTTCCAAATTAAAAATTGCTAAAAAATTCAGCAGGAAAAAATAAGAATTACGGTGCAAAAAGTTTCTGGTGAACAGTATTTTTCGCGGCGGATCAGCGGCAGAAACATGGCTTCTGCGGCTGATCAGCGGCCAATTGGTGACGTCAGCCCACTTTGTTTGCACAGTAACTCTTGATAAATTCTGCTGAGTTTTCTGGGAATTTTTAATATTGATTCAAGAGTTGAATTTTCTGCAATTGTTTTGGGGATTCGGTGTTTCGATCGGGGTATCAAATTTTGTCTATTTGGCTTTCCGGATAAATTTTAGAATATGTTAAAAAGTTCGACCGGATATAAATACCCAATTTTTCCCCTGTCGGGAAATTTCCAAGTGTTGGATTTTTCCGTAGTTTAACGACGTTCTAAGTAGTGCAAGTAACTCGATGGTCCCTCTAGAAGACAACAAACCTTAACTCGATTATGTGACCGTCTTGAACTGCCCTTTGAACCTTCGGGTTTGGGGCAGTACGGCGTGCCACATGTGAGGCGTTGGCTTGACCCTTCTACGGCTGGACCGTTGGTACTGAGGTACGAACTGAATGTTGTTAGACTTATTTCATGTGTTGATCTGTATTGGGAAAACTTGGGTGTTCGATTGTTCGATCGGAAAGTTTAACATTTTCTGTTTATCTGGAATGTGATACAATAATTGGAATTCACAAGTAGTTATGAGATAACTGAATGAATGTTATAAATCTAGCAATTTAGTCCCATATGATATTGAAAAGAGTTTTCGATAATGAGACTAAAATGCGGGATTTATATCTGATTAGGCATGTGATGTCTAAAGCAGTTGCGGATTCCAATTGTTGTAGTTTTACACTTTCTTTTCTGTGACCGTAAGTGTAGTATGTTCATATCGCCGGTTTCGTTGCTATACGTCAACGACAATTGGGGTATGCATACTTACTTACGTTGATGACATGTGATGTTATGTGTTGCTGGATATGTTATATTGGATCGTCGTGTTTGAATAGCCGGGGTTTTTTATGTGAGATGAGTGTTTTTCATTTTCATTCATGTATAAAAACTTGTATGTAATATTCTTTCATTTGGGGCGCTTCCAGGTAGCGGAAGTTGTCACCCTTTGTATATTATTTACTTTTCCGCATTAGGATAGACCCAAGGAGGGGAGCACAAGTAACCGGGTTCTGGGGTCCAGTGGGAGACCAACTCGAGGAGTCGAGTCCGGGTCTCCTAACCCTAGAATTGGCAGGGTTGCTTGCCGCTCTCGTAGGGGTCTAGGGGTGTGGGATTGGCTATTCATCACGACCGTGGAATCCGTGTTTTATACTGGCTCGTATTGAAAACACGGACGTCCTAGTATATCCAATATTTCATATGTTTATTCTGCTGCGATATCTGTGTTGTGACTCTGTGATGGATATAGTATATAGTATATATGATATATTATATAGACGTTACTTATGTTTTACACCCGCGCTAGCCCTGCCCTGCTCTGTCGTTAGTTACCTAACCTAACGGTGCATGAGGGGACATCGAGGCGAATGCAGATGGCATAAGTGTACGTCATATCTATCTGTGATGTTTATGTATTTAAATGATGGGACTTCATTAATGTGATTAATGAAAGATAAGAAACCTAAGATGTTGTAGAATCAGATTTTAAAATAAAACAGGTAGCTACAGTTCTTGCTTTGCATAGCGGTATATATGATACCCTGCACCTTATTCGATGAGGAAAGGACCGAGATCCCTTCACCGGGAGTGACTCCTTTAGCAGTAACTGGCAGATGCTACACACTCGGTTTGGCTTTGATTGCTTTTAAGAGTTTTTGCTTTGCACAGCGATATATATGATATATCCCGCACCTCATTCGACGAGGAAAGGACCGAGATCCCTTCGCCGGGAGTGACTCCTTTAGCAAAACTAGAAAAGCCTCAAAATCACTCCATTTCAAAATCTTCATTTGATTCTACAACGATATCAAGTTCATTACGCTCATGGTTTTATGAAAACCTGCGTAGCCCTCCGTCATTTCAGATAAGTACTACTTAGTATTCGTGCTACGGTAGTTTGGCATTCGTCAAGGCGTAGTGTACGGTAGCTAACTAGTATTTATCTGCTTATGCATATGATGCAGATTGGATTAGGGTATTCGTACGGCGTTGTTTGGCATTCGTCAAGGGTCGTGCGGGTGGGTTTAATTCAATCAAGAAATGTACGGGTTGAACTTGACTAGTGGACTATGGGTTGTTTGGCATTCGTCAAGGTCATAGAACACTAGGGGTAAAATATTATTGGGAATTTCAAGTGTTGAAATTTGCAATGAGATTGCATACCTTCTATGAGATAGTTGGATCCCGATACCCACTGCGAGTAAGAGTTACTCCTGGGAGAGTTTTACACATTGCAATTAGCCGATCAAGTAGGTGTCTAGAAAGGTGTTAACGAGGTTACGCCTCTGGGAAAACGAGGTTTACATTAATTAGGTTCGTGCGAAAGCACGGGGGACCTCCCTCAAAGTACCGACACTGGCCTGGCTGAAAGATTGGCGAACTTGTGGTGTATAATTAATCGCGGCTAGTCTTTCCTTTTAGGGTTTGAAGGAAGATTTGATAAAAAGCAGTGGGAGCCATCCTGATTAGATAAGATAATAACCAATCTGATCTTGCACGAGCATACGCTAAAGTGTTTTCTTCTCTCTCTCTCCAGGTAGCGACCATTTCATGCCTTAATCAAGATAATAATATGGATGTATTGACCGAACCCGCATGTTATACTGTGCAGGGGAACGTTGAACCCGTTCTATCTTATAAGTGTTATAAGAATGAACAGGAAACAGGAGAATATCTGGATTCTCACACCGCCCAAACGGAGAACATGCATGTTGATGCATCATCTTCGGGTGTGTTTGTCATTGAGAACTGTTTCTCAGTTCACCCTACGTCCTGGGTATTAGATACCGGATCAGGATCCCACATATGTAAGATGTTACATGGGCTGCGAAAAGGTAGAGAACTGGGAAAAGGTGATCATTCCGTTCAAGTAGGAAACGGTGCAAATGTTGCAGCCAAAGCAGTTGGCGAATATCACCTTGTATTACCAAGTGGTGATACAATAATTCTGAATGAGTGCTATTATATACCAAACATGATGTGCAACATTATATCAGTTTCTTTATTGAGTAAAGAAGGATATAATTTTGTAGTAAAGGAAAATGTTATGAACATATTCCTAGATCAAAAGTTGATTGCATCAGGCTCGCTACATAATGGCATATTCATTCTAAATCAAAATACAGTCCTCAATATACAAAACACACACAAGAGGAAGAGTTCAGAAATGAACGAATCCTTCTTGTGGCATTGTAGACTTGGTCACATCAATGCGACACGACTAGCTAAGTTGCATAAGGATGGGTATTTAAATCCGTTTGAATTTTCATCTTATGACACTTGCCAGTCATGTCTCAAAGGCAAGATGACCAAAACTCCGTTTACGGGACACGGAGAAAGAGTTACCGAACTCTTGGGACTAATACATAGTGATGTATGCGGTCCCATGTCTACACATGCCAGGGATGGTTCTTCATACTTCATTACATTCACTGACGATCTCTCTAGATACGGGCATGTGTTCCTATTGAAACACAAGTCTGAAGCTTTTGAGAAATTCAGAGAATATAAGCACGAAGTAGAGAACCAAACGGGCAAAAGTATTAAGATCCTTCGATCTGATCGAGGAGGAGAATACTTGAGCAATGAGTTCCAAGATTATCTAAAAGAGAATGGGATTCTCTCTCAGCTTACTCCACCTTATACACCACAGCACAACGGTGTATCGGAACGAAGGAATCGCACCCTATTAGATATGGTGCGTTCAATGATGAGTACAGCTGAGTTACCTATTTCCTTCTTGGGGTATGCGCTTGAGACAGCCATACACCTATTGAATATGGTTCCTACCAAATCAGTGCCTACCACTCCATATGAGATATGGAAAGGGAAGAGACCATCTCTTAAGTATGTTAAGATATGGGGTTGTCCAGCCTATGTCAAAAGACAAAATCCGGACAAACTCGAGGCAAGATCTGTCTTATGTAAGTTTGTAGGGTATCCCAAAAATTAACAAGGGTATATCTTCTACCACCCCGAGGAACAAAAGGTGTTTGTTTCTCGACATGCCACTTTCTTAGAAAAAGGTTTTCTTATGAAACAGATTAGTGGCATTGAGGTAGAACTGGAAGAGGTTCCAGCAACACAAACTGTAACAGAAGACTTGGTAGAACCAGAGGATTCAGTAGAACCCGACGAACCCCAGCCTCTCCGCCGATCTAGTAGGGTTTCTCGTCCACCTGAGAGATACTACGGTTTTCTCATTGACGGTGGAAGCGAGGATTGCATCATGGAGGATGATGACCCAACTAGCTTCGAGCAGGCCATCACGAGTAGGGACTCGGTGAAATGGCTGGATGCTATGCGGTCCGAGATGGAATCCATGTACACCAACAAAGTATGGACTTTGGAAGTTGCTCCTGAAGGGGTAAAACCCATTGGGAGCAAGTGGATCTTCAAGAAGAAACTTGGTGTAGATGGGAAAGTGGAGACTTTCAAAGCTAGACTTGTAGCAAAGGGTTTTCGTCAAAGACCAGGTGTGGACTATGACGAAACCTTTTCTCCAGTGGCTATGCTTAAATCCATCCGGATCATGCTTGCCATTGCTGCCTTTCATGACTACGAAATCTGGCAAATGGATGTTAAGACCGCCTTTCTAAATGGTGATTTAGAAGAGTGCGTGTACATGACTCAGCCAGAGGGCTTCGTAGAAAGTGGGAGCAGCGGGAAGGTGTGCAAGCTGCTTAAATCCATTTATGGATTAAAGCAAGCATCGCGGAGTTGGAACATCTGCTTTGATGTCGTTATCAAAGAGTTTGATTTCGTCAAAAATCCAGATGAACCTTGTATCTACAAGAAGGTGGCAGAGAGTAAGGTTGTCTTCCTCGTATTGTACGTGGACGACATACTCTTGATAGGAAATGATATTCCTATGCTGCAATCGGTCAAGCTCTTCTTATCACAAAGATTCTCAATGAAAGATCTTGGTGATGCCTCCTGCATATTAGGAATCAGGATCTATAGAGATAGATCCAAAAGGATATTGGGATTGTCCCAATCCAGGTACATTGACACCATACTAAAGAGGTTTAGTATGGAAGAGTCCAAGCGTGGGAATTTGCCCACGATCTCTGGAGTCACTCTCTCCAAAGAGATGTCTCCTAAGACTGATTTGGAGAGAGCTCGCATGCAAGGGATACCCTATGCTTCGGCAGTAGGCTCTATCATGTATGCGATGCTATGTACCAGACCCGATGTAGCATACTCACTAAGTGTAGTGAGCAGGTATCAAGCTGATCCTGGAGAGAGTCACTGGACAGCTGTGAAGAGCATTCTCAAGTACTTGCGAAGGACTAGAGATATGTTCTTGGTGTATGGTAACGGAGAACTCCAAGTAGAGTCCTTTACCGATTCGAGCTTCCAGAGTGATAAGGACGACTCTAAGTCGCAGTCGGGCTTTGTCTTTACCCTTTACGGAGGGGCGGTTAGCTGGAAGAGTTCCAAGCAGGAAACCGTGGCAGACTCGACGATGGAGGCTGAATACATCGCTGCCAACGATGCTGCCAAAGAGGCTGTCTGGATCAAGAAGTTCATTACTGAACTTGGAGTGGTTCCATCCATTGAGCGTCCAATACCTTTGTATTGCGATAACAATAGAGCGGTGGCTTTGGCCAAGGAACCCAGGTCCCATCAGCGGTCCAGGCATATTCTGAGGCGGTATCACCTGATCCGGGAGATAGTTGATCGCCGGGAGATCGAGGTCGGGAGAGTTGACACGAAGAACAACACGGCGGATCCACTCACGAAGGCCATTCCCCAGATACAGTTTGAGAGACTCTTCGGGATGCTCGGTATGAGATACTACAGCAGCTGGCCCTAGTGCAAGTGGGAGATTGTTAGTTGTATGTATGCCCTAGAGGCCAGTATTGTACAGATTATGTATATTATATTGGATGCTTGGACATATATAGAGATGACTTTCTTGCTCGATATGATAGTATGCTATCTGGTTACTCTTTATCTTAACATGTACACTAGTCTCTTTATACTGTCTTATAGTTACATGTTGGTAAAGCCCTTAGGATTTGTACTTGACTACCTAGACTATGATGCAGATCATACTAGTGGGGACATGGTAGTCCATAAGTACATCCTTCAAGGTCCCTAGTCGTGGGTGTATCGAGACGGGGCATCGATATACCAGAGTAGACTAGCGTATACGCTTCTCGACCCATGAGATGGGCGATGGATGATCCCATATCCATTGGTGTTTGACATCAGAGATGGTATACGGGTGCTCAGTGGAGACTGGGTACACTGGATGGACTCGCCGAGAACTCCCAGATGGTATTATACCTCACGTCAGATGGCAGTTCTCAGGTGACACTTGTACAGGTTAGTCTGTAGACCCGAGATCGTCATAGAGTCTTGTATGATTCCCACTGTGCTTTGATCTCCACCTTACCACGTCCATGAGGGCGTGCAAAACGGTGGTCTTTGGGTACAGTCCCGAGTCACATGGAGGCAATGAGCGATAGGAGGGGTTTCGTCTCTCCCGGTATTGGGGGTTGATGTTGCGCTGTGCTCGATTGGCCGTAACAGGGAAGTCCCTGGCCAGGGCTGATCAGAGATTTGCTGGTAAGTGTTACCAGTAGTTTCTCGACCCGTTACGAGCCTCACATCAGCACGACTTATCGGGTTATTGGGGTCTGACGTATACCACCCCTAGACTTGATATGCGACATATCAGACGAAGAGACCGGACTGTATGGTAAGTGTTACTGGTCGGATTCGCAGGAGTGTGAGCGGGCTAGCTCGTCGATCTTCTGATCGCTCAATACCCGGGTGGCCGTTACGTTTAGCAGACCGCTTGCGGCTTGTGGGTGCTTGATATGATCATCATCTGCTACCGGCGTATTGACGAGTCTTTAGAGTCCTACACAGAGGTTTCCTGGCTCAAGCGAAACGAAATAGGAGCGCATATGAGATATGTGCAGGACCGAGAATAATGCGTGTATGTGATACCGCATTTCATTCTCGCGATATATGTTTCGATTGGTTATATTCGATATGACCTAGTTATCGAATCATTGATTCGATAAATCGATACATTGGATTCTAGTCGGTTATGTACGACATGACCGGATCATTGAATCAAATGTTGATTTAATGATTTGATGCATAATTATATATTTGATATATTGCATTGCATTAACTAGTATTGGTTCACTTTAAACGGATTTTTCTCACTTGATGCACATTGTATATGTGATATACTTTTGTGCACATATTTGTATCATGTTTGATGATACATGATCTTGTTGTTAAGTATAAAGAATTAAACCATGGTTAAAAGTTGATTAGGGTTTTGCATTTTCATCTATTTATTTATTTATTTGTTTGAAAAGGATTATGATGAGAATGGTGGCTCTTTTTGTTTTAAGTTGAAGCTTCATGAAGCTTTGACTTTTGTAACCATCCTTATCTTCATGCTTAACCCTAACCCTCTCAAGTGACCATGGTTTATTCTCTACACTTAACCCTAGTTAAAGTTATGATAAGTATTTGATTTTCTATTTCTTTTTATCACAACTTATCATAACTATCTTCATCTTCTTCTTCTTCTTCAAGCTTGCTAGTTTAATGGCAACTTGAGATCTAGTGAGATAAATCCAATTCTAAAGTGAACCCACCTCCTATTTCTTCACCCTCTACCTCTTGCCAAGTTGTTTTGGGTGTTTACTTCACAAGTTTCACAAGTTTGTGAAGTCGGAGCTTGAGTTTGTGCAACCTCGACGTAGATCGTCTTTGACACGAAGCCGACGACCTATTCCGCACGTTTCTCCGATGAAGCCGTCACGAGAGTCCAAGCCTCAAGATGGACAGCGAGAGGACGCCCTCGTGGAGCTAAGGAAGTGGAAATCCGGATCTACAAAGGTTGTAGCATCTAACTTTTAGTTAAATAGTTAACTAGTTCACTTTTTCGCCTAGACATCTAGTAAACGATCCGTGTTAGGGTTTCTCGGCTTCCATAATTTTTGAAATTGGCATGGTTGATGCCTTGTGAGACTTCATTTGGATGCCTAGGAACCCTACAACTGCCACTACGTGCTTTGGGACTATGCCCAACAAAAACTTGTTTGACGGCTCTTTTGAGCCGTAGTAGGGTAGAAGTCTAAGTATAGTGGGAACACACATGAGACGCTATGGCGATCTTAGGTCCTACGGACCACCCTGTACTCATGTCATCAGAGAAATGTACCTGACATTGGTATATTACCAACTAGGAGTTCTCGGTGAGTCCATCCAGTATAACTCATCCAATGAGCACCAATATACAATCCTCGGTGTCAAACACCAATAGCTGTAGAATCAGCTATCGCCCTCCAACCGGATCAGGAAACGTACACACCAGTCTAAACTGGAGTACCGATGCCCAGTCTCGATACTCTTACGACTAGGGACATTTAAAGATGTGCTTATCAACTATCCAGGCCCCACCAGTATGATCTGCATCATCGTCCTGGTAACCAAGCAAAATCCTAAGGGCTTTATCTCATATCTAAACGATATGTGATAGTGAATAAAATAGATTATATGAAAGATAAAAAAAAACCAGATAGCATAGTATCATCTCAAGTAAGATTGTTCTCTCGTATAGGTCCTCTTTCAATTATAATAATTGCCTTGAGGGCACCTATATCCAACAATGAGTTGGTATATCCTGAGGACTCGATTGTACGTTGTCACGCTAAATCAGTGATATGTCATTGGTAGAGATGTCCCTATGTTTCATCCCACAGCTCCCTCGAAAATTAAGATGGTATATTATTTTAGTTGTTTTTTAATGTTGGATTATCATCTTGTACGTTTTATAAAATGTTTATACTAAAATGTACATTGTTTTTTCAGGTTGTACACATATGGAGGCTTGTATATATTGCAGTGAGGACTATATGGAGTGATGCAGCGGATGCGTTAAAACAATTTGCGTAGGCTACGATTGGACATTGCCAAGGCGTGATGCATGAGACGGGTGAAGGTCCCAGATTTGAGGCAATGGTAGTAGGTTCCGTCCATGACCAGCGAAGTCGCACATATCGATCTAATGATCAGGCAGGGCCCAGTGTTCCCCACCGAAGACGTGAGTATGTAACACCTTAGAATGCGATTAGTGTTAATTAACGATAATGCGGGTTTTTAATAAAAAGTTAACCAAAATAGTTTTCATATATTTTATAAAAATTAATTAATATTTTATTATTATTTGTTTAAGCTTGCACACACTTGTGCATGTTAACTTTGGGGTTATGGAGGAGTTAACCATGCTTAACTAGCCATGGCACCCTAAACCAATTTCATTCCATGTTACCCCATTTCACTTAATTTTTAGTAAGGGTTTAACTTTTATTAAGAGAGAGAGAGAGAAAGAGAGAGTTGACAATGAAGAATTATGAGGGATGGCACAAGCATGGGAGTATTAATGAGGAGAGAGAAAGGGCATGGCTCATTCCTAACCTCATACCCTCATTTCCCTCATCCCTCACTCATACACTCCCTCCTTCTCACCTCACTCTCTCATTCTCAATTATTTCTCCTTCTCCTTCCTTTCTTCAACTGAAACCTATACATTTTCATCACAAACTCAAGCCTAATCTTCACTAAACTTCATTAAAACCCTCACAAAAATCAAGTTAAGCCTCTTGAGATGACTTGGAGCTTGGAAAGCTAGGGTTTTCAAGCAAGCTTGGTGAGGTAGTGATCTCTAACTGTTATCTAGGCTTTTAAGTTATTGTATTGCTTATTAGTTGCTGTTTAGAACACTAAAGTTGTAGTTTTTGTGCAAATATCGTATTTTGGTAAGGTTTTGTGTCTCGGGTGAATCTGCTATCGAACCAGGTTTTTGTCACGACCCGAAATATTAGCTCGTGACCAGCACTTGAATCACGCAACGTCTAAAGGCGTAACGGAATTCAAGTAAGCTGAAACCCAGAAATCAAAACCTTTTTAAGAAAATAAAGGAGGTGAAGTTTTTGAAATAAAGGTATAATGAAATCAAGTGTGCTTAAATGCATAGAAAAGAAACATGAATGATGCAAGTGAAATTTAGTAGTTTGAAAACATGTTTCGTCTTTTATTAAAAATTTTGGCAGCACCTCCTTTGCATATTTTGATCCAAAACCACAAATACATAATGATGATAAAGGAATCCCCAAGCAGGAGCTAGCTCTTCGCCAAACGGCGGATCACAACCACGCAAGACAGTAAATATGAATATACGACGCCCAACGGTGAAGATCACCACAAAAGATAAAGAAAAAGCAAGACATAAATACCACTAGTAGCGAAAAACCCCTCGCTCTAAGTCTCGCAAGCACAATCCCACTAAGTCTCATTACTTATACAATTTACACATTTTGATTAATTGATGGAGTTAACTAGATACAATATGAAATATAATATAAGAGTGGGTACGATACAAATGTCCCACCTACCACTACAAAACACCCAAATAAAGCTGTGTGCCAGCGATGCCGCTACTGATCCAAACGGTCAACCTGCAAGAACTGTGGCATAACGGGGGTGAGTGCCAACTCGTGAGTAGAAAAATATCTACAAGTAGAAATCGAATAAACAACGACTCCTAGGTCAACTATATCATAAAGGTAATACTATGATATCTAGGGTGACCGGGTCGGTATATGTGCCAACAAGGTAGTCAAACCTATATGCATGCAGATAACATCCAACAGTAATAATCAATGCATGTATATGGATCTCGTCCAACCATAATCAAGGTATGCATGCATGTGGATCTCGTCCACCCAAAATCAGTGTCTATATGCACGTAAATATCATAATGGAGTGTGCATGAAAGTATGAGGATATATATATCAACGGTGTCCCTCCCGACACATCAAAATCATGGAACCTGGGTGCCTAGCATCGAAACTCGAAAACATCATGAAAACCGTGCCCAGCATCGGCACGTAAATCCTCATATATCGGGCTCCATCAGTCCGGATCGGCCTATATCATCTCACGACTCCGGTCGGTATCCTCCGGATATCCGCCAAGCCCAAATACTATCACCGGTAGGTAGTAGTCCCTCTGCCAGGCTCACCGTCTACTGCACAGCGATCCGTTCTCGTCCCGGGGTACCATACCGGGTCCACCATGTACCCGCAATCGGCCTTATCCGCCTCCTCGAATCGGGTTTCACATGTCGCTCTCAGAACCGAGAAAACACATGGTGGACGCACTGAAATATCATATCAAGAGAAACCGGGTTTTTAAAACAACACATAATCTCTTTTAAAATGTCCACGGTTCTCAAATCCAGAAATCTCATGAAAACAGCATATCTCAATGCGTAAAATCATAGAGCATGATGTATGTGACATATAATAGAAATGTAAGCATATCCATATATCATGCAACATGGAAAAGTGATATGACATATTAATAGGAAAAACTGCTATTTTAAATGATTCAAGTTTTTAAAGTATAACATGCGGTTCCCAATTTTCCAATAAAATCAGTTATCTATGTAGGCACAATATGCAAATACGCAAGTATAGATGTACCAATGTATGTGTGCATCAATATGGATATACAGTGTGTATGTGCGCAAATATGGGTATACAATGTCTATGTGCACCAATATGAATATACAATGTGTATGTGCGCAAATGTGGATATATCAATGTATATGTAAGCATGTCATGCGAAGAGTCATATCATGATGCAGCAATACTAATGTGTAGTGACATGGCAATTATCGATGATGAAGTGTGTGAATCTACAGTCTGTATGCGTGTAACATACGCATCATCGATAATGGTGCAGGTGTACTATCACAGGTATGAGTAATGCAATGCTAAAATCATAAATGCAGCACAAGGTAAATCATCAGCTAAAAGCTATAAGGTATACGTAACTATCATATGTCAGAGTCGGTGAATCTATCAATCGGCATCTAGCCTAACAACATTGCATACGGTCTAATCCATCGTACGACAACCTCTAGTCAAGGGTATGGATCAATCATCAAGTCAAACTCATCACGCACGGAAAATCGTCGTACGGCGGCATTAAACCAGTAGGGATCCTATCATCCTATAAGACAAATGAGGGTACGGCTTCCTAATATCACGTACGGCCTATCATCCATGATTCACAACATTCTATATATGTATATATATCTATGTACCTATGTCCCAGGTCACATCCAAAATAATCTCATATCAGGGGACAGGCTGTAAGTGCACGGCGGCGCCCCGGCCGTCAATCCGACGCCGGAGTGCGGAAGCGATGCTTTTCTTTAAACTTTATAAAACCGGCACCACCGCGCACTAAATACCCAGATCGTGCCATTAATCTAGTACTAGCTAACAAGAAGGGGGTAGAGAGATATACCGAGCGATCCGTGTCCTTCGATCTTCGTCTCCACTCCGATCTCCCGCGGAATCTCCGTCCGTCACGTCCTCGTCGGAAAGGGCACCACGTAGCCGAGTTCTTTTACGGGCTCCCACCTCTGGACCGAGACAACTCGGGCGCGAAGTTGGCTAGCCGACGCGTCCAAGATTTGCTGTAAATGTAGTATAGAATCTATGTCTCTTTGGGGTAGTGAAGTTGCCATGGATGTGGAGGAGAAAGAGGTTAAGGAAAAATGGTGCTTTCATTTTTCCAAGAAAGAATGAGATGAAGGAAATATGCCATACATAAAAATGAACCTCTCATCATCCTTCTCCAAATGTAGCCGGCCAAATATGAGGGAGTGAATCCATGAAGGGAGGTGAGTGTAGGAGAGGAATAAAGGTGACCACACCCCAAAAGAAATGATAACAAAGTCACATCCATTTCTAATCTCATCACATCCAAATCCAATCTCAAAAAGAAAAGGAAAAGACCAATAAAGAATCTCATGATGAATAACTATCATGAAGCCACACATATGCAAGAAACCCCTCCACAATAAGTTATTTGCAAACTTGCAAATAACCCCCTCCATCGAAAAGTCCGGCAGTGAAGGAACAAAGGAAAACTGGCCAGAACAGAATGCAAACTGGCAACTTCAGAAAGCTGATCCCGTAATAAATTACAGGAAAACCCCGTGACTGCATATACATGCCAGCTTTTGTATTCCCACTGAATATAAATGCAGAGAGAGAATATCTACACTATCTTATACCAGGATCCGGCTTAAGCCAAAGCCGGCTAGTAAAATCCGTCCGATCACGATCCGTGCAATACCGCACGTATCTGATCGAACCCTCCCATATCTCCATACGGCCTCTACAGCGTTTCGCCCGAAACCTGAGTAACTGTGTGTGGTGGACTCTAAAGACTCCTCAATACTATGGCTGTGGATTTAACCATTAGCACGTCAGAGGTATTAGCCATACGTGACGGGCCACCAGCTATTGACCAAAAGGGACGTCGATGAGCGAACTCATCCTGACACCCTACTGAGCCTGTCAGTGACAATATCCGTACAGTCCGGTCCGTTCGTCTATGAGCATCGCATGGCGGGCCTAGGGGGTTGGTAAAAGTCAGACCCCCAAAAGCGGTACAAGTCGTGTCGGAGATCAGCCCAGAACACCCTGAGATACTACTGGAATACCTACCAGTAAATCTCCTGCCTTGGCCAAGGACTTTTCATGTTCTGGCTCTCCTAGACACAGCGCGACCTCACCCCCAATACCGGGGGAGACGAACCCCTGCAGATCCGCTCACTGCCTCCATGTGGCTCGGGACTGTACCCGACTAAAACCTGTTTGCATGTCTCCTTTGAGCGTGGTAGGGTAGTAATCAAAGCACAATGGGAACTCACACGAGACAAATGACGATCTCAAGTAAATGAACTAACCTGTACACATGTCACCAGAGAACTGCTATCTGACATCAGGTATAATCCCAACTAGCAGGTTCCCGGCGAGTCCTGTCTGGTGTACTCATAACCCAATGAGCACCTGTATACATCTTAGGTAAACCAACTGACACTAGTGGCTTGTGAGACCGGCCACCGCCCCTCGTCGGGGTCTCGACTGTATACACTAGTCTACTCTGGAGAATCGGTGCCCTGTCTCGAAACTGTCACGACCCAAAGTTTGGCCCGTGACCGGCACTTAACCACGTAACGTCTACAGGCGTAACGTGGCTAAGTGAACCGAAAACCCAGAAATCAAACCAGTAAAAGTATAGAGTGTTATAAGTTTAAAAATGAAAGCACTTACTAACATGTTAAGAAATCTAAGTAAACAATCACCAAGATAGCAATATATGACGCCGTAGAGAAGATCAAGATCCACAAGTGGGAACATCACAGATAAAATAAAACTGCATAAGAAAAGTCGGCTCACAACGAGCTCGACACCAGGATACCAATAATATACATCATCGTCCTCACACTGTCTCTAAGTCAAATACATACATGGTAGATGGAGAATACTAGATACAACAATATACATAACTGAAAGATAAACAGATACCGCGCAAAACCCACCTATCAGTAAAAGAGCTGGTACACCAACTATGGGAGGTATCTGTGTCAAAAGATGCAAAGCGCAGCCTGTCGCGACTACTCTGAAGGGCTACCTGCAAATACTGTGGCACAACGGGGGTGAGTTGCCAACTCGTGAATAGAAATAACATATAAAGGTAATCGCGAGCATGCACGTACTGCGCTACTCTATCATATACCAATAGATGATATCAATATGTGATAAGCAGTATGTGCAATAATCATGCAACTGCTCTATCAGGTAATATAACTACAGGATGAGGTACAATAATAAACTGCTGAGCATGGGCAATATAACATCTACACGGAATGTCAACGTGGAATATATAATCGGTGTCCATCAATGCACCCAGGTCCCCCGAATAGCTCAGGCGCCGGCACTCTCATCGGCCCTCTAATCCTGTAAATCTCAGAGAATCACGAGTGCCCAACATCGGCACCCAAATATCAAAAATACTCGTGTCCAGCATCGACACGCAAATCCTCATCCATCGGGCCCCGTCAGTCCGGGTCAGCCCACGGGCTCCGTCTGCGGTATCGGCCCTCAGCCCCGGCAGTACGGATCACCCCACATCCATCTATCGACCCTGATCAGTATCCTCCGGATAGCTGTCAGGTCCAACCAATCACCGGTAGGTAGTAGTCCCTCTGCCAGGCTCACCGTCTACTACACAGCGAAACCGTTCTCGCCCCGGGGTACCATACCGGGTCCACCATGTACCCGCAATCGGCCTTAACCAGCTTCTCGATTCGGGTTCACATATATCACTCTAGCACCGAGGAAACACGTGGTGGACGCACCGAAATATCATATCAAGGGAACCGGGTTTTTAAATGATTACATATTTGAATTAGCCACGGTTCCCAAATCCAGAAATCACATAAAATCCAAACCAATATGCAAGTAAATGATCCGATATGATATGTGCATCAAGTATGAATATCATGTCAAGTCACATAAAGATAAGCTACAACATAATGATCCGATGTAAATTCTACAGTGTGAGTGTCATGGCAATTACTAACGGTGTGTGTGTAACATGCATGATAGTGCCCGTGCAACCTGAACCGTTAGTAATGGTGCGGTGTTCTATCAATTCTAGTTTATATCCAAATAGCAGGGAATGCAGTATGCACTAAATAGTAGCCATGAACAGTCAATGTATACAAAGGAAACTATAAGGTCCTATCAGCCCTGACGTAGAACGCCATGCGGGCGATGTCCCCGTAGATGTGAAATCTACTCACCGTAGTCTCTCGCTAGGTATAGCCAACAACCTGTTTCCCTTTCTGCGCGGCGTCCGCCGTACTCTCCTGCGAACCTAGAATTACACAATATATCACACATAAGCTTGAAGTCACACAAACACGACATTAAATCCGAACTAGTAACTCGTGTCGCGAACCAAGTGCGCGATACGCTAAAACGTGTGATTACGTGCCTGAAGCCACTCCGACGCGTCGCGATGCGCAGAAACCCAAAACCCATACACACGTATCACGCGCGTCGCGAAGATTTAAAATACGGGAAAATAGGTATTCACCTACAGATTTTTATAAAGAAATGATATTGTAAAACTATATATATCAAAATAACCCAAATAGTAGCAGACTCCAGTGGCCCAAACCCCAAATCCCAACTCACCCATCTGGCCGCAAATTGCGGCCAGAATGAATATTCCGGCGGCTTAGGTAGGGGGGTGGGCTTCCAGGTTTGGTGTGTGCACTCAATACCCCCCCTACATGCTACACTAATATCTAGTTTTGTTCTGGGACATCTCGGGTAGTAGCAGATCCTACAGAGCCTAAAATCAAGTTAAAATCCACACTTTTGCACTAAAATGGAACTTTATGGTATTTCTGTGCAAACTGAAACAAACCTGGTCTAAAATAGTTCTAATAACACCTAATAGAGCTAACCAAACTAACAAAACCCTAATCTAACATGTGAATCACAAATATCCTTTAATATCACTAAAAATGCACAAAATGAGATTTTTGCTAAACAATACTACAAGTTTAAGGAAAAGGAGTCCTAACATGAGTTAATACCTTCTAAGAACCTTGTAAAACACCAAAAGTCTCAGCTTTTCCCTCAAGTGTGCAGATTTGCCTTTGAACACCTCAAAAACCTCACTTTACCATGGTTTCGTGAAGAAAATGAGTTGATATGTATAGGGTTTTGTGTAAGGATCAAAGGGAAATGAAAATGGAGAAGAAAAGATGGAGGAAGAGGGGGTTTCTCTGCTGGAAGGCTGCAGAATTCTGAAGTGGGGAGAAGAAAAGAGAGAGAGAGGAAGAAAATGGTCTAAAGGTCAAACTTCACCTAACCACCATGCCTCATTGTTTATTAGGATTTGAAATTATAAAAAGGGGTTATGATATGATTTAAAATGGTGGGGATAAGTTAGCAACCATGCAATAAAAAAATGGTTAACATGCTACCAAAACCCTAAGTCACAAAATGGCTAAGTGTGCAAGTGTACACTACAAAGGAAAATCTTCCAATTTGCTAATCACGACTAAATAACTAATAATCCAATGAACACTAATATAATAACATGCACAAATATTAATTATCACAAAAACATTCTAACGAAAATTCAAAGTGTTATAATCTACCCCCTTAAAGAAATTCGGTCCCCGAATTTAAAAATCAAATCATACGCACCTTCAAAAATATAGGGATACCTTTTCCTCATCTCGCTCTCGGTCTCCCAAGTGACCTCCTCGCCGCTCTGGCCATGCCAAAGTACCTTGACAGACGGTATTTCTTTCGACCTTAATTTCTTCACTTGTCGATCTAAGATCATCACCGGCTGCTCTGCATAGGAAAGGTCGCGCTCAAGCTGGATCGTCGGGTGCTGAATCGCATGCGAAGGATCATGAAGATATCTGCGGAGCATCGAAACGTGAAATACGGGGTGCACGTCTGGAAAACTGGGCGGAAGGGCTAACCGATACGCAACCGCACCAACACGCTCAAGGATCTCGAAGGGGCCCACATATCTAGGACTAAGCTTCTTTTTCTTCCCGAACCTCATCATGCCTTTCATTAGGGAGACCCTCAAGAAAACATGATCACCAACAGAAAACTCAAGTCTGCGCCGACGACGGTCCGCGTAAGACCTCTGCCTACTCTGGGCAGCTCTCATCCTATCGCGAATCAACTGGATCTTCGCGGTCGTCTCCTCCACAATCTGCGGCCTTAAGATACTGCTCTCACTGAGCTCCGTCCAACAGGTGGGCGATCTGCATCTCCTCCCATAAAGAGCCTCAAACGGTGCCATCTGAATGGTCTCCTGGTAGCTGTTGTTGTAGGAGAACTCTACTAAGGGCAAATGATGATCCCAGCTACCTCCGAAGTCTAATACGCATGCTCTGAGCATGTCCTCGAGAGTCTGAATAGTCCGCTCTGACTGTCCGTCGGTCTGCCGATGGAATGATGTGCTGAAACTCAAGCGAGTTCCCAAAGCCTCCTGAAGCCTCTGCCATAACCGGCTGGTAAACTAGGTGCCTCTATCGGACACGATACATGTCGGAACTCCGTGCAGTCGTACAATCTCATCAATGTAAATCTGGGCATACTGAGCAAATCCGAAAGTCGTCTTCACCGGTAGGAAGTGAACCGCTTTCGTCAAACGATCCACGATCACCCAGATGGAGTCATACCCTCGAGTAGTCCTGGGTAGACCCACAATGAAGTCGATAGAGATCTGTTCCCATTTCCACTCCGGAATGGGTAACGGCTGTAGCTCTCCCGCGGGCCTCTGGTGCTCAGCCTTGACTTGCTGACAAGTCAGGCATCTCGACACAAAATCTGCGATGTCTCTCTTCATTCTGTCCCACCAGTAAACACCTCTCAAGTCATGGTACATCTTGGTGGAACCGGGATGAACACTATACACCGATCGATGTGCCTCCTCAAGAATCTCGCGCCGCAATCCCTCGGCATCCGGTACGCACAGTCTAGTCCCAAATCGTAATATCCCCTGATCATCGATCACGAACTCGGAAAATCTGCCCTTTCCCATCTGTGTCCTGATCTCTGAATAGCGGTCATCACTGTGCTGTGCCTCATGTATGCGGTCAAGCAACTGTGGGCGTGCACGAACATGCGCAATCTGTCCTCCGATCGGCGTAAACTTGAACTGTACCTGGCTGTCGCATAAGATCTGCCAATCTGCCGACGACCGCCTCTGCACTGAGCTCAAACAAGATAGACTACCCCCGGGCCTCCTGCTCAAAGCATCCGCCACTATATTCGCCCTGCCCGGGTGATACAAGATCTCACAATCGTAGTCCTTCACTAACTCCATCCATCGGCACTGTCTAAGGTTCAGGTCTCGCTGCTGAAATATATACTTTAAGCTCTTGTGGTCAGTGAATATCTGGCACGACTCTCCATACAGATAATGTCGCCAGATCTTAAGCGCAAAGACCACTACAGCCATCTCCAGATCATGAGTGGGGTAATTCTATTCATGTTTCTTTAATTGTCGTGAAGCATACGCGATCACCCTGTCATGCTGCATCAAAACGCACCCTAGCCCCACTCGTGAAGCATCACAGCAGACCACAAATCCGCCTGATCCTGAAGGCAATGATAGCACTGGTGTCGTAGTCAGTAGAGCCCGTAGCCACTGGAAACTGTGCTCACACTCCTCCTTCCAATCGAAGCGAACTCCCTTCCGGGTCAACCCGGTCAAAGGTGTAGCAATGTGAGAGAAGTCCTGCACAAATCGCCTGTAATAGCCTGCCAGCCCTAGAAAGCTGCGAACCTCCGTCACTGACGTGGGTCTAGGCCAACTCCGAACTGCCTCGATCTTCCTCGGGTCGACACATATACCATCTCGTGTAATCACGTGCCCCAAGAAGTCTACGCTGTCTAGCCAGAAAGCACACTTGGAGAATTTGGCGAAAAGCTGATGCTCCCTCAAGGTCTGCAGTGTAATCCGCAGGTGCTGCTCGTGCTCCTCTCTACTCCGAGAATACACCAAGATATCGTCAATGAACACTATGATGAACAGATCAAGATACGGCCGGAAAATACGGTTCATCATGTCCATAAATGCTGCTGGCGCGTTGGTGAGTCCGAACGACATCACCAAAAACTCATAATGGCCGTAACGTGTGCGGAAGGCTGTCCTAGGAATGTCCTCCTGTCGAACCCGCAGCTGATGGTAGCCCGATCGCAAATCGATCCTCGAAAAGTATCCTGCACCCTGAAGCTGGTCGAACAAATCGTCGATGCGTGGCAAAGGATATCTGTTCCGCACTGTCACCCTGTTCAGCTGGCGGTAGTCGATACACAAACGCATACTGCCGTCCTTCTTCTTGACAAACAGGACTGGAGCACCCCAAGGAGAAACACTGGGTCGAATAAGTCCCTTATCCAGCAAGTCCTGCAACTGACCCTTCAATTCTCTAAGTTCCGCCGGGGCCATCCGATAAGACGGTACCGAAATAGGCCCCGTGCCGGGAACCAAGTCAATACAGAAAGAAATATCACGCTCGGGCGGTAGCCCAGGAAGCTCGTCAGGGAACACATCAGGGAACTCGCTAACAACCGGAACCTGATCCACCGGAACCTCTGTGGCTCTAGTATCGCAAACATAGACGAGAAATCCCTGACATCCCTTCCTCAAAAGCTGTCCAGCGCGAAAAGAAGAAATCACACTGTGAGGGGTAACACCACGGTCCCCCAACACAACAACAACCGACTCGCCGGGAAAACAAAATCGAACTGTCTTCTCGCGGCAGTCAACAGAAGCATAGCATGTGGCTAACCAATCCATGCCCAAGAGGACGTCGAAGTCTAATATCTCAAGAAGGATCAAATCGACCGGCAACTCTCTCTCGCCAATACAGATGGTACAGGATCGGAACACGTGCCTAGCAACAAACGACTCTCCTACAGGAGTAGTCACAACAAGCGGCTGGTCAAGCAAACCGGACTCTCTACCCAAACTCGGCACAAAGTGTGTGGATACGTACGAGTGTATGGATCCGGGATCGAATAACACGTGTGCATCAACCGAACATACTGGAAGGATACCTGAGACCACCGCATTGGACGCCTGCGCGTCCTGATGCGTCAAAGCAAAAACTCGTGCCTGTCCTCCACCTGCGACTGACTGTCCCCTGCCGGCCGCTGGCTGCCCTCTGCCTCGGTCACCTCGTCCCCTAAGAATAAATCCTCCGCGACCACGACCTCTCTGTGCATGCGTCTGACGCGGAGTAACAGTAGGTACTATCGGCAATGCCGTCTGGGGTGGTGAAGGTGGTAATATGACATGCGGTGCTGTCGCCTCTCTCCGGGGTACCTCAGGACAATCTCGCACACGATGATAAGAACTCCCGCAACGGTAACATCCCGATGATGGTCGCTGACCTTCCTGGGGATAGGAGCTAAACAATTGGCCTCGTCTCGAATCTCTGCCACCTGCAAGGTGCCTGTCACGACGCCGGAAAGGTCGTCTCTGCACTGACGTATCTGCACGAACTCTCTTCGGCTCTGGAACTGCCGAAGTCTCAGCAAGGCGCTCCTCAATTAATAATGCTGCATCTACTGCTGCTGCGTATGTCTCATAATGCTGCGCGCTGATCGCAAGGAACAGTGGTGTGAGCAAGCCTCGGATAAATCTCTTGCCTCGCAACTCCTCAGTAGCCACTAGGTACGGAGCATAAACTGATAGCTCGGTGAACAGCACATCGTACTCTGCCACTGACATCTCCGGAGTCTGGCGTAAGGACTCGAACCTGCGTGCTCTAGCATCCCTAACACTCTGGGGAAGAAAATGGGCAAGGAATAGCGCCACAAACTCGGTCCAGGTCATAGGAGGAAGACCTGCTGCTCATCCCTTCTCGACTGATTCGCACCATTTCTGCGCAAGACCTTCCAGGCGAAAGCTCGCGAACTCAACCAATCTCGCATCTGCGCATCTAAGTGAACGACATATCCGCGCCATCCTATCAATGAAAGACTGTGGGTCCTCGGCCATATCGGTGCCTGTGAAGACCAGAGGCTTCAGCCTCATAAACTCTGACAGCGATACTGTAATAACCTCTGTAGTCGCAGGTGCAACTGCCTGCACTGTGGATACCACCGCGGTCTCTGCAACGGGTGGAACTACCTCTGGTCGCTGCGCTCGAAGTGTCTCAACTAGAGATCCCATCATCTGGCGCATCTCCTGCATACTGGATCCCATCGTCTGGCGTATCTCCTGCACACCAGCCCCTAACATAGCAATCTGATCTGTCACGGCAGGAACAGCCTGCTCGGGCACAACCAGTGTACTACCCAGATCATTCCTCGTCTCGGACGAGTCAACTCGAATCTCGGCCCTCGCTGCCACTCTCTGCGCCCTCGTAGTCTTTGGCGGCATAATGGCTGAAAGGAACAATAGGATTCGATAAGGATACGGAAATCGAATCTCAAGAATGTATATACTCAAGAAGGAATTTAAATCAACAAGTCCTAAGGTCGCGTAGGCAGAGTACCGTGTCGTGAGTATGCCGCGGAACATACACACGATACGCTACCCTGCTACAGCTACCTACTCCATCATACCAGGGTCATCCTACACTACGAAAGGTAAAAACCTACGCTCTGATACCAACTTTGTCACGACCCAAAGTTTGGCCCGTGACCGGCACTTAACCACGTAACGTCTACAGGCGTAACGCGGCTAAGTGAACCGAAAACCCAGAAATCAAACCAGTAAAAGTATAGAGTGTTATAAGTTAAAAAATGAAAGCACTTACTAACATGTTAAGAAATCTAAGTAAACAATCACCAAGATAGCAATATACGACGCCGTAGCGAAGATCTAGATCCACAAGTTGGAACATCACAGATATAATAAAACTGCATAAGAAAAGTCGGCTCACAACGAGCTCGACACCAGGATGCCAATAATATACATCATCGTCCTCACACTGTCTCTAAGTCAAATACATACATGGTAGATGGAGAATACTAGATACAACAATATACATAACTGAAAGATAAACAGATACCGCGTAAAACCCACCTATCAGTAAAAGAGCTGGTACACCAACTATAGGAGGTATCTGTGTCAAAAGATGCAAAGCGCTGCCTGCCGCGACTACTCCAAAGGGCTACCTGCAAATACTGTGGAACAACGGGGATGAGTTGCCAACTCGTGAATAGAAATAACATATAAAGGTAATCGCGAGCATGCACGTACTGCGCTACTCTATCATATACCAACAGATGATATCAATATGTGATAAGCAGTATGTGCAATAATCATGCAAGTGCTCTATCAGGTACTATAACTACAGGATGAGGTATAACAATAAACTGCTGAGCATGGGCAATATAACATCTACACGGAATGTCAACGTGGAATATATAATCGGTGTCCATCAATGCACCCAGGTCCCCCGAATAGCTCAGGCGCCGGCACTCTCATCGGCCCTCTAATCCTGTAAATCTCTGAGAATCACGAGTGCCCAACATCGGCACCCAAATATCAAAAATACTCGTGTCCAGCATCGACACGCAAATCCTCATCCATCGGGCCCCGTCAGTCCGGGTCAGCCCACGGGCTCCGTCTGCGGTATCGGCCCTCGGCCCCGGCAGTACGGATCACCCCACATCCATCTATCGACCCTGATCAGTATCCTCCGGATAGCTGTCAGGTCCAACCAATCACCGGTAGGTAGTAGTCCCTCTGCCAGGCTCACCGTCTACTACACAGCGAAACCGTTCTCGCCCCGGGGTACCATACCGGGTCCACCATGTACCCGCAATCGGCCTCAACAACCTCCTCGATTCGGGTTCACATATATCACTCTAGCACCGAGGAAACATATGGTGGACGCATCGAAATATCATATCAAGGGAACCGGGTTTTTAAATGATTACATATTTGAATTAGCCACGGTTCCCAAATCCAGAAATCACATATAATCCAAACCAATATGCAAGTCAATGATCCGATATGATATGTGCATCATGTATGAATATCATGTCAAGTCACATAAAGATAAGCTATAACATAATGATCCGATGTAAATTCTACAGTGTGAGTGTCATGGCAATTACTAACGGTGTGTGTGTAACATGCATGATAGTGCTCGTGCAACCTGAACCGTTAGTAATGGTGCGGTGTTCTATCAATTCTAGTTTATATCCAAATAGTAGGGAATGCAGTATGCACTAAATAGTAGCCATGAACAGTCAATGTATACAAAAGAAACTATAAGGTCCTATCAGCCCTGACGTAGAACGCCATGCGGGCGATATCCCCGTAGATGTGAAATCTACTCACCGTAGTCTCTCGCTAGGTATAGCCAACAACCTATTTCCCTTTCTGCGCGGCGTCCGCCGTACTCACCTGCGAACCTAGAATTACACAATATATCACACATAAGCTTGAAGTCACACAAACACGACATTAAAGCCGAACTAGTAACTCGTGTCGCGAACCAAGCGCGCGTGTGCGCGATACGCTAAAACGTGTGATTACGCGCCTGAAGCCACTCCGACGCGTCGCGATGCGCTGAAACCCAAAACCCATACACACATATCACGCGCATCGCGAAGATTTAAAATACGGGAAAATAGGTATTCACCTACAGATTTTTATAAAGAAATGATATTGTAAAACTATATATATCAAAATAACCCAAATAGTAGCAGACTCCAGTGGCCCAAACCCCAAATCCCAACTCACCCATCTGGCCGCAAATTGCGGCCAGAATGAATATTCCGGCAGCCTGGGTAGGGGGTGGGCTCCCAGGTTTGGTGCATGCACTCAATACCCCCCATACATGCTACAGTAATATCTAGTTTTGTTCTGGGACATCTCGGGTAGTAGCAGATCCTACAGAGCCTAAAATCAAGTTAAAACCCACACTTTTGCACTAAAATGGAACTTTATGGTATTTCTGTGCAAACTGAAACAAACCTGGCCTAAAATAGTTCTAATAACACCTAATAGAGCTAACCAAACTAACAAAACCCTAATCTAACATGTGAATCAAAAATATCCTTTAATATCACTAAAAATGCACAAAAATGAGATTTTTGCTAAACAATACTACAAGTTTAAGAAAAAGGAGTGCTAACATGAGTTAATACCTTCTAAGAACCTTGTAAAACACCAAAAGTCTCAGCTTTTCCCTCAAGTGTGCAGATTTGCCTTTGAACACCTCAAAAACCTCACTTTTCCATGGTTTCTTGAAGAAAATGAGTTGATATGTATAGGGTTTTGTGTAAGGATCAAAGGGAAATGAAAAAGGAGAAGAAAAGATGGAGGAAGAGGGGGCTTCTCTGCTGGAAGGCTGCAGAATTCTGAAGTGGAGAGAAGAAAAGAGAGAGAGAGGAAGAAAATGGTCCAAAGGTCAAACTTCACCTAACCACCATGCCTCATTGTTTATTAGGATTTGAAATTATAAAAGGGGTTATGATATGATTTAAAATGGTGGGGATAAGTTAGCAACCATGCAACAAAAGAATGGTTAACATGCTACCAAAACCCTAAGTCACAAAATGGCTAAGTGTGCAAGTGTACACTACAAAGGAAAATCTTCCAATTTGCTAATCACGAGTAAATAACTAATAATCCTATGAACACTAATATAATAACATGCACAAATACTAATTATCACAAAAACATTCTAACGGAAATTCAAAGTGTTACAGAAACTCCCACGACTAGGGACCTTTTAAGGATGTGCTTATAGACCCCAGCTCTCACGTATATGATCGCCCTCATACTGCTGGTAGTCAAGCAAGAATCCTAGGGGCTCTATCAACGTGTAATAGCGACTCGTAAGGTCACCTAAAGCAGTACACGATGATAAAGATAAACCAGATAGCATACTATCATCTTGAGTAAGACTGTCCTACTGGGATAGGTCCTCCCTCAATCATTGCAATCACGTGCCTGTGATCCAATAATTGACTCTGAGGACACTATATCCAACAGTCTCCCACTTTCACTCAAGGCTAATTATTGCGATGTCGCATGCTCACAGCCCGTGTGATACCGAACACCCAACTCCTCTACTAGTCAGTCTCATAAAGCTCGTTTGCGAAATTATTGCGTTCGAGGAATAGCTTCAGTGAGTGGATCCGCTCTGGTGTTCCTTTCTATGTCTCTCTCTATCTCAAGTTCGCGGAGAAAGCCATCTCCCGAAATGAGCAATACCTGTCTTAGAATGTGTCTGGATGTCTGATGGAAACTAGCTCATAAGTGAACTCCAAATCAAAACTTCTTAGACTGTATCGTCAACTGAACTTAATCAGTATCCTGTGCCATACCTTCCCTCAGTATCCACCTGGACCACCTGTCCAAAATACTGCCCCTCGTCAGAGGAAAAACTATAACTCTGACAGCCAATCTGCCATCCAGGTCACCTTGGAAGCCTGGAATGATAACTGTCTCCCGAAGGAGAATGCTGTTATCATATCCCTAGAACATCCACTTATGTTCTAAAACTGCTTCCGATTGTTTCTTCAGGATTGGATTAATATCAACTTATTACACCTACTGCAAGAACAACATCTGGTGTGGTACTTGACATCTCATGATTGACTTAATTGCCTAAGCAAGTGATCTGCCAATCATGCACATCCCTCTCCCCTTTAGTCTGTAAGACACCTCTAGAGAGGGTGACTCCATCACCTGCAGGTATACTACCGTGCCAGGAGTCGTCCATTCTAAATACTCTTAGAATGCTGTCTAAGTACCCTGATTGGGAAGCCACCCAAATCTAGATCTAAAACTATAGATCTAGTAACCAGAATGTACGATATAAGATCCAATTCCTATGTGGAGAAACCACTGTGTAACAACCAGAGTATAACCGATCGTAGTATAGGAATATTACTTCCTACTCTGTGTATGTCATCCAAATACCAGGACATCACACCCTACTACCTTCTTAACAGATCCATCCCCTATTCTGATGAAGTCAAACCTATGACTGTCACATCAGAAATAGATGATCTATCCCCGCTATATCTGCTTTACTCTATAAATAGACATAAGCCACATGTCCACCAATGCTTCCGCTGCTCCCACTGACTACGACAACCCTCTGGCAGAGTCATATAGACGTACACTTCTAAACCCAGTTTAGAACGACGCTATACTCATCCTCCTGTCGGGTCTCACAGTCTTGAACAACAGCAATAGCTAGTCTGGGTAAACAAGAACCTCCCTGTCACCGTCCTTGAAGCTACCGGAGTACCCCTCGGGTGCCTGAGGTTACCCACCGTATCTGCGGAGTGGCCAATGGAATGTCAAACCAGATTGAATCTTTAGGTTCCTATCAAATCTTCAGTAATCGTTTGTGGTTCTGGAATCACTTCCAGTTCTACCATACTCCCACTACTGTTTTCGGAAGAAAAAAAATCCATTTTTATTAAAACTGTGGCGAGTCTAGAACAATATCACTATTGATCTTCCAGATGGTAGAAAGTCAACCCTCGTCATAGCCTGGGTCAACCCACAAACAACCATTACAGAAACGTGCCTTGAGTTATCCAGAGTCTGGTTTTAAGCATAAGCCGGACAACTCCCCGTACCTTAACATCGTTAAGATATGAACTGTTCTATATACAATATAGAACCAGAGGCATTGATTTAATTGAACCAGATTCAAATCATACAGCTGTCTCCAGTGCATGTCTACTAAATGGAAGGAGGCCGATCAGTGTTACTCAACTTAGGAATGCTTCCAATTATGAGTAACCTGAAAAAGAAGCAAGTTCTCTTAACCATTACTATCAACTGAATACCATACACAAGTATCTACATCTTCGATCACTTTGAAAAATCCCGATACTTGCAATGCCTGGTTCTCTACTTTATTCAAATACCTATAACTTCTCAAAATTCGGACCCTGTGTTTCCACGAAACACCTGTCTAAAAACTAGAGAAGTCATAAGTAAACCGAATATAGTACGAGGACCAACCCCTCTGTCCTAATGGACGCTGGACAACATACAATACTCTGTACAAGTCCTTTGAGTCTAATAACTCAAACCTTGTGTGTCGTAGGTTGAAAACTGTACTTATGGTTAAGAAGAATTACACCGCTGTTTAATGCTCCTTACCTAACCATCCACTGATACCTATGGACATATCATATTGCGATTCAAGTAGTGATTGAAAATGGTGATGTCTATGCCCGAGGTGATCGAAAATTGGATGAGACAGGAATCCCAGGTAAATGTCATCGACATAATTTCGAAAAGGTATATCTCATTCTATAAAAATAGACGTACAGATATATCGATTTGAAATTGGTGCATAACAGCGGATATTCAAAACCAAATATTTGCCGACCGGCAAACAGCCCAGGTGATTTCCTCAAATATCACCTATTACAACGAATCCCGATATAATGAGGATAATCACCCAATTCCCAACAACTTACTCCCACTCATCATCTGTAAAACCATACAGATGTGAGAATCATACCTGGTAAATACATACCCTGGAGCAAGTGTCTAATTGGGAAATCAGTTTTCCTTTAACAGTATACAGTGAAACTGAAACATTGAAATGTTTCGATGGGGTATCCGGGTATTCCTAGTAATGCCTCTTTCATTATCCAGATTCACAACTATAACCGTGTAATTCTTTGCCATCTTTCCAAATCCCTTTCTATGTCTTTAGTCATTACCTTCTGTACACCCCTTTAGGCCAAATGGTTTTCTTCCTTCCCTACCGTTCGGCACCAGCCTATGGTTTGGAAGAAGACTATCCAATAAGCATAATGGGTGTACTGTCCTAATTCTAGGAACACTCGCAATGCGAGAGAAGGTGAAGATAAAAGACAACCGAATAAACCTTATTCATATTTCTCCTGAACCAGAATCCATCCTCGAACTGGAACAAGTTCCTTTCGAGTTCGTATATAACCATACGATGGAGTATCCAATAAACTGTGGATCTTCGTAGTGATACGGAGTGTTCTGGAGAAAAACAAAGGTGATTTAGGATTGGCGAAGAAATACTTGGTTTGGTCGTGAATAGCAATCGCAATTTACTTTGCCCTCTTACTAATCCCTTGTTATGTCTTTACTTAATACCTTCTGTACACTATCGTTAGGCTAATTGGTTTTCTTCATTCCCTACCGGTCGGCACCTGCCTATGGTTTGGAAGAAGACTATCCAATTTGCGTAATAGGTGTACTGTCTCCTAAACCAAGGAGCACTCGCAACCTGAGAGAAGGTAAAATGAAAAGACAACTGAATAGTCCTATCCGTTTTCTCCAGAACCGGAAACCATCCTCGAATAAATTCCTTCGAGTTCGTATCTAACCATACGATGGTTTTGTTTAATGGAAGTAGACGTTCGTAGTAATACGGGGTGTCCTGGAGAAAAGGGTAAAAGTAGGAGTGGCAATGAGGTTTGCAACTCTGATAATCCAAAAGCCAGTGTTTAAGAAGGTTCGGTCAACTTTGGTCACTGAGTCATAGTCTTAGGGTCGGGTCAATGGTCGCAGCCAAAGAGAGAGAGAAAAGAAACACTCAGCGTGCACTCTAACCTAGATCAGAATGGTTATCAATTTGCCGAATCTGGAAACCTCCCACTGTACCGTCAAATTCTCCTCCAAACCTGAAAGAAGAATTAGTCGGGATCACCCGAGAAGTAAACCAACTCATCAGTGGGAATCGGGATCCAACTATCATCGCATGATAACGTGACGGAATCCGCTCACGTCATCACACTCTAGAAGGTATGCGCATATCTGGCAAGTTTCAGTTTCTTTAGAAACTCCCGATGTGGATTTTTGCCCCATGCTCTTATGACCTTGACGACGGCCAATAAATCATAAGTCGCATGTCAAGTTCTACCCATCATTGTCCAGGTTAATTTGAACCCACCCGTACAAGCCCTTGACGAAGGCCAACAAGGCTATACGACTGTCCCAAACCAACGCATCTATCTATGCAACAGAAAGGTAACAAGCAGCTACCATACACTATGCCTTGACGAAGGCCAACAAACATAGCATGAATACTACGTGCTACCCGTCTGAAACGACGGAGGGCTACGAATGGTTTCTGGCGAAAACTTTTAACGTAATGAACTTGATATCGTTGAAGGAACCGGATAGCTTTTAAAAATACAGTGACGAAAACTTTTGCTAAAGAGGTCAGTCCCGGTGAAGGGATCTCGGCTCTTTCCCCGTAGAATGAGGTGCAGGATATTCCAACTGAATACCACGATGCGAAGCAAAAGTAAACGGCTATAGTGAAGTCATTGCCCTGACGCAAACTTTTGTCCAAGGGGTCACTCCCGGTGAAGGGATCTCGGCCCTTGCCTCGTTGACTGAGGAGCTGGATATTCCAACTGAATACCACGGTACAAAACAAAAGTAAACGTCCTTGCAATAACAGCTTTTTGAAAAGTGTTCCAACAACATCAGATTAGGTTTGTTTTTAACTTGCATTGATCCGAATCAACGCAGTCCCATCAATTGATCACACCACAAAGAACGAAAATAATGACATACGTATATGCCATCCGCATTCGCCACTGGGTCCCGTCATTACCCGTTAGGTTAGCTAACTAACGACAGAGCGGGGACTGGACTAGCGCGGATGCAAAACATATACAACATCTACTAGTATATATATCAATATATAATATTTCGCTCAAGGCGTGATAAAATGCAACATCACAGAAATGTATAGCATCACAGAACAATACAGATATCTGGGATCCCCGGGTTACACAGAGCCGCTACTGAAACCCGACGTTCCCTTGGTCGTGTGGATAGCCTGTGCAATGAAAATCCAAGACCCCTACGGGCGCGGCAAGTTACCCGCCAAAACCTGAAGCGAGGCATCCCCCTTCAGCAACGTGAATGGACCACCCAGCACTTCACGGAATCCGGTAACTTGGGCACCCCTCCTGGGTCAACCTGTACCCCCTACGAGTGCGGCGAATAGCCCGCCAATTCTAGAGTGAAGCCCCCTCCGTCTCAATGCCATGAGATGCGGGCCCGTTGCCCTATAGAACCCGGCTACCCGTGCACCCCTCCGCGGGGTAATTCTAGTACAGAAAGTAAAATATACATACAACGGGTACATCGACCTCGACCTGGTCGTGCCCCAAAAGAATAATATACAATCAGGCAGTGACAGCAGTCCACATATCGGACGCTCGCCCCGCAATATCAAATGTACATAATACAACAAAAACTGTACTAGCATTGCATCCAGGCTATCCCCCACGACCAATCCGCAACATCACAGCAATACACAGAACATCAACGTGAATGTCACGTTCGCAAATCCGTCTAACCGGGCTATAGCAGTTAGACAGGATTTACCGATCGAGTGATATTCACGGTCGCGGATATAATGTAAATACTGTGAACTAATGTGTTTAAAATATCCGATCGATCAAATTTACCAACTGAGCCCCAAAGCACTACTGTAGCACATAAAGAAATTCTGGGCCCAAAAATAATATTCCAAAACCCCTATTTTCAACCCAGAAGTCCACTGAAGAGATTTGATGCATTGATCACTCCTTACTGCAGCGGAACTGCGGTCCCAAGTGGGGTTTGGCCGCGGTTCCGCGCTCCCCTTAAGGAATCAATGCATCGAATTTCTCCAGAATGCTTAGAATTGCCTGAACATCATTCTGCAACATACTGAAAAAATTTTGGAGCTAAAAAAATTTCGACAGAAAACTGATGTGCATTAAAACGCGGTTTTGGGATTTTATTGCTCGATCGAAACTTTAAACACGTTAGACAAAGCTAGAATAGGTAAATGGCGAGGCTCTGATACCACTGTAAGTGCACGGCGGTGCCCCGGCCGTCAATCAGACGCCGGAGTGCGGAAGCGATACTTTTCTTTAAACTTTATAAAACCGGCACCACCGCGCACTAAATACCCGGATCGTGCCATTAATCTAGTCCTAGCTAACAAGAAGGGAGGGTAGAGAGATATAACGAGCGATCCGTGTCCTTGGGTCTTCGTCTCCACTCCGATCTCCCGCGGAATCTCCGTCCGTCACGTCCTCGTCGGAAAGGGCACCACGTAGCCGAGTTCTTTTACGGGCTCCCACCTCTGGACCGAGGCAACTCGGGCGCGAAGTTGGCTAGCCGACGCGTCCAAGATTTGCTGTAGATGTAGTGTAGAATCTATGTCTCTTTGGGATAGTGAAGTTGCCATGGATGTGGAGGAGAAAGAGGTTAAGGAAAAATGGTGCTTTCATTTTTCCTAGCAAAAATGAGATGAAGGAAATATGCCATACATAAAAATGAACCTCTCATCATCCTTCTTCAAATGTGGCCGGCTAAATATGAGGGAGTGAATCCATGAAGGGAGGTGAGTGTAGGAGAGGAATAAAGGTGACCACACCCCAAAAGAAATGATAACAAAGTCACATCCATTTCTAATCTCATCACATCCAAATCCAATCTCAAAAAGCAAAGGAAAAGACCAATAAAGAATCTCATGATGAATAACTATCATGAAGCCACACATATGCAAGAAACCCCTCCACAATAAGTTATTTGCAAACTTGCAAATAACCCCCTCCATCGAAAAGTCCGGCCGTGAAGGAACAAAGGAAAACTGGCCGGAACGGAATGCAAACTGGCAACTTCAGAAAACTGATCCCGTAATAAATTACAGGAAAACCCCGCGACTGCATATACATGCCCGCATTTGTATTCCCACTGAATATAAATGCAGAGAGACAATATCTACACTATCTAATATTAGGATCCGGCTTAAGCCAAAACCGGCTAGTAAAATCCGTCCGATCACGATCCGTGCAATACCGCACGTATCTGATCGAACCCTGCCATATCTCCATACGGCCTCTACAGCGTTTCGCCCGAAACCTGAGTAACTGTGTGTGGTGGACTCTAAAGACTCCTCAATACTATGGCTGTGGATTTAACCACTAGCACGTCAGAGCTATTAGCCATACGTGACGGGCCACCAGCTATTGACCAAAAGGGACGTCGATGAGCGAACTCATCCTGACACCCTACTGAGCCTGTCAGTGACAATATCCGTACAGTCCGGTCCGTTCGTCTATGAGCATCGCATGGCGGGCCTAGGGGGTTGGTAAAAGTCAGACCCTAAAAGCGGTACAAGTCGTGTCGGAGATCAGCCCAGAACACCCTGAGATACTACTGGAATACCTACCAGTAAATCTCCTTCCTTGGCCAAGGACTTTTCATGGTCTGGCTCTCCTAGACACAGCGCGACCTCACCCCCAATAACGGGAGAGACGAACCCCTGCAGAACCGCTCACTGCCTCCATGTGGCTCGGGACTGTACCCAACTAAAACCTGTTTGCACGTCTCCTTTGAGCGTGGTAGGGTAGTAATCAAAGCACAGTGGGAACTCATACGAGACAAATGACGATCTCAGGTCGATAAACTAACCTGTACACATGTCACCAGGGAACTGCTATCTGACATCAGGTATAATCCCAACTAGCAGGTTCCCGGCAAGTCCTGTCCGGTGTACTCATAACCCAATGAGCACCTGTATACATCTTAGGTGAACCAACTGACACCAGTGGCTTATGAGACCGGCCACCGCTCCTCGTCGGGGTCTCGACTGTATACACTAGTCTACTCTGGAGAATCGGTGCCCTGTCTCGAAACTCCCACGACTGGGGACCTTTTAAGGATGTGCTTATAGACCCCAGCTCTCACGTATATGATCGCCCTCATACTGCTGGTAGTCAAGAAAGAATCCTAGGGGCTCTATCAACGTATAATAGCGACTCGTAAGGTCACCTAAAGCAGTACACGATGATAAAGATAAACCAGATAGCATACTATCATCTTGAATAAGACTGTCCTACTGGGATAGGTCCTCCCTCAATCATTGCAATCACGTGCCTGTGATCCAATAATTGACTCTGAGGGCACTATATCCAACACGGCAGGGTGTAAATCATCTCAATCGACTCGCATCCGTATACCACCATATAATTATATCATCATATAATCATCTCATCATATCATCTGTAAGTCCACGGGGGCGCCGTGGCCGTCGATCCGATGCCGGAAACGCGGAAACAAAAACTTTGCAAACTAGCAAACCGGCACCACCGTGCACTTTTCACCCGGATCGGGCCATTAACCTAGCAACTAGCAAACTAGAAAAGAGTAGGGAAGCTATACCAAGCGATCCGTGTCCTTCGGTCTTTGTCTCCACTCCGATCTCCCGCGGAATCTCCGTCCGTCATGTCTTTGTCGGAAAGGGCACCACGTAGCCGGAATATTTTACAGGCTCCCACCTCTGGACCGAGGCAACTCGAGCGCGAATTTGGCTAGCCGACGCGTCCAAGGTTTGCTGCAGACTAGTGTAGAAGCTTGTCTCTTTTGGGGTTATGAGGTTGCCATGGTGAAATGGAGGTGAAGAAATCAACTATGGAAATGAGCTTAGGAATTTGGTAGCATCAAAGATGAGATGAAACATTTTCCCTCATACAAAAATGAAGCTCTCCCCTCTCCCTCAATATGGCCGACCCCTTTTGGAAATATGGTGGAGAATAAAATCAAGAAAGGAGGTGAGTGTAGGATAGCTCAAAGGTGACCATAACCAAAAGCAATGATAACAATATCATATCAACCTTCATCTCATTTCTAATCACAAATAAAGCAAAGAATGGATGGAAAAAGAATCTCATCATGATGCCACATAATGCAAGAAAACCCCTCCACAAAATGTTATTTGCACACTTGCAAATAACCCCCTCCATCGGAAAGTCCGGCCGTGAAGGAACAAAAGAAAACCGGCCGGAACGGAATGCAAACTGGCAACTTCAGAAAACTGATCCCGTAATAAATTACAGGAAAACCCCACTAATGCACATACATGCCCGCATTTGTATTCCCACTGAATACAAATGCAAAGAGACAAAATCTACACTGTCTAATACTAGGATTCGGCTTCAACCAAAGCCGGCTAGTAAAATCCGTCCGATCACGATCCGTGCAATACCGCACGTATCTGATCGAACCCTGCCATATCTCCATACGGCCTCTACAGCGTTTCGCCCGAAACTTGAGTAACTGAGTGTGGTGGACTCTAAAGACTCGTCAATACTATGGCTGTGGATTTAACCACTGACACGTCAGAGGTATTAGCCATACGTGACGGGCTACCAGCTATTGACCAAAAGGGACGTCGATGAGCGAACTCTTCCTGACACCCTACTGAGCCTGTCAGTGACAATATCCGTACAGTCCGGTCCGTTCATCTATGAGTATCGCATGGCGGGCCTAGGAGGTTGGTAAAAGTCAGACCCCCAAAAGCGGTACAAGTCGTGTTGGAGTGTAGCCCAGAACACCCTGAGATACTACTGGAATACCTACCAGTAAATCTCCTGCCTCGGCCGAGGGCTTTGTGTAATGGCTCTCCAAGACACAGCGCGACCTCACCCCCAATACCGGGAAAGACGAACCCCTGCAGATCCACTCACTGCCTCCATGTGGCTCGGGACTGTACCCAACTAAAACCTGTTTGCACGACTCCTTTGAGCCGTGGTAGGGTAGTAATCAAAGAACAGTGGGAACTCACACGAGACAAACGACGATCTCAGGTCGATGAACTAACCTGTACACATGTCACCAGGGAACTGCCATCTGACGTCTGGTATAATCCCAACTAGCAGGTTCCCGGCGAGTCCTGTCCGGTGTACTCATAACCCAATGAGCACCTGTATACATCTTAGGTGAACCAACAGACACCAGTGGCTAGTGAGACCGGCCACCGCCCCTCGTCGGGGTCTCCACTGTATACACTAGTCTACTAATGGAGTATCGATGCCCTGTCTCGAAACTCCTACGACTAGGGACCTTTTAAGGATGTGCTTATAGACTCCAGCTCTCACTTATATGATCGCCCTCATACTGCTGGTAGTCAAGAAAGAATCCTAGGGGCTCTATCAACGTGTAATAGCGACTCGTAAGGTCACCTAAAGCAGTGCACGATGATAAAGATAAACCAGATAGCATACTATCATCTTGAGTAAGACTGTCCTACTGGGATAGGTCCTCCCTCAATCATTGCAATCACGTGCCTGTGATCCAATAATTGACTCTGAGGGCACTATCTCCAACAATCTCCCACTTGCACTCAAGGCTAATTATTGCGATGTCGCATACTCACAGCCCGTGTGATACCGAACACCCAACTCCTCTACGAGTCAGTCTCACAAAGCTCGTTCGCGAAACTATTGCGTTCGAGGAATAGCCTCAGTGAGTGGATCCGCTGTGATGTTTCTTTCTATGTCTCTCTATATCTCAAGTTCACGGAGAAAACCATCTCCCGAAATGAGCAATACCTGTCTTAGAATATGTCTGGATGTCTGATGGGACCTAGCTCATAAATGAACTCCAAATCCAAACTTCTTAGACTGTATCGTCAACTGAACATAATCAGTATCCTGCGCCATGCCTTCCCTCAGTATCCACCTGGACCACCTGTCCAAAATACTGCCCCCTCGTCAGAGGGAAAACTATAACTCTGACAGCCACTCTGCCATCCAGGTCACCGTGGAAGTCTGGAATGATAACTGTTTCCCGAAGGAGAATGTCGTTATCATATCCCTAGAACATCCACTTATGTTCTAAAACTGCTTCCGATTGTTTCTCCAGGATTGGATGAATATCAACTTATTGCACCTACTGCAAGAACAACATCTAGTGTGGTACTTGACATCTCATGATCAACTCAATTGCCTAAGCAAGTGATCTGCCAATCATGCGTATCCCTCTCCCCTTTAGTCTGTAAGACACCTTTAGAGAGGGTGACTCCATCACCTGCAGGTACACCACCATGCCAGGAGTCGACCATTCTAAATACTCTTAGAATGCTGTCTAAGTACCCTGATTGGGAAACCACCCAAATCTAGATCTAAAACCATAGATCTAGTAACCAGAATGTCTGATATAAGATCCAATTCCTATGTGGAGAAACTACTGTGTGACGATCAAAGTATAACCGATCGTAGTATAGGAATATCACTTCCTACTCTGTGTAAGCCATCAAATACTAGGACATCACACCCTACTACCTTCTTAACAGATCCATCCCCTATTCTGATGAAGTCAAACCTATGACTGTCACATCAGAAATAGATGATCTATCTCCGCTATATCTGCTCTAGTCTATAAATAGACATAAGCCTGATGTCCACCAATGCTTCCGCTGCTCCCACTGACTACGACAACCCTCTGGCAGAGTCATATACACGTGCACTTCTAAAGAAAGTTTAGAACGACGCTATACTCATCCTCCTGCCGGGTCTCACAGTCTGGAACAACAGCAATGGCAAGTCTGGGTAAACAAGAACCTCCCTGCCATCGTCCTTGAGCATACCGAAGTACCTCTCGAGCGCCTGAGGTTACCCACCATATCTGCGGAGTGGCCAATGGAATGTCAAACCAGATTGAATCTTTAGGTTCTTATCAAATCTTCAATAATCGTTTGCGGTTCTGGAATCACTTACAGTTCTACCATACTCCCACTACTGTTTTTCTGAAAAAATCCAATTTTATTAAAACTGTGGCGAGTCAAGAACAATATCACTATTGATCTTCCAGATGGTAGAAAGTCAACCCTCATCATAGCCCGGGTCAACCCACAAACAGCCATTACAGAAACGTGCCTTGAGTTATCCAGAGTCCGGTTTTAAGCATAAGCCGAACAACTCCCCGTACCTTAACAATGTCAAGATATGAACTGTTATATATCCAATATAGAAACAGAGACACTGATTTAATTGGAACCAGATTCAAATCTTGCAGCTGTCTCCAGTGCATTTCAACTAAATGGAGAGAGGTCGATCAGCGTTACTCAACTTAGGAATACTTCCAATTATGAGTAACCTGAAAGAGAAGCAAGTTCTCTTAATCATTACTATCAACTGAATACCATATACAAGTATCTACATCTTCGATCACCTTGAAGAATCCCGATACTTGCAACACATGGTTCTCTACTTTATTCATATCTATAACTTCTCAAAACTCAGACCTTGTGTTTCTACGAAATACTTTTCTAAGAACTAGAGAAGTCATAAGTAAACAGAATATAGTATGAGGACCAACCCCATTGTCCTAATGGACACTGGACAATATACAATCCTCTGTATAAGTCCTCTGAGTCTAGTGACTCATTCACTGTGTGTCGTAGGTTGAAAACTGTACTTATGGTTAAGAAGAATTACACCGTTGTTCAATACTCCTTACCTAACCATCCACTGATACAGGTAAATGTCATAGACATAATTTCAAAAAGGTATTTCTCACTCCATAAAAATAGACGTACAGATATATCAATTTGAAATTGGTGCATAACAACGGATATTCAAAACCAAATATTTGCCGACCGGCAAACAACCCAGGTGACTTCCTCAAATATCACCAATTACAACGAATCCCGATATAATGAGGATGATCACCTAATTCCTAATAACTTACTCCCACTCATCATCTGTAAAACCATACAGATGTGAGAATCATACTTGGTAAATACATACCCTGGAGCAAGTGTCCAATTGGGAAATCAGTTTTCATTTAACAGTACACAATGAAACTGAAATATTGAAATGTTTCGATGGGGTATACTGGTATTCCTAGTAATGCCTCTTTCATTATCCAGATTCACAACTGTAACCGTATAATTCTTTGCCGTCTCTCCAAATCCCTTTATATGTCTTTAGTCATTACCTTCTGCACACCCCTTTAGGCCAAATGGTTTTCTTCCTTCCCTACCGTTCGGCACCAGCCTATGGTTTGGAAGAAGACTATCCAATAAGCATAATGGGTGTACTGTCCTAGTCCTAGGAGCACTCACAATGCGAGAGAAGGTGAAGATAAAAGACAACCGAATAAACCTTATTCCTATTTCTCCTGAACCAGAATCCATCCCCGAACTGGAACAAGTTCCTTTCGAGTTCGTATATAACCATACGATGGAATATCCAAATAAACTGTAGATCTTCGTAGTGATACGGAGTGTCCTAGAGAAATACAAAGGTGATTTAGGATTGGCGAAGAAATACTTGGTTTGGTCGTGAATAGCAGTCGCAATTTACTTTGCCCTTTTACTAATCCCTTTCTTTGTCTTAACTTAATACCTTCTGTACACCGTTTAGGCTAATTGGTTTTCTTCATTCCCTACCGGTCGTTACCTGCCTATGGTTTGGAAGAAGACTGTCCAATTTGCGTAATAGGTGTACTTTCTCCTAAGCCAAGGAGTACTCGCAATCTGAGAGAGAAGGTAAAAGGAAAAGACAACTGAATAGTCCTATTCGTTTTCTCCAGAACCAGAAACCATCCTCGAATTCCTTCGAGTTCGTATATAACCATACGATGGTTTTGTCCAATGGAAGTGGACATTCGTAGTAATACGGGGTGTCCTTGAGAAAAGGGTAAAAGTAGGAGTGGCAATGAGGTCTGCAACTCTGACAATCCAAAAGCCAGTGTTAAGAAGGTTCGGTCAACTTGGTCACTGAGTCATAGTCTAGGGTCGGGTCAATGGTCGCTGCCAAAAAGAGAAAGAAAAGAAACACTCAGCGTGCACTCTAACCTAGATCAGAATGGTTATAACTTTATCTAATCTGGAAACCTCCCACTGTAACGTCAAATTCTTCCCCAAACCTGAACGAAGAATTAGCCGGGATCACCCGAGGAGTAAACCAACTCATCAGTGGGAATCGGGATCCAACTATCATCGCATGATAACGTGACGGAATCCGCTCACGCTATCACACTCCAGAAGGTATGCGCATATCTGGCAAGTTTCAGTTCTTTTGAAACTCCCGATGTGGATTTTTGCCCCATGCTCTTATGACCTTGGCGTGTGGTCAAAATATCATAAGTCACATGTCAAGTTCTACCCGTCATTGTCCAGGTTAATTTGAACCCACCCGTACATACCCTTGACGTAGGCCAAAATAGTAGTACGACTGTCCCAAACTAACGCATCTATCTATGCAACAGATAAATACCCGGCAGCTACCAAACATTATGCCTTGGCGTGAGGTCAAAATACATAGCTTGAATACTACCGAATATTTAACTGAAATGACGGAGGGCTACGAATGGTTTCTGGCGAAAAACTTTAACGTAATGAACTTGATATCGTCGAAGGAACGGATAGCTTTGTAAAAATATAGTGACGAAAACCTTTGCTGAAGAGGTCACTCCCGGTGAAGGGATCTCGGCTCTTTCCCCGTAGAATGAGGTGCAGGATATTCCAACTGAATACCACGATGCAAAGCAAAAGTAATCGGCTATAATGATGTTATTTCCCTGACGCAAACTTTTGTCCAAGGGGTCACTCCCGGTGAAGGGATCTCGGCCCTTGCCTCGTCGACTTAGGAGCAGGATATTCCAACTGAATACCACGATGCAAAGCAAAAGTAATCGGCTATAATGAAGTTATTGCCCTGACGCAAACTTTTGTCCAAGGGGTCACTCCCGGTGAAGGGATCTCGGCCCTTGCCTCGTCGACTGAGGAGCAGGATATTCCAACTGAATACCACGATGCAAAACAAAAGTTAACGTCGTTGCAATAACAGCTTTTTTTGAAAAATGTTCCAACAACATCAGAATAGGTTTGTTTATCTTGCATTGATCCGAATCAATGCAGTCCCATCAATTGATCACACCACAAAAGAACGAAAATAATGATGTACGTATATGCCATCCGCATTCGCCACTGGGTCCCGTCATCACCCGTTAGGTTACTTAACTAACGACAGAGCGGGGACTGGACTAGCGCGGATGCAAAACATATACAACATCTACTAGTAAATATAACAATATATAATATTTCGCTCAAGGCGTGATAAAATGCAACATCACAGAAATGTACAGCATCACAGAACAATACAGATATCTGGAAGCCCCGGGTTTCACAGAGCCGCTGCTGAAACCCGACGTTCCCCTGGTCGTGTGGATAGCCTGTGCAATGAAAATCCTAGACCCCTACGGGCGCGGCAAGTCACACGCCAAAACCTGAAGCGAGGCAGCCCCCTTCAGCAACGTGAATGGACCACCCAACACTTCACGGAATCCGGTAACTTAGGCACCCCTCCTAGGTCAACCTGTACCCCCTACGAGTGCGGTGAATAGCCCGCCAATTCTAGAGTAAAGCCCCCTCCGTCTCATTGCCATGAGATGCGGGCCCGTTGCCCTCTAGAACCCGGCTATCCGTGCACCCCTCCGCGGGGTAATCCTAGTACAGAAAATAAAATATACATACAACGGGTACATCGACCTCGACCTGGTCGTGCCCTAAAAGAATAATACAAACGGGCAGTGACGGCAGTCCACATGTCGGACGCTCGCCCCGCAATATCAAATTTACATAATACAACAAAACTGTACTAATACTGCAACCAGGCTATCCCCCACGACCGATCTACAACAACACAGCACAATCACAGAACATCAACGTGAATGTCACGTTCACAAATCCGTCTAACCGGGCTATAGCAGTTAGACAGGATTTACCGATCAAGTGACATTCACGGTCGCAGATATAATGTAAATACTGTGAACTAATGTGTTTAAACTTTTCGATCGATCAAATTTATCGAAGTGGGCCCCAAGCATTACTGTAGCACTAAATAGAGTCTAGGCCCAAAAAGAATATTCCAAAAACCCCATTTTCAACCCAGGAGCTCACTGCAAAAATTTGGTCCAATGAATAGTAAAAATGGCCGCGGAACCGCCGCAAATACGTGGGTTTGGCCGCGGTTCCGCGGTGGAATAGTGAGATCACGCTACCAAATTTTCACAGAATCCTTAGAATTCCCTGCACATGTCACTGCAATGTACTGAAAAAATTTTGGAGCCAAAAAAATTTCGACAGAAAACTGTGCAAATGAAAATGGGTTTTCGGAAAATCCGTTCGATCGAACTGTAAACACACTAGAACAAGCTAGGCAAGGTTAATGGTGTGGCTCTGATACCAATGTAAGTCCGCGGGGGCGCCCTGGCCGTTGAGCCGACGCCGGAAACGCGGAAACAAAAACTTTGCAAACTAGCAAACCGGCACCACCGCGCACTTTTCACCCGGATCGGGCCATTAACCTAGCAACTAGCAAACTAGAAAAGAGTAGGGAAGCTATACCAAACGATCCGTGTCCTTCGGTCTTTGTCTCCACTCCGATCTCCCGCGGAATCTCCGTCCGTCACGTCCTTGTCGGAAAGGGCACCACGTAGCCGGAATCTTTTACGGGCTCCCACCTCTGGACCGAGGCAACTCGGGCGCGAAGTTGGCTAGCCGACGCGTCCAAGATTTGCTGCAGACTAGTGTAGAAGCTTGTCTCTTTTGGGGTTATGAGGTTGCCATGGTGAAATGGAGGTGAAGAAATCAACTATGGAAATGAGCTTAGGAATTTGGTAGCATCAAAGATGAGATGAAACATTTTCCCTCATACAAAAATGATGCTCTCCCCTCTCCCTCAATATGGCCGGCCCCTTTTGGAAATATGGTGGAGAATAAAATCAAGAAGGGAGGTGAGTGTAGGATAGCTCAAAGGTGACCATAACCAAAAGCAATGATAACAATATCATATCAACCTTCATCTCATTTCTAATCACAAATAAAGCAAAGAATGGATGGAAAAAGAATCTCATCATGATGCCACATAATGCAAGAAAACCCCTCCACAAATTGTTATTTGCACAGTTGCAAATAACCCCTCTATCGGAAAGTCCGGCCGTGAAGGAACAAAAGAAAACCAGCCGGAACGAAATGCAAACTGGCAATTTCAGAAAACTGATCCCGTAATAAATTACAGGAAAACCCCACTAATGCACATACATGCCCGCATTTGTATTCCCACTGAATACAAATGCAAAGAGACAAAATCTACACTGTCTAATACTAGGATTCGGCTTAAACCAAAGCCGGCTAGTAAAATCCGTCCGATCACGATCCGTGCAATACCGCACGTATCTGATCGAACCCTGCCATATCTCCATACGGTCTCTACAGCGTTTCGCCCGAAACTTGAGTAACTGAGTGTGGTGGACTCTAAAGACTCGTCAATACTATGGCTGTGGATTTAACCACTAGCACGTCAGAGGTATTAGCCATACGTGACGGGCTACCAGCTATTGACCAAAAGGGACGTCGATGAGCGAACTCATCCTGACACCCTACTGAGCCTGTCAGTGACAATATCCATACAGTCCGGTCCGTTCATCTATGAGTATCGCATGGCGGGCCTAGGGGTTGATAAAGGTCAGACCCCCAAAAGCGGTACAAGTCGTGTTGGAGTGTAGCCCAGAACACCCTGAGATACTACTGGAATACCTACCAGTAAATCTCCTGCCTCGGCCGAGGGCTTTGTGTAATGGCTCTCCAAGACACAGCGCGACCTCACCCCCAATACCGGGAGAGACGAACCCCTGCAGATCCACTCACTGCCTCCATGTGGCTCGGGACTGTACCCAACTAAAACCTGTTTGCATGACTCCTTTGAGCCGTGGTAGGGTAGTAATCAATGCACAGTGGGAACTCACACGAGACAAACGACAATCTCAGGTCGATGAACTAACCTGTACACATGTCACCAGGGAACTGCCATCTGACGTCTGGTATAATCCCAACTAGCAGGTTCCCGGCGTGTCCTGTCCGGTGTACTCATAACCCAATGAGCATCTGTATACATCTTAGGTGAACCAACAGACACCAGTGGCTTGTGAGACCGGCCACCGCCCCTCGTCGGGGTCTCGATTGTATACACTAGTCTACTAATGGAGTATCAATGCCCTGTTTTGAAACTCCTACGACTAGGGACCTTTTAAGGATGTGCTTGTAGACTCCAGCTCTCACTTATATGATCGCCCTCATACTGCTGGTAGTCAAGCAAGAATCCTAGGGGCTCTATCAACGTGTAATAGAGACTCGTAAGGTCACCTAAAGCAGTGCACGATGATAAAGATAAACCAGATAGCATACTATCATCTTGAGTAAGACTGTCCTACCGGGATAGGTCCTCCCTCAATCATTGCAATCACGTGCCTGTGATCCAATAATTGACTCTGAGGGCACTATCTCCAACATCATCAGCTCATCATATCATCATATCCGTCTTATATTCTTTTGTCACATTTATATCTCATATCAAATCGAATTTACATAAACACTTTATCTCTACTAAGTATAAGTATCAAATCTAACATACACACCCAAACCATACAATCAGATTTTTAAAGAAGTGAATCGTAGTTTTGAAAATAGGGGTTACGGTGTTTTTAAGGAAAAGATATCATTTGAAAATCTGTAACATCCCTCAAGGTATATATTTAAAAGATACATACGATTCTTCGGTTTAAAAAAAGGTATGGTTTCGGATGACACATCTACATCGACTATCTAGTCCTACAGTACCCTAAACGGCAATATCGACAAACGTCGTCCTCGAATTCTGTCATCTTATAATAATCGTAACATATCACTTCTAACTATCCTCTAGTTCCTAATATGGTTTCATAGTTATCTTCATTCTAACCCTAGTTTCCTAATCTAGGTTTCCTAACCATATTCTATAAATCAGTTTTCCATCAAAACTTTGCAGGGGTGCTATACGCCATCCACCCGACTTCCCCGGTAGATATAGATCTACTCACCGTGGTCTTCGTTCGCCGAAGTCGATGACGCCTCGCTCCGTCGCTTCGGAATCCACGCGAAGGTACCTACAATAACAACACATATCGTAACGATATTAAAATCAAGCTCAAAAATCCAAAACGGCACGCGCATTTCTCATAGGTTCGAACCTATAGCTTACGCGTACAAAATCAACCAAACAACTCTTGTTGTCGATGTACAAACATGCGACAACCAAAAACGGATCCAAATATCAAAATACGGAAACATATCCTAAATCACACACAAGTGTTCCCAGATTTTGACTCAGGTCAAATAAATCCAAGCAAATAAGTATAGGGTGATGTATATAGTATATGTGAGCTACTGAACCAACCTAGGCCCCTACCCTCACCAAGTGGCCGGCCCCTTTACCCAAAATTCCGAGCTCGCCGGCCAGGGGGTCTCTAAATGGGTCCATTCTGTCATTGTGGTCTTCTAGTAGTGTGTCTAGGTCCCTTGTATTGTTTGGTTATCTCAGATATTCCCCAGGTCATCCCAGATTCACAATAGGCACACTAAAAGTCACAAAGCCAATACGGAACAAATCCTAAGTTCGTGCATCGGGTTCAGCTCTATGGCTCAGGTCAGGAATCGTGTAACCATGGTCAAACAAACACTCACAACAGCTCCCAGATTTTACATATGGTCATTACAAAAAAATCAAGTAGAACCAAACCCCCTTAAACACCTTCAGGTAACTACCCTACAAAACCCAAACCCTAGCTCACCTACCCACCCGAGGTCGCCGGATTTTACCCCATACTCGCCGGCCCAAACCGCCCAGATCGGTCTCGTTCTTCAGGTGGTCACTTAGGGTTACGGGTACAACACTATCTCACTGTTTGTTTTTACAGTGAACACTCGGGGTCACGGCAGGTCATCGATGTCACAAAACGACACTAAAACACGATATCGTACAAAACTAAACTAAAAGGAAGAAGTTATACCTCATCTAGTCCACTCTAGGCAGCACTAACCTCCCAATGTCGTCAAAATCCCATTTTGCTCGGTTCAAAGTGTAGAGGAAGAGATGGGGATTAATTTTTGTAAAGGGAGTGTAGGGTTTTGGGGATTGTTTGGAGATAGATCTAGGGTTTAAGTGGAGGGTTGTGGCTTGAGGAAGATGAGGAAGGAGAAGAAAAAAGATGGGGATTCAAATTAGGCAGCAGCCCCCTCCCTCTCTCTCATATAATCACACACTCTCTCTCACTCCAAAAGTCTACCCTAATCATTATGTCCCATTTTCGACTTTTCTTTTTCCCATTTCTTTTTCTCACCAAAAACACATACACCCATATAAAACCACAAATGAAATAACATGTAACCAAATGAAACATGTCATGGTGCACTAACCATGACAACTGTAGAAACACGGATTTGGTTTAATCGCGATTAGCAGTGCACTAATCGAGTTTTTATCAAAACTGCGTATAATAAATTTTAAAATTGCCATATCCGTTAAATATATTTTTAAATGAATAAATCATTTTAATTTCCTTTTATATCACAATTATTGGTATTTATTTATACCCTTTTTCGAAAACCCCAATTTCGCAAATCGGGCAGTTTTCGGGAAATATATTATTTTAATATTAAATTCCAAAAATATTATTTTATATTTTCTGAAATGTTACAATCTTCCCCCTTAAATAAATTCGGTCCCCGAATTTAAATTTAAACCCCCAAAATCTAAAACATTTCAATAATCAGCTCAAATCAACGGGTCTCCGAAATCATGGAAAACGCAGAAATAACACAGCGCGCCAAGTGCGCATGAAAACGAGTATAAAACTCAAACTCGAACTCCGTCAAGCGTCACGCAAATCATCGGATTTGTACGCATATCCTCGGAGTTACAATAAAGACACAGATCTCGAAATCCACTACTGAAATCCAATATACACTAGTCAAATACTATAATACGTGTATAGTACGCATCTTTGGAAAACCTCCAAGAACTAAATAAAACTCAAGCAAAAATCTTTTCTAAATCGTCGTGTGATGCGTAACTCACGGCATAACTGACGGACTTCCATTAATAAGGAAATAATATATGTCCTTATATATTTTGCTAAATATACGTTCCGACGTTTTGAAAATATCCCAAAAGGTTTTTCTTTATAAACGTTCGCGTCGCTCACGGACACGTAGGAAATGGCGAGACTATAGCTCCTTTGAAAATCTCTTGGTAAGCTTTTAATGCATGCAAAGTACTCGGGTACTGTCCTCGGATCAGTCTTGTTCGGCTACAACATAATATAGTGCCCATCATGAAAACAAAGTGCTCAAAAGCAAAATCAGCCTCAAAAGGCGTATCCAATAATCATATGCATCTGGTGCGCATGGGAATCAAGTTCAAATACAGTTGCCACAATACAAAGCAAAACTAAGTGCAACGGGTGTGCACAAAAGCATCTGTCCACTGCAACGTGTGTGCACGACAACAATATCGGGTGCATCTGATATGCACAAGAATCCCGATTTAGTGCATCTGGTGTGCACCGAAATCGCATCTCACATCATGCGCCCACACGCGCGAAAATCCAACTCAGGTGCATAAGGTGCACAAAACAAATATCGAGTATAAAAATCAAAATCGACGGTATACAACACATCTCAATCCAAATCCAAATCAGGTATACCGTGGCATATAATCTCACAACCATATGCATCAGCATGCACAAAAGAAAATCAAATACCCAAAGTGCATGAAAACTATGCCGAAAGCCTAAATCAAATCATCTGCATTCCCCAGGCATGAAATCACAATAAATATCTCAAATGACATCAAAACGAAGTCAGGTGCAATTGTGGTGCATAAAATACGTATCAATGCACTACAAGCACATATAAGCTATAACGAGTGCAAAAATCGAATCATCCGTATGAAATCCACGAAATCATAAACACATGCTACGAAGGTACAAAATCGACATCAATGCAATAGATATGCACAAATCGCAAATCAACACAACGGTGTATAAAATATATGTCGAATGTGAAACTATGCACAAAATGTAAATACCCAGTAGGTGAAACCATGGTGCATGAAAACTATATCATGTAACTCAATCATCAAAACTCAAATCCAAGCGATATAAGCGTGATACTTAGTCACAAACGCAAATCACAACAAAGGACATTGAGGTACACCTCCTACAATGTCGAAAAAGAATCGGTGCACCTAAAACCGACAGAACAAGAATATCCGCTCGCCTCCTGCTCACATTCTGGCGTCTTCTATCTCTGGGTCTTCTTTTTCTCTGTGGATTACTACTCTCGCAATCCATAGGCTCATCGGCCCTGTCAGGTGTGCTAACGGGGACGATTCCGTTCTGGCACTTCTCCGGTCATCTCCTGGTCAATCATCACGACCACTCGTAAGGCAGCACTTCACTGGCGTCGGCCTCTGGCTCTCTGAATACACGTGACACATCTGGTCCTGGGTGAAAATCTCATTGCAGCAGTGTCCCGGAAGGAATCCTGCTCAAGGTCTCTTCCGATCTCGCCTATGCCGAACTGTACGGAGGCTGGTACTCTTGCATAATCTTCTCTCATTTTCTAGACATCTACGTGTTCCGCACACCTTCCCTCGGGAACAGGCCGTATCCCAACGCATCTGTATACATATCAGATCTCTAATCCCGACGGGGAGTAGCAACAGCTCGTCAGCATCGCGCATGAACCTCTGGCTCCACTCGCCTTTCTCATCGTCCGCCTCGACGTCACGTCTTGCTATCTGCGTACTGCTACTGTTCTCGGCCATGGTCAATCCGAAGTCTCTCACACAGACTCGAAATCACGAACTCGGTATCTTCATCACTCTATAGAAGATATCTGGCCGAACACATCCTCGGGAACTCGCCCCAACCATCAGAGGAATACTCTATACTCGCCCGCTCTCGATCAACTCACAACGCATCTGGGTGAGGTCCTCATTTCGAAGCTCGTCAGCTTACTGGTCTCCTATCACATGGAATCCGGACAGCGTTAAACTTTTAAATCGAGTCATCGAGGTCCAAAAATTTCCTGATAAGTCAGCACCTGAGCACAGTCTAAAAATATCTGGTACATACCACAGTACCTCTGAACCAGCCGTAGAAGGGCAAACCCAAGCCTCACTGATGGCACCGCTAAACTGTCACAAACTCTAAGGTTCAAAGCGGTTCTATGGTCATCATGTCGAGTTAGGGTTTCATTCTTCTAGAGGGTCCACAGAATTACCTGCATGTTCCTCCGAACACTTTAAACTTAGGGAAAATGGTTTCCTGGCACTCGTTCGAACCTTTTCAACTTCGCCTATACAACATGTGAATACCCTTCGTCGCACGCTAAACAATGCCTCAATCCTCCAGGAAAGGTGATACATCGACAGTCATCTCCGGATCGGTCTGCTCTAGATCTAAGTAAGACTCTCCACACTGGAAATCTTCAACTCAACTGGGCCTACGTCGGCACATCAATCTGACGAATCACCTTCGTCTCTCAAATCGGGGTAGACTAGCTATCATCTGTCGCATTTCTGCCTGGAAGCTCCGGCGATCTTAGCTCGTAAGCTCCGGAAGCGACATCCCATCATCTCAGTAACAGCTGGGTCACCTGTTTGCACAGTAGGCGACATCAAAATCTCTGAGGTATGCTGTACATCAACAGTCATCTCAGTAACTGGCAGCTCTAACAATGGCCCGATCATCCGGTGTAAAACCAAGCACTCGCCTCCACAAGAGGCCACAACATAACACTACATCGAGACGTTCTCATGTCACCAGAAAACACAATGGTTAGTCCTCGTACCAGACGAGCTCGCCCTGACCGCATCACTAGCAGCAGCTCAAACTGCACTCAAACTATGGTGACAGGAACCTCAATCGAGTATCGAAGAAAGCAGATAAACGGCATGAGAGGAAACGACAGATCCAAAATGGATACATGATCATAAGAAGGAACAACATCAATGAGAGTATGATCATGGAAACGAATAGAATCAAGGATCTCAAATGGATGTATAATCATGGGTGTGAAGAGAATCATAAGTCTCAAAAATATGTACATCCTAAGGTTTCTTAAGTGGAGTATCGTATCGTAAATATGCCGCGAAATATACGTACGATACGTCACTCTACTCAAGCTACCTACTCCATCAATCAAGGTCAGCCTATGAAACAAAAGTTCAGGTCTAATACCCCCCGTTCAAGTCTAAGTTCCGTAAGGTCAAGCCTAGGTTCTGAAATACATACCCGCCCTAGACTCCGCATAGTCAAACATAGACTCGAACAAAGGTTAAACCTAACGCTTTGATACCAACTTTGTCATGACCCAAAATATTAGCTCATGACCAGCACTTGAATCACGCAATGTCTAAAGGCGTAATGGAATTCAAGTAAGCTGAAACCCAGAAATCTAAACCTTTTTAAGAAAATAAAGGAGGTGAAGTTTTTGAAATAAAGGTATAATGAAATCAAGTGTGCTTAAATGCATATAAAAGAAACATGAATGATGCAAGTGAAATTTACTAGTTTGAAAACATGTTTCTTCTTTTATTAAAAATTTTGGCAACACCTCCTTTGCATATTTTGATCCAAAACCACAAATACATAATGATGATAAAGGCATCCCCAAGCGGGAGCTAGCTTTTCGCCAAACGGCGGATCACAACCACGCAAGACAGTAAATATGAATATACGACGCCCAACGGCGAAGATCACCACAAAAGATAAAGAAAAAGTAAGACATAAATACCACTAGTATCGAAAAACCCCTCGCTCTAAATCTCGCAACCACAATCCCACTAAGTCTCATTACTTATACAATTTACACATTTTGATTGATTGATGGAGTTAACTAGATACAATATGAAATATAATACAAGAGTGGGTACGATACAAATGTCCCACCTACCACTGCAAAACACCCAAATGAAGCTGTGTGCCAGCGATGCCGCTACTGATCCAAGCGGTCAACCTGCAAGAACTATGGCACAACGGGGGTAAGTTGCCAACTCGTGAGTAGAAAAACATCTACAAGTGGAAATCGAATAAACAACGACTCCTAGGTCAACTATATCATAAAGGTAATACTATGATATCTAGGGTGACCGGGTCGGTATATGTGCCAACAAGGTAGTCAAACCTATATGCATGCGGATAACATCCAACAGTAATAATCAATGCATGTATATGGATCTCGTCCAACCATAATCAAGGTATGCATGCATGTGGATCTCGTCCACCCAAAATCAGTGTCTGTATGCACGTAAATATCATAAAGGAGTGTGCATGAAAGTATGAGGATATATATATCAACGGTGTCCCTCCCGACACATTAAAATCATGGAACCTGAGTGCCTAGCATCGACACTCGAAAACATCATGAAAACCGTGCCCAGCATCGACACGTAAATCCTCATATATCGGGTTCCGTCAGTCCGGATCGGCCCACGGGCTCCGTCAGTCCGGATCGGCCCATATCATCTCTCGACTCCGGTCGGTATCCTCCGGATATCCGCAGAGCCCAAATACTATCACCGGTAGGTAGTAGTCCCTCTGCCAGGCTCACCGTCTACTGCACAGCGATCCGTTCTCGCCCCGGGGTACCATACCGGATCCACCATGTGCCCGCAATCGGCCTCATCCGCCTCCTCGAATCGGGTTTCACATGTCGCTCTCATAACCGAGAAAACACATGGTGGACGCACTGAAATATCATATCAAGAGAAACCGGGTTTTTAAAACAACACATAATCTCTTTTAAAATGTCCACAGTTCTCAAATCCAGAAATCTCATGAAAACAGCATATCTCAATGCGTAAAATCATAGAGCATGATGTATGCGACATATAATAGAAATGTAAGCATATCCGTATATCATGCAACATGGAAAAATGATATGACATGGTAAGGGGAAAAACCTCTCTTTTAAATGATTTCAGTTTTTAAAGTATAACATGTGGTTCCTAATTTTCCAATAAAATCAGTTATCTATGTAGGCACAATATGCAAATACACAAGTATAGATGTACCAATGTATGTGTGCACCTATATGGATATACAGTATGTATGTGGGCAAATATGGGTATACAATGTCTATGTGCACCAATATGAATATACAATGTATATGTGCGCAAATGTGGATATATCAATGTATATGTAAGCATGTCATGCGAAGAGTCATATCATGATGCAGCAATACTAATGTATAGTGATATGGCAATTATCGATGATGAAGTGTGTGAGCCTACAGTCTGTGTGCGTGTAACATACGCATCATCGATAATGGTGCAGATGTACTATCACAGGTATGAGTAATGCAATGCTAATATCATGAATGCAGCATAAGGTAAATCATCAGCTAAAAGCTATAAGGTGTACGTAACTATCATATGTCAGAGTCGGTGAATCTATCAATCGGCATCTAGCCTAACAACATTGCGTACGGTCTAATCCATCGTACGACAACCTCTAGTCAAGGGTATGGATCAATCATCAAGTCAAACTCATCACGCACGGAAAATCATCGTACGGCGGCATTAAACCAATAGGGATCCTATCATCCTATAAGACAAATGAGGGTACGGCCTAATATCACATACGGCCTATCATCCATGATTCACAACATTCTATATAGGTATATATATCAATGTACCTATGTCCCAGGTCACATCCGCAATAATCTCATATCAGGTGACCGGCAGGGTATAAATCATCTCGATCGACTCGCATCCGTATACCACCATATCATCATCTCATCATCTCATCATATCATCATATCCGTCTTATATTCTTTCGTCGCATTTATATCTCATATCAAATCGAATTTACATAAACATTTTATCACTACTAAGTATAAGTATCTAATTTAACATATACACCCAAACCATACAATCAGATTTTTAAAGAAGTGAATCGTAGTTTTGAAAATGGGGGTTACGGTGTTTTTAAGGAAAAGATATCATTTGAAAATCCGTAACATCCCTCAAGGTATATATTTAAAAGATACACACGATTCTTTGGTTTAGAAAAAGGTATGGTTCAGATGACACATCTACATCGACTATCTAGTCCTACAGTACCCTAAACGGCAATATCGACAAACGTCGTCCTCGAATTCCGTCATCTTATAATAATCGTAACATATCACTTCTAACTATCCTCTAGTTCCTAATATGGTTTCATAGCATCTTCATTCTAACCCTAGTTTTCTAATCTAGGTTTCCTAACCATATTCTATAAATCAGTTTTCCATCAAAACTTTGCGGGGGTGCTATACGCCATCCACCCGACTTCCCCGGTAAATATAGATCTACTCACCGTGGTCTTCGCTCGCCGAAGTCGATGACGCCTCGCTCCGTTGCTTCGGAATCCACGCGAAGGTACCTACAATAACAACACATATCGTAACAATATTAAAATCAAGCTCAAAAATCCAAAATGACACGCGCATTTCTCATAGGTTCGAACCTATAGCTTACGCGTACAAAATCAACCAAACAACTCTTATTGTCGATGTACAAACATGCGACAACCAAAAACGAATCCAAATATAAAAACTCATCATTCAAAATAGGGAAACATATCCTAAATCACACACAAGCGTTCCCAGATTTTGACTCAGGTCAAATAAATCCAAGCAAACAAGTATAGGGCGATGTATATAGTATATGTGAGCTACTGAACTAACCTAGGCCCCTACCCTCACCAAGTGTGTAACGCTTCGAAAATCGTTTAGGCAGTTTTTCGGTAATCGGCTAAATTAGCAGCCTTTTTCCGTAAAAAGTCAAAATAAGTATTTTTCATTATAGACCTAATTATACAAAATTTAAATAAGATATTGCTTTAAATTGGTCACTAAAATGTCACTTAAAATTTTCTAGTTAATTAAAAAAAATCCTTAATTAATTATTTTTAATATTATTTTAAGCTTTTAAAAATACATTTAATTAGTGATAAATACAAATTTAATTGGGTAAATTATATAATTAGGAACCATAATAACTAAAATTTAGTGTTAATAAAATTTTATCAAGACTTTTCAAAGTTTTAGTTCTATGGTTACAAAATTAAAGCAAAAATGGCTTAAAAAGGGGGTTTTTTGTAAAATTTATGTGATATGCATTTAATGCCTTTAAAGAGACTTTCCTCCTAGAAAATTCTACACATTTCCCTCACTTTCCCCCCCCCCCCCATCATAGCTCTGGCCGAAACCCATTCCAGCAGCTCCACATTTTCCCTTCTCTTTCTTGCTTCTAAATTGCTTCAAAAATCAACAAAAATCCATAAAAAATTCACAATTTTCCTTCACAAATCTAAACCAAAACCCTAATCCATCCCTTCCCTAACCCTAATCTGTTTGAGAAGTGAAGAAAGGAGGCCACTTTGGAGGCTTAGTGCAAGGGAATCATAACTTGGGAGGTATAAGTTTTAAACTAGTTGTTAAATTTGTAGTTTAAATAAGCTAAATTAGATATTTAAAGTGTGAAATTTGGTTATTTTTGCTTGCTAATGAATTTCAAGAAAATGGTAGATGTTCTAATTAGGGTTTGAAGTATGATAATTGGGTTAAAATTTGTGTTGTGGGCACCTAGTAGTTTGAATTGGATGTTGGAGTTGAATTGTGATCGCGATATCGTTAATTCGCGATATTTGCATCGAAATCGGTATGCTAATTGCTTACTAGTTTTTCAAAAATTTTAGGAGGTGATCTAATTGTATTATTTTGGTGATATAATTAGCATCTTATACGACTATTAGGGTGTATGAATGTGTAGTTTTGTCTAGTCGGGTTTTAATTTTGACGACTGCCCCGAAACGGCGATTTTAGTTAAGGTTTTAGCGATTTTCGTGCGTTTTCTCGTTCACTGAGTGCACGTTGTGATTAATTCGACAGTGTCGATCTTTTCATATTATGAGTTGCGTCATTTCAGGAACCTGTAATCTTATATTGTATGTTATGCAATTCTAGGATCGGTCGCGGAAACATCAGACGCGGCGCGCAAAAGCAAGGCGGTGGTCGGATCGGATTAGTGAGGCATTCAGGTGAGTAGATGTATTCATCTATGGGGGAATCGTCTGAATGACGCAAGGCGCCCCCTAGTTAGGATTACTTTATTTCTTGCAAGATTTGCATTGTTAGTTAGCTAGACCCCCCTCATTCACATTTCATACCCTTATAGCTAATCGTCTGCTAGATTGCATGGATATTCATATACACATGTGCGATATTACTTCGTAGGACACGAACACCATTACCATTGGCTCCTGTTGGATGCGCACTATTCATGTGACACACACGCCTTTGGTAATTTCCATGCCACGACCACCATAGAACCTGTTTAGCTTAGTGTCACCAGTTGCATCATACATGATATACGAAATCGCGTAGCACGTATATACCTCGCATCATCATCATACTTACATAGATTTCTAGCCACAAATTGCATCGCATACCTTGATATCATAGACATTTATCATATACAACATGTTGAGTATTATGATTTTCTTGAGGATTTCAGTATTGCTGCGATTTCTGGATTTTGAGGAAAACCGCAAGAATTTAATAAAAGCTTGTAATTATCATTTTTTTAAAAACAAAGTTGCGGTTTTCTCGTAATGTATGTGTCGTCCACTATGAGTTTTCATGTTTTCTGTTGGATTTCAAGACCCGATTCGAGGAGTGGATGAACCGTCTCGGGTACATGGTGGGCCCGGTATGGTACCCCGGGGAAAGAAGATCGAGTTGTAGACGATGAGCCTGGCAGGGGAAGACTACCTACCGGTGATGGCTGGCGCGGCAGATATCTGGAGGATACTGACCGTTGTCGTGAGATTTGATGATATGGGCCAATCCGGACTGACGGAGCCCGATGTATTGAGACCTTGATACAGTGAGACATTGAGACAGATGTGTTTTCATATTTGGTGTCGATGCTTGACACGGGTTTTCAGATGATTTCTTGATGGTATTTAGCTATTATACAGATATTCTTTTTCTAAAGTTAAGAATGCAGAACTCATAGCATTTAAAACACTTAAGGATTTAGTATTGATATTGCATACATGTGCATGCATATTAGAGGAATTACATCACATCTGGACATACATGCTGTGAAGCATTTGCGTGCATTCTTACGATAGCCTTACTAGATGTTATATTCTACTCACGAGCTGGCAACTCACCCCCGTTGTGGCACAGTGTCTTGCAGGTCGGACTCATCAGCCTAGTAGCGGCGACTTATCTTGTTAGTGACTTCTTTTGCTCAGACTCGCGACATTGCTCGTAGGTGGGTTGCGAGAGTGCTTTTATCTCTTTTTTTTATACTATTTTTGTATCTAGTATTCTCCATCTACCACTTCTTATTTGTATATGCGACCTAGGGATGAGACTAAGAGATTTGTGTATATGTGGTTTCTTTTGGGTCGAGCTCACTTGAGCCGACGTTGTGTTTTCTTACATTTTGCATTTCTTTATGCTCTTTTCTGGATATTGCATATATATATTGCGTGTGGTTGTGATCCGCCTTGGGTGAAGAGCTAGCTCCCGCTTGGGGATGCCATTTTGTGATTATAGGTTATATATATCTTGTTGTACCCATTTTAGGGGATAGAATTTACAAAGGAGACTCTGCCGAAATTTTCGGAAATTTCTGATGTTTTTACAAAGGGGTTCAATGCAACTTATTTGATTTCAAAATCGTTTCATGAAAGGTTTTCTCCACTCTTTTGATTTTGGTTTAGATTTTTCTGGGCTTTGGCTGACTTAGGTTACGTTACGCCTTTAGACGTCTCGTAATCTAAGTGCCAGTCACGTTCCGTACTTTCGGGTCGTGACAAAATTGGTATCAGAGCGTAGGTTTTACCTTTCTGAGTGTAGGACGACCTTGGTAGATGGAATAGGTGACTTAAGCAGAGTGGCGTAGCGTGGGTATGATCCACGGCATACTTACGATACGGTACTCCGCCTAAGTAACCTTAGGACATAATTGCTTGTATTTCCTTTCTTGATTCCTTGCATTCCTTGATTCAATTGCAATGTTCTTATCGGTCCTGTTTCTTATTCCAGCTTCGATGCCGCCAAAGACTACGAGAGCTCAGCGGGCTGCCGCTAGGGATGAGATTCGAGCGGGCTCGTCTGAGGCGAGGATCGAGCGGGATGATACGCCTACCCCTCAGGGTCATATTGATCCGCCTTATCCAGACCGTATTGCCAGATTAGAGGTTGGAATGCAGGAGTTGCGACAGATGATGGGATCTTTAGTTGAGTCCAGTCGGGCACAGAGATCCGAGGACGTTCCTTCCACCGCACAGACCATGATTGTACCTACTGCACAGATGGCCACTCCTGCTACTACTGCGACTATCCCAGTTACATTACAGGAGTTTATGAGATTGAGACCTCCAGCTTTTACTGGTACAGATGCGACAGAGGACCCACAGGCATTTCTTGATAGGATGGCTCGGATTTGCCGTTCGTTGAGGTGTTCTGATGATAGATTGGTGGAGTTCGCGAGTTTTCGTCTGGAGGGTCTTGCCCAGACATGGTACGATTCAGTAGAGAGAGGCCGAGCGGCAGGTCTACCTTCTATGACCTGGGATGAGATTACAGCTGCGTTTCTTGCCCGTTTTCTTCCAGAGAGTGTCCGAGATGCTCGAGCCCGTAGTTTTGAGTCTCTGCGCAAAACTCCTGGGATGACGGTGTCGGAGTATGATATACAGTTTACCCAGTTGTCTCGATATGCTCCGTACCTAGTAGACACAGAAGAGAAGAGAATAAAGAGGTTTGTGCGAGGGCTTGATACACAGCTATTCCTTGCCATCGGCACCCAGCACTTTGATACATACGCAGCCGCGATGGACGCAGCCTTACTTTTGGAGGAGCGTATTTCTGAGACTCAGGTCATTTCTGGGCCGAAGAGGATCCGTACTGATACGCCAGCTCAGCGGCAGATGGGTAGACACCGCGATAGATTTTTTCCAGGAGATGGTGGAGGCCGAGGATTGAGACGAGGTCAGTTATTTGGTTCATATCCACAGACCCAGCAGTCGTCGCCAGGATGTTTTCGGTGCGGGAGTCAGTACCACCGTATCAGAGACTGTACCATGGGGCGCCGGGGCACGGCGACAGTCCCGCATGTGACCTTACCACCTTCACCACCTCCTAAGAGAGCTCTACTTCCTACTCCTGATGATGCTCCACGCCAGCCAGATGCTTCTAGAGGTCGTGGGCGTGGCGGTCCGGTTCAGAGAGGACGAGGCGACAGAGGCAGAGGCAGAGGCCGAGGTAGAGGCAGAGGGCAGCCATCTATTAGTGGTGGACAGGCCCGAGTGTTCACGTTGACTCCTCAGGATGCACAGGCATCCAATGCCGTCGTGACAGGTACTTTGCCAGTATGTTCTTTTTATGCACGGGTATTATTTGATCTAGGCTCCACACATTCCTATGTATCCACATACTTTGCCCCGAGGTTGGGCCGAGAGTCTTCTCCGTTAGATCAGCCGCTTGTCGTTATTACACCGGTAGGCGAGTCGTTTGTTGCCCGTTTCGTGTACCGATCATGTTCCGTTCGTATCGGGGAGAAAGATTCTTCAGTTGATTTTATTCTCCTCGATATGCTAGACTTTGACGTTCTTCTTGGTATGGACTGGCTAGCCACATGTTATGCATCCGTGGACTGCCGTGAGAAAGCAGTCAGATTCAGTTTTCCTGGTGAGCCGGTTCTTGTTATTCTGGGAGATCGTAGCGCTACCCTTCCCAGCTTGATTTCTTCTTTTCGCGCCGGTCAGCTCTTAAGGAAAGGGTGTCAGGGATTCTTAGCCTATGTTTGTGATACTAGTTCCACAGAGGTTCCGTTGGACCAGGTCCCTGTTGTGAGAGAGTTTCCTGATGTATTCCCTGATGAGCTGCCTGGTCTGCCACCAGAGCGTGAGATTGAGTTCTGCATCTACTTGATCCCCGGCACGGGGCCTATCTCTATACCGCCTTATCGGATAGCCCCGGCGGAGCTGAGAGAGCTGAAGGATCAGTTACAGGACTTGCTGGACAAAGGGCTTATCCGACCGAGTGTGTCACCTTGGGGTGCTCCCGTCCTGTTTGTTAAGAAGAAGGACGGCAGTATGCGCTTATGCATTGATTATCGTCAGTTGAACCGGGTTACTGTGCGAAACAGATATCCCTTACCCTGGATTGATGACTTATTCGATCAGCTCCAGGGTGCAGGGTTTTTCTCGAAGGTTGATTTACGGTCAGGTTATCACCAGTTGCGGGTTCGGAAGGAGGATATTCCGAAGACCGCTTTCTGTACTCGATATGGTCATTATGAGTTCTTGGTGATGTCGTTCGGGCTCACCAATGCCCCGGCAGCATTTATGGACTTGATGAACCGTGTATTCAGGCCGTATCTCGATCAGTTCATCATTGTGTTCATTGATGACATCTTGGTTTATTCTCGGAGCCGGGAGGAGCATGAGCAGCACTTACGTATCACATTGCAGACTTTGAGGGAGCATCAGCAGTTCACCAAATTCTTTAAGTGCGCATTCTGGTTAGACAGTGTCGACTTCTTGGGTCATGTGGTGACGAGAGATGGTATTTGTGTGGACCCGAAGAAGATCGAGGCAGTTCAGCGTTGGCCTAGACCGGTATCAGTTACAGAGGTTCGCAGCTTTCTGGGTCTGGCCGGCTATTATCGACGTTTAGTCCAGGATTTCTCCCGTATTGCTGCACCGCTGACCGGGTTAACCCGGAAGGGGGCTTCTTTTGATTGAACCCAAGCATGTGAGGATAGTTTCCAGCAGTTGAAGACTCGTCTGACTACTGCACCAGTGTTAGCATTGCCTTCAGGATCAGGCGGGTTCGTGGTATATTATGATGCTTCTCGAGTGGGGATGGGCTGTGTATTGATGCAGCACGACAGAGTTATCGCGTATGCTTCTCGGCAGCTGAGGAAACACGAACAGAACTACCCCACTCATGATTTAGAGATGGCTGCAGTGGTATTTGCACTTAAGATCTGGAGACATTACCTATACGGTGAGTCGTGCCAGATATTCACTGACCACAAGAGTTTGAAGTATATCTTTCAGCAGCGAGATCTGAATCTAAGATAGCGCCGTTGGATGGAGTTGGTGAAAGATTATGACTGCGAGATTTTATACCATCCGGGCAACGCGAATGTCGTGGCAGATGCTTTGAGTAGGAGGCCCGGAGGTAGCTTGTCTTGTTTGAGCGCAGTACAGATGCAGTCGACGGCGGATTGGCAGGTTTTATGTGACAGCAGAGTGCAGTTCGAGTTTACTCCTATAGGGGACAGCTGGCCCATTTCAGAGCACGCCCACAGTTACTTGACCATATCCGCAAGGCACAGTCCGGCGATGCCCGTATTTTAGAGATTATTGAGCAGATTCGGCAGGGCAGAGTTTCTGAGTTCATGATTGATGATCAGGGGATACTTCGATTTGGGACTCGACTGTGCGTACCAGATTCTGAGGGACTGAGGCGCGATATCTTCGAGGAGGCACATAGATCAGTATACAGTGTGCATCCAGGTTCCACCAAGATGTACCATGATTTGAGAGAGGTTTACTGGTGGGACGGGATGAAGAAGGATGTTACAGACTTTGTGTCGAGATGCCTGACTTATCAGCAAGTCAAGGCCGATCACCAGAGGCTAGCTGGCGAGTTACAGCCTTTGCCTATCCCCGAGTGGAAGTGGGAACAGGTCTCCATGGACTTCATTGTGGGTCTACCCAGGACCAGTCGAGGGTATGACTCTATTTGGGTGATTGTGGATCGACTGACGAAAGCGGCTCACTTCCTGCCAGTGAAGACCACTTTTGGATTTGCTCAGTACACCCAGGTTTATATTGATGAGATCGTGTGACTGCATGGCGTTCCGACGTGCATTGTGTCCGACCGGGGCACCCAGTTTACCAGCCGATTGTGGCAGAAACTTCAGGAAGCTTTGGGCACCCGATTGAGTTTTAGCACAGCCTTTCACCCGTAGACTGACGGTCAGTCGGAGCGTACTATTCAGACTCTTGAGGACATGCTCAGAGCTTGTGTTTTAGATTTCGGTGATAGCTGGGATCGTCATTTGCCTTTGATCGAGTTCTCCTACAATAATAGCTTCCAGGAGACGATTCAGATGGCACCTTTCGAGGCTTTATATGGGAGGAGATATCGATCGCCTGTGTGTTAGACAGAGCTCAGGGATAGCAGTATTTTGGGGCCGCAGATCATACAGGAGACGACTGAAAAGATACAGATGATTCGGGACAGGAGGAGAGCGGCACAGAGAAGGCAGAAATCATATGCTGACAGGCACCGTCGCCGACTCGAGTTCGCTGTTGGCGATCATGTTTTCCTGAGGGTCTCTCCGATGAAGGGTGTGATGAGATTTAGGTGGAAAGGGAAGCAGAGTCTTAGATATGTTGGTCCCTTCGAGATCCTAGAGCGTGTTGGTCCAGTCGCTTATCGGTTAGCTCTTCCGCCCAGCTTCCCCGATGTTCACCCCGTGTTCCATGTCTCGATGCTCCGCAAGTACGTTCATGATCCTTCCAATGCGATTCAGCACCAGACGATCCAGCTAGAGCGTGATCTTTCATTCACCGAGTAGCCGGTTGTCATTTTGGATCGGCAGGTGAAGAAATTGAGGTCGAAGGTTATACCGTCCGTCAAGGTCCTTAGGCGTGGCCCGAACAGCAAGGAGGTCACCTGGGAGACCGAGGTTAAGATGAGGAAGAGATATCCCCATCTTTTTGAAGGTACGCGTAGTTAAATTCTAAATTCGGGGACCGAATTTCAATAAGGGGGGAAGATTGTAACGCTTCGAAAATCGTTTAGGCAGTTTTTCGGTAATCGGCTAAATTAGCAGCCTTTTTCCGTAAAAAGTCAAAATAGGTAATTTTCATTATAGACCTAATTATACAAAATTTAAATAAGATAGTGCTTTAAATTGGTCACTAAAATGTCACTTAAAATTTTCTAGTTAATTAAAAAAAATTCCTTAATTAATTATTTTTAATATTATTTTAAGCTTTTAAAAATACATTTAATTGGTGATAAATACAAATTTAATTGGGTAAATTATATAATTAGGAACCATAATAACTAAAATTTAGTGTTAATAAAATTTTATCAAGACTTTTCAAAGTTTTAGTTCTATGGTTACAAAATTAAAGCAAAAATGGCTTTAAAAGGGGTTTTTTTGTAAAATTTGTGTGATATGCATTTAATGCCTTTGAAGAGACTTTCCTCCTAGAAAATTCTACACATTTTCCTCACTTTTCCCCCCATCATAGCTCTGGCTGAAACCCATTCCAGCAGCTCCACATTTTCCCTTCTCTTTCTTGCTTCTAAATTGCTTCAAAAATCAACAAAAATCCATAAAAAATTCACAATTTTCCTTCACAAATCTAAACCAAAACCCTAATCCATCCCTTACCTAACCCTAATCTGTTTGAGAAGTGAAGAAAGAAGCCCACTTTGGAAGCTTAGCGCAAGGGAATCATAACTTGGGAGGTATAAGTTTTAAACTAGTTGTTAAATTTGTAGTTTAAATAAGCTAAATTAGATATTTAAAGTGTGAAATTTGGTTATTTTTGCTTGCTAATGAATTTCAAGAAAATGGTAGATGTTCTAATTAGGGTTTGAAGTATGATAATTGGGTTAAAATTTATGTTGTGGGCACCTAGTAGTTTGAATTGGATGTTGGAGTTGAATTGTGATCGCGATATCGTTAATTCGCGATATTTGCGTCGAAATCGGTATGCTAATTGCTTACTAGTTTTTCAAAAATTTTAGGAGGTGATCTAATTGTATTATTTTGGAAATATAATTAGCATCTTATATGACTATTAGGGTGTATGAATGTGGAGTTTTGTCTAGTCGGGTTTTAGTTTTGACGATTGCCCCGAAACGGCGATTTTAGTTAAGGTTTTAGCGATTTTCGTGCGTTTTCCCGCGCACTGAGTGCACGTTGTGATTAATTCGAGAGTGTCGATCTTTTCATATTATGAGTTGTGTCATTTCAGGAACCTGTAATCTTATATTGTATGTTATTCAATTCTAGGATCGGTCGCGGAAACATCAGACAAGGCGCGCAAAGGCAAAGCGGTGGTCGGATCGGATTAGCGAGGCATTCAGGTGAGTAGATGTATTCATCTATGGAGGAATCGTCTGGATGGCGCGAGGCCCCTCCTAGTTAGGATTACATTATTTCTTGCAAGATTTGCATTGTTAGTTAGCTAGACCCCCCTCATTCACATTTCATACCCTTATAGCTAATCGTCTGCTAGATTGCATGGATATTCATATACACATGTGCGATATTACTTCGTAGGACACAAACACCATTACCATTGGCTCCTGTTGGACGCGCACTGTTCATGTGACACACACGCCTTTGGTAATTACCATGCCACGACCACCATAGAACCTGTTTAGCTTAGTGTCACCAATTGCATCATACATGATATACGAAATCGCGTAGCACGTATATACCTCGCATCATCATCATACTTACATAGATTTCTAGCCACAAATTGCATCGCATACCTTGATATCATAGACATTTATCATATAAAACATGTTGAGTATTATGATTTTCTTGAGGATTTCAGTAGTGCTGCGATTTCTGGATTTTGTGGAAAACCGCAAAAATTTAATAAAGGCTTGTAATTATCAATTTTTTTAAAACAAAGTTGCGGTTTTCTCGTGATGTATGTGTCGTCCACCATGAGTTTTCATGTTTTCTGTTGGATTTCGAGACCCGATTCGAGGAGTGGATGAACCGTCTCGGGTACATGGTGGGCCCGGTATGGTACCCCGGGGCAAGAAGATCGAGTTGTAAACGATGAGCCTGGCAGGGGAAGACTACCTACCGGTGATGTCTGGCGCGGCGGATATCCGGAGGATACCGACCGTTGTCGTGAGATTTGATGATATGGGCCGATCTGGACTGACGGAGCCCGATGTATTGAAACATTGATACAGTGAGACATTAAGACAGATGTGTTTTCATATTTGGTGTCGATGCTTGACACGGGTTTTCAGATGATTTCTTGATGGTATTTAGCTATTATACAGATATTCTTTTTCTAAAGTTAAGAATGCAGAACTCATAGCATTTAAAACACTTAAGGATTTAGTATTGATATTGCATACATGTGCATGCATATTAGAGGAATTACATCACATCTGGACATACATGCTGTGATGCATTTGCGTTCATTCTTACGATAGCCTTACTAGATGTTATATTCTACTCACGAGCTGGCAACTCACCCCCGTTGTGCCACAGTGTCTTGCAGGTCGGACTCATCAGTCTAGTAGCGGCGGCCTATCTTGTTAGTGACTTCTTTTGCTCAGACTCGCGACATTGCTCGTAGGTTGGTTGCGATAGTGCTTTTATCTCTTTTTTTTGTACTATTTTTGTATCTAGTATTCTCCATCTACCACTTCCTATTTGTATATGAGACTTAGGGATGAGACTGAGAGATTTATGTATATGTGGTTTCTTTTGGGTCGAGCTCACTTGAGTCGATGTTGTGTTTTCTTACATTTTGCATTTCTTTATGCTCTTTTCTGGATATTGCATATATATATTGCGTGTGGTTGTGATCCGCCTTGGGCGAAGAGCTAGCTCCTGCTTGGGGATGCCATTTTGTGATTACAGGTTATATTTATCTTGTTGTACCCATTTTGGGGGATAGAATTTACAAAGGAGACTCTGCCGAAATTTTCGGAAATTTCTGATGTTTTTAAAAAGGGGTTCAATGCAACTTATTTGATTTCAAAATCGTTTCATGAAAGGTTTCCTCCACTCTTTTGAATTTGGTTTAGATTTTTCTGGGCTTTGGCTGACTTAGGTTACGTTACGCCTTTAGACGTCTCGTAATCTAAGTGCCAGTCACGTTCCGTACTTTCGGGTCGTGACAAAGTGGCCGGCCCCTTTACCCAAAATTCCGAGCTCGCCGGCCAGGGGGTCTCTGAATGGGTCCATTCTGTCATTGTGGTCTTCTGGTAGTGTGTCTAGGTCCCTGGTATTGTTTGGTTGTCTCAGTTATTCCCCAGGTCATCCCAGATTCACTGTAGGCACACTAAAAGTCACAAAGCCAATACGGAACAAATCCTAAGTTCGTGCATCGGGTTCAGCTCTATGGCTCAGGTCAGGAATCGTGTCACCATGGTCAAACAAACACTCACAACAGCTCCCAGATTTTACCTATGGTCATTACAGAAAAATCAAGTAGAACCAAACCCCCTTAAACACCTTCAGGTAACTACCCTACAAAACCCAAACCCTAGCTCACCTACCCATCCGAGGTCGCCGGATTGTACCCCATACTTGCCGGCCCAAACCGCCCAGATCGGTCTCGTTCTTCAGGTGGTCACTTAGGGTTACGGGTACAACACTATCTCACTGTTTGTTTTTACAGTGAACACTCGGGGTCACAGCAGGTCATCGATGTCACAAAACGACACTAAAACACTATATCGTACAAAACTAAACTAAAAGGAAGAAGTTATACCTCATCTAGTCCACTCTAGGCGGCACTAACCTCCCAATGTCGTCAAAATCTCACTTTGGTCGGTTCAAAGTGTAGAGGAAGAGATGGGGATTAATTTTTGTGAAGCGAGTGTAGGGTTTTGGGGATTGTTTGGAGATAGATCTAGGGTTTAAGTGGAGGGTTGTGGCTTGAGGAAGATGAGGAAGGAGAAGAAAAAAGATGGGGGATTCAAATTAGGCAGCAACCCCATCCCTCTCTCTCATATAATCACACACTCTCTCTCACTCCAAAAGTCTACCCTAATCATTATGTCCCCTTTTTTACTTTTCTTTTTCCCATTTCTTTTTCTCACCAAAAACACATACACCCATATAAAACCACAAATGAAATAATATGTAACCAAATGAAACATGTCATGGTGCACTAACCATGACAACTGTAGAAACACGGATTTTGCTTAATCGCGATTAGCAGTGCACTAATCATGTTTTTATCAAGACTGCGTATAATAAATTTTAAAATTGCCAAATCCGTTAAATATATTTTTAAATGAATTAATCATTTTAATTTCCTTTTATATCACAATTATTGGTATTTATTTATACCCTTTTTCGAAAACCCCAATTTCGCAAATCGGGCAGTTTTCGGGAAATATATTATTTTAATATTAAATTCCATAAATAATATTTTATATTTTCTGAAATGTTACAGTTTTTGTTTGAGAAGTTTTCATCATAGAGACTTAGTTTAGAGACCTACAAGCTACCCTAAAAACCTGATACCATTCCCTTCATACTTGGCCGCAAATATATTGCTTCTGGCCGCAAATTGAGGCCAGATTAGGGACCGGGGTCTCGAGTCTTGGTCGTGGGGTCTCTGGGGCTGTTTGTAGTCTCGTGGAACTTGCAACTTTCACTAATTCTTTGTGTGGGAAAATCTGGGACCACTTAGCTAATTTTTAGTGTTTCGGCAACTTGCGATACGATTAATCCAACTTAGTTTAATTGTTACTGGTAACTTGCAGTCGTGGATTTATTTGGAGATGCCGCTGTACACATTTAGCCGCTAAGCCAACCCTTTGTAGCTTGAGGAAACTGATTCGTTAATTGGCGTTGTGTTCGTTTATTATTGGGTAGTTTGCTAAATCCACGCGTTATTATGTTGTGTGATAATAGGGTCGCGGGCGAGGACTTCGGACGCTGCAAGGAGGGGGAAACATGTGGTTGGATTTACCTAGCTCGAGATCGTCGGTGAGTAGATTTAACATCTATAGGGGAATCGCCCGTATGGCGTTAAGCGTCGAGGGCTAGATTCGGAGTTATAGCCACATGTTTATACGCATATACGTTGATTGTGCATGAGCATCATTTGTATACCATTACTTGTTGTACCTTGACTTAGTACATATTGGGCACTGCACCATTACTGACGATTCATGTTGCACGAGCACTGAATTGTATGCCACACACACACCGTCGGTAATTACCATGACACGCACAACATATACATATATATGGTACTGCATTCGTTATTGACATTGAGGCAGTTGTTCTTATACCACCTTACTAAGGGAATATGTATTGTACCGCCTTCATTATTATCATTAGTTAGACGCTGATTCTTGTTTTATTGCGCATATGAATTGCATCGTGCATACACACATACCTTGCTATAGTTACATATACACCTTTATATGATGTTGCATTTGACTTCGAGGAATTTGGGAACCGCATGATATCTTTAAAAACTTGATTCATTTAAAAGAGCAGTTTTCCCTTGACATGCTCATATTACTGTTCTATGTTGCATACATCGTATTTCATGGATTTACGCATTGAGATAATGATTTCATGTGATTTATGGATTTTTAAACCATGGTTATATTTCAAATAAAGTATGCATTGTTTTGAAAACCCGGTTTCTCTTGATATGATATTTCGATGCGTCCACCATGAGTTTTCTCGGTTCTGAGATTGGTTTTCGAAACCTGATTCGAGGAGATGGACGATCTATTTGCGGGTTCATAGTGGACCCGGTATGGTACCCCGGGGTAAGAAAGGTATGTTGTGCAGTAGATGATGAGCCTGGCAGAGGGACTACTACCTATCGGTGATAGTTTGGACCTGGCAGTTATCCGAAGGATACCAACCGGAGTCGTGAGATGGATATGGGCCGATCCGGACTGACAGAGCCTGAGTTATGTGGATTAACGTGTCGATGCTGGACACGGGTCTTCATGATGTTTCGAGTGTCGATATTGGGCACTCAGGTTCCATGAGATTTACGGATATGAGGGCCGATCAGAGTGATGGCGCCTGAGATATTGGGATTTGGAGTGTCGTTGATGGACACCGGTTTTTTCCACGATGATGATTCATTGATGATGATTATGTTTTATCCCACACTTAGGATTTATTTGATATGCATTGTTTCATGTAGTTGTAGTACCCTGATGGTGTACCTTGATCATGATTAGTTGCATATCCATATTGCCATACTTAGGCTATCAGATTGCATGTGTTAGATTATCGATGTTCGTTCATACTTGAGATTATCTGTATGATGTTACTTATTATTCATGAGTTGGCAACCCACCCCCGTTGTGCCACAATGTTTTGCAGGCTTGACCCTTACAGTAGTCGCGGCAGGGCTCCTTATTGTATCTATTTCAGCGGATACCACTACGGTTGGCTGTGAGGCCTTTTTGGTGTAGGTGGGTTTGCGGTTATTCGAACACGTCTATTGTATATCTCATTGTATCTAGTACTCTCTATCTACCACTTTCATGTATTTGACTTAGAGACGAGTTTGTGAGGATCGATATTGTATTATGTGACTCTGGGAGTCGTGCTCGTGTGAGCCGGCTTTTCTTATGTTGCTTTACCTCTTTTTATGTTGTTTTCATTCTTATTGCCTATTTCTTCGCTACGGTGTCGTATATATGCTTGTGGTGGTTATGTTAAGCCTTTAGGCGTGATTTGCTCCCGTTTGGGATGCTTTATTTATATTCTATGTTTGTGCCCGTTTCGAGGCTAGTTTTACAAAGGAGGTGCTGCCAAAATTTTTAAGAAAATGATTTAAGTCTGAGATTTTAACTTGGGATTTCCAAATGTTTTAGCAATGTTTTATTACTTTACTCCTTCTCTTGGTTTAGATTTCTGGGTTTTCGGCTTACTTGAATTGCGTTACTCTTGATGACGTCACGTGGTTTAAGTGCCGGTCACGTTCCTAAATTGAGTCGTGACAAAGTTGGTATCAGAGCGCTAGGTTTACCTTTCGGAGTGTAGGATAACCTTGGTAAGATGAAGTAGGTACCTTAAGCAGAATGACGTAGCGTGTGTATGTTCCGCGGCATACTTACGACACGATACTCCACCTAAGCAACCTTAGGACACGTTGCTTGTAATTCCTTCCTTGATGTCCATGTATCCTTATGATTCGAATTCTATGTTCTTATTGAATCCTGTTTTCATTTCCAGCCATTATGCCGTCGAAGACTACGAGGGCGCAGAAAGCTGCCGCTAGAGCCGAGGTCAGGGCAGGCTCGTCAGAGACGAGGACTGACTAGGGCAGTATGCCTATTTTACAGGAGCAGATTGATCCACCTTCGCCAGATCATATTCTTAGGTTAGAGGCCGGTATACAGGATTTGCGCCAGATGATAGGGTCGTTGGTGGAGGCCAGTCGAGCGCAAAGACAGGAGGTTGTCCCACCTGTCATGGGTGCCGTGACGGTGCCTACTGTTCAGGCATTTGTACCTACAGCTACGGAGGTTATCACCGTATCATTATCTGAGTTCATGAGGCTGAAGCCTCCGGTTTTCACCGACACCGACGCAGCTGAGGATCCGCAGTCGTTTATCAATCGAATGGCCAGGATCTGTCGTTCGCTGAGATGATCCGACTCGAGATGGGTGGAGTTCACTAGTTTTCGTCTGGAGGGTCTTGCACAGACTTGGTGCGAATCTTTAGAGAGGGGCCGAGCCACAGGTCTTTCTCCTATGACCTGGGCTGAGTTCGTGATGGTTTTTCTTGCCCGTTTTCTTCCTCAGAGCGTCAGGGATGCTCGAGCTCACAGTTTTAAGTCATTACGCCACACTCCGGGTATGACGGTGGCGGAGTATGATGTTCAGTTTATCCAGCTATTCATGTATGCTCCATATTTGGTGGACACTGAAGAGATGCGGATCAAGAGGTTTGTTCGAGGCCTGATTACCCAGTTGTTCCTCGCTATCGGCGCCTAGCATTTTGACACATATGCAGCCATGGTGGATGCAGTCCTACTGGTTGAGGAGCGTCTTTCCGAGACTTCGGTCGTTCCGGACCAAAGAGGATTCGTACTGGTGTATCAGCCCAGAGACAGATGTATAGACTCCGTGACAGATTTCGTTCAGGTCATGGAGGTAGCAGAGGCTTGGGACAAGGCCAGTTATTTATCTCTTATCCCCAAGAGGGCCAGCAGTCGTCGTCTGGATGTTTTCGGTGCGGGTGTTTATATCATCGCATCAGAGATTGTACTAAGGCACGTGAAGACGAGGCAATTGTACCACATGTCACCTTACCACCTTCTCCACCTCAGAGAGTGTTGCCTCTTACGCCTGTTGTTGCTCCATGCCAGACTTATGTTCAGAGAGGTTGTGGCCACGGAGGTTTTGTTTAGAGAGGACGGGTGGCAGAGGCGGAAGACAGCCAGTCGCCGGTAGAGGGTAGGCTCGATTATTTGCTTTGACTCATCAGGACGCGCAGGCGTTCAATGCAGTAGTTTCAGGTACTCTTTCAGTATGTTCTTTCGATGCACACGTTTTATTTGATCTGGGATCTACGCACTCGTATGTTTCTACACACTTCGTGCCGAGGTTGGGCCGAGAGTCGTCTTTGCTAGATCAGACGCTTGTCGTGACTACTCTAGTTGGTGAGTCTTTTGTTGCGCGACACGTGTTTCGGTCGTGTGCCGTTCGTATTGGAGATAGAGATTCATCCGTCAACTTGATCCTTCTTGAGATGTTGGACTTCAACGTTCTCCTGGGCATGGATTGTTAGCTACTTGCTATGCGTCAGTGGACTGCCGTAAGAAGACAGTCAGGTTTTTTTTTCCGGGCAAGGAGGTTCTTGTTTTGCAGGGGGGCCATGGTTCCGCCCCTCACAATTTGATTTCTGCCCTTTGCGCTAGTCGGCTCTTGAGGAGAGGATGTTGGGGAATCTTAGCTTTTATTCGTGATACCGGAGCCACGATAGATTTGTTGGACCGGGTTCCTATTGTGAGAGTGTTTCCCGACGCATTTCCCGACGAGTTACCTAGATTGCCTCCAGAGCGCGATATTGAGTTTTGCATTGATTTGATCCCCGGCACGGGGCCTATTTCTATACCGCCTTACCAGATGGCCCCGGCGGAGCTTAAGGAGCTTATGGTCAGCTACAATAGTTGCTTGATAGGGGACTTATGCGTCCGAGTGTTTCTCCTTGGGGAGATCCTGTTCTGTTCGTCAAGAAGAAGGACGGCAGTTTGAGGTTGTGCATTGATTACATCAATTGAACCGCGTTATGGTGCGGAATAGGTATCCATTACCTCGCATTGATGATTTGTTTGATCAGCTCTAGGGTGAGGGACATTTTTCCAAGATTGATTTGAGATCGGGTTATCATAAGTTGCGGGTTCGGAATGATGACATTCCGAAGACTGCTTTTCGTTTGCGCTACGGACATTATGAGTTTTTGGTGATGTCGTTCGGACTCACCAATGCCCCAGAAGCGTTCATGGATTTGATGAACCGGATTTTCATGTCGTTCCTTGACCAGTTCATTATTGTGTTTATTTATGACATTCTGGTCTATTCCAGGAGTCGAGAGGAGCATGAGAAGCACTTGAGAATTGCTTTGCAGACATTGAGAGAGCACCAGCTGTTTGCTAAATTCTCGAAGTGCGCCTTCTGGCTTAATAGTGTTGACTTCCTGGGTCATGTGGTTACGGGAGACAATATTCATATGGACCCGAGGAAGATCGAGGCCGTACAGCTTTGGCCCAGACCTGTATCAGTGACAGAGGTCCACAACCTTTTGGGCTTAGCCAGTTATTACCGTCATTTCGTGCAGGATTTCTTGAGTATCGCTGCACCGCTGACCGGACTGACCAGGAAAGGAGTTCCTGTTCTTTGGACTGAGGCATGCGAGCTGAGTTTTCAGCAGTTGAAGACTCGGTTGACGACTACACCAGTTTTATCTTTGCCATCTGGATCGGGCGGCTTTATCGTTTACTGTGATGCTTCTCGAGTGGGGCTCGGTTGTGTATTGATGCAGCATGATAGAGTTATCTCTTATGCTTCCCGGCAGTTGAAGAAGCATGAGTATAATTATCCCACTCATGATCTTGAGATGGCCGCGGTGGTCTTTGCGCTTAAGATTTGGAGACACTACTTGTATGGGGAGTCGTGTCGGATTTTCACATACCACCAGAGCTTAAAGTACATTTTCCAGCAGCGGGATCTGAATTTGAGACAGCACCGTTGGATGGAACTCGTGAAGGATTATGATTGTGAGATCCTTTATCACCCGGGCAAGGCGAATGTGGTAGCTGATGCTTTGAGTCATAGGCCCGGGGGCAGCTTGTCCCAGTTGAGCGCAATTCAGAGACAGTCTTCTGCAGATTGGCAGATCTTGTGCGACAGTAGAGTACAGTTTGAGTTCACTTCCACTGGGGGAAAGCTTTCTCATGTCCGCGCCCTTTCACTTCTACTTGATCGTATTCGTGAGGCACAACCCAACGATGCCCGTTTGTCTTAGATTCTTGAGCATGTTCGGCAGGGTAGAGATTCGGAGTTTGAGATTGATGACCAGGGTGTGCTATGTTTTGGGACTCATTTGTGTGTACCTAATACCGATGGGTTGAGACGCGAGATCCTAAAACATGCACATCAGTCAGCTTATAGTGTTCACCGAGGTTCCACCAAGATATATCGTGACTTGAGAGATATCTACTGGTGGGCAGGGATGAAGAATGATGTTTCGGATTTCGTTTTGAGGTGCCTGACTTGTCAGCAAGTCAAGGCTGAGCATCTGAGACCGGCAGGAGAGTTGCATCCTTTACCCGTTCCGGAGTGGAAATGGGAACAGATCTCTATAGATTTCGTTGTGGGTCTACCCAGGTCCAGTTGAGGGTATGACTCCATTTGGGTGATTGTTGACCGGTTGACGAAAGCGGCTCACTTCCTTTCAGTGAAGACCACTTTCGGTTATGCTCAGTTGTATATTGATGAGATTGTGTGTTTGCACAGCGTTCCCATATGCATCGTATCCGACAGGGGCACCCAGTTTACCAGCTGTCTTTGGAAGAAACTGCAGGAAGCTTTGGGTACCCGATTGAGTTTTAGCACCGCTTTTGTCACGACCCACCCCCAAACACATATGGTATTGTCCGCTCTGGCCGAAGCCGCACGGTTTTGTCCCTTTGAATGAACCCGGGGCTACTTCCCAGTAGGTCACCCATCCCAGAATTTCTCTGGCTCAAGCAAGCTTATCTACGGAGTTTTTCAAACTCCGGAGTTCCGATTCATCCAAAAGACGCCTCTGTGATATAAGAGTGGTATCATTCCATTTATAGTTCATATCGTTCCCTCTTTCGGAATGGAATTCGATACTCCCCATTGTTCTGGTGGGTCCCCGTGTGCATCCGTATCGGTTACATCCCCACCTCGATACCGGATAACATCTCACTTCTCACGGGGTAGGTGGTATTCAGCCCCAACTCCACCTGGGGTATTACATTCCCTCCCTCCCCCCCACTTAGAACAATGGTTTGTCCTCGAACCACAGACCTACTTTTGAGGGACCGGCTTTAATACCATATTTGTCACGACCCACCCCCAAACACAGATGGTATTGTCCGCTCTGGCCGAAGCCACACGGTTTTGTCCCTTTGAATGAACCCGGGGCTACTTCCTAGTAGGTCACCCATCCCAGAATTTCTCTTGCTCAAGCATGCTTAACTACGGAGTTTTTCAAACTCCAGAGTTCTGATTCATCCAAAAGGCGCCTCTGTGTTATAAGAGTGGTATCATTCCATTTATAGTTCAGATCGTGCCCTCTTTCGGAATGTAATTCGATACTCCCCATTGTTCTGGTGGGTCCCCGTGTGCATCCGTATCGGTTACATCCCCACCTTGATACCGGATAACATCTCACTTCTCATGGGGTAGGTGGTATTCAGCCCTAACTCCACCTGGGGTATTACAGCTTTCCATCTGCAGACCAATGGTCAGTCAGAGCAGACTATACAGACTTTGGAGGATATGCTTCGTGCGTGCGTGCTTGATTCTAGTGGCAGTTAGGATCGTCACTTGTCGTTGATAGAGTTCTCCTACAATAACAGTTATCAAGAGACGATTCAGATGGCACCTTTTGAGGCTTTGTATGGTAGAAAGTGTCGATCGCCTGTCCGCTGGACCGAACTCAGCGAGAGCAGGATATTGGGACCCTAGCTAGTTCAAGAGACTACGGAGAAGATCCAGTTGATTCAGGATAGGATGAGAGAAGCCCAGTGCAGACAGAGGTCTTATGCCGACCGTCATCGTCGCAGGCTTGAGTTTGCAGTGGGAGATCATGTATTCCTACGGATTTCTCCGATGAAGGGCATGATGAGATTTGGGAAGAAAGGGAAGCTTAGTCCCAGGTTTGTGGGTCCTTTTAAGATCCTTGAGCGAGTTGGTACCGTTGCCTATCATTTGGCACTTTCGCCCAGTTTTCCGGATGTTCACCCCATGTTTCATGTATCGATGCTTCACAAGTACCTTCATGACCCTTCTCACATGATTCAGCACCAAACCGTTCAGCTGGAGCGCGGACTTTCGTTCACCAAGCAGCCGGTAGTTATATTGGATCAGCAGGTGAAGAAACTTCGGTCAAAGGTCTTGCCATCTGTGAAGGTTCTTTAGCGTGGCCCGAATAGCGAAGAGGTCACATGGGAAGCCGAGAGCGAGATGTCGAAGAAATTCCCTCATCTCTTTAAAGGTACGCACAGTAAGATTTTTTAAATTCGGGAACCGAATTTCTTTAAGAGGGGAAGATTATAACACCTTAGAATGTGATTAGTGTTAATTAACGATAATGCGGGTTTTTAATAAAAAGTTAACCAAAATAGTTTTCACATATTTTATAAAAATTAATTAATATTTTATTATTATTTGTTTAAGCTTGCACACACTTGTGCATGTTAACTTTGGGGTTATGGAGGAGTTAACCATGCTTAACTAGCCATGGCACCCTAAACCAATTTCAAGCCATGTTACCCCATTTCACTTAATTTTTAGTAAGGGTTTATCTTTTATTGAGAGAGAGAGAGAGAGAGAGAGAGAGAGTTGACAATGAAGAATTATGAGGCATGGGGAAAGCATGGGAGTATTAATGAGGAGAGAGAAAGGGCATGGCTCATTCCTAACCTCACACCCTCATTTCCCTCACTCATACACTCCCTCCTTCTCACCTCACTCTCTCATTCTCAATTATTTCTCCTTCTCCTTCCTTTCTTCAACTGAAACCTATACCTTTTCATCACAAACCCAAGCCTAATCTTCACTAAACTTCATTAAAACCCTCAAAAAATCAAGTTAAGCCTTTTGAGATGACTTGGAGCTTGGAAAGCTAGGGTTTTCAAGCAAGCTTGGTGAGGTAGTGATCTCTAACTGTTATCTAGGCTTTTAAGTTATTGTGTTGCTTATTAGTTACAGTTTAGAACACTAAAGTTATAGTTTTTGTGCAAATATCGTATTTTGGTAAGGTTTTGTGTCTCGGGTGAATCTGCTATCGAGTCAGGTTTTTGTTTGAGAAGTTGCCATCACAGAGACTTAGTTTAGAGACCTAGAAGCTACCCTAAAAACCTGAGACCATTCCCTTCATACTTGGTCGCAAATATATTGCTTCTGGCCGCAAATTGCGGCCAGATTGGAGACTGGGGTCTCGAGTCTTGGTCGTAGGGTCTCTGGTGTTATCTGTAGTCTCGTGGAACTTGCAATTTTCACTAATTCTTTGTGTGGGAAAATCTGGGACCACTTAGCTAATTTTTAGTGTTTCGGAAACGTGCGATACGATTAACAACTTAGTTTAATTGTTACCGGTAACTTGCAATCGTAGATTTATTTGGAGATGCCGTTGTACGCGTTTAGCCGCTAAGTGAACCCTTTGTAGCTTGAGGGAACCGATTCGTTAATTGGCGTTGTGTTCGTTTATTATTGGGTAGTTTGCTAAATCCACGCATTATTGTGTTGTGTGATAATAGGATCGCAGGCGGGGAATTCGGACGCTGCAAGGAGGGGAAAACAAGTGGTTGGATTTACCTAGCTCAAGATCGTCGGTGAGTAGATTTAACATCTGCGGGGTAATCGCCCGTATGGCGTTAAGCGTCGAGGGCTAGATTCGGTGTTATTGTCATGATCCGAAGGTACGGAACGTGACTAGCACTTAAATTACGAAACGTCTCAAGGCGTAACGTAATCTAAGTAAGCCAAAGCCCAGAAAACTAAACCGTTTAACAATTAGAGTGAAGGAAAACTTGTTTTAAATCAAGTGGTTTTAACAAAATATGTGGCACCAAACATTTAAAAGCAACATCATATTTTCCCGAAAATTTCGGTAGAGTCTCCTTTGTAAATATTGGCCCCCAAACGGGTACAACACATGAAAATACATATAAATGATGAATAAAGGCATCCCCAAGCGGGAGCTAGCTCTTCGCCAATGGCGGAATCAAAACCACTTGCAGTATGTATAACAAAAGTGCGAAATAAGTATCTGAAAGCAAGAAATGAGAAAATATCATGTAGGCTCAAGTGAGCATCGTCACCAAACCACAAATACAAGTCTCACGAGTCTCACCGTCTAGTCAAATATACAAGGGTAGATGGAGTATACTAGATACAAATAATATACATAATGGGATAAAATATCCTCGCAACCCACCTACGAGCATGTTAGTGTATATGCCCTAGGGGCCATTATTGTATCATACTAGTTTGTATATTACTTAATGGTAGCTTGGGATATTCACATGTATATAACAGTCTTGCTAAACATGGTAGCATGCTACTTGGTTTTTCTATCTTAATATGTGAGTATACGTATTGATAGAGCTCTTAAGATCTTGCTTGACTACCAGCGTTGTGATGGCAGTCACACTAGTGGGGGCTGGGTACTCTACAAGCACATCCTTATTCAGGTCCCTAGTCGTAGGATTATCGAAACAGGGCATCGATACTCCGAAGTAGACTAGTGTGTACGCTTCTCATCCCAGTTGGGGAGATGGTCTGTCCTACAGCCGTCAGTACGTCGTACTGGAGATAGTATGCAGGTGCTCGTTAGGTTACGGGTACACCGGATAGGACTCACAGGGAACTGTTGGTTGGTTTTATACCAGTCGTCAGTGAACAGTTCCCAGGTGACATGAGTACAGCATAGTCCGCAGAATTGACATTGCTACTTCGCCTCGAGTGTGTCCCACTGTTCTTAGATTGCTACCCTACCACGGCTCAAAGGAGTCGTGCAAACAGGTAGCAGTTGGGTGCAGTCCCGAGCACTTGGAGGCAGTGATGGTTAGACAGGATTCGTCTCTCTCGGTATTGGGGGTTGATATCGCGCTGTGTCAGAGAGCCATTACGCAAAGTCCCTGGCCAGGGCAAGCGAGATTTGCTGGTAGGATCCAGTAGTTTCTCAGGGTGTAATGGGCTTCACTCCGACACGACTTATACCGCTATTAGGGGACTGACGCTTGCCGCCCCCTAGGCCCGATATGCGATAGTCTTAGACGAACAGACCGGACTGTACGGAGATTGTCACATCAGACTCGGTAGGAGTTCGGATGGGTTTCCTCATCGGCCTTCTTATCGACATCTACCTGGGGACCGTTACGTACAGCTAGTGCCGCTTGCGGTCTGTGGTTAAACCCACTGCCAGCGTAGTATTCGAGTCTCTAGAGTCCCATACAGAGAGTTTCCCTACTCCAGGCGAAACGATATAGAGGTCGTATGGTTTTACGACAAGGGTTCGGACGCATACGTGTGTTTACGCACGTACGACATCCGGACAATTTTTACTAGTCGGCTTTGGTTTAAGCCAGTTTCTAGTATCCGGTTATTGGATTTATACAGTCTAAAGTTTTTCCGTGTTTTCACGGATAGGAGGGGCGTTCTCGTAATTGCGCGAGAAGCTTCTAGAAGATGGTGACTTTGGGGTTAAGGTGGCATATGCATTAAATGAGATTAGTGAGTCATTTGAGTGATTCATCCAAGTCATTAATGCATCATAAATCATAAATGCTTAATGACTCATGGAGATGAATCACCCTCTTATATTTATTAAGCATGATGATTAATCATTCATTTTCTTTTGTTGGATAAATCATAATACTTGATATATATTATGATAGCTCATTATCTCATCTCATTCTCTTGCTCACTTTCTCTCTCCTCAAGCTCTCTCTCTTCAAACCCTAATCCTCCCCTCTCATGTGTTGAGACCAAGGATTAGAGTAGACTACTTAATCCTTAACCATTCTCTATATCACCTAGGTTACTTAGATTAGCGATTTAAGAAACCTAGTTACCTCAAGTTAGAGGTGAAGCTTGAAGTTAAGCTCTCGGGTGGATCTTCTACTACATAGAGAAGGCCGGAGAGGACGTGGAGAACGACAAGACGAAGGACTCGGTTCTTTAGGTATAATCACTTATCATAGTAGTTAACTCTTCTATGGTTTCTTGTTAGGTATTGTTTATGCAAAGATTCTCGGTTAGTCGATGTTTACGCCTAAAACAAGATCTTTTTTCATTATTCCACCTCCCCGCAAGTCGTGGGGTGTTGTACATCGACTTACAGTGGTATCAGAGCCTCGCTAAACAATAATTAACTCATTATCAAAGTCGTAAGAATTTCGAACGCAAAAAGAACCGGAAACATCATCGAATTATCACAGTTTCTGTCAAATTTAAAACTGGCTCTAAAAATTTTTCAGGGAGCTTCAGAATAACAAGCAGGAAAAACTAGGGCTACTAAAGAAATTTAGACCTGTGACTCGACTAACTCACCGCGGAACCGCGGCGGATCCATGAGATCCGCCGCGGATCCATGGCCGAGTTGGGGCCGAGTCAGTCCTAATTTCTTCAGTAACTCCTAGGTGTTAATAATGATGTTTCTGGGATATTTTATTTTCTGCTAAGATCTCAGGTGCACAGAGAAGTTTTGGGGTAGAATCTAAAGTGTTTTGCTCGATCGAAATTTTACGATGTTTGCTGATATGATTATATCTGTGTTTGTATAATGTGTTCGTAAACCTCCCCTAACTGCTAGTATGTCGGTTGGCAGGGAGTTGCACATTTCTGTAATGGTTTTTTACTGTTTGTGGTTGTGAACTGTATTGGACTGTAGTGGTGATTAGCCGGGGTTTGAGATGGGTTGTTATATTCATTCATTCAATGTAACTGTAATATGTTGTAATATTATTTTGCGGGGCACATCCAGGTTGCGGTTGTAGCCACCGTTGTATTATTTCATTTTACTGTTTTTGCTCCTAGGATAGACCCAAGATGGGGTGCACAAACTACCGGGTACTTTGAAGTGTTTAGTGGCCTACTCACTTTGTTGAGGGAGACCGCTTCACTTCGAGTATTTGACGGGTAGTTTACCGTACCCGTAGGGGTCTAGGGTGGGGTAATGGCTATTCATCACAACTATGTAATCCGTCTTTTGTTGCAGGCTCTAAACAAACGCGGATTGCTTGCAAATCCAATAAAGTTCATATGAGATCTGGAATGCTTATTATTGCGTCTGAAGAATGTACAATATCTATATATGATAGCTATTTAAACGTCACTTATGTTTTACACCCGCGCTAGCCCAGCCCCCGCTCTGTCGTTAGTTAAGTAACTTAACGGGTGATGACGGGACCCACTGGCGAATGCGGATGGCATAAGAGGACGTTGTATTTTCGTTGTTTTCTGCAATAATAGGTTAATGATGGGAAGCATTATTTATAGAAAATAAACCAAAAGATGAATCGTTGGAACAATTTAAAAGAAACCACTCGGTTATTTTAAAACTGATGATATTTTTAAATTGCGGAGCTTTAACCACTCCTTTTAAAAGCTATCAGGTTCCTTCGGTCATATCAAGTTCACTACGTTCATGGTTTCGCCAAAACCATTCGTAGCCCTCCGTATTTCATTTGGGTATTCAGTGGTATTCAAGCTATATATTTTGACCTAACGCCAAGGCATAGTGTTTGGTAGCTGCTGGGTATTCATTTGTCGCATAGATAGATGAGTTAGTTTGGGACAGTCGTATTATCATTTTGGCCGAACGTCAAGGATATATACGGATGGGTTCAAATTAACAAGATAATGATGGGTAGAACTTGACATGTGACTTATGACATTTTGACTTAACGCCAAGGTCATAAGAGCATGGGGAAAAAATATATATCGGGAATTTCTAAAGAAACTGAAATTTGCAAAGAGTTGCATACCATTTGGAGTTTGATGAATGTTGGTAGGATTCCTTCAACATTATCATACGATGATATTTGGATCCCAATCCTACTGTGAGTATATGCTACTCATCAGGATATTCGTCACTTAACGATCAATGCTATAAACCAAGTAGGTGTCAAGAAAGGTGTCAGCGGGGTTACGCCCCCAGAGAAAAAAGGTTATTTAATTAAGGAACTTTACGAAAGCGTTGGAAAACCTCCCTCGAAGTACCGACACCAGCCTGGCTGAACGGTTAAGCAAGTATTGTACAATGAGAATAGTCCTGGCTAATTCTTCTTTTATGGTTTAAGGAAGGATTCGAGAAACAGTAGGAGCCATCCAGTTTAGATAAATTAAAAACCATTCTAAACTTGCAAGAGCATCATGCTAAAGAGTTTTCTTCTCTCTCTCCTAATTGCAGCGACCCTGAAAATGACTGGACTTAAGTTACTTTTAGAGAAAAATATACTGACAGGGCCAAACTATAAAGATTGGCTGCGGAATGTCAAAATGGCCTTGACTTATGACAAATTAGGGTATGTCCTCACTGCTAAGGCACCTGAAGTCCCAGGTCCCAAATCCAGTAATGCGGATAAGGAAATCCGCAAAACCTGAGATTTAGATTGCGTGAAGGCCAAGTGCATCGTGCTTGCCTCGATGAACAATGAACATCAGAGGAGGCACGAGGATATGGATCTTGAATCCATATTTCTCCATACAAAAGATCTGTATGGGGAGCAATCTCGTATAGCAAGATATGAGACCTCAAAGAAGCTGTTTCAAGCGAGGTTGGCCGTCGGATCATCGGTAGGAGAACATGTCCTAAAGATGATTGGCTATATAGAAGAGCTCGCAGACCTTGGGACGACTTTGGATAATGAGCTCTATACAGACCTTATTCTCCAGTCCCTCCCTCCCACCTATGCCCAGTTTATTCTGAACTTCAACATTCAAAGAAAAGAAGTTGAACTTTCAGAACTCCTTAACATGTTGAGGAGTGCAAAGGGCACCTTGCAAAAGGCAAGGGAAACACCCGGTATGTTTATTCGCGGTACTTCTTCTTCCGGGTCCAAGGCTAAAACCAAAGGAAGGAAGAATAAGGCCGCCAACAGACCTAGAGGAGGTGTTAGTAAGGTGGGAGGGAAAGGAAAGAAAAAGTTTACGGTACCGGTAGTGGCCCAAGATGAGTGCTTCCATTGTCACAGGAAAGGGCACTGGAAAAAGGATTGCAAGGCGTGGAACGCCAAGAACCAGGAACCGAAGCAAGCTGTGGCTTCGACTTCAGGTGTGTTTGTAATTGAGAATTGTCTGTCAATCAACTCTACTTCCTGGGTATTGGATACCGGATCAAGATCTCATATTTGCAATTCATTGCAGGCACTGAGAAACCGTAGAGTGCTGAAGGAAAGTGATATGACCCTGATGGTTGCTAACGGAGCTAGCGTGGGAGCTGTGTCCGTAGGGGATTATCACCTAGGATTGACGAGTGGACACATTTTGGTTTTACATAACTGTTTTTGTGTACCCAGCTTAACGTGTAATATCATATCTGTTTCCTTGTTGTCAAATAAAGGTTATGATTTCACGTTTGTAAGTGATGTTGTTAACATCCACCTTAATCATAGTTTGATTGGGTCCGGTACACTGGATAACGGTATATATTTGTTAAACCAACTCCAAATTTTCAATGTCCAGAACACACTAAAAAGAAAGTCTCCAGATTTAAATAAAGCTTTCTTATGGCATTGTAGACTGGGTCACATCAATGAGAGAAGGTTGACTAAGTTACATAGAGAAGGATATTTGGACTCGTTCGAATATCAAACTTATGCCACTTGTCAATCTTGCCTCAAAGGAAAGATGACAAAGACTCCATTTACTGGACATGGAGCAAGAGCGAGCGAGCTCTTAGGACTCATACACAGTGATGTATGCGGTCCAATGTATACACATGCAAGAGGTGGTTTTTCCTATTTCATTACTTTCACGGATGATTACTCAAGGTACGGATTCATTTATCTGATGAAACATAAATCCGAGGCTTTTGAGAAATTCTAAGAGTATAAGAATGAAGTAGAAAACCAAACCGGCAAAAGTATCAAGACACTAAGATCTGATCGAGGTGGTGAATACTTGAGTGCCGAGTTCCTAGGTTACCTAAAAGAGAAAGGAATTCTCTCTCAGCTTACTCCTCCATACACTCCACAGCATAACGGTGTATCGGAGAGACGGAATCGAACCCTATTGGATATGGTACGATCCATGATGAGTAATGCTGAGTTACCGCGATCTTTTTGGGGTTATGCGCTAGAATCAGCGGCATATCTTTTGAACATGGTACCTACCAAGACTGTGCCTACCACTCCATATCAGATGTGAAGTGGGAAGAAACCCCATCTACAGTATATAAAGATTTGGGGATGTCCAGCCTTTGTTAAAAAGCAGCATGTGGACAAGCTCGAGGCATGATCAGTAAAGTGTAAGTTTGTGGGATATCCAAAGAACTCCAGGGGATATCTATTCTATTACGCAGAGGAACAAAAGGTATTTGTTTCTCGTAATGCCCATTTTCTAGAACATCAGTTTTTAGAAAAGGAATCAAGTGGGAGCAAAATAGAACTGGAAGAAATTCCAGAACCACAAACTAATACTGAAAGTTTGGTAGAACCGGTAGTTCAAGAAGAACAGGACATTCCCGCACCCCTCCGTAGGAGTAGTAGGCCGTCTCATCCGCCTGAGAGATACTACGGGTTTCTCATAGATGGGGATAGAGAGGATTGCATCATAAATGATGATGAACCTACTGGCTTCCAGCAGGCCATCCAGAGCGGCGACTCGATACGATGGCTAGATGCAATGCGGACCGAAATGGAGTCCATGTACACCAACAAAGTATGGACTTTGGACTTTGCTCCAGATGGGGTAAAACCCATAGGATGCAAATGGATCTTCAAGAAAACGATTGGTGTAGATGGACAAGTGGAAACCTATAAAGCTAGACTTGTTGCAAAGGGTTTTCGTCAAAGACCTGGTTTGGACTATGACGAAACTTTTTCTCCAGTGGCTATGCTCAAATCCATTCGGGTTCTTCTTGCTATTGCTGCCTTCCATGATTATGAAATCTGGCAGATAGACTTAAAGACAGCTTTTCTGATTGGTAATTTAGAAGAGTGTGTCTATATAGATCAGCCAGAGGGTTTCAATCAGAATGGGAGCAGCGGGAAAGTATGCAAGTTGCTTAAGTCCATTTATGGACTGAAGCAGGCATCGCGGAGTTGGAACATCTGTTTTGATGAAACTGTCAAAGAATATGACTTTATCAAAAATCCAGATGAACCGTGCATATATAGTAAAGTTGTAGCAAGAACTGTCGTATTTCTCGTCTTGTACGTGGATGACATTCTATTGATAGGAAATGATATTCTTATGCTACAATCTGTCAAAGGATTCTTGTCACACAGGTTCTCCATGAAAGACCTGGGTGATGCCTCTTACATTCTGGGGATCCGGATCTATCGTGATAGATCCAGGAGGATGTTGGGACTTTCGTAGTCTAGGTATATTGACACTGTACTGAAAAGATTCAGTATGGAAGATTCTAAGCGCGGTAATCTACCGGCTTGTCACGGAATCACCCTATTTAAATAGATGTCTCCCAAGACTGATTTGGAAAGGGAACGCATGTCTATTATACCCTACGCTTCTGTGGTAGGCTCTATAATGTATGCGATGTTGTGCACCAGACCAGATGTAGCTTACGCACTGAGCGTGGTAAGCCAGTATCAGTTAGACCCAGGGGAGAAGCACTGGATAGCAGTAAAGAACATTCTCAAGTACATGAGGAGGACTAAGGAGATGTTCTTGGTTTACGGCGGAATAGACCTCAGGATGGAGGCCTATGCTGATTCCGGCTTCCAGAGTGATAAGGACGATTCCAAGTCCATGTCAGGTTATGTCTTTACCCTCAATGGAGGGGCGGTGTGCTGGAAGAGTTCCAAGCAGGACACCGTTGCTGACTCGACGATGGAAGCGGAGTATATTGCTACTTGCGATGCCGCAAAAGAAGCGGTCTGGATGAAGAAGTTCCTAACAGAACTTCAGGTGGTTCCTACCATTGTTGATCCAATACCTCTGTATTGCGACAACAACGGAGCTATAGCTTTAGCGAAGGAACCAAGGTCCCATCAGAAGTCCAGACACATCTTAAGGTGGTATCACCTGATCAGGGAGATCATTGATCGTCAGGAGATCGAGGTTCGGAGAGTTGCTACAGAAGAGAACATTGCTGATCCATTCACGAAGGCCCAACCTCAGATTCAGTTCGAGAGGCTACTCGAGATCATCGGTCTTCGATATGCCAGTACATGGCCCTAGTGCAAGTGGGAGATTGTTAGTGTATATGCCCTAGGGCCATTATTGTATCATACTAGTTTGTATATTACTTAATAGAAGCTTGGGATATTCACATGTATATAACAGTCTTGCTAAACATGGTAGTATGCTACTTGGTTTTTCTATCTTAATATGTGAGTATACGTATTGATAAAGCTCTTAGGATCTTGCTTGACTACCAGCGTTGTGATGGCAGTCACATTAGTAGGGGCTGGGTAGTCTACAAGCACATCCTTATTCAGGTCCCTAGTCGTAGGATTATCGAGACAGGGCATCGATACTCCGGAGTAGACTAGTGTGTACGCTTCTCATCCCAGTTGGGGAGATGGTCTGTCCCACAGCCGTCAGTACGTTGTACTGGAGATAGTATGCAGGTGCTCGTTAGGTTACGGGTACACCGGATAGGACTCACAGGGAACTGTTGGTTGGTTTTATACCAGTCGTCAGTGACCAGTTCCCAGGTGACATGAGTACAGCATAGTCCGCAGACTTGACATTGCTACTTCGCCTCGAGTGTGTCCCACTGTTCTTAGATTGCTACCCTACCACGGCTCAAAGGAGTCGTGCAAACAGGTAGCAGTTGGGTGCAGTCCCGAGCACTTGGAGGCAGTGGCGGTTAGACAGGATTCGTCTCTCCCGGTATTGGGGGTTGATATCGCGCTGTGTCAGAGAGCCATTACGCAAAGTCCCTGGCCAGGGCAAGCGAGATTTGCTGGTAGGATCCAGTAGTTTCTCAGGGTGTAATAGGCTTCACTCCGACACGACTTATACCGCTATTAGGGGACTGACGCTTGCCGCCCTCCTAGGCCCGATATGCGATAGTCTTAGACGAACAGACCGGACTGTACGGAGATTGTCACATCAGACTCGGTAGGAGTTCGGATGTGTTTCCTCATCGGCCTTCTTATCGACATCTACCTGGGGACCGTTACGTACAGCTAGTGCCGCTTGCGGTCTATGGTTAAACCCACTGCCAGCGTAGTAGTCGAGTCTCTAGAGTCCCACACAGAGAGTTTCCCTACTCCAGGCGAAACGATATAGAGGTCGTATGGTTTTACGACAAGGGTTCAGACGCATACGTGTGTTTACGCACGTACGACATCCGGACAGTTTTTACTAGTCTGATTTGGTTTAAGCCAGTTTCTAGTATCCGGTTATTGGATTTATACAGTCTAAAGTTTTTCCGTGTTTTCACGGATAGGAGGGGCGTTCTCGTAATTGCGCGAGAAACTTCTAGAAGATGGTGACTTGGGGTTTAAGGTGGCATATGCATTAAATGAGATTAGTGAGTCATTTGAGTGATTCATCCAAGTCATTAATGCATCATAAATACTTAATGACTCATGGAGATGAATCACCCTCTTATATTTATTAAGCATGATGATTAATCATTCATTTTCTTTTGTTGGATAAATCATAATGCTTGATATATATTATGATAGCTTATTATCTCATCTCATTCTCTTGCTCACTTTCTCTCTCCTCAAGCTCTCTCTCTTCAAACCCTAATCCTCCCCTCTCATGTGTTGAGACCAAGGATTTGAGTAGACTACTTAATCCTTAACCATTCTCTATATCGCCTAGGTTACTTAGATTAGCAATTTAAGAAACCTAGTTACCTCAAGTTAGAGGTGAAGCTTGAAGTTAAGCTCTCAGGTGGATCTTCTACTACATAGAGAAGGCTGGAGAGGACGTGGAGAACGACAAAACGAAGGACTCGGTTCTTTAGGTATAATCACTTATCATAGTAGTTAACTCTTCTATGGTTTCTTGTTAGTTATTGTTTATGCAAAGATTCTCGGTTAGTCGATGTTTACGCCTAAAACAAGATCGTTTTTCATTATTCCGCCTCCCCGCAAGTCGTGGGGTGTTGTACATCGACTTACAGAGCAATGCCGCAAGTCCAAGCAAAAGGAACAAAATGAGGAAGTGCGCCCGCCGCTACTGTGCTGACGGGTCGGACCTCCAAGATACTATGGCACAACGGGAGTGAGTTGCCAACTCGTGAGTAGTAAGTAACATCTAATAGGGCTATCATAAGCATGCACGCAAATGCGTCATAACCTACGTATCTCAAAATGATACTATGTACTAGCATGAATGAAACATGAATGCATAATTAAACATGAAACCTGAACATGTCTGGTATAAGAAAACCTTTATTCTTATCTTAGAAAAGCATCTGTGCAATAAACTGAGTATCATCAATGAAATCAACATAAAATCCGTGTCAAGCATCGACACAATATATGTATATCCCAATATCTCAATGTCTCAATATCGCAATATCTCAATGTCTCAATATCTCAATATCTCAATGTCTCAATATCGCAATATCTCAATGTCTCAATATCTCAATATCTCAATATCTCGGGCTCCGTCAATCCGAATCGGCCCATATCATCAAATCTCTCGACTATGGTCGGTATCCTCTGGATATCCGCCGCGCCACAAATAACCGGTAGGTAGTGCTCCCCTACCGGGCTCAACGCCATCATCTGCGGTCCTCTTGCCCCGGGGTACCATACCGATCCACCATGTACCCGTAGACGGTACATCTCCCTCCTCGAATCGGGTATATGATACAGCTCAAGAACCGAGAAAACTCATGGTGGACACCACACACATCATACCACGAGAAAACCGCAAATTTCTATTTTAAAATGCTAATAGGTTTGTAAAATTCTTGCGGTTTTCCCCAAAATTCAGAAATCTCATAAGTACAGAAATCCTCAAGAAGGATCACAACATGAAAATATGTCGATAATGATGGAAATCTATGATACGGTAATATATACCATGCGAAGTACGGCCAGAAGCTATGCATGAATCATGATGCAATGAGATATGTATAAATGACTAACAATATTACGTATCCATTTAATGAAATGAATATACAAGTATAAATCTACGGATCATATGTGATGCAAATGCACAGTTACCAATTTTAAACAAGTTCTATAGCATTCGTGACATAGCAATTACCAAAGGCATGCGTGTTCGCATGAATAGTGCACGTGCGGCATGAACCAATGGTAATGGTGCAAGTGTCCTATGATGATGTAACACACACACACACACACACACACACACACACACACACACACACATAAGATGATGCAATGCAATGAGATGCATAACTGGGAAACTATGCATATAAAATGTAAGTACTACAAGTAAGCCTAAACCATCAAGTGCCTCGCGCAATCCAGACAATTCCCCCATAGATGTGTACATCTACTCACCGGAACGCCTCGGCTAATCTGATCCGATCTCAACCATGTCTTTTCCGCGCCACATCCGACGCCTCTGCACCCGATCCTAAAATCGCACACAAGCAATTAAGAGGATAAATAAATGATAGTCGCGGATACAAACGACACAAGTCAATCCACGCGCACAACAAGATGCGCGCACACTTGGTGCGCCAAACGCGCTCGCGACAACGTCACAACTACAACTAGGGTCGCTATACGTGAAAACTACCAAGCCTAAAACTCGATCGTACCAATTGCTCATTCATTACACGCTAAATCTTATATGAAATAAGTTGCAACTCATCAAAACCTCAAATTTAATTAAAATCGATTTATCCCAAAAACCTAATAAGCATCAATTTATCATTTTAGTTCTAATTTTGATGTTTTAACAAAACTAATGGCTATAAAGCTCACTTAAAACTTTAATTAGGTCACACCATTATTTACTAGATTTTAACCTCACCTATTTATGTTAATCAAAAAATTTAGTTTTCAATATTAATTAATTAAGACAATTTAAAAGCAACAATTAGCAATTTAGCAACTAGTTTAAATTTTCCAAGTCTTAAGATGTTAAACTATACATTGCATCCTTAATGATGTGATAAAAACCTTAACTTGAAATTCAAACCCTTCTCTTGAAAACTCAAGACTTGAAATTAGAACCATATAAATACTTAATTAAATTAGATTAAAGAAATTTAACAACAAATTAAACATGGGATTATGATTTATACCTCAAAGATTTGTAAATCTAACATGCAACTTAGCCTCCCAAATGTGCTTCCTTGCTTCAAGATCCATGCTAGATTGGCCAAGGAATAATAGGTAAAGGTTTAATTGCAATTTAGTGGGAATTTGTAATGATTTTTGAGGCAAAAATGATGAATTTTTGATGTGAGAATGAGGTGGAGAAAGTTGGAGCTGCTCATGGGGAAGGCTTGGCCAAGATGGGAGTGAAGAGAGAGAGTGAGGTGTGGGTTGTGATCAAGTCAAGGAAGCCCCCTTCAAGTCTCATTAATGCACTCACAAATCAATTCTGTTTTTATTTTATTTTATTTTCTTATTTAAACCTAGAATTCTCTAGAACATTAGAGACAACTAGAGAAAAAGAAAATATGTTACACACTATGTTTTAAGTTCTCATGGTTTATTAATGTGTACTTAACCCATTCTAGTTTGTAATTATCACTAATTAAATGTATAGGTGAAAGCTTAAAATAATATTTAAAATAATTAATTAAGGAAAATATTTAATTAAACTAGCAATTTATAAGTGACCAATTAAATACCAAATACCAGCAATTACATAGTTAAAATAGGTGTATTTAAGTCTATATTGAAAATTAATTATATCTTGGTTTTTACGGAAAACACGCATTATCTTATCGATTATCAGAAAATTAACCTAAACGATTTTTAAAACGTTACAATCTTCGCCCCTTAAAGAAATTCAGTCCCCGAATTTAAAATCTAACTACGCTCACGGGAATAGCTCTCTCTCATCTCATTCTCGGCTACCCACGTGTCCTCTTCGCCGCTCGAGCCACGCCAAAGAACATTTACGGACGGTATGTCCTCGGACCTAGGTTTCTTCACCTGCCGATCTGGAATAACTATCGGCTGCTCGATGAAAGAAACATTGCGATCTAGCTGAATCATCTGATGTTGTATCACGTGAGCGGGGTTAGAAAGGTACTTGCGGAGCCTTAATACATGGAACACGGGGTGAACATCTAGAAACTAGGTTGAAGAGCCAAACGATAAACAACTGTGCCGATACGCTCGAGAATCTTGAAATAACCCACATATCTGGAACTAAGCTTCCTTCCTTTTTGAATCTCAACACGCCCCTTCATCGGAGAAACCTTCAAGAAAACATGATCTACAATGACGAACTCAAGTCTGCAACGACGTCTATCAGTAATAGATTGCTGCCTGCTCTGGGCCGCTCTCATCCTGTCCCAAATCCACTGAATCCTTTCGGTCATCTCCTGCACAATCTGTGACCCCAAAATAATGCTTTCACTGAGCTTTGTCCAACAAACGGGCGATCGACATCTATCCCCATAAAACACTTCAAAGGGTGCCATCCGAATCGTCTCCTGGAAGCTATTATTATAGGAAAACTCTATTAAGGTCAAGTGACGATCCCAACTGCCATGAAATCTAGAACGCAAGCTCGGTGCATGTCCTCAAGAATCTGAATGGTCCACTCTGATTGACTGTCGGTCTGCGGATAGAAAACTGTAATGAAACTCAATTGGTGTCCAAAGCCTTCTGAAGTTTCTGCCATAGTCGGCCGGTGAACTGGGTGTCTCTGTCGGACACAATATAAGTCGGAACTCTATGTAGTCACACAACCTCATCAACATATGTCTGAGCATACTGAACGAATCCGAAAGTGGTCTTCACTGGCAGAAAGTGAGCTGCTTTCGTCAATCGGTCTACGATCACTCAAATAGAGCCATACTCTCGACTGGTCCTAGATAGACTCACGATACAATCCATAGAAATGTGTTCCCATTTTCACTCCTGAATGGGCAAAGGTTGTAATTCTCCTGCTGGCCTCTGATGCTCAGCCTTAACCTTGCTGACAAGTCAGCATCCCGAAACAAAATATGTGACATCTCTCTTCATCCCTCCTCGAATTAGTAGACTTCTCTCAATTCATAATATATCAGTTAAAAACTATATACTAACCGATGCGCCTCCTCTAAGATCTCATGTATCAGTCCCTCGGAATCTGGCACACATAGTTGAGTCCCAAATCATAATACCCCCTGATCATCAATCACGAACCATGAATCTCTGCCCTGTCAAACCTGCTCAAAGATCTCTGACAAATGAACGTCATCAAACTATGCCTCACGGATATGATCAAATAGCTGTGGATGTGGACGAACACGGACAAGTTGTCCCCCGGTCGATGTAAACTCAAACTATACTCGGCTGTCACAAAGAATCTGCTAATCTGCCGTCGACTGTCTCTGAACTGTGCTCAACAAGTTAAGCTACCTCCGGGCCTCCGACTCAAGTATCTGCCACAACATTTGCCTTGCCCGGACGATAAAGAATCTCGCAGTCATAGTCTTTCACTAGCTCCATCCATCGGTGATGTCTTAAATTCAAATCTCGCTGCTGAAAGTTATAATGTCTCCAGATCTAAGTGTAAAAACCACCGCAGCCATCTCTAAGTCATGCGTGGAATAATTCTACACGTGCTTCTTAACCTGCTGAGAAGCATCGCAATAAACAACAAAACCTCCTGATCCTGAAGGCAAAGATAATACTGGCACCGTAATCAAACAAGTCTTCAACTGCTGAAAACTCTGCTCGCATACCTCAGTCCAACGAAAAGAAACTCCCTTCCGGGTCAACCCGGTCAACGTTGCAGCTGTATGCGAAAAAATCTTGTACGAAATATCAAGATAATAATATGGAGGTATTGACCGAACCTACTTATTATACTTTGCTAGGGAACGTTTGTTCCGCTCCAACTTATAATTGTTATATGTCCGAGAAGGAAATAAGAGAATATCCGGATTCCCATGTCACCCCATCAAAGAAGTGCATGTTGATGCATCCTCTTCAGGTGTGTTCATTACCTAGAACTATTTTTTAGTGCCCTCTAAGTCCTGGGTATGTGATACCAGATCAGGATCCCGCATATGTAATATCTTACATGGGCTAAAGAAAGGTAGAGAACTGGGAATGGGTGATATATCTCTAAGTGTTAAAGAATGGTACAATTGTTACAGCCAAATCTGTTGGCAGATATCACCTTGTATTAATACATTGATTCTGAACGAAAGTTATTGCATACCGAACCTGATATACAGCATTACATCGGTTTCTTTAATGAGTTAAAGAAGGATATAATTCTGTATTAGAGGATAATGTTGTGAACATTTTCCTGAATCAAGAGTTGATTGGATCAGGCAAGTTATATAATAGCATATACGTTCTAAATCAAACCACAGTTCAAAGTATCTAGAACACAAAAAAAAAGAGGAGTGGTTCAGAAATGAACAAATCCTTCTTGTGGCATTGTAGACTAGGTCATATCAATGCGACACGACCGGCTAAGTTACATAAGGATGAATATGAGAATCTGTTCGAATTTTCATCTTATGCCACTTTCCAGTCTTGTCTCAAAGGTAAGATGACCAATACTCCATTTACTGGAAACAGAGAAAAAGTTATTGAACTCTTGGGATGGATACATGATGATGTATAAGGTTTGATGTTTACAAATGCCAAGGTTGGTTCTTGTACTTCATTACATTCATCGACTATCTCTCAAGATTCAGACATGTGTTCCTGTTGAAACACGAGTCTGAAACTTTTGAGAAATTCAAGGAATATAAGCTTGAAGTTGAGAACCAGACGGGTAGAAGTATTAAGTCCTTCGATATGATCGAAGAATAGAATACTTGCGCATGGAATTCCTGGAGTTTCTAAAAGGAGAATGTGATTCTCTCTCGGCTTACTCCTTCGATTACACTACAGCACAACGGTGTATCGGGGCAGAGGTATCGCACCCTATAAGATATGGCACGCTCTATGATGAGTACTGCTGAGTTACCTGTTTCCTTTTGGTGTTATGCACTTGAGAAGTTGTATACCTTTTGAATGGGGTTCCATCTAAATCAGGGCCTAACACTACATATGAGATATGGAATGGAAAGAGACCATGTCTTAAACGAGTTAAGATATGGGAATGTTCGGCCTATGTTGAAAAGAAGAATCCGGACAAGATCGAGACAAGGTCAGTTCTGTATAAGTTTGTTAGGATATCCCAAGCATTTATGAGGGAATATCTTCTACCACACTGAGGAGCATGTTCATACGAGAATATTGCATTTTAATACGGCTCATTCATTATCTATTTTTTATATTTATCGGTACTATTAACCAGTGTCTGCTCAGTAATACAGATTACAGGTATCCGTGACAAAATACTGGAAATACATTCAAAATCACGGATATATCATTTGTGAGCCGACACTGCAACCAGAACCGCAAACCGACTGATACTTCATGAGTTTCTTTTTGCAACAAGTTTGTGTACACACTTTTTATCTAAATGGTCCCACACATACAAGTGTGTACACAAGACTTTTTGGCACATGGACCATGGTGGGGGTAGCCATGAATCATGGCACAAGTGGGCATGGTGTGATGTGCATTGATAGTGCAATAAATGCAATAAAGTGTTGATGTGAGTTAAAACATCTAGTTTCCCTCCAAAATATGAAGACATATCAGGTTATTTTAGACCAAGAAAATAACATCAGAGTGATGTGGGGGAGAACACAAGCCAACACAACAAGAACGAGACCCATAGGTCGGATTTGGGCCGAGCACAACACCCCCTTGGCCGGCCAAACAGTGCACAAATGCCCTCAGTTTCTCACAGTCCCTCTCTTATTGCCACGTCAGCTCATTTTTATTGTTTTTTTAATTTTCTTTTGAGCCTATAAATACAGAACCAGTGAGCAAGGGAGAGGGGTCCAAGTTTTGTTAAACATTTCATACATTTTGTTACTCTTTTTGTTTTTCTTCTCTTTGATCTTGTACATAGCTTTGTATCCCTTGAGCTCCTTCCCTCCTCTTGATCTTACAACCTCTTCAATGAGCTTGCAAGTTTAAGATTTGGCTATTGATCTCAAGGTTGTATCTTGGACAAAATAAAGATATCATTTTGCATATTTGGGTTCCTAGTTATTCTTTCTCTTTATATTCTTGCTCTTTTACTTTCTTGCTCTTTTATTACTTGCTTTACATTCATGTCATTTACATTCCATGCTTTACATTCTTGCAATTTAAATTTCATGCCCTTTAATTATTTGCTTGTTTCTCTTTTCTTTTCTTTATTTGTTCTTTTCTTAGCTCTTTTTGGTTTGTTGTTTGAATGGTTGTAAATGTGTGTTGTTAGGAAATAGATTGGTATTGTAAATTAACATTTCGTTTATCATTTCCTTTTCCCGTATTTTCCATTTGAAACTCCGCCCAAACCTTACGCAAGCGCTCCGTTAGGCACCCTACCCTACCAAGGTATCGGTGATCCCTAACCGCGACCGGTTGCGTTCGGTTTGGCCGGAGGCGAAAGCAAGAGATAAGAACGGAAGGACAAGGGTCAATAAGCCGGATTCCATGAATACAGTGCTTAAATACCCTAATCCACGTTGTTGCCGATTGCTCTAGCTTCATTGGTTGAGTTCGGCTCAAAGGACTTGAATACAGAATCCATTAACTTATATTATCCTATCGTTTCCTAAAAAGTTTAACTTTGCATATAACATATAGGATAGATAAAGAACTTTCCGCCCACGCACATTAACTCGTGAAAACAAGAATGTAAAACGCTCCGTCTCCCTGCGAATCAACCCGTGCTTATCGCGGCTAGCTGCAAAGCGACACCGTCCTGATCGCGGTTAAACTTTAGAACTTAAAACTCGACACGCCGAAAGCGTGCGATCAAATGGCGCTGTTGCCGGGGAGATGGTACATTTTTATTCTTGTTATTTCGGATTAATCATTGTACATCTCATTTATACAACTAACCCTATTTTCAAAACAAACTAAAAATTTCAAAATTTTCAAAACCAAAACAAAAATTAACACATCTAACCATTTTTGTTCTCTAGATTTCATACCTGCTAGCACTTTGGATCTGAACTAAAAAATCAAACAATATGAGTAAGACACTAATGGAGCACTGTGAACACAGAAGAAAGTTGGAGCCTATCTACCACAAGTTGACCGGCGACATCACTACCTCTTCCGAGCTCACGGGCCCAAGCTCCCCCATTTGCTCCAAATTTTTGTTCTCTGCTCCATTGTTCTGTTTTTGTCCCATTTTTATTGTTTGTTTTTTATAATTTTTAGTGTGCAGGTATTTAGGCATTTGTATCGTTTTTTCGCACTAATATCTATTTTTCCGATATTTATAGATTTTTACGGATTTGTGAACTGCGATTGTGGGGAGCAAAGTGCACATTCAACGTTAAGGTGGTTGCGAAGTACAGTGCCAAAGATCCGGGTAGTTTGACCCGCGCAAGGGAACTTTCCAAGCTATTCGGATTTACTTCAACGGGGGTTCCTTAACCCAAAAATTTATCGGTACGTACTTTATGAACACCTTCTTCTCAAATCCGACGCATCCATTATAATATCTTTGCAAGATTCTTTGCAAGTTCGCTAGCAACACTAAAATTGACTAACCCGTATTTGTTGCAGTGCCGAGCTTAAACATAAAAAAAAGATTGTTTGATGTTTTGAACAAAATTTTTTATTGAATTGCGCATTGCATCCATTAATACGGACTTAAGGGCAAGTGAACCCCACAACATACGGTAAAGGATTTCATCACCTTTTCCGTAGCCCACAAATCATGAAAATAAGCATAACGATTACCCGCAAAAATTTTAAAAGAAACTAGACTTTAAGCCTTTAAGGTCTTCGCGCTCACTACGAGAAGTTAACTGTGTTTAGAACACCGCTTAACGGTATATCGTTCCCGGGGTGTCTAGGAAAGTGTTCACGGCGAAACCGCCAAAAAAGAAAGGGTTATTTAATTAAGGACCTTCACGAAAGCGTCGGAAAACCTCCCCTTATCTCTGCATTTACCTGGCCTCGTGATCAGTATATCTTGAGCCCATTTCTCGACAAAGTTTTACTAAAACAATCAAGTTCTTGAGCAGGTCTAGTTGTGATTGTTTGATATGTTTAGCGTGTGCGTTTTAAAATCAAAGTTAAGAATATACCGCAATCAATAACGGTGTCGCTTGGTAGCTAGCCGATTGAGTACGGGTCGGTCCACAGGGAAAACGTGTTCTTTTCTTATTGTTCTAACGAGTTAAGTCCTATTTTTTGGTAGGTTTTGAATTTTAGAAAAACTAAGATTGAATTTAATTCGATTTAAAACCTTGCTAGGGTTAGGATTAGGTTAGTTTGGAAAGAGAATTCTTCTCACTGCTTCCTTTGCCCTAATTAAGAACATAGGTGTTAGGGTAATAGTCAACAAAGGGGATTAGCACGACTAGGAAGAAACGTAGTTTCTTCTCTTTGGTCCTTGTCCGTCCTTTCTTAACTCTTAGCCCTAACCTCTATGTAAATCAACCACAAGCGGTATAACTAGGGAATCACCGCTATCTCGTAGGATAGGGTGCCGTAGTGAGCGGTGTGTGTTTGCTTCACATAGAGTCCTAATTTAAAATATTGTACGGGCAAGAAAGGAGTGAGAGATGTTCATCTCTTAAACCTACCCAATCCTAACCCTAAGAAGTGAGGAATTACTCACTCATTAGGGAAATTACGATGAGAATCATTTTTTATAATTTTCTTTTTAATTAACTAATTAACGTGCAGATAATAAAAGACAGATACAAAAATTGCAGAAATTAAATTCGAATGAAAAATGCAAGATAAAAAAACTTACTTTTATTGACACCTCTTGACGATTACAATGAAGCTAAAATTTAATCTAGAAATTAAAAAGAGGCATGCCAAATTAGGCTGTAGGCTTTCCTATTTATAGATAGGAGAAACCCTAGGTTTTACATCTGATCCACATTTGAATTTACAGAACTACCCTGAGAAAGCCGGGTCAAAGCACCGACACGTGCACTGCACGGCCGCGGAACCGTGGCAGAATGCCATGTTTGGCTGTGGATCCACTGCCGTATTGAGGGGTCTTGAGTTCCCTTTCTCAGGACTGCTTCATGTTGCTATTTGCTTCTGTTTTCTTCACTTGGTTCCTCAGAATCTTTTCTACTTTCTTCCAGATTTCCACAGTAAAGAATGTTGTGGACTTTTTGCCGTGAGCTTCGCGTTGAATTCTTTAATCTTGTGTTGCCTTTGTACTTTGTGCATTGAATTGTTTGCTGATCTTCGTTTGTTCCTTAAACTGGTAGGCGGCATCATACAGATTCATCTATTGTTGGTCGTAGTCTCACATTTGTAGCGTCTTTTCATGAATTTCACTGTATTGATCTGAGAACCTGTAGCCTGCAACTATTTAGCAGACATGGATCAAAAGCACCTATTTATCTATAATATGATTAAGAATGGGGAATATAATAATGCAAAATTTTGATATGAACAAATACCCCAAACTTATCTTTTGCTCGTCCCGAGCAAAGCTATTTTTATTCTCGAAAAATCCTAACCTCACTTTCGCAGGGAATCGCAATTGCACTGAGCTCGTGCAACAAGCCGTTAAACCTCTATGTGTCCCTAGTAGGAGGAGTGTTGTCTCCTGAGAGTTTTCAGCGTATACTACCCACAAAATTCGATCAATTTGGCATGTTGACTTTCATTCTTCAATTCGGTGTTCTAGCAAGAAATTCTATTATATTCAACTTAGAAATCATCAACCCATATTTTTCACACTCACTTATCATTTAACTTAAGATCGTATATGTTCTGTAAATTCATGAAGCCTTCAGCATCTTTTGAATTTTCCTTCTAAAGTTCCATCTCAATTAAGGAATTTTTATCATCTCTACTGAAAATATAAGCCCTATCTTTCATTCCTATCTCTCATCCAAACCCCAATCATATACCCCTACGTGTGTGTAATTATCACCCTTACACTTGGAAATTCAATTCAAACTATCATACTCTAGTCCATCGTCCAAAGTACTTTTAGTTGGTGAATTTTAGATGAAATTGCTCACACATCTTTCATGCGACCGTTAATACTTCTTGAGTTACTAACGACCGATTACAAAATGTGCTCGCGCATTTAGGCGTAATTCCTCGTCTTGTCATACCTAAGACTTTAGCAGTGACTCACAAACCAGTTAGTCTAAGGCACTAGGTGATAAAGCACCCTCGCTATATATTTTTTCATTTTACGCAGTCTTAAGTAATTACAAAACCAGTGTTCATTTTTTTATATCTCTTATTTCACACATATACTTTAATTTTTTCTTATACTAAGGATTTTAGACAAGAGCATTTCAAGGTATTCTCTACTATCCCAAGTTTCAAGGTGCGTGTATGTGCGAGTTGTAGGGTATATATTTTCAGAATTTAGACTAAAGGTTCGGAATTATTTTTCAGTCTTACACTTCAATAAAAATTTCAATACTCTTCCCTTATTTTGAATTAGCCCAAGAACTGTACTCAAAACTTTTCTATTTCTAAATAAACTACAAGGACATATATTTTCTACCGTTAAACTTTAAGAAAGGTTATTTTTAGGGTTTTTTAATTTACTAAGTTTAGGATCTAGTTTTTCCTAACTAGTTAACCGTCTTGTCAAACTTAAGTCAAATATGGCCAAAATTGAAAAAAAAAATCTTTTTAGTTTTTCAAATTTTTTTATTGATTTTACTTTTGTATTTTTTTATTTTCATTTTTTTTTAATTTTTATAATTTTTTTATAAAGATGCAATGCAGAATTAAACATGCAAAGAAAAAAAATATGTACAAAAATTAAAATATGCAATGCAATGATAACTATTTACAAACCACTGTTAGTTATATGTATGCCCTAGAGGCCATTACTGTACATTGGATGTATATTGTAGTGGATGCTGGGACATATATAGGTAGGACTTTCTTGCTCGACATGATAGTACGCTATCTGGTTGCTCTTTATCTCAACATGTATACTTTCTGTCTCTCTAATTACATGTTGATAAAGCCCTTAGGATGTGTACTCGACTTCCAGGACTATGATGCAGATCATACTAGTGGGGCCTGGGTAGTCAATGAGTACATTCTTCATTGTTCCTAGTCGTAGGAATATCGAGACGGGGCATCGATATTCCAGAGTAGACTAGCGTATATCTTCTCGACCCATGTGATGGGCGATGGATGATCCCATATCCATTGGTGTTTGACATCAGAGATGGTATACGGGTGCTCAGTGGAGAATGGGTACACTGAACGGACTCGCCGAGAACTCCCAGATGGTATTATACCTCACGTCAGATGGCAGTTCTCTGGTGACACTGATACAGCTTAGTCTGTTGACCCGAGATCGTCATAGAGTCTTGTGTGTCTCCCACTGTGCTTTGATTTCCACCCTACCACGGCTCTACTGAGTCGTGCAAACAGGTGGTTTTTGGGTATAGTCCCGATTCACATGGAGGCAATGAGCGATAGGAGGGGATTCGTCTCTCCCGGTATTGGGGGTTGATGTTGCGCAATGCACGACTGGCCATAACAGGAAATCCCTGGCCAGGGTTGCTGTGATATACTGGTAAGAGTTATCAGTAGTTTCATGAAAGTTATGGACCCTACGTCGACATGACTTATCAAGCTATTGGGGTCTGACGTTTACCACCCCTAGGCGAGATATGCGACATATCAGACGAACAGACCGGACTGTACGGTAAGTGTTACTGGTTGGATTCACAGGAGTGTGAGCGGGCTTGCTCATCGTTCTTCTGATCGCTCAATACCCGGGTGGCCGTTACGTTTAGCAGATCGCTTGCGGCTTGTGGATGCTTGATATGATCATCATCTGCTGCCGGCGTATTGACGAGTCTTTAGAGTCCTACACAGGGGTTTCCTGGCTCAAGCGAAACGAAATAGGAGCACATATGAGATACGTGCGGGACCGAGAATAATGCGTGTATGTGATACCGTATTCCATTCTCGCAATGAATGTATCGAATGGTTATATGCGATATAACCTAGATATCGAATCAAGGATTGATTCGATAAGCCGATACACAGGATACTAGTCGGTTATATACGATATGACCGGATCGTTAAATCAAGTATTGATTTAATGATTTAATGCATAATTATACATTTGATATATTACTTTGCATTAACTAGTATTGGTTCACTTTAAATGGATTTTCTCACTTGAATTGTGCAAGTTGTATATGTGATATACATTTGTGCACATGATTGTATCATGTTTGATGATACATGCTTACTTGGTTAAATGTAAAGAATTAAACCATGGTTAAACTAATGATTAGGGTTTTGTTTTTTCATTTACTTATTTATCTATTTATTTATCTTTTTCATTTTGGAAAGGAGAATGACAAATGGTGGATTTTCTTTGTTTGCTAGTTGAAGGTTCTTGAAGCTTTGAACTAGTCCACCATTCTTGTCTTATACTTAACCCTAACCATTCAAGTTAACCATGGTCCATTCTCTACAATTAACCAAGGGTTAATATATGATAAGTATTGATTTATTTATCTTATTATTCAACACTTAATATATCTTCTTCTTCTTCATCTTCATCTTCTTCTTCCATGAAGAAAAGCTTGCTACATCAATGGCAAGTGATGAAAACAAGTGAGAAATCCAATTCTAAAGTGAACCCACCTCCTATTTCTTCATCCTCTACCTCTTGCCAAGTAGTATAGGGTGTTTCCTTCACAAGTTTTCAAGGCTTGGTGAAGTTGGAGCTTGATCTTGTGATGCCTCGACGTAGATCATCTTCGGCATCGAACCGACGACCAAGCCCGCCCATTTCTCCGATGAAGCCGATGCTAGAGTCATGGATTTGATTTGGACAGCGGAGGGACCTCATCACGGAGCCTAGGATGTGGAGGACCGGATCTACAAAGGTTGTAGCTTCTTTCCTTTAGTTAAAAGTCGTTAACTTGCATCGCATAGCCTATATATCTAGTTAACGATCCGTATTAGGGTTTCTCGGCACTTGTAAAATTTAAATTGGCCGTGTTTGATCACTTGCAAGACTTCATTAGTGTGCCTAGGAACCCTACAACCACCTCCTCCCCCAAACTTATCAAAAGCAGTGCCCTCACTGCTCATGACCTCGCCGTCCCCTTGAACGTGAACGGGAACGTTCCTCTCTCGCCGGCAGTGTGGACACACCGTGCTCAATCTCTGTCATATGGTGATCCAAGTTGGTCACCATCCCTACCAATCTGTCTATCCCCCTAGTGGATTTCCTAAGTAAACGTGCATGTTCTGCGGGGGTAAGCTCTTCCTCGCTCGCAGTCGAGCTGGAGCTGGGTGTCCTGGCGGGTACATTCTCGGCCGGTTCAGTTCGTGACCATACATCATTTAAGCGGGTATAGGACGTGGATACGCCCTCAATAAGAGGCCTAATAGGGATACCTCCATGCATGTAAAACTCAAATTCCTCCACAGGGAGGAAATAGTGACACAGTTGTGTCGCTAACATAGGGCATGGGTAATTGGCAGCCCTTTTGCCCGCACCAATCGAATTAAGCAATACCGTGCACATATCATAGCTTGGGTTTCTAGTCATTAAGGTGTGCACGATATTAAATGATGGTGTGAAAAAGGTAGTATTGTGCGAACTACCAAAAATGTTATTTTGTGCCCAACAGCACACAGTCAGTTCGTTTGCAAAGAGGGTTCTAGCTTGGATGCCCTTACGTGGCTCCCTCGAATAGTCAGTACCCATTAAGGGTAAATAATCCTCGAATTGGAGGGGTTGGTCATGGGTAGGTAGTCTAGGTATTAAGGTGACTTCATGGATGAAGTCCCTATCGATAATGATTTCCCTATCACCCCAAATAAGCCTAATATATCCGTGTTGTGAAAGGAATCCGTCTTCCATGCATTCATAAAATCGTGTGACGAGATCTGGAAGAGCGAAGGAGTTTGGATGATTAAAAAGTAAGAAATTCCACCCTCGCCACCGGATCTCTTCACCGAAATAGCTACCGTAGATTGTGTGTGCAAATATTTGTGAAAAGTCCCTCTCAAATTGTAGGGTTGGTGCCATCACAGAAAGCTAATTGAAAAAATATAGATTTTACAGAGAGGGAAAAGGAAGCGCAAACCTCCTTTGAAGATTTCAGAGGGCGACGTCACAGAGGCGCGGCGGATCAGCGGCAAGAAGGCACGTTCGGCGGCGGTTGCGTGACGGCGTGGGTCGATCTCCTTCTTCTGGCCGCCGCGGCGGCTAGGCTTTTCTGAGAGGAATTCTTTTAGGGTTTGATAAAAACAGAGAGCAGTTGGGTTCTATTTATAGGGGGATGTTTTGGTTATTTGCAAAAAGGTCCTCTTGAAAAGAGGAATTTATTTGTAAAAAAATTTATTTTATTTTTATTTATTTATTATTATTAATGAAAATTTACAAAAGTACCCAAAAAATATTTTATTTTTAATTTTTTTATTTTTATTTTGTTTTTATATAATTACAAGTGATACAGACCCCCAAACTTATTTGAAATAGTGTTTTGGCTGGATAATCGAAATTTAGGGGTAGATGGAGGAAGATCGGTCAATGTAAATCGGCTCCTGCAAAAACAGGAACTCCTCCGAAGGGTCCGCAGTGAGGAAAGGTTTAAGTTTATGTCCGTTCACTTTAAATAGTGAACCGTCCTCCGGATTTTCTAAATCGACCACACCGTATGGATATACGGTGCGTACCAAAAATGGCCCTTTCCATCGAGATCTGAGCTTGCCGGGATGGAAATGTAACTGGGTGTCGTAAAGTAAAACCTGTTGACCAGGTTTGAAAGTTTTGCGCATAAGGTGTTTATCTTGAAACACCTTCGTTCGGTTTTTAACGACAACCGCGTTCTCGTAAGCTTCATCCCGAAGCTCGTTCAATTCATTCAATTGCAGCTTTCTATGGCTGCCCGCATCTCCTAGAGATAGATTCAACTCTTTTATTGCACAAAATGCTCGATGCTCAATTTCAACAGGAAGGTGGCAAGCCTTTCCATAAACAATTCTATACGGAGACATGCCAAGATCGGTCTTATAGGCAGTTATAAATGCCCAAAGGGCATCAATAAGTTTGACGACCAATCTTTACAGTTTTTGGAAACCATTTTCTCCAATATCTGTTTAATTTGCCGATTTGAAATCTCGGCTTGCCCATATGTTTGGGGATGATAAGGCGTTGAAAGCTTGTGATTAGTGGAATATTTCTGCATTAAGGACTCGAAAGTTCTATTACAAAAATGAGTTCCATTATCACTGATGATTGCGCGGGGGTGCCCAAACCGAGAGAAAATGTTTTCTTTGAGGAATCTAACGACAAACTTGTTGTCATTAGTCCGGCTGGGCACAGCCTCGACCCACTTAGAAACATAGTCAACAGTGAGGAGAATATACACGTTCCCAAAAGAATTGGGAAACGGTCCCATAAAATCTATCTCCCAAACATCAAAAATTTCCACAACCAATATTGGTTGGAGCGGCATTTCGTTTCTCCTAGATGTCCGGCCCAAGTGTTAGCACCGGGAGCATGTCTTGCAGTAATCATGTGCATCTTAAAAAAGTTGTGGCCAGTGGAAGCCACACTGCAAGATCTTTTCTGCTGTCTTTTTAGGGCCAAAATGCCCGCCACACGCTTGATCGTGGCAAAAAGACAGTACGCTCTTAAACTCATTGTCGGGGACACACCGACGAATAATTTGGTCGGGATAGTACTAGAATAGATATGGTTCATCCCAGTAAAATGTTTTACCTGGGATAGAAATCTGAGTCTGTCCTGATTCGACCATTCGTTTAATATAAGTCCGGTGGCCAAATAATTTACAATATCTGCGAACCAAGTTTCGCATGACACAGTCAAGAGCTGATCATCTGGAAAAACATCTTTAATAGGAATTTGAAGTGTAGGCGAAGAAGGGAGGCGTGAAAGGTGGTCGGAGACTACGTTTTCGCATCCTCTCTTGTCTCTGATGACAAGGTCAAACTCTTGTAGTAAGAGGATCCAACGTATCAGCCGAGATTTAACGTCCTTCTTCGCGAAAAGATGGCGAAGAGCTGAGTGGTCAGTGTAAACGATGACTGGAGAGCCGATTAAATAGGGCCTGAACTTTTCTAATGCAAACACAACAGCTAAGAATTCCTTCCCAGTTGTTGTGTAATTTAATTGGGTCTCGTTCAAGGTTCGGCTAGCGTAATAAATTACATGCGGCATCTTATTAATGTGTTGTCCAAGGACAGCGCCAATGGCAAAATCAGATGCATCGCACATAATTTCAAATGGATGCGTCCAGTCAGGAGATGAAAGAATGGGAGCGGAAGTAAGTGAGTTTTTCAATGACTCGAACACCTTCATACAGCTTGAGTCGAAATCAAATGTGGTGTCCTTGGCCAACAAAAGAGTCAAGGGTCTACCAATCTTGCTAAAATCCTTGATAAACCGTCTATAGAAACCGGCATGGCCAAGGAAGGCTCGAATATCTCGGACGCATTTGGGAGGAGGAAGATTGGAAATGACTTCGATCTTAGCTTTATCGACCTCAATGCCATTTTGCAAGATGATATGTCCTAAGACAATACCTTCTCATACCATAAAGTGGCACTTCTCCCAATTTAAAGTAAGGTTCTTATCCCTACACCCGGTAAGAACTGCGTCTAAATGTAGCAAACACTCATCAAAGGAGTCGCCGAAAATGGAGAAATCATCCATAAAAATCTCCAAGAATTTTTCCACCATGTCTGAAAAAATACCCATCATACACCGCTGGAAAGTAGCGGGTGTATTGCATAACCCAAAGGGCATGCGACGGTAAGCAAACGTACCGAATGGACAAGTGAATTTGGTCTTGTCTTGGTCCTTTTCGGCGATGGGAACTTGATTATAGCCGGAATAGCCATCCAAAAAGCAATAGTACTAGTGCCCATCCAATCGTTCTAGCATTTGGTCAATAAAAGGTAATGGAAAGTGGTCTTTCCGTGTCGCGGCGTTGAGTTTTCTATAATCGATGCATACTCGCCACCCAGTTTGGGTGTGAGTAGGTATTAACTCATTTGCCTCATTAGTTATGACCGTTATGCCCGATTTCTTTAGGACAACGTGAATGGGGCTAACCCACTGGCTATCAGAGATAGGGTAAATGATACCGCTATCAAGACATTTTACAATCTCCTTTTTAACAGCCTCCTTCATTATTGGGTTTAGTCATCTCTGTGGATCCCTTGCTGGCTTGGCATCATCCATCATATGAATATGATGTTCAACTATTAGGGGACTAATCCCCTTGATGTCCGCCATAGTACAGCCAAAAGCTTACAAATTGTTTTGTAAGACCGTTAAAAGGGCTTTCTCTTGCTCGGGGGATAAAGAATCTGAGATGATAACAGGAAGGGTCTCATTCTCACCTAAGTAAGCGTATTTAAGGTGAGACAGCAATAGCTTGAGTTCGAGTGTTGGAGGCGAAACAATTGAAGGTAAAATTGGTGAAATTGTCTCAAACTCGAAGGATTCCAATAGAGGTTCAAAGCGAGTGTAAGCAACCGAGTCGGATGGTTCAGTTAACTCATCCGAAAATTCAAAGGATTCAAACTCGGGTAGTGATTCTTCAAAATCGTTCGAGAAAGTGAAACACTCGTAATCATTATCAGGTGTGAAAGCAGTGTCAGATTCGAGGAGGAACGCACTAGTGGCGTCAAAATTGCTGTGATCGAACAGAAATTTTGCGAGCTCACAGTCCTCCTGGGTGATCTCTTGGATCGAGCAAACATCAAGTATATTAGCATTAGGTTCGGCGGGCTGATTCCCCAACTTCAAAATTGTAAGTCCATATCGAGCACCCCACGAACTTGCGGGGAGGCGGAATATATGAAAAACGATTATCAAAGCTTCGTAACACGGACTTGAGCGCATGAATCGTGTCTAAACCGTTACTAGCAAACTACGAAAGGTTTAACTACTTTGATTCGAAGTTATACCTCACGTTACTTGTCCTTCGGGTCTTCATCACTGTCCTCCACTCCATGTAGGCTCTTTGGAACGTCGGCACCTCAACGGCCTCCTCGAGTCAAAGACGATCCACCCGAGAGCTCCTACTCCAAGCTTAACCTCTAATTTGAGGTAACTAGGTTACTCAAAGTGCTAATCTAAGCAACCTAGGAGTGATATAGAGTTGGATTATGGAAGTATTAGTCTAGCTAACCCTTGAACTCAACACATGAAAGGTTAGGGTTAGGGTTTGAAGAGAGAGAGCTTGAGGAGAGAGAAGGTGAGAATGAGAATCCTTTTGGATGAATGAATCATTTTGTGTATATATGAAACATATCATATATATTAAATGAATAATAAATAATGATATATCATCATGTTTCATTAATACACTTAGTGATTCATCATATGAGTCATATAAATCATAAATGATTCATTAACTCCATGTATGAATCACACCATGACTCACTTATCCAATTAATGCAAATGCCACCTTAACCCCCAAGTCACCATGCTTCAAGAAGCTTCAAGACAAATTACGAGAATGCCCCTCCTATCCGTAAAAACACGGAAAAACTTTAGACTGTATAAATCCAATAATCTGATACTAGAATCTGGCTTAAACCAAAGCCGACTAGTAAAAATTGTCCGAATATCGTACGTGCGTAAAAACACGTATGCATCCGAACCCTGTCGTAAAACCATACGACCTCTATATCGTTTTGCCCGAAGCAGGGAAACTCTCTGTGTGGGACTCTAAAGACTCGACACTACGCTGGCAGTGGGTTTAACCACAGACCGCAAGCGGCACTAGCTGTACGTAACGGTCCCCAGGTAGATGTCGATAAGAAGGCCGATGAGTAAACCCATCTGAACTCCTACTGAGCCTGCTGTGATAATCTCCGTACAGTCCGGTCTGTTCGTCTAAGACTATCGCATATCGGGCCTAGGGGGCGGCAAGCGGCAGTCCCCTAAAAGCGGTATAAGTCGTGTCGGAGCGTAGCCCATTACACCTTGAGAAACTACTGGAAAACCTACCAGTAAATCTCGCTTACCCTAGCCAGGGACTTTGCGTAATGGCTCTCTAACACAGCGCGATATCAACTCCCAATACCGGGAGAGACGAATCATATCTAACCGCCACTGCCTCTAAGTGCTCGGGACTGCACCCAACTGCTACCTGTTTGCACGACTCCTTTGAGCCGTGGTAGGGTAGCAATCTAAGAACAGTTGGACACACTCGAGGCGAAGTAGCAGTGTCAAGTCTGCGGACTATGCTATACTCATGTCACCTGAGAACTGTTAACTAACGATGGGTATAATCTCAACCAACAGTTCCCCGTGAGTCCTGTCCGGTGTACCCGTAACCTAACGAGCACCTGTATACTATCTCCAGTACGACGTACTGATGGCTGTGGGACAGACCATCTCCCCAACTGGGATGAGAAGCGTACACACTAGTCTACTCCGGAGTATCGATGCCCTGTCTCGATAATCAAACGACTAGGGACCTGAAAAAGGATGTGCTTGTAGACTACCCAGCTGTAGGGTTCCTAGGCACACTAATGAAGTCTCACAAGGCATCAAACATGGCTAATTCAAATTTTACATGTGCCTACAAACCCTAATACGGATCGTTAACTAGATTTATAGGCTATGCGATGCATGTTAACGACTTTAAGTTAAAAGGAAAGGGGCTACAACCTTTGTAGATCTGGTCCACCACTTCCTAAGCTCCGCGAAGATGTCCCTCCGCTGTCCAAATTGGATCCCGGACTCTAGCATCGGCTCCATCGAAGAAATGGGCGGGCTTGGTCGTCGGCTTCGATGCCGAAGATGATCTACGTCGAGGCATCACAAGATCAAGCTCCCACTTCACCAAGTCATGAAACTTGTGAAGAAAACATCCTATACTACTTGGCAAGAGGTAGAGGATGAACAAATAGGAGGTGGGTTCACATTAGAATTGGATTTCTTACTCATTTTCACTAGTTGCCATTGATGGTGGCTAGGTTCTCTTCTTGTTCAAGATGAAGAAGAAGATGAAGATGAATTTGATAAGTTAATAATAATAGAAAAGAAAATCATACTTATCATATACTAACCCTTGGTTAAGTGTAGAGAATGAACTAGGGTTAGTTTAAATGGTTAGGGTTAAGCATGAGACAAGAATGGTGACTTAGTCAATGCTTCATGAATCTTCAACTAAAAACAAACATAGCCACCATTCATTTCTTATCTTTTCCAAAAATAAATAAATAAATAAATAAGTAAGAAAAAAGAAAACCCTAATCATTAACTTAACCATGGTTTAATTCTTTACACTTAACCAAGTAAACATGTATCATCAAACATGATACAATCAAGTGCACAAAAGTATATCACATATACAACTTGTGATATTCAAGTGAGAAAATCCATTTAAAGTGAACCAATACTAGTTAATGCAAAGTAATATATCAAATATATAATTATACATTAAATCATTAAATCAACACTTACTTTAACGATCCGGTCATATCGCATATAACCGACTAGTATCCTATGTATCGGCTTATTGAATCAATCCTTGATTCGACAACTAGGTTATATCGCATATAACCAATCGATACATTCATCGCGAGAATGGAATACGGTATCACATACACGCATTATTCTCGGTCCTGCACATATCTCATATGCACTCCTATTTCGTTTCGCTTGAGCCAGGAAACCTCTGTGTAGGACTCTAAAGACTCGTCAATACGCCGGCAGCAGATGACGATCATATCAAGCACCCACAAGCCGCAAGCGGTCTGCCAAACGTAATGGCCACCCGGGTATTGAGCGATCAGAAGATCGACGAGCAAGTCCGCTCACACTCCTGTGAATCCAACCAGCAACACTTACCGTACAGTCCGGTCTGTTTGTCTGATATGTCGCATATCTCGCCTAGGGGTGGAAAACGTCAGACCCCAATAGCTCGATAAGTCATGCCGACGTGAGGTCCATAACATGTGTGAAACTACTGATAACACTTACCAGTAGATCACTGCAACCCTGGCCAGGGATTTCCTGTTATGGCTAGTCGTGCATAGCGCAACATCAACCCCCAATACCGGGAGAGACGAATCCCCTCCTATCGCTCATTGCCTCCATGTGAATCGGGACTGTACCCAAAAACCACCTATTTGCACGACTCAGTAGAGCCGTGGTAGGGTGGAAATCAAAACACAGTGGGAGACACACAAGACTCTATGACGATCTCGGGTCAACAGACTAAGCTGTACCAGTGTGACCAGAGAACTGCCATCTGACGTGAGGTCTAATACCATCTGGGAGTTCTCGGCGAGTCCGTTCAGTGTACCCAGTCTCCACTGAGCACCCGTATACCATCTCTGATGTCAAACACCAATGGATATGGGATCATCCATCGCCCATCGCATGGGTCGAGAAGATATACGCTAGTCTACTCTGGAATATCGATGCCCCGTCTCGATATTCCCTCGACTAGGAACATTGAAGGATGTACTCATGGACTATCCAGGCCCCACTAGTATGATCTGCATCACAGTCCTGGAAGTCGAGTACACATCCTAAGGGCTTTATCAACATGTAACAGAGAGACAGAAAGTATACACGTTAAGATAAAGAGCAACCAGATAGCGTACTATCATGTCGAGCAAGAAAGTCCTACCTATATATGTCCCAGCATCCACTACATTATACATCCAATGTACAGTAATGGCCTCTAGGGCAAACATATAACTAACAATCTCCCACTTGCACTAGGGCCATCTGTAGCAGCAGTTGTAGTATCTAATACTCAACCATCCCCTAAAAGTCTCTCTTTGGGAAAAGGCCTTCGTGAGTGGATCCGCCGTGTTGTCCTCTGAGTCTACTCTCCTATCCTCAATCATCCTGGAGATCATCTATCTCCATGATCAGGTGATACTGCCTCAGAATATGTCTGGGTCACTGATGGGATCGGGGTTCTTTGGCCAAAGCCACACTTCCATTGTCATACAATGGTAGGAACCTATTTCATCTTATGAACCAATATACACCCAAACTGCCTCTTTGGTAGTATCCTTAATAGCGATGTTGCCAGCCTTTATCGTCTAGTTTGCCACGGTATCTAGCTTGGAACTCTTCCAACATACCGTTCCTCCACTGAGGATAAAGACAATGCCTGTGACTGACATTCAGTCGTCCTTATCACCCTGGAACACTTCCAGTGATTCTCCCCAGGATCGATTGATACCATCTCACTACATCTAGTGAGAATCCTAGCATCCAATTACATCTATCTCATAGATGAAAACTCAGGATTTAGGAGGTATCACTTTGATCCTATTGGAGAATCCTTGTGATAAGCGGAGATTGACCGTGCATAGCATAGGAAACCCTTTTCCTATCAAGAGTATGTCGTCTACGTACAATACGAGGATGACCACCTCACTCTCTACTACCGTTTTGTATATACAAGGTTCATCTACCATTTTGATGAAGTCAAACTTTTTGACTACCACATCAAAATAGATGTTCCAACTCAGCGATGCCTGCTTCATCCTGTAAAGCAACTTGCACATGTTTCCGCTGCTCCCACTATTTACGAAGCCCTCTGGCTGTGTTCTTACAGACGCTCTCTTCTAAATCACTATTTAGAAAAGTAGTCATGGCACCCAACCACCAGATATCGTAGTCATGGTATGTAGCAATGGCAAGTAGGATCTGGATGGACTCAAGTATAATCCCTGGAAAAGGTTTCATCATTTTCCACTCTTGGTCGATAACGAAAACCTTTAACAAGTCTAGCTTTGAAAATCTCAACTTTTCCATCTACACCAAGTAATCTTCTCAAGATATACTTGCTGCTGATGGGGATTTAACCCTTCAGATATAGCAACCAAAGTCCATACTTTGTTGGTGTATAAGGATTCCATCTCAGATCGCTAAGCATCCAGCCATTCTTACAGAGTCCCACTCTTGATGGCCAGCTCGAAACTAGTTGGGTCATCATCTCATGGTGCAATCCTCGCTCCCACTGTCATCGAGAAACCGAAGTATCTCTCAAGCGGATGAGGAACCCTGCTAGTTCGGCGGAGAGGCTGAGGTTCGTCGGGAACTATTGAATCCTTTGGTTCTGTCAAATCATCAGCTGCAGTTTTGTATAGCTGGAACCTTTTCAGTTCTACAGAACTGACCTTGCCTCGATCTTGTCCGGATTTTGCTTTAGACATAGGCCGAACAATCCTAAATCTTAACTTATTTAAGAGATAGGCTCTTCCCATACCATATCTTATATGGAGTGGTAGGCACTGATTTGATTCGAACCCTATTCAATAGGTATGCAACTTCATAAGTGCATAACTCCCTAAAAGGAAATAGGAAACTCAGTAGTACTCATCATGGAGCACACCATATCTAATATTGTGCGATTGCTCCACCCCGATACACCATTGTGCTGTAGTGTATTCAGAGGAGTAATACTGAGAGAGAATCTCATTTTCCTTTAGAATAGTTCAAGGATTCCATGCACAAGTATTCTCCTCCCTGATCTTATCATAGGACATAATACTTATACCCGGTTTTTGGTTCTCTACTTCTAACTTATATTCTGTGAATATCTCAAAAGGTTCGGACTTGTGTTTCAACAGGAACATATGTCTGAATCTTGAGAGATTATCAGAGAACGTAATGAAGTACAAAGAACCGGTCTTGGCATGTGCAGACAGGGGACCTATATACATCAACATGTATCATCCCAAGAGTTCATTAACTCTTTCTCTGTTTCCAGTAAACGGAGTTATGGTTATCATATCTTTGTGACATGACTGCGAGTTTCACAAGATGTAAATTCAAACTAATTTAAATATGTATCTTTATGTAACTCTAGCTAGTCGGGTCACATTGATCTGACCTAATCTACAATACCTCAAGAAGGAATCGTTCAATTCTGAACTCTTCCTCTTGTGTGTGTTCCGTATACTAAGAACTGTAGTTTGATTTAGAACGTCAATGCTTTTAGATAACGTGCCTGAACCGATCAACTTTTGATATAGGAAATGTTCAAAACATTATCCAACAATACAAAATTTTATCATTTCTTTACTCATAAGGAGACTGATATGATTTTGTATATCAGGTTCGGTATCTAATAGCATTTGTTCAGAATCAATGTATTGGTAATACAGGGTGACAGTGACCAACAGACTTTGCTGCAACACTTGTCCCGTTTTCTGTCTCATGAAACTTATCACCCGTTCTCAGTTTTTCTACCCTTTTGTAGCCCTATGTAACAGATTACATATCTGGGATCCTGATCCGGTATCAAATATCCAGGATGCAGAGGATACTGAGAAAATAGTTCTTTGTAATGAACACACCCGAAGGAGATGCATCATATGCACTTTCTTCGTTTGGGCGGCAAAGGAATTCTGGTATTCCCTTATTTCCTGCTCTGCCTTATAACAATTATAAGTTGGAGCGGGATCAACGTTCCCCAGCTCAGTATAATAAGCGGGTTCGGTCAAAACATCCATATTATTATCTTGATTAAGGCGTGATATGGTCGCTACCTAGAGAGAGAGAGAAGAAAACACTCTGCGTGCGCTCTTGCAAGATCAGATTGGTTATATATTTTATCTAATCAGGATGGCTCCCACTGTTTTTATCAAATCTTCCTTCAAACCTTAAAAGGAAAGACTAGCTGGGATTAATTACACTCTACAAGTTCGCCAATCTTTCAGCCAGGCCAGTGTCGGTACTTTGAGGGAGGTTCGCCGCGCTTTCGCACGGACCTAATTACAGTAAACCTCGTTTTCCCAGAGGCGTAACCCCATTGACACCTTTCTAGACACCTACTTGATTGGCTAATTGCAAAGTGCAAAACTCTCCCAGGAGTAACAATTACTCGCAGTGGGTATCGGGATCCAACTATCACATAGAAGGTATGCAATCTCATTGCAAATTTCAACACTTGAAACTCCCGATAATGGTTTTTACCCCTAGCACCTATGACCTTGGCTAAGGTCAACAAATCATAGGTACTAGTCAAGTTCTACCCGTCATTTCGTGATTAATTAGACCCACCCATATGACCCTTGGCTAAGGTCAACAAAGCCACATGACTGTCCTAACTAATCGCATCATATGTTGTGTAGGAAGACATCACTTAGCTACCGCACACTACGCCTCGGCTATGGTCGACAAACGTAGCACGAATACTAAGTACTCTACTTCCTAAAATGACGGAGGGTTGCGAATGGTTTTTGAGAAAACCTTTAACGCTTTGAACTTGATCTCGTTGTGGAATCAAAAGGTTTTTAAATGGAATGTTTTTGAGGCTTTTCTAGTTTTGCTAAAGGGGTCACTCCCGGTGAGGGGATCGTCGGCCCTTTCCTCGTCGAATGAAGTGCGGGATATATCATATATATCACTGTGCAAAGCTGAAACTCTTAAAAGCAATCAAAAGAAAAACCGAGTGTGTAGCATCTGCCAGTTATTGCTAAAGGAGTCACTCCCGGTGAAGGGATCTCGGTCCTTTCCTTATCGAATAAGGTGCAGGATGTTCTACAAGGAACACCGCGATGCAAAGCAAGAACTGTAGCTACCTGTTTTTATTTTGAAATTCGATTCCACAACATCAATTAGGTTTATTTTCTTTCATTAATCTCATTAATGAATATCCCATCATTTAAGTCCACCTAAACATCACAGATAAATATAACGTACGCTTATGCCATCCGCATTCGCCTCGATGTCCCGTCTGCACCGTTAGGTTAGGTAACTAACGCCAGAGCGAGGCAGGGCCAGTGCGGGTGTAAAACATAAGCAACGTCTATATAATATATCATATATACTATATATAATATCTATCTGAACACATCACATGATCACATCACAGATAACGCGGCAGAAAATATCATATGAAATATTGGATATACTAGGACGTCCATGTTTTCAATACGAGCCAGTATGAAACACGGATTCCACGGTCGCGATGAATAGCCAAACCCACACCCTAGACCCCTACGAGAGCAGCAAGCAACCCTACCAATTCTAGGGTTAGGAGACCCGGACTCGACTCCTCGAGTTGGTCTCCCACTGGACCCTAGAACCCGGTTACTTGTGCCCTCCTCCTTGGGTCTATCCTAGTGCAGAAAAGTAAATAATATACAAATGGTGACAACATCCGCATCCTGAAAGTGCCCCAATAAAAGAATATTACATACAAGTTTTTACATGAATGAAAAGGAAAAACACTCATCTCACATAAAAAAAAAACCCCCGGCTATTCGAACACGACGATCCAATATAATATATCCAGCAACACATAACATCACATGTCATCAACGTAAGTAAATATGCGCATCCCAATTTTCGTTGACATATAGCAACGAAAACGGCGATATCACATATTACACTTACGGTCACAGAAAAGAAAATGTAAAACTACAACAGTTGGAATCCGCAACCTCTTTAGATATCGCATGCCTAATCAAATGAATTCCTTAGACATCACATGCCTAACAATTATAAACCCCGCATTTTAGTCTCAAAATCGAAAACACTTTTCAATATAAAGTCGGGCAACTCAACAAGATTCCCGATATCCTGATCGAATGCTCGTCGCAAACTTCAGTAGGCGGCCGCACCCCCGACGCCGTCGACAAAGTGCACCAAGACGGAACACCGCTGCCGCGAGCACCCGAACGGATGCTTTCGGCGACGGGGTTCTCCTACAGTCACTTGGTCGGGGCTATGGAGTGAGGCTGTCTATTAAGTTTACCCGGCGAGTATCCGCGTACGCTACGTGATTGCGACGGACTTTTGATCACATCAAAATTCCGTGGCAACCGATCACGTGAGACTAAACTACTAGATTTATAACATTCATTTAGTTATCTCATAACTACTTGTGAATTCCAAATGTTGTATCACATTCCGGATAAACAGAAAATGTTAAACTTTCCGATCGAACAATCGAACACCCATGTTTCCCCAATACAGCTCAACACATGAAATAAGTCTAAAAACATTCAGTTCATGCCTCAGTACCAACGGTCCAGCCGTAGAAGGGTCAAGCCAACGCCTCACATATGGCACGCCGTACTGCACCAAACCCGAAGGTTCAAAGGGCAGTTCAAAACGGTCACATAATCGAGTTAAGGTTTGTTGTCTTCTAGAGGGACCATCGCATTACTTGCACTACTTAGAACGTGATTAAACTACAGAAAAATCCAACAATTGGAAATTTCCCGGCAAGGGAAAAAGTGGGTATTTATATCCGGTCGATCTTTTTAACATATTCTAAAATTACCCGGAAAAACACACTGACAAAATTAGACAATCCGATCGATACACCGAGGCCCCAATACAACCCAGAAAATTCAACTCTTGAATAAATATTAAAAATTCCCAGAAAAACCAGCAACAAAATATAAGAATTACTGTGCAGGAAAAAATGTCTGAAGAGACCAAGTTGCCGCGGAACTGCCGCATTAGGCATACTAATGTCGCGGTTCCGCCGCACTATTATCGATTCATGGGTCCCGTTTTATACAGTAATTCTTAGAATATTCTATTGAGTTTTCTGCATATTTTTAATTCTCAAAAATCCATGAATTTCAAAAATGTACAGAGAGCATTTTAGGGTTTGGGTTTCGGTTCGATCGGACTTCTAATTCCGTCTACGCATCGCCTAAGGCTCTAGCTAGGCTCTGATACCACTGTAGGGTTCTTAGGCACACTAATGAAGTCTCACAAGGCATCAAACATGGCTAATTCAAATTTTACATGTGCCTACAAACCCTAATACGGATCGTTAACTAGATTTATAGGCTATGCGATGCATGTTAACGACTTTAAGTTAAAAGGAAAGAGGCTACAACCTTTGTAGATCTGGTCCACCACTTCCTAAGCTCCGCGACGATGTCCCTCCGCTGTCCAAATTGGATCCCGGACTCTAGCATCGGCTCCATCGAAGAAATGGGCGGGCTTGGTCGTCGGCTTCGATGCCGAAGATGATCTACGTCGAGGCATCACAAGATCAAGCTCCCACTTCACCAAGTCATGAAACTTGTGAAGAAAACATCCTATACTACTTGGCAAGAGGTAGAGGATGAAGAAATAGGAGGTGGGTTCACTTTAGAATTGGATTTCTCACTTATTTTCACTAGTTGCCATTGATGGTGGCTAGGTTCTCTTCTTGTTCAAGATGAAGAAGAAGATGAAGATGAATATGATAAGTTAATAATAATAGAAAAGAAAATCATACTTATCATATACTAACCCTTGGTTAAGTGTAGAGAATGAACTAGGGTTAGTTTAAACGGTTAGGGTTAAGCATGAGACAAGAATGGTTACTTAGTCAATGCTTCATGAATCTTCAACTAAAAACAAACATAGCCACCATTCGTTTCTTATCTTTTCAAAAAATAAATAAATAAGTAAGAAAAAAGAAAACCCTAATCATTAACTTAACCATGGTTTAATTCTTTACACTTAACCAAGTAAACATGTATCATCAAACATGATACAATCAAGTGCACAAAAGTATATCACATATACAACTTGTGATATTCAAGTGAGAAAATCCATTTAAAGTGAACCAATACTAGTTAATGAAAAGTAATATATCAAATATATAATTATACATTAAATCATTAAATCAACACTTGATTTAACGATCCGGTCATATCGCATATAACCGACTAGTATCCTATGTATCGGCTTATCGAATCAATCCTTGATTCGACAACTAGGTTATATCGCATATAACCAATCGATACATTCATCGCGAGAATGTGTTTGTTGTATGTATGCCCTAGAGGCCAGTATTGTACAGATGATGTATATTATATTGGATGCTTGGACATATATAGAGATGACTTTCTTGCTCGATATGATAGTATGCTATCTGGTTACTCTTTATCTTAACATGTACACTTGTCTCTTTATACTGTCTCATAGTTACATGTTGGTAAAGCCCTTAGGATGTGTACTTGACTACCTGGACTATGATGCAGATCATACTAGTGGGGACATGGTAGTCCATAGGTACATCTTTCAAGGTCCCTAGTCGTGGGTATATCGAGACGGGGCATCGATATACCAGTGTAGACTAGCGTATACGCTTCTCGACCCATGAGATGGGCGATGGATGATCCCATATCCATTGGTGTTTGACATCAGAGATGGTGTACGGGTGCTCAGTGGAGACTGGGTACACTGGGCGGACTCGCCGAGAACTCCCAGATGGTATTATACCTCACGTCAGATGGCAGTTCTCAGGTGACATTTGTACAGGTTAGTCTGTAGACCCGAGATCGTCATAGAGTCTTGTGTGATTCCCACTGTGCTTTGATCTCCACCTTACCACGTCCATGAGGGCGTGCAAAACGGTGGTCTTTGGGCACAGTCCCGAGTCACATGGAGGCAATGAGCGATAGGAGGGGTTTCGTCTCTCCCGGTATTGGGGGTTGATGTTGCGCTGTGCTCGATTGGCCGTAACAGGGAAGTCCCTGGCCAGGGCTGATCAGAGATTTGCTGGTAAGTGTTACCAGTAGTTTCTCGACCCGTTATGAGCCTCACATCGGCATGACTTATCGGTTATTGGGGTCTGACGTTTACCACCCCTAGACTTGATATACGACATATCAGACGAACAGACCGGACTGTATGGTAAGTGTTACTGGTTGGATTCACAGGAGTGTGAGCGGGCTAGCTCGTCGATCTTCTGATCGCTCAATACCCGGATGGCCGTTACGTTTAGAAGACCGCTTGCGGCTTGTGGGTGCTTGTTATGATCATCATCTGCTACCGGCGTATTGACGAGTCTTTAGAGTCCTACACAGAGGTTTCCTGGCTCAAGCGAAACGAAATAGGAGTGCATATGAGATATGTGCAGGACCGAGAATAATGCGTGTATGTGATACCGTATTCCATTCTCGCGATGAATATATCAATTGGTTATATTCGATATAACCTAGTTATCGAATCATTGATTCGATAAATCGATACATTGTATACTAGTCGGTTATGTGCGACATGACCGGATCATTGAATCAAGTGTTCATTTAATGATTTAATGTATAATTATATATTTGATATATTATTTTGCATTAACTAGTATTGGTTCACTTTAAATGGATTTTCTCACTTGATGTGCAAGTTGTATATGTGATATACTTTTGTGCACATCTTTGTATCATGTTTGATGATGCTTGCTCATTTGGTTAAGTGTAAAGAATTAAACCTAGGTTAAGAAAGTGATTAGGGTTTTAATTATCCATTCTTTTATTTATTGATTTTGGAAAAAGAATGGGATAAGAATACAAAATGGTTGCTTTCATTCTTGAACCTTTGTGAAGCTTCATGAAGCTTTGACCAAAGTGACCAATTTGTCTTCATGCTTAACCCTAACCACTCTTCTAACCTTGGTCAATTCTCTACACCTAACCATGGTTCCTATTATGATAAGTATTCATTTCTTTTTCATTTTTGATGGACTTATCATAATATTTCCTTCTTCTTGATCTTCTTCTTCAAGAAAGAAAGCTTGATGCCATCAATGGCAACTTGAGTTCTAAAGTGAGAAATCCAATTCTAAAGTGAACCCACCTCCTATTTCTTCACCCTCTACCTCTTGCCAAGTTGTTTTGGGTGTTTTCTTCACAAGTTTCACAAATTTGTGAAGTCGGAGCTTGAACTTGTGATGCCTCGACGTAGATCATCTTCGGCACGAAGCCGACGACCTAGTCCGCCCATTTCTCCGATCAAGCCGACGATTGAGTCCGGGATTCGAGATGGACAGTGAAAGGACACCTACGTGGAGCCAAGGAAGTGGATATCCGGATCTACAAAGGTTGTAGCTTCTTATCTTTAGTTAAGTTGTTATCTAGATTCGTATATCGCCTAAACTTCTAGTCAACGATCCGTATTAGGGTTTCTCGGCACCCGTAAAATTTGAAATTGGCATGGTTGATACCTTGTGAGACTTCATTAGCGTGCTTAGGAACCCTACAGTGGTATCAGAGCCTAGCTAGAGCCTTAGGCAAAGTATAGACGACGTTTGAAACCCGATCGAACATCGAAACCCTAATTTTCCATGCTCTCTGGACATTTTTCAAAAACTGGGTTTATTCCAAATTAAAAATATACAGAAAAATCAGCAGGGAATCCTAAGAATTACTGTGCAACACGTGTCCATGATTCCTCAAAAGTGCGGCGGAACCGCGGCAGAAGCATGGCTTCTGCGGCGGTTCCGCGGCCGTATGATGACGTCACCCATCCAATTTTGCACAGTAACTCCCTTTATTCAGTGCTGAGTTCTCTGGGTATTTTTAAATATCACTCAAGAGTTGAGTTTTCTGGGGTGTTTTGGGAGTTCAATGATTCGATCGGATTATCAGATTTTGTCTATGTGGCTTCCGGATAATTTTTGAATATGTTAAAAAGTTCGACCGGATATAAATACCCAACTTTTCCCCTGCCGGAAAATTTCCAAGTGTTGGATTTTTCTGTGGTTTAAGGACGTTCTGAGTAGTGCAAGTAACGCGATGGTCCCTCTAGAAGACAACAAACCTTAACTCGATTATGTGACCGTCTTGAACTACCCTTTGAACCTTCGGGTTTGGGGCAGTACGGCATGCCACATGTGAGGCGTTGGCTTGACCCTTCTACGGCTGGACCGTTGGTACTGAGGCATGAAGTGAATGTCTTTGAACTTATTTCATGTGTTGAACGGTTTCGGGAAAACTTGGGTGTTCGAATGTTCGATCGGAAAGTTTAATATTTTCTATTTATCCGGAATGGGATACAATAATTGGAATTCACAAACAGTTATGAGATAACTGAATGAATGTTATAAATCTAGCGGTTTAGTCTCATTTGATATTGAAAAGAGTTTTCGATAATGAGACTAAAATGCGGGGTTTATAACTGTTAGGCATGTGATGTCTAAGTATTTCATTTGATTAGGCATGTGATGTCTAAAGAGGTTGCGGATTCCAACTGTTGTAGTTTTACACTTTCTTTTCTGTGACCGTAAGTGTAATATGTGATATCGCCGGTTTCGTTGCTATATGTCAACGACAATTGGGATGCGCATATTTACTTACGTTGATGACATGTGATGTTATGTGTTGCTGGATATGTTATATTGGATCGTCGTGTTTGATTAGCCGGGGGTTTTTATGTGAGATGAGCGTTTTTCATTTTCATTCATGTAAAAACTTGTATGTAATATTCTTTTATTGGGGCACTTCCAGGTTGCGGAAGTTGTCACCTTTTGTATATTATTTACTTTTCCGCATTAGGATAGACCCAAGGAGGGGAGCACGAGTAACCGGGTTCTAGGGTCCAGTGGGAGACCATCTCGAGGAGTCGAGTCCGGGTCTCCTAACCCTAGAATTGGTAGGGTTGCTTGCCGCTCTCGTAGGGGTCTAGGGGTGTGGGATTGGCTATTCATCACGACCGTGGAATCCGTGTTTTATACTGGCTCGTATTGAAAACACGGACGTCCTAGTATATCCAATGTTTCATATGTTTCTTCTGCTGCGATATCTGTGATGTGATCATGTGATGTTCTGTGATAGATACAGTATATAGTATATATGATATATTATATAGACGTTACTTATGTTTTGCACCCGCACTAGCCCTGCCCTGCTCTGTCATTAGTTACCTAACCTAACGGTGCACGAGGGGACATCCAAGCGAATGCGGATGGCATAAGTGTACGTCGTATTTATCTGTGATGTTTAGGTGACTTAAATGATGGGACTTCATTAATGTGATTAATGAAAGAAAAGAAACCTAAGATGTTGTAGAATCAAATTTTAAACAAAACAGGTAGCTACAGTTCTTGCTTTGCATGGTGGTATATGTGATATATCCTGCACCTTATTCGATGAGGAAAGGACCGAGATCCCTTCACCGGGAGTGACTCCTTTAGCAATAACTGGCAGATGCTACACACTCGGTTTGTTTTTGATTGCTTCTATAGTTTCTGCTTTACACAGTGATATATATGATATATCCTGCACCTCATTCGACGAGGAAAGGGCCGACGATCCCTTCACCGGGAGTGACCCCTTTAGCAAAACTGGAAAAGCCTCAAAATCACTCCATTTCAAAACTTCATTTGATTCTACAACGATATCAAGTTCATTACGCAATAGGTTTTCAGAAAAACCTGTCGTAGCCCTCCGTCATTTCAGATAAGTAGTAGTTAGTATTCGTGCTACGTTTGTTGGCCTGCGTCAAGGCGTAGTGTGCGGTAGCTAACTAGTATTTATCTGCTTATGCATATGATGCAGATTGGATTAGGGTAGTCGTGCGACTTTGTTGGCCTGCGTCAAGGGTCGTACGGGTGGGTTTAATTCAATCAGGAAATGACGGGTTGAACTTGACTAGCGCACTATGGTTTGTTGGCCTGCGTCAAGGTCATAGGACGCTAGGGGCAAAACATTATCGGGAATTTCAAGTGTTGAAATTTGCAATGAGATTGCATACCTTCTATGAGATAGTTGGATCCCGATACCCACTGCGAGTAAGAGTTACTCCTAGGAGAGTTTTACACATTACAATTAGCCGATCAAGTAGGTGTCTAGAAAGGTGTCAACGGGGTTACGCTTCTGGGAAAACGAGGTTTACATTAATTAGGTTCGTGCGAAAGCACGGGGGACCTCCCTCAAAGTACCGACACTGGCCTGGCTGAAAGATTGGCGAACTTGTAGTGTGTAATTAATCCCGGCTAGTCTTTCCTTTTAGGGTTTGAAGGAAGATTTGATAAAAACAGTGGGAGCCATCCTGATTAGATAAGATAATAACCAATCTGATCTTGCAAGAGCATACGCTAAAGTGTTTTATTCTCTCTCTCTCCAGGTAGCGACCATGTCATGCCCTAATAAAGATAATAATATGGATGTATTGACCGAACCCGCATGTTATACTGTGCTGGGGAACGTTGGTTCCGTTCTTTCTTATAAGAGTTATGGGAATGAACAGGATATAGGGGAATACCAGGATTCCCATGCCACCCGAATGAAGAAAGTACATGATGATGCATTTTCTTCAGGTGTGTTCGTTACAGAGAACTGTTTCTCCATTTGCCCTATGTCCTGGGTATTAGATACCGGGTCAGGATCCCGTATATGTAATCAGTTACATGGGCTTAGAAAAGGTAGAGAACTTGGAGAAGGTGATAAAGACATTAGAGTTGGAAATGGTGCAATTGTTGCAGCTGAGACTGTCGGGGAATATCACCTTGTATTACCAACAGGTAATACATTGGTTCTGAACGAATGCTATTACATGCCGAACCTGATATGCAACATTATATCGGTTTCTTTATTGAGTAAAGAGGGATATAATTTTGTATTACAGGACGATGTTATGAACATTTTCCGTAACCAAAAGTTGGTTGGATCAGGCACGTTGTGCAATGGCATTTATGTTCTAAATCAATCAACAGTTCTGAGCATAACAAACACACACAAGAGGAAGAGTTCTGAACTGAACGAATCCTTCTTGTGGCATTGTAGACTGGGTCACATCAATGCGACACGACTGGCTAAGTTGCATAAGGATAGATATTTGAATCCGTTTGAATTTTCATCTTATGACACTTGCCAGTCATGTCTCAAAGGCAAGATGACCAAAACTCCGTTTACGGGACACGGAGAAAGAGTTACTGAACTCTTAGGACTGATACATAGTGATGTATGCGGTCCTATGTCTACACATGCCAGGGATGGTTCTTCGTACTTCATTACATTCACTGACGATCTCTCTAGATTCGGATATGTGTTCCTGATGAAACACAAATCAGAAGCTTTTGAGAAATTTAGAGAATATAAACAAGAAGTTGAGAACCAAACCGGAAAAAGTATTAAAATCCTTCGATCTGATCGAGGGGGTGAATACTTAAGCAAAGAATTCCTGGACTTCCTAAAAGAGAATGGGATTCTCTCTCAGCTGACACCTCCATATACACCACAGCACAACGGTGTATCAGAACGGAGGAACCGCACCCTATTAGTTATGGTGCGCTCTATGATGAGCACGGCTGAGTTACCTATTTCCTTCTGGGGATATGCACTGGAAACAGCTGCAGACCTATTGAATATGGTTCCCACCAAAACCGTGCCAACCACTCCATATGAGATATGGAAAGGAAAGAGACCATGTCTTAATTATGTTAAGATATGGGGTTGTCCGGCATATGTAAAAATGCAAAATCCGGACAAACTCGCGGCAAGGTCCATTCTGTGTAAGTTTATTGGATATCCCAAACATTCGCGCGGGTATATCTTCTACCACACCGAGGAACAAAAGGCGTTTGTTTCTCGACATGCCACCTTTTTAGAAAAGGAATTTCTTGAAAAAGAGATTAGTGGCAAGGAGGTAGAACTGGAAGAGGTTCCAGCAATACAGACTACAACAGAAGATTTGGTTGAACCAGAGGATTCAGTAGTTCCCGATGAACCTCAGCCTCTCCGCCGATCTAGTAGGGTTCCTCGCCAACCTAAGAGATACTACGGTTTTCTCATGGATGGTGGAAGCGAGGATTGCATCATGGAGGATGATGACCCAATTAGTTTCGAGCAGGCCATCACGAGTAGGGACTCAGTGAAATGGCTGGATGCTATGCGGTCCGAGATGGAATCCATGTACACCAACAAAGTATGGACTTTGGATGTTGCTCCTGAAGGGGTAAAACCCATTGGGAGCAAATGGATCTTCAAGAAGAAACTTGGTGTAGATGGGAAAGTGGAGACTTTCAAAGCTAGACTTGTAGCAAAGGGTTTTCGTCAAAGACCAGGTGTGGACTATGACGAAACCTTTTCTCCAGTGGCTATGCTTAAATCCATCCGGATCATGCTTGCCATCGCTGCATATCATGATTACGAAATCTGGCAAATGGATGTTAAGACCGCCTTTCTAAATGGTGATTTAGAAGAGTGCGTGTACATGACTCAGCCAGAGGGCTTCGTAGACAGTGGGAGCAGCGGGAAGGTGTGCAAGCTGCTTAAATCCATTTATGGATTAAAGCAAGCATTGCGGAGTTGGAACATCTGCTTTGATGTCGTTATCAAAGAGTTTGATTTCGTCAAAAATCCAGATGAACCTTGTATCTACAAGAAGGTGGCAGAGAGTAAGGTTGTCTTCCTCGTATTGTACGTGGACGACATACTCTTGATAGGAAATGATATTCCTATGCTGCAATCGGTCAAGCTCTTCTTATCACAAAGATTCTCGATGAAAGATCTTCGTGATGCCTCCTGCATATTGGGAATCAGGATCTATAGAGATAGATCCAAACGGATATTGGGATTGTCCCAATCCAGGTACATTGACACCATACTAAAAAGGTTTAGTATTGAAGATTCCAAGCGTGGGAACTTGCCTACGATCTCTGGAGTCACTCTCTCCAAAGAGATGTCTCCCAAGACTGATTTGGAGAGAGCTCGCATGCAAGGGATACCCTATGCTTCGGCTGTAGGCTCTATCATGTATGCGATGCTATGTACCAGACCCGATGTTGCATACTCACTAAGTATAGTGAGCAGGTATCAAGCTGATCCTGGAGAGAGTCACTGGACAGCTGTGAAGAGCATTCTCAAGTACTTACGAATGACTAAAGAGATGCTCTTGGTGTATGGTAATGGAGAACTCCAAGTGGAGTCCTTTACCGATTCGAGCTTCCAGAGTGATAAGGACGACTCTAAGTCGCAGTCGGGATTTGTCTTTACCCTTTACGGAGGGGCGGTTAGCTGGAAGAGTTCCAAGCAGGAAACCGTGGCAGACTCGACGATGGAGGCTGAATACATCGCTGCCAACGATGCTGCTAAAGAGGCTGTCTTGATCAAGAAGTTCATTACTGAACTTGGAGTGGTTCCATCCATTGAGCATCCAATACCTTTGTATTGCGATAACAATGGAGCGGTGGCTTTGGCCAAGGAACCCAGGTCCCATCAGCGATCTAGGCATATTCTGAGGCGGTATCACCTGATCCGGGAGATAGTTGATCGCCGGGAGATCGAGGTCAGGAGGGTTGACACGAAGAACAACACGGCGGATCCACTCACGAAGGCCATTCCCCAGATACAGTTTGAGAGACTCTTCGGGATGCTCGGTATGCGATACTACAGCAGCTGGCCCTAGTGCAAGTGGGAGATTGTTAGTTGTATGTATGCCCTAGAGGCCAGTATTGTACAGATGATGTATATTATATTGGATGCTTGGACATATATAGAGATGACTTTCTTGCTCGATATGATAGTATGCTATCTGGTTACTCTTTATCTTAACATGTACACTTGTCTCTTTATATTGTCTCATAGTTACATGTTGGTAAAGCCCTTAGGATGTGTACTTGACTACCTGGACTATGATGCAGATCATACTAGTGGGGACATGGTAGTCCATAGGTACATCCTTCAAGGTCCCTAGTCGTGGGTATATCGAGACGTGGCATCGATATACCAGTGTAGACTAGCGTATACGCTTCTCGACCCATGAGATGGGCAATGGATGATCCCATATCCATTGGTGTTTGACATCAGAGATGGTGTACGGGTGCTCAGTGGAGACTGGGTACACTGGACGGACTCGCCGAGAACTCCCAGATGGTATTATACCTCACGTCAGATGGCAGTTCTCAGGTGACACTTGTACAGGTTAGTCTGTAGACCCGAGATCGTCATAGAGTCTTGTGTGATTCCCACTGTGCTTTGATCTCCACCTTACCACGTCCATGAGGGCGTGCAAAATGGTGGTCTTTGGGCACAGTCCCGAGTCACATGGAGGCAATGAGCGATAGGAGGGGTTTCGTCTCTCCCGGTATTGGGGGTTGATGTTGCGCTGTGCTCGATTGGCCGTAACAGGGAAGTCCCTGGCCAGGGCTGATCATAGATTTTCTGGTAAGTGTTACCAGTAGTTTCTCGACCCGTTATGAGCCTCACATCGGCACGACTTATCGGTTATTGGGGTCTGACGTTTACCACCCCTAGACTTGATATGCGACATATCAGACGAACAGACCGGACTGTATGGTAAGTGTTACTGGTTGGATTCACAGGAGTGTGAGCGGGCTAGCTCGTCGATCTTCTGATCACTCAATACCCGGATGGCCGTTACGTTTAGCAGACCGCTTGCGGATTGTGGGTGCTTGATATGATCATCATCTGCTACCGGCGTATTGACGAGTCTTTAGAGTCCTACACAGAGGTTTCCTGGCTCAAGCGAAACGAAATAGGAGTGCATATGAGATATGTGCAGGACCGAGAATAATGCATGTATGTGATACCGTATTCCATTCTCGCGATGAATATATCGATTGGTTATATTCAATATAACCTAGTTATCAAATCATTGATTCGATAAATCGATACATTGTATACTAGTCGGTTATGTGCGACATGACCGGATCATTGAATCAAGTGTTCATTTAATTATTTAATGTATAATTATATATTTGATATATTATTTTGCATTAACTAGTATTGGTTCACTTTAAATGGATTTTCTCACTTGATGTGCAAGTTGTATATGTGATATACTTTTGTGCACATCTTTGTATCATGTTTGATGATGCTTGCTCATTTGGTTAAGTGTAAAGAATTAAACCTAGGTTAAGAAAGTGATTAGGGTTTTAATTATCCATTCTTTTATTTATTGATTTTGGAAAAAGAATGGGATAAGAATACAAAATGGTTGCTTTCATTCTTGAACCTTTGTGAAGCTTCATGAAGTTATGACCAAAGTGACCAATTTGTCTTCATGCTTAACCCTAACCACTCTTCTAACCTTGGTGAATTCTCTACACCTAACCATGGTTCCTATTATGATAAGTATTCATTTCTTTTTCATTTTTGATGGACTTATCATAATATTTCCTTCTTCTTGATCTTCTTCTTCAAGAAAGAAAGCTTGATGCCATCAATGGCAACTTGAGTTCTAAAGTGAGAAATCCAATTCTAAAGTGAACCCACCTCCTATTTCTTCACCCTCTACCTCTTGCCAAGTTGTTTTAGGTGTTTTCTTCACAAGTTTCACAAATTTGTGAAGTCGGAGCTTGAACTTGTGATGCCTCGACGTAGATCATCTTCGGCACGAAGCCGACGACCTAGTCCGCCCATTTCTTCGATCAAGCCGACGATTGAGTCCGGGATTCGAGATGGACAGCGAAAGGACGCCTACGTGGAGCCAAGGAAGTGGATATCCGGATCTACAAAGGTTGTAGCTTCTTATCTTTAGTTAAGTTGTTAACTAGATTCGTATATCGCCTAAACTTCTAGTCAACGATCCGTATTAGGGTTTCTCGGCACCCGTAAAATTTAAAATTGGCATGGTTGATGCCTTGTGAGACTTCATTAGCGTGCCTAGGAACCCTACAGAATGGAATACGGTATCACATACACGCATTATTCTCGGTCCTGCACATATCTCATATGCGCTCCTATTTCGTTTCGCTTGAGCCAGGAAACCTCTGTGTAGGACTCTAAAGACTCGTCAATACGCCGGCAGCAGATGACGATCATATCAAGCACCCACAAGCCGCAAGCGGTCTGCCAAACGTAACGGCCACCCGGGTATTGAGCGATCAGAAGATCGACGAGCAAGCCCGCTCACACTCCTGTGAATCCAACCAGTAACACTTACCGTACAGTCCGGTCTGTTCGTCTGATATGTCGCATATCTCGCCTAGGGGTGGAAAACGTCAGACCCCAATAGCTCGATAAGTCATGCCGACGTGAGGTCCATAACATGTGTGAAACTACTGATAACACTTACCAGTAGATCACTGCAACCCTGGCCAGGGATTTCCTGTTATGGCCAGTCGTGCATAGCGCAACATCAACCCCCAATACCGGGAGAGACGAATCCCCTCCTATCGCTCATTACCTCCATGTGAATCGGGACTGTACCCAAAAACCACCTTTTTGCACGACTCAGTAGAGCCGTGGTAGGGTGGAAATCAAAGCACAGTGGGAGACACACAAGACTCTATGACGATCTCGGGTCAACAGACTAAGCTGTACCAGTGTCACCAGAGAACTGCCATCTGACGTGAGGTATAATACCATCTGGGAGTTCTCGGCGAGTCCGTTCAGTGTACCCAGTCTCCACTGAGCACCCGTATACCATCTCTGATGTCAAACACCAATGGATATGGGATCATCCATCGCCCATCGCATGGGTCGAGAAGATATACGCTAGTCTACTCTGGAATATCGATGCCCCGTCTCGATATTCCCTCGACTAGGAACATTGAAGGATGTACTCATGGACTATCCAGGCCCCACTAGTATGATCTGCATCACAGTCCTGGAAGTCGAGTACACATCCTAAGGGCTTTATCAACATGTAACAGAGAGACAGAAAGTATACACGTTAAGATAAAGAGCAACCAGATAGCGTACTATCATGTCGAGCAAGAAAGTCCTACCTATATATGTCCCAGCATCCACTACATTATACATCCAATGTACAGTAATGGCCTCTAGGGCATACATATAACTAACACCAGCCCCCACTAGTGTGACTGCCATCATAACGCTGGTAGTCAAGCAAGATCCTAAGAGCTCTATCAATACGTATACTCACATATTAAGATAGATAAAACCAAGTAGCATACTACCATGTTTAGCAAGACTGTTATATAACTGTGAATATCCCAAGCTTCCATTAAGTAATATACAAACTAGTAAGAGACAGTAATGGCCTTCTAGGGCATAAACACTAACAATCTCCCACTTGCACTAGGGCCATGTACTGGCATATCAAGGACCTATCATCTCGAATAGCCTCTCGAACTGCGTCTGAGGAATGGCCTTTGTGAACGGATCAGCAGTGTTATTCTATGTATCTACTCTCTTTACCTCGATCTCCCGGCGATCGACGATCTCCCTGATCAGGTGATACCGGCTTAAGATATGTCTGGACTTCTGATGGGACTCGGGTTCCTTCGCTAAAGCTATAGCGCCGTTGTTGTCGCAATACAGAGGTATTGGATCAACACCGGTAGGAATCACCTGAAGTTCTGTGAGGAACTTCTTCATCCAGACAGCTTCTTTTGCGGCATCGCAAGCAGCTATGTACTCCACTTCCATCGTTGAGTCAGCAACGGTGTCCTGCTTGGAACTTTTCCAACAGACCGCCCCTCCATTGAGGGTAAAGACATAACCCGACATGGACTTGGAGTCATCCTTGTCACTCTGGAAGCTGGAGTCAGCAAAGGCCTCGATCTGGAGGTCTTTTTCGCCATACACCAAGAACATCTCCTTAGTCCTCCTCAGGTACTTGAGAATTTTCTTAACTGCTATCCAATGCTTCTCCCCTGGGTTTGCCTGATACCGGCTTACAACGCTCAATGCGTATGCTACATCTGGTCTGGTACATAACATCGCATACATTATAGAGCCTACCGTAGAAGCGTAGGGTATAATCGACATGCGATCCCTTTCCAAATCATTCTTGGGAGACATCTCTTTGGATAGGATGATTCCGTGACAAGCCGGTAGGTTACCGCGATTAGAATCATCCATACTGAATCTTTTCAATATGGTGTCTATGTACCTGGACCGCGAAAGTCCCAACATCCTCTTTGATCTATCACGATAGATCTGGATCCCCAGAATGTAGGTGGCATCACCCAGGTCTTTCATGGAGAACTTCTGTGACAAGAATCTTTTGACTAACTGTAGCATAGGAATATCATTTCCTATTAGAAGAATGTCCTCCACGTACAAGACAAGGAATACAATAACTCTCCCTACAATCTTACTGTATATGCATAGTTCATCTGGATTTTTGATAAAGTCGAATTCTTTGACAGTATCATCAAAACAGATGTTCCAACTCCACGATGCCTACTTTAGTGCATAAATGGACTTAAGCAGCTAGCATACTTTACCGCTGCTCCCACTCTGAATGAATCCCTCTGGCTGATCCATATAGACGCACTCTTCCAAATTACCATTTAGAAAGGCCGTCTTTACGTCCATCTGGCAGATCTCATAATCGTGGAAGGAAGCAATAGCAAGAAGGACCCGAATGGATTTGAGCATAGCCACTGGAGAAAAGGTTTCGTCATAGTCTAAACCAGGTCTTTGACGGAAACCCTTTGCAACAAGTCTAGCCTTATAGGTTTCAACCTGTCCATCTACACCAATCTTCTTTCTGAAGATCCACTTGCATCCTACGGGTTTTACCCCATCTGGAGCAATGTCCAAAGTCCATACTTTGTTAGTGTACATGGACTCCATTTCGGTCCGCATTACATCCAGACATTTTACCGAGTCGCCGCTCTGAATGGCTTGCTGGAAGCTAGTAGAGTCATCATTATCAATGACACAATCTTCTCGATCCCCGTCTATGAGAAAACCGTAGTATCTCTCGGACGGATGAGACTGCCTACTACTTCTGCGGATAAGCGCTGGTATGTCCCTTTCTTCTGAAACTTCTTGTTCTACCAAACTTTCAGTAACAGCTTGTGGTTCTGGAATTTCTTCCAGTTCTACTGCGCTCCCACTCTTTTGATTTTCTAAAAATTCAGTTTCTAAGAAGTGGGCATGACGAGAAACAAAAACCTTTTGTTCCTCTGCGTAATAGAAATAATATCCTTTGGAGTTCTTTGGATATCCCACAAGCTTACACTGTACTAAGCGTTCCTCGAGCTTGTCCGGATGCTGCTTTTTTACAAAAGCTGGACATCCCCATATCCTAAAGTGTTTAAGACAGGGTTTCTTCCCACTCCACATCTGATATGGTGTGGTAGGCACAGTCTTGGTTGGAACCTGGTTCAAAAGATATGCAGCTGATTCTAGTGCATAACCCTGAAAGATCGCGGTAACTCAGCCTTACTCATCATGGAACGAACCATATCCAATAGGGTTCGATTCCTCCTTTCCAATACACCGTTGTGTTGTGGTGTGTATGGAGGAGTAAGCAGAGAGAGAATTCCATTCTCTTTTAAGTATCCCAGGAACTTGGCACTTAAGTATTCACCACCTCGATCAGATCTTAGTGTTTTGATACTTTTGCCTGTCTGTTTTTCCACTTCATTCTTGTACTCTTGGAATTTCTCAAAGGCCTCGGATTTATGCTTCATTAAGAAGATATATCCATACCTAGAGAAATCATCCATAAAAGTAATGAAGTAGGAATAACCACCTCTTGCATGTGTAGACATTGGACCACACACGTCACTGTGTACGAGTCCTAAGAGCTCGCTCGCTCTTACTCCGTGTCCAGTAAACGGAGTCTTTGTCATCTTTCCCATGAGACAAGATTCACAAATGGCATAAGATTGATATTCGAACGGATTCAAATATCCTTCTCTATGTAACTTCGTTAATCGTGTTTCATTGATGTGACCTAGTCTACAATGCCATAAGAAAGCCTGATTTATTTTTGGAGACTTTCTTTTAAGTGTGTTCTGGACATTGAAAACCTGAGCTTGATTCAATACGTATATACCGTCATCTAATGTACCGGACCCAATCAGAACTTGATTTAGGTGGATGTGAACTACATCGCTTACGAATGTAAAGTCATATCCCTCTCTCGAAAGTGAGGACACTGATATGATATTACAAGTCAAACTAGGTACATACAGACAGTTACGTAGAATCAATATCTGCCCACTTGTCAAACCTAGGCGATATTCTCCCACGGATTCAGCGTCCACGCTCATTCCGTTTGCAACTCTGAGAGACAAATCACCTATCCTTATATCTCTACGGTTTCTCAAAGCATGTAATGAATTACAGATATGAGATCCTGCTCCGGTATCTAGTACCCAAGAAGTAGAGTTAATTGACAAACAGTTCTCAATTACAAACACACTTGAGGCTGAAGCCACAACATGCTTCGTATCCTGGCTACTGGCTTCCAAAGCCCTGCAATCCTTCTGCCAATGCCCGTTCCCATAACAATAGGAACATCCCTCCTTAGCTACACCAAGTCCCAAAACTTTTGCTCTTCCCTTCCCTCCTACTTTATTGACACCGTATATCGGCTTTGTAGAGGTCTTCTTCTTTTCACCCTTTGCTTTCGCCCTGGATGTAGAAGAAGAAGGTCCCCCATTAAGCAGAGCTTGTGTCTCCCTGGTTTCTTTCAAGGTGTAAGTAGAGGATAGGGATTGTGGAAATAAGTCAGCGTATGACCTGTTTCCCAACGTGGTCTCCAGGTCCTTGAGCTCATCAATATAGCTAGTCATTGTAAGGACGTTGTCCCCTACAGATGACCCGACAGCCAACCTCGCTTGAATTAAATCGTTCGAGGCCTCATACCTTGCGATATGAGATTGCTCTCCATATAAATCTTTGTTATGGAGAAAGATGGAAACTAAGTCCATCTTCTCGTGCTGCTTCTGGTATACACCATCAACTGAAGCTAACACGAGGCACTTAGCTTTCGCTTTATTCTTTTCCCTTGTCTGACGGATATTCATATCCGTGACGGTGGAAACTGGACCTGGGACGGCGGGATCTTGAGTAGTAATAAGGTGGTCCAGCTTGTCATAGGCAATGGACATCTGGACAGACCTTTGCCAGTCATATAAGTTAGATTCAGTCAACTTGTTATCTAGATGTAACCTAGTCATGGTCACATGGTCGCTGCAATGAGAGAGAGAGAAGAAAAAACTTTAGCATGATGCTCTTGCAAGTTTAGATTGGTTTTTAATTTATCTAAACTGGATGGCTCCCACTGTTTCTCGAATCCTTCCTCAAACCATAAAAGAAGAATTAGCCAAGACTATTCTCACTGTACAATACTTGCTTAACCGTTCAGCCAGGCTAGTATCGGTACTTCGAGGGAGGTTTTCCAACGCTTTCGCGAAGTTCCTTAATTAAATAACCTCTTTTCTCTGGGGGCGTAGCCCCGCTGACACCTTTCTCGACACCTACTTGGTTTATAGCATTGATCGTTAAGTGACGTATCTCCTGATAAGTAGCATATACTCACAGTAGGATCGGGATCCAAATATCATCGTATGATAATGTTGAAGGAATCCTACCAACATTCATCAAACTCCAAATGGTATGCAACACTAGCAAGTTTCAGTTTCTTTAGAAACTCCCGATGTGGATTTTTGCCCCATGTTCTTATGACCTTGACTAAGGGCCAACAAATCATAAGTTACATGTCAAGTTCTGCCCATCATTATCTTGTTGATTTGAACCCATCCGTATATACTCTTTGACTAAGGTCCAAACAAAGTAATACGGCTGTCCCAAACCAACTCATCTATCTATGCAACAAATGAATACCCCAGCAGCTAGCAATCACTATGTCTTGACTAAGGGCCAAACAAACATAGCTTGAATACTACTGACCATTCATAAGAAATGACGGAGGGCTACGACTGGTTTTGGCGAAACCGTGATCGTAGTGAACTTGATATAATCGAAGGAACCTGATAGCTTTTTAAAAGGAGTGGTTAAAGCTCCGCAATTAAAAATTCTACTCTTTTAAAATAACCGAGTGGTTTCTTTTAAATTTGTTCCAACGATTTATCTTTGGCTTATTTTCTTTGCATTAAAATAATGCGTCCCATCATTTAACCTATCATTGCAGAAAACAACGAAAATACAACGTCCTCTTATGCCATCCGCATTCGCCACTGGGTCCCGTCATCACCCGTTAGGTTACTTAACTAACGACAGAGCGGGGGCTGGGCTAGCGCGGGTGTAAAACATAAGTAACGTCTAAATAGCTATCATATATAGATATTGTACATTCGTCAGACGCAATAATAGGAATTCCAGATCTCAGATGAACATTATTGGATATACAAGCAATCCGCGTTTGCTTTGAGCCTGCAACAAAAGACGGATTACACAGTTGTCATGAATAGCCTTTACCCCACCCTAGACCCCTACGGTTACGGCAAACTACCCGCCAAGTATCCGAAGTGAAGCGGTCTCCCTCAACAACGTGAGTAGGATACTAAACACTTCAACGTACCCGGTAGTTTATGTACCCCGCCTTGGGTCTATCCTAGGAGCAAAAAACAGTAAATGAAATAATACAATGGTGGCTACAACCGCAACCTGGATGTGCCCCGCAAAAGAATATTACATCATATTACAATTTACATCGAATGAATGAATATAAAACCCATCTCAAACCCCGGCTAATCATCACAACGATCCAATCAAGTTCATATACACAAACAGTAAACATTTCAGAAATGTGCAACCCCCTGCCAACCGACATACTAGCAGTTAAGGGAGGTTTACGAACACATTAAACATTACAGATAAAAACCCGATTAGCAAATAACTTAGAATATCGATCGACATACTATTTTCCGTGTCTACCCCAAATGCAAACCAGCACAGAAGTAACCTGGGAAGAAACAGAATATACTAGAAAACAAAACACTAAATTATATGAATTACTGCGCAAATCCGAGTCAACTCGGAGTTGACTCGGCGGCGGATCCGCAGCCAAAAGCACTATTGTGCCGCGGATCCGCGGCCATCTCACCGAGTTGAGAGCTCGTATTTTCCCAGTTTTCTTATAATATCCTGCTGTGAATTTTAAGGCCTATCAAATAATTTTTCTGACGCTTTTAAAATTAATAGAAACTGATAGGGTTTCGGGGTGTTGTTTTCGTGTTTTCCGTCGATCGAAGTTCTACTTAGTTGCTAACAAGCTAGTAATGGTTTAGTTGGCTCTGATACCACTGTAAGTCCATGTCACGCACCCCACGAACTTGCGGGGAGGCGGAATATATGAAAAACGATTATCAAAGCTTCGTAACACGGACTTGAGCGCATGAATCGTGTCTAAACCGTTACTAGCAAACTACGAAAGGTTTAACTACTCTGATTCGAAGTTATACCTCACGTTACTTGTCCTTCGGGTCTTCATCACTGTCCTCCACTCCATGTAGGCTCTTTGGAACGTCGGCACCTCAACGGCCTTCTCGAGTCAAAGACGATCCACCCGAGAGCTCCTACTCCAAGCTTAACCTCTAACTTGAGGTAACTAGGTTACTCAAAGTGCTAATCTAAGCAACCTAGGTGATATAGAGTTGGATTATGGAAGTATTAGTCTAGCTAACCCTTGAACTCAACACATGAGAGGTTAGGGTTAGGGTTTGAAGAGAGAGAGCTTGAGGAGAGAGAAGGTGAGAATGAGAATCCTTTTTGATGAATGAATCATTTTGTGTATATATGAAACATATCATATATATTAAATGAATAATAAATAATGATATATCATCATGTTTCATTAATACACTTAGTGATTCATCACATGAGTCATATAAATCATAAATGATTCATTAACTCCATGTATGAATCACACCATGACTCACTTATCCAATTAATGCAAATGCCACCTTAACCCCCAAGTCACCATGCTTCAAGAAGCTTACCGACAAATTACGAGAACGCCCCTCCTATCCGTAAAAACACGGAAAAACTTTAGACTGTATAAATCCAATAATCCGATACTAGAATCTGGCTTAAACCAAGGCCGACTAGTAAAAATTGTCCGAACATCGTACGTGCGTAAAAACACGTATGCGTCCGAACCCTGTCGTAAAACCATACGACCTCTATATCGTTTCGCCCGAAGCAGGGAAACTCTCTGTGTGGGACTATAAAGACTCGACACTACGCTGGCAGTGGGTTTAACCACAGACCGCAAGTGGCACAGCTGTACGTAATGGTGCCCAGGTAGATGTCGATAAGAAGGCCGATGAGTAAACCCATCTGAACTCCTACTGAGCCTGCTGTGATAATATCCGTACATTCCGGTCTGTTCTTCTAAGACTATCGCATATCGGGCCTAGGGGGCGGCAAGCGTCAGTCCCCTAAAAGCGGTATAAGTCGTGTCGGAGCGTAGCCCATTACACCTTGAGAAACTACTGGAAAACCTACCAGTAAATCTCGCTTGCCCTGGCCAGGGACTTTGCGTAATGGCTCTCTGACACAGCGCGATATCAACTCTCAATACCGGGAGAGACGAATCCTGTCTAACCGCCACTGCGTCCAAGTGCTTGGGACTGCACCCAACTGCTACCTGTTTGCACGACTCCTTTGAGCCGTGGTAGGGTAGCAATCTAAGAACAGTGGGACACACTCGAGGCGAAGTAGCAGTGTCAAGTCTGCGGACTATGCTGTACTCATGTCACCTGAGAACTGTTAACTGACGATGGGTATAATCCCAACCAACAGTTCCCCGTGAGTCATGTCCGGTGTACCCGTAACCTAACGAGCACCTGTATACTATCTCCAGTACGACGTACTGATGGCTGTGGGACAGACCATCTCCCCAACTGGGATGAGAAGCGTACGCACTAGTCTACTCCGGAGTATCGATGCCCTGTCTCGATAATCCAACGACTAGGAACCTGAAAAAGGATGTGCTTGTAGACTACCCAGCCCCCACTAGTGTGACTGCCATCACAACGCTGATAGTCAAGCAAGATCCTAAGAGCTCTATCAATACGTATACTCACATATTAAGATAGATAAAACCAAGTCGCATACTACCATGTTTAGCAAGACTGTTATATAACTGTGAATATCCCAAGCTTCCATTAAGTAATATACAAACTAGTATGATACAGTAATGGCCTTCTAGAGCATAAACACTAACAAAAATGTTGAGCTCAATTGTCATATTTCCAAAAGATAGGTTCATCGAACCATTTGGACAATTGATCACCGCATTAGAAATCGTAAGGAATGGTCAACCGAGTATCACCGGAATTTGACTCCGGGGATTAGCTACAGGCTGTGTGTCCATAACAATGAAATCAACGGGGAATATGAAGTCCCCTACCTTAATCAACACGTCCTCTAACTCACCCCTAGTATGGGTGATGGATCGATCGGCCATGTGGAGAGTACAATGTGTGGGTTTCAGCTCTCCAACGCCTAATTGCTCATACACTGAATAAGAAAGCAGGTTAACACTGGCACCAAGATCTAATAGTGCGCGGTAGATGTTCTTATCCCCAATAGTTATTGAAATTGTAGGACAGCCAGGGTCCTTCCGTTTTTGAGGTAAAGGTTGGGTAAGAGCATCACTTACTGCACTAGCCAAGAAAACTTTCTTAGGTACCTGTGATTTCCTCTTCTTGGTACATAAGTCCTTCAAGATTTTAGCGTAAGAAGGGACTTGTTGGATTGCATCCAAGAGAGGAATATTAATGCTAACCTGTTTAAATAACTCCACAATCTTCTCCATTTGTGGAGTTTGTGTATTGGATCTCAACCTGTTTGGAAATGGAATATTTTGAAAATTGGTTGAGTCCAATATTTGTGGAGGAGATTGCGGAGTAGGAACGGATCCCAGTGTTGGTGTTTTCGTGGAGTGAGATGTGGATCCGTTCGGAGTAGTAGAAGAAGTAGAGCCTTATGAAGAATGGAGAACAGGCTCTGAAGACGAAGAAGATGAAGCTGAAGATGAAGAAGCGGCGGCCGGGGTGTCATCATCAATGACAACATTGTTGTGCAACGTCGTTCCAGATCTCAATGTAGTCACGGTACTCACATTATGATTTTGTTGTTCATGTGCAACATGTGCATTTTATGGGTGACCGGGATTTGGCAGTGGTTAAGATGGAAGCTTTCCCTTCTCTCGCTCGCTTAAAGCAGCATTCGGTTGTGCAATTTGGACTTCAATGGTTTTGATGCTTTGCCCATGTGATGCAGTGTGTTGCACTAAAGACTGAATGGAAGACTGGATGTTCGCAGAGGATTGAGTAGATTGTTTTAAAAACGCATCCAAACTTCGTTCTAGCGAGGAAACCTTATCGTTATTTGGCTGAACAAAATTGTTTTGAGGAAAAGAGTTGTTGGGTGCAAAATTGTTCATTTTATTTTGGTAAGGTTGGGGTTGGAAAGGTTGCTGATATTGAGTTTGTTGAGGTGCATGTTGTTGAGGAGGAGGCCTTTGGAAATTGTTGTTGCCTTGGAATTCTTATTGATTTTGATTCCAAGCAAAATTTGGGTGGTTCCTCCAACCAGGATTGTAAGTTGAAGAGTATGGATCATTTCTTTGTCTTTGCTGAAAGGCAGCATTGACTTGATCCTGTCCTTGAGCAGGTGGGTTGTAAGGATGCTTTTCAGTCAAATGGGACGGATCCAAACAACAAGCGCATATAATGCGAGGGGGTAAAGCAGGGGCAGGAGAAGGCGATGAGAATTTGCTCTCAATTGCTTCTAGTTTACGTGTAATTGCGGCCATTTCGGCTTTCATTGCAATTGACATGTCAAGTTCATGAACACCTGCCCTAGACGAACTGGATGTAGTAGATAAAGTGGACGAAGCGGTCTGTCTAGTGCTTTCCCACTGAAGCGTTTGGTCAGCAAGGCCAAGCTTCCTCGTCAGATTTTGTAAGGAAGTGACCTAGACAGATGGTTTCCAGCAACTGCTTAGTTGCTGAGTTCAGTCCTTCGTATAAAGTTTGGAAAAGTTATCATCTCTCAATACCGTGATGAAGGCACTAAACAAGAAGGTCCTTAAATCGTTCGAAACACTTCCAAAAAGGTTCAGAAGGAAGCTGGGAAAATTGGTTAATTTCATTACGAATTCTCGCGGTCTTGTGATGTGGGTAAAACTTTTTAAGAAAAGCCTTAACAAACTCTTCCCAACTTTTTATGCAATGCGATGCTGTACTATATAGCCACTTTTCAGCTAGGTCACATAAAGTGAAGGGAATGACTCGTAGCCTTATAGCATCATCGGAAAGTTGGGTGGTCTTCATCATTGCATAAACATTCTGCAATTTGTTAATGAAGATATAAGCATCTGCGGATTCCAGCCCGTGAAATTTGGGCAACATATTGATGAAGTGAGGCTTAATTTCGAAATTATCCCTATTATCCGGCGGAAGTGAAAGACAAGTGGGAAGTGCGGTGCGGGTAGGATAAAAAAGATCCTGGAGCACGATTCGCTGTGGCGCTTCAACAGGAGGGTGTTGTGGGTTATTCGCACCCAGTTGAGGTGGAATCAGTCCTGAAGTAGGTAAGGGGTTGTTAGGATTGAATCCTGACATCTCCTTAGAAGATGATGAATGTGAAGATGAAGGTAAAGAAGTGGAGGGAATTTCGACTTCGGAGTCGAACTCGTCGTCAGTAGGGACTAACGAGACACGGACTAAATGGGCGCTAGTGTCCCTAGTCCAACCGGACATACACTAAACGAGTTGTAGTGTGGTCGAAAAGCAGAATGTGAGGATAAGAAAATGTCAATGGGGAATGTGGGTAAAGGTTGGGTGCAATGGAATTCTAGCGACGAATGGCAAGTTTTTATAAAAAAAAAATTGTTTTGTGTTTTTTTTCTTTTTTTTATAAGGAGTTTTTCAAAAGATTTTGTAAGGAACTACGACACACTTTCAAACACTCACAATTTAAGCATGCACAATCAAGCCTAAAGCTACGATCTCCTAAGTCAACTAGACTGCTCCTAACTGGTCCAAAGCGACAAGTTGTGAGATATCCCTCAAATTGCCTCTTCACGGCCAATTATGGCCAGGTAAGCACAAGTGAAGAAAGGAGGGTTCAGCTCACGAATCACCGTAAGACGGGCCTTTTAAAGTTACCTTTCTCACGTGTCTAGCCTAAGCACCACAAAGTCAGTTTTAGATAAACGACTGAATACCCACAACCTTCCTTTGTCCTAATGGGCGCGACAGTCCTTAATTGGCTGAGTCTAGATCTTTTTTAATTAACTCGAGAGTGATGCATATGCTTTTTGTGATTTCTGGGGTCTTAGGAAGGGTAATGAAATCCCCACCTAATCTAGATTGGTGTTATAGCCCCTTAATTCCATTTTAAATATGCAAAGAAATTAGCACACAAAATCTAAAACACTTGCCAAAAAATTTTATTTTTATTTGCGGCGCAAAGAATCCTGCACAAAATTGATTTATTAGAGAGGGAGAAGAAGTTTTGCGCAAAGAACCCTGCACGAAAATTTTTTCAGATGAGTACAGAGGGTAGAAGAGAGGACAAAAATACTTACAGAGAATTTTGGGAAGCTGACGTCACTGGTTGATCGCGGTGCCGCGGTCAAACGCTTGAATCCGCCGCGGTTCCGCGGTGGTTAAGTTGGTTTGGATCTCCAAAATTTTCCTATTTGCTGTTATGGTTCTCCCCTGTCTGTTCAGATCTTCTGTTTGTTGATTTGTTCACCGGGCTTTTACCAGATCTGAATATGTCCGTCTTCCGTTCCTGCACAAGTCGCACAAAAACCAATCAAAAAGAACAAGATGAATTTTTTTATGAATTTTTATTTTTTCAATTTATATATTTTTTTTCAATTTCAATTAACCCGAAATTACAAAAAGAAAATAACTACCGTTTCCCCGGCAACGGCGCCATTTGATTGTTCGATATGTTTAGCGTGTGCATTTTAAAATCAAAGTTAAGAATATACCACAATCAATAACGGTGTCGCTTGGTAGCTAGCCGATTGAGTACGGGTCGGTCCACAGGGAAAACGTGTTCTTTTCTTATTGTTCTAACGAGTTAAGTCCTATTTTTTGGTAGGTTTTGAATTTTAGAAAAACTAAGATTGAATTTAATTCAATTTAAAACCTTGCTAGGGTTAGGATTAGGTTAGTTTGGAAAGAGAATTCTTCTCACTGCTTCCTTTTGCCCTAATTAAGAACATAGGTGTTAGGGTAATAGTCAACAAAGGGGATTAGCACGACTAGGAAGAAACGTAGTTTCTTCCCTTTGGTCCTTATCCGTCCTTTCTTAACTCTTAGCCCTAACCTCTATGTAAATCAACCACAACCGGTCTAACTAGGGAATCACCGCTATCTCGTAGGATAGGGTGTCGTAGTGAGCGGTGTGTGTTTGCTTCACATAGAGTCCTAATTTAAAATATTGTACGGGCAAGAAAGGAGTGAGAGATGTTCATCTCTCAAACCTACCCAATTCTAACCCTAACAAGTGAGGAATTACTCATTCATTAGGGAAATTACGATGAGAATCATTTTTATAATTTTCTTTTTAATTAACTAATTAACATGCAGCTAATAAAAGACAGATACGAAAATTGCAGAAATTAAATTCGAATGAAAAATGCAAGATAAAAAAACTTACTTTTATTGACACCTCTTGACGATTACAATGAAACTAAAATTTAATCTAGAAATTAAAAAGAGGCATGCCAATTTAGGCTGTAGGCTTTCCTATTTATAGATAAGAGAAACCCTAAGTTTTACATCTGATTCACATTTGAATTTACAGAACTACCCTAAGAAAGCCGGGTCAAAGCACCGACACGTGCACTGCACGGCCTCGGAACCGCGGCAGAATGCCATATTTGGCCGCGGATCCGCAGCCGTATTGAGGGGTCTTGAGTTCCCTTTCTCAGGGTTGCTTCATGTTGCTATTTGCTTATGTTTTCTTCACATAGTTCCTCAGAATCTTTTCTACTTTCTTCCAGATTTCCACAGTGAAGAATGTTGTGGACTTTTTGCCGTGAGCTTCGCGTTGAAGTCTTTAATCCTGTGCTGCCTTTGTACTTTGTGCATTGAACTATTTGCTGATCTTCGTTTGTTTCTTAAACTGGTAGGCGGCATCATACAGATTCATCTATTGTTGGTCGTAGTCTCACATTTGTAGCGTCTTTTCATGAATTTCACTGTATTAATCTGAGAACCTATAACCTGCAACTATTTAGCAGACATGGATCAAAAACACCTATTTATTTGTAATATGATTAAGAATAGGGAATATAATAATGCAAAATTCTGATATGAACAGGTTGACCTAGGTGGACCCTAGACTGATTAGGTGCGTTGTATTTTTGTTTCGTGATTGTTTTTGTCCAGATTCTTTTTGTGTTTATATTTCATTCTTTTGTTGATAGCTAACTAAAAATTTAAAAAAAACCACATTATTTTTCCTGTCTTCTTCTCTTCATATCATGGGTACTCCACCTCACAAAACTCTTGTCGAACTTTGGTACCCACAACCAGACATTACTTCCTACGATTCTTGTTTTGGTCGAACTTTGAACGATCCATCCATGCCCAAACTTTCATTGAAAGATCGGATAGACGCATCTATGACGAACAATTGGACTCCGCAATCCACTTCGTATCAACCGTTTCAACCTCACCTACCTTCTTACATTGATACCCCTTTTGAGAGTCCAGTTGTAACTCCAAGACCTATGTCTCTTGCTGAACGTATTGAACAATCTCGTAACCAATCTTTCACTCCTTTCACGACTGCAAATTTTTTGGATCAACAATTCCATTCACCTTCTTATCCGTATGTTGATCCTACCCCTGTCCAACCATTCAATTCCTATCCATCCTACCCAACTTTTGCACCTTCTCTAGACATTGCTTCTGAACAGCCTTTTGGGATTTTCCAGTATCCAAACAACTTCGAATCTTTTACTGAAACCCCATCACAACCCATGTCCAGTCTGGAATAGTCGTTAGAAGCATTTCGGGTAGCGTCATGCCAACAAATGATGGATTTGAATGCGTCCATGGCTTCCCTCATACAACCAAGTGACCTGGTAGCTAGTTTCCAACTAGCTCCACATTTTCCAATGTATGATGAGGCGGTAGGATAGGTTGAGAATTTGAGTGGAGAGAGTGAGTTGTACACCCTTCCAAATCAAACCTACCCATTGCAAATTGAATCCCACAACTCTGGTTTTGAATGTCTATCAAGTGTCCCAAATGAATTATCAATTGAAGATAGAATATTTAATGAGTTGTGCGACTTTTTAGTGTTTGATTTACCCGATTGTGAAGGGACCCTGTCAAGTGAAACCAACTCCCAACCTTTTGACCTCTACACCTCCATCTTAGAACCAGAATCGATTGACATCCATGTTTTTGATGTGGTGTCTGAGAAAATTGATTTTCACTTGATTGAGGATATTGATGCTGGGAATATTTTGGATGATGAACCCGCAGATTTGGCTGAGTTTTTCTCTCCAATTCATCATCCCGAGTCATTAACAGTTTTTCCCGAACTCTATATGCATCTTGATATTGATGATCAATTCATGGATGAGCTAATTTTTTTGGATAGTTTTGAGGATGAACCAGTTTTACTTGATGAGTCGGATTTTCCAATTCATCATATCCCTTTCATTGACTGTGTACACCCTCCTGAACGTTTAACCGATCCATTTCCTCGATCACTCCCCTCTATCCTTTCCATCGTTCCGATCTTACAAGAAACTGTATCACTTGCATTTACTATATGGTTTACCAAGTTCGGTGTAGCTATGTTTTCTCACGAATCTTGAGGGATTTGACCCCATCTCTCGACGGGTTAATAAATTAGCACAATCGCATTTTACACATCGGTCATCACAAATTGTGCTAATTTATTCACTCCATTTTCACCCTCAAGTTCGTATTCCGTTTCTTTTCCCCTTCCGCCATTCTTCTCCTCATATACCGAAACCGTATACCACTTCTATCCCCATACGGTCTCGCGTATTCTCCATTTATTTTCTCACCACATTCTGTCACCAGCCCGGGCCTTATAGCGATAAATTTTTTGAATGGTGCATGCTCATTTTTGGCCTGTGTAAGGCCTTGTATAGCTTGATACTATTCTCTTCCCCCCTAACTCTGAACTTCAACGCTTAACAGTGGAAGCATTGTTTCACTTAAGTTTGGGGGGGGACCTTTTTTTGTATATATTTTTGTTTTGCTTTTTGTTTTGTATATATTTTTTTTAGGAAGCACCGACAATTTTGACCCTCTTGGTGTTACCTGACAGTGAGGGCACTGTCAAGTTTAAGTTTGGGGGTGTGCTCGGTAAGCTTTCTACCTTCGCATTCATTTGTATATTCTGCATTTGCATACTTATTAAAACCCCAAAAAAATCAAAAAAAAATTACAAAAATATAAAAAACTTTGTCGTCAAGTTAGCTAATAGGGTAACTTAAATTTTTATTCTGAAAGTTTAGTTGATACGTTAGAAATAACCAAATCCTAGGCCTAAGAATTGAAAACCCTAAAAATAACCCTCATTTTGTTTAACTTTGGTAATTATACGTCCTTACAGTTTTTTTTATAGAAGTAGGTAATCTTGAGTTCAGTTCTTGAGTTAAGTCGAGATGAAGGGAAAGTATTGAACCTTTACTGAAGGATAAGTCTGAAAAATAGTTTCTATTCTTAAGTCCAAATTTAGAAAGTATATACCCTACAAATTGCACATACACGCATCTTGAAACTTGGGATAGTAGAAGATACATAGAAATACTCTTGCCTGAAAACCTAGTATGAAAGTAAAAACGGTATTTAAAGCTAAACACCTAAAAGAGCATCATTGAAAAATATATCCGGTCTTGAAAAAAAAAAGAAAAAAGAAAAAGAAAAAATAAATAAAGTCAAGACCTGGAAACTGCTATTTACGCTTTAAGCTCACATATTCAGTAATCGGTCGTTAGTACCTCAAGAAGGATTAATAGTCGCATGAAAGATGTATGAGCAACACCTACCATCATTAATGAAAAGAAGTAGTATTAGGTATTAAGGTAAGAGTACTATAGCTTGAATTGAATTCTTAAGTGTAGGGGTGAAAAATTTACACACACGCAGGGGTATACAATCGATTTTTGGAGGAAAGATAGAAATAAAGAATAAGACTTATGATTTCCGAAAAAACTGATAAAAATCCCTGATTTAAGACCGCACTTTTAGAAGGAAAACTTAGGAGAAACCAACATCTTTCTAAACTTTTTTGAAACGTATAGGATCCGAGGATAAATAGATAAGAGGTGTGAAACATAAGAGTTGAATATTTCTAACTTAGGATGATAAAGTTTCTAGCGTAGATACTAAACTGTAGGAGTAGAATCGATGTTAACTTATGAACTAGCTTGACGGGATTTTGTGGGTGTAATCCACTAAAAACCCTCAGGAGACAACACTCCTCCTACTAGGGACACCTAGAGGTTTAACGGCTTGTTGCACACACTCAGTGCAATCGCGTTCCCTGCAAAAGTGAGGCTATGATTTTGTTTTGCTCGGGACGAGCAAAAGATAAGTTTGAGGGTATTTGTTCATACCAGAATATTGCATTTTAATACCGTTCATTCATTATCTATTTTTTGTATTTATCGGTACTATTAACCAGTGTCTACTCAGTAATCAGATTACAGGTATCCATGACAAAATACTGGAAATACATTCAAAATCACGGATATATCATTTGTGAGCCGACACTGCAACCAGAACCGCAAACCGACTGATACTTCATGAGTTTCTTTTTGCAACAAGGTTGTGTACACACTTTTTATCTAAATGGTCCAACACATACAAGTGTGTACACAAGACTTTTTGGCACATAGACCATGGTGGGGGCAGCCATGAATCATGGCACAAGTGGGCATGGTGTGATGTGCATTGATAGTGCAATAAATGCAATAAAGTGTTGATGTGAGTTAAAACATCTAGTTTCCTTCCAAACTCTGAAGATAAATCAGGTTATTTTAGACCAAGCAAACAACATCAGAGTGATGTGGGGGACAACACAAGCCAACACAACAAGAACGAGACCCAGATCTCGGATTTGGGACGAGCACAACACCCCCTTGGCCAGCCAAACAGTGCACAAATTCCCCCAGTTTCTCACAGTCCCTCCCTTGTTGCCACGTCAGATCATTTTTATTGTTTGTTTAATTTTCTTTTGAGCCTATAAATACAGAACCAATGAGCAAGGGAGAGGGGTCTAAGATTTGTTAAACATTTCATACATTTTGTTACTCTTTTTGTTTTTCTTCTCTTTGCTCTTGTACATAGCTTTATATCCCTTGAGCTCCTTGCCTCCTCTTGATCTTGCAACCTCTTCAATGAGCTTGTAAGTTTAATATTTGGCTTTTGATCTCAAGGTTGTATCTTGGACATAATAAAGATATCATTTTGCACACTTGGGTTCCTAGTTATTCTTGCTCTTTATATTCTTGCTCTTTTACTTTCTTGCTCTTTTATTACTTGCTTTACATTCATGTCATTTCCATTCCATGCTTTACATTCTTGCAATTTAAATTTCATACCCTTTACTTATTTGCTTGTTTCTCTTTTCTTTCCTTTATTTGTTCTTTTCTTAGCTCTTTTGGTTTTGTTGTTTGAATGGTTGTAAATGTGTGTTGTTAAGAAATAGATTGGCATTATAAGTTAACGTTTCGTTTCTCATTTCCTTTTCCCGTATTTTCCATTCGAAACTCCGCCCAAATCTTACGCAAGCACTCCGTTAGGCACCCTACCCTACTAAGGTATCGGTGATCCCTAACCGCGACCGGTTGCGTTCGGTTTGGCCGGAGGCAAAAGCAAGAGACAAGAACGGAAGGACAAGGGTCAATAAGCCGGATTCCACAAATACCGTGATTAAATACCCTAATCCACATTGTTGCCAATTGCTCTAGCTTCATTGGTTGAGTTCGGCTCAAAGGACTTGAATACGGAATCCATTAACTTATATTATCCTATCATTTCCTAAAAAGTTTAACTTTGCATATAACACATAGGATAGATAAAGAACTTTCCGTCCATACGCATTAACTCGTGAGAACAAGAACGTAAAATGCTCCGTCTCCCTGCTGTTAGTTATATGTATGCCCTAGAGGCCATTACTGTACATATGATGTATATTGTAGTGGATGCTGGGACATATATAGGGAGGACTTTCTTGCTCGACATGATAGTATGCTATCTGGTTGACCTTTACCTTAACGTGTACACTAATTGTCTCTCTGTTACATGTTGGTAAAGCCCTTAGGATGTGTGCTTGACTACCTGGACTATGATGCAGATCATACTAGTGGGGACATGGTAGTCCATAAGTACATCCTTCAAAGTCCCTAGTCGTGGGTGTATCGAGACGGGGCATCGATATACCAGAGTAGACTAGCGTATACCTTCTCGACCCATACAGATGGGCGATGGATGATCCCATATCCATTGGTGTTTGACATCAGAGATGATATACGGGTGCTCAGTAGAGACTGGGTACACTGGACGGACTCGCCGAGAACTCCCAGATGGTATTATACCTCACGTCAGATGGCAGTTCTCTGGTGACACTGGTACAGAGTAGTCTGTTGACCCGAGATCGTCATAGAGTCTCGTGTGGTTCCCACTGTGCTTTGATTTCCATCTTACCACGTCCAAGAGGGCGTGCAAAACGGTGGTTTTTGGGTACAGTCCCGAGTCACATGGAGGCAATGAGCGATAGGAGGGGATTCGTCTCTCCCGGTATAGGGGTTGATGTTGCGCTGTGTTCGATTGGCTATAACAGAAAATCCCTGGCCAGGGTTGTTGAGATTTACTGGTAAGTGTTACCAGTAGTTTCTCGAATTGTTATAGACCTCATATCGACACGAGTTATCGAGCTATTGGGGTCTGACGTTTACCACCCCTAGGCGAGATATGCGACATATCAGACGATCAGACCGGACTGTACGGTAGTGTTACTGGTTGGATTCACTGGAGTGTGAGCGGGCTTGCTCGTCGATCTTCAGATCGCTCAATACCCGGGTGGCCGTTACGTTTAGCAGACCGCTTGCGGCTTGTGGATGTTTGATATGATCATCATCCGCTGCCGGCGTATTGACGAGTCTTTAGAGTCCTACACAGAGGTTTCCTGGCTCAAGCAAAACGAAATAGGAGCGCATATGAGATATGTGCGGGACCGAGAATAATACCAGTATGTGATACTGTATTCGATTCTCGTGATGTGACATTGATCGGTTATATGCGATATAGCCGGGTTATCGGATCAAGTGTTGATTCGATAAGTTGTTACTAATGATACTAGTCGGTTATATGCGATATGACCGGATCGTTAAATCAAGTGTTGATTTAATGATTTAATGTATAATTATATATTTGATATATTACTTTGCATCAACTAGTATCGGTTCACTTTAAAATGGATTTTCTCACTCGGGTGTGCGCATTGCATATGCGATATGATTTTGTGCACTTTATTGTATCATGTTTGATGATACATGATTGCTAGGTTATGTGTAAAGAATTTAACCAAAGTTATTTAAATGGTTAAGGGTTTTACTTATTCATTAATTAGTCTTTTTATTTTTGGAAAAAGGAAAAGAAATGAGAGAGAAATGGTGGCTTATTTTGTTTGCACTTGAAGCTTCATGAAGCTTTTATGATGCAACCATTTTTGTCTCATCTCCTAAACCCTAACCATTCCTTTAACCTTGGTCAATTCTCTACACTTAACTAAGGTTAAAGTTATGATAATAATGATATTATTATTCTTTTCATAATTAACTAAAACACTTATCATATCATCTTCATCTTCTTCTATTCTTCAAGTGAAGAAAGCTTCATTTTCATCAATGGTGATTGATGATTAAGAGTGAGAAATCCATTTCTAAAGTCTACCCACTTCCTATTTCTTCATCCTCTACCTCTTGCCAAGTAGTAGAGTGTGTTTTCTTCACAAGTTTCTTGACTTGGTGAAGTGAGAGCTTGATCTTGCGATGCTTCGACGTAGATCATCTTCGGCATGGACATCGACGACCTAGCTCGCTTATTCTCCGATGAAGTCGACGCTAGAGCCCGGATTCTTTTTGGACAGCGGAGAGGACTTCGTTGCGGAGCTATGGAGGTGGAGCACCGGATCTACAAAGGTTGTATTTCCGATTCTCATAGTTAAGTGTTAACTAGTTAGCTTTTTCGCCTAGTTTTCTAGCAAACGATCCGTAGTCGGGTCTCTCGGCACCTAGATTTTTTGAATTTGGCATGTTCGATGCCTTGTGAGACCTCACTAGTGTTCCTAGGAACCCTACACCTGCGGATCGACCCGTGCTCATCGCGGCTAGCTGTAAAGCTACACCGTCCTGATCGCAGTTAAACTTTAGAACTTAAAACTCGACATGCCGAAAGCGTGCGATCAGAGCAAAAGGTGTTTTGTTTATCAGCATGCCACCTTTTTAGAAAAGAAATTTCTTTTGAAGAAATTAGTGGTCATAAAGTAGAACTGGAAGGAGTTCCATCTAGACAAACTAACAGCTGATGATTTGGTGAAACCAAAGGATTCAATAGTCTCCAACGAACCTCAGCCTCTCCACGAATCTGGTAAGGTTCTTCATCCACTTGAGAGATACTGCGGTATTCTCGGTGACAGTGGGAGCGAGGATTACATCATGGTAGATGATGGCCCAACTAGGTTCAGGCAGGCCGTCACGAGTGGGGACTCTGTGAAAGGCTGGATGTTATACGATCAAAGATGGAATCTGTCTACACCAATAAAGTATGACTTTGCATGTTGCACCTGAAGGGGTAAATCCCATTAGGAACAAATGGATCTTGAGAAGATTCTTGGTGTAAATGGAAAAGTTGAAACTTTCAAAGCTATGCTTAAGTCCATCAGGATCAATGCAAACATCGCGGAGTTGGAACATCTGTTTTAATGTGACAGTCAAAGAGTTTGACTTCATCAAAATGGTAAATGAACCTTGTATATACAAGAACGTTGTAGAGAGTAAGGTTGTCTTCTACGTATTGTACGTAGATGACATACTCTTGATAGTAAATGGTTTCCTATGCTACACTAGGTCAAGCTCCTCTTATCATGAAGATTCTCAATAGAAGATCTGGATGATACCTACTACATCTTCTGAATTATAATCTATAGTGATGGATCTAAGTGGATGTTTGGAGTGTCCCAAATCCAGGTACATTAACACCATGCTAAAGGGGTTTAGTATGGAAGATTCTAAGCATGGTGGTTCGCCCACTTACTGAGGAATCACTCTCTCCAAAAAGATTTCTTCAAAGAATGATTTGGAAAGAGCTCGCGTGCAAGGGATACCCTATGTTTCAGCAGTAGGCTCTATCATGTATGCGATGTTATGTACTAGACCAGATGTAGCTGACTCACTAGGTGTAGTGATCAGGAATCAATCGGATCTTGGGAGAATCACTGGAAGCTGTAGAGGACATTCTTAAAGTACTTGAGAAGCACTAAAAGAAAGTTCTTAGTTCCAGCTTCCAGAGAGATAAGTTCGACTGAAAGCCAGTCACAGGCATTGTCTTTACCCTCAGTAGAGGGACGGTATGTTGGAAGAGTTCCAAGCTAGATATCATGACATACTGGACGATAAAGGCTAAATACATTGCTATCATTGATGCTGCCAAAGTGGCTGTCTGGGCATCTCTTGTTCATGAGATGAACAAGGTTTCTACCATTGAGCGTCCAATAACTGTTATTGTGACAACAATGGAGTTGTGGTTTTGTCCTAGGAACACAGGTCCCATCAGCGTTCCAGACATATTCTGAGGCAAGTATCACATGATCAGGGAGATGGTTGATCTCCAAACGATCGAGGTAAAGAGAGTAGATTTTGAGGTTGACACGGCGGATCCACTCACCAAGGCCTGCTTCCCCAAATACTATTTGAGAGATTTTGGGATGGTTGAGTATGGGATACTATAACCACTGTTATATTGTTGGGTATTGGATACTACGATAGATGGCCTTAGTGCAAGTGGGAGATTGTTAGTTATATGTATGCCCTAGAGGCCATTATTGTACATGGGATGTATATTGTAGTGGATGCTTAGAAATATATAGGGAGGACTTTCTTGCTCGATATGATAGTATGCTATCTGGTTGCTCTTTATCTTAACATGTTGACTTGTATACGTGATGTTGTCTTGCTCTCACATGTTGATAAAGCCCTTAGGATATGTACTTGACTACCAGGACTATGATGGAGATCATACTAGTGGGGCCAAGGGTAGTCCACAAGTACACCCTATAATTGTTCCTAGTCGTGGGAGTATCGAGACAGGGCATCAATACTCCAGAGTAGACTAGCATATACGCTTCTCAACCTATGTGATGGGCGATGGATGATCCTATATCCATTGGTGTTTGACATCAGAGAAGGTATACGGGTGCTCAGTGGAGACTGGGTATACTGGACGGACTCACCGAGAACTCCTAGATGGTATTATACCTATCGTCAGATAGCAGTTCTCAGGTGACACTGGTACATGTTAGTCTGTAGACCCGAGATCGTCAAAGAGTCTTGTATGATTCCCACTGTGCTTTGATTTCCACCATACCACGGTCAAGAGATTATGCAAAAAGGTGGTTTTTGGATACAGTCCTGAATCACATGGAGGAAATGAGCGATAGGAGGGGTTTCGTCTCTCCCGGTATTGGGAGTTGATGTTGCGCTATGTTTGATTGGCCATAAAAGGAAATCCCTGGCGAGGGTTGCTGAGATTTACTGGTAAGTGTTATCAGTAGTTTCTCGAACCGTTATGGACCTTGCATCGGCATGAATTATCAGGATATTGGGTTCTGACGTTATACCACCCCCAGCCTGTGATATGCAACATATCATACGAAGAGACCGGACTGTACGGTAGTGTTACTGATTGGATTCGCAGGAGTACGAGCAGGCTTGCTTGTTGATCTTCTGATCGCTCAATACCCGGGTGGCCGTTACTGTTAGTTATATGTATGCCCTAGAGGCCATTACTGTACATACGATGTATATTGTAGTGGATGCTTGGACATATATAGGGAGGACTTTCTTGCTCGACATGATAGTATGCTATCTGGTTACACTTTACCTTAACGTGTATACTGATTGTCTCTCTGTTACATGTTGGTAAAGCCCTTAGGATGTGTACTTGACTACCTGGACTATGATGCGGATCATACTAGTGGAGACATGGTAGTCCATAAGTACATCCTTCAAGGTCCCTAGTCGTGGGTGTATCGAGACAGGGCATCGATGCACCAGAGTAGACTAGCGTATACGCATCTTGACCCATATGATGGGCGATGGATGATCCCATATCCATCGGTGTTTGACATCAAGGATGGTGTACGGGTGCTCAGTGGAGACTGAGTATACTAGACGGACTCACCGAGAACTCCCAGATGGTATTATACCTCACGTCAGATGGCAGTTCTCCGGTGACACTGGTACAGAGTAGTCTGTTGACCCGAGATCGTCATGGAGTCTTGTGTGATTCCCACTGTGCTTTGATTTCTACCTTACCACGTCCAAGAGGGCGTGCAAAACGGTGGTTTTTGGGTACAGTCCCGAATCACATGGAGGCAATGAGCGATAGGAGGGAATTCGTCTCTCCCGGTATAGGGAGTTGATGTTGTGCTGTGTTCGATTGGCTATAACCGGAAATCCCTGGCCAGGGTTGCTGAGATTTACTGGTAAGTGTTACCAGTAGTTTCTCGAACTGTTATAGACCTCATATCGACACGACTTATCAAGCTACTGGGGTCTGACGTTTACCACCCCTAGGCGAGATATGCGATATATCAGACGACGAGACTGGACTGTAAGGGAGTGTTACTGATTGGATTCGCAGGAGAACTAGCGGGCTTGCTTGTTGATCTTCTGATCGCTCAATACCCGGATGGCCGTTACGTTTAGCACACCGCTTGCAGCTTGTGGGTGTTTGATATGATCATCACCTACTGCCGGCGTATTGACGAGTCTTTAGAGTCCTACACAGGGGTTTCCTGGCTCAAGCGAAACGGAGTAGGAGCACATATGTGATATGTGCGGGACCGAGATTAATACGATATGAGATACCGTATTCTATTCTCGTGATTCGTGACATTGATCGGTTGTATGCGATATAGCCGGGTTATCGGATCAAGTGTTGATTCGATAAGTTGTTACTTTTGATATTAGTCGGTTATAGCCGGATTATTAAATCAAGAGTTGATTTAATAATTTAATGCATAATTATATATTTGATATATTACATTGCATTAACTAGTATTAGCTCACGTATGATTTATTTTCTCACTAGTTTGTGCACATTGTTTATATATGATATATGCAAGTGTACATGTTTGTATCATGCTTGATGATACATCAAAGTTAGGTGTATGAGACTCATACTAAGATTAGGGTAAATATTAGGGTTATTGTTTTATCTTAAGATTTAACAAAAGGGTTTAACTTAGTCAAAGAAATCAAGCTTGAAGAAGCTTGGAGAAGCTTTGACAAAGTCCACTCTTTTGTCATTTCTTTTAATATTCTTTAACCTAACCTTTAACCTAAAGCCTTGGTTAATTCTCTACATGAGTTAAGCATGAGGGCTTAACTCAACCATGGTGCCATTATTTATTCGATAAGTTTTCATTTGGATGGAATTTTTTTTTCTTCTTCTTCATCATCATCAAGCTCCATCCAAAAGCTTACTATCTCCAATAGTGCCATGAGAAAAAGAGTGAGAAAATCAATTCTAAAGTGAGCCCACTTCCTACTTCTTCATCCTCTACCACTTGCCATGTAGTAGAGTGTGTTCTCTTCACAAAGTTCATGACCTAGTGAAGGAATAGCTTGAGTTAGTGTCTCCCCGACGTAGATCATCTTCGGCCTCGAAGTCATCGTAGCAAGCACGTTCGTTCTTCTCGTGGAGCTTCTCTAGAGTCCGGAGTTCACGATCGCAGCGATGGGGACGTCTACATGGAGCTAATGAAGTGGAGGACCGGATCTAGAAAGGTTGTAATCCCTTTCACTTAGTGTTAAAGTTGTTAACATGCAAGTTTTCGCCTAAACCCTTGTTTAAAGATCCGTATTAGAGTTGTTCGGCACGGCTAAAATTTTAATCGGGCATGGTTGATGCCTCGAAGACCCTTGTGCGCGAGCCTAGCAACCCTACAGTGGTATCAGAGCTAAGCTAGAGCTTTAGGCGAAGTGTAGACGATGTTAGAAATCCGATCGAACCCCGAAACCCTAATTCAAACCCTTCTCTGTACATTTTCTGAAAATGTGGTTTTTTCCAAATTAAAAATACTCAAAAAATTCAGCAGGGTTTTCTAGGAATTACTGTGAAACACGTGGGCCCAACTCCATCAACCCGCCGCGGAACCGCGGCCGTACCCTAGGTCACGCGGCGGTTCCGCGGCCACACTGTAGCTTCCTTGTCCACTGTTTACACAGTAATGTCCTATACTGATTCCTGTGTTTTATGGGTAATTTTAATTTATACTCAAGAGTTGAGTTTTCTGGGTTGTATTGGGAGTTCATAGATTCGATCGGAAAGTTTAACTTCGTCTATGTGTTTTTCCGGGTAATTTAGAACGTGTTAAAAAGTTCGACCGGATATCAATATCTCATTTTTTCCCCTGCCGGAAATTTCCAAGTGTTGGATTTTTCCGTTGTTTAAGAACGTTCTAAGTAGTGCAAGTAACGCGATGGACCCTCTAGAAGACAACAAACCTTAACTCGATTATGTGACCGTCTTGAACTGCCTCTAAACCTTAGGGTTTGCGGCAGTACGGCGTGCCACATGTGAGGCGTTGGCTTGACCTTTCTACGGCTGGACCATTGGTACTGTGGCATGTGATGGATGTTTTTAAACTGATTTCAAGTGTTGAGATAAATTGGGGAAATCTTGGGTGTTTGATTATTCGATCGGAAAGTTTAACATTGTCTATTTACCTGGAATGTGTTACAATATTTGGAATCCACAGGTAGTTATGAGATAACTAATTTGAATGTTGTAAATCTAGCAGTTCAGTCTCAAATTGATCGGTTGCCATGGAATTTTGATGTGATCAAAAGTCCGTCGCAATCACGTAGCGTACGCGGATACTCGCCAGTAAACTTAATAGACAGCCACGCCCCATAGCCCCGAACAAGTGACTGTAGGAGAACCTCGTAGCCAAAAGCATCCGTTCGGGTGCTCGCAGCAGCGGTGTTCCGCCTTAGTGCACTTCGTCGACGGCATCCGGGGGTGCGGCCGTCTACTAAAGTTTGCGACGAGCATTCGATCAGGCTGTCGGGAATCCAGTTGAATTGCCAACTTGATATTGAAAAGAGTTTTCGATAATGAGACTAAAATGCGGGGTTTATAAATGTTAGGCATGCGATGTCTAAGGAATTCATTTGGATAGGCATATGATATCTAAGAAGGTTGCGGATTCCAACTGTTGTAGTTTTACACTTTCTTTTCTGTGACCGTAAGCGTAGTATGTGGTGTATCGCCGGCTTCGTTGCTATACATCAACGACAATCGGGATACGCATACTTGCTTACGTTGATGATATGAGATATTATGTGTTGCTGTGATATGTTATATTGGATCGTCGCTTTTGAATAGCCGGGGGTTTTATGTGAGATGAGAGTTTTTTCTTTTTCATTCATGTAAATTTCATTTGTATGTAATATTCTTTTATTGGGGCACTTCCGGGATGAGGTTGATGTTACCACTTGTATATTATTTACTTTTCCGCATTAGGTAGACCCAAGGCGGGGAGCACAAGTAACCGGGTTCTAGGGTTCAGAGGGAGACCATCTCGAGGAGTCGAGACCGGGTCTCCTAACCCTAGAATTGGCAGTGTTGCTTGCCGCTCTCGTAGGGGTCTAGGGATGTGGGTTTGGCTATTCATCGCGACCGTGGAATCCGTGTTTTATACTGGCTCGTATTAAAAACACGGACGTCCTAGTATATCCAATATTTCATATATGTTTCTTCTGCTGCGATATCTGTGATGTGATCATTTGATATGTTGTGATAGATACTGTATATAGTATATACGATATATTATATAGACGTTACTTATGTTTTACACCCGCGCCAGCCCTGCCCCGCTCTGCTGTTAGTTACATAACCTAACGGTGCATGAGGGGACATCGAGGCGAATGCGGATGGCATAAGTGTACGTCGTATTTATCTGTGATGTTTAGGTTACTTAAATGATGGGACTTCATTAATGAGATTAATGAAATAAAAGAAACCTAATGATGTTGTGGAATCGAATTTTCAAAAACAGGTAGCTACGGTTCTTGCTTTGCATCGCGGTGTTCCTTGTAGAACATCCAGCACCTTATTCGATAAGGAAAGGGCCGAGATCCCTTCACCGGGAGTGACCCCTTTAGCAATGACTGGCAGATGCTACACCCCTCGGATTGTCTTTTGATTGCTTTTGGAGTTTTTGCTTTGCATAGTGATATTTGTGAAATATCCTGCACCTTATTCGATGAGGAAAGGGCCGACGATTCCTTCACCGGGAGTGACCCCTTTAGCAAAACTAGAAAAGCCTCAAAAACACTCCATTTTAAAATCATTTGATTCGACAACGATATCAAGTTCATTACGCAATAGTTTTTCAGAAAAACCTGTCGTAGCCCTCCGTCATTTCAGATAAGTTGTATATAGTATTCGTGCTACATTTGTTGGCTTTCGTCAAGGTGTAGTGTGCGGTAGCTATATGCTGCTTATCTGCAGCATACGATGAAATTGGATTAGGGTAGTCGTACGGCTTTGTTGGCTTTCGTCAAGGGTCGTGCGGGTGGGTTTAATTCAGTCAAGAAATGTACGGGTTGAACTTGACTAGCGGGCTATGGTTTGTTGGCTTTCGTCAAGGTCATAGCACGTTAGGGGCAAAATATTATCGAGAATTTCAAGTGTTGAAATTTGCAATGAGATTGCATACCTTCTATGAGATAGTTGGATCCCGATACCCGCTGCGAGTAAGAGTTACTCCTGGGAGAGTTTTATACATTACAATTAGCCGATCAAGTAGGTGTCTAGAAAGGTATTAACGGGGTTACGCCTCTGGGAAAACGAGGTTTACTTTAATTAGGTCCGTGCGAAAGCACGGGGAACCTCTCTCAAAGTACCGACACTGGCCTGGCTGAAAGATTGGCGAACTTGTAGCGTGTAATTAATCCCGGCTAGTCTTTCCTTTTAGGGTTTGAAGGAAGATTTGATTAAAACAGTGAGAGCCATCCTAATTAGATAAAATAATAACCAATCTGACCTTGCAAGAGCATACGCTGAGTGTTTTCTTCTCTCTCTCTCCAGGTAGCGACCAAATCACGCCTTAATCAAGATAATAAAACGGATATATTGACTGAACCCGCTTGTTATACTGAGCTGGGGAACGTTGGTCCCGCTCCAACTTATAATTGTTATAAGACAGAGCAGGAAATTGGGGAATACCAGATTTCCCGTGCTGCCCAAACTAAGAAAGTGCATGCTGATGCATCTTCTTCGGGTGTGTTCATTACAGAGAACTGTTTCTCAGTATCCTTTACGTCCTGAGTATGAGATACCGGATCAGGATCCCGCATATGTAATCTGTTACATGGGCTACAGATAGGTAGAGAACTGAGAACGAGTGATAAGTTTCATGAGACAAAAAACGGTGCAAGTGTTGCAGCCAAGTCTGTTGGTCACTGTCACTCTGTATTACTTGAATACATTGATTCTGAACGAATATTATTAGATACCGAACCTGATATACAATATCATATCGGTCTCTTTATTGGTAAAGAAAGGATATAATTTTGTATTGTTGGATAATGTTTTGAACATTTCCTATATCAAGAGTTGATCGGTTCAGGCACGTTATCTAAAAGCATAGACGTTCTAAATCAAACCATAGTTCTTAACGTACAGAACACACACAAGAGGAAGAGTTCAGAAATGAATGAATCCTTCTTGAGGCATTGTAGACTAGGTCATATCAATGCGACCCGACTGGCTGAAGTTACATTAAGATGCATAATTAAATTTGTTTGAATTTACATCTTGTGAAACTTGCCAGTCATGTCACAAAGATAAGATGACCATAGCTCTGTTTATTAGAAATAGAGAAAGAGTTAGTGAACTCTTGGGATTGATACATGCTGTCCTGTCTACACATGCCAAGAACGGTTCTTTGTACTTCATTACATTCTCTGATGATCTCTTAAGATTCAGACATATGTTCATGTTGAAACACAAGTCCGAGCCATTTGAGATATTCACAGAATGTAAGTTAGAAGTAGAGAACCAAAAACGGGTATAAGTATTATGTCCTTTGATGAGATCAAGGAGGAGAATACTTGAGCACGGAAATCCTGGACTATTCTAAAGGAGAATAAGATTCTCTCTCAGCATTACTCCTCCGTATATACCATAGCACGATGGTATGTCGGGGCGGAGCAATAGCACCTTATGTGATATGGTGTGCTCTATGATGAGTACGACTGAGTTTCCTATTTCCTTTTGGGAGTTATGCACTTGAGAAGATGCATACCTATTGAATAGGGTTCAAATCAAATCAGTTGCCTACCACTTCATATGTGATATAGAATGGGAAGAGCCCATATCTTAAGTTTGTTAAGATTTGGGGTTGTCCGGCCTATGTCTAAAAAGCAAAATCCGGACAAGCTCAAGGCAAAGTCAGATCTGTGGAAGTTTGTATGATATCCCAAGCATTCGCAAGGGAATATCTTCTACCAAACCGAGAAACAAAAGTGTTTTATTTCTCAACATGCCACCTTTGTGAAAGGAATTTCTTGTGGAAAAATTATTGGTCATGAGGTAGAACTGGAAGGAGTTCCAGCTATACAAACTACAGCAGATGATTTGGTAGAACCGAAGGATTCAATAGTAACCAACGAACCTCAGCCTCTCCGCCGATCTAGTAGGGTTCCTCACCCACCTGAGAGATACTTCGGTTTCTCTATGACAGTGGGATCGAGGATTGCATCATGAGATGATGACCCAACTAGTTTCGAGCTGGCCATCAGGAGTGAGACTCTGTAAGAATGGCTGGATGCTTATCGATCTGAGATGGAATCCTTATACACCAACGAAGTATGGACTTTGGTTACTTTATCTGAAGGGTTAAATCCCCATCAGGAGCGAGTAAATCTTGAGAAGATTACTTGGTGTATATGGACAAGTTGAGACTTTCAAAGCTATGCTTAAGTCCATCCAGATCCTACTTGCCACGGCTACATACCATGACTACGATATCTGGTGGTTGGGTGTCATGACTGCTTTTCTAAATGATGTTTTAGAAGAGAGCGTCTATAAGTACACAGCCAGAGGGATTCGTAGACAGTGGAAGCAGCGGAAACGTGTGCAAGATGTTTTATGTGATAAAGCAGGCATCACGGAGATGGAACGTCTGTTTTTGATATGGTAGTCAAAGAGTTTGACTACATCAAAATGGTAGATGAACCTTGTATATACAAAAAGGTAGTAGGGAGTATGGTGGTGATCCTCATAGAGTACGTGGATGACATACTCTTGATAGGGAAGGAGTTTCCTATTCTACGCTCGGTCAATCTCCGCTTATCACAAGGATTCTCCATATAGGATCAAAGTAATACCTACTAAATCCTGGGTTCTGGATCTATGAGATAGATCTAATTGGATGTTAGGATACTCACTAGTTGTAGTGAGAAGGTATAAATCGATCCTGGGAAGAATCACTGGAAAGGTTCCAGGGTGATAAGGACGACTGAATGTCAGTCGCAGGCATTGTCTTTTACCCTCAGTGGAGGGACGATATGTTGGAAGAGTTCCAAGCTATATACCATGACATACTAGACTATTAAAGGCAAGATACATTGTAACGTTTTAGAAATCGTTATGCGAATTTGTCCGTTTTAGGGTAAGTTTGTCGGTATTTTCCGTTTTAACCCGACTGTGAACGAACGACCATATATACTTGCCGGCACCTAGTTTAGCTAAAATAAAGCTAGTGCGCAAGCTTTGGGAGTATATGGGACGTTTTGGTTCAATTTGAATTTTTCCCAATTTTAATGTTATTTTAATGCGGTATTCACATCTTGGGAAATTTCTCTTTTTGTGATATTTTCTTCAATTAAGTTGAGTTAATCTTAAACCTTCTCACTTTACCTAGATTCATTGTGTGGACTAGGATTTAAGTTTAAACGTAAAGAAAAAGAAATGAAATGAATGTAGATGCATGCATGTGTGCATATGTGTATGTGAATGCATTTAATTGCATTAAATGCTTGGAATTGCTAGGAAACCCTCACCAAACTCCCACCTCACTCTCTTGGCCGAGATCCCTTCTTTCCCTACTGCCCTTGCTCTTTTCCTTCTCATTTTACATCAATCTAAACTCATAAATCCTCAAAATCTCAAAACATATCACAAAAATACCAAAAGTTCTTGATTTTTGGCTCTTGGATCACTTGGAGCTAGGGAAAGCTAGGAGCTTGTGAGAAAAGTTGTTAGGTATAATCCCTATACTGTTAATTAGGAGTTTATATGTTGTTTTGCTCGTTGGTTGTAGCGTAGCACGCTTTTTATATCGATTAGTGCAATATCGGGTTTTTAGTGTCTTTATTGAACCTTTGTGAACTGCTATGTTCTGGGGAATTTAGTGTTTGACCAAACAAAATTATAAAGATGTACTGGTGAACCTGAGACATCACCTGAGACACGGGGACCACCCCATCGGCCGGGGCCGGCGACCCCAATAGCGCGATTCGGCGACGCCGGCTAGGTAGGAGGGGGTTGGGGTTGGTCTTCTGTGGGTTGTTGTCTGCTGTTGGCTAGGGGTGTTTGGTACTGTTTACTTTTTTAGTAAATTCAGTATGCAAAATCTGGGATCGATTACCTATAATCTAGTGTTTTGAGTCCGCATGATACGTATTGCGACACGAGTCGTGAGCTTGTGCTGCTGCTGTACTCAGTTAGGTTTTGAGGTATCGTTGTGCACGTTAGCCACTAGACGTGCACTCGCGAGTTAGTTTAGTGTGTTGGTGCATTTTTGAATACGTGGTTTTGCGTTATATTGATCGATTCTGAGATGTTCGCATTATTTCTTGTGTTTGTGAAAATATAGCGTCGCAAGCGGGGACTTCGGACGCTGCGAACAAGGGGAAGCAGGTGGTCGGATTTTCATAGCTGGAGACCATTGGTGAGTAGATTTAACATCTACGGGGAAATCGCCCGTATGGCGTTATGCGTCGGGGCGAATATGATATGTTAGCTGCATAGTATTTGCATATTAGTTACTTTCATATGAATGTCATTGCATAGTATTATCTGTTGAACCTGACTCGTACCTTTAGATATAACACATTACTGACGGTTCATGTTGCACGAGCACTAAATTGTATGCTACACCCACACCGTCTGTAATTGCCATGACACGCACAAACCACCTACATACGTGATACGGTAGTGGATAGGGATAGTTGTGGTAGTAGCCCTTATCCCATTGTGCATATGAGATATTGTTTGACACTTACATACGTCACATTGCATTGGGCAGGAATAGTTGAGGTAGTAACCCTTATTCCATTTCACGTATACCTTACATTAGCTCTATTGTACATCTTGCATACATATTGACATGTACACCCACATAGTCTATTATAGTTACATGTATATCATGCACTCATATTGACATGTACACCGCATATTTTCGCTATAGTTGTATGTACCCCAAGTGGTATTGTTTTGATATGTGGTATTGAGTTGTTGATCATTGCGCTTATGAAATGCATCATACCCACTTGCTTACATGTAGATACTTAAACCTTGCTACACTTACATGTACACTTCCTATGATGCTGTATTTGTTTTCGGAGGATTTTGGGAACCGCAAGATATATTTTAAAAGCTGGATTCATTTAAAGAGCGGTTTTCCCTTTATATGCTCATATTGATGTTTTATGTTGCATATATCAGTTTTATATTGATTCTACGCATTGAGATATGGATTTCATATGATTATGGATTTGAGAACCGTGGGGGTATTTTCAAGAAACTGTGTATTGTTTGAAAACCCGGTTTCTCTTGATATGATATTTCAGTGCGTCCACCATGTGATTTCTCAGATCTGAGATTTGTCTTGTGATACCCGATTCGAGGAGCGAGAGGCACCGTCTGCGGGTACATGGTGGACCCGGTATGGTACCCCGGGGCGAGTGGTGATTTCGTGGTGTAGACGATAAGCCTGGCGGTGGGACCACTACCTACCGGTGATTGTATTTGGACTCGGCGGTTATCGTGGGGATACCGACCGGAGTGATGTACGACATATCATCAGGGCCAGTCATAGTGATAGCGCCTGAGGTATGAGGATTTACGTGTCGATGCTAGACACGAGTTTTATGGATGTTTCAAGTGTCGGTGTTAGACACTCAGGTTTCCATGATTTTTACGTATCGTCGGTGCACATACGTGGTTGATATCCTTATATATATATACTTACAGGTATATGTTTTCATGATGTTTCGGGTGTCGATGATAGACACTCAGGTTCCATGAGACTTACAGGATGTGAGGGCCGATCTGAGGATGCGGTGCCTGAGGATTCGGGATTTAATGTGTCAGTGAGGGACACTAGTGTTTTTCCATGCTGATGATTTTGCTTGAGATTTTATTATATCACCCCACACACTCAGGATTATGTTGATATGCATTGCTTCATGTAGTTGTAGTACCCTGATGATGTACCTTTACATGGTTGTTGCATAATCACTTATCATACTTATGCTATCGGATTACATGTGATAGATAGATCGCTGTTCGTGCATACCTGCGATTACAGTATGATGTTAATTACTATTCACGAGTTGGCAACTCACCCCCGTTGTGCCACAGTGTTTTGCAGGACTTACCCTCAGAGTAGTCGCGGCAGGGCATCTTATCATCTCTACTTTTGCAGATACCGCTAGATTAGGCAGTGAGGCCTTTGCTTTTAGGTGGGTTTGCGGTTATCTGTCTGTATTTTTTATATCTTTTTGTTGGATCTAGTATTCTCCATCTACCACTGTTTGTATATGACTTAGAGACGACTTGTGAGGATTCAGTGTTGTATTATTTTGGTGACTTTGGGTGCCGTGCTCGTGGGAGCCGGTTATGTTTGGAAGTTTACCTCTTTATACAGTTTCCTTTATATTCTTCGCTTCGGCGTCGTATACTTGTTGTGGTGATTGTCTCCGCCGTTGGGCATGATTTTGCTCCCATTTGGGATACTTTATATATTATCTGTGTTGTACCCGTTTTCGGGGCTAGTTTTTACAAAGGAGGTGCTGCCGAAATTTTCAAGAAAGAAAATTAGAGTTAGAGATTTTACTTGTGATTTTCTAAATGTTTTAAACTATGTTTTCTCCGTTGATCCAATTTTAGGTGATTTAGATTTCTGGGTTTTCGGCTTACTTGAGTTGCGTACGCCTGTTGACGTTACGTAGTTTAAGTGCCAGTTACGGGCCAAACTTGGGTCGTGACAAAGTTGGTATCAAAGCGTTAGGTTTTACCTTTCGGAGTGTAAGATGACCTTGGTATGATGGAGTAGGTAGCATAAGCAGGGTGACGTAGCGTGTATATGTTCCGCGGCATACTTACGACACGGTTCTCCGCTTAAGTGACCTTAGGAGTTATTGATTGATATTCCTTCCGTGATGATATACATCCTTGTGATTCGATTCCTGTTTCCTTATCGAATCTTGTTTCAATTTCCAGCCCATATGCCGCCGAAGACTACGAGGGCACAGAGAGCGGCCGTGAGGGCCGAGGTCAGAGTTGACTCGTTTGAGGCGAGGACTGACCAGGGCGGTACGCCTGTCGTACCGGAGCACATTGCTATGATTGGAGCTGGTATGCAGGATCTGCGCCAGATTGTGGGGACTTTGGTAGAAACCATCCGAGCGCAGGGGCAGGCAGTTGTTCCACCCGTTGCGGGGACTACGATGGTACCTACTGTTCCGGCAGTCGCAGTTGCAGCTCCGGAGGTTATTACTGTGTCGCTGACAGATTTTATGAGGCTGAGACCTCCGGTGTTTACGGGCACAGATGTTACTGAGAATCCGCAGTCGTTCATCGACCGGATGGCCAGGATTTGTCACTCACTCCGATATTTCGACGAGAGATGGGTAGAGTTTGCGAGTTTCCGGCTGGAGGGTCTGGCTCAGAAGTAGTGTGAGTAGTTGGAGAGGGGCAAAGCCGCTGGTCTTGCTCGTATGACCTGGGCTGAGTTTGTGACGGTGTTTCTCATCCGTTTTCTTCCACCGAGCGTCAGGGATGCGCGAGCGCGCAAATTTGAGTCGTTACATCAGACTCCGAGGATGACGGTGTCTGAGTATGATGTGTTGTTTACCGAGCTGTCGGTGTATGCTCCGTACCTGGTGGCGACTGAGGAGATGAGGGTGAAGAGGTTTGTTCGAGGCCTACTTACCCAGTTGTTCCTAGCCATCAGTATTCAGCATTGCGACACGTATGCGGCAGCTGTCGATGCAGCTCTTTTGGTGGAGGAGCGTCTAGCTGAGTCATCGGTTGTTCCGGAACCGAAGAGGACTCGTACGGATATACCAGCACGGAGACAGAGGTTTACACGCCGAGGCAGAGTTCCTTTAGACTCGGGGAGTAGCAGAGACGTGGGACGTGGCCAGTTATTCAGTTCTTATTCCCAGGAGGGCTAGCGACCGTCTTATGGATGCTTCGGGTGTGGCAGTCTAAATCACCTTGTTCGGGATTGTACCGTGGTGCGTCAGAGAGGGCCAGCAATACCGCAGGTTACCTTACCACCTTCTCCGCCTCAGAGGGCGTTGCCCCTTAGTCTTTGTTAGTTATATGTATGCCCTAGAGGCCATTACTATACATAGGATGTATATTGTAGTGGATGCTTGGACATATATAGGGAGGACTTTCTTGCTCGACATGGTAGTATGCTATCTGGTTGCTCTTTACCTTAACGTGTACACTGATTGTCTCTCTGTTACATGTTGGTAAAGCCCTTAGGATGTGTACTTGACTACCTTGACTATGATGTGGATCATACTAGTGGGGACATGGTAGTCCATAAGTACATCCTTCAAGGTCCCTAGTCGTGGGTGTATCGAGACGGGGCATCGATATACCAGAGTAGACTAGCGTATACCTTCTCGACCCATACAGATGGGCGATGGATGATCCCATATCCATTGGTGTTTGACATCAGAGATGATATACGGATGCTCAGTGGAGACTGGGTACACTGGACGGACTCGCCGAGAACTCCCAGATGGTATTATACCTTACGTCAGATGGCAGTTCTCTGGTGACACTGGTACAGAGTAGTCTGTTGACCCGAGATCGTCATAGAGTCTTATGTGGTTCCCACTGTGCTTTGATTTCCACCTTACCACGTCCAAGAGGGCATGCAAAACGGTGGTTTTTGGGTACAGTCCCGAATCACATGGAGGCAATGAGCGATAGGAGGGGATTCGTCTCTCCCGATATAGGGAGTTGGTGTTGCGCTGTGTTCGATTGGCTATAACCGGAAATCCCTGGCCAGGGTTGCTGAGATTTACTGGTAAGTGTTACCAGTAGTTTCTCGAAATGTTATAGACCTCATATCGACACGACTTATTGAGCTATTGGGGTCTGACGTTTACCACCCCTAGGCAAGATATGCGACATATCAGACGACGAGACCGGACTGTACGGTAAGTGTTACTGGTTGGATTCACAGGAGTGTGAGCGGGCTTGCTCGTCGGTCTTCTGATCGCTCAATACCTGGGTGGCCGTTACGTTTAGCAGACCGCTTGCGGCTTGTGGGTGTTTGATATGATCATCACCTGCTGCCGGCGTATTGACGAGTCTTTAGAGTCCTACACAGAGGTTTCCTGGCTCAAGCGAAACGAAATAGGAGCGCATATGAGATATGTGCGGGACCGAGAATAATGCGTGTATGTGATACCGTATTTCATTCTCGCGATGAATGTATCGAATGGTTGTATGCGATATAACCTAGTTATCGAATCAAGGATTGATTCGATAAGTCGATACATTGGATATTAGTCGGTTATATGCGATATGACCGGATCGTTAAATCAAGTGTTGATTTAATGATTTAATGCATAATTATATATTTGATATATTACTTTACATTAACTAGTATTGGTTCACTTTAAATAGATTTTCTCACTTGCATTGCACAAGTTGTATATGTGATATACTTTTGTGCACTTGATTGTATCATGTTTGATGATACATGTTTACTTGGGTTTGTGTAAAGATTAAACCATGGTTATATGAATGGTTAGGGTTTTGTTTTCTTATTCATTTATTTATTTATTTATTCTTTTTGGAAAATAAATGGCATAAAGAGAAAATGGTGGCTTTCTTTGTTTGCATCTTGAAGCTTCATAAAGCTTTGACTAAGTGACCATTTTGTCTCATGCTTAACCCTAACCATTCCATCTAACCATAGTTTATTCTCTACACATAACCATGGTTAGTATATGATAAGTATTCATTTATTTTCTTTTTGGAATAGAACTTATCATATTCATTATCTTCTTTTTCTTCTTCTTAAAGATGAAGAAGCTTGCCTCCATCAATGGCAACTAGTGAAAAAGAGTGAGAAATCCAATTCTAAAGTGAACCCACTTCCTATTTTTTCATCCTCTACCACTTGCCAAGTAGTATAGGGTGTTTTCTTCACAAGTTTCTTGACTTGGTGAAGTTGGAGCTTGATCTAGTGTTGCCTCGACGTAGATCATCTTCGGCATCGAAGTCGACGACCTAGCCTGCCCATTTCTCCGATGAAGCCGACGCTAGAGTCCGGGATCTGATATGGACAGCGAGGGGACTTCATCACGGAGCCATGGAGGTAGAGAACTGGATCTACAAAGGTTGTAGCCTCTTTCTTGTAGTTAAGTTGTTAACTAGTTTCATTTTTTTCGCCTAAAATCTAGTTAACGATCCGCCTTAGGGTTTCTCGGCACTTGTAAAATTTGAAATTGGCATGGTTGATGCCTTGTGTGACCTCATTAGTGTGCCTAGGAACCCTACAGTGGTATCAGAGACTAGCTAGAGCCTTAGGCGATGCGTAGACGAAGTTTGAAACCCGAACGAACCCGAAACCCTAAAATTTCACTCTCTGGCCTTTTTTCAAAAACTGGGTTTTTTCCAGATTAAAAATGCTTAAAAATTTCAGCAGGGAATTATAAGAATTACGGTGCAAAATTTGACCAATGATACCTCAAATATGCGGCGGAACCGCGGCAGAAGCCTAGCTTCTGCGGCGGTTCCGCGGCTCTCTGGTGACGTCAGCCTTCCATTTTTGCACAGTAATTCCTCTTTCACAATGCTGAGTTTTATGGGAATTTTTAATATTTATTCAAGGGTTGAATTTTCTGAGGTTGTTTTGGGGATTCGATGATTCGATCGGATTATCAGACTTTGTCTCTGTGGCTTTCCGGATATTTTAGAATATGTTAAAAAGTTCGACCGGATATAAATACCCACCTTTTCCTCTGTCGGAAAATTCCAAGTGTTGGATTTTTCTGTGGTTTAAGGACGTTCTAAGTAGTGCATGTAACGCGATGGTCTCTCTAGAAGACAACAAACCGTAACTCGATTATGTGACCGTCTTGAACTGCCCTTTGAACCTTAGGGTTTGGGGCAGTACGGCGTGCCACATGTGAGGCGTTGGCTTGACCCTTCTACGGCTGGACCGTTGGTACTGTGGCATGAACTGGATGTTTTTAAACCTATTTCATGTGTTGATTTGTTTCGGGAAAACTTGGGTGTTTGACTGTTCGATCGGAAAGTTTAACATTTTCTATTTATCCGGAATGTGATACAATAATTGGAATTCACAAAAGTTATGAGATAACTGAATGAATGTTATAAATCTAGCAATTTAGTCTCACTTGATCGGTTGCTGCGGAATTTTGATGCGATCAAAAGTCCGTTGCAATCACGTAGCGTACGCGGATACTCGCCGGGTAAACTTAATAGACAGCTACACCCCATAGCCCCGACCAAGTGACTGTAGGAGAACCCCGTCGCCGAAAACATCCGTTCGGGTGCTCGCGGTAGCGGTGTTCCGCCTTGGTGCACTTCGTCGACGGTATCGGGGGTGCGGCCGCCTACTAAAGTTTGCGATGAGCATTCGATCAGTATGTCGGGAATCTTGTTGAATTGCCCGACTTGATATTGAAAAGAGTTTTCGATTTTGAGACTAAAATGCGGGGTTTATAATTGTTAGGCATGTGATGTCTAAGGAATTCATTTGATTAGGCATGCGATGTCTATGTAGGTTGCGGATTCCAACTGTTGTAGTTTTACACTTTCTTTTCTGTGACCGTAAGTGTAATATGTGATATCGCCGGTTTCGTTGCTATATGTCAACGACAATTGGGATGGACATATTTTCTTACGTTGATGACATGTGATGTTCTGTGTTGCTGGTTATGTTATATTGGATCGTCGTGTTTGAATAGCCGGGGGTTTTTATGTGAGATGAGTGTTTTTCATTTTCATTCATGTAAAAACTTGTATGTAATATTCTTTTATTTGGGGCACTTCCAGGTTGCGGAAGATGTCACCCTTTGTATATTATTTTCTTTTCCGCACTAGGATAGACCCAAGGAGGGGAGCACAAGTAACCGGGTTCTGGAGTCCAGTGGGAGACCAACTCGAGGAGTCGAGTCCGGGTCTCCTAACTCTAGAATTGGTAGGGTTGCTTGCCGCTCTCGTAGGGGTCTAGGGGTGTGGGTTTGGCTATTCATCACGACCGTGGAATCCGTGTTTTATAGTGGCTCGTATTGAAAACACGGACGTCCTAGTATATCCAATATTTCATATGATTCTTCTGCTGCGATATCTGTGATGTGATCATGTGATATGTTCTGTGATAGATACTTTATATAGTATATATGATATATTATATAGATGTTACTTATGTTTTACACCCGCGCTAGCCCTGCCTCGCTCTGCCGTTAGTTACCTAACCTAACGGTGCACGAGGGGACATCGAGGCGAATGCGGATGGCATAAGTGTACGTCGTATTTATCTGTGATGTTTAGGTATTTAAATGATGGGACTTCATTAATGTGATTAATGAAAGTAAAAGAAACCTAAAGATGTTGTAGAATCGAATTTCAAAAATAAAACAGGTAGCTACAGTTCTTGCTTTGCACAGAGGTATATGTGATATATCCTGCACCTTATTCGATGAGGAAAGGACCGAGATCCCTTCACCGGGAGTGACTCCTTTAGCAATAACTGGCAGATGCTACACACTCGGTTTGTCTTTTGATTGCTTTTAAGAGTTTTTGCTTTGCACAGTGATATATGTGATATATCCCGCACCTCATTCGACGAGGAAAGGACCGACGATCCCTTCATCGGGAGTGACTCCTTTAGCAAAACTAGAAAAGCCTCAAAAACACTCTATTTTAAAATCATTTGATTCTACAACGATATCAAGTTCATTACGCAATAGGTTTTCAGAAAAACCTGTCGTAGCCCTCTGTCATTTCAGATAAGTCCTGTTTAGTATTCGTGCTGCGTTTGTTGACCTTGTCAAGGCGCAGTGTGCGGTAGCTAACCAGTATTTATCTGCTTATGCATATGATGCAGATTGGGTTAGGGTAGTCGTGCGGCCTTGTTGACCTTGTCAAGGGTCGTGCGGGTGGGTTTGATTCAATCAAGAAATGACGGGTTGAACTTGACTTGCGGTCTATGGTTTGTTGACCTTGTCAAGGTCATAGATCGTTCGGGGCAAAATATTATCGGGAATTTCAAGTGTTGAAATTTGCAATGAGATTGCATACCTTCTATGAGATAGTTGGATCCCGATACCCGCTGCGAGTAATTGTTACTCCTGGGAGAGTTTTACACATTACAATTAGCCGATCAAGTAGGTGTCTAGAAAGGTGTTAACGAGGTTAAGCCTCTGGGAAAACGAGGTTTACTGTAATTAGGTTCGTGCGAAAGCACGGGGGACCTCCCTCAAAGTACCGACACTGGCCTGGCTGAAAGATTGGCGAACTTGTAGTGTGTAATTAATCCCGGCTAGTCTTTCCTTTTAGGGTTTGAAGGAAGATTTGATAAAAAACAGTGGGAGCCATCCTGATTAGATAAAATAATAACCAATCTGATCTTGCAAGAGCGCACGCTGAGTGTTTTCTTCTCTCTCTCTCCAGGTAGCGACCATATCACGCCTTAATCAAGATAATAAAACGGATATATTGACCGAACCCGCTTGTTATACTGAGCTGGCGAACGTTGGTCCCGCTCCAACTTATAATTGTTATAAGACAGAGCAGGAAATTGGGGATTACCAGAATTCCCGTGCCGCCCAAACGAAGAGAGTGCATGCTGATACATCATCTTCGGGTGTGTTCATTATATAGAACTATTTCTCAGTGTCCTTTACATCCTGGGTATATGATACCGGATCAGGATCCCGCATATGTAATATGTTACATGGGCTACAGATAGGTAAAGAACTAAGAACGGGTGATAAGTTTCATGAGGCAGAAAACGGGGCAAGAGTTGCAGCCAAGTCTGTTGGTCACTGTCACCCTGTATTCCAAATATATTGATTCTGAACGAATGTTATTAGATACCGAACCTGATATACAAAATCATATCACTCTCTTTAATAGTAAAGAAATGATAAAATTTTGTATTATTGGATAATGTTTTGAACATTTCGTATATCAAAAGTTGATCGGTTCAGGCACGTTATCTAAAAGCATTGATGTTCTAAATCAAACTACAGTTCTTTAGTATACGGAACACACAAAAGAGGAAGAGTTCAGAAATGAACAAATCCTTCTTGGGGCATTGTAGACTAGGTCATATCAATGCGACCCGACTAGCTAAGTTGCACATAGATGCATATTTAAATCTGTTTGAATTTACATCTTGTGAAACTTGCCAGTCATGTCATAAAGATTAGATGACCGTAGCTCTGTTTATTGGAAATAGAGAAAGAGTTAGTAAACTCTTGGGATTGATACATGCTGATGTATGTAGGTCCCCTGTCTACACTTGCCAAGACCAGTTCTTTATACTTCTTTACATTCTCTGATGATTTTTCGAGATTCAGACCTATGTTCCTGTTGAAACACAAGTCCGAACCTTTTGAGATATTCACAGAATATAAGTTAGAAGTAGAGAACCAAAATAAGGGTATAAGTATTATGTCCTATGATGAGATCAGGGAGGAGAATACTTGTGCATGGAATTCCTGGACTTTTCTAAAGGAGAATGAGATTCTCTCTCAGCATTACTCCTCCGTATACACCATAGCACGATGGTATATCGGGGCGGAGCAATCTCACCCTATATGATAAGGTGTGCTCTATGATGAGTACTACTGAGTTACCTATTTCCTTTTTGGGAGTTATGCACTTGAGAAGCTGCATACCTATTGAATAGGGTTCAAATCAAATCAGTTGCCTACCACTTCATATGTGATATGGAAAGGGTAGAGCCCATGTCTTAAGATAGTTAAGATTTGGGGTTGTCCGGCCTATGTCTAAAAGCAAAATCCGGACAAACTCGAGGCACGGTCTGTAATGTAAAACTGGAAAAGTTCCAGCTATACAAACTACAGCAGATGATTTGGTAGAACCAAAGGATTCAGTAGATTCCAACGAACCTCAGCCTCTCCGCCGATCTAGTAGGGTTCCTCACCCACCTGAGAGTTACTTCGGTTTCTCTATGACAGTGGGAGCGAGGATTGCATCATGAGATGATGACCCAACTAGTTTCGAGCTGGGCATCGAGAGTAGGGACTCTATAAGAATGGCTGGATGCTTAGTGATCTGAGATGGAATCCTTATACACCAACAAAGTATGGACTTTGGTTGCTATATCTGAAGGGTTAAATCCCCATCAGGAGCAAGTATATCTTGAGAAGATTACTTGGTGTAGATGGAAAAGTTGAGACTTTCAAAGCTAGACCTGTTAAAGGTTTTCGTCATCGACCAGGCGTGGATAATGATGAAACCTTTTCTAAGGAGCTATGCTTAAGTCCATCCAGATCCTACTTGCCACGGCTACATACCATGACTACGATATCTGGCGGTTGGGTGTCATGACTGCTTTTCTAAAATGATGTTTTAGAAGAGAACGTCTATAAGTACACAGCCAGAGGGCTTCATAAACAGTGGGAGCAGCGGAAACGTGTACAAGATGCTTTATAGGATAAAGCAGGCATCGCGGAGTTGGAACGTCTGTTTTGATGAAGTAGTCAAAGAGTTTAACATCATCAAAATGATAGATGAACCTTGTATAAATAAAAAGGTAGTAGGGAGTATGGTGGTGATCCTCGTAGAGTACGTGGATGACATACTCATGATAGGGAAAGAGTTTCCTATGCTACGCTCGGTCAATCTCCGCTTATCACAATGATTCTCCATATAGGATCAAAGTGATACCTCCTAAATCCTAAATTTTGGATCTATGAGATAGATCTAAATGGATGTTAGGATTCTCACTTGTAAAAGTGAGATGGTATCAAATGATCCTGGGGAGAATCACTGGAAGTGTTCCAGGATGATAAAGATGACTGAATGTCAGTCACAGGCATTGTCTTTACCCTCTATCGAGAGACGGTATGTTGGAAGAGTTCCAAGCTAGATACCGTGGCATACTAGACGATAAAGGCAGGATACATCGCTACTTAAGATGCTACCAAAGAGGATGTTTGGGTGTATATTGGTTCATGAGATGAACTACGTTCCTACCATTGTGAGACAATAGAGTTGTGGCTTATGCCAAGGAACGCCGGTCCCATCAGTGATCCAGACATATTCTAAGGTAGTGTCACCTGATCATGGAGATGGTTGATCTCCAAGGGATCAAGGTCAGGAGAGTAGACTCAGAGGACAACACGGCGGATCCACTCACAAAGGCCTTTTCTCAGAGAGAGACTTTCATGGGATGGTTGAGTATGAGATACTACAACCACTGCTATCAGATGGCCCTAGTGCAAGTGGGAGATTGTTAGTTATATGTATGCCCTAGAGGCCATTACTATACATAGGATGTATATTGTAGTGGATGCTTGGACATATATAGGGAGGACTTTCTTGCTCGACATGATAGTATGCTATCTGGTTGCTCTTTACCTTAACGTGTACACTGATTGTCTCTCTGTTAAATGTTGGTAAAGCCCTTAGGATGTGTACTTGACTACCTTGACTATGATGTGGATCATACTAGTGGGGACATGGTAGTCCATAAGTACATCCTTCAAGGTCCCTAGTCGTGGGTGTATCGAGACGGGGCATCGATATACCAGAGTAGACTAGCGTATACCTTCTCGACCCATACAGATGGGCGATGGATGATCCCATATCCATTGGTGTTTGACATCAGAGATGATATACGGGTGCTCAGTGGAGACTGGGTACACTGGACGGACTCGCCGAGAACTCCCAGATGGTATTATACCTTACATCAGATGGCAGTTCTCTGGTGACACTGGTACAGAGTAGTCTGTTGACCCGAGATCGTCATAGAGTCTTGTGTGGTTCCCACTGTGCTTTGATTTCCACCTTACCACGTCCAAGAGGGCGTGCAAAACGGTGGTTTTTGGGTACAGTCCCGAATCACATGGAGGCAATAAGCGATAGGAGGGGATTCGTCTCTCCCGGTATAGGGAGTTGATGTTGCGCTGTGTTCGATTGGCTATAACCGGAAATCCCTGGCCAGGGTTGCTGAGATTTACTGGTAAGTGTTACCAGTAGTTTCTCGAAATGTTATAGACCTCATATCGACACGACTTATCGAGCTATTGGGGTCTGAAGTTTACCACCCCTAGGAAAGATATGCGACATATCAGACGACGCGACCGGACTGTACGGTAAGTGTTACTGGTTGGATTCACAGGAGTGTGAGCGGGCTTGCTCGTCGATCTTCTGATCGCTCAATACCCGGGTGGCCGTTACGTTTAGCAGACCGCTTGCGGCTTGTGGGTGTTTGATATGATCATCACCTGCTGCCGGCGTATTGACGAGTCTTTAGAGTCCTACACAGAGGTTTCCTGGCTCAAGCGAAACGAAATAGGAGCGCATATGAGATATGTCCGGGACCAAGAATAATGCGTGTATGTGATACCGTATTTCATTCTCGCGATGAATGTATCGAATGGTTGTATGCGATATAACCTAGTTATCGAATCAAGGATTGATTCGATAAGTCGATACATTGGATATTAGTCGGTTATATGCGATATGACCGGATCGTTAAATCAAGTGTTGATTTAATGATTTAATGCATAATTATATATTTGATATATTACTTTGCATTAACTAGTATTGGTTCACTTTAAATGGATTTTCTCACTTGCATTGCACAAGTTGTATATGTGATATACTTTTGTGCACTTGATTGTATCATGTTTGATGATACATGTTTACTTGGGTTTGTGTAAAGATTAAACCATGGTTATATGAATGGTTAGGGTTTTGTTTTCTTATTCATTTATTTATTTATTTATTCTTTTTGGAAAATAAATGGCATAAAGAGAAAATGGTGGCTTTCTTTGTTTGCATCTTGAAGCTTCATGAAGCTTTGACTAAGTGACCATTTTGTCTCATGCTTAACCCTAACCATTCCATCTAACCATAGTCTATTCTCTACACATAACCATGGTTAGTATATGATAAGTATTCATTTATTTTCTTTTTGGAATAGAACTTTTCATATTCATTATCTTCTTCTTCTTCTTCTTAAAGATGAAGAAGCTTGCCTCCATCAATGGCAACTAGTGAAAAAGAGTGAGAAATCCAATTCTAAAGTGAACCCACTTCCTATTTCTTCATCCTCTACCACTTGCCAAGTAGTATAGGGTGTTTTCTTCACAAGTTTCTTGACATGGTGAAGTTGGAGCTTGATCTAGTGTTGCCTCGACGTAGATCATCTTCGGCATCGAAGTCGACGACCTAGCCCGTCCATTTCTCCGATGAAGCCGACGCTAGAGTTCGGGATCCGATATGGACAGCGAGGGGACTTCATCACGGAGCCATGGAGGTAGAGAACTGGATCTACAAAGGTTGTAGCCTCTTTCTTGTAGTTAAGTTGTTAACTAGTTTCATTTTTTCGCCTAAAATCTAGTTAACGATCCGCCTTAGGGTTTCTCGGCACTTGTAAAATTTGAAATTGGCATGGTTGATGCCTTGTGTGACCTCATTAGTGTGCCTAGGAACCCTACAGTCTTGTTGTTGCGCCGCGTCAGACTCCTATTCAGAGAGGTCATGGTTGCGGGGGGTTTGTACCGAGAGGTCGAGGTGGCGGAGGCAGAGGACAGCCAGTAGCCGGTAGAGGGCAGGCACGGGTTTTTGCCTTGACTCACCAGGACGCTCAGGTGTCCAATGCTGTGGTTTCAGGTACCCTTTCTGTATGTTCTTATAATGCACATGTTCTTTTTGATCCGGGATCTACGCATTCGTATGTTTCTACGCACTTCGTGCTGAGGTTAGGCCGAGAGTCGTGTTTGCTGGATCAACCACTTGTCATGACTACTCCTATGGGAGAGTTGTTTGTTGCACGACATGTGTTCCGATCGTATGCTGTCCGTTTAGGAGACAGAGATCTGTCCGTCAACTTGCTCCTTCTTGAGATGTTGGACTTCGACGTTCTGTTGGGCATGGACTGGCTAGCTACTTGCTATGCGTCCGTGGATTGCCACGAGAAGACGGTTAGATTTTTTTTCCCGGCGAGTCAGTGTTTGTTGTGCAGGGGGACCGTGGTGCCGCCCCTCACAGTTTTATTTCTGTCCTGTGCGCTAGTCGGCTTTTGAGGAGGGGATGTCGGGGATTCTAGGCTTTCATTCATGATACTGGAGCTACAGTGGAGTCGTTGGACCAGGTTTCTACCGTGCGAGAGTTTCCCGATGAGTTACCTGGGTTTCCGCGAGAGCGCGATATTGAGTTTTGCATTGGTCTGATTCCTGGCACGGAGCCTATTTCTATACCGCCTTATCGGATGGCTCCGGCAGAGCTTAGAGAGCTTAAAGATCAATTGCAAGAGTTGCTTGATTTGGGACTTACGCGTCCGAGTGTTTCGCCGTAGGGAGCTCCTGTTCTGTTCGTCAAGAAGAAGGACGGCAATTTGAGGCTATGTATGGATTATCGTCAGTTGAACCGAGTTACGGTGCGGAATAGGTATCCTTTACCTCGCATTGACGATTTATTTGATCAGCTTCAGGGTGCGAAACATTTCTCAAAGATTGATTTGCGTTCGGTTTATCATCAGTTGCGGGTTCGGAATGATGACATTCCGAAGACTGCTTTTCGTACGCGCTATGGGCATTATGAGTTTTTGGTGATGTCGTTTGGACTCACCAATGCACCAGCAGCGTTCATGGATCTGATGAACCGGATTTTCAGGTCGTTCCTCGACCAGTTCATTATAGTGTTTATAGATGACATACTGGTCTACTCTAGGAGTCGTGTGGAGCATGAGCAGCATTTGAGGATTACTTTGCAGATATTGAGAGAGCACCAGCTGTTGTAAGTGCACGGCGGCGCCCCGGCCGTCAATCCGACGGCCAAATGCGGAAGCGGTGATAAACTTAAATTTTACTTGAACTGGCAAACCGCCGCGCACTAATACCCGGATCGAACCATTAATTAGTCCTAGCTAACTACAAGATGGGGAAGAGAGATATACCGACAGATCCGAGTCCTCCGGTCTTCTCGTCGTCGTCCCGATCTCCTGCGGAAGCTCCGGTCTCCACAACGTCGCCGGAAGTGCACCACATCGCCTACTTCTTTTACGGGCTCCCACCTCAATGCCGAGGCAACTCGGGCACGAAGCTGGCTAGTCGACGTGCCCAAGATTCGCTGTAGAATGTGTAGTGAAGAAGTCTCATTTGGGGTTCATGGAGATTGCCTTTTGTGGTGGAGGAAAAATGACTTGGAGAGAGGTGAGGAAAAATGTATCATGCAAAGAATGAGAGTGACATTTTTTCTCACCACCAAAAGAAAAACCCCACTCCTTTACTAGTGGCCGGCCATCCTCTCTTGGTGGTAGGTGGGAATGGAGTGAAGTCAAATGAAAGACAAGGGAGTGGGTGAGCTATCATGCAAGGAAGAATAATGAGTGATGATCAAAACAATATCATCACAAACAAAAACAAACACTCCAAAGCAACCATGATGACTCCAAATGGTCAAGCCATCATGAAGAAGTCAAGAAGTCAAGGTCAATGGAGCAACCATCATGATCCAACCAATAAGCAAAGACCCCCTCCACAAATACTTATTTGCAACAATGCAAATAAGCCCTCCTCCACCAATCTTCGGCCAATGAATGATACAAAGGAAATCGGCCGAAACGAAAAGCAAACTGGCAACTCCAGAAAACTGGTCCTGTAATAAATTACAGGAAAACCCCGATACTGTGCATACACACCCGCATTTGTATTCCGACCGAAATACAAATGCAATGAGACAAAATCTACACTGTACTATACTAGGATCCGGCTTATACCAAAACCGGCTAGTAATATCTGTTCGATCCTGATCCGTGCAATGCCGCACGTATCTGATCGAACCCTGCCATATAACCATACGGCCTATAGTATAAACTGTCCGATCCTGATCCGTGCAATACCGCACGTATCTGATCGGACCCTGCCATATCTCCATACGGCCTCTACAACCTTTCGCCCGAAAGCTGAGTAACAGAATGTGGGGGACTCTAAAGACTCGTCAACACCTTGGTTGTGGATTTAACCACTAGCACGTTAGAGGTATAAGCCAATACATAACGGGCTACCAGGTATTGACCAAAAGGGACGTCTGTGAGCGAACTCAGCCTGACTCCCTACTGAGCCTGTCAGTGACAATATCCGTACAGTCCGGTCCGTTCGTCTATGAGCATCGCATGGCGGGCCTAGGGGGTTGGTAAAAGCCAGACCCCCAAAAGCGGTACAAGTCGTGTCGGAGTGTAGCCCAGAACACCCTGAGATACTACTGGAATACCTACCAGTAAATCTCCTTGCCTCGGCCGAGGGCTTCGTGTAATGGCTCTCCTAGACACAGCGCGACCTCACCCCCAATACCGGGAGAGACGAACCCCTGAAGATACGCTCACTGCCTCCATGTGGCTCGGGACTGTACCCAACTAAAACCTGTTTGCACGACTCCTTTGAGCCGTGGTAGGGTAGTAATCAAAGTACAGTGGGAACTCACACGAGACAAATGACGATCCCCAGGTCGATGAACTAACCTGCACACATGTCACCAGGGAACTGCCATCTGACGTCTGGTATATGAACAACTAGCATGTTCCCGGCGAGTCCTGTCCGGTGTACTCATAACCCAATGAGCACCTGTATACATCTTAGGTGATCCAACTGACACCAGTGGCTTGTGAGACCGGCCACCGCCCCTCGTCGGGGTCTCGACTGTATACACTAGTCTACTCTGGAGTATCGATGCCCTGTCTCGAAACTCACACGACTAGGGACCATTTAAGGATATGCTTGTAGACCCCAGCTCCCACTTATATGATCGCCCTCATACTGCCGGTGGTCAAGCAAGAATCCTAGGGGCTCTATCAACGTGTAATAGCGACTTGTCAGGTCACCTAAAGCAGTACACGATGATAAAGGTAAACCAGAAAGCATACTATCATCTCGAGTAAGACTGTCCTACCGGGATAGGTCCTCCATCAATCATTGCAATCACATACCTGTGACCCAATAATTGACTCTGAGGGCACTATCTCCAACAATCTCCCACTTGCACTCAAGGCTAATTATTGCGATGTCGCATACTCACAGCCCGTGTGATACCGAACACCCAACTCCTGTACTAGTCAGTCTCATAAAGCTCGTTTGCGAAACTATTGCGTTCGAGGAATAGCCTCAGTGAGTGGATCCGCTTTGATGTTTCTTTCTATGTCTCTCTAAATCTCATGTTCGCGGAGAAAACCATCTCCCGAAATGAGCAATACCTGTCTTAGAATGTGTCTGGATGTCTGATGGGACATAGCTCATAAATGAACTCCAAATCCAAACTTCTTAGACTGTATCGACAACTGAACTTAATCAGTATCCTGCGCCATGCCTCCCTCAGTATTGCCTTGGACCACCTGTCCAAAATACTGCCCCTCATCAGAAGGAAAACTATAGCTCTGACAACCTCCTTGTCGTCCATGTCACCTTGGAAGCCTGGAATGATAACTGTTTCCCTAATGAGGCTGTCGTTATCATATCCCTAGAACATCCACTTATGTTCTAAAACTGCTTCCGACTGTTTCTCCAGGATTGGATCAATATCAACTTATTGCATCTAGTGCAAGAACAATATCTGGTGTGGTACTTGACATCTCATGATTGACTCAATTGCCTGAGCAAGTGATCTGCCAATCATGCACATCCCTCTCCCCTTTAGTCTGTAAGACACCTTTAGAGAGGGTGACTCCATTACCTGCAGGTACACTACCGTGCCAGGAGTCGTCCATTCTAAATACCCTTAGAATGCTGTCTAAGTACCCAGATTGGGAAACTACCCAAATCTAGATCTAAAGCCATAGATCTAGTAACCAGAATGTCTGATATAATGTCCAAGTCCCTTTATGGAGAAACCACTGTGTGACGACCAAAGTATAACTGATTGCAGTATAGGAGTTTCTTTTCCTACTCTGTGTAGTGTATGTCATCCAAATACCAGGATATCACACCCTACTACCTTCTCAACAGATCCATCCCTTATTCTGATGAAGTCAAACCCATGACTGTCACGTCAGAAATAGATGATCTATCTCCGCTACATCTGCTTTAGTCTATAAATAGACATAAGCTACCTGTCCACCAATGCTTCCGCTGCTCCCACTGACTACGACAACCCTCTGGCAGAGTCATATAGACGTACACTTCTAAAACTAGTTTAGAACGACGCTATACTCATCCTCCCGCCGGGTCTCGCAGCCTGGAACAACAGCAATGGTAATTGTGGGTAAACAAGAACTTCCCTGTCACTGTCCTTGAGGCTACCGTAGTACCTCTAGAGTGCCTGAAGTTACCCACCGCATCTGCGGAGTGGCCAATGGAATGTCAAACCAGATTGAATCTTTAGGTTCCTATGAAATCTTCAGTAATCGTTTGTGGTTCTGGAATTACTTCCAGTTCTACCATACTCCCACTACTGTTTTCTGAAAAAATCCATTTTTAATAAAACTGTGGCGAGTCTAGAACAATATCGCTATTGTTCATCCAGATGGTAGAAAGTCAACCCTCGTCATAGCCTGGGTCAACCCACAAACAGCCATTACAGAAACGTGCCTTGAGTTGTCCAGTGTCTGGTTTTAATCATAAACCGGACAACTCCCCGTACCTTAACAACGTTAAGATATGAACTGTTCTATATCCAATATAGAAACAGAGGCACTGATTTAATTGAACCAGATTCAAATCATGCAGCTGTCTCCAGTGCATGTCAACTTAATGGAAGGAGGCCGATCAGCGTTACTCAACTTAGGAATGCTTCCAATTATGAGTAACCTGAAAGAGAAGCAATTTCTCTTAATCATTACTGTCAACTGAATACCATGCACAAGTACCTACATCTTCGATCACTTTGAAGAATCCCGATACTTGCTACACCTGGTTCTCTACTCTATTCAAATACCTATAACTTCTCCAAATTCGGACCCTGTGTTTCCACGAAACACTTGTCTAAAAACTAGAGAAGTCATAAGTAAACCGAATATAGTACGAGGACCAACCCCTCTGTCCTGATGGACCCTGGACAACATACAATACTCTGTATAAGTCCCTTGAGTCTGATAACTCATTCACTGTGTGTCGTAGGTTGAAAACTGTACTTATGGTTAAGAAGAATTACACCGCTGTTTAATGCTCCTTACCTAACCATCCACTGATGTAGGTAAATGTCACAGACATAATTTCAAAAAGGTATATCTCACTCTATGAAAATAGACGTACAGATATATCGATTTGAAATTGGTGCATAACAGCGGATATTCAAAACCAAATATTTGCCGACCGGCAAACAACCCAGGTGACTTCCTCAAATATCACCGATTACAACGAATCGCGATATAATGAGGATGATCACTTAATTCCCAATAACTTACTCCCACTCATCATCTGTAAAACCATACAGATGTGAGAATCATACCTGGTAAATACATACCCTGGAGCAAGTGCCTAATCGGGAAATCAGTTTTCCTTTAACATTACACAGTGAAACTGAAACATTGAAATGTTTTGTTGGGGTATCCTGGTATTCCTAGTAATGCCTCTTCCAGGTTCACGACTGTAACCGTATAATTCTTTGCCACCTCTCCAAATCCCTTCTTATGTCTTTAGTCTTTACCTTCTGTACACCCCTTTAGGCCAAATGGTTTTCTTCCTTCCCTACCGTTCGGCACCAGCCTATGGTTTGGAAGAAGACTATCCAATAAGCATAATAGGTGTACTGTCCCAATCCTAGGAACACTCGCAATGAGAGAGGGTGAAGATAAAAGACAACCGAATAAACCTTATTCCTATTTCTCCTGGACCAGAATCCATCCCCGAACTGGAACAAGTTCCTTTCGAGTTCGTATATAACCATACGATGGAGTATCCAAATAAACTATGGATCTTCGTAGTGATACGGAGTGTCCTGGAGAAATACAAAGGTGATTTAGGATTGACGAAGGAATACTTGGCTTGGTCGTGAATATCTGTTGCAATTTACTTTGCCCTCTTACTAATCCCTTGCTTTGTCTTAACCTAATACCTTCTGCACACCATCGTTATGCTAATTGGTTTTCTTCATTCCCTACCGGTCGGCACCTGCCTATGGTTTGGAAGAAGACTATCCAATTTGCGTAATAGGTGTACTATCTCCTAAACCAAGGAGTGCTCGCAACTTGAGAGAAGGTAAAAAGGAAAAGACAACTGAATAGTCCTATCCGTTTCCTCCAGAACCTGAAACCATCCTCGAATAAATTCTTTCGAGTTCGTATCTAACCATACGATGGTTTTGTCCAATGGAAGTGGACGTTCGTAGCAACACGGGGTGTCCTGGAGAAAAGGGTAAAAGTATGAGTGGCAATGAGGTTTGCAACTCTGACAATCCAAAAGTCAGTGTTAAGAAGGTTCGGTCAACTTGGTCACTGAGTCATAGTCTTAGGGTCTGGTCAATGGTCGCTGCCAAAGAGAGAGAGAAAAGAAACACTCAGCGTGCACTCTAACCTAGATCAGAATGGTTACCAATTTATCTAATCTGGAAACCTCCCACTGTACCTCAAATTCTCCTCCAAACCTGAAAGAAGAATTAGTCGGGATCACCCGAGGAGTATACTAACTCATCAGTGGGAATCGGGATCCAACTATCATCGCATGATAACGTGACGGAATCCGCTCACATCATCATACTCCAGATGGTATGCGCATATCTGGCAAGTTTCAGTTCTTTTGAAACTCCCGATGTGATTTTTGCCCCATGCTCTTATGACCTTGACTTTGGCCAACAAATCATAAGTCACATGTCAAGTTCTACCCGTCATTCTCCAGGTTGATTCGAATCCACCCGCACAAGCCCTTGACTTTGGCCAACAAGGCTATACGACTGTTCCAAACCAACGCATCTATCTATGCTGTATATGAATAACCAACGCTACCAAACACTGTGCCTTGACTTTGGCCAACAAACACAGCTTGAATACTATTGACTACCCATATGAAACGACGGAGGGCTACGAATGGTTTCTGGCGAAAACCTTTAACGTAAAGAACTTGATATCGTCGAAGGAACGGATAGCTTTTTGAAAATATAGTGACGAAAACCGTTGCTAAAGAGGTCACTCCCGGTGAAGGGATCTCGGCTCTTTCCCCGTAGAATGGGGTGCAGGATATTCCAAATGAATACCACGATGCAAAGCAAAAGTAATCGGCTATAGTGAAGTTAATGCCCTGACGCAAACTTCTGTCCAAGGGGTCACTCCCGGTGAAGGGATCTCGGCCCTTGCCTCGTCGACTGAGGAGCAGGATATTCCAACTGAATACCACGATGCAAAACAAAAGTGAACGTCCTTGCAATAACAGCTTTTTGAAAAGTGTTCCAACAACATCAGATTAGGTTTGTTTTTAACTTGCATTGATCCGAATCAATGCAGTCCCATCAATTGATCACACCAAAAAGAACGAAAATATACTGATGTACGTATATGCCATCCGCATTCGCCACTGGGTCCCGTCATTACCCGTTAGGTTAGCTAACTAACGACAGAGCGGGGACTGGACTAGCGCGGATGTAAAACATATACAACATCTACTAATATATATACCAATATATTATATTCGCTCAAGGCGTGATAAAATGCAACATCACAGAAATGTACAGCATCACAGAAACAATACAGATATCTGGGATCCCCGGGTTTCACAGAGCCGCTGAAACCCGACGTTCCCCTGGTCGTGTGGATAGCCTGTGCAATGAAATCCTAGACCCCTATGGGCGCGGCAAGTTACCCGCCAAAACCTGAAGCGAGGCAGCCCCCTTCAACGACGTGAATGGACCACCCGGCACTTCACGGAATCCGGCAACTTGGGCACCCCTCCTGGGTCAACCTGTACCCCCTACGAGTGCGGCGAATAGCCCGCCAATCCTAGAGTGAAGCCCCCTCCGTCCCAATGCCATGAGATGCGGGCTTGTTGCCCTCTAGAACCCGGCTATCCGTGCACCCCTCCGCGGGGTAAGCCTAGTACAGAAAGTAAAATATACATACAACGGGTACAACGACCGCAACCTGGCCATGCCCTAAAATAATAATACAAACAGGCAGTGACGGCAGTCCACATGTCGGACGCTCGCCCCGCAATATCAAATGTACATAATACAACAAAACTGTACTAGCATTGCATCCAGGCTATCCCCCACGACCGATCCGCAACATCACAGCAAAAACAAAACATCAACGTGAAAGTCACGTTCGCAAATCCGTCTAACCGGGCTATAGCAGTTAGACCGGATTTACCGATCAAGTGACATTCACGGTCGCAGATATAATGTAAATACTGTGAAAAAATGTGTTTAAAATATCCGATCGATCAAAAATTAACAAGTGGGCCCCCAAGCAATACTGTAGCAGATCAAGAAATTCTGGGCCCAATATTAATATTCCAAAACCCATATTTTAACCCCAGAAAGCTACTGAAGAAATTTGACACAGCAAGGACACTGTTCGGCGGCGGAACCGCGGCCCAAGGGGGGTTTGCCGCGGTTCCGCGCTCTGTTGGTCGAATTACTGTGTCGAATTTCTACAGTATGCTTATAACATCCAGTGCATCACTATTTTACAACCTGAAAAATTTTTGGAGACCAAAAAATTTCAACAGAAAACTGTCGTGAACAAAAATGTAGATTTTGGAATTTTGGTCGATCGGAAATGCAAAACACATTAAACAAAGCTAGACTAAGTTAATGGCGAGGCTCTGATACCACTGTAAGTGCACGGCGGCGCCCCGGCCGTCAATCCGACGGCCAAATGCGGAAGCGGTGATAAACTTAAATTTTACTTGAACTGGCAAACCGCCGCGCACTAATACCCGGATCGAACCATTAATTAGTCCTAGCTAACTACAAGATGGGGAAGAGAGATATACCGACAGATCCGAGTCCTCCGGTCTTCTCGTCGTCGTCCCGATCTCCTGCGGAAGCTCCGGTCTCCACAACGTCGCCGGAAGTGCACCACATCGCCTACTTCTTTTACGGGCTCCCACCTCAATGCCGAGGCAACTCGGGCACGAAGCTGGCTAGTCGACGTGCCCAAGATTCGCTGTAGAATGTGTAGTGAAGAAGTCTCATTTGGGGTTCATGGAGATTGCCTTTTGTGGTGGAGGAAAAATGACTTGGAGAGAGGTGAGGAAAAATGTATCATGCAAAGAATGAGAGTGACATTTTTTTCTCACCACCAAAAGAAAAACCCCACTCCTTTACTAGTGGCCGGCCATCCTCTCTTGGTGGTAGGTGGGAATGGAGTGAAGTCAAATGAAAGACAAGGGAGTGGGTGAGCTATCATGCAAGGAAGAATAATGAGTGATGATCAAAACAATATCATCACAAACAAAAACAAACACTCCAAAGCAACCATGATGACTCCAAATGGTCAAGCCATCATGAAGAAGTCAAGAAGTCAAGGTCAATGGAGCAACCATCATGATCCAACCAATAAGCAAAGACCCCCTCCACAAATACTTATTTGCAACAATGCAAATAAGCCCTCCTCCACCAATCTTCGGCCAATGAACGATACAAAGGAAATCGGCCGAAACGAAAAGCAAACTGGCAACTCCAGAAAACTGGTCCTGTAATAAATTACAGGAAAACCCCGATACTGTGCATACACACCCGCATTTGTATTCCGACCGAAATACAAATGCAATGAGACAAAATCTGCACTGTACTATACTAGGATCCGGCTTATACCAAAACCGGCTAGTAATATCTGTTTGATCCTGATCCGTGCAATGCCGCACGTATCTGATCGAACCCTGCCATATAACCATACGGCCTATAGTACAAACTGTCCGATCCTGATCCTTGCAATACCGCACGTATCTGATCGGACCCTGCCATATCTCCATACGGCCTCTACAACCTTTCGCCCGAAAGCTGAGTAACAGAATGTGGGGGACTCTAAAGACTCGTCAACACCTTGGTTGTGGATTTAACCACTAGCACGTTAGAGGTATAAGCCAATACATAACGGGCTACCAGGTATTGACCAAAAGGGACGTCTGTGAGCGAACTCAGCCTGACTCCCTACTGAGCCTGTCAGTGACAATATCCGTACAGTCCGGTCCGTTCGTCTATGAGCATCGCATGGCGGGCCTAGGGGGTTGGTAAAAGTCAGACCCCCAAAAGCGGTACAAGTCGTGTCGGAGTGTAGCCCAGAACACCCTGAGATACTACTGGAATACCTACCAGTAAATCTCCTTGCCTCAGCCGAGGGCTTCATGTAATGGCTCTCCTAGACACAGCGCGACCTCACCCCCAATACCGGGAGAGACGAACCCCTGAAGATACGCTCACTGCCTCCATGTGGCTCGGGACTGTACCCAACTAAAACCTGTTTGCACGACTCCTTTGAGCCGTGGTAGGGTAGTAATCAAAGTACAGTGGGAACTCACACGAGACAAATGATGATCCCCAGGTCGATGAACTAACCTGCACACATGTCACCAGGGAACTGCCATCTGACGTCTGGTATATGAACAACTAGCATGTTCCCGGCGAGTCCTGTCCGGTGTACTCATAACCCAATGAGCACCTGTATACATCTTAGGTGATCCAACTGACACCAGTGGCTTGTGAGACCGGCCACCGCCCCTCGTCGGGGTCTCGACTGTATACACTAGTCTACTCTGGAGTATCGATGCCCTGTCTCGAAACTCACACGACTAGGGACCATTTAAGGATATGCTTGTAGACCCCAGCTCCCACTTATATGATCTCCCTCATACTGCCGGTGGTCAAGCAAGAATCCTAGGGGCTCTATCAACGTGTAATAGCGACTTGTCAGGTCACCTAAAGCAGTACACGATGATAAAGGTAAACCAGATAGCATACTATCATCTCGAGTAAGACTGTCCTACCGGGATAGGTCCTCCATCAATCATTGCAATCACGTACCTGTGACCCAATAATTGACTCTGAGGGCACTATCTCCAACAGCTGTATGCTAAATTCTCAAAGTGCGCGTTTTGGCTTGATAGAGTTGACTTCCTGGGTCATGTGGTGACTGGTGATGGTATTCTTGTGGACCCGAGGAAGATCGAGGCTGTACAGTTTTGACCCAGACCTGTATCGGTGACTGAGGTTCGCAGCTTTTTGGGCTTAGCTGGTTATTATCGCCGTTTTGTGCAGGATTTCTTGAGTATCGCTGCACCGCTGACGGGACTGACCCGGAAGGGAGCTCCTTTTCTCTGGACTGATGCGTGCGAGCAGAGTTTTCAGCAGTTGAAGACTCGGTTAACGACAGCACCAGTGCTTTCTTTACCTACTGGATCGGGCGGCTATGTTGTGTATTGTGATGCTTCTCGAGTGGGGCTCGGCTGTGTTTTGATGCAGCATGATACAGTGATTGCGTATTCTTCTAGGCAGCTGAAGAAGCATGAGCAGAATTACCCCACTCACGATCTTGAGATGGTCGCGGCAGTCTTTGCGTTGAAGATTTGGAGACACTACTTATACGGAGAGTCGTGTCAGATCTTCACGGATCACAAGAGTTTAAAGTATATCTTCCAGCAGCGAGATCTGAACCTAAGACAGCACCGATGGATGGAGCTAGTGAAAGATTATGATTGTGAGATCCCTTATCACCCGAGCAAGGTGAATGTGGTAGCTGATGCTTTGAGTCGTAGGCCCGGGGGTAGCTTGTCCCAGATGAGCGCAGTTCAGCGTCAGTCTTCCGCAGATTGGCAGCTCTTGTGTGATAGTAGAGTGCAGTTCGAGTTTACTTCCGCTGGGGGACAGCTTGCTCATGTCTGCGCCCGTCCACTACTATTTGATCGTATCCGTGAGGCGCAACCCAATGATGCCCGTTTGTCGGAGATTCTTGAGCTTGTTCGACAGGGTACAGTTTCGGAGTTCATGATTGATGACCAGGGTGTGCTACGATGCGGGACTCGCTTGTGTACCAGATGCTGCTGGGTTGAGACGTGAGATCCTAGAGCAGGCACATCAGTCGGCCTTTAGCGTTCATCCAGGTTCCACCAAGATGTACCGTGACTTGAGAGGCTTTAATTGGTGGGAAGGGATGAAACGCGATATTTCGGACTTCGTTTCGAGGTGCCTGACTTGTCAGCAAGTCAAGGCTGAGCATCAGAGACCGGCTGGAGAGTTGCATCCTTTACCCATTCCGGAGTGGAAATGGGAGTAGATTTACATGGACTTCATTGTGGGTCTACCCAGGACCAGTCGTGGGTATGACTCCATTTGGGTGATTGTTGACCGGTTGACGAAAGCGGCTAACTTCCTTCCAATGAAGACCACTTTCGGTTATGCTCAGTATGCGCAGTTGTATATAGATGAGATTGTGCGTTTGCACGGTGTTCCTACATGCATAGTATCTGACAGAGGTACCCAGTTTACTAGCCGTCTTTGGCAGAAGCTTCAGGAAGCTTTGGGTACCCGGTTCAGTTTTAGCACCGCTTTTCATCCGCAGACCGATGGTTAGTCGGAGCGGACTATTCAGACTCTGGAGGATATGCTCCGTGCATGTGTGCTTGATTTTGGTGGCAGTTGGGATCGTCACTTGCCGTTGATTGAGTTCTCCTACAACAACAGCTTTCAGGAGACTATTCAGATGGCACCTTTTGAGGCTTTATATGTTAAGAAGTGTCGATCGCCAGTCTGTTGGACCGAGCTCAGTGAGAGTCTGGTTTTAGGACCCCAGCTAGTTCAGGAGACTACGGAGAAGATCCAGCTGATTCAGGACAGGATGAGAGCAGCCCAGTGCAGGCAAAAGTCTTATGCCGACCGTCGTCGTCGCAGACTTGAGTTCGCAGTGGGGGATCATGTATTCCTAAGGATTTCTCCGATGAAGGGCGTTATGCGATTTGGGAAGATGGGGAAGCTCAATCCCAGATTTGTAGGTCCTTTCGAGATCCTTGAGCGAGCGGGTTCTGTTGCTTATCGTTTGGCGCTCCCGCCTAGTTTTCCGGATGTTCACCCCGTTTTCCATGTGTCGATACTTCGTAGCTACCTTCATGATCCTTCTCACATGATTCAGCATGAGACCGTTCAGCTTGAGCGCGATCTTTCGTTCACCGAGCAGCCGGTAGTTATTTTGGATCGGCAGGTGAAGAAACTTCGGTCAAAGGTCTTGCCGTCTGTAAAGGTTCTATGGCGTAGCCTACTAATGAGGAGATCACTTGGGAGGCCGAGAGCGAGATGCGGAAGAAATTCCCTCATCTTTTTGAAGGTATGCTTGGTATGAAATTTTAATTCGGGGACCGAATTTCTATAGGGGGAAAATTGTAACGTTTTAGAAATCGTTATGCGAATTTGTCCGTTTTAGGGTAAGTTTGTCGGTATTTTCCGTTTTAACCCGACTGTGAACGAACGACCATATATACTTGCTGGCACCTAGTTTAGCTAAAATAAAGCTAGTGCGCAAGGTTTGGGGGTATATGGGACGTTTTGGTTCAATTTGAATTTTTCCCAATTTTAATGTTATTTTAATGCGGTATTCACATTTTGGGAAATTTCACTTTTTGTGATATTTTCTTCAATTAAGTTGAGTTAATCTTAAACCTTCTCACTTTACCTAGATTCATTGTGTGGACTAGGATTTAAGTTTAAACGTAAAGAAAAAGAAAAGAAATGAATGTAGATGCATGCATGTGTGCATATGTGTATGTGAATGCATTTAATTGCATTAAATGCTTGTAATTGCTAGGAAACCCTCACCAAACTCCCACCTCGCTCTCTTGGCCGAGATCCCTTCTTTCCCTACTGCCCTTGCTCTTTTCCTTCTCATTTTACATCAATCTAAACTCATAAATCCTCAAAATCTCAAAACATATCACAAAAATACCAAAAGTTCTTGATTTTTGGCTCTTGGATCACTTGGAGCTAGGGAAAGCTAGGAGCTTGTGAGAAAAGTTGTTAGGTATAATCCATATACTGTTAATTAGGAGTTTGTATGTTGTTTTGCTCGTTGGTTGTAGCGTAGCACGCTTTTTATATCGATTAGTGCAATATCGGGTTTTTAGTGTCTTTATTGAACCTTTGTGAACTGCTATTTTCTGGGGAATTTAGTGTTTGACCAAACAAAATTATAAAGATGTACTAGTGAACCTGAGACATCACCTGAGACATGGGGACCACCCCATCGGCCGGGGCCGGCGACCCCTATAGCGCGATTCGGCGACGCCGGCTAGGTAGGAGGGGGTTGGGGTTAGTCTTCTGTGGGTTGTTGTCTGCTGTTGGCTAGGGGTGTTTGGTACTGTTTACTTTTTTAGTAAATTCAGTATGCAAAATCTGGGATCGATTACCTATAATCTAGTGTTTTGAGTCCGCGTGATACGTATTGCGACACGAGTCATGAGCTTGTGCTGCTGCTGTACTCAGTTAGGTTTTGAGGTATCGTTGCGCACGTTAGCCACTAGACGTGCACTCGCGAGTTAGTTTAGTGTGTTGGTGCGTTTTTGAATACGTAGTTTTGCGATATATTGATCGATTCTGAGATGTTCACATTATTTCTTGTGTTTGTGAAAATATAGTGTCGCAAGCGGGAACTTCGGACGCTGCGAACAAGGGGAAGCAGGTGGTCGGATTTTCATAGCTGGACACCATTGGTGAGTAGATTTAACATCTACAGGGAAATCTCCCGTATGGCGTTATGCGTCGGAGCGAATATGATATGTTAGCTGCATAGTATTTGCATATTAGTTACTTTCATATGAATGTCATTACATAGTATTATATGTTGTACCTGACTCGTACCTTTAGATATAACACATTACTGACGGTTCATGTTGCACGAGCACTAAATTGTATGCTACACCCACACCGTCTGTAATTGCCATGACACGCACAAACCACCTACATACGTGATATGGTAGTGGACAGGGATAGTTGTGGTAGTAGCCCTTATCCCATTGTGCATATGAGATATTGTTGACACTTACATACGTCACATTGCATTGGGCAGGAATAGTTGAGGTAGTAACCCTTATTCCATTTCACGTATACCTTACATTAGCTCTATTGTACATCTTGCATACATATTGACATGTACACCCACATAGTCTATTATAGTTACATGTATATCATGCACTCATATTGACATGTACACCGCATATTTTCGCTATAGTTGTATGTACCCTAAGTGGTATTGTTTTGATATGTGGTATTGAGTTGTTGATCATTGCGCTTATGAAATGCATCATACCCACTTGCTTACATGTAGATACTTAAACCTTGCTACACTTACATGTACACTTCCTATGATGTTGTATTTGTTTTCGGAGGATTTTGGGAACCGCAAGATATATTTTAAAAGCTGGATTCATTTAAAGAGCGGTTTTCCCTTTATATGCTCATATTGATGTTTTATGTTGCATATATCAGTTTTATATGGATTCTACGCATTGAGATATGGATTTCATATGATTATGGATTTGAGAACCGTGGGGGTATTTTCAAGAAACTGTGTATTGTTTGAAAACCCGGTTTCTCTTGATATGATATTTCAGTGCGTCCACCATGTGATTTCTCGGTTCTGAGATTTGGCTTGTGATACCCGATTCGAGGAGCGGGAGGCACCATCTGTGGGTACATGGTGGACCCGGTATGGTACCCCGGGGCGAGTGGTGATTTCGTGGTGTAGACGATAAGCCTGGCGGTGGGACCACTACCTACCGGTGATTGTATTTGGACTCGGCGGTTATCGTGGGGATACCGACCGGAGTGATGTACGACATATCATCAGGGCCAGTCATGGTGATAGCGCCTGAGTTATGAGGATTTACGTGTCGATGCTAGACACGAGTTTTATGGATGTTTCGAGTGTCGGTGTTAGACACTCAGGTTTCCATGATTTTTACGTATCGTCGGTGGACATACGTGGTTGATATCCTTATATATATATATATATATACTTACAGGTATATGTTTTCATGATGTTTCGGATGTCGATGATAGACACTCAGGTTCCATGAGACTTACAGGATGTGAGGGCCGATCTGAGGATGCAGTGCCTGAGGATTTGGGATTTGATGTGTCAGTGAGGGACACTAGTGTTTTTCAATGCTGATGATTTTGCTTGAGATTTTATTATATCACCCCCACACACTCAGGATTATGTTGATATGCATTGCTTCATGTAGTTGTAGTACCCTGATGATGTACCTTTACATGGTTGTTGCATATTCACTTATCATACTTATGCTATCGGATTACATGTGATAGATAGATCGCTGTTCTTGCATACCTGCGATTACAGTATGATGTTAATTACTATTCACGAGTTGGCAACTCACCCCCGTTGTGCCACAGTGTTTTGCAGGACTTACCCTCAGAGTAGTCGCGGCAGGGCATCTTATCATCTCTACTTTTGCAGATACCGCTCGATTAGGCAGTGAGGCCTTTGCTTTTAGGTGGGTTTGCGGTTATCTGTCTGTACTTTGTATATCTTTTTGTTAGATCTAGTATTCTCCATCTACCACATTTTGTATATGACTTAAAGACGACTTGTGAGGATTCAGTGTTGTATTATTTTGGTGACTTTGGGTGCCGTGCTCGTGGGAGCCGGTTATGTTTGGAAGTTTACCTCTTTATACAGTTTCCTTTATATCCTTCGCTTCGGCATCGTATACTTGTTGTGGTGATTGTCTCCGCCGTTGGGCGTGATTTTGCTCCCATTTGGGACGCTTTATATATTATCTGTGTTGTACCCATTTTCGGGGCTAGTTTTTACAAAGGAGGTGCTGCCGAAATTTTCAAGAAAGAAAACTAGAGTTAGAGATTTTACTTGTGATTTTCTAAATGTTTTAAACTATGTTTTCTCCGTTGATCCAATTTTGGGTGGTTTAGATTTCTTGGTTTTCGGCTTACTTGAGTTGCGTACGCCTGTTGACGTTACGTAGTTTAAGTGCCAGTTACGGGCCAAACTTGGGTCGTGACATACATCGTTACCAAGGATGCTACCAAAGAAGCAGTCTGGATATATATAAGTTCATGAGATGAACTTCGTTCCTACCATTGTATGACAATGGAGTTGTGGTTTTTGCCAAGGAACCCCCCCCCCATCCCATCAGAAATCCAGATATAATTCTTAGGCAGTATCACCTGATCATGGAGATGGTTGATCTCCAGGGAGATCGAGGTTAGGAGAGTAGAAACAGAGGACAACAGCGCGGATCCACTCACGAATGCCTTTTTCCAGTAGAGTCTTTTATGGGATGGTTGAGTATGAGATACTTCAACCGCAGCTAATTGTTGGGTATGTGATACCACAACAGATGGCCCTAGTGCAAGTGGGAGATTGTTAGTTATATGTATGCCCTAGAGGCCATTACTGTATATACAATGTAAATTGTAGTGGATGCTTGGACATATATAGGGAGGACTTTCTTGCTCGACATGATAGTATGCTATCTGGTTACACTTTACCTTAACATGTATACTGATTGTCTCTCTGTTACATGTTGGTAAAGCCCTTAGGATGTGTACTTGACTACCTGGACTATGATGAGGATCATACTAGTGGAGACATGGTAGTCCATAAGTACATCCGTCAAGGTCCCTAGTCGTGGGTGTATCGAGACAGGGCATCGATGCACCATAGTAGACTATCATATACGCATCTTGACCCATATGATGGGCAATGGATGATCCCATATCCATCGGTGTTTGACATCAAGGATGGTGTACAGGTGCTCAGTAAAGACTGAGTACACTGGACGGACTCGCCGAGAACTCCCAGATGGTATTATACCTCACGCAGATAGCAGTTCTCCGGTGACATTGGTACAGAGTAGTCTGTTGACCTGAGATCGTCATAGAGTCTTGTGTCATTCCCACTGTGCTTTGATTTCCACCTTACCACGTCCAAGAGGGTGTGCAAAATGGTGGTTTTTGGGTACAGTCCCGAATCACATGGAGGCAATGAGCGATAGAAGGGGATTCGTCTCTCCCGGTATCGGGAGTTGATGTTGTGCTGTGTTCGATTGGCTATAACCAGAAATCCCTGGCCAGGGTTGCTGAGATTTACTGGTAAGTGTTACCAGTAATTTTTCAAACTATTATAGACCTCATATCGACACGACTTATCGAGCTACTGGGGTCTGACGTTTACCACCCCTAGGCGAGATATGCGACATATCAGACGACGAGACCGGACTGTACGGGAGTGTTACTGATTGGATTCGCAGGAGAACTAGCGGGCTTGTTTGTTGATCTTCTGGTCGCTCAATACCCGGGTGGCCGTTACGTTTAGCACACCACTTGCGGCTTGTGGGTGTTTGATATGATCATCACCTACTGCCGGCGTATTGACGAGTCTTTAGAGTCCTACACAGGGGTTTCCTGGCTCAAGCGAAACGGAGTAGGAGCACATATGTGATATATGCGGGACGGAGATTAATAAGATATGAGATACCGTATTCTATTCTCGCGATTCGTGACATTGATCGGTTGTATGCGATATAGCCGGATTATCGGATCAAGTGTTGATTCGATAAGTTGTTACTTTTGATATTAGTCGGTTATAGCCGGATTATTAAATCAAGAGTTGATTTGATAATTTAATGCATAATTATATATCTGATATATTACATTGCATTAACTAGTATTAGCTCACGTATGATTTATTTTCTCACTAGTTTGTGCACATTGTTTATATATGATATATGCAAGTGTACATGTTTGTATCATGCTTGATGATACATCAAAGTTGGGTGTATGAGACTCATACCAAGATTAGGGTAAAGATTAGGGTTATTGTTTTATCTTAAGATTTAACAAAAGGGTTTAACTTAGTCAAAGAAATCAAGCTTGAAGAAGCTTGGAGAAGCTTTGACAAAGTCCACTCTTTTGATATTCTTTAACCTAACCTTTAACCTAAAACCTTGGTTAATTCTCTACATGAGTTAAGCATGAGGGCTTATCTCAACCATGGTGCCATTATTTATTGGATAAGTTTTCATTTGGATGGAATTTTTTCTTCTTCTTCTTCTTCATCATCAAGCTCCATCCAAAAGCTTACTAGCTCCAATGGTGCCATGAGAAAAAGAGTGAGAAAATCAATTCTAAAGTGAGCCCACTTCCTACTTCTTCATCCTCTACCACTTGCCATGTAGTAGAGTGTGTTCTCTTCACAAAGTTCATGACCTAGTGAAGGAATAGCTTGAGTTAGTGTCTCCCCGACGTAGATCATCTTCGGCCTCGAAGTCATCGTAGCAAGCACGTTCGTTCTTCTCATGGAGCTTCTCTAGAGTCCGGAGTTCATGATCGCAGCGATGGGGACGTCTACACGGAGCTAATGAAGTGGAGGACCGGATCTACAAAGGTTGTAAGCCCTTTCACTTAGTGTTAAAGTTGTTAACATGCAAGTTTTCGCCTAAACCCTAGTTTAAAGATCCGTATTAGAGTTGTTCGACATGGCTAAAATTTTAATCGGGCATGGTTATGCCTCGAAGACCCTTGTGCGCAAGCCTAGCAACCCTACAGTTACGTTTAGCAGACCGCTTGCGGCTTGTGGGTGTTTGATATGATCATCACCTACTGCCGGCGTATTGACGAGTCTTTAAAGTCCTACACAGAGGTTTCCCAGTTCATACGAAACGGAGTAGGAGCACATATATGATATGTGCGGGACCGAGATTAGTACGTGTATGCGATACTGTATTCTATTCTTGCGATATGTGACATTCGTCGGTTATATGTGATATATCCAAGTTATCGAATCAAGTGTTGATTCGATAAGTTGTTACTGTTGATATTAGTCGGTTATATGAGACATAGCCGGATTATTAAATCAAGTGTTGATTTAATAATTTAATGTAGAATTATATATTTGATATATTAAATTACATTAGCTAATATTAGCTCACTTAAGTATTCATTTTTCTCACTTATGATACATTGATATATATGTGATATATGTTAAATGTATTGTTTTCTTTTTGCACAAAATATATATGTGATATATATTGTTGTGTCATGCAAGGTTACACATGCAACATGTTTGTAATAGACTCATACCATGCTAGGTTAATGCTAGGGTTTTATTAGTTTTAAGTAATTCAAACATTTGGAATTAATCATGGATGAGCTTGGAGAAGCTAGTAGAACATTGACTTAGTCCACTTGTTTGTCTAGCTTAAGATATTTGTTAACCCAACCCTTAACTCATAGCTATGGTTTAGTCTCTACAATGGTTAGTGCATGACATACACTTACCATGGTTGCATTTCTAACCTCATGAGTTTCATTCATCATCTTCTTCCTCACTTGAGAAAAAGCTTGCTAGTTTTCTCTAAGTGATGAAATCTTGTGAGAAAAATAAAACTAAAGTGAGCCAACTTCCTACTTCATCATCCTCTACTATTAACCATTTAGTTTAGGGTATTTGCTTCACTAATCTCACCATTAGTGAAGAGGTAGCATAAGCTCGAGTCTCCTCGACGTAGATCATCTTCGGCCTCGAAGACATTGAGCAAGCTTGTTCGTTTCTTCATGTGAACCCTTACTAGAGTCCGGGTCTTCACAACTTGCAGCGAAGGGACTACGACATGGAGCTTTAGAAGTGAAGGACCGGTCTACAAAGGTTGTATTCCCTCATTCACTTAGATGTAAAGTGTTTATATTTAGTGAAGGACCGGTCTACGACATGGATTTTCTAGTAACGATTCTAGGGTTAGGGTTAGCTAGAATGGCAAAATTTTGAAATTAGTATGGACGATGCCTCCCGAAACCTTGCTGCCGTGCTAGACAACCCTGCAAATATCTCGGGCTCTGTCAGTCCGGATCGACCCATATCATCAAATCTCACAACTACGGTCGGTATCCTCTGGATATCCGCCGCGCCACAAATAACCGGTAGGTAGCGTTCCCCTGCCGAGCTCAACGCCATCATCTGCGATCCTTTTTCCCTGGGGTACCATACCGGGTCCACCATGTACCCGCAGACGGTACATCCCCCTCCTCGAATCGAGTATATGATACAGCTCAAGAATCGAGAAAACTCATGGTGGACACCAAACACATCATATAACGAGAAAACCGCAAATTTCTATTTTGTAAAATGCTAATAAGTTTATAAAATTCTTACGGTTTTCCCCAAAATCCAGAAATCTCATAAGTACAGAAATCCTCAAGAAGGATCACAATATGAAAACATGTCGATGATGATGGAACTCTATGATACGGTAGTATATACCATGAGAAGTACGGCCAGAAGCTATGCATGAATCATGATGCAATGAGATATGTATAAATGACTAACAATCTTACATATCCATTTAATGAAATGAATATAAAAGTATAAATCTACAGATCATATATGATGCAAATGCACAATTACCGATTTTAAACAAGTTCTATAGTGTTCATGACATAGCAATTACCGAAGGCGTGTGTGTTCGCATGAATAGTGCACGTGCGGCATGAACCAATGGTAATGGTGCAAGTGTCCTATGATGATGTCACACACACACACACACACACACACACACACACACACACACACATATATATATAAGATGATGCAATGCGATGAGATGCATAACTAGGAAACTACGCATATAAAATGCAAGTACTACAAGTAAGCCTAAACCATCGGGCGCCTCGCGCCATCCAGACGATTCCCCCCGTAGATGTGTATATCTACTCACCGGGACGCCTCGGCTAATCTGATCCGATCTCAGCCATGTCTTTTCCGCGCCACATCCGACGCCTCTGCACCCGATCCTAGAATCGCACACAAGCAATTAAGAGGATAAATAAATGATAGTCGCGGATACAAATGACACAAGGCAATGTACACACACAACAAGACGTGCGCACACTCGGTGCACAAAATGTTGGCTATAATTCCCTCAAGACAATTATCGTAGTCACAGGCAAGTGATTGTGATGATTGAGGAAGGGCATATACCGATAAAACAGTCTTACTCGAGATGATAGTATGCTATATGGTTTGTCTTTATCATCATATGTTGATAGAGCTCATAGGATTCTTGCTTGACTGCCAGCAGTATGATGGCGATCATATATGTGGGAGCTGGGGTCTATAAGCACATCCTTAAATGTTCCTAGTCGTGGGAGTTTCGAGACAGGGCATTGATACTCCAGAGTAGATTAGTGTATACGGTCGAGACCCCGACGAGGGGCGGTGGCCGATCTCACAAGCCGTTGGTGTTAGTTGGTTCACCTAAAATGTATACAGGTGCTCATTGGGTTATGAGTACACCGGACAGGACTCGCCGGGAACATGCTAGTTGGTATTATACATATCGTCAGATAGCAGTTCCCTGGTGACATGTGTACAGGTTAGTCTGTCGACCTGGGATCGTCATTTGTCTCGTGTGAGTTCCCACTGTGCTTTGATTACTACCCTACCATGGCTCAAAGGAGTCGTGCAAACAGGTTTTAGTTGGGTACATTCCCGAGCCACATGGAGGCAGTGAGCGGATCGTCAGGGATTCGTCTCTCCCGGTATTGGGGGTGAGATCGCGCTGTGTTTAGGAGAGCCATTACACGAAATCCCTGGCCAGGGTAATCGAGATTTACTGGAAGGTATTCCAGTAGTATCTCAGGGTGTTCTGGGCTTCACTCCGACACGACTTATACAGCTATTTGGGGTATGACGTTTACCAGCCCCCTAGGCCCTATATGCGATACTCACAGACGAACGGACCAGACTGTACGGATATTGTCACTGTCAGACTCAGTAGGGTTTCTGGATGAGTTCGCTCGTCAGCTTCCCTTCCGATCAATACATAGGCAACCGTTACGTACAGCTAGTACTTCTGACGTGCTAGTGGTTATACCCAGTGCCAGTGTGTTGATGAGTCATTAGAGTCCCCCACAGACAGTTTCCCAAGTTCGGGCAAAACGTTGTAGAGGCCGTATGGTTTTATGGCAGGGTTCGGAAAAAGCACGTGCGTTTACGCACGTGTCATTTTTCAGGCAGATAATACTAGTGGGCTTTGGTTTAAGCCGGATCCGAGTATTATACTGTGTAGATATAATATCTTTGTCTCGGTTGTATTTGTATTCGGTCGTAATACAAATGCGGGTATATTTATACTGTTACGGGGTTATCCTGAAATTCGTTTCGGGATTGCTTTTGGAAGTTGCCAGTTTCCAGTTTTCTATCACCCATATTATACATTCGGTTTAATACGGTTTTATCTTTTCTTCATGAGGGTGAGTCATTTGGTGAGTCATGAGGGTGAGTCACCATTTTGCTTTAATGGTTGGTGACTAGGATTAGTGAGTCACCATTATGCATTTAATGTTTTATGCAAGGTGGATTTTGCATTAATGAGGTTTTGTAATGCTTAAGATATTTCTCCTTGATCTTTTACCTTATGATTACCACCCCTTGCTCCTACACGCACCTCCCTCCTCTTCTTATAGTGGCCGGCCCCTCTTTGAGAAGATCATGGTTGTTCATTTGGAAAAAGTATATGAAATTTGCTTCATGGAAATTTCATAAGTTGATTTCTGATTTCACTCGATCCAAAAAGCCAACTTCATTAACCGTTCATCCATAGCTTTGGATGTAACGAGACAAAGTGTTCTACTCATTCTCTATATCAATCTTGGTCATCTCTTTTAGCAAACTTGATGTCCGAGTGCCTCGGTTCAGAGGCGGGAGCCCGTTTAAAGATCCATCGACGTGGTGCTACCTGGACGAGAAGACTGAAGATTTAAGAGATCGGAGCAGCCGCAACAAAGCGTGGGATGATGGTTAAAGAACGAAAGACTCGGATCATTCGGTATAACATTTCTACCCTCTTTACAGTATGTTAGTTTAGCGTTAATGGCAGATCCGGGTTATAGTATACGATAGCGCCAGTTTATAAAAGTTTTTGTTCCGCATTTGGCGTCTAAAAGACGGCCGGGGCGCTACCGTAGACTTACACAAAACGCGCTCGCGACAACGCCACACCTACAACTAGGGTTGCTATACGTGAAAACTACCAAGTCTAGAACTCGATCGTACCAATTTCCCATTCATTACACGCTAAATCTTATATGAAATAAGTTGTAACTCATCAAAACCTCAAATTTAATTAAAATTGATTTATCCTAAAAACCTAATAAGCATCAATTTATCATTTTAGTTCAAATCTTGATGTTTGAACAAAACTAATGGCCACAAAGCTCACTTAAAATCTTAATTAGGTCACACCATTATTTACTAGATTTTAACCTCACCTATTTATGTTAATCAAAAAATTTAGTTTGCAATATTAATTAATTAAGACAATTTAAAAGCAACAATTAGCAATTTAGCAACTAGTTTAAATTTTCCAAGTCTTAAGATGTTAAACTATACATTGCAACCTTAATGATGTGATAAAAACCTTAACTTGAAATTCAAACCCTTCTCTTGAAAACTCAAGACTTGAAATTAGAACCATATAAATACTTAATTAAATTAGATTAAAGAAATTTAACAACAAATTAAACATGGGGTTAGGATTTATACCTCAAAGATTTGTAAATCTAACATGCAACTTAGCCTCCCAAATGTGCTTCCTTGCTCTAAGATCCATGCTAGATTAGCCAAGGAATAATGGGTAAAGGTTAAATTGCAATTTAGTGGGAATTTATAAGGATTTTTGAGGCAAAAATGATGAATTTTTGATGTGAGAATGAGGTGGAGAAAGTTGGGGTTGCTCATGGGGGAGGCTCGGCCAAGATGGGACTGAGGAGAGAGAGTGAGATGTCGGTTGTGATCACTTCAAGTCTCATTAATGCACCTCACAATTCAATTCTATTTTTATTTTATTTTATTTTATTATTGAAACCTCGAATTCTCTAGAATTTTAGAGACAACTAGAGAAAAATAAAACATGTTGCACACTATGTTTTAAGTTCTCATGGTTTATTAATGTGTACTTAACCCATTCTAATTTATAATTTTCACTAATTAAATGTATAAGTGAAACCTTAAAATAATATTTAAAATAATTAATTAAGGAAAATATTTAATTAAACTAGCAATTTATAAGTGACAATTAAATACCAAATACCAACAATTACATAGTTAAAATAGGTGTATTTAAGTCTATATTGAAAATTAATTATATCTTGGTTTTTACGGAAAACACGCATTATTTTACCGATTATCGGAAAATTAACCTAAATGATTTTTAAAACATTACGGTTATAGACACATGTTTATACGCATATACGTTGATTGTGCATGAGCATCATTTGTATAACATTACTTGTTGTACCTTAACTTAGTACCTATTGGACACTGCACCATTACTGACGGTTCATATTGCACGAGCACTGAATTGTATGCTCCACACACACCGTCGCTAATTACCATGACACGCACAACATATACATATATATGGTACTACATTCGTTATTGACATTGAGGCAGTTGTTCTTGTAGCACCTTACTAAGGGAATATGTATTGTACTACCTTCATTATTATCAATAGTTAGACGATGATTCTTGTTTTATTGCGCATACGAATTGCATCATGCATACATACATACATACATGCATACACACATACCTTGCTATAGTTACATATACACTTTTATATGATGTTGCATTTGACTTCAGGGAATTTGGGAACCGCATGATATCTTTAAAAACTTGATTCATTTAAAAGAGCGGTTTTCCCTTGATATGCTCATATTACTGTTTTATGTTGCATACATCGTATTTCATGGATTTACGCATTGAGATAATAATTTCATGTGATTTATAGATTTGAGAACCGTGGTTATATTTCAAATAAAGTATGCATTGTTTTGAAAACCCGGTTTCTCTTGATATGATATTTCGATGCGTCCACCATGAGTTTTCTCGGTTCTGAGATTGGTTTTCGAAACCCGATTCGAGGAGATGGACAATCCTTTTGCGGGTTCATGGTGGACCCGGTATGGTACCCCGGGGCAAGAAAGGTATGTTGTGCAGTAGACGATGAGCCTGGCAGAGGGACTACTACCTACCGGTGATAGTTTAGACCCGGCGGTTATCCGGAGGATACCGACCGGAGTCATGAGATGGATATGGGCCGATCCGGACTGACGGAGCCCGTGGGCCGATACGGACTGAAGGAGCCCGGGTTATGTGGATTTACGTGTCGATGATGGACATGGTTTTTCATGATGTTTCGAGTGTCGATGTTGGGCACTCAGGTTCCATGAGATTTACGGATATGAGGGCCGATCAGAGTGATGGCGCATGAGATATTGGGATTTAGGGTGTCGTTGATGGACACCGAGTTTTTCCACGATGATGATTCATTGATGATGATTATGTTTTATCCCACACTCAGGATTTATTTGATATGCATTGTTTCATGTAGTTGTAGTACCCTAATGGTGTACCTTGATCATGATTAGTTGCATATCCATATTGCCATACTTAGGCTATCAGATTGCATGTGTTAGATTACCGCTGTTCGTGCATACTTGCGATTATCTGTATGATGTTACTTACTATTCACGAGTTGGAAACTCACCCCCATTGTGCCACAGTGTTTTGCAGGCTTGACCCTCAGAGTCGTCGCGGCAGGGCTCCTTATTGTATCTATTTCTGCGGATACCGCTACGGTTGGCTGTGAGGCCTTTTTGGTGTAGGTGGGTTAGCGGTTATCCGAACACGTCTATTGTATATCTCATTGTATCTAGTACTCTCCATCTACCACTTTCATGTAAATGAATTAGAGATGAGTTTGTGAGGATCGATATTGTATTATGTGACTCTGGGAGTCGTGCTCGTGTGAGCCGGCTTTTCTTATGTTGCTTTACCTCTTTTTATGTTGTTTTCATTCTTATTGAATATTTCTTCGCTAAGGCATCGTATATATACTTTTGGTGGTAGTGTTAAGCCTTTGGGCATGATTTTCTCCCATTTGGGATGCTTTATTTATATTCTGTGTTTGTACCCATTTCGAGGCTAGTTTTACAAAGGAGGTGCTACCAAAATTTTTAAGAAAATGATTTAAGTCTGAGATTTTAACTTGGGATTTCCAAATGTTTTTAGCAATGTTTTATTACTTTACTCCTTCTCTTGGTTTAGATTTCTGGGTTTTCAGCATACTTGAATTGCGTTACGCCTGATGACGTCACGTGGTTTAAGTGATGGTCACGTTCCTAAATTGGGTCGTAACAGAGTATAAGGCGGATGAAGATGAGGAGGATGTGTAAGTCTATGTAGCACACCCCACATGTTAGAGGGGAGGAGGAATACATCAAAAATGATTTTTCTCACATCAAATGATCATGTTTTGCTTTGCAACATAGACTTTATCCACTTTAGGATCTTGATGAAACCTTATCTAGCAAAAGCTAAACTACAAGAGGGCGTTAACTACTCGGTTAAAGTGTTCTACCCTCGTGTCAAGTCCTTCGGGTTTTCAAGTGGTTCTTTTCTCCTTGGATCGAGTTTCAAGTTTGAACACCTTTCTTTGGCTCCTCCGAAACTTCCAACGAACTCGGTTGCCGGACTCCTTTAAGTAATAGAAGATCCACCCGAGGGCCTACGGTCATGCTCCAACCTCAAGTGAGGTAACTTAGTGATCTAATGTGCTAGATGAGATTACTAAGTAGATATAGAGTGTGATCTATGGATTATTTAGTCTCAAAGCTCAATGGATCACAACACATGTAAAGGGATGAGCTTGAGGGAGAAGGAGAGCAAAACCTAAGAGAGAGAATGAGAATGTGATAATGATGTAGAGAATGAGATGAGAGAATGGCTAAGTATTGTGACAATAATTCAATCATAGATTATTTTAGTCTCAAAATAATAAACCATGCTTGAATAGGAACTCCAAATGAATAAACAATTAACAAAGACATGCTTTCAACCCATTTCTCAAGTGTCTCCTAATTTCCACCTCATTAATCCTTTATCAAAAAAGGATAAATCAATAATGAGGTGTCTCCTTCTAGAATCTCATTCTTGTGAAATTATATGAATGCCCTCGCCGTATATACATACACGTATCCGTATTCCGAAAAATACGGATACACAGAGATAAGTATAATCCAATAGTATAATACTAGGATCCGGCTTAAACCAAAGCCTACTAGTATTATCCGCCAGAACATCATTCGTGTAGCTAGTACACGTATGCAATCGAAACCCTGCCGTAAGACCATACGGCCTCTACATCATCTCGCCTGATCCAAGGAAACCCTCTGTGTGGGACTCTAAAGACTCGACAGTACGCTGGCAGTGGGTTTAACCATAAGTCCGTCAGTGGCACTAGTTGTATGTAACGACAACCCAGGTACATGTCGAAAAGGAGGCCGACGAGCGAACTCATCCGAAACCCCTACTGAGCCTATCCGTGACAATCTCCATGCAGTCCGGTTTGTTCGTCTGAGAGTATCGCATGTAAGGTCTAGGAGGGCGAAAAACGTCAGACCCCTAATAACCAGACAAGTCATATCGGTGTGGCTCAAGATAATCCGAGAATCTACTGGTCTGACCACCAGTAATTCTCAATCAGCCCTGGCCAGAGACTTATGGTAATGACCAACCGATCACAGCGCGATATCGACTCCCTATACCGGGAGAGACGAATCCCCAACAGTCCCTCACTGCCTCCATATGGCTCGGGACTGTACCCAACTAAAACCTGTTTGCACGTCTCCTTTGAGCCATGGTAGGGTAGTAATCAAAGCACAGTGGGAACTCACACGAGACAAATGACGACCTCAGGTCGGCAGACTATCTGCACTCATGTCACCAGAGAACTGCTATCTGACGCTAGGTATAATACCAACTAGTCAGTTCTCGGCGAGTCCTGTCCGGTGTACTCACACCCAGTGAGCACCTGTATACAATCTTTGGTGCACCTCACCAATGGTTGCGGGACCAATCCATCGCCCCTCGTTAGGGTCTGGATATGTATACACTAGTCTACTCTGGAGTAACGATACCCGGTCTCGATACTCCTACGACTAGGGACGCTTTTAATGATGTTCCTTTTGACAACCTAGCTCCCACAAGTATGATTGCCATCACAACGCATGTAGTCAGGCAAAGATCATACAGGCTTTATCAACATGTATATAAGATATGAAATACAAAGTAAAACACATCACATGTTAAGATAAAGACAAACCAAATAGTATACTATCATATCGAGCAAGATTGTCATGTACATATATATCCCTAGCATCCTGTACAATGAAGGCCTCTAGAGCATACATATCCAACAATCTCCCACTTGCACTAAGGCATGTAATTGGCGCAATGAGTACCTACTGTCTGCACTAGACCCAGTAGCTGGCGTACCGCATGCCCAACATCTCGAACCGTCTCTCGAACTGGATTTGAGGGATGGCCTTGGTGAATGAATCTGCCGTGTTGTCTTTTGTGTCCACTCTTCGTACCTCGATCTCCTGGCGATCCACGATCTCCCTGATCAGGTAACACCGCCTCAAGATATGTCTGGATTTCTGATGGGACTGTGGTTCCTTTGCTAAAGCCATAGCTCCGTTGTTATCATAATACAAAGGTATTGGATTAGCAATGGATGGAACCACCTTGTTAGTTATATGTATGCCCTAGAGGCCATTACTGTACATTGGATGTATATTGTAGTGGATGCTGGGACATATATAGGTAGGACTTTTTTGCTCGACATGATAGTACGCTATCTGGTTGCTCTTTATCTTAACATGTATACTTTCTGTCTCTTTGTTACATGTTGATAAAGCCCTTAGGATGTGTACTCGACTTCCAGGACTATGATGCAGATCATACTAGTGGGGCCTGGATAGTCCATGAGTACATCCTTCAATGTTCCTAGTCGTAGGAATATCGAGACGGGGCATCGATATTCCAGAGTAGACTAGCGTATATCTTCTCGACCCATGTGATGGGCGATGGATGATCCCATATCCATTGGTGTTTGACATCAGAGATAGTATGCGGGTGCTCAGTGGAGACTGGGTACACTGAACGGACTCGCCGAGAACTCCCAGATGGTATTATACCTCACGTCAGATGGCAGTTCTCTGGTGACACTGGTACAGCTTAGTCTGTTGACCCGAGATCGTCATAGAGTCTTGTGTGTCTCCCACTGTGCTTTGATTTCCACCCTACCACGGCTCTACTGAGTCGTGCAAACAGGTGGTTTTTGGGTACAGTCCCGATTCACATGGAGGCAATGAGCGATAGGAGGGGATTCGTCTCTCCCGGTATTGGGGGTTGATGTTGCGCTATGCACAACTGGCCATAACAGGAAATCCCTGGCCAGGGTTGCAGTGATATACTGGTAAGAGTTATCAGTAGTTTCATGATTGTTATGGACCTCACGACGGCATGACTTATCAAGCTATTGGGGTCTGACGTTTACCACCCCTAGGCGAGATATGCGACATATCAGACGAACAGACCGGACTGTACGGTAAGTGTTACTGGTTGGATTCACAGGAGTGTGAGGGGGCTTGCTCGTCGATCTTCTGATCGCTCAATACCCGGGTGGCCGTTACGTTTAGCAGACCGCTTGCGGCTTGTGGGTGCTTGATATGATCATCATCTGCTGCCGGCGTATTGACGAGTCTGTAGAGTCCTACACAGAGGTTTCCTGGCTCAAGCAAAACGAAATAGGAGCGCATATGAGATATGTGCGGGACCGAGAATAATGCGTGTATGTGATACCGTATTCTATTCTCGCGATGAATGTATCGATTGGTTGTATGCGATATAACCTAGTTATCGAATCGAGGATTGATTCGATAAGCCGATACATTGGATATTAGTCGGTCACATGCGATATGACCGGATCGTTAAATCAAGTGTTGATTTAATGATTTAATATATAATTATATATTTGATATATTACTTTACATTAACTAGTATTTTTTCACTTAAAATGGATTTTCTCACTTGATGTGCACATTGTATATGTGATATATTTTTTGTGCACTTGATTGTATCATGTTTGATGATACATGAATGTTAGGGTGTATGTTTAGATTAAACCATGGTTATGTAATGGTTAGGGTTTTGATTTTATTTACTTATTCATTTATTTATTTATTTATTTATTCATTTTTGAAAGATAAAGAGAAATGGTGGCTTGATTTGTTTTCTAGTTGAAGTTTCATGAAGCTTTGAATAAGTCCACCATTTTTGTTTCATACTTAACCCTAACCATTCAACCTAATCTTAGTTAATTCTCTACACCTAACTATGGTTGAGATTATGATAAGTATTATTTTGTTTTCTATTTTAAATATACTTATCATATTCTTTTTCTTCTTCTTCTTCTTCAACAAAGAAGAAAGCTTGCAATCTTTAATGGAAACTTGAGAAAAAGAGTGAGAAATCCAATTCTAAAGTGAACCCACTTCCTATTTCTTCATCCTCTACCACTTGCCAAGTAGTATAGGGTGTTTTCTTCACAAGTTTCATGACTTGGTGAAGTTGGAGTTTGATCTTGAGTTGCCTCGACGTAGATCATCTTCGGCATTGAAGTCGACGACCTAGCCCGCCCATTTCTCCGATGAAGCCGACGCTAGAGCCCGGGATCCGATGATCGCAGCGAGGGGATTTCATCACGGAGCTATGGAGGTGGAGGACCGGATCTACAAAGGTTGTATGTTCGTTCACTCTTAGTTAAAGCCGTTAACTTGCTTGCATCGGCTCATTATCTAGTTAACGATCCGTATTAGGGTTTGTAAGCACATGAAAAATTTGAATTGGGAATGTTTGATCACTTGTGAGACCTCATTACTGTGCCTAGGAACCCTACACACCTGATGTTCAGAAATGAACTTCCTGATCCAAACTGCCTCTTTTGCGGAATCGCTCGCAGCGTCAGCCTCCAACGTCGAGTCTGCTACGGTATCCTGTTTGGAGCTCTTCCAACAGACCGCCCCTCCGTTGAGGGTGAACACATAACCCGAAACAGATTTAGAGTCATCATTGTCACTTTAGAAGCCAGAGTCGGTAAAACCCTCAATCTGTAGGTCCCCATTACCGTACACCAGGAACATCTCTTTAGTCCTTCTCAGGTACTTAAGAATGTTCTTAACTTCTATCCAATGTTTCTCACCTGGGTCAGACTGATACATGCTTACCACGCTGAGTGCGTAAGCTACATCTGGCCTGGTACATAACATCACATACATTATTGACCCTACCGCTGAAGCGTAGGGTACTATGCTCATGCGAGCCCTCTCCTCATCGGTCTTGGGAGACATGTCTTTAGAGAGGGTGATTCCGTGACAAGCGGGCAAATTTCCGTGCTTAGAATCTTACATACTAAACCTCTTTAGTACGGTGTCTATGTATCTCGACTGTGAAAGTCCCAACATTCTTTTAGATCTGTCACGATAGATCTTAATCCCCAGAATGTACGAGGCATCCCCCAGGTCTTTCATAGAGAACTTCTGTGACAAGAATAGCTTGGTCGATTGTAGCATAGGAATGGCATTTCCTATCAGGAGAATGTCATTAACGTATAAAATGAGGAATATCACAGCTCTCCCTACAATCTTCTTATAAATACAAGGTTCATCTACATTTTTGATAAAGTCAAATTCTTTGACCGTCTCATCAAAGTAGATGTTCCAACTCCGCGATGTCTGCTTTAATCCATAAATGGATTTAAGCAACTTGCACACTTTTCCACTGCTCCCACTATCTATGAAGCCCTCTGGTTGATCCATGAAAACACACACTTCTAACCTTCTATTTATAAAGGCGGTTTTAACATTCATCTTCCAGATCTCATGGTCATGGAAGGCAGCAATGGCAAGTAGGATCCGAATAGATTTAAGCATAGCCACTGGTGAAAAAGTTTCGTCATAATCCAATCCTGGTCTTTGATGAAAACCTTTAGCAACAAGTCTAACTTTGTAGGTTTCTACCTGACCATCTACACCAATCTTCTTTTTGAAGATCCATTTCCACCCTACGGGTTTTACCCCAGTAGGAGCAAAATCCAAATTCCAAACTTTGTTTGTGTACATGGATTCCATCTCGGTTCGCATAGCATCCAGCCACTTCACCGAGTCTTTACTCGTGATGGCTTGCTGAAAACTAGTGAGCTCATCATCGTCGATGATACAATCTTCTCGATCCCCATCTATGAGAAAACCGTAGTATCTCTCGGGCGGATGAGATAGCCTACTAGATCTGTGGAGTGGCGTGGGTACGTCCTGTTCCATTGAAGTCTCAAGTTCTACTAAGTTTTCAGTAATAGTCTGTGGTTCTGGAATTTCTTCCAGCTCCATCGCGCTCCCACTTATCTCTTTTTCGAGAAATTGAGTTTCCATGAAGCGGGCATGATGAGAAACAAATATCTTTTATTCCTCAGCGTGATAGAAATAATACCCCCTAGAATTTTTGGGGTATCCCACAAACTTACACAGTACTGAACGTGCCTCGAGTTTGTCCGGATGAACCTTTTTGACAAAGGCAGGATGGCCCCATATCTTTAAATACTTAAGACAGGGTTTCTTCCCACTCCACATTTCATATGGAGTGGTAGGCACAGACTTAGTTGGAACCTTGTTCAATAGGTATGCAGCAGATTCCAGTGCATAACCCCAGAAGGAAGGCGGCAACTCAACATTACTCATCTTGGAACGCACCATATCAAGTAAGGTGTGATTCCGTCTTTCTGATACACCGTTGTGTTGTGTTGTGGTGTGTATGGAGGAGTATACTGAGAGAGAATTCCATTCTCTTTTAGGTATTCCAGAAACTCGGCACTTAAGTATTCTCTGCCCCTATCGGAACGGAGCATTTTGATACTTTTGCCGGTTTGCTTTTCCGCTTCATTCTTATACTCTTGAAAAATTCTCAAAGGCCTTGGATTTATGTTTCATTAAGAATACATATCCATACCTAGAGAAATCATCTGTGAAAATAATGAAGTAGAAATAGCCAATTCGTGCATGTATAGACATTGGCCCACACGCGTCGCTGTGTATGAGTCCCAGGAGCTAAGTGGCTCTTTCTCCGTGTCCAGTGAACGGAGTTTTTGTCATCTTTCATATGATACATGATTGACAAGTTGTATATGATTGATACTCAAACGGATGTAAGTATCCTTCTTTATGTAACTTAATCAGTCATGTTTCATTGATATGACCGAGTCTACAATGCCATAGAAAAGCTTGGTTTGATTCCAGAGCTTTTCTTTTTAGAGTGTTTTGGATTGAAAACTTGATGTTGATTGAGAATGTATATTCCGTTGGTTAGTGTACCCGGCCCGACCATTTCATGATTCAGGTGAATGTTGATAACATTGCTTACAAATGCAAAATTATATCATTCATTTGATAATAAAGATACTGATATAATATTATGAAGGGTTGCCTAGCACGGCAGCAAGGTTTCGGGAGGCATCGTCCATGCCAATTTTAAAATTTTGTCGTTCTAGCTAAGCCTAACATAGAATCGTTTACTAGAAATCTGACGGAATGAAATGCAAACAACTTTGCAAGTAAAGTGAACAAGGAATACAACCTTTGTAGACTAGTCCTTCACTTCATTAGCTCTGTGTAGTAGTCCCTTCGCTGCGATCATGAAGTCCCGGACTCTAGAGAGGCTCCCATGAAGAAATGAACATGCTTGCATCGAAGTCTTCGAGGCCGAAGATGATCTACGTCGAGGAGACACTAACCCAAGCTATCTCTTCACTAATTGTAGAATTAGTGAAGCAAACACCCTATACTAAATGGCAAGTAGTAGAGAATGATGAAGTAGGAAGTGGGTTCACTTTAGATTTATTTTTCTCACTATTTTTCATCACTTGCTCAAGTCAAGAGAGCAAAAAAATCAATGAAGAAGAAGAAGCTCAAGTGAAGTGATGAAGAGAATGAATGAAGTTAGAAATGCAACCATGGGTTAATCATGTCATGCTTAACCCTTGTAAAGACTTAACCATGAGCTAGGGTTAAAGGTCAGGTTAACAAATATCTTAGAAATATCAAAAAGGGTGGACTTAGTCAACTATGATAAATATCTTAGCATAAATCCAAACATTTTGAATTATCTATGTATAAATTGTAAACCCTAATCTTAACCCTAGCATGGTATAAGTCTCTCACATCCATGTTGCATGTGTAACCTAGTATGTTACAATTATACATATCACATATATATAATTTAGTAACAAAAGAAAAAAATACAATAAACATGTATCACATATATGTTAAAAGTATCCAAAGTGAGAAATGAAATCTTAAGAGAACTAATATTAGTTAATGTAATGTAATATATCAAATATATAATTATACATTAAATTATTAAATCAACTCTTGATTTAATAATCCGGCTATATTTCATATAACCGACTAATATCAAATGAATCAACTTATCGAATCAGCACTTGATCCGATAATCCGGCTATATCATATATAACGGACCGATATTGTAACATTTCAGAAAAATAAAATATTATTTTTGGGAATTTATATAATTAAATAATAAATATTATGAATATTTTAAGAATGTGATATATTTAAATACCGATAAATTGGGAAATATTTGGAAAATTATAGGATTTCTGAAATGAAGGTGTTTTATATGATTTAAGCAAATTATAAATTCTTTATGATTAATTATATTCCATTTTAATGCTAATTGCGATTAAATATCACTAATCGTGCATTAAACTTGATTTATGCACATGACATGCACCATGTCATATTACACATTTGTTACCTTTTTCCTACCATGGCTTTTCCTTTTTTCTTCATTCTTGGGTTCTGAATTTTGGTTAATGGAAAAGAAAAACGAAAATAAAGAAAATAAAACAAATGAGTATGGGCAAGAGAGTGAAGAGAGAGAGAGAGGTGAGGGGTCAACCTTGGACCATGGCTCATTGTCCCCTTCATTATTTTCTTCTTCATTTTCCCTCTTCCTCTCACCATGGCTGCCCTCCTCTTTTCCCCTCCTCAAACACCTCACAACACACCCCAAAACACATCAAAACATCATCTCCCTTTCATTAAAAATGTGCACAAGCCCACTACAAGCATTTTGGACCAAGAAAGTTTGGATTTTTGAGACTTGGGACAACTCAAGAAAATTCTTAAGTTGCTAAATGAGGTAATTCTTTCACCATTAAAGTAGTAATCCTTTTCCTTTAGCCTCTATTTAAGTTTAGAATCGATTTAGTGAGGTTTTGTGAGCTTTGAAAATTCCAAGTTGAGGTTTAGGTGATTTTATGAGTTGATAAGGTGAAATTGAGATGTATTAGTGTCCACAAACCCTGTAGAGTTAATATTATGGGCTAAACCAGAGACTAATCCCCGAGACTTGAACTTTAGAATTGCCGATATCGGGTTTTTGTGGGAATTTTGATGATTTCCAGAGATCTGCTATGACCTGGAGACTCTGAAAAATATTTTGCAGATATAGTAAGATGTGCAGACCACTAGGAAGATACTCTAGAAACCCAAGCCCAAGCCTTTAAATTTTGGTCGCCGTTTTATTCGATTTGGCCGCAATTTGCTGCCCAATTTTTGAGCTAGGGTCTGAAACTTGGTCTGTAGCTCACTTTTTAGATAACTAGACCTACCCTGTATGCAAAAAAGTCTAATTTTGCATTAATAAAAATCTATAGTCATTTTACTTGATTTTTGGCGATGTTTTGCGACTTCTAAAACTTGGTTTTAGGGTATTTTAGTTTTGACTCGGTCGTTTGACGTTTGTACGTCAACGTCGGGAGTTGTTTGGTTGTTCTTGCATGCGTGGACCATAGGTTCTAACCTATGTATGTTTCGTTTGCCATATCGGTTTTCGGAATTGATTTTGATGTCATTACGATATGCTTTGAATTGTACGTACCTTCACATGGATTTTCAGGAAGACAAGGTAGGACAAGGCGTCACCGACTTAGGCAATGCGAGGATCGAGGTGAGTAGATATATATATACGGGGGAAGTCGGGTGGATGGCGTATAGCACCCCCGCAGTTCGTAGTGTAGCCTATGATATATTATAGTTATATATGATTATGTGTTATGTGAAACATGGATAGTTAGAAAATAAGATTTAGGAGATCATGGGTTAAATTTTAATGTAATTGGATGATAGTGTCATTAGCTAGTTTTTAGCCGCGAAACCCTAGAATAAGGTACACGCGCACACACACGCATACATTTTATTTTCTTGTTCGTACATGGGGATATATATATATATATATATATACATGTATGTATGTGATTGTGTGTGTGTGTGTATACATACATACATACATATACATGGATAATGAGGATAGTATATGGTACTTAGAGATGAGTCGATGTGATTGGGCATGATGCCACGAGATCGGTGATGTGACTTGGGTCGTATTATGAGATATGACATGAGATTTTAGCGGATCATTTAGCGATGTGTTTTCATACACACACAGATATATGTTGATGGTATCAGTATGTACTAGACTTTAAATCAGTACCCTTATTTCGGATATGATGATGATGATACCAGGTAAATAATGAGATAAATGTGATAGTTGACTCGAACCAAGATTTTGGATGCCGTACGATAAATTTACCGTACGAGCTATAATTATGATGATAGATCCGCACTCTTGACTCGAGGATATCATATTATATATATTGTATCGTACGTGATACTATTGAGACGGGATCACCGACTACTATATATATATATAACGACTCAGACTTAGGCGGTTTTCCTTACCCTTTCGATTAGTCTGTTAGTTTAGTCCTGTAGTTTACTTAGTAGATGTTAGACTGGGCTCGAGTCATACCTATTTCCAAAACTAACGAATCGTGAGTATTTTAAAGACAGGAAAATGGATACTACGGATAAGGGCGTACCTTTTCTTAAAAATACCGTAGCCTCTATTTTCTAAACACCGCGATTCGTGTTATTTCAAATGCCAAACTGTATGACTCATATTTATAAATGTATATTCTTATATGTTGCGTTATTATTCATGTTCCGTATATTCTTGTTGTTCGCATCGCATTGCATGCTTAGTTGTGTTTTCATTAGTTGTTATAAAATCATGCTGTTATGACACCAGCACCATTACCGATGATGCGTATGCTCCACGTACACCTGCTTTCCGGCTCACACACATTATCATCGGTAATTTCCATGTCACGTACACCTTAGAGAATATTATTTCATTGGCATAGCTTGTTAACTGATAGTTCCAATATGTTATTGCTTTCATTTGCTAGTTTAATTATTGCATTCCTTGCTTGATATCCGATGCATTCATTTATTTATTGTCATGCAATATTATAGAACTTTATGCTTGTATTTCATTGTTTATTTACCCATAAGATTGGGATTTCAGATTTCCATGAGATTTCTGGATTTGGAGAAACCGCAAAGATTTTATAAACTTATTATCATTTTAAAGATAGAAAATTGTGGTTTTCTCATGATATGATTTGAGAGGAGTCCAACATGAGTTTTCTCAGCTCTTGAGCGATATCATACACCCGATTCGAGGAGGAGGAGGAACCGTCTGTGGGTGCATGGTGGACCCGGTGCGGTACCTCAGGGCAAGATGGTCGCAGATGATGGCGTTGAGCCTGGCAGGGGAGCACTACCGACCGGTGATTTTATTTTGACTCGACAGATATCCGGAGGATACCGATCGGAGTATAGGCCAGTCCGGATTGCCGGAGCCTGAGGTTTTGAGATTTGATGATATGGGCCAGTCCGGATAGCCGGAGCCCTAGATATTGAGATTTGAGGATACGGGCCAGTCCGGATTGCCGGAGCCTGAGATATTGAGATATTGGGATATATGTTTTGTGTCGATGCTTGACACTGATTCTATGTTGATTTCATTGATGATACCTAGATTTATATATACAAAAATCTCACTATATAAAGAAAACGGTTTTCTCATTTATGATGTATTCTGTTTTCATTTAATGCATTCATACCTCATATTTATGATATGTTGCTACGTGAGGCACTGACACGAGCACTTGGTATTACAGTTATGTATAGATGTTTACCCATGCCATTATTAGATGCTTCAGGCTATATCATTTTGAGGATATATACTATCGTATGACCTAGGATTGAGTAATACATACGATTTCTGCTCGGTGATGTTTCTTACTCACGAGTTGGCAACTCACCCCCGTTGTGCCATAGTTTCTTGAAGGTTTTGCCGTACAGGTTTCTTGGCGGCTTTGCTAGCACACTGCTTCTTTCCGGGTGATTGCTTTGGTAGGTGGGTTCACTCGCATTGTGACCACCATTGTACTTTATTTTATTCAGTTGTATCTAGTAAACTCCATCAACCAGACTTGTATATTTTTCAGACTTAGAAGACCAGTTGTTATTTTTTCGACCTTAGAGTCACGCTTGTATTATTATGGTTTTCTGGTGGACTTTGGTTTTCTTCTAAGTTTTGATCCTCGCCCTTCGGCGTTGTATATTATATTGCTTGTGTGGTTGTGACCGCCAATTGGCGAAGAGCTAGCTCCCGCTTGAGGATGCCTTTATATATATTTCTTGTGTTGTACCCTTTTGGGGCCAGTATTTACAAACGAAACTCTGCCGAAAATTTTAGAAAAGACTTGAGGTTTTAAAAATGCATACTTCGGCTTATTTTGTTAAACCACTCGCTTTAAAACTAAAGTTTTCCTTCACTTTCTTCTTTAAATGGTTTAGATTTCTGGGATTTTTGGCTTACTTGAATTAGATGGGGTCCTATAGACTTCATACGATTCAAGTGCCAGTCACGTGCCATTTCGGGTCGTGACAGATATCACATATCGCGAGAATAGAATACGGTATCACATATCGTATTAATCTCGGTCCCGCACATATCACATATGTGCTCCTACTCCGTTTCGCTTGAGCCAGGAAACCTCTGTGTAGGACTCTAAAGACTCGTCAATACGCCGGTAGTAGGTGATGATCATATCAAACACTAATAAGCCGTAAGCGGTCTGCTAAACGTAACGGCCACCCGGGTATTGAACGATCAGAAGATCAACAAGCAAGCATGTCCATACTCCAGCGAATCCAATCAGTAACACTACCGTACAGTCCGGTCTCTTCGTCTGATATGTCTTGTCTAGGGGTGGTAAAGGTCAATGTGAGGCTTATAACGGGTCGAGAAACTATTGATAAAAATTACCAGTATACCTCTGAAGCAGCCCTGGCCAGGGACTTCCTGTTATAGCCAATCGAGCACAGCGCAACATCACCCCCCAATACCGGGAGAGACGAAACCCCTCCTATCGCTCATTGCCTCCATGTGATTCGGAACTATACCCAAAAGCCACCATTTTGCACGTTCTCTTGAATGTGGTAAAGTGGAAATCAAAGCACAGTGGGAATCACACAAGACTCTATGACGATCTCGGGTCTACAGACTAACCTGTACCAGTGTCACCAGAGAACTGCCATCTGACATGAGGTATAATACCATCTAGGAGTTCTCGGAGAGTCCGTCCAGTGTACCCAGTCTCCACTGAGCACCCGTATACTATCTTTGATGTCAAACACCAATGGATATAGGATCATCCATCGCCCATCTACATGGGTCGAGAAGCTATACGGTAGTCTACTCTTGTATATCGATGCCCTGTCTCGATGCACCCACGACTAGGAACATTTGAAGGATGTACTTACCGACTACTCTGTCCCCACTAGTATGATCTGCATCATAATCCTGGTAGTCAAGTACTAATCCTAAGGGCTTTATCAACATGTAACATAGAGACAATCAGTGTACATGTTAAGATAAAGAGCAACCAGATAGCATACTATCATGTCGAGCAAGAAAATCCTCCCTATATATGTCCAAGCATCAACTACAATACACATCATATGTATAGTAATGGCCTCTAGGGAATACATATAACTAACAATCTCCCACTTGCACTAGGGCCATTTGTTGTACTATCCCATACCCAACAATCAGCAGTGGTTGAAGTATCTCATACTCAACCATCCCATAAAAGTCTCTCTTGGGAAAAGGCCTTTGTGAGTAGATCCGCCGTGTTGTCCTCTGTAGTCTACTCTCCTATCCTCGATCTCCCTGGAGATCATCCATCTCCATTATCAGGTGATACTGCCTAAGAATATATCTGGATCACTGATGGGACGGAGGTTCCTAGGCATAAGCCACAACTCCATTGTCACATAATGGTAGGAACGAAGTTCATCTTATGAACAAATATATATCCAGACTTGCCTCTTTGGTAGCATCCTTGGTAGCGATGTATCCATCCTTTATCGTCTAGTTTGCCACGGTATCTAGTTTGGAACTCTTCTGTAACAACCCTAATTTTCCTATACACTTTTCTACAAAAAATTTTAAATTTTTTTTCAAAATCCATAAAGGGGTATTTTAGCCTGAGCACAAGATATAAGTAATTATTTTGTTTTTAATTACAAGTTACAAGAATGTAATAACTCCTTTTTAGTGTACAAGAAATTACTTTATATTTAATGTATACTTGGAGTATTTACTCTTGCTGCTATCATTTTAAGTAATTAAATAACTCCATAATTACAAGAAAGAGCTTGTAGCTCATTGGTAATACCTTGCACTGCTGAACCAAGCCACCAGAGTTCAAATCACATACCCCACATTATTTTTAATATTGATTTTTTTTAAAACCTTTAGAATACCAAGAGTTTACACGTGCATATCTCACAAAAAACCCACTACACCCAAACATGTAACACTTGCAAGAGTTAGATAAACCATCGGGGGGATCCTGGCCGCCTGACTCGGCCGGGAATCGTCCAACTCGGCCTCAACTCGGCCGACTCAGTGCTCTGGCCGAGTCATGGCTGAGTCACCCCCGAGTCGGCCGATTCCGGCGACGGCCCTAACATGAAAGTTGTGTTTTTTCATATTCCCTATGCACCTGCAAAATTTCAGCCTCAGACCACTTCCAGAGCTCTTTAAAAACCCCAATTACTCCACTTTTAATACATTTTTTATTACATTTTATCACATTTTTATTTTTAACTTTTCATCTACCCTAACCCTAGCCTAACCCTATAAATACCAACCCTACACACTACCCTCTCACCCCCAAAATCCTAAGCTCACTCTCTCAAAATTTTCCAAGAGTTGTGTACTTCGAAAACAAGTTCGCGGCGAAGCTACGACGAAATTCCAGCGAGAATTCCGGCGACGTTTTTAGAAACAACCGGCGATGAAGCAACGCCTCGACAACTCCTTTAGTTCCCCTACACTCCTTAGTATAGATCGAAACCCGTAAGTCCCATTCTATCCCCCTTTCTATTTCTCTGAAATACGAAACTACGAAACCCGACGGAATCAGAACAAATTCGATTTTCGATTCGGTTTTCTATAAAATTTCACTTATAATCAATTCAATCATGCTTAAACATCTTTATGTTGACTATTAAACATTCAACGAATAATTTGAACAAGTTTTCTCACATGAAATGATAACCTTTCCAATCTATCGTATTTTTTCACTTTAATACCATCATGTTTCGATTTCACATTTAACCCCTTAACTTTGCTATACATTTAAAGTAGAGCACGGGGTAATGACCTACCTCCACACACACGCAAATACAACCCTAAGAGACATCATCAAAAAATTAGAATACGATAAAAACAATACTTTCATTTAAATACCATTTTCTTAATAAAATCAATTCTAGAAGTTTTAGCTTTGTTACACTTTTAAATAAATACCTCTTATTAGGAAAACACGATAAGTTATGGACATCGATCGTTTATCTAAACCTGACTTTGTGGTGTCTAGGTTAGGCAAGTGAGCAAAGGTAACTTTAAAAGGCCCGTCTCACGATTCGTGAGCGGATCCCTCCTTCCTCACTTGTACTTACCTGGCCACAATTGGCGGTGAAGAGGCGATTTGAGACTTCTAACGACTTATCGTTTAGACCATTTAGAAATAGGCTAGTTGGCTTAGGAAACCCTAGAATCTAAAATACGGAAAATTACACTTTGCAAATAAATACCTTTTACTTTATAAAACCGTTTTCTAAAGGATTAGTATTTTAAAATCTTTGCAAAGCGCTGCTACAACCCATGTTCGGGGAACCCATTCGGGATCGTGTGGTTTATCGCGCACCCTCGGGCTAGTAGTGCGAGATTCAGACCTCCGCAAGGAGCATTCGGTCTCGAAAGGTTTAAAATACGACATTTTAAGAAAATGAGATTTTTAGAATATAAAATATTTATTAAAATTATTTTTGTATAAACATATGTATATTTATCATTTAAATATCTATTTTATTATAATATAAATTTTCCACCTTTTTCTAAAAATCACAAGAATAAATTTTACACTAAAATACCATGAACTTCAAATAATCAATATTACAGATAAATACCCTTATTTATAAAACTAGGATATTTTCACTAGAAATGTCATAACATAAAATCCACCCTCATTACAACTCTAAAGACGAACAATAAATACTTGAGGTGTATTTTGAAAAGTATATAAAAGTATTTTTACATAAAACCCCCTCAAGTTTTATAAATTACCCTAAGGACCTTAGCAATTATAAGACTTTGATTCACATTTCTGATTGTCTGACTTGGGTTTGAGTTTGATTAATCTGATTTGAATATGATTCAAGTCAATCTATAATCTACAAGTTTCCACTTCAATATGAACTCATGAATTCATGAATCCAATATCAATTTATACATCTTGACTGAACTGAACCATGGATATACCTATTCCTTTTACATGATTCTCAGTTATTCCATTTACATGACTCTATGGTTACAACCTCTTACTGATATCATGGTTTTGGTCAGTCAATCAATCTTACAATCAATACAATTTACAAGATAACAATACAAACAAGACATCGCGGGGTTTAAGGGGTAGACTGGTACGGAATATGTTAAAGGTGGCACGAGGTGGTCACTTAAGACGTAATTACATCCATGCCGTTGTTCCGTGGTATTATCGACGGAACCTTATACTACAGGTTACCAAGGTCCCCGGTGTAAGTGGGACTCCCCTCGTATACACTGGCATCTTCTGTACCAAGCTACAAATAACAGCGTTAATACAACATTACAATATTATAATACAATATTAAAAGCTACTATCTCTCTCTCTTACTCTCTGTCTACTCCTCCCTTATCTTTGGGACTTACCGAGCGACCTTTTCGCTAACAACATTCTGTTTCTTTCTTCTTTGAATGTCGTCAGGTGGTTTGGACCCGGCGGAGATCGAGCCAACTCAAGAAGACTTGGAGCAGTTTGCCGAAGACCCTGCACTTTAGTTTCATTGTACACTTTTCCTTTCTGTACTTTTCATTTTCTGTTATGCCACTTTTTAGGCATCTTTTTATTTCAGTTGTATTTCCTTTCAAGCATTGTACAAAGAATGTTAATTAATAAAAGTTGATGTTTTTTTTATTTCTTGTCTCTTGTGTATTTATTTTATATTGCTTAAATACGCTTAGCGTATGTACTTCTGAGTATATACGTAGCGGGCCTCGTCGCGTCCCCTTCGCCGTACACCGGAAAGCGGGGCGTGACATCTTCCAACATACCTTCCCTCCACTGAGAGTAAAGACAATGCATGTGACTGACATTCAGTCGTCCTCACCATCCTGGAAGTTATCCAGTGATTCTCCCCAGGATCGATTGATACCATCTCACTACACCTAGTGAGAATCCTAACATCCAATTAGATCTATCTCATAGATCCAAAACCCAGGATTTATGAGGTATCGCCTTGATCCTATATGGAGAATCCTTGTGATAAGAGGAGATTGACCGAGTGTAGCTTAGGAAACACCTTTCCTATCAAGAGTATGTCATCCACGTACAATACGTGGATCACCATCATACTCCCTACTACCTTTTTGTATATACAAGGTTCATCTACCATTTTGATAAAGTCAAACACTTTGACTACCACATCAAAACAGATGTTCCAACTCCGCGATGCCTGCTTTAACCCATAAAGCAACTTGCACACATTTCTGCTGCTCTCACTGTCTACGAAGTCCTCTGGCTGTGTACTTATAGATGCTCTCTTCTATATCACTATCTAGAAAAGCAGTCATGACACCCAACCGCCAGATATCGTAGTCATGGAATGTAGCAATGGCAAGTAGGATCCAGATGGACTTAAGCATAGGCTCTAGAAAAGGTTTCATCATTATCCACACCTGGTGGATGACGAGAACCTTTTGCAACAAGTCTTAACTTTGAAAGTCTCAACTTTTCCATGTACACCAAGTAATCTTCTCAAGATATACTTGCTCCTGATGGGGATTTAATCTTTCAGATATAGCAACCAAAGTCCATACTTTGTTGGTGTATATAGATTCCATCTCAGATCGCTTAGCATCCAGCCATTCTCATAGAGTCCCCACTCCTGATGGTCTGCTCGAAACTAGTTAGGTCATCATCTCATGATGCAATCCTCGCTCCCACTGTCATAGAGAAAACTAAAGTATCTCTCAGGTGGATAAGGAACCCTACCAGATCGGCGGAGAGGCTAAGGTTCGTTAGGAACTATTGAATCCTCCGGTTCTACCAAATCATCAGCTGTAGTTTGTATACCTGGAACTCCTTCCAGTTCTACTTCATGACCACTAATTTCTTCACAAGAAATTCCTTTTCTAAAAAGGTGGCATGCTGATTTGTATGTCAAAAACTATTTCTAAACCGCAATCAAGAACGGCGTCGCATGAAGCTAGCCGGTGAGTACGGGTCGGTCCACAGGGATTTTATGAATTTCCGATTCGCGCTAACGAGTTAATTCCGAAGGGTGTTCGGATTGGTTATTAAATCTAAAAATCTAATTAACCTAGGGCAATTATCTAGATCTATTCTTGCTAGGGCTAGGTTTAGGGATGGTTTGGAAATGCAATTAAATCTCAACGCTTTCTATACCCGAATGAAGATCTATGAGGAGTTATGGTAATTATCAATAAAGGGGATTAGATCCATTCGGGAAGGTGTTCCTTCCTCTAGGTTCTTGTCCTTCCTTTAGAGATCCTTACCCTAACCTCCATTGTAAACGCGCGCAACCGGGCCTTTACACTACGGTGTCATCGTTACCTCGAGGGGTAGGATGCCGTAGGTAGCGGTGTGTGCGTGTATGTATGGAGTCCTATTGTAAATATTTGGTGGGTAAGAAAGGGATGAGAGATCTCATCTCTCAAAGTCCTTCCCCAAAGCTAAACCCTAAACAAGTTCCTAGGGAAAGAAATTAAATCTACCTAGGGCAAAGAATTGAAATCTAAACTAGGGCGAGAAATTAAATCTATTTACAGATGCATCCCTCCAATCATCTATGCAGGTTTGTCAGATCTGAATTTCTGAATGGAAAAGAAACACCGATGCTCTCCAAAAGAATTTGTATTTTATTAAAAGGAGGCATAAGGTTTACAATCTTTAAAGTTCCTATTTATAAAGAATAGGAAACCCTAGGTTACATTTTGATCCGCATGTCTAAATTTACAAAAATAACCCTAGGTCAACTTTTCAGCGCCGCTAAAACATTTGGTAAAAATTTCTTCGAGTACGGGCACCAGACGGCCGCGGAACCGCGGCAATAGCAGGCTTGGGCCGCGGTTCCGCGGCCCTTTAGAAAGATTGAACGCTGAAAATTTAGGGTTTTGTTCTTGGTCTTATTGGGCTTCTGGTTCTTTGGTTCTTTTATCGATTGGGATTCTACATTGGTTCCAGATCTTCAGTGAACAATTTGCAATGGATTTTTAACCGTTCGCTTTGTAATTTTGGACCTTGCGTTGCCTTGTTAATTGTGAACTGCCCTTCGTCTAGGCTTTACTAAGACCCTCCTATTTGTTGGTCAAAAGTCCATTTTTTCATCGTCTTTACATCGTTTGCACTGTTTTCTGTCTAAGAACCTGTAACATGTAACATGTAGCAGACATGCGTCAAAAGCACCTGTTTATTTATAAAAAGAATAAGAATGGGAAATATAATAATGCAATATTATGGTGTGAACAAATACCCCCAAACTTATCTTTTGCTCGTCCTCGAGCAAACTTATTTTTTATTCTCTACAAAAAACCTAACCGCACTTTCGCAGGGAAACGCGATTGCACTGAGCTCGTGCAACAAGCCGTTAAACCTCTAGGTGTCTCTAGTAGGAGGAGTGTTGTCTCCTGAGGGTTTTCAGCGGATTACACCCACAAAATCCTATCAACTCGGCCCATTGACTTTTGTTCTCCAATTAGGTTTTCTAACTAAGAAATTCTATTATCGTTGACCCGCAAATTATCCACCCACATTCTTCACACTTCCTCATTATTTAACTTAAGATTATATATGTTCTATAGACTTACTTAGCTTTCGGCATTTCTTAAGTTTTCCTTCTAGGGTTTCATCTCCACTTAGGAATTTTTATCAACTCTACTAAAGATACAAGTTCTATTCTTCATTCCTCTCTCTTATCTAAATTCCAATCACATACCCCTACGTGTGTGTATAGATCACCCATACACTTGGAAATTCAAATCAAGCAATCATGCCCTTGTCCGTTGTCCAAAGTACTTATCAGTAAGTGAATTTTTAATTGAATTTTTGCTTACACATCCTTCATGCGACCGTTAATACTTCTTGAGGTACCAACAACCGATTACAAGATGTGTTTGCACATTAAAGCGTAATTCCTAGTCTTGCAACACCTAAAGCTTTTAGCAGTGACTCCCAAACCAGTTGGTCTAAGGCACTAGGTGATGAAGCACCCTCGCTAAATATTTTTCTATTTTTACAGCCTTAAGTAATCACAAAAACCAGTGTCCATTTTTTTATTCTTTATTCACACTTTTTTTTTATTTTCTTCGTATTAAGGACTTTAGACAAGAGCATTTCAAGGTCTCTTCTACTATTCCAAATTTCAAGGTGCGTGATTGTGCAAATTATAAGGTATACGTTTTCAGAATCTAGACTTAAGCTAGGAACTATTTTTCAAACTTATACTCTAATAAGAACATCAATACTCTTCCCTTGTTTCGACTTAGCCCAAGAAGTGAACCCAAAATTTGCCTATTTCTAAATAAACTACAAGGCATATACTTTCTACCGTTAAACTTTAAGGAAGGTTATTTTTAAGGTTTTTAATTCACTAAGTCTAAGATCTTGTTCCTAGCCAGTTAACCTATTTGTCAAACTCAAGTCAATTAGCCAAAATTGAATACAATAATTTTTATAATTTTTGAAATTTTTCAATTTTTATGGGTTTTTAAAATAAGTATGCAAATGCAAAAATATGTACAAATGAATGCGAAGGAAAAAGACGTACCGAGCATACCCCCAAACTTGAACTTGACAGTGTCCTCACTGTCATGCTAAACCAAGAGGGTCAAAATACCGGCACTCCCCTGTTTATTTATTTATAATTTTTTTATATTTTTAATGTTTTGAAATTTTTTTTATTTTTTTATAGAAAAAAGAAAACAAAAAGTATATACATATATACAACAAGGTTCCCCCCAAACTTAAGCTTGGCCTTACACAAGCCAAAGGTTAGCACCAACCATTCAAAAATCTTATCGTGGAAATGGTATAGTTGGTGCAAGAAAATGAGAAGCACGCGAGACCGTGTGGAAAGAAGAATGGTAGAATATGGTCTCGGTGGGGGAGAAGAATGGCGAAAAGAAAAAGGAAGTGAAATACGATCTTGAGGGTGTAAATTGAGTGAATAAATTAGCGCAGTTTGTGATGACCGATGTGTTAAAAGCGATTGCGCTAGCCTATCAACCCGTCGAGAAATGGGGTCAAATCCCTCAAGATTCGCAAGAAAACATGGGTACGCCGAACTTGGTATAGGAGATGAAAGCGTAACGGTCATTTGTACGGTCGGGACAATAGGAGAGACGAAAGGGAGTGAATTAGGGATAGTATCTTTCTCACCGTAGTAAACTGTTTCGAACTTGAAAGATTCCATTAATGGTTCGAAACTACTATAATCAACCGAGTCTGATGGCTCGTCTGAAAATGTAAATGACTCAAACTCGGGCGGTGAGTCATCAGCATCGTCCGAAAAAGTGAAACATTCATAGGTGTTATCGTCTGTGAGAATTGTGTTAGATTCAAAGGAAAAGGTTTCAAGCTCACAGTCTTCAAGCGGGGTCGGAACGATGGGAAGGAGGGAGGGTGATATAACAGTCAAAGGTTCAGGAGGATGAATTGGAAAATCAGACACATCAAACAAAAATGATTCAACCTCAATATTATCCTCAATACTATCCTCAATATTTAACTCATCCATGCCATTATCATCAAAATCTAGACGCATATGAGATTCGGGAGAAACATTTAATAACTCAGGATGATGATTTGAACATAAAATTTCAATTAAATCGACAGGTTCATCATCCGAAATATTCCCGGCATCTATATCCTCAATCAAGTGAAAATCAATTTCTTTAGACACCTCCTCAAAAGCATGGATGTTTATCAATGTAGGTTCTAGAGTGGAGGTGTAAAGATCGAAAGGATTAAGTGCGGTTTCACTCGAAAGGGGTTCTTCACAATTTGGCAAATCAAACACTACAAAATCACACAACTCGTTTTTATTTTCAACAGGTGAACTATTTAGGGCAATCGATGGAAAACAGGAGTTGTGGGCTTCAATCGGGTAAGGGTAGGTTTGATTCGGAAATCCTCTCACATTCTCACTCTGCCACACCGCCTCCTCATACATTGAAAAATTTGAAGCTAGTTAGAAACTAGCTACCGGTTCAGCAGGTTGCATAAGGGCGGCTATGGACGCTTCCACTTTCCTAACCATTTTATTTGTTGCTGCAATATAAGCTTCCAACGACTCTTCCAAACTAGACTTAGGTGGTGAGGGGGTTTCGGTAAAAGATTCAAAATGGTGTGGATATGCAAAACTCCCAATAGGCTGTATAGAAACGGTGTCTAGTGAAGATGGGAAGGTCGGGTATGACTGGTAGGAAGTGGGTGATTGGACAGGGGTAGGGTCAACATATGGATAAAAAGGTGAATAGTCGTGTTGATCCCTAGAACTGGATGAGTGGAGAGGGATGAAAGATCGACTGCGAGATTGAGCAATATGCTCAGCAATGGACATCGGCCTAGGAGTGACAGAAGGACTTGAAGAAGTGGTATCAACATATGTAGGTGGTAAAGATGGACTTGGTCGACACAAAGTGGGTTGAAAAGTCAAACTGTTTCTCCTAGACGCCTCTATTTGATCTTTCAAAGATTTTTTTGGCAAGGAAGGATCGTTTTTAAATTGACCGAACAAATTGACGTATGACGCAAAATTAGGTTCGGGATACCAAAGTTCGGCTAATGATTTATTGTGTGGGGTACCCATGTTAGAAGAAGAAAGGTGATAAGAAGGAAGGTTGGGTGGTGCAAGGATTTATTTGCGGCTAAAAAATTTTGCAAGTTCTATAAAATATTTGTCCTTTTTATTTTCATTTTTTTCTCTTTATTTGGAAAAATTTTTTTGCAAAAAGATTTTAGAGAAAAGATATGCAACAGCAAAATATTTTATAGAAAAGATATGCAACAGCAAAATATTACTTGCAATCAATTTAGTTCAAGCGGGGCCCAAAAATCCTGCACAAGACTGTTATATGGAAGGGAATATATTTTTAAAGTGCCCGGAATCCTGCAGGAATATTTCAGAAAAAGATATATCTAGAATTACAGAGGAGGAACAGAGGATGCGTACAGAGCAAAGATAAGCAGATGATGTCACTGTTCCACCGCCCTTCCGCGGCAAAACCAGGCTCCCACCGCGGTTTCGCGGTCAAAATGACTGCACAGTGCCCCAAAAAAAATTTCACGGTCTGATTTGACAAGACGGCCACGGTTCCACGGCCTAAAGTGGGTTTTGGCCGCGGAAACGCGGCGGGTTGGGCGGTTCAAGAGACCAAAATTTTTCTGCTGTTCGGCTGTTAAAAATCCCTTCTGTTCCGATACCCCGTTTTCCGTTTTGCTTTCTGGAAATTTCCAGATCCGAATTTGTATATCCTGCAAATATTCAAACAACAAAGTATCCCTTCCAAAAATAACAGATTATATATATTTTTATATTTTTGTGATTTTTTCAGATTTTTATGATTTTTTTTTATTTTATGATTAACCCGAAATTGCGAAAAGGAAAGTTCTACGCCATCCCCGGCAACGGCGCCATTTGATTTGTATGTCAAAAACTATTTCTAAACCGCAATCAAGAACGGCGTCGCATGAAGCTAGTCGGTGAGTACGGGTCGGTCCACAGGGATTTTGTGAATTTCCGATTCGCGCTAACGAGTTAATTCCGAAGGGTTTTCGGATTGGTTATTAAATCTAAAAATCTAATTAACCTAGGGCAATTATCTAGATCTATTCTTGCTAGGGCTAGGTTTAGGGATGGTTTGGAAATGCAATTAAATCTCAACGCTTTCTATACCCGAATGAAGATCTATAAGGAGTTATGGTAATTATCAATAAAGGGGATTAGATCCATTCGGGAAGGTGTTCCTTCCTCTAGGTTCTTTTCCTTCCTTTAGAGATCCTTACCCTAACCTCCATGGAAAATGCGCGCAACCGGGTCTTTACACTACGGTGTCATCGTTACCTCGAGGGGTAGGATGCCGTAGGGCGCGGTGTGTGAGTGTATACATGGAGTCCTATTGTAAATATTTGGTGGGTAAGAAAGGGATGAGAGATCTCATCTCTCAAAATCCTTCCCCAAAGCTAAACCCTAAACAAGTTCCTAGGGCAAGAAATTAAATCTACCTAGGGCAAAGAATTGAAATCTAAACTAGGGCGAGAAATTAAATCTACTTACAGATGCATCCCTCCAATCATCCATGCAGGTTTGTCAGATCTGAATTTCTGAATGGAAAAGAAACACCGATGCTCTTCAAAAGAATTTGTATGTTATTAAAAGGAGGCATAAGGTTTACAATCTTTAGAGTTCCTATTTATAAAGAATAGGAAACCCTAGGTTACATTTTGATCCGCATGTCTAAATTTACAAAAATAACCCTAGGTCAACTTTTCAGCGCCGCCAAAACATTTGGTAAAAATTTCTTCGAGTACGGGCACCAGACGGCCGCGGAACCGCGGCAATAGCAGGCTTGAGCCGCGGTTCCGCGGCCCTTTAGAAAGTTTGAACGCTGAAAATTTAGGATTTTGTTCTTGGTCTTATTGGGCTTCTGGTTCTTTGGTTCTTTTATCAATTGGGCTTCTACATTGGTTCCAGATCTTCAGTGAACAATTTGCAATGGATTTTTAACCGTTCGCTTTGTAATTTTGGACCTTGCGTTGCCTTGTTAATTGTGAACTGTCCTTCGTCTAGGCTTGACTAAGATCCTCCTATTTGTTGGTCAAAAGTCCATTTTTTCATCGTCTTTACATCGTTTGCATTGTTTTCTGTCCAAGAACCTGTAACCTGTAACATGTAGCAGACATGCGTCAAAAGCACCTGTTTATTTATAAAAAGAATAAGAATGAAGAATATAATAATGCAATATTATGGTGTGAACACATGCTGAGAAATAAAACACTTTTTGTTCCTCGGGCGGTAGAAGATATTCCCTTGCGAATGCTTGGGATATCCAACAAACTTCCACAGAACTGACCTTGCCTCGAGCTTGTCCGGATTTTGCTTTTAGACATAGGCCGAACAACCCAAATCTTAACTTACTTAAGAGATGGGCTCTTCCCATACCATATCACATATGGAGTGGTAGGCGCCTGATTTGATTGGAACCCTATTCAATAGGTATGCAGCTTCACAAGTGCATAACCCCAAAAGGAAATAGGTAACCCAGTAGTACTCATCATAGAGCGCACCATATCACATAGGGTGCGATTGCTCCATCCCGATACACCTACGTGTTGTGGTGTATATGGAGGAGTAATGCTGAGAGAGAATCTCATTCTCCTTTAGAATAGTCCAGGAATTCTATGCTCAAGTATTCTCCTCCCTGATCTCATCAAAGAACATAATACTTATACCCATTTTGGTTCTCTACTTCTATCTTATATTCTTTGAATTTCTCAAAAGCTTCAAACTTGTGTTTCAACGGGAACACGTGTACGAATCTTGAGAGATCACCAGTGAATGTAATGAAGTACAAAGAACCAGTCCTGGCATGTGTAGACAGGGGACTTACATACATCATCATGTATCAATCCCAAGAGTTCACTAACTCTTTCTCTGTTTCAAATAAACAGAGCTATGGTCATCTTATCTTTGTGACATGACTGGAAAGTTTCACAAGATGTAAATTCAAACTAATTTAAATATGCATCTAAATGTAACTTAGCTAGTTATGTCGCATTGATATGACCTAGTCTACAATGCCTTAAGAAGGATTCGTTCATTTCTGAACTCTTCCTCTTGTGTGTGTTTTGTACGTTAAGAACTGTAGTTTGATTTAGAACATATATGTCATTAGATAACGTGCCTGAACCGATCGACACTTGATATAGGAAATGTTCAAAACATTATCCAACAATACAAAATTATATCCTTCTTTACTTAATAAAGAGACTGATATGATGTTGTATATCAGGTTCAATATCTAATAACATTTGTTCAGAATCAATGTATTTGATAATACAGGGTGATAACTGCCAACAAACTTGGCTGCAACACTTGCACCGTTTCCAACTCTTGAAACTTATCACACATTCCCAGTTCTCTACCTATCTGTAGCCCATGTAAAAGATTACATATATGGGATCCTGATCCGGTATCTCATACCCAGGATGTAGAGAATACTAAGAAACAGTTCTCGGTAATGAACATACCCGAAGAAGATGCATCAGCATGCACTTTCTTCGTTTGGGCGGCACGGGAATCCTGGTATTCCCCTATTTCCTGATCGGTTTTATAACAATTATAAGTTGGAGCGGGACCAACGTTCCTCAGCTCAGTATAACAAGTGGGTTCGGTCAAAACATCCATATTATTATCTTGATTAAGGCGTGACATGGTCGCTACCTGGAGAGAGAGAGAAGAAAGCACTCAGCATATGCTCTTGAAAGATTAGATTGGTTATTATTTTATCTAATCAGGGTGGCTCCTACTGTTTTAGTCAAATCTTTCTTCAAATCCTAAAAGGAAAGACTAGTCGGGATTAATTACACCCTACAAGTTCGCCAATCTTTCGGCCAGGCAAGTGTCAGTACTTTGAGGGAGGTTCCCCGTGCTTTCGCACGGACCTAATTAAAATAAACCTCGTTTTCCCAGGGGCGTAATCCCGTTAACACCTTTCTAGACACCTACTTGATCGGCTAATTGTAATATGTAAAACTCTCCCAGGAGTAACTCTTACTCGCAGTGGGTATCGGGATCCAACTATCTCATAGAAGGTATGCAATCTCATTGCAAATTTCAACACTTGAAATTCCCGATAATATTTTGCCCCTAGCAACTTATGACCTTGGCTAAGGTCAACAAATCATAAGTGCTAGCCAAGTTCAACCCGTCATTTCTTGATTGAATTAAACCCACCCGCGCGACCCTTGGCTAAGGTCAACAAAGCCGCACGACTACCCTAACTCAATCGCATCATATGCTACAGATAAGCATAAATAGCTACCGCACACTACGCCTTGACGAAAGCCAACAAACGTAGCACGAATACTATGAAGTACTTATCTGAAATGACGGAGGGCTACGACAGGTTTTTAAGAAAACCCTTTGCGTAATGAACTTGATCTCGTTGTAGAAACGAGTGATTTTGTAAAGGAATGATTTTGAGGTTTTTACTAGTTTTACTAAAGAGGTCACTCCCGGTGAAGGGATCTCGGCTCTTTCCTCATCGAATGAGGTGCAGGATATTTCACAAATACCATTATGCAAAGCAAAAACTATAGAAGCAATCAAAAGACAAACCGAATAGATTGTAGCATCTTCTAGTTTTGCTCAAGAGGTCACTCCTGGTGAAGGGATCTCAGCTCTTTCCATATCGAATAAGGTGCTGGATATTCTACAAGGAATACCGCTATGCAAAGCAAGAACTAGAGGTACCAGTTTTTAAAACAAGTTTCTACAATATCTTTTAGGTTTCTTTTATTTCATTAATCTCATTAATGAAGTCCCGTCATAATATACTTCCCAAGCATCACATATGAAACGAAAGCAACAATATATAAATATATATCATATATATATAATATAAGCATTCGTCTCAGAATATAATCAATGATCACATCACAGAATATCGCAGCAGAATAAAATATATGAAATATTGGATATACTAGGATTTCCATGTTTTAGATTAAGCCAGTATAAAACACGGATTCCACGGTCGCGATGAATAGCCAAACCCACATCCCAAGACCTCTACGAGAGCGGCAAGTAACCTTACCAATTCTAGAGTTAGGAGACCCGGTCTCAACTCTTCGAGATGGTCTCCCACTGGACCCTAGAACCCGGTCACTTGCGCTCCCCGCTTTAGGTCTATCCTAATGCGGAAAAGTAATAATATAGATCAACGGTGACATCTTCCTCAACTCGGAAGTGCCCCAATAAAGAATATTACATACAAGCTTTTACATGAATGAAAATGAAAAACTCTCATCTCACATAAAAACCCCGGCTATTCAAAACACGACGATCCAATATAACATATCCCAGCAACATATAACATCACATGTCATCAACGTAAGTAAATATGCGTATCGCAATTGTCGTTGACATATAGCAACGAAACCGGCGATTCACCACATATTACACTTACGGTCGCAGAAAAGAAAGTGAAAAACTACAACAGCTGGAATCCGCAACCACCTTAGACATCATAAACCCAACGTATCGCATACTTTGGATTTCATGCCTAACCAAATGAATTCCTTAGACATCACATGCCTACCAATTATAAACCCCGCATTTTAGTCTCGATCTCGAAAACACTTTTCAATATCAAGTCGGGCAATTCAACAAGATTCCCGACATCCTGGTTGAATGCTCGTCGAAAACTTTAGTAGACGGCCGCACCCCCCGATGCCGTCGACGAAGTGCACAAAGGCGGAACACCGCGGCCGTGAGCACCCGAACGGATGCTTTTGGCGACGGGGTTCTCCTACAGTCACTTGGTCGGGGCTATGGGACGTGGCTATCTAATAAGGTTACCCGGCGAGTATCCGCATACGCTGCATGATTGCGACGGACTTTTGATCAACATCAAAATCCCGTGGCAACCGATCAAATGAGACTAAATTGCTATATTTATAACATTCAAATTAGTTATCTCTGTAAGTGCACGGCGGCGTCCCGGCTGTCAATCCGAGGCCAAAATGCGGAAACGATAATTTACTTTAACTTTTGAACCGGCACCACCGCACACTTTAAACCCGGATCGGGCCATTAACATAATCCTAGCTAACTAGAGAAGGGGTAGAGAGATATACCGAGCGATCCGTGTCCTTCGGTCTTCTCGTCGTCGTCCCGATCTCCCCGCGGAATCTCCGGTCTTCACCTCCTCGCCGGAAGGGCACCACATCGCCGGCTTCTTTTACGGGCTCCCACCTCTGGACCAAGGAAACTCGGGCACGAAGTTGGCGAGCCGACGTGCCCAAGAGTGCTGTAGGTTAACTGTAGAACTCAATGTCTCTTTGGGGTTGTGGAAGTTGCCATAATTGTGGAGGAATGATATGTGAACTTTTTCTAGATCAGCTTGGGGATTTTTCTAGCATGTAGAGAACAAAATCCCACTCCAAAACTTTTGGACAGCCCCCCCTTTTTGAGTGGCCTGCCATGTATGAGGAAGGAAGGGAGAGAGAGTAGAGTGTGAGGATCAAAAATAAGAGTGAGCCAATATCATGCAAGAGAGAGAAAGGAGTGATGATGTAAAGAAATGATCACAAGCAAATCCAACACTCCATCATCCATCATCACACCTAAAGTCAAGCAATCATGAAGTCATGGAGTCAATGAAAGCTACACCCATCATGAAAACTATCATGAAGCAAAAGAAAGTCAAGGGTGGGAGAAACATCATGATACAACAATATGCAAACACAACCCTCCAAAATGCTTATTTGCACAAATGCAAATAAGCCCTCCTCCACCATTTTTCCAGCCAACGAAAGATACAAAGAAAAATGGCCGAAACGAAAAAGCAAACTGGCAACTCCAAAAAACTGATCCCGTAATAAATTACAGGAAAACCCCGCTACTGTATATACATACCTGCATTTGTATTGCGACCGAATACAAATGCAATGAGACAAAATTTACACTGTACAATACTAGGATCCGACTTAAACCAAAGCCCGCTAGTATTATCCGTCCGATCATGATCCGTGCAATACCGCACGTACCTGATCGAACCCTGCCATATCTCCATACGGCCTCTACAGCGTTTCGCCCGAAACTTGAGAAAACGGTCTGTGGGGGACTCTAAAGACTCGTCAATACTTTGGTTATGGATTTAACCACTAGCACGTCAGAGGTATTAGCCATACGTAACGAGCTACCAGGTATTGACCAAAAAGGACGTCGATGAGCGAACTCATCCTGACACCCTACTGAGCCTGTCAGTGACAATATCCGTACAGTCCGGTCCGTTCGTCTATGAGCATCGCATGGCGGGCCAAGAGGGTTGGTAAAAGTCAGACCCCCAAAAGCGGTACAAGTCGTGTCGGAGTGTAGCCCATAACACCCTGAGATACTACTGGAATACTTACCAGTAAATCTCCTGCCTTGGCCAAGGACTTCGTGTAATGGCTCTCCTAGACACACGCGACCTCACCCCCAATACCGGGAGAGACGAACCCCTGCAGATCCGCTCACTGCCTCTATGTGGCTCGGGACTGTACCCAACTAAAACCTGTTTGCACGTCTCTTTTGAGCGTGGTAGGGTAGTAATCAAAGTACAGTGGGAACTCACACGAGACAAATGACGATCTCAGGTCAATGAACTAACCTGTACACATGTCACCAGGAAACTGCTATCTGACATCAGGTATAAGACCAACTAGCATGTTCCCGGCGAGTCCTGTCCGGTGTACTCATAACCCAATGAGCACCTGTATACATCTTAGGTGAACCAACTGACACCAGTGGCTTATGAGACCGACCACCGCCCCTCGTTGGGGTCTCGACTGTATACACTAGTCTATTCTGGAGTATCGATGCCCTGTCTCGAAACTCCCACGACTAGGGACCTTTTAAGGATGTGCTTATAGACCCCAGCTCCCACGTATATGATCGCCCTCATACTGCTGGCAGTCAAGCAAGAATCCTAGGGGCTCTATCAGTGCGCAATAGTGACCTGTAAGGTCACCTAAAGCAGTACACGATGATAAAGATAAACCAGATAGCATACTATCATCTCGAGTAAGACTGTCCTACTAGGACAGGTCCTCCCTCAATCATTGCAATCACGTGCCTGTGATCTAATAATTGACTCTGAGGGCACTATCTCCAACAATCTCCCACTTGCATTCAAGGCTAATTATTGCGATGTCGCATACTCACAGCCCGTGTGATACCGAACACCCAACTCCTCTACTAGTCAGTCTCACAAAACCCGTTTGTGAAACTATTGCGTTCAAGGAATAGCCTCAGTGAGTGGATCCGCTCTGTTGTTTCTTTCTATATCTCTCTATATCTCAAGTTCGCGGAGAAAGCCATCTCCCAAAATGAGCAATACCTGTCTTAGAATGTGTCTGGATGTCTGATGGGACCTAGCTCATAAATGAACTCCAAATCCAAACTTCTTAGACTATATCGTCAACTGAACTTAATCAGTATCCTGCGCCATGCCTCCCTCGGTATCTCCTTGGACCACCTGTCCAAAATACTGCCCCTCGTCAGAAGGAAAACTATAACTCTGACAACCTTTCTGTCATCCAGGTCACCTTGGAAGCCTGGAATGATAACTGTCTCCCGAATGAGGCTGTCGTTATCATATCCCTAGAACATCCACTTATGTTCTAAAATTGCTTCCGACTGTTTCTCTAGGATTGGATCAATGTTAACTTATTGCATCTAGTACAAAAACAACATCTGGTGTGGTACTTGACATCTCATGATTGACTCAATTGCCTGAGCAAGTGATCTGCCAATCATGCACATCCCTCTCCCCTTTAGTCTGTAAGACACCTTTAGAGAGGGTGACTCCATCACCTGCAGGTATACCACCATGCCAGGAGTCGTCCATTCTAAAGCACCTCTAGAATGCTGTCTAAGTACCTTGATTGGGGAACTACCCAAATCTAGATCTAAAACCATAGATCCAGTAACCAGAATGTCTGATATAATGTCCAAGTCCCATGTGGAGAAACCACTGTGTGACGACCAAAGTATAACCGATCGTAGTATAGGAATATCACTTCCTACTCTGTGTATGTCATCTAAATACTAGGACATCACACCCTACTACCTTCTTAATAGATCCATCCCCTATTCTGATGAAGTCAAACCTATGACTGTCACATCAGAAATAGATGATCTATCTCCGATATATCTTCTTTAGTCTATAAATAGACATAAGCCACTTGTCCACCAATGATTCCGCTGCTCCTACTGACTACGACAACCCTCTGACAGAGTCATATACACGTACACTTCTAAAGCTAGTTTAGAACGACGCTATACTCATCCTCCTGCCGGGTCTCATAGCCTGGAACAACAGCAATGGAAAGTCTGGGAAAACAAGAACCTCCCTGCCACCGTCCTTGAGGCTACCGGAGTACCTCTCGGGTGCCTGAGGTTATCCACCGTATCTGCGGAGTGGCCAATGGAATGTCAAGCCAGATCGAATCTTTAGGTTCCTTATTAAATATTCAGTAATCGTTTGCGGTTCTGGAATTACTTCCAGTTCTACCATACTCCCAATACTGTTTTTTGAAAAAATCCATTTTTATTAAAACGGCGGCGAGTCTAGAACAATATCACTATTGATCTTCTAAATGGTAGAAAGTCAACCCTCGTCATAGCCTGGGTCAACCTACAAACAGCCATTACAGAAACGTGCCTTGAGTTATCCAGAGTCTGGTTTTAAGCATAAGCCGGACAACTCCCCGTACCTTAACATCGTTAAGATATGAACTGTTCTATATCCAATATAGAACCAGAGGCACTGATTTAATTGAACCAGATTCAAATCATGCAGCTGTCTCCAGTGCATGTCAACTATATGGAGAGAGGCCGATCAGCATTACTCAACTTAGGAGTGCTTCTAATTATGAGTAATCTGAAAGAGAAGCAAGTTCCCTTAATCATTACTATCAAATGAATACCCTACACAAGTATCTACATCTTCGATCATTTTGAAGAATCCCGATACTTGCAACACCTGGTTCTCTACTTTATTCATATACCTATAACTTCTCAAAATTCGGACCTTGTGTTTCTACGAAACACTTGTCTAAAAACTAGAGAAGTCATAAGTAAATCGAATATAGTATGAGGACCAACCCCTCTGTCTTAATGGACACTGGACAACATACAATACTCTGTATAAGTCCCTTGAGTCTGATAACTCAATCTCTATGTGTCGTAGGTTCAAAACTGTACCTATGGTTAAGAAGAATTACACCGTTGTTTAATGCTCCTTACCTAACCATCCACTGATATAGGTAAATGTCATGGACATAATTTCAAAAAGGTATATCTCACTCTATAAAAATAGACGTATAGATATATCAATTTGAAATTGGTGCATAACAGCGGATATTCAAAACTAAAAATTTGCCGTCCGGCAATCAACCCAGGCGATTTCCTCAAATATCACCAATTACAACGAATTCCGATATAATGAGGACAATCACCTAATTCCCAATAACTTACTCCCACTCATCATCTGTAAAACCATACAAATGTGAGAATCATACCTGGTAAATACATACCCTGGAGCAAGATCTGATTGGGAAATCAGTTTTCTTTTAACAGTACACAGCGAAACTGAAACATTGAAATGTTTCGATGGGGTATCCCGGTATTCCTAGTAATGCCTCTTCCATTATCCAGATTCACAACTGTAACCGTGTAATTCTTTGCCATCTTTCCAAATCCCTTTATATGTCTTTAGTCATTACCTTCTGCACACCCGCTTAGGCTAAATGGTTTTCTTCCTTCCCTACCGTTCGTCACTAGCCTATGGTTTGGAAGAAGACTATCCAATAAGCATAATGGGTGTACTATCCTAATCCTAGGAGCACTCGCAATGCGAGAGAAGGTGAAGATAAAAGACAACCGAATAAACCTTATTCCTATTTCTCCTGAACCAGAACCCATCCCCGAACTGGAACAAGTTCCTTTCGAGTTCGTATATAACCATATGATGGAGTATCCAATAAACTGTGGATCTTCGTAGTGATACGGAGTGTCCTGGAGAAATACAAAGGTGATTTTGGATTGGCGAAGAAATACTTGGTTTGGTCATGAATAGCAGTCGCAATTTACTTTGCCCTCTTACTAATCCCTTGATATGTCTTTACTTAATACCTTCTGTACACCATCGTTATGCTAATTGGTTTTCTTCATTCCCCACCGTTCGGCACCACCCTAAGGTTTGGAAGAAGACTATCCAATTTGCGTAATAGGTGTACCATCTCCTAAACCAAGGAGTACTCGCAACGTGAGAGAAGGTAAAAGAAAAAGACAACTGAATAGTCCTATTCGTTTTCTCCAGAACTGGAAACCATTCTCGAATAAATTCCTTCGAGTTCGTATATAACCATACGATGGTTTTGTCCAATGGCAGTGGACGTTCGTAGTAAAACGGGGTGCTCTGGAGAAAAGGGTAAAAGTAGGAGTGGAAATGAGGTTTGCAACTCCGACAATCCAAAAGCCAGTGTTTAAGAAGGTTCGGTTAATTTTGGTCACTGAGTCATAGTCTTAGGGTCGGGTCATGGTCGCTGCCAAAGAGAGAGAGAAAAGAAACACTCAGCGTGCACTCTAACCTAGATTAGAATGGTTACCAATTTATCTAATCTGGAAACCTCCCACTGTACACTCAAATTCTCCTCCAAACCTGAAAGAAGAATTAGTCGGGATCACCCAAGGAGTAAACCAACTTATCAGTGGGAATCGGGATCCAACTATCATCGCATGATAACGTGACGGAATCCGCTCACGTTATCACACTCCAAAAGGTATGCGCATATCTGGCAAGTTTCAGTTTCTTTAGAAACTCCCGATGTGATTTTTGCCCCATGCTCTTATGACCTTGAGTTTGGCCAACATATCATAAGTCACATGTCAAGTTCTACCCATCATTTTCCAGGTTAATTTGAACCCACCCGTACATACCCATGACTTTGGCCAAAATAGTAGTACGACTGTCCCAAACCAACGCATCTATCTATGCTGCATATGAATACCCAATAGCTACCAATCACTGTGCCTTGACTTTGGCCAACATACACAGCTTGAATACTTATTGACTATCCATATGAAACGACGGAGGGCTACGAATGGTTTCTGGCGAAAACCTTTAACGTAATGAACTTGATATCGTTGAAGGAACCAGATAGCTTTTAAAAATATAATGACGAAAACCTTTGCTAAAGAGATCACTCCCGGTGAAGGGATCTCGGCTCTTTCCCCGTAGAATGAGGTGCAGGATATTCCAACTGAATACCATGATGCAAAGCAAAAGTAATCGGCTATAGTGAAGTTATTACGCTGACGCAAACTTCTGTCCAAGGGGTCACTCTCGGTGAAGGGATCTCGGCCCTTGCCTCGTCGATTGAGGTGCTGGATATTCATAACCGAATACCACTGTGCAAAACAAAAGTGAACGTCCTTGCAATGACAGCTTTTTGAAAATTGTTCCAACAACATCAGAATAGGTTTGTTTAGCTTGCATTGATCCGAATCAACGCAGTCCTATCAATTGATCACACCAATAAAGAACGAAAATAATTATGTATGTATATGCTATCCGCATTCGCCACTGGGTCCCGTCATTACCCGTTAGGTTACTTAACTAACGACAGAGCGGGGACTGGACTAGCGCGGATGCAAAACATATACAACATCTACTAGTATATATATCAATATATAATATTCGCTCAAGGCGTGATAAAATGCAACATCACATAAATGTAATAAGCATCACAGAACAATACAGATATCTAGGATCCCCAGGTTTCATAGAGCCGCTACTGAAACCCGACGTTCTCCTGGTCGTGTGGATAGCCTGTGCAATGAAATCCTAGACCCCTACGGGCGCGGCAAGTTACCCGCCAAAACCTGAAGCGAGGCAGCCCCCTTCAGCAACGTGAATGGACCACCCAGCACTTCACGGAATCCGGTAACTTGGGCACCCCTCCTGGGTCAACCTGTACCCCCTACGAGTGCGGCGAATAGCCCGCCAATTCTAAAGTAAAGCCCCCTCCGTCTCAAAGCCATGAAATGCTGGCCCGTTACCCTTTAGAACCCGGCTATCTGTGCACCCCACCTTAGGGTAATCCTAGTACAGAAAGTAAAATATACATACAACTGGTACATCGACCTCACCCCGGTCGTGCCCCAAAAGAATAATATACAAACAGGCAGTGACGGCAGTCCACATGTCAGACGCTCGCCCCGCAATATCAAATGTACATAATAAACCAAACTGTACTACCATTGCATCCAGGCTATCCCCCACGACCACTCCGCAACATCACAGCACAACACAGAACATCAACGTGAATGTCACGTTCATAAATCCGTCTAAAAGGGTTATAGCAGTTAGACAGGATTTACCGATCAAATGACATTCACGGTCGCACATATAATGTAAATACTGTGAACTAACATGCTTACAATTTTCGATCGATTAAATTTTTCGAAGTGGGCCCCTAGCACAACTGTAGCACTCAAAAACATCTGGGCCCAAAAAGAATATACCAGAAACCCTATTTCCATGTCAGTAAACCAGTGTAGAAATTTGGTGCGGTTTGGCCACGAAACCGCGGCGGTTCCGCAGCCAAAATGTGGTTTTGGCCGCTGAACCGTCGTGCTACAGTAATATCAGCCGACCAAATTTTCACAGAATACATAAAAAACCCTGCACGTATTTTTCCAATATACCAAATAATTTTTAGAGCAAGGAAAAATTCGACAGAAAATGCGACATGGAAATGTGGTTTTTGAAAAATCCGATCGATCGAACTTGTAAACTCGTTAGAGCAAGCTAGACTAGGTTAATGGCGTGGCTCTGATACCAATGTAAGTGCACGGCGGCGCCCGGGCCGTCAATCCGAGGCCAAAATGCGGAAACGATAATTTACTTTAACTTTTGAACCGGCACCACCCCGCACTTTAAACCCGGATCAGGCCATTAACATAATCCTAGCTAACTAGAGAAGGGGTAGAGAGATATACCGAGCGATCCGTGTCCTTCGGTCTTCTCGTCGTCGTCCCAATCTCCCCGCGGAATCTCCGGTCTTCACCTCCTCGCCGGAAGGGCACCACGTCGCCGGCTTCTTTTACGGGCTCCCACCTCTGGACCGAGGCAACTCGGGTACGAAGTTAGTGAGCCGATGTGCCCAAGAGTGCTGTAGGTTAACTGTAGAACTCAATGTCTCTTTGGGGTTATGGAAGTTGCCATAATGGTGGAGGAATGATATGTGAACTTTTTCTAGATCAACTTGGGGATTTTTCTAGCATGTAGAGAACAAAATCCCACTCCAAAACTTTTGGACAGCCCCCCCTTTTTGAGTGGCCTGCCATGTATGAGGAAGGAAAGGAGAGAGAGTAGAGTGTGAGGATCAATAATAAGAGTGAGCCAATATCATGAAAGAGAGAGAAAGGAGTGATGATGTGAAGAAATGATCACAAGCAAATCCAACACTCCATCATCCATCATCACACCTAAAGTCAAGCAATCATGAAGTCATGGAGTCAATGAAAGCTACACCCATCATGAAAACTATCATGAAGCAAAAGAAAGTCAAAGGTGGGAGAAACATCATGATACAACAATATGCAAAAACAACCCTCCAAAATGCTTATTTGCATAAATGCAAATAAGCCCTCCTCCACCATTTTTCCAGCCAACGAAAGATACAAAGAAAAATGGCCGAAACGAAAAAGCAAACCGGCAACTCCAAAAAACTGATCCCGTAATAAATTACAGGAAAACCCCGCTACTGTATATACATACCTGCATTTGTATTGCGACCGAATACAAATGCAATGAGATAAAATCTACACTGTACAATACTAGGATCCAGCTTAAACCAAAGCCCGCTAGTATTATCCGTTCGATCATGATCCGTGCAATACCGCACGTACCTGATCGAACCCTGCCATATCTCCATACAGCCTCTACAGCGTTTCGCCCGAAACTTGAGAAAACGGTCTGTGGGGGACTCTAAAGACTCGTCAATACTTTGGTTGTGGATTTAACCACTAGCACGTCAGAGGTATTAGCCATACGTAACGGGCTACCAGGTATTGACCAAAAGGGATGTCGATGAGCAAACTCATCCTGACACCCTACTGAGCCTGTCAGTGACAATATTTGTACAGTCCGGTCCGTTCGTCTATGAGCATCGCATGGCGGGCCTAGAGGGTTGGTAAAAGTCAGACCCCCAAAAGCGGTACAAGTCGTGTCGGAGTGTAGCCCATAACACCCTGAGATACTACTGGAATACCTACCAGTAAATCTCCTGCCTTGGCTAAGGACTTCGTGTAATGGGTCTCCTAGACACAGCGTGTCGGAGATAGTGCCCTCAAAGTCAATTATTGGATCACAGGCATGTGATTGCAATGATTGAGGGAGGACCTATCCCGGTAGGACAGTCTTACTCAAGATGATAGTATGCTATCTGGTTTACCTTTATCATCGTGTACTGCTTTAGGTGACCTTACAGATCACTATTGCACGTTGATAGAGCCCCTAGGATTCATGCTTGACTGCCAGCAGTATGAGGGCGATCATATACGTGGGAGCTGGTAGTCTATAAGCACATCCTTAAAAGGTCCCTAGTCGTGGGAGTTTCGAGACAGGGCATCGATACTCCAGAGTAGACTAGTGTATACAGTCAAGACCCCGACGAGGGGCGGTGGCCGGTCTCACAAGCCACTGGTGTCAGTTGGTTCACCTAAGATGTATACAGGTGCCCATTGGGTTATGAGTACACCGGACAGGACTCGCCGGGAACATGCTAGTTGGTCTTATACCTGACGTCAGATAGCAGTTCCCTGGTGACATGTGTACAGGTTAGTTCATCGACCTGGGATCGTCATTTGTCTCGTGTGAGTTCCCACTGTACTTTGATTACTACCCTACCACGCTCAAAGGAGACGTGCAAACAGGTTTTAGTTGGGTACAGTCCCGAGCCACATGGAGGCAGTGAACGGATCTGCAGGGGTTCGTCTCTCCCGGTATTGGGGGTGAGGTCGCGCTGTGTCTAGGAGAGCCATTACACGAAGTCCTTGGCCAAGGCAGGAGATTTACTGGTAGGTATTCCAGTAGTATCTCAGGGTGTTCTGGGCTACACTCCGACACGACTTGTACCGCTTTTAGGGGTCTGACTTTTACCAACCCCCTAGGCCCGCTATGCGATGCTCATAGACGAACGGACCGGACTGTACGGATATTGTTACTGACAGGCTCAGTAGGGTGCTAGGATGAGTTCGCTCATCGACGTCCCTTTTGGTCAATTGCTGGTAGCCCGTCACGTATGGCTAATACCTCTGACATGCTAGTGGTTAAATCCACAGCCATAGTATTGACGAGTCTTTAGAGTCCCCCACAAAACAGTTACTCAAGTTTTCGGGCGAAACGCTGTAGAGGCCGTATGGAGATATGGCAGGGTTCGATCAGATACGTGCGGTATTGCACGGATCAGGATCAGACGGTTAGTACTAGAGTTCGTATGGAGATATGGCAGGGTTCGATCAGATACGTGCGGTATTGCACGGATCAGGATCGGACGGTTAGTGCTAGAGGCCGTATGGATATATGGCAGGGTTCGATCAGATACGTGCGATATTGCACGGATCAGGATCGGACGGATAATACTAGCCGGCTTTGGTTTAAGCCGGATCATAGTATAGTACAGTGTAGATTTTGTCTCATTGCATTTGTATTTCGGTCGGAATACAAATGCGGGTATGTATATACAGTAGCGGGGTTTTCCTGTAATTTATTACGGGATCAGTTTTTTGGAGTTGCCAGTTTGTTTTCCGTTTTAGCCATATTTCTTTGTATCTTTCATTGGCTGAAGATTGGTGGAGGGGGGCTTATTTGCAATTGTGCAAATAAGCATTTGTGGAGGGTGTTATTTGCATCTTGTTGTTTCATGATGATTCTACCATCCTTGACTTTCCTTTGTTCACGATGGTTCATGATAGCTTGACTTTGTGATGAGATGATGAGGTTGGTGGAGTGTTGGTTTTGTCTTGTGATCATTTCTTTACATCATCACCTTTGCTCTCACTTGGATTATTCTTGTGAGACTCTCCATCATTCTCTCACTCTCCATTCTTCACTCTCTCCTAGCCATGGCCGGCCAAGCAAGGAGAGGGGGCTGCCAATTTTGTGTGGGGATTTTTGGTTCTCTCATGCTTGCAAAAATCCCCAAGTTCATCACAAAATTCCTCAAGTTCATTTCCTCCACCAAAGGCAACTTCCAATACCCCAAATGAGACATAGCTTCTACACTATATTCTACAGCAAACCTTAGGCACGTCGAATCGCCAACTTCGTGCCCGAGTTGCCTCGGTCCAGAGGTGGGAGCCCGTAAAAGAAGCCGGCGACGTGGTGCCCTTCCGGGGACGAGGTGGAGACCGGAGATTCCGCGGGGAGATCGGGACGACGACGAGAAGACCGAAGGACACGGATCGCTCGGTATATCTCTTTACCCCTTCTCTTGATAGCTAGGACTAGATTAATGGCACGATCCGGGTTTATAGTGCGCGGTGGTGCCGGTTATAAAGTTTAAAGAAAATCATCGCTTCCGCATTCCGGCGTCGGATTGACGGCCGGGGCGCCGCCGTGCACTTACACAGTGCGACCTCACCCCCAATACCGGGAGAGACGAACCCCTGCAGATCCGCTCACTGCCTCCATGTGGCTCGGGACTGTACCCAACTAAAACCTGTTTGCACGTCTCCTTTGAGCGTGGTAGGGTAGTAATCAAAGTACAGTGGGAACTCACACGAGACAAATGACGATCTCAGGTCGATGAACTAACCTGTACACATGTCACCAGGGAACTGCTATCTGACGTCAGGTATAAGACCAACTAGCATGTTCCCAGCGAGTCATGTCCGGTGTACTCATAACCCAATGAGCACCTGTATACATCTTAGGTGAACCAACTGACACTAGTGGCTTGTGAGACCGGCCACCGCCCCTCGTCGGGGTCTCGACTGTATACACTAGTCTACTCTAGAGTATCGATGCCCTGTCTCGAAACTCCCACAACTAGGGACCTTTTAAGGATGTGCTTATAGACCCCAGCTCCCACGTATATGATCGCCCTCATACTGCTGGCAGTCAAGCAAGAATCCTAGGGGCTCTATTAGCGCGCAATAGTGACCTGTAAGGTCATCTAAAGCAGTACACGATAATAAAGATAAACCAGATAGCATACTATCATCTCGAGTAAGACTGTCCTACTGGGACAGGTCCTCTCTCAATCATTGCAATCACGTGCCTGTGATCCAATAATTGACTCTGAGGGCACTATCTCCAACAATCTCATAACTACTTTTGTGGATTCCAAATATTGTATCCCATCACATGATACCCAGACGACATTAAACTTTTCGATCGATTCATCAAAGTCCCATAATTCCCCGTGAGCTCAACACTTGAGCACAATTTAATAATACCCAGAACATGCCACAGTACCTATGCACCAGCCGTAGAAGGGCGGACCCAAGCCCCACTCATGTCGTCACGGAACTGCGGCAAACCCTAGGGTATGACCGCGGTTCCGCGATCCAAAAAAGTCGAGTTAGGGTTTCATTCTTCTAGAGTGTTCATAGAATAACTTGCATGATTTTCCGGATACGTTAAACTTGGAAAATTAGGTTTTTGACATTCAATCGAACTTTTTAACTTCGCCTAGACAACATGCAACAACCCGAAACAATGTTAAACCTACGA